>JAGSMT010000010.1:0-2400000 GCA_029286875.1 Lamproptera curius | reverse complement strand
AAATAGAAATGGTAAATTGTTTTAGAAATATTTTGTTTCAAATTAAAAAATAATTTGGTTAACTTTCATGTGATTAAAGCATTACCACAGTAGTATTTATAACACACTGTTTAATATCCTATAAGCTTACTTATTTTTTTCATTAAAGACCTTTGTAGGATATAGAATGTCCAGGTCGTCTTCTGCAATACACTTAGTTGCTCCATGGTTAACATACTTGTTATATTTTAAATCGTTGTTTTATTTATTTTAGATTATATTACGTTGGGCATGAACAGTTACTGCTAAACTCCTTTTTATTTTAAAATAGCGCTACGCATAACTATTACTTACCTAAATATGAAAACAGATGTAGTTCTGTCACCTGTACATATAAATCAGGTTCCGTCAGCAAATTGGCATGTTCTTTAAATCATCCATCAGATACCATTTAACCTTTGATTTATTCTTTAAGTCGATACTATTAAGATTTTCTAGTTATCAGTGCATATATCACGTGAAAGGATTGAATACAAATAAAATGAATTACTCACGTTGTACGTTCAGGAAGACCACTTCTTCACGGAAACCGTAGTGGTTCTCAGCCCTGATGATGTACTCGCCGCGGTCCTCCAGCTTGGTGCGGTTGATGATGAAGTAGTAGTCGTTTCCGGAGTACCTGAGGTCAATTAAATGGTCAATTATTTGTATACTTTTTTTAAGGTCCGGGAACCGTACCACCGCGGTGCCTAGTTCTACGCAAAATACTTGTGATTAACATTACTGTCTTCCTGTTTAAAGGGCACTAAGCAGCGTTATTATCTGGCAAATGAGACGTAACATCTAATGATTCAGCGCGGAGCGGATTTGAGGCTGCTTACGGTAAGTTTCTTATTGGCAGGACGTTGCATTTACTCATCAGGATTTACTGATGCCCTTGTCTTATATATCATCGCTTCGAAAGTAGATTTAGATGGGTTGGGAAGAAGAAACGATAACTATACTATTCCCAAGTCGGTTGCTCGTAAATGGGAAACCTATAGTCTATCGGTTGTAAATGATTTCACCATTGTGTAATATTACAGACATTTTTTCCATATACTGCAAGCGATTTCTCCTTGAAGATTGTGTAGGTAAAATGGACATAGCTTGAAAAGTATAACGGAAAAAGTGGGATTGTAAATTATTTAAATTATAACCTAAAAAAAATATGTTCTCGTATACCAAACCAATTAGAGTGAGCAGCTGTGTCTGAGATCGATCAACTGTCAACATATCTATATTTAAGCCAAGTGTAATTTGGGTAAATTTTAATGGACTTAAAGAAGCGACAATAAAGCGGCGTGACACGTATAACGTGACGATTCACCAGCAAGAAGTTCAGCTGTAGCGGTTACCTCTTCATGAACTTGACGGACTGGCGCAGCTCGCGGTTGTTCCTGGACCAGGTGACTGTGGGCGCGGCGCAGGCCACGATGCGGCAGTACAGCTTCACCGACTGGCCCTCGTAGCAGAAGGCCGACTGCGGCTTGATCACGAACCGCGGCGCCGCTTGGCGGCGGTCTGACCACGATCATGACGAACGTTTTAATGCCTCGACTTTATGACATTTATTTAGGCAGTAAGAGGACAAAAACATGTAGTTTCTCGAAATTGCATAAATTATACCAATAATAATGCACTTCCCACCAACATTCTGCAGTGGGACAGGCCGTTCATTGAGTACGTCGTGGTTTATTTATTTTTTGCTTTGGCCACAGAAATGGTGTATGCCATTTCTATATTATTAGAGCCAGATGTTAATGTGTCACTATTTTCAGCGCGTTTACAGTCTACAACCTCATACATAATTATAAAAAAAGACTCAAACCGAAGTAATTTCTGTGGATATTAATGAATTATAACTTACCGAACTGTCCGTCGTAGATCTTCCACTTCTCGATGAGCAACTTACGCAGAGAGCTGTACTCGCTCAGCCTGCCGATCGGCAGCACGAACGACGACCAGTTCTGCGATAGGAGGGAAAATATTAAGTCATAGTAATGCGTACATTTCTTCTCTCTTTGCAAATTCACTATACCATACCCGAAAAAAAAAGACGGAATTAAAACGAACAAGCCACGAAGGAATGCAGTGAAGTCATATATTTAACGCAATAGTGAATTGTCACCAACATTTGATTCACTAACTGACAATCAACAACAGACATCTTGTCATCAATTCCATCTTTTTGGGCTTCTGCAACTTCTCAAACTCCTTAAAAATAGATATAAATAGTAAATAACCTCGTAGCGGGCCCTAAGCCTGTCACGCAGCAGTTGCAGTCTGTGCGCTGGAACGGGCGTTGTTCTTGAAGCAGCGCCATCTCCGGCCAACCAACGGTGCGCTAAGCACTCGTGGGCGGTCATACGTTTTCTGTATAAACAAAAACGTCAATATGAGGGTTCTCGAAAATTTAAATTATTGAAGGCATTATCACACTTAAACTTAAAACCTGCATTCAGCGAGAAAATAAATAAAGTTTAGTTAAATACTGAACAAATATTAAAAATTTTGATTTACCAAATATTTGCTTTTCAATTTGCAATGGACTTTGATAACACTTTGCGAGTCTCTATAAAAAAAATATTAAAGACGTTATTGTTATGATATTAGCATTGAACGAAAAATTACATAAGCACTAATCTAATCTTTTGCCATACGAAAGATATTATTATTCAGTCTTTTTACACGTTTTTTATGCCCTGTAATTTAAGAGTCTTCCCGTAACTTTTTTTCATCTTACTTTTCAGACACAATTGTCCATGCGTGGGATGGGCATGTAAAAAGTCGGTCCACCCACCAACCTGCATTGGACCGGCGTGGTGGGATACGGTCCAAACCCCCTAATGATTAGGGTGTAGGCTAGGGTCCAGCGTGGCCTATCACAGGCTGATGATGATGATGATTCCCGTTACTTTTTATTATTAACCACAGCGGTCATCATAAAAATCCAATTATTATTTAAAAATTTAGACACATAAAAGATCCTATTCGTAATCTGCCAATGTTTCTAATAACCAGAAATATATTTAATAAGTCAGGACACTCACTCCTTGCTCTTGACGAGCAGTCTGCGGATGAAGTCCTTGGCGTCGTCGGAGACGTGTTGGAAGGCCTCCTCGTCGAACTCCCAATCGCACGCCTTCACGTTCTTCAGCGTCTCGATGTCGTTATTTCCAGCGAATGGCGACAGACCGGATAACCTGATTAAATTAATATTAATATAGATAATGTACAACGATGACATCATTTAAATAAACTCAGAAAAAGATTATTACTTATTAAATGGCTCACTCTTACTTATTAAACACAGATATACAAATAAAATGTTTGCAACGTCTCTGACATGGTCTAAAATCAACGCAATGTACGTATTTACTCATAGTTATTTTTCGGTATAAAGCAAAGTACAAGTACTCACAAAACCTGGTTTGAAATCGATAGATGAATCTAAACACGGACATTACGTCTCGAATAGCGATCGCAGAGTACTCACAGCACGTAAGCCAGCACTCCCACCGCCCACATGTCCGTGTAGAAGCCGACCGGTTCGCGCTCCACGATCTCGGGTGCGGCGAACTCGGCCGTGCCGGTGGAGATCTTCACCACCTCGTTGGGGTCCAGTTTGGTGGCGAGGCCGAAGTCGATGATCTAGGAGACGAATGATGTCATTACTCAGGAATTTCTGGCAGATATACTGTGGCTTGTATTGTGTACTTGGAGCAAGATATATATTATATGGTTAAAGGCGTCATTCAAAAGATTGCTGATGCGAAATTCAAATGTAAGTAGAGGTAATTAATACTATTATTAACTAATCCAATTGGGAATACAGATAGGCTAAAAACCTCATATAGTGATAGTGATCAAAAGTAAGTTGGATAATGATCTGTAGAGAATAAGTTTGTACTGCACGAACCAACAAGGAGACGTAACAGGCTCTAACAGACTTTTGTTATAGACAAACCAAAAAACCACAGCTAAATGGCATAGGGAATTTATATCATCAACACTGTAATAGCGCATGAACTCAGTGTAGTCTAATTCATGGTTCGACGTCACCTAATTGTAACCGTAAGGTTTAACCTATTGAAGCACCCGCTATTAGTTTTGACATTACACATTTTTCAATAAATTTCACACGTTATTTAGCAGAAGACAAATGCAGTGATGTACTGCAGTATCAAACGTTTGCACATGTAACGGCGAGGTACCTTGACGTCGGTGCCGGTGCGCGTCTGGCACATGACGTTCTCGGGCTTGAGGTCGAGGTGGATGATGTTCTGCTCGTGCATGTGGCGCACGCCCTCGCAGATCTGGCGCATGTAGTGCGCGGCCTCCGCCTCGCTCATGCTGTAGCCCGGCTCCGTGATGCGCTCGAACAGCTCGCCGCCGGAGAGGCTGCGGATCGAGTCAAAGTCGAAGTCAAAGTGGTATAGTCGTAAGGATGCAGGTAAAGTCAAACTCAAATAGTTTTAGGCTGCGAGCGAATTCAAAGCCAAAATACAATAACTTTGTGGTTGGTCGTTTGGTGGGAAGGAAAAGGATGTATAATCGAATATGAGAAAATCTTAGGAGCGTTATTATCTTATTTTACAATAGATTATCTTATTTTATTTTGCTCTTAATATTTGTGTAAATTGAGGCAAATATAGCAAATGAAGAAAAATAAAAAGTAAAACAAATTATAGCGGTAACTACGAAACCGATAAAATTTTAGAAATATTTATGTGTAGTTATGTTTTCCGGGATATTAACGCAATATTAATTTAATTGATTAACATGAGCTTTACGCCCGCTATACAAGGTTTTGATTTAAAAGATTCACAAAATAAACAGTGTTATCTTAAGTTAGGCAAACGTTGCTAGGTACTAGAAGATTTAATATTATTTTTCTTAAACCTACAATACATCACAACGTCACCCATCACTTTCAAACAATAATGTTTTAACTTTGAATTGGAACTAAAGTTAATGCTCCTAATGTAGATGAACCGCGTATAAAGAAATTAAAAAACACTTACAATTCGAATATAAGCACCATCTCGTCGTCGTCTTCGAATGCATCATGGAGATTGATCAGCTTCCTATGATGCAGTTGGTTCATAATGTCGATCTCCTTCTTGATCAGCTCCTTCTCCATTGCACCAGAGACGGGGATGAATTTGGCCGCGAAGTAGTTGCCTGTGCTCCTCTCGCGGCATCGGTGGACGACACCGAAGGCGCCTGTGCCTACAACAGTACCACAAACCTCACGCTTATGTCTATAGTTATACGGTTCAAAATCGAGCAGCACTTCCAGGCAGAATGGGTTGCGACTTTTCAAGTCGTAATAACTAATTTAAAAAAAAAAGGAAAAAAGCTGTGCGTACTGTAAAGTTACCAAGAAAACTACCATTTTGGTAGCTTTTGGTAACTCCAAGTTTATACGGACGAAAAATATATATTTACTATTAAGTGATTTGAAAGTTATTTTACAAGTCTGTTTCGTCGTATGTTTTAGTATGTTGCGACCCAGTAAAGTTTAGGAAATGCTGCTCTTTAATAGTAGACAGTTAACTGCGTGTACGTGCCAAAAGTTCTTAAAAGAGAGTTATAGAGTCTACTATTTCGAGTTAAACGTGCCTTTTTTAATACGTTATACCATTGTTTATAATCTTCAGCGATAGAATTAATACTACTATTAAATCTACCTCACTTTTCTTCCATCCATTATTAATTCCGCTTAAAAATAATACCATAAACACGTGCTTTTCAATTTACTACATTATATGCTGTAAGTTTGTATAAATACATTATATTAAATTATTAAGTTTTATTATAAATAAAAAAGAGATATATTCCAATATACATAATTTCATGCCAAAATAAGTGTAATAGTTTTGTAGGTGCGTTTAGACGAGTAAAAAAGTATATATACATGTATTTTCTTTGTAAATACAATCCGATTCGTCTAAGGACACCTTTTTTACGTATATATATTTATTTATATATAAGAGTAGTTCATAAATAGAGTGCGTGTGAGAAAGAGAGATGCAGAGAAAGAGAGATGCACTACATCGATCTATTCGCACACAGACCTCCGGCGTGTTTCCTTTTGGAAGAGGCCCTCACGAAGTCACCTGCGAAATTCACCACTTTTTACTTACGGTTTAAGGTTCAAAATCACTTGGCACATTCGTGTTAGTTTAGTGTTAAGTAAAAATATAAGTAGTGTACTCTTCCCAAGCAACTTCGTGAGTTCATTTTAGTTCTACGTGTACTTACATGCTTCGATTTGTCTTGCGTTACGCTTTACATTTAAAAATTAAGAAAAAAATCTGGCATTGTTAAAAAACGTAATAAATACATTAAACTTCGCTTTATATAATCATAAAAAAATTGCATGCTAAATATTAAAATTTTAAGTGTATCCTAACCTTTAATATAAATGAAACATAGAATTATTAAAATACATTCTATATTTTTTAATATTTTAAGTAATTCATATTCTACTATGGTTAAGTATTTCATTCTAGTTGCCTAATAAGTATTCATATACCTAAACGTAAAGTAAGGTCTATTTTTTACAACTTATTATACTAATTAGTTTTCTATCCATGCACGTATTTATACATAATCAGCGTCATAATTGGTCATTTCATATTATTACATTTTTAAATCATGTTATATTCGGAAATAATTTTTTTGGCATTTTCAGTAGTATAAAGTGTAGACGTAGATGATTTGGCAGTATTAGAGTATTCAGAATTGTTTATGCAGATGGTAAAAATGGTAGGTGCTGTACGATTATGCGTATAGAATAAAAAAAGCATCCATAGTGTTTAAGACTTATTTGGACGAAGATTTTTGTAAATTTTTAAATTTATACTTTAATATTTCAATAAATGTTAAGTGTTTCATATACATAATTGCATAACTTTTTATGCGTACACGTCAATCTGTATTTATTTCTCTAGGATGATGAGAATACACATGAGTGCATATGTGTGCATATCGTTGTGCGTGGGTCCCGTCGCTGGCGTACTCACCGATCTCCTCGAGGATGTCGTACTTGTCGTAGACGGAGCAGGTGCTGATGTCGACGGGCTGCGGCACGTACTTGCTGTACACGTCGAACACGTAGCTGTCGTAGTCCTTCACCGGCCCGTGGTCCGCGTTCGTGCGGATGCGCTTGCCGCTCTCGTCCACTAAGACATATGGCGATGGTCAGTTATAGCTATATTTCGTAACAGAAATAAATTATCTACGTAATCTAAAAACATATTAAGTTGACCTGATTAAATGTAAACCTTGGGAAAAGTAGCCAGTGTTCCGCTAGTTTTCTTATGATCAAGTTGTATTACTCTTGGCTTGAATTGAATTTAAATTTGGCTCACGAGACAGTTATAACTAAATAACCTCCTACAGAAGCACGAACTCTCGCAGATATATAATTGGTAATCACCTGGATACTCCCTCTTCTTGAACTCCTTCTTGACGATGGCCTTGGTCTGCACGAGGCTGGTGGGCTCGCTGGGCTCGGAGCGGCCGTAGATGTTCTCCGCGTACACGCGGAACTCGTACTGCTTGCCGGGCACCAGGCCGGTCACCGCCATCGTTGTGAATCTAATGATGGAGACGATGGAATTTAGATGCTATATTTTAACTTTTGTAACTAACATTACTACTATATAAAATGTATCTGTAGCTTGAAACAATCTCCTTGTTTTCAAAATTCTACTGATGTCCTTGATGTGAATGTGGAGGATCAAAATAACATAAATCAGGTAATTGGTAAAAAACACTTAACAGCATTAATACAAGAAGAATAAAATAGCCCCATAGTACATAAGGGAACGTCCACGGAAAGCTTAAAAACTTAAAACTTTATTTTTTAAGGCGATTAACGATGATGGTGCGCGGCTGTATCTTAAGAGGGAAACTCAAAGTGAAGTCATGTTATCATTGAAAAGTTATTGTCCCTCATCAGTAGTCAACCAATACGACAGCGATTTACACCATAATACTGATTTCAAAGGGACTACAACGTATCTAGTTTAGGTGCAAAGACGTAGCAGAGGACAGGGTCGCGGGTTCGGTACCTGGTGGTGCCGACGCGTATCCAGCTGGTCATGGGGTGCTCGCGCTTCTCCACCAGGTAGCTGGTGATGTCGGAGCCGCCGTCCCAGACGGGCGCGCGCCAGCTCACGGCCAGCGAGTCCACGCCGATGCTGTCCACGGCGGGGAAGCGCGGCGGGTCCGGACGGTCTGTGGAGAAGAGCCTTTTCATCAAATGGTCGAATATGGCAAAACTTCATGCACAATTTAGTATAATGGCGGATCTTACGTTTGGCCATTGCAGTAATATGCGAAGATGAATCATGTGAGGAAATCTTTGCGTAATCATAGTTTCCGAGTGAGAACAATATCGGATCATGAAACGGTTTAAAATGGACGACGCTTCATCTTCGGTGGCGGTTAAAAATCGGTCCTAGCAGCAAAAGTAGGTGCATAGTGCATATTTAATTGGTCTTTTTTTCTTTTTTTAAACACGATGATCATTTACCCAATACAATTATCCTTCCAGTTGTGGAAGTGGGGTACCGAAAGCCCTGTGTGTAAATGTCATTCAGCACGTCATTGAGCCCTAATACTACTAATTTTAAAAAATTAGATGAGTGCAGGTAATAATAAAATATAAAATTATCGCCCACTCACCGCTGATCTCGATGTTGATGACGGCGGAGTCCTGTCCGAGCTCGTTCTCGGCGGTGATCCTGTATGGTCCGGAGTCCATCTTGCTGGCGTCGCGGATCGTCAGGATAGCGTGGCGCTCTAGGGATAAGAGTAAATCGTTTATAACTTTTTCTTAGTGAACCTCTACCCAAAAGAAATATTTTTCCTATATAGATAGAAAAATTCAATCGAATATTCTGTAACAATAGGCTTATTATAATTGTAATTCAATTATCTAACACTTATTCTATGAGTGGTATTCATGGGGATATTTAGGTTGAATAACTTAATTGTGACTTTAGTATAAAATAAGATAAAAATGTTCCGATGAGTTTCTTACGCCGGTCCTTCTCAGGTCAGAGGTGTCCGAAGCAGTGGTAGCGTTATTGATAATTAATAAATAGATCGTTGGTCTCACCTTTCCTCTCGACGTGGTAGTGCAGGCCCGACTCGATGGTCTCGCCCTCGCGCACCCAGCTGATCTTGGGCACCGGGTGGCCGGTGAAGGGGATCTTGATCACCACGTTCTCGCCCTTGTCGAAGTACGCCGTGTCGCGGAAGCGCGGCGGCACGTTCAGCTTCGGCGCGGCTGCGATAAGAATAGTCGTGATTTGGTCAGACTTTATGACTTAAAATTAGTCTAAGTCGATGTGATTTGTTACCTTTTAACTTTCCAATAAAATTATCGATCGGTTCATCGTCGTAGTTTAAACATGGTGACAAATTCGATCGATATTCTAATATTTTAAATCCGCGAAATATAACGATGATTTATAGATTTTAATAACATTGAATGGATAAGACTTAACGAGATAATTTTGTTAAATGTCACAGAAAAGGGACTATAATGAATTTAGACTTTTTGATAGTTGAATAGAACTCACTCACGGCATAAGATTCTATCAATAACACTCGCTTAAGTACAGTAGTGAAATCGTAAATGGACAGTGGTCACCGACCTCCATGGCTGTACCCGTATCATTAACGCTAACCTCAAGGCATAGGATCTGCGTAAGCGGTAATGATACTCCTCGGACGTCTCGTTTATCTAGTAAATACGATAGCTACAGTGCCCATTAAAACGGACCATCTTCACTATCTGTTGTAGCAAAAATAGACATTGCAATGTCACCTCCCAGCCGACACCCCGTTAAAAGGGGACCTACCAACTCTAAAGCTGCATTATATCATCTGCTGTTTCATAACTGGATCCATTTCGGTGATAGAATATCCACATAAGACTCACTCATGATGAGCAGCTCCGCGCGCGTGCTCTTGACGCCGGCGCGGTTGACGGCGCGGCACACGTACTCGTCGGCGTCCTCGCCGAACACGTCCATCACCGTGAGGAAGTGGTTGTCGCCCTCGCTCCAGATGCGGTGGCGCGGCCCGTTCGTGATCTCGCGGGCGCCTGTTCGTATAAGGATTAGTGCCTTGCTGCTTGTACAAGTCGTTGCTCACTGTCTGGATGCTGCATATCGTACTATTGTGAGTTCAAGCCCAACAGCGCTTTGAGACACTTTTATTTGTGATGATTTAGGCAAAACGAGTACTTTACGTCATTTTCAAGTAATTACATTTTGGTAATACTTAATGTATTGTATGTGACGAGTTATTCCGTTTTCGGTTTATGAATGTTTCGAAAGTTGCAAAATGACCATTCGAGACTGATCGTTACTATAAACTAAATTATTATGGATGATACGTTTGCGCAAATCAATAGAGATTTTTGGAAGTTCTGAGAATTAAGCGGTCGTGAGATTTCTATTGGTTTTTTTTTAATTTCAACCAAGCGAAGACTAAGCGCTATGAGTTGGCCTTATGGTCAATTAGACACCTAGTACCTAAGAAATAAAGGTAGAAAGCACTCAGCGCTGTAATAAGTGATGTTATGTATCAATAACCCAGCAGTTACGACAGCCATAACTTTTTTTTATTACCAAGGTTAAGCAAAATGGATACTTACCCTTGTACCAAGTGATCGTGGGCTTCGGTGATCCAGTGATGGTGCACTGGAACTTGGCGTTGTGGTTCTGGATGCAGTTGGCGTTCCTCAGCGGCTTCACGATCTCTGGTGGCGTGGCCGCTGCAGAAAACAATTAAGATTCACATAAAAGTTACTATAAAGTTGTAGTTGGTTTGAAAAAATAAGAATTTATTCGGAAAATTTAAGTCATTAAAGTAGTGCCGCTGGCGTTAGTCGCAAGTTGTATATTGTACAGCGCTAGAGCTGGTAACTTAGATGACTCATACAAGAGGAGGGTTCATTTCCCGCTACCGATAAAATATTTCCACATACAAACAGAATTTTGTGGTATTTTAAGACCATCGAATTAGAAAGAAAAATTAAAAAATATATATCGATCAATTAAATCCTGCAAGATTTGTTCAGTGTACCACTAGATGCCGCTCACCAACCGTGTCTAAAACGAATAACTATGACTATAAATGAGTAACCCTCTGTGGCACACGTACCCTTGGGGTCCACCACCTTGACCTGCTGCGAGGCGCTGCTGGGCGGCGAGGGCCCGGCCTCGTTGACGGCCGTGACCTGGAACTCGTACTGGCGCCCCTCGATGAGGTTGGCGCAGTTGAGCTGGTTGGGGAGGCACAGCACGGCGTTCACGCGCTGCCAGCTGCTCGAGCCCACCTCGCGCTTGTCCACCCAGTAGCCTGGAGAAGGGTCGTTGTGCAAATGATAACAGTGTACAAACATTTTATATACAACATGTTCTTATTTTAGCATGAATTGACTATTAGTGTTGAAAAATTGTCTGAAAATCAGATGGTGGTCGTAATTCTTGGAAGTATATGAAGAAAACTTATTCCGCGATAGAACCAAAGGTTGTACGATGTAATTTGAACACACTAAAAAGTGATTAAACCGTACAAGTTGCAGTTACTTACGTAGATATTTAGTATATCAAGATAAACTTGAATTAAAGACAATACAAACTTTTTGGTTGCTTAGGTCTAAGTATACGCGGAATCAATTTATTTCAAAGACTCTGTATTTGTTCATAAATTCATGTTTAAGTCATGAAAAATATTAACACATGATTAATAAGCACTGACCTTGTATTCTAGCACCTCCGTCGTTCTCGGGTTTATCCCATTCGAGGTGAACGAAGTGACCGCCAACTTCGACGATCTTCGGTATTCCGGGCGCTGATGGCGGGTCAAATGGTGCCTTCGCCTAAGAACCCAAACATATGTTACTTTCTATTTCAATGTAACTGATAAATTTACTAATTCATTATACAAAGTTCAAAAACAACTGCACAATATTTAATATTTTTTCGTTAAAATTAGCTTGTATCCGTGTAACTACAAATAATTTCCTACCTTAACCGGGTTGGCACCCTCCAGACCAGGTCCGATGCCGTTGTCGTTCGCAGCGTGAACCCTGAACCTGTACTCCTGGCCCTCAGTCAGGCCTAGCACGGTGTACCGAAGGTCGCGAACCGAAGAGGCGATCGTGATCCAGACGGATCCCGTGACGTCAGCGCGTTCGACCACGTAGTGGGTGATCGGGAGGCCTCCGTCGTATGTGGGCGGCTTCCAGGCGAGGGAGCAAGTGTGGCGAGTGACGTCACTGGCCTCCAGAGGTCCCTGCGGGGGCCCAGGCAGGCCGGTCACTGTCACCGAGAAGGTGTCCGATGTCTCGCCTGAGCTGTTTTTGATTGTGATCTTGTAAGTGCCTGTGGAAGGAATGAGGTTTTATTAATCTTGAGGCTAGTTCTGTCTGTGAAGATTCTTAATTGGTCGCACAACTACCGTGCTTGGTTGTTAAAGGTGTAAAAGAAACAAGATTATACAAAAGATTGAAATGTGATCAATAAATTATATTGAAGTGCGAAAACATTTGAAGGTTTGTGCATTCACTTGATACTTACACTTTAATTTCATAAAACACATGATTTACTTAACTGAACTGAATACTGTCATAGTCGAATTAAATTCATATTTCATATATTTACACTGCAAACTACAAAACTGCCTCCGTAGCCTAGTGGTATGGGCGTTTGCTTTACAAACCGGAGGTCATAGGTTCGAATCCTGCGGGGACTCAACAAATTTTCATTGTTGTTTCCTAGTTGGTTAGGGCCATTTGGGCCGATCACCCAACGTCTGAAAAGTAAGGTGATCCATGCGTCGGATGGACATGTAAAAGTCAGTTCACTCACTAACCCGCATTGGACCAGCGTGGTGGGATGGTCCAACACCCCTAATGGATAGGTGTGTTAGGGGAGGCCTATGTCCAGCAGTGGACTATTACAGGCTGATGATGCATGATGCATATTTACACTACGTCAAATACGACTATAAAGATTTAAAATTTAACCATAAAATCAAATATATTATTTACATATAAACCAGAAGAGAAGTTCAGTTTACTGTTACATAAAAGCCATTCAATTAGTCTAAAAAGCAACTCACCCATATCCTCCTTGGTAATATCCCTGATGAAGATGAGGATGTAGTCATCGAAGACGGTGAACTTCAGGTGAGGGGTGTCGCTCAGTTGGCGACCGTCGCGCGACAGAGTGACGTCAGCGGGCTGGTCTCCGGTGTACAGGATCTTGATCTTGGTGTTGTCGTGCTCGGGGAGGTGGAGGTCGCCGGGCATGCGGGTGATGCGTGGTGGGTCTGAAATTATGTTGGGTTTAGAAATTCAATTTTACTTATTGTATAATAAATCTAGTTATGAGTAATTATCAAAAGAATACTTCATGAGATTCAATGAAAACAAAGATATATTGTAGCTCATTATTTGTGCTAAAAAGATTTACAATTATTTTATTAAATATTTAGTGGAAGTACTTTTTTATCTAGATAATAAACCTTTACACATTACCATTGTCGAAACAGGGCTATCAATGAACATAAATATACAATTTATACATTTATGCGTATCCTATGTCATAAGTTAATTACTAGCTGTCATTTAACCGCTTCCCGAGGCACGACTCGGCTAAAGAAAAATTCTAACAAAATTTTAATTTTTGGGTACAAAGCCACCAAAGCTATTATGATGTATCAGTAAATAAGTCTCTTATAAACATTACATGAGGTATAGACAGTTGACACTCACTTCCAATCTTGAGATGGCCGATGCAGTAGATGAAGCCGAGGCTGTTGATGGCCTCGCACGTGTAGTCACCCTCGTCGCCTTCCGACACCTCCAGGATGTTCAGTTTCAGCGTGCCTTCGCGCGACTCGGCGATGTACCTGTTTGTACAATTACAAAGTCATATACAAAGATTGCAATATCAATAAAATTTGTATAGTCTGAAGACTGTCACTTGAGTTAGTACGGCGTTATGACAGTAATTTTTCGGTTATATTCAGACTAGTTTGACAAAATTGTACTATTTTTAACATATTGTCATTTACATAAAGCGTATCTGAAGTTCTTATTGGTCAATTGTCGCTATGTATGTAATTACTCAGAAACTGCCCACAAAAAGTTAATATTTAAATACCTCATATTAAGGCGTGTAAGTATTTCCAAATTGAGTTGAATAAAATTGACTAAAAGTGCATATTTTTGACACTGGCACAAAAAGTCGTTTTAAAACTCTATCATATGTTTTAAGCAAATTCAAGACTGTTACTATGAATGTATCATCAATGTACTTAATGTCTTCGAATAGAATCATGTCAAAACCACCCTCTTCGTTGTCTGTCAATGTCTTATCCTCGAAGCATCCCACTCCTTGAGCCCCAATTTATCATAAGTCCCCTCGGATAAAACGATATCACACCATGTACCGCCCCCATCGGCCCCAGCACTCACTTGGTGCCGAGCAGGATCTCCCTGCCGTTCCTCAGCCAGCGGCCGGTGGGCACGGGCGTGCCGCTGGCCTGGCACTGCAGCGTGAAGGGCCTGCCCAGGGGCGCGCTGGCGTGCGCCGGCAGCGGCCGCAGCCACTCCGGCTTGGCGCCGCCCGCCTCCTCGCCCGTGCGCACGGGCGTCGTGCAGCTCGACGGCTCCGATTTGCCTGCAACGAGTTTGGGATTCATCATCCTGCATCAGAGTTCTATCTACCTGCCATTCCGTTAGGAGGCCATCATTGCCAGAGTTAATAATTTGCACTAAGTTGTACGTCTGGCTTGCTTATCGCTCAATTAATAAAATTGGTATTCTGCACTTTATTACCATGAACCAAGGAGTTTTGTATATTAGAGTGACGGCATTACAAATATTTGTATTGAGAATTGTAGCCCAAGAACCGAGTGATGAAATTCAATATAAATTGCGTGTATATAACTCTAATTATATACCTACAATTTATATATTATTGAGTTTCACGATAGGCTTTGTTAATACAAATCCTTTTCTCGTATGGCTAGAGTACAAGTTAAAGTCAATAAATTTCATTCAATATAGAAGCATTAAACTTCCTTATTGATTGTCACATAAACTACCGCCTTCTAAAAACCGGCGTTTTTTAATAAATAGTAATAAAGGCCTCCACCCACCTGCCGAGTTGACGGCGATGATTCGGAACTCGTAGTCGCAGCGCTCGTGCAGGTTGAGGGCGGTGAAGCTCGTGTCTTGGACGTTGTAGTCGTTGCACTTGAGCCACACGGAGCTGCTCACCTCGCGACGCTCTGATTATGTAGCCGGTCACGCGGGCACCTATAACAAAAACATAATAGATACATACATATTATGGATAATCAAATTTAAATTTAGCCTCAGTCGGATGCGGAAAAACGAGCAATAAGTTTTTAAATTACTTTTACCTATTTCGTTCACAGTGATAGGTCCAATCGATGCATGAAAATTATTAATTTAGATCGATAATGCTGCTTTCCTCGTAATGGCACATATCGTCTTACGCATAAATATAACAGAAGTAGTTGAAGTGTGAACCAATTCTGAGGCGTCAACTGGAGTATTTCTTTTGAGATTTCTATTAATCACAATCCTTCTATTCTGCCGTCATTTATAATGCAAAAGCTTATGTATGTGATAGTTCGTTACTCTATTACCCAAGAACTACTTAATAACGTTAGATCACGTAGCCAGAATACCACCAATGTAAAAACAAAAACTAAGTACACCGCACCTTGTCCTTCGCAATTGAGCGAGAACGAGGCTATAGGTCCAAACATCTAAGCGGTAAACAGATTTATGACAACTGACTATTATAATACAGGAAATGATATGTGGAATTGTATGTTATAACAAGAGACATGCTCACCGCCATCGTTAGCAGGCGGCTGCCAAACGAGGTCCACGTAGTTGCGTCCCACGCGCAGCACGCGCGGGCCCTGCGGCGGCGAGGGCGCGGACGCGCGCGCGCGCACGCGGAACGGCGCCGAGCTGGCCGAGTGCTTGCCGAAGCCAGCCGCGTTCTTCGCGCGCACGCGGAACTCGTACTCGTGGCCCGGTTCCAGGTTGTAAGCCTGAAAATGATTTGGACGCAGGTTAATATTAGACTTTGGTCATTTTAAAAAATATATACATTTTTCACAATGATGATTTATATGATTGTAAGAAAGAGGTCATGATGGTGACAATCCTACTTATATCTGACACAAAGAAAAGACCGAGTGATGTAAGTAGTGTAATTTGTGGAAATAATGTGACGTTATGCGTTTAGCGTTTTACTTGATGAATTGTCAGAGATGTCAATCACAAAACTGCCTTCCGTACGTACGTCTCTTTGTAGTTATAGGTTTTAATTGATATTATAACTTATTGAACTCAAACTTTTTATTTCATATTAGTTAATAACTCACCTGATAGTTGCACTCCTTGACCAGGTAGTCAGCACTGGACCAGACAGAGTCCTGGATGTCCCTGAACTCCACCTTGTAGCCCTGGATCCTGGAGCCGCCGTCAGAGCGAGGCCGGTCCCAGGACACGGTGGCGGTCGAGCCGTCCCAGTCCAATACGCGTGGCATACCAGGCGGGTCGGGAACGGTGAACGGATACTGAGAATGTAAGAAACTTACATTCAATATAAAATATAAGAAATTCTTTAAGACCTAAAGTGAAATTAAAGTCCGACAGGTTAGGTAATTGAAAAATATTTGAGCAAAATAAAAGATGTACAAATAATGAAGTATCAGTGACGTCTCTTGAATATACTTTCAATTATGAAAATAATTAGGTTCTTTAATAATAACTCATGATTGTTATCGTAATATTTATAGGTAATTTACTTCATAAAATCTATTTCAAACAAAAATAAAATCTCTTACACACCACCCTTATATTAATTACTACCTTATATTAATATAAGCTTCTGTACAAGCCGTGGCTTACTATAATATCCGATTTTAAATATACGCTCACCTTAGCGGTTATTGAGTCATCCATTGTTAGCGGGTCTGACACACCATAAAGATTTTCCGCGCGAACACGGAAGGTGTACTTTTTGTTCGGTTCCAGTCCCATGACGTTGTAGTGGCAGTTCCGTACGAAGGATGAAATCTTCGACCATACCTGTGGATAAATAATTACATAAATAAATAGGTGATATATAAATTCATACTTTGTGTAAAACGACATGTAGAAACATCATGTCACCGATAATAATATTATACCGCAGGCAAATATCATTTCAGACTTTGTATCATTTCATTATCGGTAGCAGCAAATCAAATTTGATAAAAAAATTAACATAACCTAACGAAACCGTTTTCTGCAATTTAGGTTAATTTAAATATTAATATGGTAATTAATAGATCGTCAACCAAATATTTACACGATATTTGCACTTTATTCATATAGATACATAACATCTTTATACTGACATCTCTAAAACAATAAAGAATTTGAAATGTTTTAATTGTTGAACCTGCGTCAGTTTTGAACGGATTCTACAAGATGTAAAGACATATCCTGAATCATAAAATAACTTACACCAGTGTTGTCCATCTTTTCGACGATGTAGTTTGTGATTGGCGAGCCGCCGTCGTCAAGCGGCTGTTTCCATGACAACGTGCACGTGTCGGGCGTGATGTCGTAGCAGTCCAGCGGGCCCACCGGTGGGGACGGTTTGTCCACTACCAGTACCTGATGCGCAGAGGTGTAAAGTAAATACATGAGTATGTACATAAATCTTTAATACAATTGGAACATAATATGTCGCCTCTATAATTACAGAAAAAACATCAATTGGAAGGCAAGCAATGTTTTGAAGATTTTAAAAGCTTGTTTTGTTCTGTCAAGAATAACGTGAAAATTTAACTCTTAGTATTGATTTTTTGTAATTATATCGTTTGTTATTGTAGCAAATAGAAAGTAATCATTATATATGTCCGTAAAATTAAATTTAATTATTTTTGTAGATGTCGATGCGACTTTTTATTTTTTTGGCGACTTGATACAATAACATAGATATGGAAAAGACAGATTTATTCACTTCTTTTCTATGCAAAATAACCTTAAAATGTAATGTATTATAATTCTAGACTTGATACTTAAAACGAGCGTTGTTTCAAAATAAACACGTTGTTTAACTTCTACTATTATTATTACCACGTAAAATGTAAGACTTACCCTGCAAGTTCCACTGTCAGAGCCCTCGGTGTTGACCAGCTGAACCGTGTACGGGCCGGTATCAGATCGTTTCGCGCAAGAGTTGTGGTACACCGTGTCGCGGTCGGAGGTCACGAAGCGGATGCGGTTGTCGGGGAACACCTCCTCGTTGTTCACTAACCACGACACCTGTACAAAAGGTTAGGCTTTAGATATCGCTTAACACGAAAGCATGTACAAATATAGAACTCACATAAACAGAACCGGGTTTTATATTTTTATCGCTTTAAATGCTAGCAACTGTGCCTCGGTGACGGTTAATATAACTACAGTTACATAGTTAGCCAAGTTAAAGACAAAAATTGGGTCACACTTTTAGGTTAAACGTCGTAGACGTTTGAAAATGGTTATATTAATAAAAAGATTGAAAATGGTTTACCAGTAAGAACGTGTTCGCCGCAGGCGCCATAAGTGTTTGACATTAGATTTGTTTAGAATTATTCCGAGACTTAATTGGTTAACCTTTAGAGAAAAACACTTTTTAACTAGACCATAGGTAGAAAATAAATTTTTTTAGGGCGTTAACTGCTTAGAATAGATTTTTTTTCAGATGGTCGAGTATTGTATTAAGTGGCGATTATTAAGGAAATGTAGGAATATATAAACAGTACAAACCTTTGGTCTCGGGTTGCCAGTGAAGGGCACGGTGATCTTGATCTCCTCGCCGGCGATGACGGTGATGTCGCGCAGGCTGAGGTCGCTGGTGATGCGCGGCGCGTTGGGCGGTGCGCAGGCGCGGATCGCGTCCGAGCTCTGCGACCACGGGCCCTGTCCGGCCGCGTTCACGGCGGACACGCGGAACTCGTACTCGTGGTTCTCGATCAATCCGGTCACCTTGTAAGTGGTGTCCGGAATGTGCGCGTGAGCAGCCTTCGTCCATTTGTCTTCGGTGATCAGCCGCTTCTCGAGGATGTAGCCCGTGATCGGAGAGCCACCGTCGTTGCGTGGCTTGGTCCAAGTGACCGTGATAGACGACTCGGTCGTCTCGACGGAGCGAGGTGCACCGGGAGCGCCCGGCGGGTCGAACGGATGCCTCGCCCTTATCGGCTCGAGGGTCTGTGCGGGCTCCGACTGGCCATACTGGTTCTCGGCCATAACTCTGAACTCGTACGACCTTCCGACGCTCAAGTTCTTCACGCGAAGGAACGGTGTCGTGACGTAGCCGGAAACTTTGGTCCATGTCGGTGTGCGGGCTTCGCGCCTCTCCACCACGTAGTTGGTGATCTCGCCGCCTCCGTTGTCCTTGGGCGGGTTCCAGTACAACGTGAGCGCTTCGCCTTCGAACTCGTCCGCGCGCAGGTTCTCCGGCTTGCCGGGCCTGTCGAGCACGCGAACGTTGATGGTCGCTGTGTCGTAGCCGGACGGGTTGCGTAGTTGCAATCTGTACTGACCGCCGTCCGACCTCTTTGCGTTCTTGACGACAAGCGACGCCGAGTCGGGTGTGATCTTCTGGAATATTCTCGAGTCGCGATCAACTTCGAGTGGCTTATCGTCCGCGAACCACGAGGCGGTCGGTTCCGGGAAGCCAGTATATGGTACGTGAATGGAGAAGTCTTCACCAGCTCGTACTGTAATGTCGCGAACACCGCCAAGGTCCATGCAAGGCTTGTTCGGTTGTTCGGCAATAGTAATATCGGAGGTAGGCTTGCTAGGCTCCGATTTGCCAACTTCATTAACGGCTATGACTCTGAACTGGTACTCTGCGCCTCCTGAGGTTCGGCACAGTGTGTACGAGGCTCGGAATCGGAACATCGTTGACGTCCTTCCAATCTTTCTCTCCCTTACCCTTCTGTTGAATAATATAGCCCTTGATCTTGGCACCACCATCGCTCTTTGGTGGCCTCCAGGACAGCGTGACCGAGTCTTTAGTGACTCTGTCTGGTTTCGGTGCCTCAGGCGCACCGGGCTTAAGTCTCTGTGTCTGGGCAACAATAGGCTCAGTAGGTTTGCTAGGTTTGCCCGGTCCGGCCTCGTTTACGGCGATAACGCGGAACTCGTAACGGTTACCCTCGCGCAGGTCGGGAACGGTGTAACAGGTGTTGGGCGTTGGATAGTTGTTGACCTTAACCCAATCACCACCACGTTCTCTCTTCTCGATGTTGTAGCCAGTGATAGGTTTACCACCAGTATTGGTCGGTGGTTGCCATTCGAGAGAGCAGCTGTTAGCACTGTAACCAGTGATCTTAGGTGTATCAGGCGCATCAGGTGGATCAAATGGCAGCTTAGCAATAATTGGTTTGCTTTCAAGCGGTTCGGACACTCCGTACAAGTTTTCTGCACGTACTCTAAATACGTATTTCTTGCCTTCGGTCAAATTCTTAACAGTGAATGAGCACTTGGGACAAAAACCGGCGACCGTACGCCAGTCGTTAACACCAAACTCAGCTACTTCGACAACGTAGCCAGTAATTTCGCTACCACCGTCATCGACTGGTGGCAGCCATGTCAAGCTCATCGTTTCGTGAGTCACAGGAATGCAAGACAATGGTCCTTTAGGAATGCCAGGTTTGTCAACAACAATGACTTCGATGTCGGCAGAGTCTTTTCCATATTCGTTGGACGCTGTGATAGTATATTTGCCTGCGTCTTCCCTTGTAGACTTTTCAATGCTGAGTTCAGTCTCATCTGGGCTGGTTTCTGAGGACACCCTGTGAGAAGGCACAAGTGGTACGGTACCCTTGGTCCAGGTAATCGTTGGTGTTGGTGCGCCTGCAATCGGAATGTTAACATTGATCGGCTCACCAGCGCGGACCTTGATCTTGCGACCAATAAGATGATCCAAAGACAGTTTCGGTTTCTCCTTCATTGGTTTAGCAATAATGACATTGGATGGATCAGAAGGCTGGCCAGGTCCGGCTGCATTCACAGCAGATACCCTGTACTCGTATTGGTGACCTTCTTGCACCCTATCGTCGTCATATTCATTAAATCTTACAGGATCTTTGTTTAACTTAATCCACCTGCCAGTAGCCTTGTCCCTTCTCTCAACGTCGTAGCCCAGAATGTTAGAGCCACCGTTAGAGATCGGCGATGACCATCTAATCTTAATATGGTCCTTATCCGCAGCCACAAGTTCTGGTTTTCCTGGTTTGCCAGGTACCGTATATTGATTCTTGGCAACTACTGCTTTGCTTGTAACGAGAGGTTCAGAACGGCCTTGCAAGTTTTCTGCAAACACCCTAAACTCGTACTTCGTACCTTCAGAGAGTCTAGGCACCGTGGCATGCGTGTTTTTAGGATTAATGTAGGTGACAGCCGGCACCCAACCGCCTCCGTGAGTAAGGTCACGTTTCTCGATAACGTAAGCTGTTAATTCACTACCGCCATTATCTTTTGGCGGTTTCCATGACAAGGTGACGGATTGAGCAGTGATTTCTTCGTACTCGAACGGAGGTTCAGGCGCTCCGGGCACGTCAAGCACGATCAATTCAAAGCTACCTTCGTCCGATCCTGAATCGTTCTTCAAAAACAAGTTGTATTTGCCAGCGTCAGAGCGTTTGCAGTTCACAGTATGAACAATGGTATGATGTCCAACGGATGTTACAGTTGTCCTTTCGTTGGTAACAACGCTCCTACCATCGCAAGTCCATTTGACCTCGGGAATTGGCTCGCCGATGAAATTTACATCGACATGGAATATAAGACCAGCCTTAATACGAATCTCTTTGAGTGGCGTGATAATCTTAGGCGCCACGAATCGGTCCTTGGCTGTAATAATGTCGGAGGGCTCACTAGGTTCGGATTGTCCTGCTTGGTTGACAGCAATTACTCTAAATTCGTAGTCCTGGCCTTCAACTAGATCAGGAACGGTTGCCTTTGTCTGTTTAGGCGGCACGTGCACGGCGTTCACCCAGTACGGGCTGCCTTTCTCTTTCTTTTGTACAATGTATCCAGTGATGGGTGCACCTCCATCTGACTTCGGCGCAGCCCATTCCAGATCAACATGGCTCTTGCTCCAGTCTGTCGCAACAGGTTTGCCTGGAGCGGAAGGCTCATCGAATTCGTTCTTAGCGACAATGGCGCGGTCCAGCTCTAAAGGTTCGGACTGTCCGATTGCGTTCACTGCACTCACTCTGAACAAGTATTCTTTCATGTGTATCAGCCTTGTTACTTGGTGAGACAGGAACGTGCTCATGCCCGCATCTGCCCAAGTACCACGGGACAAGTCCATCTTTTCAATGACGTAGTGTAGGATTGGAGAACCGCCATCGTCAAGCGGTACCTTCCACGATAGAGAGCAAGACTCCTTTGTAACATCAGAGACAACGAGTGGCTTCTCTGGCCTGGATGGCTTATCCAATACGGTAACTTGAGCGGTAGCGGAGCAAATTCCGAGGTCATTCTTCAAGGTCAATTTGTAAACTCCTCCATCGGAGCGGACGGAGAATGGAATGTCTAGTATGACCCTGTTGTGCAATATTTGAATGTCGATCCTGTCGGACGGTTGTACAACTTTGCCGTTAATCTGCCATTCGACCGTTGGCTTTGGCGATGCTTCGATCGGGATCTCATACTGTATACGTTGTCCGGCCTTGACAACCTTGTCAGCCAGCAGCATCTTGTCGAAGTGTGGCGCACAGAACCTGGCTTTAGCTACTTGAGGAGTGGACGCGTCACTTGGTTCACCGTTGCCCGCTTTGTTAACAGCAATGACCCTGAACTCGTACTCCTCTCCTTCTTGTAAACCTGGAACCGTGGCTGTTGTTTGGTTTCCGGGAACGGTGGCGGCAACCTCCCAGGGTCCGTACCTCTTCTTGGCCTCGATAATGTATCCAGTGATTGGAGCACCACCATCCTTCTTCGGCGGCACCCATTCCAAGTCCATGTGATCCTTGTCCCAGTCTTTGACGACTGGAGTGCCGGGTTTGTCTGGTGTACCGTAGGGGTCCTTGGCAGTGATCGGCTCGTGGCCAACCAGGGGCTGCGATTCACCTTGTTTGTTAACGGCACGGACGCGGAAGTTGTAATCGTGTCCTTCGATGAGATGGTCGATGCGGATGTTACAGCCTTGCACCTCACCGGCTGGTACCCAGCGCATGTTCTCTTGGTCCATTTTCTCCAACGACATAGTGGCTGATCTCGCAGCCACCATCGTCTTTTGGTGGTCGCCAACGCAACGAGCAACCAGACTTGGTGATGTCGTCCACACGGAGTGGTCCTTCTGGCGGCAGAGGTACGTCCATAACCAGCACCTTGACTGTTGCGGAGTCGGTGCCGTTGATGTTCTTGGCTTTAAGCGTGTAGGTACCCGAATCGGCTCTCTTGGCGTCGATGACGCGGAACTTAGTTGTGTAAGCATCGTTGACAATCTTGATTCTGTCAGTGTTGAGAACCACGTTGTCTCCGTGCAACCATTCCTTAGTTGGCGTGGGCTCACCTGCCACTGGTACCTCAGGTCGAAGTTCTGGCCACCTTGATCTTAATGTCGAACATGTAGTTCCTATCAATCTTGGGTGGCAGATTCTTTGGTCTAGCGAGGTGAGGCGCTGTTCCGTCACTGGGCACGCCTTTGCCAGCCTTGTTAACCGCACGGACGCGGAACTCGTAAGTGTTGCCTTCGATGAGGTCTGGTACCTTTCCAGAAGTAACATCGCCTTCGATCTGGAATTGTATTAATATGGCATAAGTTACTGTATTCTTACGTAAAACGTAAAATATTATTTTGTTGTATGGGAGGACATTATACAATGTTACATAACACGATAATAAAAAGTATCTCACTTTATCTGTAATTTATTAGACACACTGTAATAAGAAATAGTTGCAGTAAAATTAGTAATCGTTCTCACCTGCGCACACTCCTCCCAGTCCGGAGAGAAGCGGTCTTTCTTCTCGATGACGTATCCGGTGATGGGGGCGCCTCCGTCGCTCTCGGGCCGAGTCCATTCCAATTCCACAAAGTCCTTGTCGAAGTCCTTGATCTTGGGCGTGCCCGGTTTGCCGGCCACGTCGAATGGATTCTTCGCCTCGGTAGCGTGCGGCGTGGTGAGAGGCTCCGACTTGCCTTGCCTGGAGAGGTATTCAAATTTTTAATTTATTTACATGAAATGGCACTTCTTTTACGGTTTTAAGGCGTTTATATTATGAATAGTAAAAGTCTGAAGGAGCCAAATTTAAGAATATTATTTTTTCAACGGTTAGCTGCGTTTTCGTTCTTTGGGCGTTTATATGGCATTAAAATAATGCCACTATGTCATAAACTTATGGATATTTTTTTATATCTGAACTAAATAAGATTAGGAATCTACATTAATAAAGCACAATTATGTCAAGAAGTAGGTGCTTTCTTATGTGCATTGCGTAGTAAATAGCAGCAGCAGTAGTGCTTTACCTTTACGTCATTATTTTACGTTATTACCAAACTCTAGAATTTAATTCACGCAGACAAAGTAAGATGGTATTACAATATTACGTTTTTCATAGGAAAAGAAAATTAAACATATTTCATCTTCATCTTCAGCAATATTAACATTAAAATATATTAGTAAATTGTCCAAAACACCCACCTGTTGACCGCCCTGACCCGGAACTTGTACTTGTGCCCGGGCTGCAGGCCGTCCACCGGCAGGCTGGTCTCGGGCCCGAGGGTCTCCCCGGCCTGCACCCAGCGCCCGGTGGCCTCGTCCATCCTCTCCACGATGTACTTCTCTATGGGCTGGCCGCCGTCGTCCGCGGGCGGGTTCCATGATAACTTCGCGCCGTTCGCGTGCACGTCAGACACCTAAAAGGTAAAAAAACTCGTAATATAATTACTGTTTCCTGGCTATGAATATACGCTTGTAATGGAGTGTGATTAGCTCAAATACCTTAATACCCTAGAGCGTCAGCGGAATATAATAGTAAACGCTAATAAAACGAAGAGTAATTATAAACGCACCATTTAAAAAGTAATAACATTCTTTATCAAGATTATGTCAAGATTGATGTGTTATCGAAACAAAATAGCCTTTCGCAAATGTATTAAAAAAAAAACAACATTTACATTGTTCTTTTATAGGTCATGTAAATAGTGAATAATGTTGGGTTTGGTTAAATTATATAACAAAACTTGAGTTTCGACGGTCACAACATATGTATATATCCATAGCACTTGCCTTGAGCGGTCCTCCGGGCGGGCTGGGCACGCTGAGCACGATCACCTCCACCTCGGCGACGTCCTTGCCGTTGGCGTTCTCCGCCGTGATGGTGTACCGTCCGCTGTCCGACCTGGTGGCCGCTTTGCAGTTCAGCTTCGTGTTGTAGTCCGAGTGCTGCACCTTCATGTCGCCGTAGGACTTCACCTCCTTCTTGCCGAGGTACCATTTGGTCTCGGGCATTGGCTCACCGGACACCTGGGAAGTTATAAAGGTGAAATAAGATTTCTGTGATTGGGTATGGTATTTGAGAGTGTTCGAAGTTAGAATGATAATATAATGGAAGAATAGAAAGGAAATAATTATTACTTATAAACTGTAACATGAAAAAAATAAAATAATGTATTATTTTTATTACAATTTCCTTTCAGTTACATGAATCATCGATACAATCAAAACAAGAGTTTGACAGGAAATACAATTTATTGCCTATTTCTGTGGCCAAACTGTAAAGTATTTTTTTTTAAAGTTCACCTTGACGTCGAACCCGAACTTCTGTCCGACTTTGATCTTGATGTCGATGAGGTTGGTCCTGTCGATCTTGGGCGCCATGTTCCTCGGCTTGGCCACGATCGGGTGCGTGCTGTCGCTGGGCTCTCCGGGGCCCGCCTTGTTCACCGCCCTCACCCTGAGTGACAATGTGAGTGTGAATTATTGTTTACCGTTATTATTGACAAATACCTAACATTTTTGGCGAGGTGACTGTGTTCTTAACATTTGTCTTCTAATTTAACCTAACGGTTAGGTATCGTTTATTCATTAAAGATATTTTTTTTTACAGGTTTTTCCTTTACAAAGGTCTAGGAAAGTACCACCGTATAAGCACCCTTGACTTCCGGTTTTAAGGGTACCGTAGCCAATATAATTACAGGGCGAGCATATTTGTGGCGTCTAACTCGTATCACCATCAGGTACGTCTAGCTCGCCTAGTCAAACTAATGTATGATAAAAAAGCTACTATTTTATGTTTTAATGTCATTCAGTCATTATTTTTATGTTTTTTAATTCTTTTTTTAATTTGGTTAAGGGAACTTCGTGTGCTTCAATGGGATTCTACCAAAGGAAACTCTTTCTTGTGAAAACATTGTACCTTGACTTCAAGCCTTTAGAAAGGCACACGCACCTGAACTCGTAGGTCTGCCCCTCGACCAGGTCGGGCACGGTGGCCGTGGTCTTGTCGGCGGGCACCTCGAGCGCCTTCTCCCAGTTGCCGAACTTGTCCTTCTTCTCCACGATGTAGCCCTCGATGGGGCTCCGCCGTCCTCGCGGGGAGGGGTCCACTTCAGGTCCACGTGGTCCTTGTCCCAGTCCGTCACGGACGGGGTGCCGGGCGCCTGGATCATTTGTCAATTGTCATGAGGTAATGGCGACGATTTTGTACTAAATGTGTAATTTTGAGAGTTGACCGAATTAAAATAACTCTTCAGTACGAGAAAGAATAAGGTGGGACTAAAAACTACCCATAATTCACATCTCAATTGATGTTAAATATTTAATATTTCTAAATATAAAATTTTATTTACCAGGTTCGTCGAACGGATTCTTGGCCACGATGCTCGTCTCCGAGTCGAGTGGCTCCGACTCGCCCTCCGAGTTGACGGCGGAGACGCGGAACCTGTACTCCTTGCCAGGAGTCAGGCCTGTCACGTCGCATTCTGTTATACATACAAGAAAATGTTAATAATATATTTATTGTATTGGAAATATATTGTAAAACCGAGTAAACTCACGTTAAACCTGTACCAACGTGACGTCCTTAAAGTATATAAATAAAATAAACAATTAATTTTATAATAAACATAACAAACTTTGGCTATATACTTTATAGCCAAAGTTCAATAAGGACCGCCTATACCATTGACGCAAAGGTCAATATCCTATTTACACCCTATCGGTCAAAGACGACTCAAGTAGGTATGTAACTTTTGCATTCGAATTTATAATTAGCTCCAAATGTCCAACATGTGTCAATAAAAACTACCTGGCTTACTAATTAGCAACAATAAATCTCCAAGTTGTCTCATTTAAAAAAATAAATATTTTCTTTCCATTGAAAATATACGAAATCCGATTTTGGTTCTAGTATAGCTACATAACAATACTCACTGGGCTCCTCTGATCTGGCGCAGGGCACCCAGCAGCCGGTCTCCGTGTCCAGCTTGTCCACTTGGTAGTACTCGATGGGGGCGCCGCCGTCGTCCTTCGGCCTCTTCCACTTGAGGGTGGCCCCCTCTTTGTGGACGTCCGAGATCTGGAGTTTACAAAAATATATTATAAGACAGTAAATTGTATAGTTTACAAATTAAATATGCTGTAAAATTTGGATCTACAATAAACATATTTTAGCATAATCATTGTGATTGTAGAATGCTCTTGCTGACATTAGTAATGATAAAATAAAATAAAACGTGAACTCTTATCACCGTTAAGAGTCGTGTTAAATCAGTTTCTAAAATTAAAAGGCCGTTCTGAATAAGTCTAAAAGATGTTATTTTGCTAACAAGTCTAACCAATAAATAGCATGCATAACACGGATATTGACACATATTATATCTATTTTTATGATTGCATGCTATAATTGAAAAAAAAAGATATAAAGCACAGACTGCAGTTTCTCCTCGGTTCTTCAATGAACAGCTCTTAGTTTTCAAAAAAGATTTTTGACATTCAAAGTGCTTAGAAGAGCCCGAGCTGAATAAATTCTCTTTTACTTTTGACATTGACATTTTGTGCAATTTGCCATTATTTTGACACATGAGAAATGCCTCCGCGTCCTGACGGCATTGGCCCTCGCTCTACAAAATGGACTCGAAAAAGAAGGTTCGAGAAATGCAGCCCACCTGCAGGGGTCCCTCGGGCTTGGCGGGCTTGTCGGTGACGAGGACGTTGACGGTGACGGTGTCCTTGCCGCTGGAGTTGGTGGCGGTGACGGTGTACTCGCCCGAGTCGTCGCGGCGCACAGGCCGCACCGCCAGCTTGGTGAAGTAGTCGGGCGAGTCGATGCTCACCGCCTTCGAGGGGCGCAGCGGCATGTTCTGGAACCTGGGGATGAGGTTTCTTTTAATATGTGCTAGATCAGTGATATGACAGTATCACTACATAGCATAAAATGAAACCGCTTTCTCTTTCCCTATGTCCCTATGTATGCTTAAATCTTAAAACTATGCAACGGGTTTTGATGCGGTTTTTTTTAATAGATTGATTGAAGACGAAGGTTTATACGCATAATTCATGCATAAATTTATTTATTATCACAGATATCAGTATTGCAACCGCGCGGAGCCTGGGCAGGTCACTAGTAGAGTTATAAAACTAATGGTGATACAAAATTAAATGCACGATTAATTCTTTGTGAATGGATTTTTTGCATTTTACTTACTTCTAGGATTATTATTTACACACGCTGTATATAGTTATTGCCAGATATCCATACAAGAGAGAGTCATACTTCGAACAAAACTACCTCTATTAATTGTAATCTTTAGTCTTTCAAGTTTTTCCAATATGAAATATTTATCGAAATTACAGGTTTTGATATTGCTTTGATTAATTGCATTAAAGATATATATTTATTCAGATGATTCGAATAAAATATATGCATTTTTACGCTGAGATCTGACTATCCGATATCAATTTAACAATCTAAGCCCAGCAAAATGACTAAATATAAATATTCAACCGACGCTTCACAACGAAAAGCGATTTTATTTACATTGAAACACAGCTCAGCCTAGCCAGCAACTCTAGCCACAAAAAGATATCTGACCTCCATTCCACCACCGGCGCCGGTTCTCCGCTGATGGCCGCCTCCAGCTTGAGGCTGGAGCCCGCCGAGAGCGTGACGTCCCTGAGGTGGCGGCGGTCGATCTTGGGCGCCAGGAAGCGCGGCTTCGCCACGAAGTTCTTGCTGGCGTCCGAGGGCTTGCTCTGGCCGGCCTTGTTCACCGCGATCACGCGGAACTGGTACTCGTTGCCCTCGATCAGCCTGGATATCAACAATATTGTCAGTGACAGAGTTAAAGTTCTTATTTAATGTGGGTTTAATATGAACAAAGCGGATATCACAAGGGAGAATATTATAGCCAACTAAGCTATTAAACTATCTTATTGTGTCATGCTCTTTTGATCGACCACGAAATTTTAGCGAGTCTCTTGTTTAATTTGTTTAATAATAGGCTTTTTTATTTATTGTTTTATTAATAATTCAAAAATAGCAGGAAATTCCCAATAACCTTGTTCTGATATTGATATTGTACTATATCCCCTGAGATAACAACGCAATACGTACCCGTTGACGGTGGCGCTGGGCGTGGGCGAGTGTGTCTCGAGCGCCTTCTCCCATAGCGGGCTGTACTTGTCCTTCTTCTCCACGATGTAGCCCAGCACGGGCGAGCCGCCGTCCGAGGGCGGCGCCTCCCACTTGAGCTCCACGTGCGTGGCCGACCAGTCCTCGGGCACGGGCGCGGAGGGCGCCTCTGGCACCGCTGCGGAACCCAAGCACGGTGTTATATAAAGTAACTAACGATCTATTCATGGCTTTGCCCGTGTTATTTCTTAATTTTTGAAAAGGACTTTCCCGGGGTAAAAAGTTGTCATGTTTCTGGAGGCATAAAATCGGCACTGAATTTTTAGTTTATTACATTAAATTAGAAACATACACTCATAGATCTTTTCCTTTCATAATATTAGTATGACTCTGATTTATAGTATTACACATGTGTACTAAAACCGTAAGGCATATCCAAGCAGCTATTCTTGTAAATTTTATTCATGGATTCGGTTAAAAATTCACCCAGTTTAACCTGCATAACAGTTTATACATAGATTAACTGGCATTTGATTTTTCCGAACCGACTACCATAAACAAAATTTAATAGATTTTGTCAGATGTTTAATAATTTAAAGACATTGTCTAAAATATTCTTGACAGTAGACGGTTCGTATGTTTGTGGAACATTTTAGTGTTTTTATTATTCTATAAAATGTATTTTTTAATAATAATTGCACCAAATTTGTATTTTTTTTTTTTTTACTTATGAGTTTTGCTCTGTATTTTGGAAAGACTTAAAAATAACTAGAACATATAATCGATGCACAGTGAGAAGGAAGACATATTACACACTAGAAATATTTATTTCAATATATTTGTAAGCACAAATATAAACTAAGCTTTAGAAGATAAATTAACAAAAAAACTTACTGAACGGATCCTTGGCAACGATGCTGCCGAAGGTCTCGAGAGGTTCCGATTCGCCCTCCTTGTTGACTGCCTTCACGCGGAATTTGTACTCGTGTCCAGGGATCAGGCCATCGACCTACAAACAAAAAGTTAATTTTTCAATATTAAACGGAAAACATTATTTTCGGACCCTTACCGGATTGCAATACATTGAGGTGTATCTGGCTTTTAATATATTATTATTATTTTGCCTTTGATTAAGTGATACTTGAAATAAAAGTTTTATGACTATTGGCGGCAAAGTAAGGAAGTACCCTCACGGTGACTTTCTGTAGTAAAGCTGTAGTGTGCCAATACTATTGACGTCATATCCAAAAGACTTTCTAGTGCAATTACAGAGTAAAAGATAGGTTAAAACCAATGTTAAAAGGTAATTGGTGAAATAAATGTGCCTTCGCAGCAATTCTAGCAATTATGAATTGGTACATTAGTAGAACGTCTTACTCGTCACATAAATTCTGACTGAAACATCGTGCTGTAATTAACCAAATATGTTCTAATACTATTACGAAAATACTGGACAAATTTTCCAAGCCAGAACCGAGCCATAGTCTAAGAAAATTGCCTAAGAAAATTGGAGCTAACTACAGGGCCAGCTCCACTTTACGAACCATAGTCCTAGATATCGTAGGCCTATCCCTTATCCCTTCCTCACCTCCATCTCGGGCACGTTGCCGAGCGTCTTGCCCACCGGCATCCAAGTGCCGGTGTCGTTGTCGTACTTCTCCACGAGGTAGCCCTCGATGGGCTCTCCGCCGTCGTCCTTGGGCCGCTTCCACTTCAGCGTGCAGCCGTCCTTGTGGATGTCCGTCACCTCTAGCGGCCCTTCCGGCTTGTCGGGCTTCGCTGTAACGGACGAGTTAATAACATTAGTATGGGTATGTGTTTAAATATGAAATATTTCCTCATTTTGTAACAATCACTGAAAATATTGAATTATTATTAAGTTTTGCACATTTCCGTGTTCCGTGAACACGTGATCTGATCCATATAGTTTAAAGTTTGTTGATGTAAAGCGACTCGTATTTTGACTCGACTTACACAACCTAAACGGTAAAAAAAGCGCATTCGATGGAATAATCAGATGTAAACAATTATAAAGGCACTGGCGTCCGCTACTGACGTCTCAAGATTGCTTAGTCAATGGGACAATCTTTTTCTCATATCGGGCCAAATTAATATAGGCCAAATTTAATTTTCTTTACAGACAAGTAATGAAGGCAGTAATTTAAATAAGAGAATGATATAACTTACATGTAACGGTGATTTCAAGCTCGGCTGTGTCCGAACCGTATTTGTTGATCGCCTGTATTTTGTATGTGCCAGAGTCCTTGCGACGTGGACTCGAGTGCTGGTACTTGCTCAAGTATGGCACGTTGACCACTGTAAAAAATACGTATCAGAATTAATAACTAAAACAACAGATACACAAAGATTCATAAAGATTCGAATGTCAGTAGTATCAAATACTATTCTACTTAATTGTACCAAAGAAAAAGGAGATTCGGAATTACTGTTAACATAGTTTAATTTCAATATTTAATTTCGGCAAAATTTGTTTGACATATGTTTTTCTGCGACAAATAATAATGCAACGCAATAATAATACCGATAATTACTGTCTAGATAGCGTCCTATCTAATTTGGCTAATTTATAAAGGGAATATACAAAAATAAAATGAATGATATACGTACGCTTCAGGCCGTTGCCCGAGCTGACCGACTTCCCGTTGAGGGTCCAGGTGACGTCCGGAGGGGGCTCTCCCGAGACCTTGACGTCCAGGGAGATGGGCTCTCCCTCGCGCACCTTGATCTCGCGCAGGTTACGGCGGTCGATCTTGGGCGGCACTGGAAATAGCATGACATAATAAATACTCCAAAGAATCGATTTTCATCGGCCAAGTTGACAGGACAATAATATGGAAAGTCGTTTTAAGTTGTGACTGTTACTACGAACATATGCAGAACTAAAGAATATTTTGTGTTTTGTAGCCATATCTTAGATTTTGCTTTTTGAATTCGTCTTCTAAAAGTCATAAAACTGTTTAGAAATGGTACAAAATTTATTATTATCACAACAGAAATGTTCCTATCCCGCTTAGGATCCTTAAAGATTAGAGGTCCTCTTTTTACAAAAGACCGTCTATGAAAAAGGTCGGAAGTCATAATATAGTCATTTTAATACATCATATAGCAAGATTGATTTTAATCCAGTATACGTACGATTCGGGCAGTTGCATTAAGTGTTACGACCCAACAACAATTGTCTAGCAACATAATTAATTAAATTTGCATCGCATTTAACACTTACGCCTCCTAGGTTTGCAGACGACAGACTTGCTGGCATCGCTAGGCTCTCCGGGCCGGCCTCGTTCACCGCCTTTACTCGGAACTCGTACTCCACACCCTCGTCCAAGTTGGATACGGTCGCTTTGTCGTTATCGTTCGGGCCCACCTATAAAATAATTAAGACATAATGGCATAAGCTAATTTCAAAGAGATTGCGTTGCTAGTTATTGATCATTCTATAAGTACTTCTACACCAAAGTTCCCAATAAGACATGAAAGTAACGAAAGCAAATTGATAAACATCACATGGATAAATTCAATAAGAACGCGGTTATCTTGAAGTCACAGTCTGAAGTTTATGTAAATTAGAGCAAATATTGAGCATATTCGTATTCGCAGTACAAATCTTCAAACAGATTCCACCAAACCACTGTTTCTTTTATTAACGTATACATATTAGGCAATAATCTACAAAAATTAGCCTTTCGAACGTACCTCGCAGGCCTTCACCCACTTGGGCGAGCCGACCTCCCTCTTCTCGATGATGTAGCCCGTGATGGGCGCGCCTCCGTCCTTAAGGGGCTTCTGCCACTTGAGGTCCACGTGGTCCTTGTCCCAGTCCAGCACCTCGGGGGTGCCTGGTTTGCCGGGCTCATCTGCGAGTTAATTAACGCAATAATAAAAACGTCATACTACATTATTAACTATATTTAACTAATATTATATCAAATGGTTACGTTTAAAGATTTCGAAAAAGTAAGACCACTGTTTGCCGTTTTGTGCTAGTTTCTACTAAGACGAGAAAACTTATATCATACTACTATGAACAGTTGGTTGCATATCTGCCTGCAGTTTTTACAGAGGCATAGAGTTTTGCTTACCTTTAGTGAAAGACCTCAAACATCATCATATATCGAATGCAAACAAAACTATCGAACCGATTCTTACCGAACGGATTCTTCGCGATGATGGAGTGGTCGCCCTCCAGCGGCTCGGAGGCACCCTCGTTGTTGACGGCCGACACGCGGAACTTGTACTCGTGGCCGGGCACCAGGTTCTCCAGCTCGGCCTTGGGCTCCTTGGACTTGAGGGCGGTGACCCAGCGGCCGGTCTCCGTGTCCAGCTTCTCCACAAGGTAGTGGTCGATGGGCGCGCCGCCGTCGTCCAGTGGCGGGTTCCACTTGAGCGTGCATCCTTCCTTGTGCACGTCGGATATCTGTAACATTTAAATTGTGATTACATGTAACGATTTATAAACTAGTACGCAATTTTATTAATATATCATAGCCTAATTAGACTTGGTATTTCAGGTAAATATAAGTAGTTAAATGAAACTCGATGTAAACCTTGTAACTTAAAGAGAAGCAGCGTCACAATTCTAGTGTTCTTACTGATCGTAATCAAGATGTCGATCACTAAGCCCCAGTCGACGGATAACAACACCATGTATACGACAAAGCCTCGTTGCTATAGAACATTGTTCTGCAACCCGAAGCCTAACTGCAGTAATTTCTCACATACCTTTTGATAGATAAACATAAGAAACGCCGTACCTTGAGCGGCCCCTCCGGCTTAGCGGGCACGTCCAGCACCTTGACCTGCAGCGAGGCCTCGTCGCGGCCGCTGCTGTTCTCGGCCTTCAGCACGAAGGTGCCGCTGTGGAGGCGCGAGGCCATCGGCACCGACAGCTTGATGCGGTAGTCCTCCGCTTCCACCGAGAGGTCGTCGCGCGAGGAGAGCCGCTCCTTGTTCAGGAACCTGTGGTAGGAAGGCGTTTGTTAATAGTTGTTGGACATGAGGCTAAGGGAAAGTGATACATGTTTGTGGACGGGGAGATGTTTATGTATCTCATTGTTGGAGATGAGGCCAATGTGCAATACATGTTTGTGGACGGGGAGATGTTCATGTATCTCATTTTTGGAGACGGGGCCAATGTGCAATACATGTTTGTGGACGGGGTTCATGTATGTCATTGTTGGAGATGAAGCCAATGTGCAATACATGTTTGTGGACGGGGAGGTGTTCATGTATCTCATTGTTGGAGACGGGGCCAATGCGCAATACATGTTTGTGGACGGGGTTCATGTATGTCATTGTTGGAGATGAAGCCAATGTCAAAGAAGTTGCGGACGAGGTTCATGTATGTCATTGTTGGAGATAAAGCCAATGTGCAATACATGTTTGTGGACGGGTTCATGTATATCATTGTTGGAGATGAAGCCAATGTGCAAAGAAGTTGCGGACGAGGTTCATGTATGTCATTGTTGGAGATAAAGCCAATGTGCAATACATGTTTGTGGACGGGTTCATGTATATCATTGTTGGAGATGAAGCCAATGTGCAAAAGATGTTGGGACGAGGTTCATGTATGTCATTGTTAGAGATGAAGCCAATGGGCAATACATGTTGCGGACGGGTTCATGTATGTCATTGTTGGAGATGAAGCCAATGTGCAATACATGTTCGGACGGGTTCATGTATGTCATTGTTGGAGATGAAAGCAATACATGTTTGTGGACGGGGTTCATGTATGTCATTGTTGGAGATGAAGCCAATGTGCAATACATGTTTGTGGACGGGGAGATGTTGATGTGCTTCGGTGTTGGAGGTAACAACTATTAAGTGTGAAACTCGGTTATATTTAGATATCCCTTAGCTGTTATTGTTTTAATTGGATGAAGTTACAGCTTGTTTCTAAATTTTGTTTAAAGGCACTATATACTAGTATCTTTAAGTTATGGAACTTTGATATCCTGTCCGAGTTTTTATATACGTTACTTTTCAGATAAATATATTGACATATTTAAATGTTAACTGTTATACATAAAAGCTAATATTATTTTAATTTATTATGACTGACATCAATATAAGATGAAATTGACTTGAAAATCCAAATTTTTGTCATATATTTGTAATACTTAAGTTACAAATGCACCAAAAACATTTTCCCATCTCATAATATCATCATCATCCCTAAAACATAATTTAACTGTAAATTAAGCGTTCACTCACCAGGTCTTCGTCGGTGGCGGTTCGCCGCTGACCTTGACGTCCAGCCTGATCATCTGACCTGCCTTGATGGTGATGTCGCGCATATTGCTGCGGTCGATCTTGGGCGGTGCTGGAGATTTAAACACGAGTAGATTAGCAACATGTTACGCTTAAAGCTTTAAAACATTGCTGTACATTTCTACTGATGACAGAATGTAATAAGACAACCCGCTTGGCATATTAATTAACCTGACTGTTGCGCTAGAGGCTGTAGGTTCCATTCCCACTATGGCAAAAATATTGTGTGATGAACCTTACTCCTATTGATTTGCTCGTGTCAGGGTATTTATATAGGCATAGTGATTATTTACAAAAAAGGTAAGTTTATGTATTTGTCAGTCTTCTAGTTAGGTATTAGTCATAGTACAAGCTTTGCTTAGTTTGGGACTGAATTTTGATGTCTTATACGCCTTAAACATTTATTTATTACTATTCACTTATCACATGCACTTTATAATTAATTGTAACAATTAAAAAAACGGAATTACTTGTAAAAGGTATCAATAAGTTATCAAGCTCCTTAAACTAAAAAAGAACAATTTAAACAGCAACAAGTTGCCTACAACCCTATTGTTCAGAAAACTTAGAAATATCTATACAAAAGCCTCACATTTTTTACAATAAACAGTGTGTCGTGCATAAGGGCAAATAATAGCTTTAATATTTATTTCTTATACGGCGAACGAAAATGGTTTTGTAAAAGTCAATCTCAGGTCTCATTAAGTAAGCCGCATTATTACAGGATAAGGTAATATCTAATTAAACAACAATTCATGTAGAACTCACCGAATCTATCCTTGGCGAGTAAGTTGTCTGTTGGTTGTGAGGCTTTTCCGGGGCCTGCCTTGTTCACGGCCTTCACGCGGAATTGATAAGTCTTGCCCTCGATCAAGTCGGGGACACGAGCTTCCGTCTTGTTTCCGGGAACCTGGGAAAGTAATTTATGATATATATAAGTAAAATGTTATCCAATAAGAGTCAATATAAGATGTTTAAAAATAAGAATGAAGTCAACCTATATATAGGTTACAAATGAAGGTCACAATATTACCGAGCAAAATGCTTATAGTTCTTTTCTTCATAAACTCTCTTAAAGTTTCTTTATAATTTTTCTATACTTAGAATTTGTAAACGCAAAGTGTAATGTTAAATTCGAACGGCGACATCATGTTATTTGACGCTTGTTTTTAAATCAATATCAGAGACATCTTTTGAACGTTAAAACGATTTGATATTACACTTTGTAAATCAAAATAAAAATGTTTTGTTTGTTGATATCATCACCATGATCATTATAAACAGCTTTTACCACTGCTGGATGTAGGCCTTTTTTAATGAACGCCAAAACGGCCGATCTTGTTGGCGTCCATTGCAAAGAGTTATTCATAATTGCCACGTTGAGCAGGGGGATTGGAATTTGACTAATTGCACTTGTACTGCAGATCTGTCTCACTCCCACTGTAAGGCAGATTCGCCATCAAGTGGGCGGTTGGTTCGTCACATTCCCACGCCACTGTGTATTGATATAATTTCCCCTAATGTAGATATTATTAAATGACGGCTCACCTCGACGGCCTTGACCCACTTGCCGGTGTCGCGGTCCTTCTTCTCCACGACGTAGGCCGTGATGGGGGCGCCGCCGTCGCTGGCGGGCCTCTCCCACTTGAGGTCCACGTGCTCCTTGTCCCAGTCCTTGAACTCGGGCTTGCCGGGCGCGTCGGGCTCGCCTGGAATGCAATTAAAATATTGTTTGAGAATTTCGTATTTATATTCTTGCAATATACTTTCTTCCATATTAAAGTCAAAGTAAAATTACTTTATTTAATATGGAAGCATTATACTTTCTTATTAATGGTCAAACACACTACCACCGGTTCGAAAATACAAGCCTCTGACTCAGCGGAACTATTTTTTTTTATTTCTTGAACTATGCAGAGTAATTTGATATAACCGAGAATTTTATGTAAAAGAGTACTGTAGAAAAGATTATTAGTACAGTAAATTGATCTAAAACTCACGTGCAACGTACATTTTAGGGCCACGTTCTTTAGTTTTCAACTATTATTATTTTTAAGTTCCGTAGATTTTCTTGGATATAAACCCAAATTAGTTTAGTGCGAGTTGAATAGAAATTTAACGCTTTAATAAGTATTTATGCATATGTTTTGCCTTTTACACGTATATAAAATCTAAATTATATCGTCTCTACTTAAAAACTCTGCATGCATCATCAGCCTTGATAGTCCACTGCTGGACATAGGCCTCCCTAATACACCCTTTCTATTGCGGGGTTTGGACCGTATCCCACCACGCTGGTCCAATGCGGTTGGTGGGTCGACCGACTTTTACATGCCCATCCGACGCATGGATCATCTTACTTTTCAGACAACTGGGTGATCAGCCCAAATTGTCCCTAAACAACTAGAAACAACAATGAAAATTTAGTTGTGTCCCGCAGGATTCGAACTCACGACCTCCGGTTTCTAAAGCACACGTCCATACCACTAGGCTGCGAGGCAGTTCAAAACTCTACCTATACATAATTCTAACGGGACTCGGAAATAATCTTATTAATTTTACTAATAGGAACGAAAGGACGTCGTACGTAATGTTGTTTGTTGTCGATTATCACTCAGTGACTGTAATCTCGTTGACGGTTCATTGCTAAGAATTGCTATGCTTTACAATGCTACCATTAAATCTATCTGATCTTTGGTTCACCTAAAGATATAAGTATATTAAAAAATTCAAGCCTAGCTTCGACATACTTAATATCACAAAATAAATAATAATAACTAAAACCACCAAACTCAACCACTCACCGTACGGATTCTTGGCTGTGGTGGCCGTCTCCGTGACCAGCGGCTCGCTCTCGCCCTCAGGGTTGATGGCCTTCACCCTGAACATGTAGTCCTTGCCCTCGTTGAGACCGGTGACCTCTGCCTCCGGGGTCTTGGTGGTGCAAACGGGCACCCATCTCCCGGTGTCCGTGTCCATCCTCTCCACCACGTAACCCTCCACTGGCTCGCCACCATCGTCTTCGGTGGCTCCCATTGCAACTTGCAACCGTCCGCCTTCACGTCTGATACCTGAAGTATGGGCATGTGTGGTATTATTATTTTGAACATTAAGGATGGATGGTTCTTAAGGCAAAGATTATTACGCTAATGTATAAATTTGATTTGTTAGTTAGAAATAAATTGATTACTTTTTTTGTGTCCGATGCCCATTTGCATAAAATTTTTAATACCATATCTTATTTGACGCTATCAATTTTTTTTTGTCGAGCAATTTTGCATTTTTTGAAACACTGACTTAAAAGTTTACTAGCAGATCATGGTTTAAACATTAAATTACCCTTTAAGCAGTTTCTTTGTGGCAATAGATTTAAGAGAAGATATATATTATTATGTATTGATTTTTAGCGTTTTGACAAAAAGTTTGAATGAGTCAATTATACCGTAAGCCATAATATATATTTAGAGTAAAACTTTAATTTACTATTACTATAACTATACAGCGCATAACTATGTGTGTGTGTAGTGTATAACTATACACTATAACAGCTTACCTTCAGTGGTCCCTTAGGCTTGGTGGGTTTGCTGACGACTTGCACCTCAACCTCCACAGTGTCAGTTCCCGAATCGTTCTTAGCGGTGACCACGTACTTGCCCGTGTCCGCCCTGGTGACCTTGGTCAGGGTGAAGGAGGTGTGGTAATCAGCATTCTCGATCTTCAAACGGTCCTCACTCTTCAGGGTCTTGTCGTTGAAGGTCCAGGTGATGGTGGGTTCCGGTTCACCCTTGACGTCTGCCTCCATCTTCAGGTTCTGACCGACCTTGATCTTGCGCTTCTGGAGGTTCTTGCGATCGATCTTTGGTGCCACTGTGAAGTGTACAATGTAATAGTTGCGGTTGAGGAATAAAATATAATCTTGGTTATACAAGGTATTTCAAAGAAGAAAATGTTTTATGTCGAACACTAATGGCATCAAAATTGAACGCTACCTCATTCGTAAACCTTGGTTAATTTTTAATCTCTGGCCAATAAATTATTACTTTAATAGCTTACTTTGTTAACGTGAACTCCATGTTTTATTTGGATAGGGTTTACCGATTATGTTGTAACAATTGTGTCGGTTTTAAAAAGACATATTCGTTGATTGACTTTAAAAAAATAGTATTCAATCAAAAACGGATATTATTGACTTATAACTCCACAGTGTTATTCTGAATTTGTGTTAACAAAAAGAAATATTGACGTTTCGATGTGAATTTATTCTAATGCCGTTTATTTTTTTCCACTTTATTACGTCTAAAGCAAAATTATTGAACTCACAGAATCGCGGCTTGGCAACGACGGAGCGGCTCGGCTCGGAAGGTTCTCCCTGGCCGGCCTTGTTGATGGCGATCACTCTGAATTGGTACTCGTGACCCTCGTCTACGTCGGTTACGCGACCGGTGGGGCGCTCGCCGGTGGTGCGGAGGCAGTCTTGCCATGATCTGAAACAACATTATCTGAATATGTAGGATAGTTATATAGTTTAGATAGAGTGGCAAATATAGTACCAAAAAAGGTTTTCTTAGGACAAAGGAGCGCCTAGTTAAGTAGCCTAAGTGTGACTCCATTTTGCAATTCTATCGTGATCTGTACCTTTCAATAGACAATGTATTTTTTTTTCAAATAGCAACTGTCACTAAAAATTGTATTTTTCATGAGGAAAATTTAAATACAACAACCACTTAAAACCAACGATATCCATCATTATTGCGAAACAACATCAAAAATATTTATATATCGCCAAAACTGTTACATCGAATAAGTATTTTTTAAAAGACCAAAATGGCATAAGGGCATGTTTAAACACACGAATAACTATCAAAGGATGATATAATACCGTCCGCCCTTCTCGCGCTTCTGCACGATGTAGCCGGTGATGGGGGCGCCGCCGTCGTCCTTGGGCGCGCTCCACTCCAGCTCCACGAAGTCCTTGTCCCAGTTGCGGGGCTCCGGCCGGCCGGGCTTGCCGGGCTCGTCTGCGTATCACATTCAGAAAACATCAGACATAAGTTACTCCTTTTTGTCGGATATATTTAATAATTGATCAAATGAAACGCAGTATCTCTCTAGCTATTTAAACTGCTTGCGAATAGAGTTCATTTTTATCTGATTCTTTGTTTATTTTTTTAATAAAATCTTCAAGTCAGTAACAACAATGGCTAAACGCAAATAGATGCGACTCTTTAGTGCATTTAAATATTACAAAAATACTCATAGCATTATTCAAAACCATAATAAATCCTTTACAAAAGTCTTAATATCCGGAAGCGTGTCAAAAAGGTTCAAGGATAGGTTTATTATATTTGTTTCAATTAATCAGACTCGATCATTATATAAACATAAGCCTGTGGAAGCGTGTCTCACCGAAGGGATTCTTGGCGATGATCGGCTTCTCCGTCTCCAGCTCCTCGGACTCGCCCTCCTTGTTGACGGCCTTCACGCGGAACTTGTACGGCTTGCCCTCCTGCAGGCCGGTCACGTTCGCCTTGCAGTCCTTGGCGGTGCCGCACGGCAGCCAAGTGCCTGGGAAGGAGATAAGTCACTTTATGTATACTTGGAGAACTTAATGCCGATGACAATAATATTCCGCAAGTCGTATGAACAGTTCGTTTTAATAAAAGGCAAATCCATTTCCAGCACTGGAACATCATCTATTTCTTTTTAAAATTTTGTTTGTTTCATTTAATTATTTCTTTTTATATAGAAATATGATAGATGACGAAATAAAATAACGAACTTCGGTCAACAAAAAGTACAGGGATCTAATAAATCTAACATCAAAATATAATGGCGCGAAAAGCTATGATTTCAAATTGGTCAGATGTCGCTTGTTTTTCTACGTTTATTAGTTACTACACCTTCACGGCTCGGAAAATGTCTTTTAGATTGTCGCAACGATTATCCTGGGTTTTGTCCCTACGCAAAGATAATACAGCTTTCTAGTAGTGAAAGAATACTTCAAATCGGTTCAGTAGTTTATGAACCTATTCAAAACAAATAAAGAAATGTTTCCTCATTATAATATTACAGAAGAAGAGCGCTTTATTATTTTTAAGCGTCATTACATCCTTGTCAAGTTGTCACTTATATAAATATAAAATTTTATCACAGAAATAGTACGTACAAACAAAACAGACGTGATCTTTTCGTACTTACCAGTAAGAGGATCCAGCTTCTCGATCTCGTAGTATTCGATGGGAGCACCGCCGTCGTCCTCCGGTTTCTGCCAAGTGAGCGTGCACGCGTTCTTGGTGACGTCTGAGACTTCCAACGGGCCCTTGGGTTTCGATGGTTTGCCTGTCGAATACAATTTAAATTAGTTATGTTTTAATCTAAAGCAAAAAGAAATTTAGTAATACAAAGTCCAAATAAATTTCTTGTAATACTAAACATTGATTTAGGTAGGTAGATCATTAATTTGTTGGGTCAAATGAAGAAATTTAAATTTTTTATAGTATTATATTAAATACTTTATATCAATTTATCATTCGTATATTTATTCTGACATTTATTTGGAACATTTTAAAAAGCATTTATATTTAATAAAAATATATATAGTGACCTAAACAACTAAAAGCAAATTCATAGATAGATTTTACGTCAAAAGTTTAATGATCGCTTACGTCGCAACTAGTGTTTCACATTTATTGCGAGTCTCAACAGTTAAAACGAAAATAATACATTTGCCAATACATATTTCTTTTGCAACAAAGAAAGAATTCTGTTACTTACCGAGTACAGTGATCTCCACTTCGGCCTCGTCCTCGCCCACTTCGTTCTTCGCCTTGATGACATACACTCCCGAGTTGGCGCTTACTCTTCGTCATCAGGAACTTGGTGTTGTAGTCCACGTTGATGATCTCCAGGTTGGGGCCGTTCTTCAGCTCCTCGCCCTTGAAGTGCCAGGTCACGGTGGCAGGGGGCTCCCCGAACACCTTCACGTCCAGGGAGACGGGGAGGCCGGCCTTCACCGTCAGCGGGTTCAGGTTGGTGCGGTCGATGCGTGGCTTCACTGTTTCGAGAAGTTAAGGTCAATAACCTATGTAAACTTGACATACAATATTAACATTAAGTTTATGTTAGGTTTAGAGATTAAAAAGAACGATGAGCTCAGATGTTGTGAAGTGCCTTTTGTGAAGTGTTAGGTACTTCCAAATACCAGAAACACAGGCAGAAGGTCTTGAACCATTCGTAGAACTAATATAAATGTAAAGTTACATCAATTTAATTTTAAATTAAATCAAAGTTTTTGAAGCAATGATTTACTCTATAAAGGGTCATATATTCATAACAATGGTTCCACCATTGTGATGAATAAAACCTTTAAATAGTGATAACCAATACCTCTTGGCTGTTAGATATTTAAAAATAGAAGACGGGACTAAGCCTGAACAATAGGATTTAAGATAACATATGGCAAGAAAAAAACACTACTAGAAACTATTAGTTTGTAAAGGTACTATAATATAGGTAAGGGCTTAGAGAGCTAACCGAGAAAGTATAAAGATGTCATTCCAGTGATTTCAGTGCTATAACTATTAGTTAAACTCACAGAATCGCGGTTTGGCAGTGTGCCAGTTGGTGTTCTCGGAAGGCTCCGATTGGCCAGCCTTGTTCAAAGCGCGAACGCGGAACTGGTATTGGTTGCCCTCCTCGAGCTTGGGGACGGTGCCTTGGCACACGTTGCCGTGCACCTCCGCGGCCTGGGATGGAAACAAACAATTTTAGATGGTAAAATTATAGAATGATTTTAAATAGAACACGTTCATTCTATAGGTGTACCACAGTTAAGTTAAATATGGACTGAATTATAGATAATATAATAAAAAGTGACGTCACAGCGTATCTAGTTTTGGGACAAAAGTTAATCTAGTTTAAAAATCAGTTCATTGGAATATGTGATTCTGAACAAACTACTTTCATGTTTGTATTATACGAAAAGTCACCCTGTATAATAGCAAGTTAAAAGATAATGCGATGAAGTCAAATTAAAACAAAACATCATCACTCACCTTAACAAATTCTCCCCTATCGCGGTCCATGACCTCGATGACGTAGCCAGTGATGGGTGCGCCATTGTCCCTGATGGGTGGTTCCCACTTCAGTTTAACCGACTTCTCATCCCAGTCCACGATGTCCGGAAGGCCAGGAGGCGCAGGCACGTCGTAAGGATTCTTGGCGAGGATTCCGTGGTCGGTGTCCAGAGGTTCCGATTCACCTTCTTCGTTCAGCGCCTTCACGCGGAACTGGTACGTATGACCGGGCTCCAATCCTGCGGAAATAGTGAGGGATATATTAAATGAGTTTGAAAATGTTTAAGCACATTGACCATACCCTTCTTTTGTTATATGTGCCGTCTTTCACTTTAATTTCTGTAAAGACTATAAAATAAACGATAACAGAGACTTTTAAGTTCGACTAACAAATATAAACTACAATACATTTTGTATATTTGTAACTAACAGAAAGTTGGCTAATACTTAAACGTTAGATAGATCTGACACTAATAAAACGATTGGATTCACACACAGTCATTTTGAAATAATTTCCTTTTAGGATTCCGACTATTGATCTATCTCACTTCACGGGCAATGGAGTAAAGAGCTGACCATTGCCCAGCCAACTAGAAAATAACACAAAGTTTCTTCATAAAAACCATCAACCAAAGGATTCGAGCACACGCTCTCTAAATCGCAAGCTACATAGGCAGTTAAAAAATCTTAATTAGAGACCTATGGAGCTAAAATAACAGAAATATATACCGGTGACAGTAGCCTCCGTGGTGTCAGGATCGATGGTGCCTGCCGGCTGCCACTTCCCTGTGATGGTGTCCATCTTCTCCACGATATAAGCACTGAGAGGTAGACCTCCAGTGTGTTTGGGCTTGTTCCAGCTGAGTTTCACGTGTTCGGCGTGAACGTCGGACACTTCCAGCGGGCCCTCGGGTTTGCCGGGTTTGTCTGAAAGGATGAGAAAATGATAAGGATGGCGCTTTGGTAAGGATACGATGCTTAATGCACGAGGACAGAAGGATATTTGTACAGGAGCGCATAAGGTTATGTATATTTTAGTAACTAGGCATACTTACTAAAATGTATTTAAGCGTACACTTTTGGTAGAGAAAAAATCATCAAGTTCAACAATAATTTGTGCCCACACCTATCATGCAAATTTGATTTTTTAACACTTGTTTTGGCTTTGTCGTCATCGGACATGATGACAATGACATCAATGCCCAGAAACACACCAATACATATGAATAGAACATAAGCTTAAAACAGAATAAACTCCTTTTTGTTCTTAATTTCAGTCAAAAATACAACTTACCTTAGTTGCAAAAGTGTTATCAGAACTAACCCACTAAGCCATGATCTAAATTCAATTTTACAATGTTTCTTTCGACATGACTAATACAATCTGCAAATGTACGTTTAAAAGGAACTCACCAAGAACAGTGATTTCCACTGTAGCCTCATCCACACCGGAGTCGTTCTCCGCCTTCAGGTGTAGACACCAGAGTTCTTCCACGAGGACTCGAAGATCTGCAACTTGGTGTTGTAATCCTCGTTCTCCAGTTTGACGCCAGGGCCGTTCTCGATGACCTGGAGATATATATAAATTATTATAAAGTAAACATCAAACAATAGTCAAAATTATTCAATAGAAATACAAACATTAGGCATTGTCATAGATTGTGTACAACTATTGAAATCTAGAGAAGAAAATCTGCGATTGATAGAAAGATATATTCGCTCTGTATTTATCCTATGTATGGAAAAAAAGGTTAATCCTATAACGACTAAATGTAATAAAAATCGTTTCGATATATCTCACTAGTTTAATAACTATGATATTATATATTAATTGTAAATTTATAAACTGTGTACTAGTAACCTTGTTAGCGAAGGTCCAGGTCTTGGTCGGTGGCGGTTCACCCCTGATGTCTACATCTAGCTTGATGGTGGTTCCAGCGCGGACGCGGATGGCCGCCATCTTGTCACGGTTGATGTACGGTTTCACTGGAAAACAAAGGAGACGTTAGTTAATTAAGGAAAAACATGACAGTTACATAGTTAATTTCTTACGTAGTTTTGTAATTTTTTTTTATGGCATACGCAGGCAGACGAGCAGTCGGGCCACCTGATGGGAAGTGATCACCGACACCCATAGACATTAGCAATTCCAGTGTTATCGCCAACGCGCTGCCTACCGTGAGACATAGGATGTTAAGTCTCGTTTACCTAGTAAATACGCTGGCTACGGTGCCCTTCAAATCGGAACACAGTAGTGTTTTCACACTACTGCTTCGCGGTAGAAATAGGCACCGCGGTGGTACCCGCCCAGACGGTCTCCTGTAAACAGGGGACCTACCACCGGTAATTCAATAGATCACATTGAAGTACTCAATCAGATTTACCCTTGTAAAAGGTAATTAAACATATTTAAAATATAGTCAGTTAATTCTATCCCCGTAATAGGTTCTAAAGAAAATATCGTAATGCTTAAGATAATTTACAGTATAGATATAGAAGGATTTTTTTTTGGAAAATTTGGTATTCATCATGCTCTCTCAAATAGCTTCAGTATATATTCATCTCTGTATTAGACATTGACATTATTCAATTAGGCATTCGTCACTAAACAATAAAGTTTTCTATTGATAGATATAAAAAAATATTACTCATTAAATACATACATTGACAGTTCAGGTGTCATCGTATTCCGATAAAGATCCAAGTTTTCCAGAAAGACAAGTAATTTTTAACCACATCTATAGTACATATAATGATTTAAAATGCCATCTAGGTTGTTAATGCAAATTTTAACGCAGTAATTCTCGTACCATCTAAATTTTTATACCATGCCTATGTAAACATACCGTAAGAATAATACTATCCTTATCTGTTTAAGACCATATTCTAGACTGATCAGAACTAGACAATGAGTAGTTAACAGAGAGAAACTCACGGAATCTGGCTTTAGCGACATGGGGCTGCGTGGGCTCGCCGGGCTCTCCGGGGCCGGCCTTGTTGACGGCGCGCACGCGGAACTGGTACGTGTTGCCCTCGCGGAGGTCCGGCACGCGCGCCTTGCACTCGGGCGTCTGTGGAGCCATTGTGTTATTTGTTGGAAAGGGCTTAGTAGAAATTTGTAAGAAATGCTGAAACTCGTAAGACGTCCATTTAATGAGGTATGGCTAGAAGCAGTGGGATGTAGTGATGGAAGATGACGTTATTTAAATGTATGTTCTACAATTTTTATCGAAAGTCATATATTTTCGTGAAGTTTAATCAAACTAAATAGGTAATTATTTTATTTTTAAACATTCGTCGAGAACTTCATATTGTATATTTGTGCCAGTTTTAAAACTGTTAATGGCGTAAAAACGTCGGATTCACACAAAGTTGCTTCACTAAGATCACATACGGCAACATTAATTCCTTTTTTAACAATTCTCAGCTCATTTATTGGTCAGCTTTGTATGCACAACTCACCTCGGTAACAAGCGCCTCGTGCCATTGGCCAAACTTCTCCTTCTTCTCAATGATATAGCCGGTGATTGGAGCACCGCCGTTGTTCTTCGGCGCCTCCCACTTGAGGTCCACACGGTCCACGTCCCAGTCCTCGAGCGTTGGCACTGATGGCTTTCCAGGTATATCTGAAAATAGGAAATAAAAGAAAATATAAATATGATGGAAGACAATAGATAAGGATATGTTAAACAAGTCCTCAAGTACTATATCATCATCACCATCGTCATCATGTACAGTATAACAAATTATATTCTGATTATTTATAATTGCATTTAAGCTAAATATCTTGGCTTTGATCATATGCAATCCAAGTCTAAAGCAATAGGCGTCATCGTACTATCCAGATATTAAATCAAAAACAAACAATGTACGTCTAACTGTAACGTTTATACAAAATATATAAAGACGGAATATTGTAAATAACAGCACAAGGTAAAAATGGTCCTATATTTATGATGTTACGTACAATATTCCTAAAAATTTACAGTTCAGGCATAAGAACAACTGATTCTTCACGAAATTTAACATATCGTTCAATTTAAGCGTTTAAACTTATTTTCTACGCTAAGAGGGTAGAAGAAAATCTCCTACCTTATTCAGAAACGTTTCATCTCTTTATAAACTCACCATATGGGTTCTTGGCCAATATCGCGTGGTCCGTCTTCAGCGGTTCCGACTCTCCCTCCTCGTTAACGGCCCTGACCCTGAACTCGTACTCCTCGCCCTCCTGGAGGCCTCTGACCTCCATCTCGGTGTCGTCCGTCTTGCCGACCGGCACCCAGCGGCCGGTGGCCTTGTTCAGCTTCTCCACCACGTAACCGGTCACCGGTTTGCCTGAAAATGTATGTTGCTTGTTAAGATTGTTTTATAGCACTGAATAAGATTCATATACAATAAATCATTTAATTAATTGTGCCCCGTTTGGTTTCTTTATTACTAATCATAGTCTTTTTTATACGTTTTATTTACTAATCAAGAATGAAATTATAGTTACTCTCCCTTGAGAATTGTTTATATGCTATAGGTAATAGAATGGTATAGCTTCAATGTAGTATGGTAAAAACAAAATGACCGTGTTAACAAGAACTAGACGATTTGAGCTTCGAATGCAAAATATCGCCACGGGATATGATATGCTCTGCTAATTAAATTGCTTACCAGTTTAAAGTACGTGCTTAGAAACATGGTTACTTGAAGATTTGTGTTGGGAAATGTAATATTTAGAAACCCTAAAATGTTCTAAAGATCAAAGTTCCTGCAAAAACTTTTGACAGAGGCGATAACCTACAAAAACAGCTGCTACGGTACCAAATTAAAGAACTTCAATCAAAACTAAACCCTAACACACGGCATTAAGGCACAAAGTGCGAAACCCACCTCCGTCGTCCTCGGGCTTCTTCCAGGCCAGCTTGCAGCCGTTCTTGGTGACATCCGTGACCTTGAGAGGTCCTTGAGGCTTGCTGGGCGACGAGAGGACGGTCACCTCCACCTCGGCCTCGTCCGAGCCGTGCTCGTTGGTGGCCAGGATGCGGTAGGTGCCGGTCATCGCGCGCACGGACTCCTTGATGTCCAGCTTAGTGTTGTAGTCCACGTTGATCACGTTTTCTGTCACCTAGGAGCATTGAAGAAAGGAATTAGTCGGTAAAAATAAAAATTAAAGCTTAACATACTTTGATTTGAATAAAGCTAACTACTTTGATGTTGTTTGTTTCGATAGAAGGTTATTTAAAATATATCAGCATATTTACTGGATAAACAACCCGTTTAGTTTAGTGGGTTTATATGGATTCAACAATCATCCGTGTTTTCGTATGTGTGCATGTTGCAATTAAGCAACGATAAATACAGTTAACAATTCTACAAATATTAAGTAGCTTGCTTATTTTTAATATAAACATTGCTTTTTCATGGTATGGTGTATAAATACAAATTACTTGATAAAATTTAATCTTCTTGTTCAGTTTTAAAGACAGTAGTAACACACTTTTGATACTTCATTCGATATTTGAAACTTAGTTTCGGTAATAATTATCGAAAAAACGTCCCTGGTTCATCCTCATAATAACTTACATGTAAAAAGTATTTATTTTTTCTGGTCCACCTTCTTTAATCTTTGCCGAGCACTTAGAAGTCGGCACCGGGGTTCGCACCCTGTAGTCTATCACTACACAACCCTACCTCGTCCTTAATTTAGCTTTATAGTATATCTCACCTCCTTCTCATCAGCCTTCCACTTCTGGAACCACTGCACTTTGGGCGCCGGCTCTCCCTTGACGTTTGACGTCGAAGAAGATCGGCTTGCCCGCTCTCACTACGAGAGCCTTGAGGTTCGTGCGGTCGATGCGAGGTTTCACTAAAATACAAATTTACATGTATGTAAAAAGGAATTAATTAAATTTCAAAAATAGTTATAATTACGAAAACGACCATAGGTGGACCTGAACAAAAATCTTCCTGTAACTTTTTGTGTACCACGGGACAAAATTCGATGTACGCTAAGTAGATGAGAGCTTCTTTTTCTACGACAACGCAGCTGCTTGCAACAAAGCAGCTGTAGAATAATTAGTCACGAAAATACAATACCTAGGCTAATAAGTCTATGGAATTGTACAAAATTACTACATTTGCTGACTACAACGATACCATTGTACATATAACGCTTTATCGTTCCTAATGGTTACTTTTACAAAAAGATCTTGAAGCTCGTAATATGTGTAAGTAGATATAATTATATAAATTGTACTTACGGGCCTTGTGCCTAATGGTGGTCATCTTGGTAGGCTCGGAGGCCTCCGACGGTCCGGCCTTGTTCACAGCGATCACTCTGAATTCGTATTCGCTACCCTCTGGTAGGCCTTCTACCTTGCCAGAAGTCGCTGTGCCAGGTACCTGATATTACATTAAATATTAAAACACGTCATTAGGCATTATATGACATGAAGCATTGCTACCAACGTGTATTTTTGAATCAATACTATAATTTACATGGTTTTACGTTTCGGTTATAGATGTAATTAAATATTATTTTGTATTGGGGCGGGGAGCAGATTTGTCGCTTATTTTACGTCACATTTTTAACGCCTTGCCATTTTTTTGCAATAAAAAAATTAATTTTTATATTTATATCAGCTTCAATGACTATATATCATATCGTGACGGATTAAACAACTAATATCCTAACACGCAAAATTCAAATCGAATCTTAAACTCAACATACTCAAAGAAATTAATTGTGTTTTAATAATATGTTACTGACATATTAACATTAGAAAACTAAAAAGTTAGCTTTAAAGGTTTCTTGGTCCATTTGGTCACCACGAAAAGGCCCGTCACGTCTCATTTATTTTGGTTCGATATGGTTAATCCAGAACTTTCTATAACATCCACACTACGTCCAATGAAAGCGAAAGTACCTCCGCGGCGTTCTCCCAGTCGCCGCCCTTGGGCCTCTTCTGGATGATGTACTTCTGGATGGGGGCGCCTCCGTCCGACTTGGGCGGGTCCCACTTGATCTCGGCGCTCTGGTTGTCGTGGTCGGCGACCTCCACGTTGCCGGGCTTGTCGGACACGTCTGCAAATGGAATAATTGACAATGATAATTACATCATCATCATCAGCCTCTGATGGTCCACTGCTGGACCTAGGCCTCCCCAATACACCCTATCCATTAGGGGGTTTTGGACTGTATCCCATCACGCTGGTCCTATGCGGGTTGGTGGGTGGACCGACTTTTTACTTTTCAGACAAATGGATGATCGGCCCAAATTGCCCCAACCAACTAGGAAACAACAATGAAAATTTGTTGAGTCCCCGCAGGATTCGAACCCACGACCTCCGGTTTCTAAAGCACACGCCCCATACCACTAGGCTACGGAGGCAGTTAATAATTACAATTTTGTATGTATTATACACTTATTCCCTCCCACCTCCACACACACACAAAGCTATTATCAAGTAGTCTTGCTCTACAAAGAGGAGTTCACAGGTGAACGCTTTGAGGGCAACTATGTATTATTATTGTTTCAGATAAGTGTTTTTATTGTCATAACGCATGCGAGAGCAGTCGAGGCCACCTGATGGAAAATGGTCACCGACGTCACAGAATAGCCATCAGGTATACCAACGCGCGCCTACCGTGAGACATGGATGTTAAGTCTCGTTTCAGTAATTAAGCTGAGTAGGATGCTTCAAACCGAACTAAGCAGTGTTTTCAACTACAGCTTTGGGTAGAACCTAGCATCGTCGGGTGATATAGTCGATAAACTATTTGCCTGAAAAGTATGATGCGTCAGATAGATATAAAAACAAATACATTCCAGAATACAGTTACTGTACAACTGTCGAAACTAAATCGATGCATAAATTAGTATTTGCGTTGAGGAGGAGGATGTCGAACACTGAAATAAGCTTTAGATAATTTAAGGGCTAAACCCTAATAACTTAGGAAAATTGCTAAAATAGATGATGCCATGTCTTTGCACAGAGCCATTAATGTTATTGGGCATAAATGACGTTACAACTCACGTCCTAAGATAGCAAAATAACTTATGACTTCCTACCTGCATTTCTTGCGGACAGGGCGTAAACTGACTATCAGGTGGTCACCCTGCCCCTCTTGTTAATTTACCCAACAAATAACCACACGTACCGAATGGATTCTTCGCGAGGATAGCCTTCTCGGTCTCGAGGGGCTCTGAGTCGCCTTCATCGTTTACAGCCGTCACCCTGAACTTGTACTGATGACCTGGCTCCAGACCAGTTACCTCCATCTCTAGAGGCTTCTTGTCTCCGGCGACCCTGGAGTGAAGAACAGGCGTTAGACATCATCAATTTAATAACATAATGTGAAAATAATTGTAGTTTTTAGAATTTTTTGTTGTCCGTGTCTTACTAAAACTATACCACCACTTCTCTTCTTTTTATGAGATAGTTATACTGACTGCTGCGAAAAATATAGAAGATGTGGATGATTCCGCATCCGTAATTCAGTGGTATTGGTTTGTTTTATAAACCGAAGTTCGTGGTTTCTAATCCTGCGGGAAAACAGCGATTGTTTTCTGTTTTGTTATATCAATTTAAATAAAGTAATAAAGTCCGTGCATCCTATAGTTATAAGAGTCTGTCCTGATTGTTAAGGTCATCTTTGGCAGTCGTTGTAGAGCGCGATCTATATAAGAGATCAGCCATCAGGAGATATTATAGTGCACAAGTGTACGCGCAAACACAGATGCACTCCGTATTTCTTTATACTCTCAAAGCCCGATGGGACGGATAACCGACACGACGGGAGAGAGATAAGGCGTAGGACCGATTTTTTATGCGTCTATCCAACGGATCATCCGATGGAGCATTTTACATTACAGACAATCAGGTGATCAGCCCACATTGCTGTAACCAAGAAAGATAACAACAATGAAAAATTGTTGAGTCCCCGCAGGATTCAAATCGGTTTCTAAAGTGCAAGACCATACCACTAGGCTACGGAGGCAGTCTTGAATTTAGTAATATCTATTGCATTCATCACTTACTCTTCGGGATACAGTGAGTTTGGAAAATGGCAAGGAAAGATAAATACTATGTGAAAGAAGGCAGTACTGCTGCAGTAATATTCACAATGAGTCGCAAATAACCTCACCTTCCAACGCGCACCCATTTTCCGGTGGCGAGGTCCATCTTCTCCAGTTCGTACTCCTTGACCGGTGAGCCGCCATCGTCCTCCGGCTTCTCCCATTTCACCTTGCAGCCCTCGGCGTGGATGTCTGTCACCTCCAATGGACCTAAACAAATAGGCAAATTAATATAAAGTATAATAGTATAACTATATTTTATAATGACATATAACTAAAGAATATGTTTAGAAACAGATTGTATTATAACGATTCCAGTTGCCCTTTTATAATTGATTTTAGTAACTCGGTAATGTTAAATTTGCTGACGATAAATCTATTTTAACAAAATTTTAGCCCGTAACATATTCTTATTACAAAGGTTAAGAAGTAGATAAAATGTTTGAAGTTTCTTTAAACTATTTTGTAACGCAACTCGTCCTATATAAGTAAAGAAAATCGAGAATGTGTCAACAGAGGTATTAAGTTTAAAAAACATTGACAACTTATTCGAATCACTTGCCAATAAACTGTAATAAAATAAAAAAATCAAAGACCTTTTACGTTAAATATTACAAAACTCGCAAAGAATTAGTGCAATGCGCATAATTTTTATCATATTCTAGCTGCGTATAACCAGACAGTTAGGTGAAACAAACCTTTAGGTGAGCTAGGTTTACTCAAAACGGTGAGTTCCACAGTCTCCTCGTCGAAACCGTTGCAGTTCTCAGCGCGTAGGGTGTACCTTCCAGTGTCCCTTCTTACGGCGTTCACTATAGTAAAGTCCGTGTGGTATTCCTTGTTCTCGATCTTGATTCGCTCGGTGTTAACCAGCTTAATGTTCTCGCGCCACGACCTGGAAAGAAATTATGTGTTAATATAATTTGTGGCTTCAGTGGACATAATTTGTGGACTGCTCTATCTTTTTTACGTTGATAAATGCCGTCGCATAGCCATTGTCCCGAACATACTAACAGACCGAACACTGAAGCAGGCTTCTACGTTATATGTTATCGTTTGTATCTAGTGCCAAATTATATTTTGTTTTGATACGGACTATAAATGTCTTTTTAATTTGTGCTCACAATCGTCGTTCAAATTGAATGCGGTTTAATGTTTGAAATTCATCGATAGGAAACAAACTAATGATAATAAAACATTTTGACTAAGGTTTGATCTCCTAAAAATTGTGGCACTGAAAATATAGTCGTATATCGAGCTTTTTATAACTACTTAAGGAATAAGGAAAAGTTTATAACAAATCAGTACGCGGTTATAGCTTGCAATATAATACGAACTTTTAAGAATTACAATCACATAAAAAAACAATACGTTTGTTTGTCATTGTCATAGTTTTATTGCATTTACAAGCGTGGGTACATTGCAACTTGTACACCATACACTGTAAATGTCGGGTGAGATCTTGTGGACATACCCAAAGAACCACCTAGAAATATAATCATATGGGGGACAGCGCGCACGCAGTCCCCACTACCAAAAATTACGCGTCCGAGCTATCCACACAAGGGATAATCGCAGGGGTCAACCCGACCGCAGTGCAATAGAGGGGTCTCACCCTGGGGGAACCGCCTTCATGATCACGGTATCCCCTACGCCAGGTAAGTATGAATAATGATCGCATTTCGCACGACCCGATTATTTGCGAGAAAATCTCAACATCGTGTGTTACAATTTTCGCAACCCCTATCTCTAGCGCCATCTTCAAGGACGAACAAGTCAGAATATTTAAAGGGCATCCGAAAGTTAAGGGTCCATTCACACAGATGGCGTTAGAAATGTGCTGGAAGTACAGTTGTCGCGAATATGTTTGATACATTTGAGGTTGTAGTTTTATTTTGTAATAAAAATTTTGAACACTTAACAAACATCAAACATGCACATAAGCAATTATGTGTAAAGAAAATTAACTAATTCTTATTGAATTTATACTGAACAGTGACAATAGCTAATATTACTAGTTTTATTTAAAATAGAGTTATTAATATTGTTCTCACAATTCATAAATAACTTAGTTTATTTATGAAGGTAAATATTTTTTTAAAATATAACATATCCTTTAAACAATTTATACCACATATTATGAAAACTTTGAATCCATTTAAGTTGCTGAAATGTTCATCTCTCCATTTACAGACAAATTAAGTGACATAAAACTTTTTATTGTATATTTTTCTAAAAAAGACATATTAATTTTATAGATAATATCTACAGTTTGTCAATATTATACTCTATTTTATGACAAACTGGGTTTTTTACAAAGATTTAAAAATATTTTAATTTACAATATTTTAACAATAAATTACTTATAAGTGTTTCAAATAAAAAAGCATTATTACCATGAGGTCTCCGGTGGAGGTTCACCAATAACGTCCACAGACCACTTGTGTGTGCGTCCAGCCTTTATTATGAGTGATTTGAATGTGCTTCGCTCAATACGAGGTTTCACTGTGAATAAAATTTAATGTATAATGTAAGTTATTATATATATAATGTATAAATTCACTCATACTTCACATATTGTTTGTAAAAAAATTGCATTAAAATATCAATGTAAAAAAAAAGTTTAGGGAAACGGAGTGTTGGTCAACCCCGACCAGGTGGGATAGTGATCTCCGTGCAGCAGCTGGTTCAAGTTGGTAGCAAGTAGCAGGGGATCGGACGTCTTGGCTTTACACTTAAAAAGTCCCATGTCCAGCAGTGGACTGATAAAGGCTGATTATGATTGCATTATTATATTATCAATGTAATGTTTGCTCTAGATCTTTTTATGCTTTTAACATATTTCTCTGTTTTGTATGTGAGTGCTGCATTGATTAAATTTATTTGAAATAATTTAAGTTAATTTATTATTCATATAATTAAGTATAACAGAATATACTCACAGTTCCTGTGTTTGCAAAGATGGTTCTCGGTAGGTTGAGAAGCATCACCAACACCAGCCTTATTATATGCCTTCACTCGGAACTGATATATCATTTTCTCTTTCAAACCTTCTACCTTGTACTCCGTCTTGGGTTCAGTAAGCTTTCCTACCTAAAAATTAAAAATCAAATTAATTTTGGTAATAAATATGTATACTATTAAACAGTACTTTGCCCAAAATCCATGGCGAAAAGATGATAATAGAGTATTAGAAGAGCATAAGTCTTACCTCTACCCAGTCAGCAGTAAACTTGTCTTTCATTTCAATCACGTAGCCCAATATCGGTCTACCACCATTATCACTTGGCGGCTCCCATTGAAGAGTTGCCGACATATTGTCATAATCAATGATTTCTGGTTTACCAGGCGCCTTTGGTGGATCTGGTAGAAAATATCGCGATTATCACTCTTAGTCATATTTTTAAAAAGTCCGCTTAATTTAATTTAATTGTTTGGCTTGTTCGCGTTAACAAGATCACAGTTCAAAACTAAAAATTGGTTGAGAGCACAGAAAATCCATAAAAATGGTCTCCGTTGAAATATCTAAAAATGCCGCCCAATGTTTGTAAACAAGCGAATGACAGTTAATTGACAGTGATGGTCAGTGTTGTTAGTTTTCAAATACGGTCAGGTCTACTGCACATATTTCCTCAATATTCAAATTTATAATAATTATTGGTGAACTTTCCGATTATTATATTTTAATAATATGGCAATCACTGCAAAAAATCACATATCAATATGACACAACGCATCAGGTACGATGATAACATATTGTATAGTATTATATTGTTATAATCAATTCCTTATTTCTAAAGCAACTTTTATAATTAATATTATATGTAAAGGTAACCAGTGTTCATTTTCTACATTTCTACCAATATGATTAAATATATATAGCAAAAACATTGAGTCCAATAGCTTTATCTTTAAACATTTTTGCAGCAGGACGCGTTTGGTCAGATTCCAATGGAACAATTGTTGGGATCTGACCCAAACTATTTTTGTACATTGCACCTCTTATTTAAGTATAATCAATTATTTTTTAAATATCATTAAAGAATAAGAAATTTACATACCATAAGGATTCTTAGCAACAATAAAACCGTCAGTCTCCAGAGGCTCCGATTCACCCTCTTTATTAACTGCACGTACTCTGAACTTATATTTGTGATTAGGTGTTAGGCCCTTAACCGTAAATTCAGTAGGTTCTGCTCCAGTTTCTCCACATGGTACCCAGTTACCAGTGTCCTATAAAAAATAACAAATATATTATTCAATTTTTAACAATTTTCTTTCTCTAAGAACATACTCGTAATTTTTTAGATCCGTCAAATCAAATCAATTTAGTCACAAATCCATATAGAATACCAAAATCCATTTTAAGAATTATTTCAAGAAGAAAACAGTAAAATTACAGTCATAAAAAATACTCTTACCAAATCCATTTTCTCCAAAGTGTATCCAGTGATATCAGATCCTTGCCAATCATCAGGCTTCTGCCATTTGACGGTCGCTTTTTCGGCTCTAATCTCAACCACTTCGATGGGACCATTTGGTCTATTAGGTTTATCTATAAAATTTAAATGTATCTTAAATTATTTAAATAAAATTATTTTAATTAATAAAAAAAACGTACTAAATATAAAGATAAGACACAATGACATAATAAAATTCAGTAAATTATTTAAAAAAAAATGGTTTTGCGTGTCCTTACCAAGAACGACGACATCAGCGATGCTCTCGCAAGTACCCGATGAGTTGGTCAGCACAAGCTTATACTTTCCACTGTCTGGTCTCGTGGTTCTCCTCACGGTCAACACAGTATTCTTCTCGTATTTATCAATGGTGATGCGATCGCCATCATCGCGTATTTCCTATAGCCGACATAATAAGTTAGCACAGAAACAAAATAGAAGTGTCTTTTTTAAATTTTGTGAAGTGATCTCGCGTGATTTTTCACGCGATGCGAGTTAATGTAGAAACTGACCGTATTTAAATTATCACAAATGCAATAATTTAAATATGGTTATGGTAAATTCATTTGCGCAAAGCAAGCAATTATCGTCACGATTCCATTGAAAAAAAAAGAAACATAATGCAACAAGTCGGAGATGTAAAGTGTTAAACATAAAATTCATACATAGATAATAGTTAAAACATTTTGACAGTTTTTGAATGGATAACACGTCTCACTGTAGAGATGTTATTGAGAGAAGTGAACGAGAGGAGTAAAACGACAGAGTGGTACGCCTTCGCGTTTCATTGGAAACGCAATCGGCGGCACCGAATGCCCATCTTTAGTTCAGCCAATGAAGATGTAGAATTGTCAGAATCGACTATGTTTGCTGCGGCTTACCAATAAGAACATGGTTCGCCCAATCCCCACGCGTGTGGTTTTGTTTCCTCAATTCCTATCTCTCCATTGGTTAAAACTATAGATTTGAAACTAGTAGTGAGTGACTTTCGTCTGAGGTGAGTGAGAAAATTTTTAGAACAGTGTGTTGTACAACATCGAAAGCTTCCAATTTGTATGTGAACTGATGCCAATTGTCGCGTCATTTGCGATTTTTTCAGAGTTAGGTTGTACTGAATAGATAATTTGTAAAATAAATTCAGTAGAACATAACCCGTACAGTTACATAAGAGTTTGTGTCATAAGTTAGCCACATTTGAACGTGTAAATAGTAAAAATGTGTCAGAGAGTTTTTAGAACATATCAATTACAACATTTATTTCACCCAGCTGACCTGTTCCTTGTACGGCTTTCCACGTTTCTTTTTTGGAGAAAACAAAATAATAATTAATTTATAATTCCTTTTTTTAAATGTATAATTTTGAAATGGTAACATTAAATATAAATACTTTAAAAGTATGAAATTGTAAAGGTTCAATTTAGAAAATATATCTAAAGTAAGTCATGATTAGTGAAATATGTAAGTTTCAGTGTTTCGTTGAATGCCTTATAAAAAATATATGAAAATAAAAAGAGATCTGAAATATCTACCTCTTCTCCGTGCATCCATCTAACTTCGGGTTCAGGTTCACCACCGTATTTAATATCGTATGAGATAACTTGGCCCTTTTTAATTATCATACCTTGCAGACCCTCACCAATAATATATGGTTTAACTGAAAAAAAATAATTTAACGTACTTTAATTAAAATTTGTCAAAGTTATAAAAAAATATACGGATAAGTGGATTTCAAGCAAACCATAGCTGATGTTACATGTATACATTACTTAAAGTCTTGCGTTATCCAATATTATTTTAAAATTTTGGTTAATATCTTTTCAATGTTTTATTTCTTATAATTTTTTTCACTTTTCAATTAAATGAAATCATTTTCTGAGAGGTTATAAGTGATTACCAATATGGAGGATACATTGTCACACTTTCCGCTTCCGCGCCAATCACTTTCCGCCATAGACATATATTAGTTCTATGTTCTATGGATGTATATATGAACTCTTTTAAATAAAAACATGTAGTCTTACCGAATCTGCATTTAGCAACAATTGGTTTTGTGCTGTCACTTGGTTCACCGGGGCCAGCCTTATTGATAGCGCGAACCCTAAACTCGTAGGTGCAGCCTTCTTTCAAGCCATCCTGGGTCGCTTCTAAGCAGTCTCCGGGAACTTCCTTCCCGGCCACCCAATCCTTGCCGAATTTCTCCTAGAAACATAATACACAATAGTATAAATACATGACTTAATAGTACGCAAACGTTGACACCAACCAGGCATCAGTCAAATTTGCTAAATATTAATGACAGAAACAGAGTCCAGTAAAATAATGTCCATGTATCTTCTCTCTCTATGTATCAATGGATGAATGGTCTATTAGCATACACATATATATACGAATATATTATAAAGGGAACAGTTTTAGCAAGTTTCAAAGACAAATACGTACTTTGTATTCAATGACATAGCCAGTGATCGGTGCGCCACCGTCATTATCAGGTTTCTGCCATTTGAGGTCGGCGTGGTCTTTATCCCAATCTTTCAATTCTACGCTCTTTGGTTTCGACGGTTCATCTGTGAAAGAACATGAGAATTATAGTTAAGAGCTATGCAATATTTTAATCCGTGTTTGAGGTATACATGGATACACAAATTTTATATTTATATTTAAAGTTCTATAGAAATCCTAGGAACATTATAAGTTAACTTTTATATTGGATTTTTTTATATTATAAAACAACAACATATATTCCTACGTACGTACCCCATGGGTCTTTAGCAAGAACGGGCTTAGCGAAAAGCCCAGGTTCACTGGAACCAATCTTGTTGACTGCGCGAATTCTAAACTTGTATGTCTTCTTCGCAACAAGGTCTTCAACCTTGAATTTAGTCGGTTCACCGTGTGGCACCTCAGCGACATTATCCCAACCGGCTTTGAGTGATAAGTCCTGAAAAATAGGGAAATGGTTATATAACGAAATTGTCCACATTTTCTATTATTATGACGTGTAAGTTTGTTTCCTCCTCTACTGCCTCCGCAGCCTAGCGGTATGGGCGTGTGCTTTAGAAACCGGAGGTCGTGGGTTCGAATCCTGCGGGGACTCAACAAATTTTTATTGTTGTTTCCTAGTTGGTTAGGACAATTCGGGCCGATCACCCAATTGTCTGAAAAGTAAGACTATCCATGCGTCGGATGGGCATGTAAAAAGGCGGTCCACCCAACAACCCGCATTGGACCAGTGTGGTAGGATACGGTCCAAAACCCCTTTGGATAGGGATGTTTTAGGGAGGCCTATGTCTTGCAGAGGACTATCACAGGCTGATGATGATGATAAAGTTTGTTTCAAAGTGCAATTTTTAAGTCCACCTACCTGTCTTTCGATAACGTATTTGATGATTGGTGATCCGCCATTGTCCTGCGGCACCTTCCAAGACACAACGCACGAGGTCTGGAACACCTCACTGACTTCCACATCTTGTGGAGGAGTAGGTGCACTTTGCATGACGATGGTGACATCCTTAGAGTCCTCGCCTTGAGCGTTTGATAACTTGATCTGGTATTTGCCAGTTCCTTCCCTAGTTGGTTTCTTGAGCTTGAAGAGCACCTTTTCTTGTTCGACAACAACGTCGACTTCTTTAGCGGGTAGTGCCTTACCGTCTTTGAATAACTTTGCTTCGATTGGTGTTGTCCGAGTGCCTGAAACTGTAAACAATACGATGTTAATTTTCCTCCTCTACTAAAACTATTATTATTTAGCGATTTTTATACTAAGTAATGATATATTACTTTTGTAAGGCACTTCAATGACAAACGGATGTCCAGCGGGCCCATTGAACTCATCAGGGCATTCGATTGACGGTTTGGACTCTCCCTTCTTAACAGTGAGTTTACACGACGATGTTAGCTTGCCGGATTCGCAAACGATTTCACCATCGTCTTCCATCTCCAGCTTGTTGAATATGAGTTGGTGTTTGCCACCGCCGAGATTCTTGATTTCGATCCTTAAAAATGGAGAATAGAAAATAAAGCAATTAAGTATATTTTTACAAAGTGATTTTACTTTTATTCGACTGCCATATTCTTTACAACAATAATATGTTATAAACAATAAATATTTACTTGTTTCGAAACGTCTTAGAATTTAAATCTTATTGTTTATGACGAATAAAATTTTTGTTCATGCTTAATACAAATGTGCTTGTCTTAGTAAGTTACGAATTCAAGATATTTATAGTGTTATAAAATAAAATCACCACTAGATGTTTAAAAATATGCTAATGTAATTTAGAACGTAGGAAAAAATACCTGTCATTCGGTACAATTGGTGTACCGTTGAACGACCACACGGCCTCGGCGGTTTGGTCCTGAAGCTCAACCTCAAGCACCACCTTGTCCCTTTCGACTGCTTCGGTATCCTTCAACTTTTTGTTGAAGCGATTCGAGTCTAAAAAAATGTTTAATTTATAGAGCAACAGTCTGCATTATATCTATCAGCAATAGTCGTGATTTAGACAAAATGTCTATGCCAATTTTATTTGTTAATGATGACTGTATAGTTTGAGGAATTTAAAGATTGTTTATATAACGATCACACTTATATTATATTAATGTTTTAATTATTTTAAATGTACACACAATACAACAATATATTTTTATTACAAAAGTTATCTTTCACAAGAAGTATAACTAGTGATTTAATGGAACAGTTACAGAACAAGAGCAAATATATTTAGTAAAACCCTTACATTTGACGATCTAATTCACAAGTCGTCTCATCAGCGTTACTGACGCATTTGAAGTTGCCGGCGTCGGTGACCTTGGCATCTTTGATTACCACCTTGCGTTTACGACCTTCCTTTACTATGGTAATGCGCTTATCTGTCTTCAGTGGTTGATCATCCTTGAACCTGGTGACAAAAATTAAAAAGATAAGTAAATAAGTAAGTAATAAATTTATTGCTTTCTATTCAGTTTTAGACCCTTCACAACTTTGCGAAGGGATGTTAGACGAAAAAATCGTATTAAAAGTCTGTGAGGATTATGTTTCACTAATTCTCAACGACCAAGACGATAAAAAGAGCTAGGTACAAGAGGTAGGCAAAATAATATAATTTTAAATAAAGAATTGAAAAAAATACTAACCATTTAACATCACCAGTAGCATCATCAAGTTCACATAACAGCGTAATTGTATCCTTCTCAACGGCTTGTTGAGACTTAAGCACCTTGGTGAACTTGTACGGGTATTCTGATATAAATAATAACATTGGTTATGTAGGAGAACTTTTCAGACTTATAATTATTTTCTTGTTTTACAATAGGTCGCAATTATTTGAAATAATAATATAACAAGTGTTTAATAAAACTATTGAGGATCACTTAACTAACGAACTGTTAAATAAGGAACTAGACCAACAGTTTAGATAAGTTATTTTTTACATTTACTTATAATTATATCTCTAGGACAAAGGTTTGGCTTGGCTTGGCTTTCAACCGAGGCTTGAACACATATTCATATATTTCCTACTTACCGACAATTTTAACATCGCATTCAGTCTTATCTGGTTGTTTCTCAATTCTGCACATGTATTTGGCGGCATCTTCCAATTTGGCGTTCTTTATAGTTAATCTGCATACACCAGATAAATCCTTCGATGTTTGGAACTCCTCGTTATCCTCCAACTTGGTTTCTCCCTTCCACCAAGATATAATGGCGAGACTGTTAGAGACCGCGCATTCCAGTATCACCTCGTGCTTAGTGTAGCCAGTGAGAGTTTTCTTCAATGGTTTTGTAAAGGTATACGTGGGATCTGGTGGGTCGACTTGCAAAAATGCAGTACTACTAATACCTCCAATTTCAATAGTGAATTTCCCAGTGTCCTCCACTTTGGGGTTCATTATTATTAACTTGTAAGAGTCTTTTTCGTTGGTCATCTTGTATTTAGAGCCGGGGAATAGTTCCTATATAAAAGAGGGAACAAATTACTTTGCTAAATTAATGACAAATAAGTTATAAAATTTTTGCGTCGATCAAAATTTATTCTTTCAATAATTCATTAAATGCTTTTTTCGAATATTCTATTAGAGTAAAAAATATACTTACATCCTTACGGAACAACCACTTTGGTTTAGCATTCGGCTTGGTGAAAATCGCCTCGAAGGTTACTTTCTTGTCTTTACCTTCCTTTGCAGATTGATCTACAAGAGGCTTCAAGAATGACTCTGGTTTCTGAAAGCAACGCGCGTGGCCACAATTAATTCTACCGTTCATTTAACTTACTACGACGTGTGCAACAAAAGAAAATGTGCTTTCAGTGCTGTACCATCAAAATTCCCATTTGATAGACCTAACCCGTTGTTCAAACGTATGGAAAATGAAATCAGTCCATATGAGGTAACCGAGGCGTTAGATGACAGCCATTTGTTCGTAATGATCACCCGTCACTTCAAAATACATGCTACTGTACAGAAATTGGAATTTCCCATTTTTGGAATAGAAGAAGTGCTTGTTGCTTGGACGATATACAGGCTATATTGTGATAAGGATAATTTCAACCAAAGACGAGTAATTGTAATTTCAAGCGAAACCGTAAAAATTTATATAGTTTTGATGATAAGAATATCGTGGTTGAATACTTCGTTTTTGGCCGTGTATTCCTACTCCATGAACATCAATATATTGGTGCATCACTTCGTGTCCGGTGCGTTGTGCTACTAAAATACGAATGTAGTATCAGTGCTAAAAAGATTTTGCAGAAGAAAAATTCTAACAGATACTTAGATAAAAGAGACAGACCAACTATGTGCCACTTTGTACATCGGATGAAGGGTGTCAAGATATCGAGATGCCGTAAATCCAGTGAAAGTAGAAAATTCATTACCCATCATCTATGAAATTTGCAATAATTTAAAAAGATGTAAAGTTTTTTTACAGTCAAAAGTGAAAATAGTCATTACTTTCCAGTAAATGTACAAAGCAAAGTCGCTTTAATATTAAAAGTTTAGTAAAGTCTTAAAAGAAAAAAATACTTTAATTGCTTAATTTATTCAAACTTATATATTAAAATTAGCTACAAAATATTAAAAGAAAATTAGGTATGTATTTTCTACTTTATCAGAAGAAACAAGAACGTGTTTCGTGATATATATTTCTGTGCGACAACATTTGCTTATAACACAAGATGCATAGTGTCATCTTAGACGTAGAAACCCTGGTTGTCAAACCTCGTTCCTTTTGAACGATTGCAGTTTTGGCCAATCCGGAATCAGGTCTGCCAGAGACTGCCTTCTACTATGTGGTTTCTACAAAATTTTTATAACTCTTAATCGTAGTACGTATCGGTATCTCTTAACCTATTTATGTAATAGTATTTAAATTTAGAATATAATATAATATGTAACTCGTGTCGAAAATTTAGCAGGAGAAAAAATGTCACGTACTATTGAACAAATATCGATACAGCAATAAATTATGGTAATAGATAAACATTGAAAAAACTTATATAATAATTAGCACAGCAATAAATTAACAAAAATTCCAAAATCTGCAAACAAACGGAAAAATTATAATGATGTAGGTGAAGAAAGAAATATTTATTTTAATATAAATGACGTTACAGAAGCTCCTCAATCCGACGTCACAGATAAACCTGTAAACAAAACGGACAAAAACGCAAGAGACAATAATAACCAAATTCATTCCACTTACACTCCCTGAAAAAAGTGTTATAGAAAAGTGAAGTGGTGATAGAAAAACCGTGTGCAAGTTATTTTAAAAACTCATTATTTAGTTTGTTGTTTTTAAATCGCTCCAAATTAGTTTCATCCACTCTGAAATTTTATAATACTAGTAGGTATGTGAATTTGGGACGCTACTCAAGGCGTCAATTGCCTGACATTTAACTTAAAGTGAATGAAATTAATTGTAGAGGATAATTTTAGTTTAGTTATTTATGGTTTATCACTTTATTATCATTCCATGGTTTAAAATAGATTTTTCACCCTTTTAAAATGTTGTCAGTGACTTAATGTTAAGATAGCTAAATATTAAAATTGTTGTGATTTCAAAAGAGTGAAATTCCATTGCTTTTAAGTTTTACTTTTATTTGTTCCTTTTATCGAACCTTTATTTTGACAGCCTCCATCAAAGCTGGCCAATCTGGTATTATTTCAGGAAGAGACATACGTCTCCTTATTTGATAAATACCCTAAAATTGATAACATTTTCATGTCGGTGTACTAATTAAAACGTTTTCTCGAAATGGTGCAAAGCAAAATTGTCAGAAAGCCATGTTTGAATGTAAAACTTTATTTATAAAAGTAAGTTATCAAGTAAAGAACTACGAAAATTACTAACGGTAAAAGGATGAGTTAATTTATTCAACAACCATCCAGCCATTATTCTTGAAAATGTTTAGAATTTACAAGAGGAAGTAACTTTAGACACAATCAGAACACTAATGTAAACATTGACGTTGTCATGGAAACGGGATTGTTTATGTCTTTTTTTACTATAATAGAGGTTTTAAGTTATATCGAAAAGTAGTGTTGTATGTTAAGACAGTTTTGTAAGTTGGAATGAACGAGAGTATTCTAAAAATTTCTAGGACCTTAACCCAGGACCAGTTTGAAGAGTTTCTGCGTTTATGTGCCGGAAATCTACCCATCTCGACACCTTCGGACACGACCACAACGAATCCCTCATCTTCGAAATAGCCAGTCTCTAATCCCTAAGAATTAAATATATGATTTGATGCATTTAACACAATTCAGGAGTACTGTTTTAAGTTTCATCGTATCTAACCACACCAGATGTCCAGATAATTTTTTACGCCAAATTGTTGCATCCAACATGTATTAATATTATTTTCTATGTAGTTTGTATGAAGCTATGTTCTCTGACCTTGTATTGCCTGATGGAGGTTCGTAGTTGGTTTAAATTTTATCATTTATCTGACTACAATTTAAAACTAGACAGATATTTTTTTTATTACTTAAATACAATTGGTAAACAATTTTATTCACTAGTAAAGAGTTATCTGCCTAGTTTTATATTTTTAGTCATATTTTTATATTTTAAAATTTATATCACCATCTTCTTTTGTCGTGCAAATTGTTTATAAGTTTATTTTGATAAAAACATGAAAATTTTTGAAATTTACAGTAGTAAATCTTACCTTTTCAACCTTCTTTAAGGGAGGAATTGGCTTCTCAGTTTCCTTGAGATCACCCCAATCGGGATCTTCGTTCTTTTCACCCCATTTTTGGTACTTTCGCTTTTTGAGCATAGCTCTGAAGTCCATACCACTTGCATCTAAATATGAAACATTGTTAAATTTTCTTATAAAGTATTTTAAAAAATGCGCTTATTTGTTGTATATAAAATATTTCATGAATATAAGTACATGAAAACTTAGATAATTAAATTCACTCTCTAGTTATTGTTATATTGAATCGTATTTCAAACAAATATCTAAAGAAATTAAATTCTCTTACACTCGGATATAACTTAGATTGAATTCTTACCGGATACATAAAGCTGCATCTCCGCCGAATCTTCGCCATGTATGTTGCTGACAACCACTTTGTATTTGCCCTCATCGTTTGGCTTCACTTTTCTCATGCACAGTGTGATAAGTCCAGTTCCACCGTCGGTCACGTATTTGAAACGACCACCTTCGATGATTTCCGTGACGCCCTTGTAGAACTTAAACGTCGGCGCAGGGTTACCTTCCACTTGCACGGTGAGGTAGCCGACTTGATCTGGTATCGAAAATGTTTTTAGGAGTTTTATTTTAATAAATAAAAGCTAGTTTTTATTCAGGTGTACATTTGGAAATTGGTGATATTAAGACAGACTACATATCTATTCACTTTTTTTAATTGAATAATAACTTGAAAGTGATAAAGAATCAGGTTGAACATTTACCCATTCAAAAACTCAAGGCATCAACGTATTAATGGTTTTTGTTTTGAAAGTTAAAGCTTTTAAGTGATAGCATGTAAGAAGAAAAAGTACCTATGTACTTTTTCTTAGTGGATGTCGTGGATTCAATTTTATAGCTAAAAGATCGTGTCCTCGAACTGTTTTTCTTCATTGATTCATATTATCAGTAAGGAGTTCAAGAGATTGCATGTATGACAAAATCGGAATTGGAAACCAGTAAAACGTTTAAGATATTTTTTTAAAACTAATAAATTTTATAATTAAAGTAATGGATCTTCAGAATAATTTATTCAGTTCCATACAATATCTTTACAAACGTAAAAAAAGAAAAAAAAATGTGTGTTTTTTGATTAATAAAAATACGCATAACTCAGTGGCTTTTTATTTTAAAAAAAAATTAAATTTTCTCTCTTATGAAGAGTTTAAAAAAAGAGCAAAATTACTCAGAGACAAAGTAGCGTCGCGGACAATAAAATTTTACGATTAATAACTGCTCCTAAAGAAGTGGTTTGGAGCACTAAAACTTGCAAAATATTACGATTTAGATTGCTCTTCTCTAGTTTTATTGCGGTACTGGAATGTAATTTTCATAACCACCCCCGTGAAAAGTTTCATATTCTTTGATATCAAAAAATAGCAGAATAATATTTTCTATTAATCATATATAAAGAATATCTCAATTGGAACGGGTCTTGTATATTTCTCTGTCATTTTTGCCTCCGAAATTGTTGGCAGGTGATCAAATGACATCTTAAAATAATCACGGCAAAAAGTTCGCAACGCACGTCGGAATCTTACCTTCAATAGCAGAATTGCTCTCTGGTGCATCAACAATGACGGGTGGGCCGTCATTTCCAACGGGCTTCAGAGGAACCGATGGTTTATTAATAAGCCCTTCCAAGTCCTGAACTGATGGTCGCCTTGAGTCGCCAGATTTGCGTCGCTATTATGTTATCACATAATTAATATTGGCTTTATAATTATCGACGAAGGATTAATCACAATAATACAGACATAGATATTTTAGCACGGCACGAGTTGTTTTGAAGTATAATAAACTTTGAACAGAAAGTTCGAATATAAAGTGGTATTTGGTTGACAGTAAGTCATTAAAGAGCATTAAAATTGCTTTTTAATAAAATATAATTGAAAAAGGGAACAATAAATTAGTGGTATGTAATGACGCTGTTAATTTGAACTATATTTAGAGAATGTAATGTCGTTAAGCAGACGATATAAATAGTACGACATTAAATATAGATTGAAAAATTGCCCCGCAACAAAATACATGGGACATTAGTAATGTTATGACAGACGCCGTGCGTCACTAGAGCTCGCCAAACGGCCTGACAATGAAGATCTGGACTTCCTGATAAATGTGCCACAAGTGCTAATATATATTAGCAATAATCACATATGTAATTAATCGTTTTCACGGCCTCGTTGATTTATGTTACATGTAACGTAAAAAATTATTAAACCTTACGTTTATATACATTGTACCGAAAAAAAAGGATAATGGACAACGAAAGTGCCAACGGTTATACATAAAACCAGTTTAAACAACAATATGAAAGCACATCTTAAAAAAGAGAAAGAAAATGTCATATGAAAAATCTAATTCCTAAAATAAATTAATTGAATGAACTATTACAGTGTCATTACGTTACCACATTTAAATAACTGTTTGAACTTCAAAAAATACTTACCGCACTATCGGGGGCAAGTTTAGGTACAGAAAGTTTTTTAGCAACCGCTGCCATATTTAACTATTATTGTAGATGCCACAAAACGAACAATAAATTATCAAAGTTTAAAAAATCACAGTCACTTATCACATCACATAGACCATAAAATAACTTTCGCGTGACCTAAATCCTCGTAGTCAACATTCCGTGATTTTATACGACAAGGTTTCGGTTTAATCATGTCTACAAACTACTCATTAACTTTAAATGCTTAAATATAAACTTAATTAAAAAGTGTTACACCCTATCGAAGGGTTTTTGTATTTTTTTTGTTATATTTGAAAGTTGCTCGAGAAATTTCGATTGGGGACAGTTCGATTAGTATCGTTCCATGTAAAAATGGGCGCGTATGTCAAAAGACTGAAGGGGATGCTGCGGACGGATTGCCGCCTAGGTGAGCGGTAGCGCGCGGGGCGGGGGCTTCTATTTGCGCCCAACACAAATCAGTGGACCAATTCGATTAATTATCAGATTAAGGTGAGCCATCCGTGCGGAGTGTACTTGAGCGTCAGCGTAAACATATGTGAAGTGTTGCCGCCAGTGGATTACTCTTACGCCACGGGCGATATATTTGTCGATAAGGAAGCATATTCACGTTGTCGACACTGTATATTTCGATGTACGTCGATCGCATTCCGATGACGGATGTGTTAACGCGAACACGTCGTGGAATGCGTTAGGGACCATTGTCGACTTTGCGAACGAAATTGTGCGCAAGAAACGTTCAATAGTCCTTCTTTCTTTGTTGTCTGATTTTTAATTCAATTAAAAAAAAATATACTAGTCTTGTTTGTCTTTTATTCTTCTTCTTTCTTTAAAATATAAACTAAACTTAGCAAACTGTAGGTGTTTGTTAGTTTTCAGAATGCTAATCTAAAGAACTACGCGATGTATTTGAAAAATTCTTAGATCAGGCTAGACATTTTATTATTTAGTATCACGCTACTAGATTTTTGTAATAAATAGTAATAAAAGTAATTGCCCGATAATAACGGAAGAATGTACAAAATGTTTATACGAATAGATGTTAATAAAATTATCAATGCGCATACAACATATATACGCTTATTGCATAAGGCAGTCGCGAGATCGATTGGCACTAATGCACATTCAAAGACCATTAATTAAAATGGCATTAGATATAGTTGCTACTTTGACCTTGTTATTGCTCGTCCTTGTGCAGTAGACTATAATTAAAATAGCTGTTTATAATGTTTGCACCTCGAATTATCCAAGTGACAATTTTGTTTAAACTGGAATGAAATTTGAGAGCAAAGCAATTGTCACGTTCAAAAGCTATACGTTAAATTTTAAACCTTACGCTCAGTTATAAACTATCACAGATACAGATCAGAAAATCACTAATCATGTAACTGTCCCACTAACACGAGGTACCAATAAAATATATTCGACATTGATCATTTTCATCGACTGTCAATTGCTGCGCCCGTGTTCGCATAGCATGCCAAGTGTTATACACATCGTCATTTCGCGATCACTTGCCATACCGTAGTCAGATATCGTCCCACGCACGTTACATTGAGTGCTCTTGTCCCTCCCGCATAAAGGTGCCTATCAATCACTCTTCCCTAACATTCTATTTGTGGGTTCGTGCCTTGTTTTTAATAATAACGCGTTTAATTCGGTCGCTGTCATTGGAATATTTGCATCTATATTCGGCAACATAGCGAACGTGTATTTTTAACGAACATAAATTTTATTGATCTGAATGCCATACATTGGCAGTGGAGCAGCTGTTTACGCATTATATTTATAACATCGCCTAGTTTTTTCACCTAAAGTGAAAATAACAAATGTAACTACGATCTTTGCTATTTATGCGTGAAATTGTAAAAATGTTCAGACATAGCTTTATAGAATGATGTAATAATTTCGATGAGATTAATATCTTTTTAACAACGCACCTTACGTTCACAGCTCAGGTGGGTGCCAAATCGCGATAGTTCAGGATGCATTTTAAGTTCACCTTGGGTCGATCTTGGCCTACCTTTACAGCTGTATAACGATAATTATCAATCATCAAAGTGCATTCAGTGCGGAGCTGGCGCGGCGGGCGACGCGTCTGATTTTTATCGTCTAGATCGTCAGTGTCAAAAATGGTTAACTGGTAAACAGCTGCGAATTTTTTTATCGTAATGTAAATACGATAATTAATTCAATTTTTACGGATTTTATTCGCATTCGCGTTTAATTACTATACAATTATTTAAAATGATACCCGACGTTTTAAACCCTTCCCAGGGTCCATGGTCACGGGACCGACTAAGACGATGGGCGTCGAAAATCCGTAAAAATTGTATCATTAATCATATATAGCATTCGCGTAAGCTACAGAAAGTACTATTGCAAATATTTTAGTCAATTTCTGTACTTATACTTCTTCTCTAGTAATTAATTGTTTCTTTCTTCTCTAGTAAGTAAGTTCTAAGTCAACCTGTTTTGTTATTGGCATTTTTAGTCGTCGGAACGATATTTTATGGCTAATTAGCTACTAAAATTAATAATCACGACCAAAAATATATATTTTTAAATAATTTGTATGTAACGAGGCAATAACGAATGAAGAATTTATTCACATTTGCATAAAAACGCTTTGTGGCATCCTTAGAGACGTTTGGGAAACAACATTACTTACTTACTAAGTTAGTGTTAGATAAAAATACATTTTACGACAGGAACATGCCATTTTTTTTAAATGTACGAACTGTTAGTTTATGTTAAGGAGATTGAAAGCCAAAGCTTAACATTTAAATTGCTTTTTTCGAGCGCCATAACTTAGGTTTACGAGCTTGCAGTAAATTCATATGAAGTTGCATTCTCTTAAGCTGATAACTGTTTAGCTTAATCTTTATCAAAATTAAGTAAACTTTTGTAAGTAAAACTAAATAATTAATGATCTTACAAAGTAGTTAGAATGACCAAGTGTTAGTTGCACTAAATTTGCAGATTTACTACTTATTTTACCTATATATAATATATTTTAATGATGTTTTATATTATAGTTACTATATATACACCTTCGTATTACAATTTATGATGGGCTTCACCTTGTAATAGATTTATATGAGACCTTGAGAGAAATATTTGACCAAACAAAATTTAAGACGAAAATTAATCACTTGAAAATTTCTATGTTAGCCACGTATCTATATTTTTTTTCTATGACATATAATCTCTAAAACATATATTTTTCACACATTCTATACCTCATCAGCGAGTTCACCCGGTCTGCCGCGTTTCTTTTTGGGGAAAAAAAGGAATTGTTTAGTAATACATTCTCTGTTAATATTGTGCACTTATTATTACTTGTGTTCTATACACATGTATGTTTGTGTGTCAAATGTTTGTTTTACGTTTGTGTAAAATATTAAAATGATCGAGATTCTTGAATGATTATTTGTATCTATTAGAGCGATCGGTGAGTTATTGTTGGTGAAATGAAATATAACAAACGAATGGTACAAAGTGCCATTTTTAATACATATCCAACATACGGGTGTGTCCAGTGGGTGCATGTAATTTTCATTAGTTTAAAGTTTATATTTAAGTCTTTAATCGATTTAAAAAGTATGCATCATTCTCAGTATTAAGAAAAAAGCGAAAAATAGCAAGAAATTTCAATTATTACTGTGAAAATTTTTAAAATAAAACATAAGCCATTTCGGAGGAAAAAAGCTTAGTTTAAAAGACAACCATGTTGATACGTGCGGCTCTCTCTTAAACAATAAATAGTATTAATTGCGACAGCCAATATCTGAAGATATTAGAAGTATTACCGCTAGTCGGCTAAGCGGCATAATGGGGACCTAACAGAGGAGGGAACTATCTAAAAGATCTTTACTTGGAAACAGAAACATTAAAAGATATCTGATCTACGATACAGATAAAAACATTTAATAAGTAAATAGAACAGTAAGTTCAAGATAGAGAGTGAAAGGAAAATACTTGTAAGCGGGTTTTTTTTTTATTTTATTCAATTTTAATTTAATTTTATCAAAAAATTTACTGTGACTTTGTAGAATGAATGTTGAAAGTGCGAGAATATATTGTATAATTGAATATTTGAGTACTGTAATGTGCAATAAAATAACGGCATATCAATAATAAATTAAACATCCTCAGAGTCATGGGTGAAATTGAAGTATAGAGAGATAAAACTTTAACAAAATGCTTTGCAATAAGCGAGCAGCGTCCACCTAAAACCGACCAGGCCCAAACGATCTCACCTTTTTCTCGTCTAAAACTTCTCCAGGGCGTAATTTGGTGACCTGTTGTTAAAAAATATTGATAATAACCCCCGTATAGATTGTTTCGCCTACCTAGATCTCTGATGCCGAACCTGAGCCAACCTACCTAACGCTTCTAGTTAATTACTTGGTGCGTGACCTTCTGAGCAAGTGCAAAAGTTATTACGTTATGTGTTGCGTCACCGTCATGTTAATCTTTGTTAGTTTCATTTTCCAGAGCCGGATGTGCAAGAAAAGTATTCTTAAACATCTTGCGCTCAAATTAATGCCTGCTTGGCACCGCTTGAAAATTCACCTTCAACCTTACCAACCGTTATTTATTGTGCATACGTGCGAACAAGCTGTGCTGTTTATTTCTGTGCTCTGAATCGCAAAACTGTGTGCAATATAGCTTTGTGCCTGGTACGACGATATGTTTCGTAAATTCAAAGTAATTGGATAGTCACATATAAGTATGAAAGTGCTGTGATAGTAACTTCGAATATATATAAGGTATCATGTGAAGTGGTGTGTGAATGTCCATAAAGAATATGTGATTATCCGAAATTACCCACGCGATTTTTATGTAACCGAATCGGATGCAAATGCATTAACATAATTTCGTAGTTAAATCCTATGACGGCGTTATATTTACGTATAGCATTCACGTAATAATCTTAGCAGTTTTGCTATTACCTTCTTCTCTTCGATCACCTCACCAGGTCTTAGTTTTCTATTCTCCTGTGGATTACGTTTTGCACGATCTTATTATCTACATATGTTGAGCTTAGTATCAGTGTGTGTGTGGTATCACGTTTTGTGAATGCTAAATTCTATTAAAAAAAAAACTAGAAGCAAGGAGTGTGGGAGTCTACCATAAAAATCAATTTAATTCAACTATTTGTATATGTGACAAGTCAAGCGTTCGAAGTTCAACTCAAAGCTTTATCGTGGAAACTGCTGATTATTGGCGTAGTCCAAAGGAAATAACCAAAAGTGTCTAAGGTTACGGGTTCGGCTTGAGAGAGTAGGAAAACTACACTACAAAGGGCTTAAATCCGTTTTGGTCAGTGCAAACATCGAACTGTAATGTTGTAAAACAATATTAAAATTTTTACTAAGCAACATAATTTATAACGATGAACATTGCACTGGCCAGAACGAAATTTCACTATGCTACAATATAAGGGTATAATTAATTACTAATTAGTAATTCATACCTTCCGAAAGTTGGAGTCGATTTAGGAAAGCTAAATATATTCATTTATATAAAAATAAATTAATGTATAATTTCTTGATTTAATAAAGAAGTTAAAAAAATGTTTAATATGATGGTACGTACCTCGTCGCTATGATAAGAGAAGGTCTTCTTCCCATTTCCTCCGGAGGAGGAATGAGCGAGCCACGCCTTGCGGGAGGTGCTGGTGACAGTGAAGGCTTCCTTGGTGCCTCAGGTTTAGGTGACTTATCACGTATAACCTCAATTTTCGGTGCCGCTGGCTTCTCTTCCGGTTCCTTAATCTTTGGAGCTGCTGGAGCTTGAGGTTCCGGCTACAAAATTATTCGTCGTAAGAATTTTATAGTAAAGATAAATATTTTCACATTGAAAATTGATTCCTACTTTGTCCTTTTCGGGTTTTTCACGAGTTGTCGGAGTTGGTGAAATCTTTTCATATTTCTCCAATTCTGGCCTCTCGTAATCGGGAATTTCGGGCAAATCCTCTACCTTCTTCTTGACAGTTGTGGCTTTAGCTTTTTTCACTTCTTCTTCTACCTTTTGCTCCTTAACTGCCACTTTCTGTGATTTAAAAAAAACATTAACAACTGGCCCTGGCACTATTGAATAATTAAATTGCTACGAATTTAAGCGGCATGTATATATACTACTGTCTAGTATTAACTGGACTATTCCTTGAGGTAGTCTAGAAGATAATAATTATATTATTTTAACTACTAATGCTTTTTTATAGGTCTAGTTGTTGTTACCAATCAGGTGTTGTTTATCTAATTCAATAACATCAAAAAATATATAAAAAATGAAGAATTTTAAAGGTCATTAAAATTCAGGCATATTTTCATTATAAAAAAGGTAAAAAAAATTATATAAAATTGCATTAACTTTGAATTTGACGTTATAAAAATTATTACCTTAGATATTTTACTTACCAATCGTTCTTACCTAGGATTTTACACAGCATATCAACAACACGTAATATAAACAAATATAATATGAAATGACAATCATTCCGTGAGCACATTATTGTTAAAGCAAAGCTTAAGCGGGAAAATTAAAAACAATTATTAAAAATACGATTGTGAGAGCAGATTCTGCAGTGTTAGTAAACTATTGACTACATATAATATACAACTTAACTATTTATTAAATATCTAACTACTCCTTATTATAAATCATTAAGTAAATTTAGATAATGTTTATATCAAATCGGTTAAAAGTTTTATATGTTATGCTAAACTACGTGTGCGATTTAAATTTGTGCCGAATAAAACAATTTTCAACAAAACCATTGTGCATAAACGGTGCTGGTGTTATGTTTAAAATTTTAGACTATAATTTTGTTCTACTGGTTCTCATTGGTATGATTCTACCTCATCGGGTGTTTGAGGCTTCAAAGACTTTTCTTCCGGTTTACTCTGCTCTTTGTCTGCCGGTGTATTAGCCTATAGAATAAATCACATTATTGGCGACCATACGAATGATCTGCTATGTTGGAGAAGACATGGCGAAGAAGAGTAATAGATAGTTGTAGTTCAAGTATGAAAATAAATCAGTGTTGCCTAATAAATGTCAAAGTGTGCGTGAAAGATAGTAAAGAGTTTTGTGTAAAATTGATAGTGTTGTGTCAAGATTGTATAGTAACCTGTGGAGATTTAGCCCTTCTCCAGGGTACAGTGTCACGTGACTCGAGTGTCGGTTTAAATCGGTCTTCCAATTCGGGTGTTTGCTCAGCCTGGTCATGAACAGATTGTAAGTGTAAGTGAATTTGTATTTAGTTTATGTCAGATGTAAAGTGTAAAGTGTGTACCTGAGGGATCTCGGGTATAACGTTCCATGAAAACGGCACTCCTTTATGATTCGCGTCTACATCGGGTGTAACCAAAATTGGTACCTAATAAATTTTAAAACATTCGTAAGTCAACTACAACAGGACACAGTATAAAATGTGAAATGAATGTATCCTATAATACCTCTGTATTAGATTGCTTTCTCCAAGGATATGAAGGTTGTTCAGTTTTGTCGGGAGATTTAATATTTTTGTCATCGTCCGCAACCTGTGTGATAACGATGTTTTAAGAGACTTATAATTTTGAATAACCGTAGATTATTTATTAAAACGTCACGAGTTTACCTCAATTTTATCGCCGGGTACTGTACTACTTTTGTCTTTTCGCGTTTCATCATCCTATACAAAATGAAAGGTGAATTTATATAAGTCACAAAAAATAGTCTTATTTACATTATTTTTAAACTGCGGTCAAATAGTTCTACCTTATTATCGTCACTTTGACGCCGCCACGGATAAGAATTCTTTGTGCGCTTTGTATTTGTGTCGTCCGGAATTTCCACAGTAGATTTGTCACTATCCTTATTTAAATCCTGCATGAATTGAGACGGAATAATTTTAATGTAAAAACTAGTCTTTTGCAAAATCCTTTTAACTATTATACGAATATATTTGTATTTATTTGTGAATAAGACTTGGATTTTATGTAAACATAGTATCCCATGGTAACCAAAAGCATACATCTTTCTGTTTATGAATTGCCATCGACTAAAAGTAACGGCATATGTACGACGCTGCTTCGCAGATATGGATTTAATCGTTACATTAATTCCAAGTCATATTTAGCACTGGTATAATGTCATAGCGTAAAACTTTGTATTTCTAGAACAGTTTTATACCTTGGGCGATGACTGTTTTTTCGTGTCTAAGTAACCAGGTGGGTGAGGATCGTCCTTGTCTTGACTAAGGTCCGGTGAAGAATCAGTGTTTGGATTTGGTGAGTCGGTTGCATTCTGTTCGTGAAATAATGTGTGTAAAAGTAAATCTCTATTGTTAAATACAGATCGACTTTTCCAATTTACATTTGTTTGATCTAAACAACGTCACACATGGCTATTGAGTGGTGTTATTGATCTAGCGTTGATGAATTGTCATCGAGATGGCAATCCTGAGTGATAGTCGATAAGAACGAAAAATCTCGTACGACGCAGCTTGTGCTGTATGTTACTTCGCTTACATAAATTCTAAGATTATCACCTATCGGAATATGTAATGCTAATGTTGTTTTGTGTATATGCTAACAATATTATAACAAACGCCTATAAATGCGTTTTTATATAAATTATATTTGTTATGAATTTAAAAGCGCGCAATTTTAAGATACCTCTTGCTTAGTGCTACGACGACGCCACGGATATCTTTTGTCAGTACTTTCTGATTTATCTGTTTTTGTATTGTTTGTTTCCGTCTGTTTTGTGTTTTCGTTTGTGTCCTGTTGTGATTAAAATACAGTTATTAATATTGTTGTAAAATTTTCTAAAAAGGTATGAATTTCCGTAAATTATTGTTTGTACCTTCTCATCTTTAGACTGCTGATGTGTTGATTCTGGATGTTGGGATGTATGTTTATGTGTGGTTTTGTTAGTTTGTGTTGTGTCGTTGTCTCTGTTTCTGATCCCTCTTCACCATCCTATTCGATACAAATGTATGGGGATGTACTCTAATGGATAGGTGTATTAGGGAGCCTATGTCCAGAGTGGACTATTACAGGCTGATGATGATGATATGATGATGATGTATTATTGAATGTTTGTGTTGGTAGACTGTTGACTAATATTTTGTTTAATTTATATCCCTATATACATTCAGTAAAGATGAGGACTGAAGAAATAAACTCATTATTACTTACATCTATATTAATAAAAAAATCCTTTTTTGTATATCTGTATTAGAAGGCATAGTGTTAACCAAATAAATGATTTAATAGTAACCGAATATCTATAGTTAACGTTTTTTTTTTTATTTTTTAAAGCATGTACTTCCAATATTTAATAAATGACTGGGTTTTTCTATGTCATATAGCTATTATTTCTATCTAAGTTTATAGAAGCTAAATTTGATATATTGGCTATTTTTAAATAAAGTCATATCTAAATCTAGCCACGATTTATATAATATTTGAACGTCATTTGGCTCGAAGCTTCTAATGAAATTCATTCTATAAATAGCTTTAAGCGTTTGACGATTGTCACTATATTTAATTTAAGTAGATTATTATAGGAAACAAATTTGTCAGAATTGATTACCTCTCCTTTACTTGAACGACGCCACGGTAGGGATGTCTTTTTAGGCTGGTCTAAGCTAACGCTCCTTTTTGGTGTAGTTTTAGACGCGTCCTCCTAATAAGTTACGAGTATATTGTAGGTTTGTATATAAATGTTATTAATATGCAATGTAATGTAAGTATTCTGTGTGTGTTATGTTATGTTTGTATACCTCTGTGTGTGATTTCGTAGGTCGCCAAGGATATTGTTTTTCAGATGGCTTATCTATAAACTCGTCTGTCGTTTCTTCTACTTCTTCATTTGTGTCCTAATACCAAAGATAATAAGTATACTTATTCTAGTGTGGGTAATACATTTACAAACAATAGAAGTCGTTATTCACTGGACGAACAAAGTGAACATCACATACCATAACTGGAACCACAACATTGATACATAAATATTTACAGCAGTATCTTGGAGAGATATATTTTCATAATACATATATTTATGGGAATCATGCATGGATATCAATAAGCAGACTTACCTTTAGTTTAATTTGCTCAAATTCATTCACTGGAGGTGGTTCTTTAACGGCCACCTTCGCCTTAAAAGGAATAAGGCAAAAGGGAATTATGCGTTTGCTAAAGGATTCGTTTATCAGCACTAATAAGTTCACCTGAGTAACACTACTTTAAGCGGTTGGATTTGTCTAAACTTTATAATCAACTAAAAGCATAAGCTTCACACACGGGATTTGAATGAGTATCTGCAAATTGCATTAAGTACAAGTAGCCAAGGGAATGTAAAAAAATATCAAAAACCAAATAAAACATGGATTTGCTCATGGTCTGCCAAAGTGACAAAGCTTTATCAAGATTGCCTGCAATGGCAAATGATTATGCTATAGAACTGTTTGTTTCCACTTTGCTATCTGGAAGTCTTGTATACAGACCTCCAGGAGTCGCAATAAATAATGGTAATGATTTATGAAGCATTATTACGTAACTGGCAAATACATTACAAAACTTCAAAACTCGACTAGTGACGAGAGTTTAACGATAGCATGAGAAAATTGCAAGAAAATAACCACTTCATCCCCGTGAAGTAGAACAATACATACCCTTAGAGCAGTCTTTTTAACTTCCTGCTGCTCAGACACTGAGGAAATGGACGATTTTCTACTTTCGGCAGTTTCTTTCGTTAACTGTTAGGAATAAATTACGTTATAAAGAAATGTTTAGACTAAAACCATTCCAATTGTATTTGTAAGAAATTACTGTCACAAATTATGGTTTTACAATAACATTGATTTAACATTTTCTGAAAAGAAAATCTTAACATTTTTAACTTTGGCATAAATATTATTATAAAGTATTTTTACGTTTATACTTGTAAAAAACTTACCTTCACGGCCTTATTTTCAATAATAGAACTCCTTCGACTCTCGCTTTTAACTTCCTCTTTCATCTGCGAAAAATTCAGTCATTTAAATTCTTTCATTTTAATATTACCAACAGTAGTGTCAAAACACAATAATATTAATTCCTTACAGGCCGAGTTTTGCTTGTCATTTGGTGCGAATCTTTATTTCATGCAATAAGAATATCTAGAAGGCGTTAATAAGCAATTTTATTTTGTTAAAAGCTATGTTTTATGCTTTGACCGTGTTGAAATTATATTAATACTAGTAAAGCCGTAATTAGATTAAGAGCCCTAATTCAAAGCATTCACTTAAGTTACTTTTCAGTCATGTAAATCGCTTTTTCGTAAGAGAAATTTATGTATGAACTAGAGATTATGAGTCATCGCGCTATTATCACAGATACATAGTAGTTATATATGTAAAGGTAACGAAACACACATTCAGGTTTTTTAAAATCAACATATCTTACCTCTGCCTGAAACGATGTTCGTCGGCTTTCGGTCTAAAAATCAACATAAAATTATTACTCAACACATTCATGGCAAGTAATCACTTAAATTCAATTGTTAACAATATTTGAGCGACAAACAAGTTATTTACGACTGGATTTTGAAAAATATGAAAACATAATTAAAATAAACTAAATAATATAAAATAAACTTGATAAATGAATTATATACATCGATGATTTCTTTTTCGGGATAGTCCATTTTATAACATTGGAATGTACAGCAAGAAAACAACAAATAATTTGGAACTTGATTCTGAGCCATCTTTAAATAATTAAACATGCACATAATTATCTCTTTCCGGGATTTTTTATTAACTACACTTCTTTCTTATTAGTTATTATGTAACCATTTTAAATTTAAATCTAACGAGTAAAATTATTAAAAGATAGCCCTTGAGTTTTTCACATTTAGGGGTCACTCTAAAGTCGGATGCATGTTCTCTCATCTCTACCTTTACAGCAAGTCGTTGTTCTTGATGAGCTACCATTGTCACCTGTTTTGCAACATGGATGATATCGTTAAATTTTTTATCTTTTCTTTAGTAGTGACAAACGTTATCTTTACTTAATTTATAAAGAGAAAAGGTCTTAAATAAGCTCCGAAACTATTGAACCCATTTAAAATATTGCTGTACTACTAACATATTATGTTATCCACGAGTAACATACTCTGTTTGTACCACAAGAAAAATAATTCTACAGATTTATAAATAACAAGTCAGGGCTATGGACGCTTTGATAGTTTATCTCTATTTCGATAAGGTAGATATTTAATTACGTAAAATATGAATCTTATGGTTTAGGTTAATATTATAGGTTAATTTAATTTTTTTTTTCCTTTTTGTACTTAAAAAGTTTATTAATTCGTAATTATTGTTTAATAAGACTTACTTGTTCCTTCTCTTTCTTTTCCTTAACGAGGGGAGTTGGCGAAATTTTCTCGTATTTCTCAAGGACAGGCCTCTCGTAATCATCCACGAAGTCGAGTTCATACTAAAAACGTTATAAGAAGAGCGTTAGCCTCATAATGACTCATGACTCACAGTTTACTTTAAATAACTTCCTTTTTGTCCTACAACAGCCTCTACTTTACTGTGAAGTTTTATATATAAAAAAGTTCACGGTTCTACAAAATAGCAATATTTATGTACTAAGATTTTAATAGAATATAAATCAGTTTTAATACGTACCATTGCTGTAAAAAAGTAAAACAAAACAATGCATGCGACTTAACGACCACATAAGCGACGACGAGACATTTTTACCTTTGTGAAATAATATAACACGTATATGTGTAAGCTATTTTCAGTAAGAGTGCGTGTTGAATGTTTCTGTGTAGTGTAATAACGTGTACATATAATGTTTGGACATGGACATAACATATAAAAGAAATAAAGTGTGACAGAGATAGATATAAGAAATCGAGACATTTTCCACTCTAGGCAAGCATGGTTACCCCATCTCGTGTCTCCTTGGTGGCAGCTTTGGCCTGTTTAGTCTTATCTGTCGTTTTCTTAGCGAATTTTTTAAGCTGTGGTATCTCAAATTTTCCACCCTGGATTGTCAATGGCTCCTAAGGAAGCAATATAAGTTTAAAAACGGATTGCTACATTATTTAAAGCGGTTCTATTTTAACGCAGGTTTTCTATAAATTAGACAGGTGGTGCTGTGTCCACAATCGTGATATTAGACATGCTAAAAGATTTGTTCTCGATAATGTTAGTCTACTTTTTTGAATTATCTCAACCTTTTCCATAGAAATAAACTATACCATAATGCGATTTGTATACCTCTTTATCGTCTTTGCGTCCGTTTTTGACAACGGCTGGTTTTTTGACTTTGAGCTGCGCTGCCTCCGTTCCCTCCTAAACCGCAACGAGACTTACTATGTATTTGTGCTGCTTTTATATTTTCTATCGTCATGTTGTACACACAATCGTAAACTTTAAAGGCTGAGATAATTAAAAAAAATAATGAAATAAGTAGTACCGTTGGCTCTTTCTTAGCTGGTGTCTTGTGGGTGAGGGATGCGTCTTCAGGAGCAGTTGTGCTTGTCTTAGTACGAGGCTTGGCGATATTCACAGACTCCTCTGTGTCCTCGCCCTGACCCCATGTATGTACAAATTATGTTAGTGTTCGTTACCATAATAGTACATAAATAAGAAAAGTTAAAAAACAGACTAGTATAAGATAATTGTTTTAAAATAAGATTGTATTGATATTATAGAATAAAGACAGCAAAATATTATCTCACAAGTAGTTTAGAGAATATGAAAATTAAAGAAGAAAGTGAAATACTAAAAAAATTGTGAAATTAAATGTGTTTTATCGTGTATACGTTTTTTTAATATTTATTACGTCATGTGGACTCGGTCAAAACTTGTGCCTATGAATTTGTACATAATGTGAAATTTGTGCTTATATGCCACACTCGTGTACGTTTTTTTAATCGCTTTAAAAAGGAATATACCTTAGTTATAACAGTTACTCTTCTTAAAATATCTGACGGAGATTGTAGTTTATATTTATCGTAACTAGACGTCAGTTCGGTCTGTAGATGCAGTCATAAATTTAATAAAATAACGTAATAAAAACCATTAACTTATAATTATCTTTGTACCGTTACAGTGTTTACCTAATTTGATAATATTCATCATTTAGTCATACCTTTTTCTCTTTGTCTCTAACTGAAGGTTTCTTAATAGTTTTTTCTTCAACGATTTCCGGTTTTTTAACCTTCAGCTGTGCCTCAGCTTCGTCGACCTATCGCATTATTTCAATTATTATAAAACGAATCTACACAGCAGTCATTTTTGACCCTAGTGAATTACGAACCGTGGGTTTGATTTCTGCTGGTGTTTTGTGTGTTAGTTGGACGTCTTCAGGTCCCGGTTTTGCAGGTGCTTTCGGTTTTGAAAGATGTACTTCTTCATCGACATCCATTGGCTGAAGAAATATTAGAGTTTAAAGTGTTTGATATGTAATGTGACGCTAGAAGAAGTGAGTAAGAGATGTTTAGTGTCGTACCTCTGATGTGTCTTTTTTATCTTTTACAGAAGGCCGCCTAGCTGTAGCCGTTGCTGACTGCGGTTCATCGTCAGGTTTTTTATCGTCCTAATAAATCAATTAAATTATGTGAAAATTATTCGAATGTTTGTTTTGGTTGTATTATTGATTAGAAATACTATGTCGTTAAGTACCTTCTTCTTTTTCGCAATGGGTGTTGGTGATATTTTTTCATACTTTTCGAGGACTGGTCGCTCATAATCATCGACAAATTCATCTTCAGTTACCTTTAAAATTTGAGAAGATTTAATCGTTTCCTATGATTTACGTAAAAAATAATTTTAGGCATATTAGGCCGTAAATGTTTAATTTTATAGTAAATATTGAAATATGTATATATGTTCCCAGATATATTTTTCTATGTAACATTGTCGCGTTACGATTTGAATTGTAAAGGACAATTCACAAAGTGACGCGATGCGTTAAATTAGTGTATAATTTAAAATGAGAAAAAAATGTCAATTCGTAATAAATGTAAAGTATATAGAAAGAAACATGATATAGAAGATGCATAACGTCCTCACTGGCTACAAATAGATTGAGACCTGAAAATTTTTACAAACCATAATGACATACATAAACGAAGCAATAACATGCAAATCAACGAAGAGCTTAACGTGCCCTGAAGTTTTTGTAGAATAAGAGATGCGCCGTTAAAATACTGAAATTGCGTCTGTATCCCATTAGTGCACCAAAAGCGAGAAGGAGAAAAGAATTAGAAAGATTTTGTTTTAAGGATTATCCTGTACTACCACTTCGAGTTATGTGTTAATTGTTATGTAGAGTGTTTAATGTATAGCTAGCATAATTTTTGTACCTCCTTTTCTTTAAGAGAAGGACGCTTTTTAACTCCAGGCTCATCTTTTTTAATAACCTTTTTCTTTGGTTTTTCTTCGGGTTTTTTCTCCTCAGCCTGTATCACATATTTTTATTAAGAAAAATTCTCATATATAACGTTGGATTTTTAATATTTTGTGAAATTTAATTATACCTTATCTTTACCAACAGAGCGTTTACGAAGTGTAGGCATTTCAGGCTCTTCGTCTTTATCTTTCGGTTTAATTTTACCTTTCATTACATCCGATTCATCCTAAGAACAATATTGTACGTTTTTAATATAAAAAATTAATAATTAGGTTTAACATTTTAATTTTACATTATTTTTTAGACTGTATATATTTTGTGTATTACCTGAATATCTTTAGAACCACGTTTAGTCTTGGTAGTGGAGGAAATTTTCTCGTATTTTTCTAATTCAGGTTTTTCATAATCGTCAACAACCATAACATCCTATAAAATCGATATACGACGGTTATTTTATTATTTGAATGTGATTTCGCAATACTAATATTTTGTGCAAATTATTAAATCTATTTATTTTTTCAAATAATTGTATGCTAACTGTACAAACTTTAAATCACAAACAAAATATCCTTGTATTATACCTCTTCAACTCCATTCTGTTTTTTAGTCCTATCAGTAGCTGTTGGAGATACCTTGTCGTATTTCTCGAGATCAGGTCGTTCATAATCATCAACATATTCGCTGTCGTCTTCCGGCTTTAAGTTGAGAAAATATTTTTTTACTAATAAATTAAAAATACTTTTATAGCATTTTTAAATTTGCAGGTGTAATCTTTTTACCTTTTTAACCGGCTTTTTGATTTTAGCTACTTGTGGCTCTTCAAGTTTTTCCTCACCAGGTTTAGTTGGAGCCTTTGATAACTTGATTTTAGACAACTCATCGACCGGCTCTTCTGGTGTAGGAACACCTTTTTTAATACTAGACCGTCTAGTTTCTTCTTGAACCTACATGAACATTTTTATTAATTTATGACGCATTTGCAAATAATATTTTGGTTAAAATATTTTAATTTTTGAGCAGACTAATATTTTCTCTTTACCTTTTCTTCCCGTTTTTCAGATTTTGGTTTTTTATCGGGTGTTGGAGCAGCAACAGATGGCTCTTCTTCACTTTCTGTTTCCACACTTTCAACGTTTTCAGAAACTGAAGGTCGTTTAGCCTATTATTGTGTAAATGTAATATGTGATAAATGCCATAAAATAAAATTTAACGTAATTGCAAAAAGTATGTATGTAGAGTACGCATGTGATGGTTACCTGTGGTGTGTCATCCTTTTTAGATTTTTTGAATAGGGGCGTTGGTGTTATTTTTTCATATTTCTCCAATACAGGGCGCTCGTAATCATCAACGAAGTCAAATTCGTCCTATGATTAAACACATTTTAGCACATCAAGTGTTAACCACAAGCAATTACAGTAATATTTATCAAAGTATCAGTGTACATGTTTTGAATGTCATGTGTGTGTAATCAGCATTACGAATTACACTGAATTGTTATCATTTTACAATTTTATTATTACGTACCTGTATAGATACTGTTCACAACATAAATGAACTGATTTTTCAGCCTTTGCATATAAATATAACAGTAAGCTTTGTACAAATAAAGAGCATTGTATTTATACTTACATCAGCCTCCTTCTTAGAAACAACCTTCTTCTTTTTAATTACTTTCTTTTTCTCTTCGGTCTGTTTGGTAGTTTCTTTTTTATCTTCTACGGGTTTAGGTTCTTCTTTCGGTTTGACAGGCTTCAACTTCGGTATTCCCTCAATTTTAGCTTCAGGTTCTGCTTCTTTTGGCTTTTTCTTTTCGAGTTTTTCTAGTAGAGCTTTCTTTTCTTCTTCAGATTTTGATGCTCTCTTTTCAAGAATTTTCCTAGTTTCTTCTACTTCCATCTCAGCTTTCTTGGCTTCAATCTTCTTAGCTTCGACTTTCTTAGCTTCAACTTTCTTTGCTTCTACCTGAGTCTCAGCCTTTTTAGCTTCAACCTTTATTTCTTCTTTGTTTTCTTCTATTTTAATTTCTTCTTTCTTTACAACTTTCTTTGCAGCAGCTTTCTTTTCTTGCATTATTTCTATCTCATCCTCAACCACTTCCATCTTTTCCTTTATTAAATAAAATGACAAATAATTCTATTAAATATGAAATAAAATAAAAACAATTGGAAGAGAATAAAATGTACATGTATGATGTTGAGAGATTTTTGCTTTATATATGGATAATAAACTACATTAAAATGACTTACCTCCCTCCGTTCATCTACGTGGTTTTCTTCAATGATTGACTTTTCTTCAACAATTGACATTTCTTCTTCTGATTCTTCTATAACCGTAGTTTCTTCCTCTTCCTCTTCCTTTTTCTTTTTCTGTTTACAGTAAATAGCATAAATCAATGTGATAAAAATCCAGCCAAAATATCATTATTTTTTTAAATTATAATTTAATTGAATATTGGACAGAAAAAATACCTTTTCCTCAACAAGCGTTAAATCAGCACTGGATTCGTCTTCGCCGAATTCGTTCTTAATTACAACTCTGTAGTTTGCAACATATTTCATGGAGACCTTTCTTATGATAAGGCGAGCACTTGTACCGTCAAATGAAGTGTTTATTTCGGAAGAATCTCTGATAACCGTCGAATTTTTATACCAAGTACATCTGCACGATTGATCAGATGTTTTGAGTACTGCTATGAATTCCGCTTCTTCATTTTCTTTTCTAGCCTAAAATGCAAATTTATTGATGTTAAAATTATTTATTTCATTCATTCAATTACGTGTGCTAAGTTAATATCTTTACGTATCTAGTGGGTTTAATCGAAACTAAAATTTTCCACATTACTCAACAGGTTACCAAAGCCCTTTTTTGTAGAAAATAAAATACTCTATATGATGTACTATATAACATTGTATACCTAAATATATATTTATTAAAAAATTAATTAAAGGTACTCACTATACTCCTAAGGTGTTTTATGATGTATGGTTTTTCACCCTTTTCTTCAGGAATTTCTGTAATTTCCACTTGCTGAGAAGTCGCCTCTCCTTTTTCATTCTTTGCCACGAGTTTATATGATCCCTTGTCTTGTTGAGAAATATTTGAAATTTCTAATTTTACTGTAAATTCACCCTGTAAAATAAAAGCGTAATAAAAAGGTTCAGGTTAACATTATAATTTACGCACACAATAATAACTTAAGCTAAATAAAGAGACAAATACCTCTCTCGAAGGTTCTATCAGTACAGTGTGCCTAGAATCCTCTTTAACTGCACTTGATTCCTTGTACCACGTGCAAGATGGTGCAAATTTACTTTGTACTTTACATTCAACGATGACAGTCTTCCTCTTAACTATTTTTATGACCTTTGGTTTCTCTTTGATGACTGGAATGACTAGAAAGTAATAGGGTATCGTAAGAAATTAAGTATACTTTAACAGTCGAATTATTTAAAAAAGAAATTTTTTTCTTCTTACTTAGGGCACAAATACTTACTTTCAATATTGAGCGTAAGATTAGCATTGAGCTCTCCAAGTTCGTTTTTGATGTTACATTTATACAATCCGGAGTCTTCGATTCCAGGATCAATAAGTTCTAAAATGATAGTGTAAATATCTTCTTTTCACTTCGACCCTAGTTTTGATCTTCGACGAGTCCCTAATTTCCTTTCCTTCGTGGTACCACACAATCGTCGGCTTTGGAATAGCCTTTACCTTGCAACCCATAATAACCAATTTTCCATTTTCTTTAGACTGGATTGTAGGCTTTTCAACAAATGTTGGCCCTTCTCCTTCAGGTTCTGGTTCAGCTTCGATGTTCAAATTCAGATTAGCATTGCTCTCACCAAACTCATTCTTACATGACAGCGGTAAGCGCCACCATCCGCTGCCGTAGGGTTAGATAATAGCAATACTAGTTCATAAACGTCTTCGCTTATAACGGATGATTTAATTTGAATTTTACTGCTGGCCTTAATGACGGTTGTGCCCCTGTACCACGTTACTTCAGCCGCCGGCTTAGCTTTACAGACACACCTCATTGTAATGAGCGTGCCGTCTTCATTGGGAATGATTCGTGGTTTCTCCACAAACGAAGGTGCGAAACCATTTTCATCATCCCCACCTAAAATAAAATTATATAAAAGTAATAATGCATCCTCAATGTGACAATTATTTAGATCATGCAGCTCAACAAGCGTAAAGCTCGACATGCAAATGCTACTGTATGCGTACGTATTTACGTTTTTGTCATGACCCGGTTTCATTTACTTATTTTACCTTGGAAATTGAGAGCAATGTTGGCATTGCTCTCACCAAACACGTTGAAGGCATTACACCTATAATTTCCCCCATCCTCCCTAGTTGGGTTCAAAATCTCTAATGTCAAATTAAAGGTATCTTTTCCGATAGCCTTTCTTGACATCTTCATTTTTGCACCATCCTTGATTTCTTTATCGCCATGAAACCAAGTTATATCCGGTAATGGATGCGCTTCTAATATACATTCCATAATTAATACGTCGCCTTCTTGCCTAATAGTTGGCTTTTTGGGAAATCTTGGTGCTTTACCAGCGGGAATTCTGTTTAACAGATAAAAATGCATTAAAATCCCTATCTAAGCTCTCATCTCTTTACCTAAAAGAATTGAGAAAGAGCTTACTTTGGTTTGTCTCCACCTTCAAAGTTGAGATTAATTTTTGCAACACCTTCACCGTATTTGTTTTTCGCAACAGCCCTATATTCTCCTTTATCAGAATTTTCGACACCTATGATTTCAAGTCGCGCTATGTGATACAAGGTTTGGTCTTCGTCAAGCGTGATTTTATATCGATTGCTCTCTTTTATTATTTTTTTGCCATGGTACCTGTGATTCGCATCAAATGTTAGTTAATACTCGGACCACTTTTGAAAAGCGTCTTTGTAGAAGGGCAACGTCATAGATTTATTTCTTACCAGGTGATGGTTGGTTTCGGTTTGCCAACACATCGACATTCGAATGTGATTTTGGTACCATCATCCGATTGCCTGATGACGGGTCTCTCCGTAAAAGTAGGTTTGATTACGTCTTCAGGCACGGGGGCTTCGTCGCCTATTGTACCAACACTTTAATTAGCAGTGTCAATACATTATATATACCCACATATCACTAGATTTGCAGCTTTCTTATTCTATACTATCATATTTTGTGAGTCGTATTTAAGATGTTTTCTTTCGGGTACATGTGTGGATTAATTATATTACGCAGCCAGGTACGGAGTATTATATAGTTAATCGAGGGGTGTATAGAAACAGCTCATAATATAAATAAATAATATTGTTTTTAAGTTTGTATTAAATATAATTATAGTTCTACAATATAATAAAAAAATAGTACGCATAACAGTTGCTAATTCTTAAACATAACTGCATTTGCAAAAGCAATAAATTATGTATGCGACGTTAAACAGTTTGCAAAATATAATAACTAATAGAAGCACAGGAGCGTGATCATTGTATTTGTGAAAAAAAAGAATGTAAAAAAATTGGTGTCGGTTAGCATGCACGTAACGATCACAGTAAAGCGATAAATGATCAAATAACAAATGGTAGTGTATAAAGTTTTGTAAAGTGTAAAGTTTTGTGTTTATAGAAGTTTAATTATTAGAAAAAAAGACAAGAAAACATCTTAAACGGTGACGTCAGTTAAGTCAATTGACGTAAATGCTAAAGTCGTGTAACGTGTGTAGTAATCGGTCATAATGTAAATTAATAGTTAAATGATGTAATAAGCTAAGCTGCAAATACTACGTGAATGTAATATTTAACACTAATAAGTTAGTATCACACGTTGTATAACTAGTTTATATTATATATATTTAAGCAATTGTAATGTGTGGTTTGGCATGGTTTGTATTTTTTCTTTTGTTGAACAAATTTCGTCCAGTAATATATTCTGTGACAAATATAGTTAAACTTAAAACTAAAGAAACATATTTTTTTTGGCTATGTTGTAAAATAAGTTTTAATATGTTTTATAAATATCGTAATAAATTAAAGATTATATATTTTTTTGCCGAGCTTATCTTTTGGTAATGATTTTGAAATGGGAAGCGGGAAGATACATTTGGCAATTGTGAATGATCTTACTGTCGAAGTTTAAGCTGATTGTAGCGTTGCTTTCACCCAGCTCGTTCTTGGCGGTCACCCGATACTTGCCAGCGTCCTCCACGGTCACATTATTGATCTCCAAGGAGGCGTAGTAGGACTTACCGTCCTTACTTACGGTCAACTGTAAGGTAATGGAAAAATAATATGTAGATTCATACCTGATCATATTTCTTATTGTATGAGTCTTTCACTTTGTTTCCAGGATTGAATATTGTGTAAAATGCAAATAAAAATATCTAAGATCAAAGTAATAAACACATTGTTCACCCTTTCGCGCTCTTGAGGTTATTCTCATGAGTGCGATGGTATTATTACCATAAAATATAAGCTAATAGCTAAAATAATTTTAATAATAAATGGTAAAATAACAGCTTTCCATGGTATTTCCAGACAACGTTATTTAATAAAATAGATCAATATCGGGTACATTATGAATTTTTATTTTTATAAATATATCTTAACTTTTAGAGCATAATAGCCAAAGGTAATAATTCAATATCAAAAAAAAATAATAATAAGTTTGATAAAAGAAAATGAAATTTCAGACCATGCTCCAAGAGTTATACGTTAGTTATTGAATATATTTTTCATTTATAATACAAAAGTAATGTAAAGTACAATTCGATATTGGTGACACCCCTATTCACACTAATTTGTTAATTCATTCCGAGATGGTTCTCGGATGCCATGACACAAGAATTATTACTATATATTAGTAACAGACCTAATAAATAATAGAAATGTACACTCAATTTGCAATATGTTGTTGTTGCTATTCACATGTCTATGTTATATTTAATTGGATCTGATTGAGGTCAAGGCCATCTTTGTTGGCTTTTAATCTTTCTAATAAAAGGTATGATGAATTAACAATATGTGAATATTTATCAATGAAAATTAATAAATACCTTATTTTTCCTCATGCTACCTATGAAACATTATGAATGTCACATATATCAATTCTTTAATTTGATGCAAAGAAAAAAATGTTACTAACACCAAATTTCAAAGCAGTACCTGCTTTTACAATTTCTTTTATTATTTTATCATAGGTTTACAGTAAATTACGCGACCTACCGTCCCAAAATTCAGGGAACGGAATGGGGACACTACTATATTTCGGTTTCATGGGTGCTGGTGCCAGCATAACTAACGGGTGATTGAGACATCACAACCAATATCTCAAGTAGTCAAACATACTGCTAGCGTGACACGCTATCTTTCCTATAGCTGGCGCGTAGCTCATTAGGGGCCATTCGACTTTTCTGGTCGTATCATGCTTTAAAACGAAGCCTAAAGGTTGCTGCGGTAGCTTACTTTGTGCCTGGCGCCTTGTTTGACCTCCATAGTGTTGTGGAACCAGGCCACGCTGGGCACGGGTTCGGCCTCGATGCGGCACTCGAAGATGAGCCGCTGCCCATCGTCCTCCTGCCGGATGGCGGGCTTGCGCGAGAACGTCGGCGCTTTGCCGTCCACTTGTCTGTTAAACGATTTACAAAAGAACCAAAGATTTGATTCAAACTCGGGTAACAATATGAAAATTTAATTTTAACTATCTATTACCACTATCGACCATTCTAAGTTCATCTAACTTAGCTTAGTATGTTTAGACTAACATACTAAGTTAGATTTAAGTTTAAATAAAATCGAGCACAAGACAACATGCAAGCACGATGTTTACAATTTTCTTATTCTACTTTCTATTTGAGTAGATCGACTACATTGAGCAGATAAAGAAATTCTTATCTTACTTTTAGATTTTAGGCAGCTAATGCTAAAACTATAAACGAATCTTGTGCGGGGGCATCATAAACTTCACAAACAGTGATTGTACATCATCAGAATCATTTACTCGCTTAGGCAGATTAGAAAAGAAATGATTTACTCAAGTTATTTTTATGATTAGAGGACTAAATACTTACTTTTGTTTGTCTTCGTCAGCGGCTGAAAATAAAAAAAGATATATCAGTATGAACTTGGTAACAGAAAGCTTCTTGTGTATATAGAAACGTCGGGATAGAAAAGCTGAACGTTAAACGAAACTCTAGCGGATTATTCAAATCGGAATGTTTATGAATTTAGATAACATCGAACAGATGTAAATTGTATTTCGGCGAGATTTCTCGGAATAGATCCAGGTGTTGGCGCTCGGTTTTAAATTACAGCAAACGTTTTATTCAGTGATTCGTTAATGCAATCATATTTGCGGGAATTATGTGTGGACTACGTAGCTTTTTTCAATAAACCACTAGCCAGAGTGATTGGCTCATATTGCTTAAACCGAAAAAGTAAACTGTAACATAATTTGTTTTGCACGCAGAATTTAAGACCTCGACCCTATCTGCAAAGCAAATAGCCGGGCTACGATGGTGGTCAAACAATTTTGTTTTAATTAATTGTAGTAATAAAATTACTATGTAATTAATACCTCTAGTGGCCACATTCAACTTTGTTGTGTTGCATTTTACTAGAGGAGGAAGATCAAGTAGCCTGATTACTATGATAAACAGCCTTTAGCAGTCCACTGCTGGACGTAGCCAAGATGGCCGATCTTGTTAGCGTCCATTAAAAAGAGTTGCACATAATTGCCACGCTGAGGAGACAGATTAGCAATTGACTAATTTTACTTATACTGCAGATTTTTTTTATTGCTTACGCGGTCAGACGAGCAGTCGGGTCCACCTGATGGAAAGTGGTCACCGACGCCCATAGACATTGAGCCATACAGGCATCACCAACGCGCTGCCTACCGTGAGACATAGGATTTAAGTCTCGTTTACCTGTAATTACGGTGGCTACAGTGCCCTTTAACTGGAAGACAGTAGTGTTTTCACACTACTGCTTTGTGGAGAAATAGGCACCGCGGTGGTACCCACCCAGACGGTCCCTTGTAAAAAGGGGACCTACCACCGGTAGATCTGTCTGTATGCCTCTGTATAAAATAATATCATCAGCCTATGTTAGTTCAAAGCTGGAATAGGCCTCCTTTAATGCGGCTTGCATTAAAGGAGGCCTATATTCTCCATGAGGACCATATCCCACCACGCTGGTCCAATGCGGGTTGGTGGGTTACCAAGTTTTTACATGCCCATCCGACGCATGGATCCTCTTACTTTTCAGACAGTTGGATGATCGGCCCAAATTATCGTCGTCGTTTCAGCCTGTCAAAGCCCACTGTTGAGCATAGGCCTCCCCCATAAGTCGCCAAGAGGTACGATCCTGTGCCACCTGCATCCACCGACCTCCTGCACATTTGCACAGGTCGTCACTCCATCTGGTGGGGGGTCGTCCGACACTGCGATGGCCAGTACGAGGCTGCCACTCAAGAACCTTTCTTCCCCAACGGTTATCGGTTCTCCGAGCTAAGTGGCCGGCCCATTGCCACTTCAGCTTGCTAATTTTGCGGGCTATGTCGGTTACCATGGTTCTTCTGCGGATGGCTGCGTTACGCACTTTATCACGCAGAGAAATACCGAGCATAGCCCGCTCCATAGCTCGCTGAGTGACTTGGAGCTTCCTCATACGGCCGGCAGTGAAGGACCATGTCTCAGTGCCATAGGTCATCACTGGCAACACACATTGGTCAAAGACCTTAGTCTTTAGGCATTGAGGAATATTGGACGAGAGGATATGTCGCAGCTTCCCGAACGCTGCCCATCCGAGCTGGATTCGTCGATGGACCTCGGCATCGAAGTTGGACTTACCTAATCGGACTACTTGTCCCAGGTAAATATATTCGTCAACAACTTCGAGCACAGCACTCCCAACAACCACCGGCATAGGCATGACATGACCGTGAGACATAACTTTTGTCTTGTCCATGTTCACCCTGAGGCCCACGTGTTGAGAAACACTGTTAAGGTCATTGAGCATAGCATTTAGGTCCTCCAGTGACTCCGCCATGATGACTATATCGTCGGCAAATCTAAGGTAGGTAATACACTCGCCGTTGATGCTTATACCTCGTCCTTTCCAATTCATAAGTTTGAAGGCGTCTTCCAATGCAGCGGTGAAGAGTTTCAGGGATATAACATCACCCTGTCTTACATCTGTCTGCAATTGGCTTCGTGCTCTAGATTGTACTCGGACGGACATCGTGGCTTTGCTGTATAAACACCTCAGAACCTCGATATACCGACTGTCAATTTGGCAACGCTGAAGGGCCTGCAGCACAGCCCAAATTTCGACAGAGTCAAAGCTTTCTCATAGTCCACAAACGCTCAGCATAAAGGCAGATTATACTCCTCGGTCTTCTGTAAATCTGCCGCAGCGTAAATATGTGGTCTATGGTACTAAAGCCTTTTCGAAATCCACTTGTTCGGGTGGCTGGAAGTCGTCTAGTCTGGAAGCGAGACGATTCAAGATGACTCCGAGAACAAATTATCGTAACCAACCAGAAAAAAAAGATAACACAAAGTTGTTTCTCCGCGGGATCCAAACCTTTTCGATGCTAGGACCAATACCGGAGCGTAGGTAGTACGTCTCGAGTACACAGTAATTCTACAAGCTTCGGTATCACTTATTGCGGTACACAGTAGTGTTTGTACACTAGTTTGCTGCAAAAAGCACCGTGAAAGGCTAAAAAACCTATCATTGTTGTTCCTGGTTCCCTTTACATGATTATATTCTACTATTTTCAAAATATCTTAGTATTCGTATCTTGGTCAAAAGGGGCTTAAACTTAGTATCGTAATTATTGTTTTATTTCATCTTAAAAACATTTTTCATATTTGTACATAGGGTACCATTAAATACAATCACATAGATCATCATCATCGTATTTGAAAACGGTAGTGTTGATTATAGAAAGAATACTTTATTTCGAACTCTTTCTAGAAGCTTGATAAAAGCCATCACAATATATGTTGCATATCGCTTTGTTCAATTATCACTCAGAGGAACAGTCGTGGTGTATTTATAGAGCTATATAAATAACGGCAGTTTTGTGATACGTAGACCGTTCGTCATTCTGTTTACGTCGCTCGTCGGTCGATAGTCATCCAGCGATATTAAATGCCTTACCAACAGTATAGCCAGAAATTGCCTTTTGGCTCGGCGCTACGGGCGTGGGTTACTGCTCCGTAGTCATTTTTTGTTGTCACTTATTTTTGTCGGTGACTAATGCCGTTATTTGTGAAGGCATTTTTATTGGCACACGGTATTGGATTACGTCGGTCGGAACGAATGCTCGTCCAATAGTCGCTTGTCGAACATAGATCGATTCTTTTTTTATAAAGTGTGAAAGTAATGTGATCGCCGCTTTGCGATGGGTTTCTTTAATGTCTTAATAGTAAATTATGTTTCATGTGACATCAAAGACCTACAATACTTGACTACACTACTACTGTACATTAGTTATAGCTGCCAATCATTAAGATAAATGCGGGAATTTGCTTGAGTAATGTGAGTGAGCAATCGAAATTACGTGTGCTCTCTCATCACATAATCTTAATATACTTTTATTCAAATCTCGATTCAGCCAGTTTTAAAGGAACAGCTTTTATCTATCAAGATCAAGCGCTAAACATACTAAAAGCTATACCATGTAAGAGGGAAATAACTTTTTACCTATAACGTAGATGCATAATTAAATGCAGAAATTTTAAAAAACATATCTGGACGCTTTGCCAGAGCAGTGTCTACAAATACGCCAAATTGTACAATGTAGAATCGAACGATTTAATAAAAGAACCCGCCCTTTAAATAAAAGAACGCCCTTAATTATGAGGGTCAGTGTTATTCCTAGTGCATCAGTGTTATTTCTAGTGAGTCAGACATAACACAATAAATAGTTTTTCAAAGGTTTTAATTTGACTGTTATGAGTAATGCAGCAGATAGATGGCAGGCGAATCTAATTGTTACTTTAGTGCTAAACTACAATCTTCAAATTAATACTAAGTTCAAGTCATTAAGTGACACATAGCGTCCTGCATCGCATTAGATATAGGCAAGGCGTCTCGCTTCTTATGAAAATTCTCCTCAACTTATAACTTTTTTAAGGATTTCGTGCCAGTGGTATTGTTTTATAATATCAATATCAAAAAAGTGACTGTTTCGTCTGAGTACAAATTTAAAAATAAATAATGTACCTACGTTTCTATCTTAATTAGTACTTGAATGTAATAATACAACCTGGTAAAGAGTTCACTCCAGTGTATTGCAAACTAATCAATATAATTATGTTGAACTGTTTTCTAAATTTTGAAATGAACTTATTGAGAAATCATCAAAATAGTACAACTAAACTGAGTTTCTTATACAAGTTTTTTTAGGGTCGGTGTTTGTTTTCCAAACTGGTGGTAGGTTAGTCGAGAATAAATAATCAAATATAATGATTCTACATTAGATAGTTTTATTCTTCTCTATTTCATATTTCACTTTAATTTTGTCATGCACACTAAGAACAAGATAGTAGCTCTAATAATTTTTACAAGTTTTGCTTTTCTTTTTTTAATCAATATAGTCATATCACTCAATCCCAGAAATAAAATAATGGATGTGTTGCATGAGTATGTTATGACTCAATAAGTTTAGTACTAGCTGTCAAGTTCGTCTAGAAAAGAGTGAAACGGAGCCTTGAAATATACTAATATCTGCTTGGTCTATAAAATTATTTTTTCCTATTTAAGGAGACGTCAAAAAAATCTGTTCTTAAGTCGTATAACCTTATTATTTGTAATTGAAATTTAAATAAACTAAATTTTAATATGAATACACCCTATTTTTAAATTTATACATTACTAGATGTAAAAAAAATTGTCGTTAACAACAACAATACTCACGGCTAAAGTTAAGATTGATGGAGGCGGCCACCTCGCCCATCTTATTCTTAGCTTTAACTTTGTAAAGGCCCGCATCTGTCTCGATCACGTCGTCCAGCTCCAACACAACAAGGAACTTGTTGTTGGCAATGCTTTGGATCCTGTTAACAATATTATAGATCATATTAATACCCTCGCCAGACATGCAGACTTACTTGATAAAAGGAACATGAGAATTATTGTTGTGAGCATGTTCTTTGCGAGGATTTCTTTCCTATTCACAAAATTTGTGTAAATACTAATACTATATTTAATAATCCTTAGCAAAACTTATTCAACCGTTAGCTTTATATAAATTTGCTTTTACGGTAGTACTATTGACATAAAAAGTTAAAAATTAAAGGGTTTTTTAAATTGATCACGTAAACGGATCGCATTTATGGTAAAAAAAAACGTAACGGGCTTTCGCCAACATTTTGTCTGTATTTCCGTAATAACATAACCATAATAAACATAATTAGTTCTTAAAATATATGAAATATGCATAATAACCGCTTTAAAAGACGCTACTTTCTATCAATAAACTAGTGTAGCTCGTCTGATTAATGAAGTCAGTCCATTTAAACTTAAGTCTAGCATATGGTGCAATATAATTATGTAAAAATTATAGCAATGAATAAAATAGCACTATGATGAAGATAGATAATAAAATAGTGAAACGATTTAGAACCATTAGGATTTTCCTGATTTATTTGCACTTTATTAAAAATTTATTTGAGAGTATTAGTAAATACCAAACAATTTGTAAAGCAATGTGACAAATATTATTAGAACTGAACACTTCTTCACCAACAATGTTAAAGATTTTAGATCGATGGTATATTTCATGTTTATAAGTCGTCCAATGAGTTAAAATTGAAGAAGTAAACTTTATTAATTATATGATAATGTACGTGTAAGGTGCCATTTGAATGTAAAACATTTATAATCTTAGTCAGACACTTTTCACTTTTGCAACTGAATATTTTTAGTTTTGAGTTCTCTACACCTGCTTCTTTACGAAAGAAAATAGTGAATTTTTTAAGTACATTATCCAAAGCAGCGGTTTCAAAACACACATACATGTTATCATAGCGATATCTCGACTGGCCGTGCCAAGTGTGCCGGTTCTTGCCACCAATAGTCTATATCAAATCAAGGCGAGCTACGAAAGCATTCCACTCAGCGATCTTTTAGATTTTAGATCAATGACCCAGTAACGATGTCTGGTCTCAGTTCTGCACATTTATCATAACAAAATATTCCTACTTCCTGCACTATCTGAAATCACTAAATTTAAATTTTATTTCTGTGACTGTATTAAAAAATATAGAGAGAACCAAATAAGATTTGCAGATTACAAAAGCCAATTAGAATAGGGCCGAAATTTCAAAACTTTTTTTTTTTTAAGGATTTATGCAGACCATAAGTGCAAAATATTGCTACCAAATTTAACAATCTGTACCATCTCAATTAATTTTAATATAGATAATTTGAAAACATATCCTTTAAAAGATTCTGGTTCAAAATTTCGCTTTCGATCTATCTATTTTTTTATTGCATACGCGACGAGCAGTCGGGGCCACCTGATCGAAAGTGGTCACCGACGCCCATAGACATTGGCATACAGGTATCACCAACGCGCTGCCTACCGAGAGACATAGGATGTTCAGTCTCGTTTACCGGAACACAGTAGTGTTTTCACACTACTGCTTTGCGGTAGAAAAAGGCACCGCGGTGGTACCCTCCCAGAAGATCCCCTGTAAAAAGGAGACCTATCACCGGTAAATTTTCGATTACTCAGTAATTTATATATCAAGGATGCAGTAATTTTTAAAACATGAAACTCACTTGAAAGTAGTCCTGTTATCTTCTTTGAGCAGTTCATCGCTGCGGTACCAGCTGATCTCTGGCTTGGGTGATGCCAAGAGTTGGCACTCGAAGACGAGTTTGTTACCATCGTCCTCCTGGCGCAGCTGCGGCTTCTGAGTGAAGCTCGGGGCTAAGTCGTCCGTCACCCCCATGGTGCTAGCTGTGGGTCATCACTGCCGTGGAAGAAAATTCAGTCCTTGTTGAAGCTCGAGCACTTCAACCTGTGGTCAGAAAATTGTAGGTTAGTAATCGAAACTCTTGTTCTCAAAGTACTATAAGTACAGTAAATTTAAGAGAGAAGAATATTATGTGTGGCTTAAGATTCATTCGCTTTTCATAATTTAATAATTTGTGAGAGAAAATGCGGCGAGTCAATTTTGTGCCATAAAGAATTTCAGTTCATGTAATTATGATCATAGCAAGTCCAGAAACCAGTGATGTTTTTCAAGAGTTAACAACAGTATCTTAAAAATTAAAATAAAGATGGTTCCAAAAATTTGTAGCTGATATTATTTTATATTTACAAATTGGAGCTAGTTGAGAATATTTTTTATTAAGAGAATTTGTGCATTTTTATTGATAAAACCTGTTAAAGACATTTTTTCTTTAAGTTTAAAATTTAGTTCTTTGATCAATGATTTGTTTTTTTGTTTTGGGACCGGGGATTAACGTTAAATATGCGACCAACTGCGTTTGACGAATTTTCTTAAGGAGATCCGCCAAATGTTGCAACATGTTATTGGCTTGATTCCAAGTGATTTCTTTTAAATAAAAGAAGTTCAGAGAATTGCCGTAGCCTTGATGGTCATCTTTAATTGCATTGATTGTCTTGGGTCGATTAAAGACACGAGGAAGAAATAGTGCCGTCCACTAAAATGTACATGAGCACTTGTTACTGAAATTAAGATTAGATTTTGTAATAGTAAATTTATTGTAATTGGATTCTCTTTTCGCTTCTCTGTTTTTAGTTAACATTAGATGTTATAACCATTTTTTATTTGTAGCATTTTCAAAAATTATATTTCATGGACATAAAATTGATATTCATCGATGTTCATTTAGTCACTGCGCCGTTTTCGATTATTTTTATTCTATGTATTATGTTCGTCTGATTATCAATACAATATTCGAAACTGGGATCAACGGGTACGGGAACGAATTGGAAAAAAAATGTATTATTGTGTGTTTGTATGCAGGTATTACTTAATTTATCGGTAGTAAATCCAGTAATGGGGATTAATCTACAGTAACGGAAGTAAATTATAAAAGCGTAAAAGTCTAAATTCAACTTTAATTCATTTAAAAATCGTCTCTGATTTATCTGAATATTGATTTTAGGTAGTGGGTTTAGTAGTAGGAGTAGGTAGCTTATTAAAATAAAAATATAGCATGAAGTAGAATTTAACACTCATAGAAAACATCCGTTTTAAGAATATTTTACTTTATTTAATTTTATCATGCTTCCCACTCAACTAATATTTAGTTCTTGTAACTATAAATCTATCTATCTGTAGGCAAAGAGTCCCCAAGTTCTTCGGACACCCAGTCAGACGAGGCCCAGACAGCTTGGAAAGGTTGATTATCAATGGTTGTGTGGAAGGAAAAAGAGCGAGAGGGTGACCTCCTACAAGATGGACGCATACAATTCAGGACATTAGGGGAGCTACCCTACAAGCATCTATCCAAATGGCGCAAGTCAGAAATGGCGGCTAGAGCATCGCACCATTGTCACGTCCCTCAGTCATGAGGTTACGACGATGAAGAAGAAGAAGACCTATAAATTAATCATTATAACAGTAAGAAAAAAGTCTAGAAAAAAAATTTACCAAGAAAAAATATGGCTGTATCCGGTAAATTGAAGAAATAGATATTTCTATTTATTTATTAATTGCTAAGCACGAATCTAAAATGGAAACACAACTACTACTTGGTTGCACACTAAAATAGCTGTTCTGTGACAAATAGAATTATGTGCTTGGTCAGTTACATGCTATAGAATGTTGACAATATAGACTCTTGTACGTGCCTTTTAAAGGATTTTTAATAGCTAGAAAAAAATCTATAAGTACAATAAAAATTGCCTCCGTAGCCTAATGACTGGCTCCGTAGCCTAGTGGTATGGGCGTGTGCTTTAGAAACCGGAGGTCGTGGGTTTGAATCCTGCGGGCACTGAATCAATTTTCATTGTTGTTTCCTTGTTGGTTAGGGCAATGTGGGCCGATCACCCAATTGTCTGAAAAGTAAGATGATACATGCGTCGGATAGGCATCTAAAAAGTCGGTCCATCCACCAAGCCGCCTTGGACTAGCGTGGTAGGATACGGTCCAAAAAGAAGGCGTATATTAGGGTAGGCCAGCAGTGGACTATCACAGAATGATGATGATGATAATGATCATAAAAATGATATCAATTTTTAGAGAATTTGTCACCATTATTTTGTTGTATCACCAAAATTATTTATAAAAATATCACATCAGTATTTTTTTAAATGGTCAAAGACCAAAGAAACTAGTTACAATAAGCTCATGATCAAGACAATTTCAGATTTCACAAGGACCAATACTATGTCACAATACATCAATGCCTTTATTATTTGAAATTGATACCGTTACTCGACTGTAAAGAAAATCTAAATATCGATCGCTGTAACTGAATACACCATCATACATCTGACATCCATAAATCATGACGAGACGGGTAGAGCATCTATCACTTGCGCCATTTGTCTAAAGCTGCTTGGCTCAAGAGCTTTCCGATACCAACTGGTGACTCACCGCATGGTCAGCGCCATCTACTTCAGCAAGGTGAAGTGTAAAGCGGTGTGGGCGTGTTAAAATTTTCACAAGTATAAACGAAACGTCTCGATCTATTTCTGTAACATCTGAAGGCCTCGGGAGACGTTTCGAGTCGGTGGAACCGGCGCGGAGCTTTTTTATATGCCGCAACTTCCGACGATTACCTAACATTTTTAAAATAATAACTGCACTGATCGCTAATAAAATTAACACGTACGGATCATAACCTACCGTTGATGTATTCCTTGGAATTAATTTTGGAGTAGATGCGCCAAAAGATAGTAAAAGAGATATAGATGATGATGATAATTTTTGCACAAATTAGATATCATTCAACGTACCGTTGGTATCAGACGTATGTAATCCAAAAACAGCGCACTACACTCTAGTTGATAAACACTGGAACACACACCGAGTGGTATCTAGTCGATCGAGAACTTGACGAAGGTTGCGAATTCTCGGACGAATAGGGAGGATCGCCGGCGGCGGGACGCGTCGGGTCGTTGTCGGAATCGTAACTAAACTATGAAAATGTTGGCGGGCGGCCGAGGCGGGCGGAATGCGCGTGGGCCGCTGCAACCGCCGGTTGGATAACCGACCCCCGTCATGAGTGACGATCTCGTTGCAAAGGTGTTTTCCTCAGAAAATCTGAGACAATAACAGCTCGAAGGGTGAAAGATGGAGCCGATGAAGAATGCTCATTAACTAGAAGAAGTAAATTGCTGAGTTTAACCAAGTCCAATTTGGTGTATGTTCTAATTTTACAATTCATTAACGGAAATTTTGATATATTACTACCTATTGATAAGTTAACAATTTATTTTACTACATAATCTCCGGTTCTCTCTGCGCATCGAGTCTAGCAAATCCAAGTTTCCAAGTTTGAAGTCTTCAATTCCTTTAAAAAAAATTGTTCCTGGGCCTGCATAAAACTCTACATGGCATCCATCACTTCTTTATCATCTTCATACCTGTTTATCCTAAGTATCCTTCCATTTTCGGAAACAGATTTTTATTTCAATGCATAACCGGCGCAGTATTTTTTTGAGAACCCTGTACTGAAAAAATTTCACGTTTTTCGAGGGCAAAGATTGGTTTTATATTTATCGTATTTATACAAATGAATGCCATAAAACATAATATGTGGAAACAAGTCAAATGTCTCACCGAGCGCCCTTATCAACTAATTGTTAATTTTTTACTGTGTGTGCTGCGGAGCTGATTCTACTTACTTGAATTTTGATATTGGGATCACATGGCATCTAATGTTATCTTAAGAAAACAATTAATTCTTTTCATTTACTTTTCTTTATAATAGAAATTGTTTTATATTTTTATTTTCTCCAGTTAAGAATAAATTATTAAGACTAAACTAATGCGTCATTTGAAAGAAAACGTTGTTCACATCGTTTATTTCATGTGCAAATGATACCTTCATTGTGTATAGTATATATTACGTGCATTAATATTATTAAAAGGCCAAAAAACAGATCCTTTAAGTAAATTCATATTCACTGAGGCCCTATGAAATCTTATACTATTCACGTAATCTTTTAGACAGAACATTTAGTGAGACATTCCGCATATCCATTTAAATGTAATTTATATACCGCCACTTAACGACTTGTTTATGAATTAAAAACTTACTGGTTAGATAATGTTTGAACCATGGTTAAATTTAGAAAAGTTTAAAATTTAAGTAAAATGAGATAAACCTATTCAAATTATATAAAATTGCCTAAGGTTAGGTTCCCTGTTATGCAAGGGACCGTCTGGAGTAAATGAGTTTATACAGTGGTAACGTCTTAGTTTAAGACATTACAGAATTCGTAAATGAGAGAAAGCTTCAGATTTATGGCGTCTAACGCTGCTTCTCTTATGGGTAGGGTGTTTCCTAACCACCAGGAGAATGTCCTACTTGTTTAATCCCTCCTACCAATAAAAATAACTAGAAAAACTTTTTCAAGAAGGCAATCACTGCGGCGATTTTAATGAAGCAATTTAATCACAGATCTAACAAAATAAAAGATTAAAACCAAGATGATGAAGTGAGATAGTTAAACATTAAACACTGTTCTCATTATACAAAAGCATATGACCTGAAATGATGACTAAGCGTCACGTTGTCGCACTTGATTTGACGAATTCTGCTGCGAATAAATTATGAAACAGAATCATATATTTTTCGCGAAGTCGACGACGGTGAACGCTTGGCACCTGGGTGGTCAGGTGGTCGATAAATCAGATGAGCTAGTCACGTTACCAGAAACCCACGAATCACTTGCGTATTATATTTGTATGTTCCTGACTAATCCAGCTATTAATACCGACTTGACTGGTGGGTTAGATACCAATTGTTACTCATAAGTGTAACTAGAATCCTAGCAAAATACATCAACTGCTCAATAACGATATCTCGTGCATATATTGTACAGGAGATATAGTTGTTGTATATATTATTTATATCTATACATATCATACAGGAGATATCATTTTTGAGCTTACTGATTACGATATCTCAGAAGAAATAAGGCCGATTGTCTTGAACATTGGGTATGATTATTTTTTTTATTCGCGTAATCCTGCTGATTAGAGATCAACTAAGAACGGGTTTGGCTAAATTAAAAAAGGGGTAAAGCGGGGGCTTTATAACATAATAGCTCGTTTCACGGTATCAGTGGTATGGTTGGTTTTTAAAATAAGTGTTTTACATATATATTAATCATCGGTGAAATTAGCACAGGAATACGTGCAAAGAGCAACGTACCAAATATTTAAATGCTATTCGATCACGCGTCACTTTAATTAGTACAAATATCGTTCGAGTGTTCGTTGCGTTTAGACGTGAGTAATTCGAAAAGCATCTCGTGATTTGGCCAACTATTAGTCCACGCGTCTCGTGATGCAATCCTGCAATACCTCTTCGATATATAATTTTATTTACAATAATGAAAGAATTGTCAACTTACAAATACTGACAAGTTTTTTAAAGCACTTTTTTTAATAACGTCATTCCTACGTATGCCTTTAAATCTATTTAAATCTTACTTCTCAACCATACGTTCAAACTATGAAGGATGGTAACCATATCGATTTTTTATTATAGTACTAGACAAGAAAAACATCTTCAGGAAAAGACATGGCCCACTAAACGAAGCTCAAGGATTTTAATGAAATATCTATTAAAATCGTTTAATGCTTTTTTTAAGAAGATTTAATGTAAATTGTTTAAAATATAAATATATATTTTACCCATGGCAACTCCTTTAATAATAACAATGTGACTTAGTTACGCTTATTTCTTTTTTATTATGTAATAATTTTATTTATTTATGTAAGTATATATTTTAATTTATATAAATATCCATCCATGTCCATGTCTATCTAGCGAAATGGAACAAATGAATCTATTTGGGTTATAGCCTAAACTGTTATTGAAGTTGGGCTTATCTGCGCGCAGGCAGTCGCAGGATGCTAAGGAGCTTAACCTGGCTGCAAAAGCCAGATCTATATGCGCCCTGGAGGGTGCGAAGGACTGGTGAAAGTTAGTAGACGTATTGCCCTTCCTATCCTTCGCAACCAATGTGAAATCGCGGTAGCTTTTATATCCCCCACTGCACTTGGGAACGTACTGCTGTTGCGTTGTGGAAGGCCTTATCCATGGAGTGGAGGGCTTGCGGCGGAGCTTTTTACCAAGTCCGTCACTTTGGGATGCTAGACGTGGGTCTTCTGGCTTCCTTAAGCCCTGGGTAACGGGTTCGGAGAAATCTTTTGGCAAAATATAGGGCCGAGATGAAGGGCGCGCTGTTGCGTGCCCAGAGAACGGAGGGCCTGGGTTGGAGAAATGGGTTCGTAGAAGGTTGTTTTACGTTGCAGTAACCCCACTATTAGGCGTCAAGAACGAGAAACGGTTTGAAAAGTGGGTGGAGTGCGGCATAAACCGTCCTTACTCCCGCGAGGATGGATTCGCGTAGGAATTTCTCTATATAAAAAACATTAGGTACCATCTGTAAGATAAGGTAGATTTTTTCTTATTTGACTAAATATATTGTAGACTTTGCGAATTTTCATCATTACTTAGTTACTGGAATGTAATATATGAAAAATGCTAAAATCTGAATACAAACGTATATAGTAACCGAAGCTTAATTAAATTTTATACAAGCTTGTGCTCTAAAAAGCACCTTCCTTATTTAGATGATTTTGAGTTTCTGACTCAAGAACTTCATGATGTTCGCTCATAGTAAGTGACGTTAGTCTGGATCGAAAAAGTAACTTAATAAGATTGCAGATGACAACAGTCGATAGTATAAATAATTGCATCATATTCGTTTGGAACGTTGATTCTTTGAGAAGGAGATTAATATCCTTTAACATCCTCATAATTAATCCGCCCAAGGCATACTGTTAATCTTTTCGGGATAACACGATCAAAATTAATTGCATGCTGGAAATCGTTGTGATGTTATTTACGATAATGTTTTAGAAGAAACAAAATAAATCATAAGTAAATTTTATTCGAGACATTGACAAACAGTTGTCATTCTTTTTATAAAATCATTTCTGTATTGTAATGTTATATGTGCTTTAACATCAGCTCGATCGGTGTCAGATACTTCGAATTCCTTATTCGAAATTACTGCCGACAGACATACACTAATGATTCTTGTTAGCCGATGTATTTATAGCTAACGCGCAAATCTATTTACAATGAAAGAAATAACAAGAAAACTCTAAATATATAACCGCAAAAACAACGGTACACTCATTAGTAAGTGAGTAATATTCGTATTTTTAAATCATATATTTTGCCGTCGGTCATGTCATCATCAAAAGAAGACATCTTTTGTAAATGAAAATGAAACCAACACATTACCACCACTATTAGTATAAAAACTCTGTCGTAGATTTTGATGAAACTTCACATTAATACAGTTTATACTACATATTATCGTATAGGTAAAATGAGAGAAGAATTTTCGGAACATTCGGGTGAGCCGGTAAAATTGAGAATCATGACTTGATCTTTAATTTTGCTTCTAACGGCTGTTGCTGGGTTGTTAAAAAGCTTTAAGCCTTTCCATATAGAAGTGTTTTATCACATTATTACATCATCAGCCTGTGTTAGTCCACTGATGGACATAGGCCTGCCCTAATACACCCCATCCATTAAGGGGTTTGGACCGTATCCCACCACGCTGGTCCAACGCGGGTTAGTGGGTGGACCGACTTTTTACATGCCCCTCCGGCGCATGGATCATCTTACTTTTCAGACAATTGAGTGATCGGCCCAAATTGCCCTGACCAATTGGAAACAACAATGAAAATTTGTTGCGTCCCCGCAGGATTCGAACGCACGACCTCCAGTTTCTAAAGCACACGCCCATACCACTAGGCTACGGAGGCAGGAAGTGTTATATAGTCTTGTTAAATAGTGTAACAGTAATTGTTTAATGCACCAATAGTTTCTAAAATAATTAATTTTCACGATTCAAACTATTTTAAACTACATTGAAAGTTATTTATTATTTTTCTTCGTCCTTATCACGGAACCCGTTTTTACTAACTTATCACGGGTGGGCTATTCATCTAGTATGTTTTCTTAAACAAGAACGTAACGTCTTAACAATCTATCAGATTGACTAAACTGTATAATCATGCCGAATTGTGTCCCACAGTGTTCAAACCCATTGTCTTCTTTTGTAAAACAAGGTGAGATTACTAGACTGCGACACATGTAGTAGTTATTTAAATAATTTAAAAATCCACCATTAGTAACTTCAACATAGGTTATAGCTGTATTGCCGAAACTGTTTAATCTTATATGGTATATAAAACTGATTCATGCTCTCCGTGGTGCAGGCGTGTGCTATAAAACCAGAGGTTTAATATCTGGGGACTCAACAAACTTTCATAGTTATTTCCTAGTTGGTCAAGGTCAATGCGGGCTGATCACCCTATTGTCTGTACAGTAAGATGATCCGTGCGTCGGATGGGCATGTAAAATGTCGGTTCTGCGCCTGATCTCTCTGAAACGTATAAAGATTAAATTACGTTTCAATATGCATAGTTTACTTAGCAATATAGCTTTACATAAATTTGTCTTATAACAGATTCAAGCTCTTAGCTTGATAAACAACGTTTAAGATAAGAAAAATAATTTTGCCGATAAGGTGTTTTTTGATCTAATAGACCTAAATAGCTTAGTTCAAATTCAAATTCAAATATCTTTATTCAATATAGAAGTGTAACACTCGCTTTTGATTGTCATGGACTACCACCGGTTCGAATAGGACCTCCGACCTAGGAAGAACTCGCGAAAAAACTCAGGGGCCTATTTTGTCATCTTTAAAATAATCCAGTAGTGAGTTATTGCAAGAATTCTCCACTGAATCTTTTCACTTTGTATAAGAGTCATCAGAGCGTTGACGTAAGCAGCAAGGGTTTTTTATGAGTAGTTAGTAGTAGTTGGTAGGTACAAGAGTCCTACAGAGATTCTTGGGCCTTTTATTTTTCTGATCTACTTCAATGACCTATCGCAAATGGTATATAACAACAATGATATTGCTCGGATACTTCTTATACCCCTGAGGCTTGGGTAGTTAAGAAAATCATACAGCTAACTGATGATGGGTTATTGTATTTTAGATATTGTAGCAATAAGTGTTATGATGCTCTACCGAAGGTAACCGCGAGTGATATAAATTAAATTCGCCGTAGCAATATTTTACCATTTTCAAAAGACCAATTTGCAAATATAATGCATATACACTCAAATAAGAATGAATCGGACAAAATTTGTTGGATTAAACAAAAATTACTAATATAACTAATAACAGCAAGAGTCCAAAAAATACGAAATCTTATATAAAACTACGTTTACGTATGATTGCAGAAAAAATCCTAGAAAACGTTAAGCTTTTGTTCGTAAATAAATTATAAAATTTCTGAACAAAAGTTCGTCTAAATAAAGGTAATATTGCCGCAATGATTACTAGAATGATAACATACGTTGGTAATAAATTGTTCGTACTTTCGATTCGTATTAACTTTTACTTTTAATCGAAAAAAATGTCGTCTGCTCTGTTCTTTTATTCAAAATAATTTTATTAAATGAAGAATAAAAAAAGGTCCTGCGTAGTTACTAGTACCATAAAGAGCGATTTTACCGTAGCTCCATGTTTAACGATATTATGTGGGTAAAAAGCACCAATTTGAAGTAAAAGGAATAATAATTAAAAACAAGGACTAATTAACTTTCATCTCTGCATCACCCCAAGGGTGACTGGCAGAAAATGCCATTAGCATTAAGTCCCTCCTGTACATTTAGTGCACAAAGATTAAATAAATAAATAAATGAATGTAGGCCGTGAGAAAAGTCAAGCCGTTACATTTGTGAAGTACTTGAAAGTAATTTTTTTTACCTAATGCATGTTGTATGACATATTTTACAGTTAAATAACTTTTATTTTTCGTATAAGTAGTTTATCTTAAATGTAGCTTTGGAACATCTAACATAATCAAAAAATAGTGAAATAAACATTCATGTTTAATAATAACAAAATTTGGTTACCATTGATTATAAAGGAATGTCATAACATTAATTTGTGATTTAAAAAACCTTGATTTATTCTTTTCTTTTAACGTGATCTGCAGCTCTGTGGAAAAATCCTATTAGAACGTAACCGGATGATTACGGGCTGTTGCCACAGGCGCGTGTCCCCACGAAGTGACTTTAAGGACCAAAGGCCCACATGGGGGAAGCTGCGGCTTGAGCCGTCAATTCAAAAAGAAAACATTAAGGTCAATTGATTATTTCTTTCTCATTTCTTATTGCAGAAAGACAAACTTCTATGAGATTCCTGAGTGGCATACGGTATGCTCTTAATTCAACCAGTGTCACCAAGAAAACACTTTTCTTACAAGGCAACGGGGCTAACAGCCACAATTTGTAGCGTTTAATTTCAATAGTTTAAATAAAGCTTAGATATTAAAAGACTAGCTGATGTCATTATTACAATTCGTAAATACGTATTGATTACAGAATCGATCTATTTTTAACTCGACGAAAATACAATGGAAAGTTGCGGAGATTCGCCCACGCATGCGATCAGCGTTAACGACGAAGGCGTAATGTATTGTGAATGCAAAGTCGAAACTATTTCGAACGGGTGTCTGCAAACCGTCCATATCTATTAATAAACGGTCAGTTCACTTGCTTCGTGCTATTTTTATAGAATACGTTTGACGAATTGTTATATCCGCGTCAGTGTTTATAAATGCTAGGAAATATTTAATAAAAAAAGTCAAAGTTAATGTCAAAGCCAGCTGTAGCAAGTCTGAACCTATGTATTATTAACCTAGGTATACGTTGAGCAAGAACTTTATTTAATCAAATTACAGATTTTAAATTACGCAACAAAACAAAATTTTGTAAATAAATCTTGTCTTGTTTACTAGTGTGTGGAAAGCGACAAAACATGTGGTCGACTATTTAATAGGATGCAATAATTACAAACTGTAACTAAATGTTTGTAGCATGTTGGTTATAAATCGAGGATATAGTAATTAAATCATCTGTGATATTATGAGAAATAAAAACAAAATTTACAAAACTATGATATGAATATTTGAGTACTTGCATTGCATTGATATATTTTACATTTATATCCTGTGTTTTAAATATAGCTGTTACCAGAAAAGTTAAAGAGAGATTTATAATAATGAATAAAGTTTACATAAAAATATAATAGGTTGTGTTTACACTATAAAATTAATAAAGACAAATAAAAAGTTTCAGAATGTCCATACACCTTTGGCTTAAGATTATTCAGTGGAACTTGAGAATAGATTTATGTGTTTTTCCTAATATATTCCAGAATAGCTATTAAACGAGGGGCGTATTTCAGCTCGCCTTACACGTTATGTAACTCGTCAATTACAAATGAATAGTTACCGTACAGTATTTTTGCACACGTACTAACATCGATTCGTCTTATCCATAAAACAGTTTATAGACATTTTTATGTCTTTCTTAATGTAGTGCAGTCGTACTGTTAAACTGTTGGTTTGATTTAATGATATCAGATATTGCCTATAGAGTCCGAGGTGTCGATTAAATGATTTAGGATTAATGAAAATATTTTTTTCTTCTTAATGTGTTGTAGATACCCATTGAATATCGCTTACTACTACTAATGTATTTAATGTATTAAATCTTTACTACTGCTAATGTATTACTAATAATGTATTAAAAAAGTGAAGTTCCGGCATGTCACTGACATTCAAAGGATGATTTTATACCCTTCTTTTTTTTACTATAGCTTCATATGCGTAAATGATGTCTGACCCTAATGCACCTGATTTTAAAACAAATATATTAAAAATATATAGGATATAAATATGAGAAATATGGTTAAATAATAAAATAACAGGAGTTTATACTAACGCTGACACTATATACTGCAATGGAACGAAATGGAACACCGACAATCAGTGTTATATTTTAGTACAATTACAACCCATTTACACCCATTTCCTGCTAGACCGTCTGCTTAGTATTCCATAATATAAACTACTACGGCGATTAGTTTTAATAAAATATAAACTTTTTTTTATATAATATTCAATGTCTAGATTTTCATTATTGAATAAAAGGTATTCACAAATTTAATTGTTAAAATATATTTGATCGCTGGTTTTACGTAACATATATGTCGACTTTCGGAGGTCTCTCATCGCATCCCATTTTGTACTGATGTGAATTGGTCCTAAACTACTCCTACACTTACATCGATGTTATTTAAGTTCAACCATTATTAAAAAATTTTTTCACTACAATGTTTCACAAAGGTTTAAATTTGATTTAATTGCGTTAATTCTAATTTTATTTTTTATCAATTGGTAGGGACAGGTCGTCCCAACTCTATTGTTGGCTGTTCGCTTCTCCAGCCCCTATATATTAACAGCCGTGAGGGTTTTAGGATGGACCAAACCCTCTTGAAACTATTTTCATTTGGTAAAGGATTCAGACAAGGTTGTATATATCGCACCTTCCTCAACGCATACATACAATAATATGCTATAAACGGCTAACTCACGGAAAACCAGTATTAGTGCGGACAAGTTACATATTTAGTCTTCATTGGTGAAGTCAAAATCACCAAATTACAGACGCTTTTGACACTATACTTGTTACAACTAACGTAACTGAGATGTAGAAACTGCTAAAACGTCTGAAACTAACTGAGTGGAGAACTTGGGCTGTCCATTAACAGGCCGAAATTCAAAGTCATCGTTGTGGACCGCTGGAAGCGGCTAGAGCTGGGGGAGACTTTTAATGCCCAATGGAAAATTCTACAAATTTTGTTTATTTGCTTACGAAGACAGACGAGCAATTCCAGAGATATCACCAATGTGCAGCCTGCGTGAGACTTAGGATGTTACGTCTCGTTTACCCAGTAAATACGCTGGCTACTAGTGAAACCTTCAAACCGTAACACAGTAGTGTTTACATCCTACTGCTTTGGGGCAAAAATAGGCACCGTGATAGTACCGCCCCAGCCGGCCCACTGTAAACTGCTCTTACTGTAAATGGAGACCTACAACCTCTATACGGAACACGGAAAAGGGATGGCAAAGAATGTGATGACCCGACTGGATAGACCGATCTCACTTAAAACCTCAATCAGTTTCGTCATGGCTCTGGTGTTTCGATCGATCTTCGTCTTCGGTGCGGAAACTTGAACCCTCAAGAAGATGGCTATGTGACGCTTTGAATCATTGCAAATAGGATATGTGTGAAGAAGAATAGTATGCAAACCCACCGCACGAATCAGTCAACTCTTCAAAAAATTATGTCACTGTCAACGATCTGCCTCTCCATAGATTTATCGAATTCTTTAGTCAAAAAAGTGAAAAAGAATTAAATATTGGAAACACTATTTGTCACAGGGAAAATAAAACCGAGAGGAAAAATTACTATTCCTTCTCCTTGCGTTGGGGAGATCAGTTCCGCGAATGCATCAGAACAGGGGTCTACGAAACATTATACACTGCAAAAGACTGCAACAAGAGAAAAACAATCATTTAATAAATAATTCATGGAGGTTATGAATCTCAGCAATGACAAATACGACACAAGGCGGAGGAAAAATAAAAGTATAATATTAAGTAAAAGAAGGATTCAAAATACATGATTTTACCTTAAGTATATTAAGTAATCTCAATTTAGTAAAAGATTAGAAAAGAAGAAAATCTAGAAGAAAAAGCTGGACTTTACAATACACGAGACTGGCCCAGGACAAAACCACTTCCCCCCGAACAAGTTCTCGCTTTTTCGTAGCGGTAGGGCTCAGTACCTGCGGCCTGCCCAGCCGCGGGGAAGCTAAGAGGAACCTGGCCGGCCGTGGAGGAGGCTGCTCCAAGCGGGCTGAACAGGCCTTCTTCTACGGCCGAAATGGAGCTAGCGGCGGAGCTTAGAGCTTAACATCGGAGCCGCCGCTGAGGACTGGGAGTTTGGTCCTTGCGTGGTCTGGGAACTCCTGGCTACCATGGCCCCTAAGTAACAGACTCAGGGGAGTCTGTTACCTAACTACAGAGGCCGAGACGAAGGGCGCGTTAGTTCCGACGCGGCCAGAGGGAGGCAGATGGCCGTAGGGCCGAGATGGGGCTGCTTCGGCGGCCAGCGCTGGTGGGGTGGCATATTAGTGGAACCACGTTCCTGTGACCCCACCCTTAGGCGCCCAGAGGTTAGGAAGCAACAACGTGGAGGTTTTAGTCGGTGCGATTCCGACATTATCCATTCTTGCCCCGCGAGGATTGGTATGCGTAGGCATTTCCCTACGGTAAATAGGACAAAACCACTTTGAATACTTTGGAATAGATTTAACCGACCCGTACAAGTAAGTTAGCACTAAGCTATATAGTACATTAATATTAGTATATAGCTAATATTAATGTTAGTAATTAACTAAATAAATTTCATTAACTTTCATATATATCATTATAGTTTTAGAAATCCATTATTCTATTCCCAATCATATGATAAAACTGAAATACATTTTTAATTACAACAAAGTGTATAATATAGAGTATTGTTCTCATATTTTATCATTGTTTTCATCTGAGCAGACTCCTGTAACGTCTCAAACGAGCGTCGAATCATTACGTCCGACCTCCGAGCAACCAAAAGAAAGCCCGTGCCAGTGCCAAAGGCAAAACAAATAGCGTTATTCCCACTAATTGAGTGGCGACTCAACAACTCTTTAATTTTATACGTCTCCTGTTGCCAACACAGCGGTGAGCGGTTTTAATGGCCCAACCTTACCCTACTTTGTCGTTTCACGGCCACAGGTGCAACGGGTAACGACAATAGATGTTCGTGAACACGATATGTACTAATTTTAAAGTGTATAATTAATAACATCAGCTGTTTCCTTATTTTTCCCTGTCGGAATTGAAATTACTATATAAATACTACCGCACAAAGATTTTTAAGTAGCTACTTTATGATTGACTTGGTCACCGAGTACTGGGTATTTAAGATATTTCATAAAAAGGAAAGATAAATTTAAAAGGTTTAATACTAACTTCACATTAAGTCAAAAGATCGACCTATTATTAACTCTAAAAATAATGTATATCAATATTTATGTACAATAAACAATTTTTATGTAAGATGAAAATATTTATTGAGGAATGTGTATTAAAATCAACAAGGGCAATGTACGCGTGGAAGTTGCGCAGGTCCTCTAATAATAGATAAATTCTTATAATTGCAAGTATGTAGAAACGAGATTTAATTCAATTTCTAGTAACGACTAGCCGTTCACACTGCTACGTGATTGCGGTCACGTAGAGCAAAACTATTTTCGCACAGATTCCGACAACATCGCTTTATATACTGATAAATGGCCGAAATTCGTCGGTCAGCTATATTACGTTTCGAATAATATATCCGACAAATACTTAATAATCTAACTGCGGTGAAAATTGTGTAATAATAATAAGTAATAAATGATATGTTTATTTTTCTTAAACAATAACTTTACATACTTATTTTTCTCTATCGCATGTTTGTAATGATCCTAAATAAAACGTACTTTAATAAACCCAGTGAAATATTTTGTGCTATTTTATAGAACCAGTAAAGAAAAGAGACGTGTATATGAATGTTATTCTTCATAAAAAAACATGTTTACACTATTCACTAAAGATAACTAATAATAGTAAAACTTAAATGTCCAATAAATTTTCGTAATCTGCTATAAGATTAGGTTTGTGCAAAACATATGTAAACCACTTGGATATATGAGATGTGATGTTATTTAAAAGTTATTTTTTTACACCAGTTTTACGTAAATATTGATCTATCCGAGCCGATTTTACTATTTTGACCTATTTCTTTCCATATAAGAATATTAACGTGAAAATTAACGTTCATTCTGTAATTAATTCCGCTACTTTTGAACCAACTAATCATAATTTGTTACAATTTTGGTAGATAATAATTCGTATATAGCAAGTTTGGTTTAGGTTTGATATATTCTCCTCAGAGAAATATTAAAGAGAAAAACAACTGACGGTACTACAAAAATATCATACCACGACTTAAAAGACAATTAGCAAACAAATTTAAAAATAAACATTGAGATGACGAGTGTTGTAAGAATGCTAAATACTAAAACGGTGCCAAGACTACATAGGTCTTTATATGTTAGGGTGTGTGACCATAAAACCTGATAGCCTATTGCGATGCTTTTAAAAGTAAAATGCATAATATACGTGCTACATGAAAATATTTAGGAGTACGCTTGTAATAATTCGGTAAACCACATTGTTTCAAATCCTTGTAAAAAACCAACCATATATATATATAATAAATTAAAACCACTCAATGTAAGTTTTCAAAAAGAAAGCATTTTTTATGAACTATTATTACCACACGATCCTGTACTATAAAACGATTAATTTTATCAACCTCTATTGTAGTGGAAAAGTTTAGAATCTTATAAAACAGTTGTACCCGAATAAGATTAAATAAATTATTATCATTTAATCAACTACGATAAATTTTTGCATCAGCTATCGTTTATTTTTAGTAAAGAAACTTGAGGAAAAGCAAATGTATATATTATGATGGGTTAAAGTCGACAGATAAAAGCGAAATTTATCATATATGATGTTTTCTCAATATCAATATCAAAATAAAAAGTCAAATAATTTAAATTAAACTGAGTCAAAAAAAATTAAGATGAAAACTATACTTTAGCAATTAGCAATAGCTGGCGCTTCATACGCGTCGCTCAAACGGAGATTTCTTTCATGTGTAAGTCAACTTATCAAACTTTTTATTTATTTTATCGAAGTGTTTTTTTCTTAACGTAAATATTACGACGTTTTTAAACCCAATATCATATTTCATGCAATTCTAAAAATCGAAAAGTGTTTAAGAATTACACAATTCAACTAAAATAATACCTTTAATTGTTTATGCAAAAAGTCAATGTTGAAAATAAAGATTATATAGAGAAAATAAAGAATCAATGTTGTTTATGCAATCAAATAGAAAAAACAAGTATTTTTACAATAATGTGACAAGCATCATGTTCATCTGATAATCAGTGATATTTTCTGTTCTGGTTTAAATATGACTATGCAGTTCATACATTTTTTTTTCCAGTAATTATGCATTACTCTTAATGCCTTATTTTTTATATTACATCATTCATTATTGTTGTGCTACAGCTTTCCAGCAGAAATAAGAACCATTATTGTACCACTAGTAGGCGTCTTTAATCATATATATTTTTATTAAAAGCGGGTTATAATAATCAAAAAGTCTTTGATATTTCTTTGTAAACCTTATTAACGCTGATTATCCGCCAGTTTCTCACAATTATTACAGAATCGATGATGATTAAATGTAGCGTTGCGGCTTTTATTAATAACAACCACTCATAATTAGATTTCATATTTCGTAACATGACTTCTTGGATGGACGCCATGTCGGTGGAGACGGCAATGGCGCCTTTCGCGAGTGCGAGAGAGAAGGAACATAGTCTTGTGTGAAAAATATTTATGCTAAGGCCCTCTGTTGCTACGTTTGGTCTATGAATAGGCTGTCGGTTCAGCGTTTCGCTATTTTTGATGTACGGTTTGAAGGTTAGACGGTGTCGGCGTGTAAAAGTTTTCTGGAGAAATTTTGCTATCGAACAACTTGTTTGTTTAACAGTTTTTCATGGAAAAAAGTCAGATATTTTGTCCAGTTACATACGTATATTCATATGTTGTGTGTAAAGTAAAGGTTTAACAAACTATCTTATTACAGAGATGATGTTATAAAATGTAATGAATAGTTAACAAAAAACACAAAACGTTTACATAATATGAGTAACGTAATATGAGAGACACAAGAACTAAAAATGTCCATATTCACAATTTTCAATTTTTTAAAAGTGAAATGATTCAAACGATTTACTATCTTCGTAAATTTGAAGTGAGTGTTAAAAATAATCAGCTGCCATAAATTATAAAGGAGGCTTGAATTTAAATATTTGGAGCACACATAAAAGAAGATTGTCTTTGGTCGATAAAGAAATTTGAGGTCAAAGTAATAACATGAAACTACTAGGAGTTGGCAGAGTCACAGAAGATTATAATCTGCATTTGCATAACTATACTGGAAATTACTAAAGTTTATTGGTAGACAACACAAGTTATATTACTCTTCAGTGTTGTTATAGTAAATAAAATTATTTATGTATTTATATGATCATCATTCTAAGAAAATGTGTTCGAAGCATCAGAAACTAAAATGTAAAACAAAGGCGATGAAATGTGCAAAAAGTCCTTTTATTCAATAATATTGAAAAGTTCGTAAATAATTTAGAGATTTCTTAGGAATGTCCCTAGCTAACTTCTAATCAAAGAACATTTATCTACACACGCTAGGTATTTTGGCATCAACAAATAAATTAACAAGAAGAATACACGAATAAAATTATCAGATCTGGCATCAAACCAGTAAAAAGCTATTGCACAATAAAATTTATATTTGTATCTTCAAAATTTATCTAGCCTGTGTTGTTTTTTTAACTTTCCATTGCCACATTTAATTTTATCTGCGGCCATTTTTTTTATGTATAACTTTTTTAACAGAGTTTAACACTAAAGACAGACAATATTTTTAATAACGACTTCCCTCAGAAGATCCATTATCATCAACATGTACAAAATTTTCAACAAGTTTCAGTAAAATGAAGCATTAAAAGTGATAGGAAAATTTAAAAATGGTTCAGGTTAAAAGAGAACCCACTCGTTGGTAACCGCTAATATTTCATGTGATATTTATCCGTTGCTATTTCTATACCTTCTCTACAAAATCATATATATTTTTTAATGTATACACATTTAATCTTTAAGCTTATTAAATATGTTTCCTTTGTTTTATTATATATCTGCGCACCTATCGAATCTCCTCTGTACCACCCAAAGTCTGACTGGTAGATAATGCCTTTTGGCATTAAGTTCGCCTTGTACTTACATGTACACAAAGCTTTGATAAATAAATATACCTATACACAATAGGTGTCGAAATTTTTTAGATTTCTTATACCTATCATATTTTAATAAAAGTGTGAATAAGCTATTTATAGCCTTTGCCCTACATTAAATAAAAGAAAACTCGGTATAAAATGGCCCCATAAGTATATACTAGGATCTACTCCTCTTTAAGTATACTATGTTCAAAAATCTATTCTTGTATCCCTTTTCACGTCTAAATACCTATACCTTGCACTCGTCTTATAAGTTTTACTTATTCTATCACTAAGCCATGCCAAATTCTCACTATGTATGCTCGCGCTTCTCTCAATATTTCGTTTCTTTACTTATTCTAAATATAATTATTTCTTTTATATACCCGATTATTATACGTATCAAATCCACTATTTTATGGATTTTTCGCGTTAGTTATATAAACTTATTCCTGACGTTTCGGACTCTTTTCAGCGTCCGAGCAGACTAAGTTGGTGCTTGTAATATACTTTAAAGCGAGCTTCTATTAAAACATATTATAAGCTGCCGAAGAAGATTGGGCATTTATTACCATCCGTTTCCTCTACAGGTACCGGGTGTATACAAGCTAGACTGTAATTATGGTCTCTCTTACATTGAACAAAAAAGAAGACCAGTAAGAACCAGAGTCTCAGACCATTTAGTCGATGTTAAGCACAGAGCAAGAGTAAAAGTAGCAACGTCACGACAATCCAAACGCTTCTTACCGAACGGGTGTGCCGCTAACCGACTTTACAAGCAACTCAAGTAGGGATAGCAGCATACACACACGTGTATTTCGCCCTCGCTTACGAGCACAGCGAGACGCACACACCTGGTACATTAATTACACCCGCGGTCCAGGGCGGTCCTCACCACCGCCAGCAACCAATTAAAAACAGTCGCCAGATCGTCGGCATCACGGTTTGCAAATCGACCGTCGACGATTCTTAGAACACACAAAAGAATGCCTCACTCGCGTACCTTCTGTACGTGTGGGCTGCACTTTTAGCAAGGTTCACCTGGTTCGTAGAAACGGTAACTTTCAGCCAACCCTGTGTTAGATAAAGCTTACCATAGACAAACGTTTGAAAGCATAACATTATTGTTAACAAAAAATCATTGTATTACATTTGTTGAAACAAAAAAACTTGCAAAGGAACATCGATTTATACCAAGGATGATTTGGGAAGCTAAAGTCCTTAAATTATTTGAACCCACGCAGGTGGCGTGGGATCAAATAATTTTAAAAACAAAACCCAAAATATGTAAAAACACTGAAATACAGAAATATACCAACTTAGTCTGCCCATGATCATGGACGCTAAAAAGAGTCCGAAAAGACAGGAGTAAATATATATAACTTACGCAAAAAATCCATAAAATACTGGATTTGCATTATTCTATATATTAAACGTTTTGATCTGTCTCACATAAAACACTTTTTAGTTTACACAAATATATAAAACTAATATACTCTTGTACATCATCCATACAGCGTAGTATAGCATAGAAAACGTATGTTTAAGTTAAAATTATTATAATAATCTTATAAAGGTATCACAGTATGTTGGGTCGTTCTAGTGCCAAAATTCGATGATATATGATGCCGTAAGTTACTGTAAGCAATGCATCCTACCCTTAACGTTTGTAATACGAAACAACACAATCCCCATTATCACATCCATCATTCATTTATCACGGGAGGCCACGTCTGTTTTCATTAGGGAGCATTAAGATTTTACAAAAAAATAAAATATGATATTACTATTTCAGAGACATTTTTCATTACTTTTGGAAGCCGCATGACATAGTCTACGTCTCATAATGATATAAATTATATTATATTATTTTTACACGTTTAGTATCGTGCAATCGCTTCTGTTAATGGGTTGGGAACAAAACCTAAAGTCCATATTGTCCTTGAGAAAATATCTAATCATACCCGTACTCGCGGAGATTAGGATGGTTTATGTCAAACGTGACTAACCACTTAGTTTCTTCACGTCGCCTAAGAGGTAGGGTTGAAAGCACATTTTTACAGTCATCTGCGACGCCACCAGCGATGACTGTCGAGGTAGCCCCACTTTGAGCTTACTTCATCTCAAGGAAAGGTATCTAACACGTCCTCCATCTTGGGCCCTTAATGGCCCAAAGTTACGCCAATGAATATTATTATTCAACACTTATCCAGGAAGTATTGCATAAAAAATACAAAATTTAGTAGTAAAAACGCTTCTAGCTCGTATCCGTGATCACGTTGTTTGTATCTAATCTTAGCAGCAGAAGGACTAAATGTATTAAATACCCTGTCTTGCACGGCGGAGGATTGAAAGTGCCTACGGAGCTCCGACTATACTTCCTATCTTTGTGACTCCAATATGGCTGCAGAGGTGGTGGCACTGTTCCAAATACAGGATGCGGGGAAAGCAACTTTGAGGGCGCAATCATAACGAACTCTTTCGATTCACTTGGATTCGAAGAAGGTCTTTTTTTCTAACTTCCTGTCGGCTGGCACTCTCTGCAGGTACTGATTACCTTGATGGCAACGACAAAATGGAAAAACTCTAACCCTTCCTCTAATACGTGTTATATGACGTAGAAAAAAAATATACCGCACCAAATAATGTTTTTTTTGTTGCGAACGAAGATAGACGAAATTTCGATCCACTGATGAAAAGTTGTCACTGACACGCAAGGACATCGACAATACCAGGAGTATCAACTACGCACTGGCTACCGTGAGACACAGGGTGTTACGTCTAGTTTACCAGTGAATACGCTTAATTACGATTTGTTGCAAAGCTATATTAAAAATGGCTGAGAAAACTAGAAGTACTTATAGTTGTGATTACTCATTGACTCAGAAAACTTTGAAAATTTTTGCTTGATCAGCATTTAATAATGTTTTAGCAACTTTAATCGCTAGATCCATACATGATATTATTTTATAATAACGAAAATGTTAACGATAGTAAAAGATTATTTTTTGATTAAAAAGGTTTAATAATTTGCCTGTTTTTTAATAAGTTTTTTAAAAACTTTAGCAAAATAGCCCTTTTTGTCATTATATATAAGAATAAAAAACCTATGTATTTTAGGTAAAAAGTGTAAAAGTATTTTATTTAAAGTTATTACAAAACTTCTATTATAATAGTTTTAATATAAATAAACAAAGCCAAAATTTTTTGTTCTCTTGCCATAATTGTCAGAACCAGTTTCATATAAAATACTTTCGTATTAGTACAAATAATTATGAAATTTTCTAAATAGGAATTATCAAAAATTTCCGATACTCAATACAGGCAGTCTTTAAATTAAAAGCTTGCGTTAGTTGATGCTGAGAAATAGAACCTGACCACAAACGGAAGCGATCATCGCAATGGCTCAAACCTGGAGAATCTGCAAAACCTTGTCCTAAGCGAAGTGTGAACATAAAGAAGGGTCTAGTTAGTGCTTGGTGAACAAAATCTGGCCAACTACTCAAGTCTTAGGCGATACAAGTTAAAGATTGCAAACAATGAAAAAAAGCTCAAAATTAAACATCCGAGACTTGAGAATTGTGTAATTACGAATATTGATAAACTCTTGCAGGATAACGCAAGACAACCCACTATAAACGGTCACCTAGTTAGAGGAGCTGCGACTGGATATCCACGTCACCCACTATGCTCACCAGTTTTTGCCAAAGCAATCAGTAAATTTAGAATGAATCTAAAATTAAGAACTTACATTTAACTTTTTACAAGTAAAAAAATTCTGTCTGGTGAGGAAAACCGACTTTAGTTTATAGACCCGTTCCTCCCTTTTCCAAAGGGATCAATATAGAAACATATCGAAATACTACCGATCAAAAATAATTCAGGTACGAAAAACCTTAATATATGAATAAATAGGGTTAAATAGTCACTCGATCTACTAGTATTGTAGCATCTAGAAAACTGGTATCAGCCTGTGTCAGTCCACTGCTGGACATAAGCCTCCCCTCAGCATGCCCTCTCCATCAGGTGGTTTTATCGACTTTTTACGTGCCTATCCGACGCATGGAACATCCTACTTTCCAGACAATTGGGTGATCGGCTCAAGTTGCCCTAACCAACTAGAGCGGGGACTCAACAATTAAACCCAGAATTAATTGTTGAGTCCCAATTTTGCATGCGAGTCCCCGCAGAATGCAAACCCACGATCTCCGGTTCCTAAAGCACAAGACCGTACCCGATATAACAAATATTAAAGCTCATTTGTTGAGATGTCTCAAATCCTTCCCAAATACTTGTAAAATGTTATTGTGGTGTTAGGCGCCCATAATATTATTTTAACATTTCATAGAACTATAAAATGATTGTTAATTGTAAGTTGTTCAAATTTGTTGAGAACTAGCTGTTGCGCGACTCTTCATCCGCGTGATAATATAGAAAAGAATTTAGGAAAAAGTACTCTAAGTGACTTCCAATTACATCAGCTATCTTCCAGTGAAAGTCCCTTCACAATTGGACTAACCATTCCGGACATTAGCCAAAGCAAATTGACAAACAGAAAAAACTTTGTTTTAAAATACATATGTAACTGTTACTAATATATCGTAATTTAATCATCTAAATACGGTTATTTTGATGTTACAGACAGACATTCCTATTTTAATTATTTCTATAGATTGTATATGAAAAGCTTAAGACTATTTTTATTTTTTCTGTTTTACAGCGATTTCTTTCATATATCATTATTATGAGTTTGATCTCTGACATGTTTTAAAATAACAATTTCATCAAAATGTCTATGTCGTGCTGTATGCACATAGAATAAAGTTTTTTTTATTGCATTTACTTATATGTAGTCCACATATCAATGTATTACCTTAAATGAGCTTTGAATATGTCTCATCGCAATGTTTACAGTTTAAGCTGGATAGATTAGAATATAACCATAATATAATTTAGAACAAACATTAAAAAAGACGAAGAAATATTCTCCTAATGTAAATAATAATTAATTAATTAAAGTCAAAGTCAAAATGTTTTTTTAGACCCTGGAGAAATTCTATAGGCTTTTGTCAAATCTATCAGTTCTAAACATCCGACCTGTCCGGAGGAGAACCAGCGAGCTAAAAAACAACAATTCCCTTTTTATTACATATAATTTTCTGAAACACTGAAAGCTCTCAATACGACGTCTGTTCTTCAATCTACGCACAAAGGAATAATGCAAGTCTTTAATCCCTATTAAATTAGATAAACCTGTATTACCTTGATTTATCATATTGGATATAATTGAACCTGATCCTGATTTCAATGTTATTTAATTTTGAAAGAAAGAAATCATTGGAAAGTCGAAACTGTGGCCTGATTTGGCTGCGGAAATTGACGAAGAAACTGTATTAGTTCAAACTTGGACTAGACAAATAGTCAACATTGCAAATGGAATTAGACGATTTGGATTTGAACAAATATAATCAAGTGATATTCAGGAATTGCTTGAAACACAGAAAAAAGATTTGACTTGGATATTTATTTTGCCACCTTGGAACTAGGATAGATACGGTGTATAAGGGGAGGCCTATGTCCAGCAGTGGACTATCAAAGGCTGATGATGATGAAATTAATATCCCGTATTCACGGTTTGTTTATTCGCGGCATGTTTGAAAAGGCACCCCTACCCCCCTCCCTTAGAATCAATTTCTTCCAACATAGGTAGTCTATGTTTATATAATCTCATTTTTCCTTAAGATACTGGAAGAAGTTTATTCATGAAACAGGTACTTTAAGTCATCATGAAGTCAAGTATATCAGTACAGTTAAACTACATGATGCATAAAAAGTGCATTCCAATTTGAACAGTAACACAGATTAACGAAACCCATTAGTGATATGTCTATAAGTAACAAATATATCCCTGGCATATGCGACGATCGAAGCTGACCAATCTATCAACGTCGGGATATGCAAGTTCCGGCATGCTTGACTAAAGAGGGGCAACCCCGCCGGGGCTCGGCGACAAACCAATTTAGCTTTTCTTCTGCACTTGTAACTTGTTTTTTCCATCTATGACGATGCTATTATGATCTAGATAAATAAACATGGCTTATGATAGTCGTGTTATAATATTAAACTATAATTAATTATATTTTTATACAAGTAACCAGCCCCGGCTTCACACTGGTGCAATGCTTATGAAATATTTATTTAAATTAGATGATTATAGAGCCATATTGATGTATGTTAAATGGAAAATGTGTTTAAGGAACTTAATTAGATAATAATCGATGGTGTTTTGCCTAAAATAACCTAGTAAATAATCGATTTTTCGTATATTTTAGTGTAAAAAAACTACAGTACATTATTTCGTTTTATCTCGTAGGGTTCAACGTTTGCAATGTAGTGTAGTAAGTGCATAAAATGATTTTTTGTACAACGTCACATGAGAAAACTCTAAAGTTTTACTCATCTTTAAAACAAATCGCTAAAAATTAGACGCGTAGTTATAGAGATTTAAGCATTGGGTCGAACTGACAACGTAAGTGTTAATTTTAATTTAAAAACATTTCTGAAGGCATCATGCCTTGAGCGCTATTTGGCAAACGTCTTGCGCCTCATTTATGACTTTATGGCTGCTTAGCCTGATTTTAGTAATTTTGATTTGCACATATTTATTTTCTTTTCTCTATGCTCCTATAATAATTAATACTTTCTTAGACCTAGGATATCCTACCCATATTTTTTTAAAAATTGTCTCCTACTGACTCGAATATAATTGTTAAATTATTGTGAAATACTAAGCTGTAATAGCTTGTAAGAAATTACCTTCAAAAGTAAATCGTAAGAATAATAAGGTGAATAGAGAGTTTAGTCAAATATAAATTCATAGGAAAAATTTAAATTAGACAAAAAAGACGAAATCGTTGTGTGCTGGTTTTTCTTCTGCCAGATTTTTTTAAATAGATTGTAGAATTGACGTTCAAAATACTTTGAACAAGCATAAGTTGCATGGAATACTTTTTACCTTGTCATATCTTCTTTTCTGTATAATATTATCTTAGAACCGCTGTGAAAATAATATCCGACCGATAATATTTTATTTTTTTACTATTACTATTTACATTATTATTATTTTTTTTAGACAACCTCTATTTTTTATTTTTATAACTTTTGTTTATTAGATTGCTTTTTTAACTAATTTATTTAAAACTATCTAGTGGTTTTATAAGTCCTCTGAAAATTAGAGGCAATAAGTACCCTTTTTCTGCTCTGGCTAAAGTTTTTTGACGGAGGAAACAAAATAACTGGTTAATAGTTAGTATTTAAGTGATTGCGCAATGTTGCGCAAGAAGCTTATTTAACATAAAAAGTATACCAACTTTAACCGTATTAATTAATTCAAGAACACAGCTATAGGTGTATTGTTATCAAATTCAAATTGGCTAAAATACAATATTAATATCTAGGAAATGAGTAGAAGAAAGAGTTGTCCGTGAAGGACAAACTACACTATTAAAAAAATATTTGGTTCTTGTTTAAAAACTTAAACGCCTAACTATGCACTTACATATTAAAGCGATTTTACTACAAAGTTAATGGTAATACGTAGCTGCAATATGTATATATTATGTATGACTGTGCCATATACCTAAATTTGTTTATTGAGAGTTTATATTTTACATATATCGTATCAACCTGGCTAATTAGAATTAGAATTCTAGTTGCATGTATAACACATGTAACTAGAATTTGACTAAACCATATTTATCGTTTTATCACTAATATTTTAAGCGTTTTTAGAAATTGCTAGAAAGAAAATTCTATTTTGTTGTGTTTAAAGTCAATTTATGACGATGACACTCATCGCCTCTAGTTGTTATACGAGAATTTGACATGGTATATTTGAATAGCACTACCTAAATCTTTCTTTCTGTGAAACTGGATTGTGTTATAAATGTATACGCTTAGAGTATATTTTGGAATATTTTGATAAGACTTCTTTTACAGATATTATATTATATATATATATATAATATTTGAGTCTATTAAGTGCCTAAACGTTAAATAGCAGTATTATTACTTTTCTGTATTGAAATCAACGTTTTTTGTATTATTTTAACCTGCATGTTTATAACATAATATTTTATCAATGGTATTACATAAATATATACAAATTTATATGCCTAAAAATAATTATTTGAAAATCACGTATTACAACACACAGAGCATGCAAAGCTATACATCTTTATTAATATCACTGGAGCGCCCAGATTTCATCATCATCATCATCATACAACATATAGGCGCGTGCGCAGCGCCTGCTGCATGTAAACTGGCGAGCCTAGCGAAACGCGGCCGCCCAAACCGCCGCCACTGGGGCAACAGCAGAAATACACCGCCGCGACGCCGGTTCAAAAATAGTCAGCGGGCTCTGACGCTAGCTGCATACAAAACTGGCCAGTCGCACGACCGACATATCGCCTTATCAAATTTCCCTGCCCACACCCTGCGCACGCGACTACCACCGCCCACGCCGCACACGCACCATTCCGCTCGCAACCCCCGCCAGCGGCGGTCATGCATTAGTATGTTAGCATAACTTCACTTAATCCATCGAAGCGGCGACACCGAAGCACTCCGTAGCATTAATCGATTAATAAGCTCCTCTTCTTAACTTACACTCGTCTCGCACTGCACGTCTGTATGTACACGGCTCACTCACACGCTACACTGGCCACGCGCTCCGGCCGCCCGCCGATCCAACACTGCCCTGAACGCAGCCGTACCGTCGGTCCCCGGTCCCGAAATACCCCTCATTGTGTGTACATTCACAACACTTATAATACCTAGGCCTTTCATATAAATCTCCGTGTATAAATAGTACGCTTTCGATACGGCAAAGGTAATAAACGGCGGGTGCAGTGCTGTTAACCCAAATTTTGGCCTCAATACGAAAGGGGGCACAAAACAGCATAACCACGGACTGTATAATTATATTTGATAACTTTGACATTAGTCTGCAAGATGTTTATAAGTACCACAAGCTAAATAATCTTTGTAACTTCTGTTAACACATGATTTTTAAACTACTTAATATGCATCTGTGACCGGATCGAGCCGGCTACGTTTCCAGTTAAAACTAGATTGGTTTGAATGATTTAGTTATAGTATAATAAAAAAACGATTTTTTCAACATACTTAAGTTGAATATGGTAATGGCATAGAAGACAGAAATTCATTTAGGCCCCCTATAGCCTTCTAGAACTGACCTTCAGCTATTAGAACATGCTATAACACAGGAATAATATTTTTGTATAGATCTAAAGCTCCATAGATGTATTTGTTATTGCTGTTCTAGTGATGGAACTATTTGTCGTAAAGGGCTTAAGATGTGCCCATGTTAGCATTAACCATCAACATTCACCATAAAAAAAGATATTAGAATGATCTAATGTGGATCAAGTCGTTCACAAATGCAACTTGATCCGAAGTACAAACTTAATAATCAAAGTCAAAATTAAACCGCCTTTGCACCGTCTCTAACACTCAAACAATAGACCATGCCGTTTACGACTCATAGGAGCTAGGTGAACTCAAAGCCCTAGAAACGGCTTAGCAGCTTTTCAGCAGATTAGTATCCCCCAGTGCGCCGTAGTGGAAATCTTCACTTAAAGAAGCGGCTATGGCTGACTGGACTTTCCGGTAGGGAAATAAGATTACAAATAAAATAACTTTCATTTTAAGATCCTATTTTCGTACGTTACTAACAAAATCGTTAAACGACTCATCAAGCTAGATCAGATAATAACCGCGCTTTTACAGATTAATCTATCCCTATAAATCTTTGTTTAATTCCTGATTGATTTCGTATAACCTAATGAGCTCTATTAATTTAAATAATTATTTTACATGTTCTAAATTAAAAATATTTATCTATACTATAGATAATCTGCATTATTGCAGTAACTCTCCAAACCTTACAAAACTCTTTTTTCGAATCCATTTGTTTCTAGTACATTACTCGCTATCTAATTGAAACATCTCTCCATCTTTTACCTGGTCTCATAATTTCTTTTATTCGTCTCAGTGGAATCCATCGCTAGTTCAAACCTTCATGTCCAGCTTTGTTAGTACATCCTGCAAACATGTCTACCATCCCATCTTTACTGGTCTAATTCTTTTTCTCGTCTTATTCTTGTCTCTTCGACCATCAGTTTATTAATTCTAATCCTAGCTTTTATTCCTGCACATGTCCTTCTATCTTTTGACATAGCTAATTTCTTTTCGTCCGTCTTCATTATTGATCTTCGTCTGATAACGATTAGTTAGGCAAGATAAAACCGTAGTGCCGCAGAGGTTCTTCTTTATATTTAGACTCATGTATTGTTCTTCATTATCTCTTTCATAGCCAGTATTTTTTCCGTGCTAGTGTTATCCTTTAATGTATTTCTATTTCCGTGCTATTTTCAAATGATACCCACTGGCCTAGATAAATAAATTCCGACGTATATAAAATTTTTCGTTCTTTACAATAATATCTTTCCGATCTCCATTGCTTCATTAATTACTATTTATTTGTTTCTTTTCCCTAATCTAGACGTCTAAATATAGATTCAAGCACCACTGAAAAGATTTTTGGGTCTCACTGTCTTACTACTCTTAAAGGAAATTCTATTCCTTCTCGAATAATCATACAGATTGCTTTCTTTTTGTCTACGACGGTAACGTTTTACGTAAAACTCAAATAATTTGAAATTTGCAAACATTTATCTAATTATTTGTAAAGAAATGTTACTACAATGTGGAACTGTTCTTTCTGTACTGTAAAATCTGAGTAAAGAACAATACTCTAAATGTTTATCACGGACAAAGTGTATTCATCAATTTGTTTACTTCAGAGATATCAATTTAAACATTACGTAACATTGTTGACAAAGTTTTGATTGCCACATCTTCATTTATACATGAACAAACTAATTTAATACGTTATTTATTGGATTTGGCACGTAACATGCGAGCGATTACTTGTCTTCAATTCTCACCTTCTCTTCGAAGGGTGCTTAATTAACTTTCATTATTCGATATACATTGAGATGCGGGCACAATCCACAAAACGCTGTAATAACTCCGAAACGTCTAGAACTTTTAACAATAAAAACGATTATTGAAACACCAATTTAACCGAAAGGGCCACCTAACTACTTTACAAGCATACTTAAAACTAAACAATAAAGTTTAATCATGGTTCTAAAATGAAGTTGACGATTGGTATTTTCAGAGAGATTAATCATTTGCACAAGAAATTAAGGTCTTAAGTATATTTAATCAGATCATTACTAACAGTGTGTGTGTGTAATAGACGCGATCAGAAATAGATTACCCGCAGGGCGGTCTTTTTTATGTTCTGAACATCATATGATATGAACAGGCAATTATCATAACTAAATTTAAAAAAAACCTGCGTGGTATGAATCTAAAAAACCGGGCACAAAAAGACTCTACACGACAGCTGTAAAGTTATTAAATGATAGAGAGACACCTCCAAAGATAAGAAATGGCGTCAGACGCCAATACCCAAATTTCAAATAATAAACCAACTCATCGACATAGTTTCTGTAAAAGAAATATATTGAGAGCTTGAAAAAAAAAAGAAAATAGCTTTTCAATAAATTCCTCTGCCAGTTTACGAAATATTAACACCGCGGAGTGCCTTGTGTTTGCTTTCCGTCCATCAGACAAGTCAACATATGTATTTTGGGCCACTTTAAAGGTTACACCGATGATTAAATGAGGGCGAGCGGTATCGTGGAATTTTGAATTCTCTCTGAAAAATAATCGATATAAAATAAATTTTTGCTCAAAAAATGTCAATCTTTATGATATTTACATAATTTTCGATTATTAATATGGCTTCGAGGGGACGAAAATGGCTTTTGCGAGTGAAAACATCGTTTATATAACGCTTATTATTAGGCTTTTAAAATTTTTAGTATTTTAAAATAATTTGCTGAACTCTTATTTACGGAAAAAATAGGATATTTTACCAAAGTTAAAAGTATTTCTTTCACTTGTAAAGTTTTTTCTCACAGACTTTTTCTTTTCTTGCTCCTTTGAAATCATCCAACAATAAGAACCATATAAGCTTAACGATATGATATAATTGTGGTTTTTGTTGCCATAACGATGCTTACTATTTCAGGTGAGAGAAAACAGGCCCACAATACAAAGTTGTACTGAGATATTTAGTTAATATACTTCTTTATAAAAATTAAAGCTGATAAACAAGATAATGCTTCCTGGAAGTTGTATTCAATATTCTTTTCGGTTGCATGCTGATTGATCAATAGTTTGAAATTCAACACCTGCTGCGCCAGGAATTCTTCTGCCATTGACATTATTATCGTTGACACTGACATACATAGAGCTTACCTGTTCTGTTTTCAGCGCACACTACACCCGTAGCCCGGAGTGTTCGTAAAGACTGCATAACACAATTCGGATCTCTTAGTTAAATGGGACATGAGTATTGCTCGAAGGTTATTTTTTATTGTTCGATAGTTCAAACTGCAACAATTATATAATTATAATATATATATAAAGATATTATTCGAGTTTCGATTCTTTAGCATCATGATCACGGGCAGACTAAGTTGGTATATGTCTGTATTTCAAATGTTTCGAATAACGTCAGAGTTATTATTATTATTATATTTGTGAAACCAACATTAAAATTAAGAAAACGAACGATATGTCAATTTTAAATAATAACTCTGACGGTTATTCGAAACATTGAAATACAGACATATACCAACTAGTCTGCCCGTGATCATGGATGCTGGAAAGAATCGAAACGTCGGGAATAAATATATTTTAAGTAACGCAAAAATCCGTAAATTAGTGGATTTGATATGTATAACAATCGCGTAAATAAAAGAAATAATTATATATATAAAAGTTTACTTAATTTTCTTCTGTATTCTATATTTCAAGAGGTATATTTTTTTTCTCCAGGCGATATGACACGAAAAATATCGAGTTGTTCATGGATGCATTTGTACCTCAATATAAGCTCCGGGATGTATGTAAACAAGTTTTTTTGATATCAAAATCAATTAGCGCTAAAACTCTCATTGTAATATATAAATATTACGCCGTTGTTGAATATGGCAGTAGACCACCAGTAAGGTTCAGACGCCATTATCGCTCGACACCCGAATTAGTTAACGTACATTACAAAGGTAACTATAGTTTTGTACGAGACATCGGTAAAATAGGCCTATATAACCAACTACAAAGAACCTACGAGTTTTCATAGAAACAACAGCTACATCTAACAGGTCATAAATTTAACTGAGATTTATGACTAATTGCTCTCGGCTATGAAGGTGATTGTGGCGGGTGTCGTAAACATTTTACAAAATCCGCCATTATGACAAATGACTGATAGGTGATGTGTGGAAATGTTTGGCGCGACGCGATCGATGCTAAATGTGATCTTGGTCATTTTGTTTAAATTAGAATATCTTAAGAAGCTTACAGACTTAGCCGCATTTACCTTAAATTCGGACTCAATGATTATTCCCGAAAATGGCAAGAAAAAAAGAATTTAGCTCGATAACACGTCAATATTATAGTCATGTAACCAGTATGAATTCGAATTAAATGTTGCCTAATTATTTTAAAATATGTACAGTCTTTAAAATCGTAATATAATGTGCTTTTTATTATGTTTACTAGTAAGTTTTAGGTCCCCGTGTACTTAATATTATCTGTCCCTCTGAAATTACGTTTTACCTACAGCAAATGGCAAATTGCCTTTACAAACCAAAGGTGTTAACGTGTACTGTGATTTAGAAACATAAGATTCATGACATTTTATATAACATACCTAAGGTGAAGTATTGATTTTTAAGCGGGGCCCGATACTGTTTATATCCAACTTCAGGACACTCTAACTTTGTAGTCTATCAATGAGCCTATTTTGACCTTAAAACAAAAGAATGACTACACATAAATCGATATAATTTAAACTCAACAGCCTGTTGCATCTTGGCTATAGGGACAACAAGAGAACTATACTTTTCTTTAAATAAACGCTTTGTCAAAAATACCTCAAGCCAATATTTTCTCAAGTTTACTATGCAACGGCTGCAACTCGAATAATTCGCGTGTTCTGGTAATATATTACGAATTACCGCCTTGGTAACGGTCCAGCACTTAAAGCTGGAATAGAATTTGCCATTGCATTATTAATAATTGCCGATACAAACTACATGTGACTGACCTTCCCCCTTCCTTGGACGTAACATTTGTCATGTGTGCAATGGATTACCAATAGACATTGTTAGAGTCATTTTACGACGAAACTAGTATAATGAACATGTGCTTTAAAAGCGTATGACGTTCTAGACAGTTTTATAGATGGAACATTTCCTGTTTACGGAAGGCCTGCTATCACATTTTATACTAGGTACTTCTGCCGAAAAGCATAGTAGTGTTTCTCTCCTACTTTCTGGCTTGAATGGCAACGTAGTTATTGTTAATATCTTCCATTTCTGTGTAGTAATCAGATTTGTGGCGTCGACCAATGCAATTTTTAGGTATGTAATTTTAATTACATTCAACGTGATTAACAAAACTCATTTGATTTCGTTATAATAGAATCGAGTTAGCACTTGTTTAAAGTGTTAAATTATAAATATCAAGCAATTCTATTATTCTCGATTGTCATTTGACCTACCAAATGCGAAAGAATAGTAACTATATGTCATTGTTCTGCAAAAGCATAATAAAAATGTGCAAAGTTCTATTTCGTCGTTCCTCACTCATGAATACAAAAAGGAAGACATGTAGTTAAAATGTAGAACATGGTAACGGTGCTGCTTAACATTTATTACGTGCTCAAAAAAATCTATAAATTGTTCTCGTAAATTAGCAGTATATTTTGTGATACAATGCAATCATAAATGTATTCTACGAGCAAATTATTTGAACGGAGATTTGTGCATGCAACACGTGTCTCGAACAAATCTTTGTATTACGTCCGTGAACGACGATACCGGATAGATGTTTCTAGATATTTTATTTTGATACAAATATCTAAACAGTACTAACATTTAAATATAATCATAATAAACCATATTTATTATGGATCATTTAATTAACAAACAGTGGCAAAACAGCTAGGTAATTTGTACTGTTTTACTGCTTTATTAAATGTCAACTAAAGAGGCAAACGTATGTGCTAATTATCTATAATACGATACTATTATTTTCAGTGAACAAGTATTTACTATGCAAAATAGTACCAGCCTACAATATTAGTTTCCTGGTTTCAGATGTTGCCATTAATAATATAATGCATAATCTTTGTTTTTTTCGCAAATGCTATAACTTATTAAATAAAATGACTACGGATTTTATCGCGTTTATTTTACATATTTAAATTCCCGACGTTTCGAACACTTTTAAGCGGCCGTGGTCGAGGGTTAGACGGCCGCTATAATTCGGCAATAGAAATAATTAAATGCTATAACTTTTAAATGAAAAGAAACTTATGACTTTTTTTTGTACAATTATTTGAGGATAACTTGAAGTTAAACTTGATTCACAATTTTCACAATTTAAGCAGAATATTTTACTTTTAACACACTTTAACGCATCGTCTTTTTATCTTTTTTATTAGCCGACACAAACAGCCACATACATTTCACAGCCATTTAGCAATCGTTATAGGCCGTCGGTGCCTTAATATTTACTAACAACCAATCCATCCATCGGAAGCAGCTTACACTTTGACTTTCGAAATTCAAACGAAAAATCACTGTGGAAAAGAAGCCGACCATGATTGCTTAGAAATACGGCTTGAAGAAATAGTGAAAAGGGTAAAATAGTTTGCTCTTATTCTATAGTAAGGCCATTATTGTAGAGGTCTTATAAGGTACTGCACTTTAATCAATGTTGGTTCGAGTTGAAGGATAGTACATTTATTTACAAACAAAAAGTCGTCGTTCAATTTGAAAATTAAACCAAGACAAATGGTCAGGATTCAAGACGCAGCCAGCGCACGTGTTCCTATACAAGATTAAGTGGTTTGCATTCAGACTAAAAAGTCATTTTCCCATTTATAATCCTAGTAGTAATGATAGAAGATGTATTAGATACATTTAAAATCTACGTCTGGCAGAATTGTTCATCCAATTAATCGCACAGTCTATTAGCTGGGATTAGCCGAGCACGTAGACAATGTCTGCACTGTTTAAATATAGATGGATATCATATGCAAACTGTAGATAGTTTTAACTCGCTTTAAGATAACCAATTGTTAAACGTATCAAAAATAAAAATTACCACGGGTATACCCCGCTCAATTTTGTATATAAAACTTTTGTATGCTTATGTTTTATAATGAACTTGAATTGAACCCTGACCAGTGGGTTAAGTAGAGTCACAGATCACACATATCATCAGCCTGTGTTAGTCCACTGCTGGACATAGCCTCCTCTACATCCTATCCAATGCGTTGGTGGTGACTGACTTTACATGCCCTCCGACGCATAGACATCTTACTTTACAGACAATTTGATGATTGGCCCAAATTGCCCTAACCAACTAGAAAACAACAATGGAAATTTGTGGCGTCCCCGCAGGATTCGGGCTAGCTCAGTTTCTAAAGCACACGCCCATACCACTAGGCTATGGAGGCAGTTAAGTAGAGTATCTAATATTAATAACTATCTCCAAAAGGTAAAGGGTAAAAATTAGCAGGGTCATAACATATCAATTTTTGCTTTTTATCATTAATAGAAAAAATTATAACTACGAGAGCTACTTACGCGCTTACCACCATGCTAACATTATGCATGACGATTCCCCTAAAAGAAACCATAAAATACTATCTAAATTATAAAAAAATATCGTAAAAATATCGTTGTAACTTGACGACCCGCATGGGGCTTAGCGTTTTTGCGCCAGAGTGTGTGGGTTTGTATCCCACCACGGAAAAAAGTTAGGTGATAGATGTAATGTTTTTCTCATGTCTGGGTGTTTGTATTTATGTTAAACATACTATTTATTTGCAAAAATATTATATTTTATGCGTTTGTCAGTCATCTTGTTGCCATAACAAAAGCTTTGTCCAGTTTGGGACTAAATGGTGTTTTACCACCATATTTGTAAATTATTTCTTGTTATAATAATATTGTCCTCCTAGACGAGAATAGTGCATAAATGAATGCGCAAACACAACTGAATTCAGTTTTCCTTTTATTCTCATAATCCGAGAGGTCATGACTGGAGAGGGATAAGACGAACCTATTTTACGGTCAATCATTTGTATTGTCCTAAACTAGAAGAAATTCTTGGATCCCTGCAGGACACCGGTTACAAGGCTAAATCCCTCGGCTACGGAGGCAGTTCCTTGTTATACGCATTATAAACGGCATGCTTCTTAATAACATTCATCTTTACTTGAAAATACAGTAGGTAGATCAAAAATATAAATCACTAAAAGTGCATTTCTTTTAATTCAAAAAGAGATAAAGACTTTAATAACATGCTTACTTTTACTGTCACGAAAAATACATTGATTAAAAAGCAGTGTAGATTAAGTGCTCTCTGAACAGGATTTAGAGAAGTTGCAGCTGTGCTGGAATGGATGAAAATAATAAAGATTTGCAAACCGAAATAAAACATGTCCTTCATGTCCCAATCATTTTTTTTATGTAGCTTAGAAAAAATAAAAAAATCCTCTTGCAAGAGTGGGATTGGTTACAGAAATAGGAAGATACCATGATGGTGAACACCATCGTGTCATTATTAGTTAGCACGTTCGATTCTATCGGCAGCGGTTATTCTATTCTTTACATTTCTGCTGTACAAGGCGTTATTAACCTGGTCATTAAAAACGGTCATTTTGGCCGTACAGGGACTTATTAACTCAGTAGCGTTTAGAAAAGTTGAAACAATTTTTGGCTTCAAGTCAAAGTTTATATAACTTCTTTATCTTTGATATTAAAAATAATAAGTTAAATGTCATTATACCTAAGTAAAATGCTTATTCTTCTTTTTTTCTACCACGGAATCAATACAAATTTAAGCATTCCGCAAAACAAATAAGTCAATACGTATCTTAGTCGCACTGCAAGCGGGGCATAGACAAGGGGTTTTGATTTGTTTTCGCCCTTAATGCGTTAAATCAGGCTTCACCACCCATATTTCAAGCTGCCGACTGGGCGTCTTACGTTTCATATCGTTTTATCAACGCGTATCGTTTACTATTAAGTAAATGACATGTCGACACTTATTACAGTAAAAAAAACATAAATACTTATGACTTACGTTTTTCAAAACATTAAATGATTGACGGTCTAAACCCGCCTCTGTGCTCAAGCGGTGTTGACCTATGCTTTACAAACTGAAAGTCATGGATTCGAATCCCGCAGGGAAATAGCTTTGCGGTATTATGTTAGTGAACACATGAGCCGATGACCCAATTGTCTGAAAAGTAGGGTGGTCCATGCGTCGGAAGGTCATGTTAAAAGTCGGTCGGTGTGCCTTAATATTTACTGACAACTAATCCATGTATCGAATTTACTTAACTTAAGATGCCAGTCGTTATTCGACAAATTTAGATGGCTAGGTGAAAGGAAATGGTGCTAAAACATTGACGTCCTGTCTTGTAACTGTGCTTTAAAAATACAAAATTAGTTGTGCAAAAATATAATATGACGTGATCGGTAAAGACAATAATCTCATGACTCCTCCAATCCATTCGCCAAAAGAGAATCCTTGAGGTAGGTTAATGGATCAATATTGGCAAAATTGCAATAACAAGAATACGATGAATATGTGACCGCGGACGCTCGGAACTCCTACGTATTCCGCTTCAATGATTGAAAATGCCATTTGTTCACGTTAGTATCATGATTAGTTGGTCGCTTTACGATTTCGACCAGTGTTCGTGTGAATAAATTCTCTTCAATGAAGATTGAGGATGAACAAGGCCGAGAGATAAAAATTGAAATAAATCTTAAGGGTTTATTTTGTTTACTCACATTTAATTGCCCTTTATAGGATGTTGCAAAAGGTGCAAATCCGAAAAGCGTAAACATTGAAAGGGCCATAATTTAGGGTTTAATCGGATTTAAACACGCATTTCTTTGCATTGAATTTAAAATTAGTAATATTTTTTTAGATTTGCCGTATTATTTGTCCAATAAACTTTCCGAGTACCAATAAATACAAATTCTCCTACAGGCATTTTGGTTATTAACATTGTACTATTTCCACTATATATATTGGTACAACAAATAACTCGATAAAGTTTTAATACTATTAATGTTATATATGATTTTATCATTCTGATAAAATAAAATAACAAACCCATATATTGCAAACACTATGAGTAACTCAAACCTATGTTACAAGATAAGTTTAGGATGCTCATAATCGTGGTCCTATTTTCGAATATATACGTAGGTAAAAATGGATTATTCATACGAAAAACACAAAACAAAAACGTTATTTTGTTAAGTAACCAAGCGAACGCTAATTAAATTTGTTTTACCAAATAGACAGAGACTCTTACATCGTATCTGCGTTAACAAGATAATAATATTCCTTCGTTGCGAAAACAACTTATATAATATGTTGGAAGATAGATCGAAGACAATCTATGTCGTCTTATTTTCTAATTTGCTTTTAAATATAATAAAAGCATACAATTAACCCAACGCAACAAGGTTTTAGATGCTTAAAATATTAAAGGATTTATGAAAATAACGCATTAACGCAAACACATTCTGAATGTATGAATAATATGAATTGCTTTGACTTCGGGAGAACATGCACAATATGCAGCAGTATGATGTATGCAGCTAAAATCTATTTATGTTTTAATATATCTTTTAATTATAATTAAGAAAAATATAATAAAATAAAAACAAGGCAGTCCAGTTGAGTTTCTTACGCTGGTTTTTATCAGGTCAAACGCTTTCATTTCCGAACCGGTGGGAGTGTAATGCTCCTATATTGAATAAAGATATTTGTAAAATAACGATATTTGACTTTTACTTTGACTGTTCTTCTTTTAGCTCTATATATTTTAATAGTTAGTTTCCCTGGGGCTGGGTGTGAGGCCGAAGGCCAGCCCTACCGAAGTTTACTGGGCTTAAAAACTGAATGCTACGCCTTGCTTCGCATTTCTGAGGGATGACACTGAAGCACCTTAACGCCACCAGTCAGACCATGCAGACCGTACGCCTATTATTAAAATGCTGCCTAAAAGCAGGCAGGTACACTAGAGTCACGATTGTTTTGAAAGGCACCAAAGCCACGTGGATCGATTATATGTGTCGATGAAACGGCTTAGCACGCTAAGACAGCGTGTCCATCTCGGTTCTTGCTGCAGAGGGTTGAGGGTCATAACCTTTTGTTTCCTGTTGAGGTTGATAACATAGAGAGTGAATGGTTGTAAGGCGCCGTTCTTGCTTTTCTGCGAAAATATACTGACCTGAAAGAAGTCTTGGAAAATGTCGGAAACGCCCGTATGCCCCTGGGCATTTGCAGGCAGAGAATGGCTAACGGAAATACCCTCCCCGTTGGTCGAACAGCAAACTTTTTAATATTAATTTTCTGTAGTTTATAGAGATAACATTCAAGTCCATCTGTTTGGTAGTGATATCTGCTTACTCTATCACCTAAACACAATGTAACTGACGGTTTCCTCACAACTAAGTTCCTATATTGAATTTAAAGTAGACTAATATACGTTTTATATTGGTTATATATCTAAATCAGTAGTTTTGTAAGTTAAAAAAAATATTAATATGATAAATCATTACAACATCTAATAAAATAATAAATTTGTCACATAAAGTCATCAATAGAAATAACAATGTATCGAAGTTTTTACATTGTTTATACGAGAGTACAAATATATAATGTGAAAGTGACATAACGGCGGCAGCTAAGCGACAGCCGTCGAAGACCGAGCGACTCTCGGAATACCGATCGACCTGAATTCAGTATGTGGGTCGGTATAGAGACGCGCGGAATTGGTTCGCGCGGAACGAGAATAAATCAGAAACGTTTAGTTGAATTGGAATGGAGAACAGATTGCCTCTGCCCACTGAAAAATCAACGTTATTCGTATTTCATGCTACATGCGCATTACAAATACTTATAAGCGATAACAAGAAACATTCAGAAAGGCATAATACAACGCCTTTTGTGCCGTAATACATTAGTGTATAAATACTACTGATTTTCGGTTTCAAGGGCAATTGCCAGTTAACGAGTTGTAAAATCCAATGTTTTGGGGGTCTACTTGTCTCATCGCTTTAATGATATAAATGAAAAGAACTGCAATGATATCTTTTATTTTGTGCTTTTCAAATTACACCATTTAATATATTTCTCATAATCAGCCTCGTATAGTCTATTGCTGGACATATGCCTCCCCTAATACATCCATTAGGGGATTTTGGATAGTATCCCACCACGCTGGTCTAATGCGGGTTGGTGGTTGGACCGACTTTTTACATGCCCATTTGACGCATGGATCATCTTACTTTTCAGTAGGGATGTTCATGTATATTTTATGACATACGCAGGCAGACGAGCAGTCGGGCCACCTGATGGGAGGTGGTCACCGACGCCCATAGACTTTGGCAATACCAGTGGTATCGCCAACGCGCTGCCTACCGCGTAAATACGCCGGCTACGGTGCCCTTTAAACCGGAACACAGCAGTGTTTTCATACTCCTGCTTCGCGGTAGAAAGAGGCACCGCGGTGGTACCCACCCAGACGGTGTCCTGTAAAAGGGGACCTACGGTATGTAAAGAAAAAATATCGATATATTATTTTTTCATATGATTTGATATATCAAACAAATATACCGATATTTTTAACATATCGATATATTGTAACTAGTCTATAATTTTAATAAGAGATCAGGTTCATTATGAATAAAACACCTGAGAGAAGAAACAAATAGATTTTATTTAGATATCATACGAAAAAGGATATACGATTCAAAGCCATGTTTTCCACTTACGGGTAAAGAATAGCAGGTTTTTCTTTTCTACCATGCCAATATGTAAGATTTATAATTCTCATTACTTTTTCTCTAAACCTTGCAAAAACTAAATTTTACTTTACTTTTGGCTTGCCATCTGCTTCTCTGCTGCGTAAGAACTTGTGCAGCTTTTGAGAATAGTCGTTCAGGTGGAACTGAGCTAGCCACCATAGTTAAATATTTAAATGCCACATTGTATGACGTTGGGAACTGTATTTTATAGTCTTTCTACACTTCTAATGGATTAAATCTGCTGACTGGAGCCCTCAAAGCGATAACTCATCTGAAAGACTTTCATTAGATTTAATTTTTTTCCAATTCCGCTGGACCAGTTTGTGGTGATTACTTCAGAGATCCGATGATAAACTAATTTTATTCAAGATTAAAATTACTTTACGGATTTTATCGTCGTTTATTTTACATTTTAAATTCAAGACGTTTTCGAACACTTTCCAGCGGCCGTGGTCATTCGGTAGACATAACGATGAATATATATATATTACTTACATATACTACTAGATTATACATTGATTATATATACGTTATAGATTATACATTATTAAATAAAGTAATTTTTTTAATACATGCTATAATATTAGCCTAAAGCATGAAATAATTAAACTAATTTATGTCTTGAATTGTCAGAGTCCAGGATTCACGAGTAGATTCATCTTGACTGATTATTTTTTATCATCTCTTTTAATTACTGTCTACATTTATGCAAGCCAAAGAATATTCGAAATAAAGTTTTTTTAAATTAAAGTTTCGCTTACAGCATTTCGTAAATCAAGGAAACGTGCAATCATATAGTACGTGGTGTTCTATCTTGTAGGGTCATCCTGATTCGTGTTAGCTTTAACTGATTTACGTAGTTCCTCACGTACTACACAACTTTGTTTAAAAAAGTAACAATTTTTTTTTGCAAATGCAATTACCACAGCCTTAACCATATTAGCAGCATGAAAGTTACTACTGCTGTGACCCTATCAGTATTAAATCCACACTCTTCACATGTCTTAGTGAGCATTTGTGCAATGTATTCGGAAGTAGGGATGTTACGGAGCTTCGGTTCCGGTTCCGTTAAGTCGGAACTTCCGATTACTATTATACTTTCGGTTCCGACTCCGGCTCCGACATATTTTAATCGGAGGTTTGAATCGGTTTTCGATAAATTTGTTTTCGTAAAAAAATATACTAAATGAGTTCAATGAAGAAAAACGTATTAGTATTAGTGATGATCCGTTATTATGGTGGAAAGTTAATGGTAATACCAAATTCCAGCCCCTGCAATCAATTGCCCGTCAATTTTTGTCGTGTCCACCAAGCTCGGTAGCGAGCGGCGCTGGCCTAATCTACGACCCCTTTAGAAATAGATTAGAGGGAGACCAAGCTTTTGTTTGTAAAATATAATACGCTACTTTTAGAGTCAATTAATACGATTTAATTTTTTTTAAGCTTTTATTTGTTAGTAAGCTAGAATAATATAATTACTAATATATGCTACCTTGGGTTCAAATTCATTCTATTTAAACCTATTTGTGTATTTGGAAATATGCCAATTTTGTTCATTATTTATGTTTTATGTTAAAACTTGAAAAAAAAAAATACTACATAATGTTTTATTTGCCCTTAAATAATAATTCGTATTATTTATTTAGTAGTACCGGTGGTAGGTTCCTTTTTTACAGGGGACCGTCTGGGTGGGTACCACCACGGTGCCTATTTCTACCGCAAAGCAGAAGTGTGAAAACACTACTGTGCTCCGATTTGAAGTGCACCGTAGCCAGCGTATTTACTGGGTAAACGAGACTTAACATCCTATGTCTCACGGTAGGCAGCGCGTTGGTGATACCTGTATTGCCAATGTCAATGGGCGTCAGTGACCACTTTCCATCAGGTGGCCCGGACTGCTAGTCTGCCTGCGTATGCAATAAAAAAAAAATCTCTCTCATGTCACCCTGCTTCCGATTCCGATTTCGACTCCGGTTCCGATTCCGATAAAGCAAATTTAAAAACTCCGATTCCGGTTTCGGTTCCGACAAAACTACTTCCGTTACATCCCTGTTCGGAAGTATGCCTTTCATCTAAATGGTACAAACCCAAAGTTAGGGAATGAAATTCAATGCCAATGCCAAAATGAGCAGTTACACCTAGCTAACTTCTCATTTGTAGATCTGACAAAATGTCAATTATTAAGGTAAGATCTACTCACTATCATCTTTATCTATCTAGATATAGATGATACTGAGTAGATAGATATCATCAGCCTTTGAAAGTCTATTGCTGGTCATAGGCCTCCCCTAATACACCCATATCCATTAGGGGGTTTGGACCGTATCCCATCACGCTGGTCCAATGCGGGTTGGTTGGTGGACCAACTTTTTACATGCCCATCCGACGCATGGATCATCTTACTTTTCAGACAGTTGGGTGATCGGCCCAAATTGCCCTAACCAACTAGGAAACAACAATGAAAATTTGTTGAGACCCCGCAGGATTCGAACCCACGACCTCCAGATTCTAAAGCAAACGCCTGTACCACTATGCTACAGAGGCAGTCTTCCACTCCAGTCAGATCTTCCACACACCGCAATTTATTTTTTATGACTGTTGATAATGCATCGTACTTTGCGTCTAACCAACGTGTCACAGAAATTCCAGTTTCGAATCTTAAAATGAGGTGCCATTACTTTTAGAAGATTCTTAAATCCTTTATTTTCAACTAATGAAAAAGGTTGATTGTCCTGCAGATCATGAACATTATAGCATCGTTAATTATTTTAGTTTTGTCACCAGTAGAGGTATACGCATATATTTCTACTTTCAATTAATCTCTGGCGTTTAAAAGGCAAGTCCATCATAATCTATCTTTTGATCAGTTTGAGAGATGTTAGTACTTATTTTGCTATTATCCATTGGCGACGACGCAGACGTTGAGGACAACACTTGTTGTTCGTTTACGGTAGATTCCGATATCGCGACACTATCTTGTTTTGAAATACTAGGGATTGGGATGAACAAATCTGAATTTAAATCTTTTGTAACAGCAGCAGCACTAATGCTAGTTTTGAAAACTTCTAAGTAGGCAGCTTTATGAATATTTTTAATATGTGCCATCGTATTAGAGGGACACAAACCCACGACCTTCGGTTTCTAAAGCACACGCCCTTACCACTTCAATAGTCAGTGATTAACATTTCTACGAAAATTCATCAATAAGAACGCTACATCTTTGACGCCATTGGTGGCTATGGATTACAAGGTTTGCAGCAATTCTGAGTGAGATATGACAAGTTTGCGTCTACTGTAGATGCCATCATTTGCAATGTAAGTCGTTGTATGTTTAAACATATCCATAATGTCGTTATTCTTCCTAAAACACATTTTATCTTCATATAATATCCGGTTTTATTGTGAGACTTTAATTACACCACGACTTAAGCAGCACAGATACAAATAAGTTTTAAAAATATCTGACCAAGTTATTAATACCATAAAGCGCCTTTTGGTTAACCTATGGGTGTATGCTTTCGCTGGCTTTAATATAAACCAAAACAAGACGTCTAATTTCAAAACATAACCCAAGTTTTAGGCAGTGTTTTTGAGGTGTTATAATTTCAGTTGTATAGTTTTAAAATGTTTTAGTTTTTATAGATTGCTTTAAATACCTCAGTTTGTCTATAACAATTTTTAATACTTCTACCATCTAGATAATGTTATAATTTATTTGTTTTTGGTCAGATCTTGAAGATACTAAAAACCACAAAGGGCAACTAAGTAGCAGGGCAGAAGTATATTAAAACCCAAAAACAGTCCATATTTAATAGAAAATGTTTAAAAATATATATATTTTTATATAGCATTATATATTTAAAAATTATGATAAAATTTCTAGTAAAAGTGATAAAAGAAACAAAATGTAGAAAGCATTAAAACATGTAATTAGTAGATGTCACTCATTATGAAGTATTATTAAATTAAATGTTAACCGTCGAGAAAAACTAGATAAGTAGTTTGGTAGTGTAAATACTTATCTAGGTTTGAACACTTAATCGAAAGAACATTAAAACATAGAGACATACAATTTTTAGTAAATTAATTCCATATTTGTATGAAAGATTCTGTTGCTAACACTTCGTATACTACTATTTATATTTGTCGCGTTTAATTACTTTACAATTGTACCCGACGTTTTAGATAAAATTGACGGTTGTCTGATTTACTCTGACGTTAATAACATAGAGGTTTGCTATAAATAACTTTTTTTGACTAAAAGTTTTAAATATTTCACTTGGTACATTGACAGAGTGGTCGGGTAAACAACCATTATTTAGTTATTTTCACAAATTTTGGCTTCGTTTCCAAATAAATATTTTTGCAGCACTTGTACGTCGACGACCGTGGGAGTTATTTTGTCTCCTAAAAATATGTACGAGCATTACTCACGTACTGCAATGATGCAGAACTGTATATAGACGCAAGAATCGTTAAATAAATAAACAATAGCAACATGAAAGTGTACTCTGTATTTCTGTCACTGGCACTAGCGGAAAAATGTAAATCACATGTCAAATAACTCAATCATGTCACGTCAAAATTTCTCAAAGGAAACCCGTTAGAAAAATTATTAAAAGTATCTAAAAATACAAAAAAAATGTGATGAAGAATGGAATTATATTGACTGGCGGAGGCCTATTCAAGGTGATGTTGAGAGTGCCTTCATAACTGCGTTACTCAGTATACCGAATCCAATTGTGGCGTTCAACGGATTTAAGTCATGGTCCAGGAAGGTAATATACGAAAAGATAGATCTCTGCACACAGTCCTGTTACAGCCAAATCGTCCCAGGGCTTTATTTGAGCAATGCAAGGGCAGCGGTCGATTCTAGCGTTATCAGGTATCTTAACATCACCCACGTACTTACTGTCGAAACTCATAAGATACCGAAATCAACCTTCCCAATCCGCAAATCGTTACACTATTTATCCGAGCATACGATTCCCCACAAACCAATCTTTTGCCATACTTTCCAATGGCGAACGCGTTCATGGAAGAGGGATCAAGAGAGGAAATGTTCTGGTCCACTGCCACTTCGGTATTTCCAGATCGGCGACTCTTGTAATAGCCTACGTGATGGAAAAGTACAAACTTACCTTTGAGGAGGCGTTCGCGTATGTACGAAGCCGGAGGAGCTTTATCAACCCGAACCCTGGCTTTGTCAATCAGCTCAAGGAGTACCAGCGTCTGAATTACGACGTCAGTGGACTGCTGAGGCTTGAAGCTTACTTGAATGTGAAGGCAGAGAACACAAGTACAAGATAGTGTCAGTTGCCGCTGCCTGCGTAGGCATCCTTGTGCCGTTGGCCGTCCTAATAATGTAAATGAGCGGTAGGAGTGAATTTTGTGACGTGACATTTACTATAAAACTTGTAAGTCAACCTTGTAAAATTAAACGATATTAACAGGTTAATATGTTATTTTCTTTTATGAATAATCATGGGTCATGTCTTTATTTAAAGATAGCTGACCGTACCGTAGGCCTCATGGGCCCAATTAGTTTGAACTCTGATTATCACTAAAAATACACCTAGCCATTGTTTTTTACTTACCACAGAGATGTATTTTATGCTAGAAGCTATAATTTCTCAAAGGAGATAGGGAACTTGTAACAACTATGTACAACAAGTACATCATTACTTTTGAAATTTTTCAGTAAATTCTCAATATGGTTACTTAAAAGAACGGTTGCTAGTTCTATAACTGGTTGTGTGATTCACTTAGGCATATTTTTTCTGCCTAGCAATGAGTAACAACGTAATATCTTTGATAATTATGATTAACCTAGCTATTGACACTTCAAATAAAAATAATTATGATACTTAAATTGAAATTTCTTCTAAGGAAGTATTCTAATGATTTATGATATTTAGTTGAGATCACCCTTTAATACGTAGCCAGGTCAAGTTTTTGGTGGTGACCGATCTCCAGCCCGGGGGTTCTTAGCACCCCTTGTCCCTCCGTCACCATGGCCGCAATCGTGGCCAGCAATAATGGGACTACTGGAAACTAGGGGCCGTTGACTTCTGTTGACGTCCATTGAAAAAAGGTGCTCATAATTGCCACGCCGAGCAGGCGGATTGGCTATGACTGATTGCACTTGTACTACGGATCTTGGTACGCCCAAAATAAGGCACCTCCGCTATCAAGTTCGCAGTGGGGTCGTCACATCCCTACGCCTAAAGGAGGGATTTCACATCCCTACGAGGATTAAGATCGTTTAAGTGGCAGTGCGCCGGTCACGTGGTCCTAAGAACGGATGGCCGATGGGCCAATAAAGTTCTAGAGTAGAGGGAACGTTTAGGAAAACGTAGTGTTTGTCGACCCCCGACCAGGTGGGATGGCGATCTCTATGCAGCAGACGGTTCAAGTTGGCAGCTAGTAGCAGGTGATCGGCCGTCTTGGCGTTCATTGAAAAAGGCCTATGTCCAGTGGACTGATTGGGGCTGATTATGAAGACCTTTTAATAAAGAATATGTCTTTGCCGTAGCTAGTTGAGCTTAATTGTGATAATGAACCTTCACGGTCAATAAATTTAATTAATAGCGCTCGTTATCAAACATTGTGTAGAGTGCATAATTTTTTTTATCGCATGTTACGATGAGACGAACTATACATTCAGCTGATGCTAAGTGATAAGACTAGCCCAAATAATAGTCCGTTTGTCGCCATAATGTATATCTTTTTCATACCCTGATGGGAATGCTAACACGGAGTCTGAACTAAGCTTTTGATTATTTGAATTAGATCCTGATACATAGGCTGAAACGTATTGTTAACTTGATAACATCGCTTGCGCACTAAAATCTATAAAGTAGTTTCTTGACGTTACTGCTTTCCTAATGGAATCAGTACCTCTTAGGACGGTCCCGTAAAGATAGAGGAGCTTAACTACCAACATTAATCCGTTAACGAGTATGACAGTGTTAGGAAAATAAGAGTTCGCTGCAAAGTCAGAATGGAAATTTGATTTGATGAGACAGAATTTCAACATTATATCTATTATCCGACTATGAAGTATATGTTCATAGAAATTAAAATCCAAACTAAAACTATTCACGACACTTTCCTAAAGTAAAAAGTATACTTTCATTCATAATCGTAAATAAGAATCACGTGCCCCCAATTCGAGGTATCATTTAGCAAGAACCCGTTGAAAATTGAACGATAAATCAAAAGCACACCGTGTTGGCAACGCGTTATGTTGTTTCAGCAGGAAGTGCATAACATATCGGACACTCTAATGTTAAATCGGGCGTGATATCATCTCGCCCACTTTCAAATTTAATGTGTGTTTAAGAAGCCACGAAAAATACATTCAACGTTTCAATGTTAGCTTTTTTCGGGGAACACTGTAAGCGCACTTCTCCTGATGATAAAGATCTGAATATTAATCACCATACTGCGTCTAGCGGTTTAATTTGATTAATTTAAGGCTCCACTGAAGATATCACGCTGAGGCAACCTTTTAGTGCATATAATGTTTTATTACGATACTAGCGACCCGCCCCGGCTCCGCACGTGTGCATTACTGGTATCTGTAAAATCTATGCCAAAATATATAAATTTACCAGCGTTTCTCTACAATATTATGCATTAATCATACATTTAAACCCCTCTCTTCAATCACTCTATCTATTAAAAAAACGCATCAAAATCCGTGGCGTAGTTTTAGAGATTTAAGCATACTAGGGCTATACATAGGATATAGGGACATAGAAAACCACTTTGTTTTATGTGTATATTTCTATTTTATTCTTTATATTATAAAATATTTCATTTATGTATCATATATGTTTTTTCTTCTTATTTTCTTATTTCCTCAAAGCACAACAAGCCCGGAATTTAGGTAAATAAATTGTCAAATTAAAGTCGATTGATGTCAATATGTATGCCACTGTTATTGGTTACATAACCGTGATAATTAAATATGGCCGCGGTCTACCAATTAGAACGCTTCCGGTGCCTTTAAAGTTTGACATTTCAAATTGCTTACTAAAATTGCATCGTTTACATTGCTTTTTGCATAAAGATTAAATTCGTAGAAGAGTATTACTATCGTTATGATACATGTTTTTATATAAAGTTTAGGCCAGGTAGGTTTCCAGTTAAAAGTTGCAAGGGTGCTACTCTACGGTGTTTTAGGGACCTGTATCAGGTGTTATTACTAGGTGTTAGACTTTTATAGATTTATTGAAAAATATCTCAATTTTTTTATGATTTTTTAAGGCGCATTGATTGTCACCTTAAAATTTCCGGTAGTAATATTAAGCAATTTCATTCAATACACATAAACAAAAGATATTCCTGTATGTGTTAAGCAAATATAATAAGTCATCTACCGCGATTTCAATTATTTAATAATAATTCCTGATTGCCTAATCATATAGTTTTTAATCGAGAAATATAATCCACTATATATACAATTTGTTGCACTCCGTCGAATGTTGAAATATTTCTTATGCAATAGCGTACATAAAAAATTTGAGTAACAAAACATCAAACTTTTGAAATAAACTATATAATGAAATCATATTCATGTAACATAAGAGATTCAAATAATTACATCGCTTATGTATATTCATTTCGCAAAATCTGTAAAAACACGCATAACAATTTCTCGTTGAAAAACCAACAAAATTCCCAGCTGGTACGGCACCAGTGCCAAATGTATATCTTTGTTATTCTTTACTCTCGGCTATTAATTGGCCAGATATTTCTGTCCAAGTATAAATAGAGCTAAAGCAGGTGCGATCTCGGGTTAAAGTTATTGAAATCGAACCGCGACTCTCTTACAAAATTGCTCTTTGAAATTAAGTTTTTTTGACAGTAATATATATTACCCAGCTTTCGGGTGTTGCACAATTAATGAAAAAATAAAAATATTTGCACGTAGCACTTATACCAGGAGTAGTTTATAATGTTTCAAGACGATTATACAAAGACTTCTAGCGTCTTACCTCATTTTTTGTGGGTCCTGTCGTATTATTAACCATCTAACGGACCATGAACGTCCTGGTGGTCTCGTCACTTAACTCTATACGATATATAATGTTGAAAAAAAATATAAATAATGTGGGGAAAATTTCAATGTAGTAAATCAAAAGACATTGATTATAGTGATAATACTTTCATCATCATCATTAGCAGACTTTATTCGTCTACTGCTAGACATACATCATCAGCCTTTGTTAGTCCACTGCTGGACATTGGCCTACCCTAATACACCTATCCATTAGGAGGTTTGGACCGTATCCCACTACGCTGGTCCAATGCGGGTTAGTAGGTGGACCGACTTTTTACATGCCCATCCGACGCATGGATCTTCTTACTTTTCAGACAATTGGGGATCAGCCAATTAAATTGCCCTAACCAACTAGGAAATGACAATGAAAATTTGTTGCATCCTCGCAGGATTCGAACCCACGACCTCCGGTTTCTAAAGCACGCGCCCATACCATTAGGCTACGGAGGCAGCCATACCACAAGGCTACGTCTACTGCTAGACTTTTACAAATTCAAAATTTCATAATTCAACAATCGACGGCCGATCTTTTGCTCGACTCGTTGCCAACTTGAAGCTGCTGACTTGCATCCCACCTGATCCGCCCCACACAAGAATACAGTAGCTCAATATGGACTGACAGAGTGCCTGAAACACCATTTTAGGCAGGCGAGTGTCGGCAGCCACCCTTAGCAACTTCATTGTATAAATAGGCTTACGTACCCTGCCTGCTGTTATTGAAATATGATTTTTAAAGCTATGAGTCTCGTCTATAATGACACATAAATATTAATGTGATTGGGAACTGTATATATATCAAATTCAAATTCAAAATTCTTTATATATAATATAGAAGTTTACACTTGCTTATTGATTGTCAAACACACTACCACCGGTTCGGAAAAGGACGCCTCAGACCTGAGAAGAACCGGCGAAAGAAACTCAGCGGGCTATTTTTTATGTCATCTTTTAAAAATAACAAACAATTTGATAATTCGGCATTACATATTATGCAATTTTGAAACAAGACCTGGAGCGAGCATTCCATTACCAGGCTGTGTTATCATTTAAAAATTCATTAATATCGTAATAACCTTGAACACATAAACGTTCCTTGACTACCTTTTTAAATTTATTAATAGTTAATTTCTGAACGTTTACTGGGATTTTGTTGTAAAAACGTATACATTGTCCCATAAAAGACTTACTTACTCTTCGCAGTCTAGTTGCTGGAAGAATTAAATTATGTTTGTTCCTTGTATCTATGTCATGTACATCACAATGTCTTAGGAAATCATCTCTATTTTTTTGCACATAAATTAAATTTTTAAATATGTATTGAGACAACGGTCATTATTTTTATTCCAGCGAACAACTTTCTTAATGATTCTTTGGGGCCCAGGTTATAGACTGCACGACGCTTCTATCTTTCTTACGAGTATGGGAGTCATACCGTGTCAAAGGCCTTTGCCAAGTCCAAAAAGTCGCCAATACAATATCTGCCTCCATCCAAGTGAGATACGATGGTGTCAGTCAGTAATTTAACGGCACCTTTTGTGTGATTTTCTGATTTTCCCTGCCGGAAGCCAAACTGACGATCTTCTAGGAGCTGATTACTCTCTAGAAAGTGAACAAGCCGTTTATTGACTATTCGTTCCAGTAATTTAGAGTAAGCTCCAAGAAGAGATATAGGACGATAGTTACTCGGCATATCTGTAGGTCCTTCCTTATGAACTGGCACGATCGCAGCTGTCTTCCAAAAACTCGGAAATAATCCCGCTTCCATATTTAAATTAAAAATTGCAGCTAGAGGTTCTGATACGACATCGACAATAGCCTTTAGAAGACCATTGCTCACCCCATCATGACCAGACGCGCTACCATTGTCTAAATTTTTGATGAGGCCTGAAACCTCGGAAACATCAGTAGAAGTGAAGAAAAATGACCCTGAAGTGGGATTGCACTTAGAGGGGCCCATGTCTTTGGCTAAGGTTTCCTGTGAAACTTGGAGCTCTTTCAGTATAGATTCAGCAAGTTGCGATCCCACAGTGGAGAAATATGTATTACATTCATTAAGTGACTCCAGAACAGTAGGCTTAATGTTCAAAAGGTTATCTGCTGATTTGATTACCGGGGCGTTATGAGTTATGCGATTGATAGTGCCCCATAGTTTCTTAGACATGTTCATATTTTTAACTAATTCTTCACGGTCGTGATTGGATTTGAGCTTTCTTAAAAGAGTTATATAGAAGTTTCTGTAACGAGTATATACTATTTTTTTTTATTTCATTTGTAGGTTCTTTACGTGAAGCCAAGTGCAGTTTATCTCTGTGTTTTGCACATCTCAGAAGCCCGGGGGTCATCCATGGCTGAAGAATATATTTAGACCGCCTAAGCTTTATTATTTTAGAGTGGTTGGATACAGCATTTAACACTTTTGTAGAAAATGTCTCCACAGCATCTTCTAGATCACGGGTGTTTGTGACATAAGACCAATCAACTAGCTTTAACTCTGATCTAACCGAATCGAAGTCAATGACAGTTTTTGTGATACATTTCCGGACATTGTTTTCTTTCTTGAGTGTTATTCCTGCCATGGTTATTTCGTGATCAGATAGATCGGTGGAGAATACTACTGACTTTACCCGACACTGCCCAGATACAAAGATATGATCGAGACAGGTTTTATTGTGTGTATAGTGTCAATTTAAGAGATAAGACCGTGTTCGGCCAAAGTACATAAATACTCTGAAGTCTGTGCATTCGCTGTATCCATAATATTGATATTTATATCTCCAGCCAGAATAAAACGGGGTCCTTTTGAGAAAGTTTTAAGAGCAAAATCAAGGGATTTAATAAAAGATTCAGCGTTCTGAAAGCTCGGTGACCTGTACACTCCTACTAATTTAAAGATGTTCAGTACTTCTACAAGAACGCAATTTGCCTCGTCCACATCTAATTTAGAAAAATTTGGCGACCATTTGTTATTTACGTAAACAACTACCCCACCGGCCTTATTTATAAAGCGCATAGAATTAAAGGATGAATAACCTTCAAGTTGATTAATTGTAGATGATTCATTTATCCAACATTCACTAAATACAATCACATCAAAGCTTTTACCCAATCGTTTTTGCAAAACTAGAAAGTTGTCAAAGTTTCTAAAAAGACTTCTATATATCTATTTTATATATTCAAGCTAAGAATTTTTAGAGGAAATCTTGAAATGATACTAGAGCATTCTTCAGGGTAGGTTATAGTATGGCATTTGATTTTATATTCGTTGTCGACGTCATTTAATAAGTTTAGAGTCGCCATGGATACTAGGTGGGAGATACGATGATTTGGGGTGCCAGCGTAAGATAGCCATACCTACCAGGTTCATAAAAAAGTGATTCAAGGTCATTTTAGGGCTACTTTTCTTACCTATAATATTAAAATAATTGAAGAATGTATGTGTAACTGTATGTGTGTGAGTTTTAGTGAGAATGAGCAAGTGGGTATACAAGTACAACACATGAGAAGCATATACAAAGTTATTTAGCACATTAAAGGAGGCAAAGGTGTATGCACTAAGTAGAGACGCCATTATTACCATCAATTGGTAGAAAGGTCGCAGGCTGCTCAACAGACTCCTCTTGAGCTGAAGGTATGGTCTGGGAGAGCTTGGTGAGGTCCTCTTCTTTGTATATTCGGATGGCAGGGCTCCCGAGTGATGCGTCTCTTTTTCTGACAAATATGGCCCATTAAGGGTCCAGCTATGTTTATATTTTTGGCTGTTTGCGAAGATTCTGACTTTACGAAATAACTGTCGGTTTACAGGAGTGAGGCGTTCATTTACGTATACTGATCTGTCAGGACCATGGCCAACTATATTGCTGCTTTTTAGATTACGGCGAACTTTTGCCTGCTTCAGAAACTCATCTCGTTTGACACGACGGGAAAAAGACACTACCAGGGGGCGCTGCAGCTGCTTGTCACTGACGTCACTGCGTTTAGGGCCTACTCTAGAAGCGTATACAATATCTGAGTCATTCAAAGTGATGCCAAGACTTACTGCCGTTGTCAGCACAAGATGGTAGGGATTTTCATTTTTGACCTCCTCGACACCCGTAATCTCAACCTCGTTTCTCAGAAGAATCATTATTTAACTGTTGTTGTAGATCGGATACTGTAGCTTTTAACTCAATATTCTCTATGCGTAAGTACTCAATCGATTTGATTTTCGCATCGAAATTAGAGGTTTTCTGGATTATGTCTTCTAGTCGACCTTTAAGAAAATCCCACATTTCAGATGTACTTTGTCGTAGTTGATTTATTTCCAAAGAGAGTGTTTGAAGCTCAGCAACAGAATTAGGAGATTTTGGAGTAACTGACGGACCAGGCACAGAATTGACAGGAGCGACGGTTTTTATTGCACTGATTTTAGTGGCGGCAACCGGGACGGCGGCATTGATGCCAGCTACAGCGGTTGCAATAGGCAGGGGGCCTGCAGCGAGCACAGAGTTAATGGGCCGTGGTTGATTTTTTTTAATGATGACATTTTCTGTTTTTGAGCGAACTGGAGTAAGCGAATTATCACCGCCATTTCTGGATTTTGCGCATCAGTCTGACAAATCCATGTTTACTGATCCGTGTGAAGTATCAGTTCGCGCAGGGTGCAAAAGATTTGATTACATGACTTCAATAGCGTCATTACCTATCCCGCCGAGTTAATATTGCATCAAGCGCAAAATATTGTCGTACCAATTATACCAAGGACAAACAAACGATAATTCGAAGGACAGCGGCTGTCAACTAGATGAGTATCGTGGTACAGGGCTATTCAACCTGGTTTTACAATATGGGACCGTTAAATATGATCAAACGAATATTCCTTTATTCAAATATTACTTAAATTGTTTACAATATAGAAATAAATACTATAATTGAGATATTATCAACTAGTTCACATTTGTATATGTTAGAAAGTACTTTAACTGTTTTCAAGTTTATAACCTAAATTAAGCGGCAACGACTTGTCGCATGTTATCTTCTTTAGACAATGACATGACGAGATTGATATATAATTAAAAATTGTAATCGAGTTTATTCAATAAAACCGTTTAAGTATAGAAGTTCTGAACTATATCATAAATAATCTTATTAACTAAGCTGTGTCAAGAACTAATTGCAATATCTTGTTTCAAAATCTACTTGATAAGATTTAAAGCTTCATCTCCCATGTCAACATCATATGCCAATAGTAAAAAATCTGAAACTATGATCTGTCAAAACACCTTTTATCATAATAGCAAACTTCGTATTAGCAAATGTCATCATAACGACCCCGGAGAATTTATTGTACGAAAAAATATATTTTCTTATAAAAAACATATAATTAATCTGTTTCTGAAAAATAAGCTCGTTTTAAAATATAGAATGGTTCACAAGAAACAAATAAATCATAAATAATAAAAATCTCATTAATTTTAAGTGTGTCAAGAACTAATTGCAATTTTTTTCAAAATCTATGTTGGATACGAATATTAAAGCCTTCGCTCCTTCTCCCATGTCCTGACAATACAGTAATAATAAAAAAAACTCTGGAAACTATGGATCTGGACAAAACACCCTATTCCATAATAGAAACCAGATTCTGGGTTTTCTTTAGGCTTATCTATCTTCTGCAACCAATCTTCTGTAATAAGCACTTGAATAGGCATTATAATAATAATGTATGTCTCGGCAATATACGAACCTTAAGACTTTTATTTGTTTTCCGAAATATCGAAATACACGATATATGAGATAAAAATGCTACTATTCGTTGTAATTCCTTCCTTTTTCGAACCGGCTGGCTGACATAAATATTTTTTTTAAACATTATGTTATTATCCCTCTATAGCCTAGTGGTATTGGCCCTGTGTTTTCGTTGTTTTCTGGTTGGTTAGGACAATTTGGGCCGATCACCTAATTGTCTGAAAAGTAAGATGATCCATGCGTCGGATGGACCAGCAAAAGAGGTCCAACCACCAACCCGCATTGGACCAGCGTGGAGGGATACGGTCCAAAAACACTTTAATGGAGAAGGCGTGTAATAAGGGAGGCCTATGTCCAGCAGTGGACTAACACAGGCTGAAGGTGATGATGATGATGTTAAATAAAGATATTTCACTAGTCCTTTATTATTAAATTCAAACAATCGTCAATTGCAAGATTGCTGGAACTTTAGAAGAGGCTATTGCTATTTTAGTAGTATGTATGACTGCTTTTGCATAAAATTTCCTTATTTTTGTATTAATAATGCATTTATTATTATTATTATTTTACGCTGTATCCCCTAGATTATTACGAATCGCGCAACAAAGTGAAACAAGACTTTAGGCATATCGCTAACGGCCGCTGGCAACATAATCCAAAATAATCAGCCTATTTCGAAGCGTGCAATGACGTAGTCCCGCGGAATGTACACGACACGACAACGGACGCTATTTCTGTTTTTATCATCCAGATTTTAAGAATGACCCGATATTTTACTGACGCTCTTGAAAACTCTGGAATATCGACGAATATTCGATCAGTTTGTCGATTGTTTCATTGTAAAAAAATATTTCGTATTATTAATATAACTATTTAGACCTTTATACAGATAATGAACAGTTAAATGCGTATTTTTTTAAGACTCGCTTAATCTTTTATAAAAACTAGACATGTTAAAAATCTCTATACTAGCTTAATCTGTTTCTCAATTCCATCATATATTAAATTAAATAAATAAAATTTTGTGTGTCTAATGAGTTACTACAACTTGCTAATTGGTGATATATAATTAGGAAATATTATGTTGGGTGTATGCAAATACAAATAAATCTATTAGAGACCCAAAAAGAGTGAAATAATGAGACCTTATATCTCGTTGATAAGAACATTTATTGCATAAATTCATTAAAATATCGCTCACAGTTTTACAAATGCATTTTGATCTCTTTACATTAATATAAAAAAAAAACAATAATTTATTACAAAATAGTAGTTCGTCCATTAACAGCATTACTTGTGCGTTCGCTCCCCCTTACAGTTTGTCCATTTAAATATTAAAATATAACGATAACCTATCAACTAATAATCTCATTAAAGAACATTACACTAAGAGATTCGTTGTCTACGAAACAAGTTATTATTATTTCTACAATATTGCTTTAATTACACAACAAGCTAACTTATACTAACAATTACATAAGCTCTATATAAGAAACATTCGTTTAACAATGTTGTAAAGATATCTAAAGAAATGTATATTTGTACAATATCAACTTACTTTACGTGGAGGTTATTTATTCATTAATATGTAGAGTCTTATTTAATTACAATACTTAAAAACTGGTGGCACCAAAAAGCACCATTGAACAAAAGGGTTTTTAATAAGACAACTAACGCCATCTAATGTCGCATGTGGAAAGTTTTCAAAATATTCCCTCGAAAAACATTTTGTTCCATTAAAATATGACTTTGAGGTTATTTCAACCAGTTAAAATTAAATAACCACTAACGTTCATACAAATCTCCCGTTACGTATAAGGCACTGAGATATTTAATTCGATTGAAGGCACATTTGATTTTTTTTGTATTATTTTTTCACTTATATATACATTTAATCTAATAACAATAACTATTTATATAACGTACGTAAAAAATATTGTACTTAATTAAACATGGAAGACGATCTGTTCAAGGTAATAGTTACATTATTTACAAAGAAAATGTGTTTAGTCTTTGTCTTTTTGTGCAACAATATATCCTAACGAAATCTTATAGTGAGCTAAATTTAGAATTTTACAATTAATCAGTCTGTAATAGAGCAGTGACATAACAACGTTCGTTGATAAGTTTAAAGAAATTATTCGAAACTCCGAGTGGTACATCGAGAGAAATATTTTCTCTCTTTCGTCAAAAACTATTGTTTTTACCACTCTTAAGTATAATATTATTTATGATCTATTTAGTACATTAAGACTTTTAAAGAGATTTATCCTCAAAAACTTCCATTGAGAAGCGTCGATCTAAAAAGAGTATGTTCAACACATTTTGGCACAACCAAGTTACAACTTTTCATATACATAAATTTTGTTATATTAATTACTATACATAAACCAAAGAGATACAGAAATTATGTAAATATTGTAATCAATAGCAACGAAATGGCGTCTTTATTATGGTGTTATTGTTAATTTTACGCATCCACTGAAAACTAGCCTTCATCAAGTTTTCCTAACTTCGTGATCCAGAGCAGAGTGGATACCATTTTTATACATGTATAATTAAAATTTATTGTTCCATTTTTACTTTTATGTGCCAAATAAATGCTTTTCTTTCTCATTCTTTGTTTTAGTTGATTGTCGCTCGGTGGTTGACATCTTGGTGACAAGTGATCTGTAAGAACGCTAAAAGTACGACCTCGTTGCCATTGGTTACATCGTTTACATTAATTTCGTCTTAGCCCGATATGTTTATATATAGTCCGGTATGACTTCACAATTTTCAAAGCAGTACGCTTTTACTGTATCATCTGTAGATACTGGTTCTCTTCGTAGAAGGATGATAGTGAGGTCTGCAGGTCGTTCACCACCATGTTGTCACCGCCTTGGAGGGGGTGCGTGCTGCTGGTGACCATCTCTGTGCTCTTCCAGCTCTCGCAGCTTTCCACGTATTCTAGAGTTCGTTGGTAGGCGTCACGGCGCATGGCACTTCCTTGACCTCGTCGGCGACCGTCGTTGGCGTCGGCTTGAGACTGGCTTATATCCCATACTTGGACATCACTCGCTCGGTTACTCCTTCCGACACTTCCCATACTGCAATCGGTCTGTTGCTCCTTCCCTTGGCACTCCATTGGGCTGCGTGTACCGTTCCTATTGCTACCTGTCGACATGTGAGTCGATCCTTGAACGTTCTTCCCGTTGTGCTTATTAAACTGGTTGCCAGGATAGTCCCACTGGTTGTAAGGACGTTGGTGGTTGTAGTACTGGTTGTTGTTCATCATCGCTCTGTTGTACTGATGGTTGTTCTTCGGCGGTGGGGGGCCCATCACGCCCCCGGTTGCTTCGTAAGGCGGTGGTGGGAAACGGGCCCCTTGCTGGTAGTGTATGCTTTGGTCTGACCGTGGCTGGTCACAGTAACTGTTCGCCATCACGTTCCCGTCCGTGCTCATTGCCGATGAACGCGACATTTGCATAGGATGCTGAACTTGGCTCTGGTAGTTCATCTGTTGCTGATAGTTCATCATCTGGTTGTTGTAGCCTATGTTGATATTCTGCGGCATCGCTTGTTGTACCACCATCTGGTTCTGGTTGAACTGCTGCATCATTTGGTACTGCTGCATGCCCTGACTCCTTATGCACATGTTCTGTTGGTTCTGTACAGGATAGGGTGGTGCCGGACCGTAGTTTTGGTTCTGGTACTGGCTCGGAGAGTTAGAATAGTTTTTGTTGACGATTTTAGCGTTGCAATTCTGCCTGTTGTTGTAAGGTGGAGGTACTGGTTGCATCTGGGGAGGCTGATTTAGATTCATGTTCATCATTACGTTCTGGGGCTGATTCGGCACGGGGCCTCCGTTCATGTTCATGTTTGACATGTTCTGCACCATCGGGCTTGTTAGTGGGCTTTGTAGTCCCGGGTGCATAGGACTGGGCATTCCGTGGCTCATTGGGCTGGCTATGTTCATCATGGGGCTAGCTATGTTCTGGGACATTGGGCTGCCCAGATTGTTGTGACGTGGGCTCATCATCATTTGGTTTGGCATCTGTGGGCTCATAATGCTTTGCATGCTCTGTGGGCTCATAGCGTTGTGTTGCGGTGACATGACACTCATGACGCTCTGTGGGCTCATTACGTTGTAGACACTAGGTGGGCTCATGACGCCGTGTGGGATGTTGCGCGGGCTCATACCACTCTGTGGGCTCATTGCACTGTGAGGTAGGCTTTGTGGGCTCAGCATACTGTGAGCGAGACTCGGGCTCATAACATTGTGCGAGCTCATGATCGTCTTCGGGCTCATAGTCGTCTGTTTCTGTGGGAGTGGGTTGTTGATCCTCATGCGGTTAGACTGTTCCGTCTGGTTCGCCGTCATCGTCTGCAGCGATTGTAAAGGATTTGCTGCTGCGTTGCTGTTGCTTTTAGAGTAATCCGATTCACACTTCTCAGTGACTATCTCCGGAATAACTTGCTCTTGTAGCGGTGTCTTGTCTTCTGTGGTCTTCGCCGCTAACAAGGAGCCGCTGTTACCCGACATACTAACGTCTAACGACCTTAAATCGACTGGGATATCACTTATGTTGAGATCACTTCCTATGGCACCTAGGTTTTTCAGTAGGGAGTCGTCACTGGTGGTGACGTCACTGATTTTGTCGCTGGAATTGTTCGCGTTTCGATTGTCACCCACTGCTCGATTGTCTTTGGTCGTTTCGTCTTTGTCGCGGTTAGGCTCGGCCTCCTTGCGATTGGCGGAGTCCGTCTTAGCTGGTGTTACCGAGTCGGTTCCCAATATTGATTGGTTAAGATATTGCATCATTTCGTCTGGTATCACCAGCTTGTTCTCCACCATTTCGCCTTCAGCAACCTGCGTAAGAAATTTATATGTTTATATAACATTTACGTGAGATAACATTAGCATTCATTGTGTCATACTTATGCACTATTATAAGTGGATCTCAGTCAATTATGAAAAAGTCCATATGTATTTGTTATAAAAATGAAAAATGACATTTAACTCTATTTTATATCTACTTCGAAATAGTGTTTAATTTATTTTAACCGCCAGTTCATAGTCAGAACAATTAAGTAGGCAATCATTTATCACTTAATCACCTGCAAATAGAAAGGAAAATAAAAAGAAAAGTAGACATTATTTTACTTTAAATGTTATAATTTAGAAAGCTGAGAGTATATTCGCAAACTATAAAATCACTTCTCTTACCTGTTCCAAGTTAACCTCCTGGTTAGGGTGATGAACTTGAGCGGTGGTGATGACCACAGTGTTGGTTGAGTTGGAGCGAGACTCCTTGTACGTGGTGGTCTCGTGATCATCCTCAGTCTTGAACTGGAACGGAGCGTCACCCTGAGAGGAAAGAAGAACATTAATTATTCGAAAAAAAAAACAATATTAAAAGTAATAATACTAGTAACACACAATGATGAAAATTTGTTGACAGGTCTACATTTGATAAACCTATTTAAACGTAGTCTGTAATAAAAGATAAACTGCCTCGTTATTGGTTCAAAATAATTATTGGCGCCGTAAATAGTGTATTAAAAACTGAAGAATTTACATAATCCGACTGTTAATCACTTAGAAATATGTCAAACCTCCCTTCATCCTCAAACAAACCCTCCTTCCAATCATTTTTTAATCGATTCATAAACTTTTTCAATGCCATTAAAATAACATTTCGCAGGTATTATTTGATACATACTGTTAAAAGTTTATCCTAAAATAGATATATTGTAAATGTGTATATATAGAGACTTTGCTTTTCGAAACGAAAGTCATCCCAAAACCAACACGCATACATGTAAAAAGGTATAAATTTTATAAGTTATACACACCACTTCATCAGCACCGCACGGATACGGCTGATAACCCTGGGCCTGGTCGCTCAGGTTTGATTGCTCAGACAATCTCCTCGCCTCTTCCTTAACCTGAACGTTCGGATCCAGCTCCAGCGCCAACTCCTCAGCCCTCACTTCGGAACACGTCACTCCTCGGAGAAGTACCGCCTGGAGGAGGATTAGCATTAGATATATATTTCACACACATTCTCATTCATCTCAACAAAATTTTCATTGTTGTTTACTAGTTGGTTGGTTGGTTGGTGGCAATTTGGACCGATCTCCCAATTGTCTTAAAAGTAAGATGATCCATGCGTCGGATGGGCGTGTAAAAAGTCCGTCCAATCACCAACCCACTTTGGACCAGCGTGGTGGGATACGGTCCAAAACCCCCTAATGGATAGGGGTGTATTAGGGAGACTATGTCTAGCAGTGGACTATCACAGGCTGATGATGAATGAATGAATGATTTACACATTACCAATATATATTTCTCTTAGAAGCTGCAATTACATGAGGTAGGTATAGTTACCTGACCATAAAAATGCATAAGGGATGTTTTGAAGCGCTAATATTTAAACAACACACACGGGAAATGTATATTCCAAACCGAAATATGGTAGAATTTGCACAGTACTTTGCAGCTCCGTCCAAAAAATATTCTTAACAAAGTAGAACAATATTTATTGTAAAACAAAATAGAAAAAACTACTGTACATTATATACTAACAACGTTTTATATATCTTTCGTTCAATGAAATTCAGTTGAAATTGGAATTCACAGAATTTTACCATCAAAGAGGGTCGCGATGAGCGTGGGCTTACTAATTATTTCATAAATTACTTACTGCACTGGAAACATATAAGACGTAATTTTATTTTCATCAGTCGTTGATCAGAAGACTGTTTATTACCTGATTGCCTTGCGATGTCCTAACAGCTTGCACAGCAGCCAGAGCTGAGGAAGGCGCCGGTGCGTAGCCCACACACGACACTTGACTAGATCTAAAACAGATGAGTGTTATAAATATTGATAATTCTACCCAATATAACTGCCATAAAACTATGAAACTTATAAAGTGTGTGGTTTAGAGACCGGAGATCGTAGGTTCGAATCGTGCGGAGACTCAACAAATTTTCATTGTTGTTTCCTAGTTGGTTAGGGTAATATGGGCCGATCACTCAATTGTCTGAAAAGTAAAATGATCCATGCGTCGGATGGGCATGTAAAAAGTCGGTCAACCCATCAACCCGCATTGGACAAGCGTGGTGAGATACGGTCCAAAAACCCCCTAATGGGGAAGGCGTGAATTGGGGGAGGCCTATGTCCAGCAGTGGACTAACACAGGCTGATGATGTGTGATACCCAATACAATGGATAAGGAAAGGCAATAAAGCGTTACCACATATACTGACAATCCGAACGCATCACGTAACATAAGTTTATTGCATATGGTTGCTTGTACGAAATTCATAATTATTTAAGTTGGATTATCACAACCAGTCACTATAATTCTAATTTTATAGAAGTTTTATGGAACGAGTTCTATAAAGTAAGATGGTTTTATAAAACTTTAGTCTGGTTACTTATAGTCATTATTAGAAGTGTATATTATTAAAAAACTCAGGTCACTAAACGGAGTCAAAGGTTTTATAATTTTATCCTTATCGATAAGTATCCATTAGGGTCAAAAGAAATTGGCCTATTAAGTCTGTATAACTAATATGCTAGTGGTTTTCAAGTCCCACCTGCGGCTGCTATCCGGCGAGAGCTGGTCGTACGCGTGGTGGGGCTGGGGCCGAGGCGCCGCCGCCCCCACGCCCACGGCGCCCGACACCACCGACGCCTGGCTGCTCTTGCGGGAGATGTCTGATGACCTGTTTAATGTATTTAGCAAATTTTAAAATTTAATTCTGGAATAATGTCATGTACATCGTCACCTTTACTCATGATTAAACCTACTTTTGAGAAGACCAGCGTAAGACGCTGTAAATCCGCCCACCGCATTGAGACAAGAGATGTTACGTCCCGTAAATCCAGTAATTATACTGGCTACAGTAATTGCACTATTGATTTAGGCTGGAAATAAGCACGACATTGATGCCACCACAGAAGGTCGCTGGTAGAAAGGAGACCTACCGCCTAAATAATCTTTGTAACCTTTTACGCAATAAATAAATTTTATAGGTTTTTACTAAAGTCCCTGTTTGTCTCGACAAGTAGTAGCACCGAGGCAAATTTGTGAATTCAAATTTAAAGAGGACCGAAACCAGCGTTATTACTGCGAATACGAGACGAACAAATTGCAACCGGTCTCTCGAAGTGGAAGGGACTTAATGAGTTTACTTTAAAAATAAAAGCCGGTTTAAATAATTAGATCAGAATTCATCATAGCAAAAATATATAATTATTGTAGATAGTAGAATTTCGAGTGGAGACCGCGGCTCGGCAAACGTAGTGTAGGACGCAGTAAGATGGAGTGACGACATTCGCAAAGAGGCCGGTGTGGGCTCGATGAGAATAGCCGAAAATAGGAAGCGGTGCTGTGCATTAGTGGAGACCTATGTCCAGCAGTGGACTGTCACAGGCTGATGATGATAAGTAGAATTTTTACAACATGGCCGAGATTAATGAAAACCTTTTTTGTCCATACCTGCGATCCTTGCTTGAGTTAAAATAAAGAGTTGAAATATAAAAAGTACTACAGTAAATACTATTTTTATTTATAAAAAATTACCGCAGAATCGCTTGACGGTCCTCCTCTATTCAGGTAAAATTTTCTTTGGATAAATTTTCTAGTTTACTTGACATTAAACTAAAGTGATTTTTTTAATCTGATAATTTGAAACACTTAAATACCTGGCACTATACAGACTGCTTCCTGAAGATATACCGGAATCTCGCCTCGTGTTCGGTAAGCCCGTTTTCAGTTCAACCGCCACATTAGTGCTGCCCAATTCTGTCGTACGACCCGGCATTCCACCTGAAAGGTTAAATTTATATATTATAAACTATGCGTAATTTGAATACAAACACAATATAGATAAATTGGTTTGTAAAGGTGTATTATGTTACATTGTAGTCTTTTAGAGTCTTTCCTATGTAAATGCGAGTCAGACATGGATAAATATCGGCAAAAGTAAGAACATTTCTTTTAATAAATATCGTACATGAAAGGGAACATAAAGCTTATAAATGATATTATAAATCCAATTTAAGAAGACTATTTAAATCCTAAATCAATAAATTAGACTCAAAAGGAGGATATTTAAGACCTTCTGTATGGACTGTAAATAGTTCAAGTCAAGTTCATGGACTTAAAATGACCAAAGAACCTAGTAGACTTCAATAAACTAGAAAGAGTGCAAACAGTGATGTTAAATAGGCCAGTAAAACCTTTTCGACCTAAATCTACTATATAAAATACAAAAAAAACTTGACATAATGCAGGCTAAGGGAAGCTATGGTTTGGTTGAAAACTATGATATTCTAGAAAGAGTCCAGAAACTCCAGTTTACCTGAATGTAGATCATGCGGGTGTGCATTAGCGTGAGGCATGAGACGAGCCGCGGCGGCCTTGTGTCCGAAGCGTGGGGCATGATGGGCCCTCGGTTCTCCTATTGCGACCATCGCTCTCAGCATGAGAGGAAGTTGTCCCACTTCTCCAACAACCTCTTGTTCGATCTGCAAGAAATGAACACATAAAAATGTTAATTACATGCAAACATTAAAAATTTTATTAAGTAATCAAATTTATAAAGTTCTCCTCCATAAAGTAATAATGTTTTAATCGAATGTAAAGAATAACATATCACATCTATATATATACTCATCACAAGCATTTTCAAAGGACCGTTACAAAATACCCCGTTTTTCTTTCACTTTTAGACAAAGTTCGTAAACATATTTCCAGAGATTGATAATGGTTCATTTGACTTTGTTTCAATTGATTATAATTAGATTTTATTCATAAAAATAATCATTGATAAAGATAACAAATATATCTTAAATATCATCAGCACCACCGTCTTTTCAGATTTAATTCTGTCTGATATTAGGTTCTTGAAGTATATCAAAATCTTCAAGTTAGCTGCTTGCGTTTCTCGAAAATTCTAGAATTAAAATATTTGAAATGTAGTTATAGACGTTTTGTTCCAACTCACCTCTCCGTCTAGCCTGAAGTATGGAGCGCCATTCTCGTCGCTGAAACCGCCGAGGCCAGAGACGCCATAATCCAATTCGCCACCACACTGCGCCGACAACTGCAATAACGATGTCGTTAAATAAAGTAACTATAAAGTAAGTAAGAATGTTAAATTTCACAATGATATTGAAACAAATATGTATAGAAGAGAAGAAAAATATGCAAAGGTATAACTACGTTGGCTCATCAACTGTAAAAGTCAATCATCAACGCACTCTCTTAGTTTGACGAACGAGTCGGACAAACCGAAACAAGTTGAGAGATTAGGCGTAGTGCCCATTAGACGCATGTTAGTCCGCATATCCTTAAACTACAAAAAAGAGAAAGAATCATTAAATTGGAACTGGATTCAAACCCATCAGAGTATTTTAAAGCAAACCACACTATTAGGCTGCAGAGTCAGTTGAGATTGCTGTACTCTACCAAAAATATGGGATGGAATTAACGTAAACAAAGCCTAGTTTCGAACACATTTGGTAACACATTCATCATCATCACCATCAGCCTGTGATATTCCACAACTGGACATAGGCCTCCCCTAATACACCCCTATCCATTAGGGGGTTTTGGGCCGTATCCCACCACGTTGGTCCAATGCGGGTTGGTGGTGGACCGACTTTTTACATTTTTAGGAAACAAGGCAGAACATCTGCAACACTATGGGAATTGAATATGGCATACTAATTACCGGTCCATCGAGGACTTTGAGTTTTTCTCTCAAATAAATAGTATGTCCCCTGGCAATAGACTCACCTGGTGTGCGGGCGTGTGCAACGCGTGCGGCAGGGGAGAGGCGGGGCTCTCGCTCTTGACGGAGGCCGAGGAGGCGTGCCCCCTGCCCGTGACGATGCCCCCTTCCTCCGAACGGGGGGAGGACCCTGCCCCTCCACCGCCTGACTCTGCTGAGTCGTCGCCACGGCTGCAACCTGAAGAAATATTTATTTATTTATTTTTCTATTTATATTATTATCCCAATTCATGTACAGAAACGGTACGATGGCGGACTGAATAACAAAGGTTTACTTAATAATATTGATTAGATGGTAATGTTTATGCCCTTCTCTAAAAAGTTCGCACGCACAAGTTTGCTCCACGCCTAAGACATAAGATTTTTCTCTTTACCAAGTGATTACATATGCATTATGTGCACGACCCTTGTCAAAAGCTATAGTGTAAGCATTTTACTTTCTTGTACAAAAATATTCATTGACTCATGGACATTTAAAACATTTTTCCTCGTCAACTGCTATAGGAATTATTGGATGATATTGGGTATGTATAAATATTACCTTACACGAATGTGCTTAAACAGTTTTTTACTTGACATACAAATCTTAAAGATCACTCGCATTACACAATATTGAAATATATCGAAAATGTTAATTCTGTACTAACCGGGACAATTGAATCACAAATCGATTGCAATTAGGTGAAATAAATGCAAAACCATTTGACACGTACCTTTGTGCTTCTTACTGGCGTAGAACTCGGCTCCGTGCACGGTTTTGACGTGTTTTCTTAACGACGATGGATCGGTGTACCGTTTTGTGCAACCGGGAGCCTTGCACACGTAAGGTTTCTGCGAAAGTTTAAACAAATATTGATTGATTTGTTATATACATGTCATTTACTACTCATTATTGATTAAGAAGCAAAAGGTAGCCTAGTGGTAAGGGCGTGTGCTTTAGAAAGCGGAGGTCGTGGGTTCAAATCCTGTGGGGCCTCAAAAAATTGTCATTGTTATTGCCTAGTCGGTTTGACCAAACTAAACTCACAACCATACACATATAAATATAGGTAAATGTAGCAATATCGTAATAAGTGATCTCTTTTGACAAATCAAGACAGAAGTGACGATATAGTTAAAAAATATAAAGGAAAAAGTCAATAACAAAAACAACATCTTGAAGACAAAGGATGCCTTTTAGACCGGAACATAGACATTGTAACGCAAAGGATCGAATAGTTGACATACGTCATACGCGTTGATTAGTTATCCGTCACATAGTGATTTACAATTTATCAATTAAAACAAAACTGCCTCCGTAGCCTAGTGGTATAGGCGTGTGCTTTAGAATCCGGAGGTCGTGGGTTCGAATCCTGCGGGGACCCAACAAATTTGCATTGTTGTTTCCTAGTTGGTTAGGGCAATTTGGGCCGATCACCCAATTGTCTGAAAAGTAAGATGATCCATGCGTCGGATGGGCATGTAAAAAGTCGGTCCACCCACCAACCCGCATTGGACCAGCGTGGTGGGATACGGTCCAAAAACCCCCTAATGGATAGGGGTGTTTTAGAGGAGGCCTATGTCCAGCAGTGGACTATCAAAGGCTGATGATGATGAATGATCAATTAAAACGCTGAACGCTATAGGTCGTCATAGCTACATCGTTTACTCAATTTGCCTATTCCATTAAGCGCAGTATAATACAATTGTCTCTACAAATGACCCACCTCATTGCTATGAGTCCTGTTCTGATGCTTCGCCCGATCGCTGGCGTTGGAGAAGGCCTTTGCGCATCCAGGGTACTCGCAAGTATACGGTTTCTCTCCTGTGTGACTTCGTAGATGGGTCTTCAGATTCTCAAGACGGGAATAAGCTTTGCAGCAACCTTCGAACTGTAATTGATGGTAAATGAGTGGATATGTTCATATAGATGACAATATTTCATCTCTATCCAATATTAGTATACATCTTTATTTTCTCTTTACAAGGAATCTTAAAAATTGTCAGAAAAAATGTGGTTACACAACGTCATCTAGAGCTAAAGTAAAGATGAGATTAATTTTTATAATATACATTTTACTTTGAATGTAACATTTCTAATTTTATACTCGATTCTCTCTTGTTCGATAAAATTAAAGTTATTATTACTCCTTTAGTCGGTTTCAGGTTAGTGATGATTGTTACTGTGACGTCATCCCTATTTAAACTGTAAAAGCATACAAGCTTTCCCATAGGCTGGTGATGATAACCATGATATCATCCCTGTTAAAAGTTATGAAAGCTTGACGTCACTCACCGTGCACTTATGAGGCTTCTCCCCAGTATGCCTCCTCATGTGTACCACCAGCATGTACTGGGCCTTGAACGGCTTCTCGTCCCTCGAGCAGCCCACCCAGCGGCAGACGAACGCCTTCTTGCTGGCGTGGATGTGGTCTGTGTTGATGTGCTTGACCAGGTCGTCCTGCGTGGGGAACTCGAGTTTGCAGTCGACCTGAAATGGAAGAATACGTTTAATCGTTCAGCAACGAGAGATTAGAGTTTAGAGGCAACGTGGAATGGTTGGTGATACAGAATTTAATGGAACAATAGATCAGACGCAACTAGGGTCTGGAGTGAAGGAAGATGTCACCCTTATTTTAGGCACTTCGCGTATTGATATACGCATGGCCAGCCAATTATATCGTCATTCTGGTATTTCATATTTAGACGAGGCTTTGGTGGTAGAAAGAATTGCGAAGGATGAGTTTTTTATACGATTTATATTGCACAGATAAGTAATACAAACATAAATCTGTGTGTTAAAGAAACCACAATCTATTTTGGAGCGTAAGACAATATTATATTTACGAGATACAACATTACTAGACACGCACTTGTACCACACGGCATCCATATTTCCATTCAATATCTTTATTTTAATAGTAATTAAAACCGAAAAATTACAACTAAACGACCATACAATACCATATCTTCTAAAGCATTTGAAATCAACCTACCAAACGGTGTAATAGCTCCACTTACCCAATGACAGTTGGTCTCGATGAAGTCCCCTGGCTCGTCCTTCGAGTCAAGTCCATCGTGTACTGTGCTCTCTGCCGCAGCGGAGAGGGGTTTGTTGCTGTGCAGGTTCTCCCTTGCCATTAAGCTCTGTGGTGACTTCCTCTGGTTCAAAGCCGTCGATGCGCTGGAAATGAAATTTTAGTTATTGTTATTTTGTTAGTTTTTCTGAATTTGCCCTAGAGATCGGTCAGTCTTACTGGTTTATGACCATTGACGGACTATAAGGGGAATTTAAGTAAGCCGTAATGCTTATTCAATAATTTGTTTGGGTAGATTTGGGACAAGAACCTCTTAGTGATAAATAATAGAGTTTTACGGATTTTATCGTGTTCAATTTAAAATGATACCTGATATCATCACGTAGAGTATTCACGCAAGCAACAGAAAGTCCTAAAACAACCTTTGTAAGCGTTTATTTTTCATTGAAAATTACTTAACACGCATGCCATGCATTTAAAAAAATGTCCACATATTAAAATATTTTTTAGGATTAAACTGTGAAAAGAGAAGTGATGAATAAAAGAACTAAGACGGAAGACAATAAAAAGCAAGCAACAAGATTAAAATACAGACCACTTCAGCACTTCATGTGCTTAATTTTTTACAAATAAAGGGCACAAACTTCCCTACTATTCTTTTAAAGTATATTTAATTAAAGATTATTAAATACTAACTTGATAGAGATGAAACAACAGATCTATAACAAAACACTGACTAATAATAACACCATAGAATAAACGGTTATATGAACAACCAAATTACAAAAGAAAATATCTTTTATACCTATCCGCTTCCATGACGCTAGTGATCTCCGGTTGTTGAGGAGGTTGCTGAAGATGTTGGGGTCCATTGCTCTCCAAGCCCAAACCTTGTCTAACGTCCACTGGCCCACCTAACAAAAGTTGTGTAGGCGATGATATGTGAGATCTGAAAAATAAATATTGTAATATATAATAATAAATATCATGAAAAAAAAACCCGATCGCATAATATTGGTTATACATATAAGAGATTCCCACCTATATATTGACTCATCACGATATCTCTGGAACCATAAGGCGTAGCGACTTGGAATTTGGAAGAACGGATTTTACGATATTCTACCCACCCCACTTGGTTGCGGGGTTGCTAGTTGGTGGAGTACCAGACTTGTTTAGCGAATTTTACGTACGATATATTTTATATCAAATGTTCCTGACTTTGGAAACTAAAATTGCGGTTACTATTCACAACTGTTTTTTAATTAATTTATTGTGGTGAAAAGTTAAAAAAATGAAAAATTGCTTAATAGAAACAATTCAACACATTTGTGTCTATATTGTATATACACACGTTTTACTTATTTAAAATAGTGTAAAGTCTGAAACTATTTTATGCAAAAATCTATGAAACAAACATTGAACCTATTAAGAAATTGTAGTTTTATGAAACACATTTATATAGTTTTTTTAGAAATTTCTATATAGTTTACACTTAATGAACAATTGAGTTTACTTATTCATCATTAGCGTTATGTGAGCGTTATGTTGTGTAAGTCGTGAGAGTGCCAGATTATTTTCAATTCAAAAAGTTACTTCACAACAAATTCTTATGAGATTTTATATATATTTAAGATTTTTTTAAACATACCTGTGAATTCCTGCGACGAGGTGAGCATGCGCCGCGTGATGTGCGGCGGCGGCGGCCGCTTGCTGATGGGCAGGGTCCAAGAGGACTCCACCGGCTAGGACCCCACTACCACCAACCACACCACCCCGTGCTAACAGCTGCTGAGCCAGCGACGCGTGTGATAGTGACAGTGCCGGCGATATCGCACCTGGAACAAGGTTCGAAGCTGTAGAAATTTGATTACAGGTAAGAGTCAAAATATATTGGTTTAGTATGAAGTTAATATAAGATAACACATGTTTATCCTACATGCATGCATTTTGATTGCAACTATAGTAAGAATACGTAAAACTTAAAGCTGTTAAGGAAATGTTGAACTATTAAATTAAATACAATATTGTATTGTGCTATATAATCAAACGCACCAGTTTTATTATATATGTATAAGCTAGATCAGTAAATATACAAGTTACTAAAGTTACTTCTATGAAATATAGAAAATAAAGTTGATGCAGATGTGTAAGAAGCGCAAACAAACATTCTAATTGTAGATTCAGCAGTATCCGAAGTTAATAACGAAAATTAATTAAATTTTTAAACACACATGATGCTACAAATAAGCATTAACAGCATATATATATCAAGGCAAGTTTAAAGTAGTAACTATAACATTAGCTACGTCTAAACCAACATGCATAAAATTATATCAGTGAAAGTGCATAGTATTAGATAGTGGCTATAAATTACCGAAGGACTTAATCCAATCCTCACCAGCACTAAGGTGGCCGTAGCTGCCGGTGGAGGCGGCTGATGGTGCCCTGACTGCTAAGCTGGCAGGCGAAGCTCGTATCACAGCGGCCAGGTCTAAGGACTCTGCGGAATAAGGACTCCAGGATACCGCGCGTTTGCGGTTCGCTGATGCACTAATCGCCCCACCCGATAGCCTGAGACGCGTGGGGGAGGCTATTCTTGATCCTGGAATGTTGAATTGATTAGGGATTTAAAAGGTATCGATTAAAGGTAAAAGGTTCCTGATAATTGGAGGACCAATCGTATCCTGTTATAATTGGACCATCGCGCAGTATTTAAGGTTCAAACACGTTTTTATTATGAATAGTACGAAGAATCAAGTGCTACTGAGGCACCCAAATTTCGTGACAATAAAGTATGTGCTACACGTCCTTACCTATTTATTTTTAGATATTAAAGATTTATAGACATTTTATAAAAGCAAAAAAGATTTAAAAAGAATGAATTCAAAGCTTACCTTCTAAACTAAGTTGGAAATCTTGGCTTGCAAGCGTACTTCCGGCATGCAACTCTGGGTGTAAACTTCTCGCGGCACTCAAATACTCCAAACCTGAAAGAAAAAAGATAACGTTTAACTCCAACTCTTTTCTCCTTTCCTAGCCGTTATTCTAATTTACCATGGATTCAGCTTGTAATCACCCCTAACGACAAGTTTTAATAGAGCGTCTAGCATCCGAACTCCACAACCCAAAGAGCATTATTTTTTCATCTTTGCCAGGCTAGTTTAAATCATATTTTTTTAATATTTTAAATCATTTAAAGCTATAATACAACATGTGTAAAATTCTATTTTCAACTAAATATTTAATCAAACCCAAAACCAATTAAAAAAATCTTACAGAAACCATTAAAATTAACGACAGCGCTTCTGTTCGAGCGCATTAACGACTCCACACATTAATTATAACCCATCAACGGTTATACATCAAAGGTCATTAATACCAACGACAACCCAAATCAAGACTTTATTGCGGCCATAAAACTGGGCACAACAATCGGAATTTAATAAAAGCGCCAAACGCCATCAGGCGAATATTTATAAGGCGATCCCATGAAGCAACGTTAGTCACGGGCGACGGTAATAACTGCAAATTGAGATGTCAACGTGTTGGGGGCATTTTGAATATAAACTGCCCGTTTATCGCGTCGGGTGATTAATAAGTAGACGGGTGTTTTATGATGCCCGAGTTGGACGCCACCAAATAAGTCGATGGAGTCAGCCGGCCGAGCCGGACGCCATTTGAAATTTTAATGGCGCTCGTCTGTGCTTACGTGGGTTTTTTAGATCGCTGTATGTACTACGGTAGAGATGATTAAGTACTGTGTAATATAGTATTGTGTATTATATGTATTTGGAACATGACTTAGTCTCGAATAAATGACTAGTTACATATGGTTTTTCTTATTACGACGCCGTTATATGTTAATTTAATAAGAAAATGTTAGAACTATAAAACTTACGTAAACCAATGAATCCAAATAATCTAAAAAATTTAATATCTGCCTCTATAACTTGCAATCGATAATGCGTACAATTTACTATACAAAAGTAATCATCATTATTAAAGTCATATTTTATATGTCGCTTTATTGTAAACCTCAATTATTCCATTAAGATATTTTAACTTCATATATTAAATGACGGTCGCCAAAGACTGAGAGTATGTCAAACTGTCATCTTTAATTGGTATGACTGACAGACATTTCTAAATATTTAAAATATTTAGCGCTAAATTAACAAAGTAATGTACAAATTCTTGTCTTCTTTTTTATACATCACTATTAAATAATTTTACTTGATAACTTTACTTGTAAACTAGAATTTCAAAACAAATAATATATACTACGAAAAACTATCCGCAATGTATGCTAAAAAAAGAGTTAAATAGTGATACATAAAAATACATCACTATTATTTAAAATTTTATTCGACAAATTTAAAATACTCTTGAAGGGTTTGACTACAATAAAATTTACATACAATTAATTTCAGAACAATCACGTTATTACCAAAAAATGTCAGTACTTCACGTTGAAGCATAAGTAGGATTCTGCAAAGCCACTAGATTACAACCATTGACAACTTTAATTACATAAAATCATTCAGTACTTCAAAATCGTTAACCTTACAGCGTTATATGTGCAAAATCGTAAATAGGACTTCAGATCCATGTTCGCAATTGAGCGTTTCACTATATCATATAGATCGTAACATAAAAAGTGAGTTAGTATGCATTTAATGAAGTTTACTCTTTAGCCAGAAGGTTAATTGTACTAATCAATTTAGATGATTTTTGTCTATCTACATGGATCTAGAGACAGGTTTTATTGCCCAATATACAAGTTGTAGATCGTAAATATAAACATTGAGATGATAGTCATGTACCTAATGTTTAATCATAGGTGAATGTTTATTACATAAGTTTTAATGTCATATAAAAGTTAATTTAGCTAATCAATTCTGAATGTCGATTTTTTGTGTATCGAAACGTTGGATTAGACTTGTTATGTTTCTTTATTCAGTGAAATCACAGACTTTTAAGTTACTATACCTTAATTTAATCATATTGGCGAGGTGAATATGTGAACATAATAATTTACTGAAAAGTTTAACACATGTATATAAAGAAGTTTCAGCTGCAATTTCGAATATAATTTTCATGTTACCAAAAAGCTTATTTCGCAGTAATTTTTTTAATACAAAATACACATACAGCTTGAACTGATCCTTTTCAATTATAATCAAATTAGACGTAAGCTTCATTTGGCTTGATATACAGACATAACTTTGAATAACTGAGTCTAATCTACAAGCATAATATCCTGTATTTGAAGTTTATCAAGCTTAAGGCCCCAGTAAAATAGTACACAAACAAAAATGAATTGTAAAATATAAATAAATACCGTACAACATTAGCAAGTAAATACATTTATACGGATAGTGTCAAAGGCTAACTAGATTTGTCGTTTCCTATTCCCGGACAGACCACCGTACCTCACAGACGGCAAATTAATAATATCCATAAATTAATATCAATAAACGGACAATTATACATCGTAAAACGTTCAAGAGACTTATGATTAACTGTAAACAATCATTATTAATTCATGTTGATTTATTCCCAACTATAAGTTACAATATTATTATGTATATTTTACAAGTATATTTATCATAAACAACGCTTGATTACTCTTGTGCTGTTTATTGATTTATTTAAAGATTTGAAATGATTACAGGAAATACCACATACGTCTTATAAAACAAAAGTGTATAAACACGTAGTAATATTTAAGGAACCTATGATAAGATTACTCTGACTAGTGGTATGGTGGCAGAAGGTCGTGGGTTGAATCCTGCGGGGCCTCAACAAATTGTTATTCTTTGTTGTTTCCTACTTGTTAGGGCAATTTGGGCAATCAATTCTGAAAAGTAAGATGATCCATGCGTCGGATGGGCATGTAAAAGTCAGTCCACCCACCAACCCGCATTGGACCAGCGTGGTGGGATACGGTCCAAAAACCACCTAATGGATAGGGGTGTATTAGGGGAGGCCTATGTCCAGCAGTGGACTATCACAGGCTGATGATGAATGATAAGAAATTACATACTTATGCATTTATTACAAATGCTATTACATTTTTATATAATTAGTAGTAAAGTTTATAATTTTCTATAAAATAGTGATTTTGTAATCAAAACGTCAGGACAGCTTTGCAAAAATACTTAGCGTTAGTCATTTCGGTATTTCATTTTAATAGCAACGTAAAAAATCGTTATTTATTTAAATCAAAAATTAAGTTTCTATTAACCGAACTCATATACCTACAGTTCGATACATTATCGAAATCAAATACCACATATAGATACCGATTACCTCGCGACACACGGTAGGCTTTAGCGAGACGATAATCGAGCGAAAAAACTCCGGGCAACCCCCACGCCGCGGTTATTTAGTTATTAATCAAAGTTAATCGTTCGCCCGCCCCGTGGCGATCGTGTCACGGCCGACGAGCTCTCGCGGCGATTACACGCCCATTCCCTCGAAAACAAACACGTTTTCGGATCGGCCGAGATGGACGAGAAAAAAAAAGCGACAAGCATCGACGGACCCAAACTTGCCGGCCATCACGCTCCGCTTAACCGCCCGTCTTGGCCCACAAATAATGGGTTCATACTCGAGGCGTCGGCGTCGGACCATTTCGCGGACCCACAACGAGATTGGTTTCTCGAAAATCCGTGGAATTAACGCATGTGGTCCCCCTTTGGGCCGCGCCGCTCCGAGATTTTTATGTCTTTATCTTCCTCCGTGAGAAGCGAGCAATGTTCGAGAGCCGAAAAGGTATACGGACGGCGAAATGCCGAGAGCAAATCATCGATCGAGACGTATGCGAGTTCGGTACGTTTCGAATTCCGTACGCGTGTGGCAAAAAGCGCAAGCGAGATTCCGCTTTATTGTGTTTTTTCGTTGCAAGAGAATGGTGGGCGGTTGGTTTGAGGCATTTCGGTCGGTTTTTGCTTGACCGGTCGGGTGATGTATTAATTTCTATCGATAGCGATTGGGCGTAAAATTAGTTGTCGGGCGGACGACAACTGGCGGTCTGCGGTCGCGTCGAGCGTCAAAGTATGAATCCGGAGCGCTTTGTTGGGGCGGCTACCTTTGCCGCGGTGAGCAGCGACTTTGTAACGGCGTATACTAATGAGGGCGACTGTAAATTATGACTTTAGTTGTTATTCGAATGCGCGGCGAGATGAAGGCGAGGCGACGTGAATCCGTAATGTCGGCGTGGGTTTGCGTTGCTCCTTTTATTTAAATTTTTTTCTCGTCCTCGAATTTTTAATATCCACGGACGCATAAAAATGCGAGATATTCGATGTGTTTAATTATAGACGAGGGATACGTGAACGCAGTCCTTTTAAGGATTGATTTACGACGGTCGGACGGACGGGGTGCCGTCACAAGGTTTACAATCAAAGAATACAAAAGGTACATTTTTTGCACGGTATTTCTGATAAAGTTGCAAGAAAATCACATACGCTTTACTAAGTAGAATCCAACGCAGCATACTTCAAGTAAAAACCGAAACCATAGTCTAGAAAACCAACAAAAAATCAAACTACCACCAATGGAATCTTTCTAAGCAACCATCAGTAACCAAAAATATCTCCAAAAAAAAGACCCATAAATATTGCACATAATAAACCAAAATCATAAATCCATACAGGATCACAGCAATATAGAACAAATCATACCATCCGTTCATTAAAACATCAGGCGTTATAAAGCGATTAGCGGTACGGGGGAAAAACGCGGTCCGCTAACAAGGTTTTTTTTTATAACGTAGCAGGTAGCCGGTGCTATGTAAAACAGCTATAATTCTGACGCTTCCAGGAATATCATAAAAAGCCACTCCAACTACCCGGTGATTGATGTCTTGATAGGTTTTAGTTCTTTTTTCGTTTCGTTTTTTTTTTGCAATATTCTAAATTAAAATCTTACTTGAGTCTACATCGGAGTTATTATGCGTGTGTGTTCACAACTTTGAAATCTTTGTGTTTCCCGTTTCACGCGATTCAATGACGACCGGAAAAAGTTTTATATTACGATAATTTTAAGAAATAAAGCAAGTCTCATCGATTTCTTAGACACGTACAAAATTACAAAGGAATTGTTTTTATTTATACGTAACATTCATATAAAATTCAAAAATCACTAGCGTTCATCATTAGCGTTTTTTTTTTTCAGTTTTATATATTCTACATACCATAAAATCTCATTACAACAAAAAAATAAAAATTAATCTTATGATCCTACTGGAGTTATTTTTTAGAAAAAAACTTTATCGAACTTTTAAATAAATTCTCATTTCAATAAAAGAACAAAAACAACATCCAACATTAATTCACAACATAATACAAACAGAACATTAAACGAACGTTTCCTTTACAACAGCAATTAGCGCAAAAACAGCTCAATCCGAACGCACGGAGGCGAATTATATCGCATAATGTTGAACCGTAACTCTTAATTACATTCGCGGCTGTAATTGCGAGGGACGAGTGCTGCATGCCCTTCAAGTTTAATGGTGCCGCCTTCGGACTTTTCCCCGCTTTCGTCGGATACGATCCGTGATGATGCACTTAGATGGCGTCATTAAAAATGTTATTTGGCGCGATTAGATTATAAAATTATCATTAAAACCTCTCGACAATTATTTCTATTGTTTACGCGAATATTATACATTATTAAACAAAATGACTTTACGTGGTCACGGGGTAGAGTCTTCCGTGACCACGGCCGCTGGAAAGTGTTCGAAACCGCAATTTAAAAATGCAAAATAAACGCGATAAAATCTGTAAAGTCATTTTATTTAATAACCTCTTGACAAAATTTACTATTTACTTTATTTTGGGCATGAAAAAATCGGTCCACCCACCAAGTCGCATTAGACAAGCGTGGTGGGATACGGTCCAAAATCCCCCAAATAAAGAAATGGAGGCAAAGTGTCAAGAGCAAAAAGTCTAGCAGTGGACTAACACAGGCTGATGATGACGACGATGATGATGACTTTACTTTCTTAACAATGTCTGCCAAATATTTGTGCAAAATTCTCAAAAATCTGAATGTTCACTTTTTCATAAACATTTCATAAATAATGAAATATTAAAAATATCAAATGTTTGGCAAAATAATGAAGTACAGCATTAATTCATATATTTTCAAACTTGCTATGTACGATTACTGAATGAACCAATCAATAAACTTTTTAATCATTAACTTTTATTTCTGAAGTCAACCATAAATTCAACATCTATATAATTGACCAAGTTTCGCATTGTCCAAAATTATCATTATTTTCCTTGTGCTTGTTGTTTCTTGAATGAAACCTTTTGTTGTTTTTATAAAATAAATATATTTATCATGATATAAATGTAAAATCATCATCATCATCATCAGCCTTTGATAGTCCACTGCTGGACATAGGCCTCCCCTAATACACCCCTATCCATTAGAGGGTTTTGGACCGTATCCCACCACGCTGGTCCAATGCGGGTTGGTAGGTGGACCGCCTTTTTACATGCCCATCCGACGCATGGATCATCTTACTTTTCAGACAATTGGGTGATCGGCCCAAACTGTCCTAACCAACTAGGAAACAACAATGAAAATTTGTTGAGTCCCCGCAGGATTCGAACCCACGACCTCCGGTTTCTAAAGCAAACGCCAATACCACTAGGCTACGGACAAAATATACACGTTAAATGTGTACAAAACTTCAAATAAAACAAACTCATAACACAGAACTTTCTTGGAAACTTTAGTATCATCGGCTATCAATAGAAACGTACACCAGAGAACACCAAAGGATAGAAACTTGAGATAGGCAAGCTGCATCCATACGCTTCCGGTCCCTAAACCACTAATTACATGTTAAAGGCAACGGTTTAATTGCCCCAAAGTTGGGGAATAGACGGGGGGTTTGTTTTGAGTGGTTGTTCACTACAGCCGATGTCGGGAAACACTTCCCTAAATACGACCAATTAAGATAATGACACAACGCCACCACTAGAGCCAATAAAAACTTCGAATATTTGAAAATAAAATCGATAGAAACTATAAGCTTGCACAATCCATAGTAGCATAAAGGGTTATATTGATTAACCGCCGTTATTTCAGAAGCTAATATCGTCAAAAAACAAAGTCATAAAAACGCGCCCTAGCTTTTTCCGCGTAACATCTCTAATGACATTCTTATTTATGCTATGGTCCTGTTTGTCGTAGATAGATGTATTTGACTCAACTCACTGTATCTAAATCCAAGTGACATTTTAAGCAAGTCTTTAAAAAAAAAGGAGAAACATATTTATTTGTTCACTAGCCGACCCTGCCACGCGTTGCTGCGGCTATGTTTTACTTATTTTAAATTGTAATAAACAATTTGAGGGCTTAAGATAAAATGTCAGTCATGAAGACCACCATGTTTTATTAGAAAAATTTAAAATGTAAAGAAACAGTGAACTCGATGAAGCTACCGTTATACCTGAATACAATGAAAAATCGCAGTGGTATAAAAATCGACTGAAGACGATTAATCAAAATGTTCCTTCTGTTGATATCTTGCAAAATTCTACACAAAAGAGTTCGTTTAAAAATTATTATTGTTCATATAATTCTTACTTTTCTATTAAAATTGTTATAATTTGAATGGATATGGAGCACTACCACCAAAAACATAGTTTTTATGTAATAGTAGCATTTTATGTAATATAGTATTTTATGTTGTTGGCGCATATCACAGTTTTTTTATTTAATGGCTTGGTAAAAAATAACGGCGTCATGATGTTGCATTTTTGTTTTTAACAATAGATAATAATAATTATAAATTTAAATGACCAAAACTAATTAATTTTAAGCAATTACTTTTATTATCCCAATTCTCATATTATCAACGAAAAGTTTATACTATAAAACAGCGCCATCTAATGACACACACAACGCAATGAATAGATGTCATCAACTGTCACAATCGTTTTGTAGCAAACATTTTGCATTAAATAATAATATAAAAATAAATCGCAATAAAACAATATTGCGACTATAAATAAAGATTTAAGCTATTCTATCTTTTAAGTTGGATTAAACTGTACATTGTGTGCAACTATATTTTAAAAATGGTTAAGTAGTTTAGGATTTCATCGCGCAAAAACATCGTGACACGAGATTTATATATATTAAGATATAGAATATCAAGCTTTAATTTACCTATATAACTTATGTCACATAACACAATATATATTAAACCGTTTAGTTACTAGAGCATAGTACGTTCTATAAAAAGGCACGAATTCCACTACCTTTTTTTTAACCCCTAGAACCACAAGATGTCTGGTAAAGTTGAAGCTATTTAATAACACCCTGATATGCGGGCGCACAGACAATGCACTTTACCGCAGAGCACGTGGCAGAAATAAAATATTGTCGAGTGTCCTTTGGTTTTTGTTTTAAATATTTCAACGCCTGACAACAATAACGACCGTTTAAAGTTTAAAAATAAGCGAGATACGCTGGGGTGGGTATTTTGACTTCTACATTTATTATTTATTTCGAGACTACGTAATTAAGATATTCAGTACATACATCAGAGTGTATTGAAGAATATAAATGAGAGAATAAGACGTAAGTGCAATAAAGTTTTGTCAAAGATAGCACGCAAGATCTTGGTGACTTGTTGCTTGAACGCGCTTATCTCTGAAACCACTGATTCAACTTTAAAGAATGACGTTGATTTTAAATATTCTATTCATTAGGGAAATCTATAGACTGCAAATCGAAGAGCTAACACTAAAAGGAATGGTTCACTTATTCAATTCCTCGAATGGTTTTCACTTTCTGAGTTTCGTTAATAAAAATGTTTACCTTCTAACTCAACTAAATAGTCAGTTCAAGTAAGCTTCCGCTGCACTTTACAAAAGAAATCCGTTACCTTTCTACACTTCACAGAAATCATTTCAAAACTGACCCGAAACGAAACGGTCACAGTTCCAAAGAGATCGCGAAATCCATTACTACTTTCCAGCATTAACTCACTCATTTTCTCCACCATCCAGTACTGTCCGCAACAGTCATTGTCTTTGTAAATTTATCTCACACAAGAGCACATAAATTACACAGAGTCGGAGGAGATTTATCCGTGGCGACTTAATGAGTGGCAATCTTTAGGTCTGTCCCCAAGTCTCGTCCCGTTTTAGACTTCATCCCGAGGTCTGCAGTGTGAAACCACTATAATGTGTTGCGTTACTCACCGCGCTCTGTCGTTTCGTGTGAATTATTGTGAACAAGCTCTCGCCTGTGGTTTTGTTCGCGTATATGTGTAGATATTTATGTATTCACTCGGTCTTTAAATTAAAAGTTCTAATTTCAATACCAAAGCCTCTTTGCATAAAATATTAAAGGTTTCATCAAAATCGGTCTTGACGTTTTACGTTACACATGGAATGTTATCTGTAAAATTGTGATAACATCCGTTATTTAAATAAACCTAGTAATATTCTCGTACATAAGTCTTGTATTACTCTCAAAATTATTAATGAAGAGAAGCTGAATTCAATAATATAGTGACAAACGATAATACACTTTCACTTAATGGTTTCAGAATATTAAGTTTAAATATAAGTGTGAAGATATTAAAGGATCATCAGAACAGATGTCCGTGCATCGGGTTGCATGCCGCTCTAGTCCAGGGAATCTCAAACTCATTGCTCCCCATTTACATAAGAAAAAAGTTAATTCCTGTTTTTGGAATAATTAAAAATTACCCCTAATGGAAATATTTATACATTTATAACAACAAGCAAAATAAGATGTGAAAACGATGTCAACAAAATACCATATTAATCTCAAAGATAGCATAACTCTAGTATTTTAACGAATAATAGCGTTATACGTTTTGACGGTAACAGTTTGACATCAGACCATAAACGAAATAATATAATGTTTTCTGGATGTATATCACATGATCTTGTCACAAACTAAGCAAAGCTTGTACAATGGCAACTAGACTAACTGATAAATACATAGATTCACTTTTATATTGTAAATAAATACATAATTTATATATACAAACACCAGACACGAGGAAAACACTATGTTTATCACACAATAATTCTTATGATGGGAATCAGGGTCACTAACCACTATATAATAAAGAATTCCAATCATAAATGACTCTGTTAAAGTTTTATCAAAGAGCTAGGTGAGGTCTAGTATTGATAATTTAATTCTCAATTCTTTTTACACTCCTAATATCGCGAACTCAAAATAGGGACTTAAACATAACGTAACGCAGTTTGAGAAGCCATGCCACAGTACATCCATAGCCGAGGATGTCTCAAGTCGACATACCGCCGCCACATGTCGAAGATTTGATATTCGCAAAAACACGTGTTAAGTTGATAATTAGCTTTCTCGGAAGTGAACGGAACGGGGGGCATGATGTATGTTTCCCTCAACACGGGGTTTTGTTAACAAACACGTAGCCGGTGTTAATTAATGTTGGGTGCAAAGAAAAAATTACGAGCTTGCAAAGAAAGTGTCGTGGAATATGAGGCTTTTGAAAATCATCAATTATAAGTCAAAATATCTGATAGTTATAGGTGTTGTAAAAGACACTTTATTATTGATTTTCTTTTACTTTGTTATTGTTTATCGGTGCTGATTAATTATTGCGTTAATAAAAAATATTTTGCTAGTATTTTAAATTTTTTTACCAGGCAAGAAAGATAGACAAATTATGTTTATCTTTACATTTGTATGAATAAACGCGATGTATAATCGCGTCTAAGGGCATTTTTTATATCTGATCTATAAACTTATGACACATCTACATAACTAAGGTTATGAGAAAAAAAATTAAATATAAAAATTTAAATAATTAAAAACATTACAGCCAAGAAAACACCACAGGGAAAATTAAATCATAACCAGAGACTTCATAACCAAAACTTGATTTATAAACTACCAACTACGAGGTAAAATCAAACGACAATAAAGTCCTAAATATAAACTGCCCTAATCAATGTTACAAAACGCAATAAAAAAAAACATCCAAATCAACGAAAATTGAGCGTGACGAACGCAACAAAAGCGAACGTATTTAAGATCACAAAATGATACTAGTTGTTAACTGAATACAGATAAAAAAAAACACAATAACGACGTTCGATCACGGGCAACGACCCGATGCGAATTTGCCGATAATAAAAAAAAACCAACATCTCAATAGACGCCGACCGTATTAAGCCACAGTTTTGAACGAAAACGGCTAAACTATAGTCGATCTATAAAAGACTCATAACAAATACGAAGAGACCAAGCCGTGGCAATGAAGTGAAGACGTTTTTAGTGATAAAGTAGCTTTTGATGACTTCATCCGCATGTACAATTATTTTTTTGAAAAAGATGCCTAAGTTCTTCCCAGTTATAGCAACTATCTTTTAGAGAAGGTCTCGTGAAAATCTGACCAGCCATTTAAGAGAATAACCAAGAACTAGACAGACAGATAGGCAGACAAAAATTAAAACAGTTGTTTCGTTATATATCACAATATAATAATCATTTACAAACGGTTATTTTGATGATGCAAACAAACATTCCAGCTTTATTTATTTGTTTAGATTGTCACCGACATGACAATCACTTACTTACAGTCGACTAGTAACAACTTGTAAATGCATACGTACGACGCCGCTCCGTTGCTATGGTTAAATGAATAAAAAGTTTGAATGAATTCCGAACCTTATTTAAGTAAACTATACAAGTTTTGATTACATTACGCAATATAGCCGATGCGGCTAATGATCGGGCTATCGACACATGAAGCAATTATGTCCAGTATCTCGGTTCGGATTGGAAAAAAGTGGAATCAAAGTTTCTGGGAACAATTACGTGCGCGTGTCGTGGGCGTTACTGTGTGCCCCAAGTTGTAGGAGGGGCGTTTGTGAGTTATTTACTTATGTTATCCTCCGTAGCCTAGTGGTATAGGCGTGTGCTTTAGAATCCGGAGGTAGTGGGTTCGAATCCTGCGGGGACTCAACAAATTTTCATTGTTGTTTCCTAGTTGGTTAGGGCAATTTGGGCCGATCACCCATTTGTCTGAAAAGTAAGATGATCCATGCGTCGGATGGGCATGTAAAAAGTCGGTCCACCCATTGGACCAGCGTGGTGGGATACGGTCCAAAAACCCCCTAATGGATAGGGGTGTATTAGGGGAGGCCCATGTCCAACAGTGGACTATCAAAGGCTGATGATGATGATGATGATTGTGGAGTAGTAGTTAGTTTATGCTTCATATTAGACTATGAAAATGTATGATGCTAGTTTCAGAGGCAGTTCTTCGTTGCGAACAAATAAGCATCTGTTTGAATGTTGCTTTATTGGCCCTTAATAAAGTGCCATAGATCAGTGAACATGATAGGTTAATTATGATGCTCGAAAGCTACTACCATCACGCTGTCTAATATTACTGCAAAATAATTATGTGCTATCATTGCTATACAGATTCGTGCAGAAATTCTTATCAATATTGAATATGACTTGTTATGAAGTTGTTTGTATCACCAATTCCCACAATAATAAAGTATATCGCAACTAATAAAGCCTAATATAAGAAAACCAAATATACATTATTCAAACAGCACATATATTTATAAAGTCGGGACATGAAATCTACTGCACGTAAATATTATTAAAATAATGCAAAAAAAAATCGCATTAAATAATCATTTCATGTCTGAAAGGATTATTTAGTTGAGTGAGTCATTATTAATTGAATGTTCAAATTATTTCCACTCAAAATATTCAAACAGAGAAGAAAATTAGCACTTTCTAAACACACCCCACATTATTTCATTAAAATCACGAACACCACACTTACACTACAATTATCGTATAACATTAATATCAACGAGCTTCCGCCACCGCTTGCGTTGACGCCACACGGCAAAGCCCACACCAATGAGAGGGAACCAGTTCCGAGATGTCTCAATCACGTAGCGGACCGGATCAATCGTTGCCGACAGGATTTTTTCGTCCGTCACGATCGAACAGGTTCAACCGGTGGTTTTCAACCGTCCGATACACTTCCTCGCCGATTGTTTCAGCCGCTGTATATACTCTACTTTGTTTTAGTCGATCGTTCTTAATGAGATTAAGTCGTAATAACTTGGTTGAAAAATCGTCTTGTTATTGTATGATCTATTTAAAAAGAAGTGATCACAAAAGTACGTGTGTTAGTACAATTGTATTGTCACAAAAGTACAATTGTAATTAGATTTTTCAGCCTATGATATACTTGAGTGACTTTTTTTTATAAATTCAAAACTTTACATCCATTCCTAAATTAGTAAAAGCTATGTACAATTGAATAAATACCCGCATTATTTAAAGAATAAGAAAAGCTCATTCTAACTATACTGAGCTTTCTGACACAAGACCAAGTACAAAGCCAAGCGGACCAGAAACAAATGACCGCCATTAAACTAACACAAAGGTATCGAAAGGTGAAATTATCGCTTAAAAGACGCACTATCAATATTTATTAAAATAATTCCAGTCGTAGTACTCAGCGGGATCTTTCTGCGCCTCTTCAATCATTGCGTCTACTTCTTTATAAATTATTATGTATATTTTGAGTCAATGTGAAATCTTCGTAAAAAAGCAGTATATCGCGATGAAACGGATAGGGTTTTTATTAGTTAAATGTTTGACGTTATTATAGAAGTATTGGGAGGTAATTAAAGGGAGTAAAATCTGTCAAATAGTATTCATCTGATATCGACTGTATTACTTACTGCTCCTTTAATGTCGTAAAGGAGCAGCAGCAAGTAGTGCAGTCGTTATCAGGCTAATGTATTGAAAACGAAATAGTGGGTTCGAATCTTGCATGGATTTATCAAGTTTTTGTACAACGTAAGTTCGTATAGGAAATAAACAAAAGATGGTTAGGGAATTGACGATTTTGTTATCAATTTGCCTGTAAAGCAAGTTGATCCATGCTTCTTCTAATGGGAATTGTTTTCTACGACAGTGAAGGAAGAGGAAGTGTGACAATTTTCGCGGGTACACTTGTGCACTATAATCTTCTGGATGGATGAAGCCTAAAATAACTCGATCGCTATAGTCCATAAGTCAAGTAAGTTAATGAATTAGTAGGACATTATCATCGATTGCATCACTAAATAGTTCGGATATAAACCCGAGACGCTCTACTTCCTGGGCATGTGATAAAGACAAAAAAAAACAAAATGTTTGTATTGACCGATCGGCCCATTAGGTTATCTAGTGGACGCGGAACGATGAATGTTGAGTATATAACCAAGGCCCGATTATCTGGGCCCTTTTAACGTGTCGAAATAACTGCTTTGTGAGGTTTCCATGGTTTTTGTATCGTGAGATGAACTATGACATGTTAACAAGTCATGGAAGGGGCCATCAACATTGCAAAACCGTTGAGTCTTTGATGTCATGATAGAATAAGAAACAAAAAAATGTTAGGTAAACATTAACAGACATCATTTAAATGTAAACTAAATAAAGTAGCGTTTAGGCACGACATATTTATATACAATTGATATCTAAATGAATGGGAGAGTAATATTTATGTTAAAATTAACGTCTTTTATTACCGTGAGTAAACACATACTTGTAGCACATGTCCTATTTCCAGATTTAAGTAAATAAATGAATATTGTTCACAATCATTTATTTATTTAAGATAATTAATGAAAATCTCCTAATTTACATGCAATGCATGTGTATTCAATGAACGTATTAATTAATAAAACAAATATATTTAAGATACATGTTAATTTCAACCTGTCGTATTTAGACGTTAATAAAAATCCTTAGACTGTTTAACTAAAAAAAAAAAAAACGGCGGTCAATTAAAGGAGCCGAGATCAAAATTAAGCCTTCTTCGTTTAAAATGCATTAATCCAGTCACATGTCATGCCAGGGCCCGCACCATTTGTCCCACTCTAAAACCCGTTCCAGTACACTTCTCGCTTTCTCTAAGGAGATTAGGGCGCGGGATAAATTTATTCTGACAAGATATTTAGAAACCGACCGACGATCCATTCAAAGCAAATTATTTTCGAGTAAAAAAAAAATACAACGTCCCGAATGAAGGAGCGATTTTTTTCGTCGGAGAAATATAGTCGCATTAATAACGTTTAGCGTTCGACGTCCGTGGTGGTTTCTGTCGATAGAACTTTTTAAATTGTTAATACCGAAAAGCGGCCAGATTGAAATCGGTTATTATCGATTTTTTACAAAAATCGTATTCAAGCATGATGATGTTTTTTCAAACTACGAAACTGTTAAATTATATCGAATCTTATCATCTAGTTCGATCGATAAAATTTTAGTGTTTTGATCTGATCTGTGAACGCACATATAGAAATCTTTACAGTTTATTTTATATCAGTAAGAATATATATTACCTTTGTATTTCTGTCACCTTCAAAGCCTTCGCTTACCTTTTTCCCGTACGAGTAACATGAACTCTCAATCTCTCGTACCGTTTTTACGCTCGGTTAGCGAAGAGCTGGGGCCTTAATTTACGATTATCGGGCGATGAAGACATACGGATACAGACTCTGTATATATATATTATATAGTGTACGACTATATATATATCGATACGTTACGGAATATCGATATTCGAGTCGACAAAAATTTACGAGAATGATTTAGTGATGTCTCCGTATATCGACGCTTTCGAAACGAACTCAAACTGGTACGGCTTGGCGACTTATTAATATCGACGAGGGCGGCCTACGTCGCTTCAATAACTCGATAGTGATTGGCAGTTATCATTATCGATACATAAAACGCATCGTCGAGTGGCAGGTGAAATAAAGTGATTAAAGTGGCCGGCGCGTTTTGAATTTAACACTTTTTGTGAGCGTTGAGGAGGTGCGCGCGAGGAAATTTATTAATAATGTTGCTAGCAAGCTAAATTATACGTCAATGCGCCGGTTATCCTTGCGGTGGGGCTTTCGGAATGGAATCGTAATTACGCCAAGTCGGTGTCGGGATGTAATTAAAATATAATCATAAGCGAGGGCATGGCGGCGGCTGCGAACAAATACGTTAAATATCAACTCGATAGGGATTAATTATCTTCTGCGTTCCCTCGGCTATTTTATGAGATTTACAGGCTTACTTAGAAACGCTGTACACATTATTGAACAAAACTACTTTTAATGTTAATCGTGTATATTTAACTTCTAAATTGCTGACGTTTGTAACCCTTTCCAGCGGCTGTGATCACGGAATAGCACCAAAATGTCGGAAATAAATGTTAAAATCGCGATAAAAACCATTAAAATTCCTTCTATTCAATAATATGTAGTATTCGCGTAAACAGAAAAATGACGTATATATTAAACAACTTGCCAAAGCCCTCTTTTATGTGTTTGTACAAATGTACAAAATATTACGGTATTGTTACGAAATAATTCTAGTTATAGTTTTTAATTGTGAAATTGTTCGCATTATTCATTACAAACCGTAAATATTCTCTACGACTAGAAATACGGAATTACAAGTAGACAATCGTACATAGAAGTCCGGTTTTTCATAAGCTGGATGCATTAAAACCGAATCCATGCTTGTTGGATTCTGACTCCGATAACGACATCTTTGTTGTCGAGACTAAAAAGCGGAAAGCCTGTTGTTTTACGCCGTTCAAGAAATCACCCAGTTCGGACCACTTCTAAATCTATTCCCCGTGCATAAGGTAAGTTTTCGTACGAGATAGAAGGGATGTTATTAATTCGGAGTCCGCAGGGCTTTATCGTGGCTCGTAGGTTGGATTTGAATAAAAATACGATTTATATGTCTTGGAGCGGTCGCCGCCGCAGTGTCGGGTTACCAAGCCGGTCCAGGGGACCCGTTCGGCTCCCAATTCGCCCGATTTCCGAGTAAGTTATTAACTTTTGCCTTGTCACTTGGCTTGCGAAATTTAACGCCGCGCACCGCCCGAGGCCGCTAGCGTTTTGCATAATCGGCCCAATCGACCGTGATTACTACTAGGTATTGGTTATCATTAGCGTGGTTTAGTACTCAAATTATGGTTAGTTTAAATATCAAGTTGGTGAGACCAAACAGTAGCAGACGATACGATGTGATGACAAGTTTAAAACACTAAGTGTTAGGTACTGTCTAAATATGGGATGAGATGAATTTATTTATTATATTTTTCATCAATAACATTTTACTATATAAATAAAAAATATGGACTTAGTAAAGACTTTTTTAGTTTTAAAATGCCACATGTAGGAAAATGGCCATTTAACATTACGCCGCGATCGATACAAGTGAGGCAGCAGAGAAAAGTGTCTAAAAACAACTAAAAAAAGCAACTTAACGGCGTAAAGTACAAGCGAGTGTTTATTATCTACGTTACTACACATCTCCCATTAAATAGAAAACTGGCGTTGCTGAAACTGGTCAAGCGTGAGCCCTACATCGCTGTTTATAGTCGATATGTGGGTCTGTAGGGTATAGGACGGCGGCCATCCGGTGTGCGACCAGTAGACGAAATACGAGACGGCGAAATAGTAACTGTGGACATTACCGATGAGTGGACATGTCACATCATGGCGACACGGACGATGTCACGCGACATGCGACATGCGACTATCGCGCGCAAATAGTGGCTAATTTTGAGATCAAAAGCCAAAATCATGATAACTTTAAAAGTCGCGAAGGAGAAATTGATCAGATAGACTACTGATGGTTTAATATAGTATTAAATGATGACCGGAAAATAGCAGAGCAAAATTAAGATATGAACGATTTTATTGTTTGTCGATCTTTGAATTGATAACTCTTTAATCGAAGTTTGTTTACGGCTATGCAATTCATGGTGAGAAGCCAAACAACGATGAAAAATAACTCCAAAACAGATTAGTCAGTTATGTAAAAGGTTGCTTATAGTGGAAATAGGGAAGACATGTATCTTTCGAGGCTATTCAATCAATATCTCCCAATAATAGTAATAAACCTATTCCGACAGTCCCGTCTAAATTTACTTATTAATCCAGCAATTTCTACCATTTCATGGTATCAGGTTAAGCCACATGTTTTCTGCCGACCATCAATAAATATCTTTTTGCAAATACGCTATCTCGGCCGTTAAAGCTTTCCAGAGAGATTCCTTGAATACTAAACGAGCTGTGGCAGCGGGCAAAAACATTTTTCGATTTTAAATGAAGCCATCAAACATGGCCGTTGGGTGCGGTGTATCATTGACCACAAAATGTGAACTATTTAAGCAACCATTTAATTCGAGGCCGGCTCAATCCGTTCCGAGCTTGGACCTTTTTTGCACATTATCCGTGCTGTATACTCGATCTGCCGGATTCGAGGCGGACGCAAGAATAGTATTTAGGAATGGCACTGCCAATAAATTGTCTCGGAAATACTTTAAAGTGTTTTTCTATGGTATTGCCGGCATTCCTCTCGTTTTCAGGTCAAACAAAATGTAACGGGTTGCAAATGGATGGCACAGATCTTCGCTAAGGTGGATATAAGAAGCGTTGAGACTGACGATAGGACTATTAAGTCTAGACATGAATGGGTTATTACCCGAATATGATATAGACTTTTTATATACTATGTTAACCATAACAACGTTAGGCGTGTATTTACGTTTGGCAGTACATAATTCGTAAAACGGTCGTGGGTTTTGCATCACACGGGGACTCAATAACTATTTATTATTTCCTGGTTAGTCAGAATGATTCGGGCCGATGATGCGATAGCCTGTGGGTAAAAATATAAATTACTTTTTACAGACTCATCTGTAAAAAGTCAGACATGTGCCTAATTTCTCTGCCGTCATAGAAGAACACTTATGCCTACGCGTACATATGTGCACTATAAAAATCTTTATTTTAGTTCGTTTCATTCGTTCTCCATAGACGAAATCAACTATGCGGACACTATTTCGTCGATAATCTCTCAATAATAAGACCGGCAGCGTGACCTTTACATTCGACAGGGCTCTATCGAGCGTTCATAATGTTAAGGCGGCACCGAGAGGGGTCCGAATAAAAAAGGCGGGCTAATTGAGCGTTATCTCGGACCCGGTGTTATCGGACCTCCGTCGCGTAAGCGGACACCGAGATGCGATTTTTTTTCCGTCCAGACACCGTAAACAGTTTCGTTTCGGCGCACGAATGCCTTCCTAAAGGGTTAAGTTTCTTGCGTGCTTTAACTTTTGCTAGTGGTTTTTGTTTTCCGATGCATGTTCTGAGTGTATTGTGTTTCGTGCCCTTTGTCTTTGTTTCGTACGATTTAATTTAAATTGCTTTATATAAAAAGTTTACCAGTAACAAACGCCTGTTTAGAAGCAATTTTAGTAGCAAAGTTGCGAGCATAAAGTAAGGGAAAAGCAAGTCATTTCGGTGTGTTGAGGAAGAATGAGAGGAAGTTCATATAGTTGTGCCAGACAGCTGTACTTTATGCTGACCTTTTGATTTATAAATAATTTATAAAAGTGGAACCCTAAAATTAGGGGTGGATTAATCCCCATTCCCGTAAAAAACCGTAACGAAATTTCGAATTATTTAACAACTATTTAGCAATTTGATTAATGGGGCAGCTTTCCGTGAATATACAAACACGCTCAAGCCCGAAGATATTCCGAAGGGAGCGACATGTCCACGACGAATCGCTAATACGTACCGTAGGCGCCCTGGCCGTATTCCACGTAAATTTTGTACAAATCCCAAGCCACAAGTTTAAAGCGATAAATAAAACCCTTTAAATAAAAATTGTAAATTTGTAAAAAATTAACACATATTACCTTCAAAAATTATTATACAGATTGAATAAGATGATTTTGCGGGCAAGCTGTTTGCATCGGTATTTATTTTCAAATAAAATTACTTAACACCTGTTACCTATATCTGTTCTAACAATTTTAAATCCTCAATTTATAAATATTAGCAGCAAAATAATTGAAAATAAGAAAAATAGTGTGAACCAAAAAATGTAGAAACAAAATTACTTTAACGATTTTACTACTAAACAACTATTGATGGACACGTAAAAAATCTAGACGGCAGAATAATATTTTCTAGTCCAAACTAATCAAAGCTTATACTACATTAACTAGATGAGTATCGAACACGTGCATTTTACTTAGGTATATCATTGAAGGTAATTGTTGACGACGTAAATTTTTTCTTGTGGTTGGTTTCAAACTCACTCCTTTTGACGCAAGTTTTCAAAGAAAAGATTGAATTAAAAAGGTGAAGATTGGGCATTTTTTTTAGCAAATCAGCATTTTAGTAATTTAGACTATTTTAAAATTTTAATCTAGATCAATCTACATTCGCTAGATCGCGTAACTTGGTCCATCGCTTCAGTCATCAGCCCATTAGGATATCTGTTACGGTCTGAGCGATAGACGATATTAGTGAAGGCGTGTTAGCTATAAAGAGAACTGATTTTACATTCTGTAAGATTCGTTTGTTTACATACAAGAGTAATATCACAAGATATAAGTGCAAGTCCCATGGGTTCTTGCAAGACCAGATCACAAACACTAAGGAATAAGCGTAATCTAGTGCGTACAATTGATGATTTTATACGGACTTTATTTAGTTTCATAAAAAGAATACAGAAGCAGCAGAAACCGATTGTTTCATATAACAATTTGAAATAGCACTACGACCGATGAAGTTAAATACAATGTTATGGATAAATATGGATCAAGCACCAATATCCAAACACTATTACCGTATTTCTCGTGCTAATCCGTTTAAAAGCAAACAATGCTTTCGTTTAAATTTGTATTTTATTAACGCGAATACTACACATGATATATCATTGCCATTCACATCAATATTAACCTTCAGACCTACCGTGCGCAATTGAGGACATATAATTTTGTGAGATTATCCTAATAAAATAAAATTCTACGTAACTAAAAACTGTTGTTACCGCTTGAGAACATTATAAATCTCTAAACCACATACCCCTAACGTTATCTTTTAGCACGTGTATGAAATAATTAGTCTGTTTCGATCAGTCACTGCGAAAGTTTGAAGTGTGTAGGTAAGTGATTTATTTCCTTTATTATTTTCATGTTATTTACTTAGATATGTCTTGAAAAAATATATCGTAAAGTTATGTTACAAAGGCAAAGAACATTGTATTTTATTAACAATTATTTCGTTATTTGTATAATAAATAGGAATATTCGTTATGTCTACAAACGTGGACAATAGGTTTTGCTTGGATATTTTTCCAAATATTCATAGACAGTTAGTGAAAACCTAAAATTATATTTTTTTCAGAAAGCGTACTATTTGATAAATGTATAATGCAAAATTTTGAATAGTGAAACGTTTTTACAGGCTTATTTACGATCAAATCATGTTCTCGAGGGACGCTTTAAAAGTTTTGGAAAAATGGACACCTGTCGGACTTGAGTTGTCTTCGGACGATGAGGAAGTAGCAAATAATATCCCATTTACGAGTCATGTTCGGTTGGGTGCTGATGTAATATTACAGAATCAAAGAGTACACCCCACCGGACACCTTCCACGAACATCAAGACGAAGGTAGATCAGTTTTCAATTTTGAGTGTGAAATCGAAGAGCCAGAGGAGCTGGCTATTGAAGAGGGTGAGTTAGAGCCAGCTACGTCTAATGGTGAGAATTTTGATTTTCTTACACCAAAACCAAACATAAAGTGGAGGCACAGACAAATAAATAACACTATACCGACGGATTTCCAGCCACCTATAGCACTTGATCCCATTGTGTAAGACCCTCTTGATTACTACTATAAATATGTCCCCAAACAGCTTTTTATACAGATGGCTGAAATGACAAATTTATATGCTGTACAGTCAGGAAAAAGCTCAGGTATAAGCCTACATCCAGCAATGAAATAGAAATATTATTTGGCTTACATGTGGCTACGGAATATTCAACTATCCAGTTTTGAAAATGTACTGGAAAATAACATAAATCTTCCTTTTTATAAACAATATGTCAAGAGATAGATTTTTGAACTCCGTAACAATCTACATTTGTGGATAATTTGAATAAACCCCAAATTGCCAAGATATATTTTACAAAGTACGACCAATCTACGATGGAATTCGAAACCGTTGCTTAGAACTACCATTAGAGAGAGAACTTGTGTCGATGAACAAATATTCCTTTTACAGGAAGCATTCTGCCAAACAATTTGTAAAAGGCAAACCTTGTCCATGAGGAATAAAGCTGTTCTTTCTGTGTGGGAAGAATGGCGAGCCTATGATTTTATAATATATCAAAACTCAATTCCAGAATTAGACAAGAGAATGATAAAAAAAGTTGGTTTTGGCGCATCGGTAGTATTGCATCTAATAAAAAGAGTCGGTGAGAATAGTGGCCATGAGTTATACTGTGATAATTACTTCTCGTCCTATTACATGCTCCAAATTTTAAAACATAAAGGTATTATGGCTACTGTCACAGCTCGTGTCAATAGATTTGCAAGACCACCATTGCTCAGTGATAAAGATATAAAAAAGAAACCTAGAGGTTTTGTAGAAGAGATTACTAGTACTGATGGGGATGTTACCATGGTCAAATGGCTAGATAACAAGCCGGCTAACTTAGCATCTAACTTTATTGGCATAGGAGAAAAGGATATGGTCAAAGATGGTCAAAAACAGATAAAGATTTATAGAAGTTGAGAGGCCTGAAATATTCAAAAGTACAATCACACCATGGGAGGTGTTGATCTACTAGATCAACTGATGAGCTATTATAGGACGTTCATAAAGTCAAAGAAGTGGCCTTTGCAGAATGATTTTCACGCTTCAGATCTGGCAGTCGTTCAGCCTCATCGTGAATATGACACAGATAACGATTTGCTCGGAATACCTAAAGCAAAACGGCTTACACTTCTTCACTTTCGCCAACATCTAGCTCAAAGTTTAGTTCTCCGAAATAAAATTTCAGTTGCTAAAAGGGGTCGACCAAGTAGTTGCAACAGTCCTTTACCGGTAATTGTTCCAAGGAGACCGGGAGAACTGCGTCCGTCAACTGAAATAGCTCGAGATGGTGTTGGTCACTTTCCAGCTCATGACGACGGTTCAGGAACGCGCTGCAAATTACCAAAATGCAAAGGAAAATCCCGCATCAAGTGCATAAAGTGCAATGTGCACTTGTGTCTAACCAAAGACAAAAATTGTTTCTTAAGTTTCCATACCTAAAGTTCCTAAAGTTTATTATTTGTTTTCTTTAGAAGATTTATTACGTTTTTCATTATTTTAGAAGATAAATTTTTGTTTTAAAGAAGTTAAATTTAATTTTGTAATATTTTTATTACTTTTCTAATAAAATGTTATAAAATGATTATCCATTATTTATTTACATAGAGCTCCAACATTATTTGTTTTAATCACTTAGGCCGGATGTTCACATTTGAGGACATAAAAAACTCAATTTTCTCGGAAAATAATGAAAACATAACAGAATTTTCAATATTTCCATGCTCAATAATACGTAATATAACTTTCATAAAATCGGCTGTCACAAATTCTAAAAACAAAAATCAGGTCTGAAAGGGTTAACTACCAATGTTACGAACCACTAAGCATCGTGTTCACACACCAAATACTTGTCGTATTCGTTTAAACTTTAAATACCGAATAAAACACCACATCATTTATACACTAAACGAGCAAGCACTGAAGTATCCTTCTATGTATGGTAACGTCTTAATTGCAAGGTCGGTAGCAGCCCTTAGTTACATCGGCGCATGCCAATCCTAACCCGTGACAACACGGGCTGTCCTTTAATAGCCACTTCGGGGTATCAACCATCAAATGTACCGTCGAACAAACCAGCACTCTGCTAGTAAAGCATAAGGTTGACAATCCCTTGGACGTTAGTCAGAAATGAATGGTGGCAGTCGTGAGTTCAAATCCTAATTAACACCTCAGTGTATAGATAAATTGCGACGATAGTGTTTGTACGCGCCGTTTCTTGGCTCCGATACTCGGGATTCGGTTCTGTTTGTTATTATACGATTTGAGAGCGAGATGGAGTACGGATTCTATACGGACGTCGGATGCGGGTTTCGTTTTTGTCCTCTCTTGCGAACCGCCGATCGTTGCTTAAGTGCATCCGAAGATGTTCTTTCATTATTTACATCTGATGCTTCTATTATCAATAATATTTCATTATAGACTGTACTTTAGATGGTGGAATAGGAATAGATTTAAATATGTTACCTAGTGGTAAGGGCTTTAGAAACCGGAGCTCGTGGGTTCGAATCCGCGGGGACTTAACAAATTTTAATTGCTGTTTCCTAGTAGGTTAGGGAAATTTGGGCTGATCACCCAGTTGACTGAAAAGTAAGAAGATTCATACGTCGGATGGGCATGTGAAAAGTCGGTCCATCTAGCAACCTACATTGGACCAGCGTGTTGGGATACGATCTAAAAAACCCCATAATGGGAAAGGAGAGGCCTATGTCCAGCAGTAGACTTACTCAGGCTGATGATGATGATTCCTAGTTTATTTTCTAAACTACAACTAGGTGGTCAATTTTTGACGTTCATAAGTGCTCAGTTGAGCCAAAAAAAATTATATTTAAAAAAAACCCATTGGAAGTGGCGTCATATTCGAGTAATGAAAACAACATAGGACGCTATTTTGATTGTATGGGTTAGTCTGTTTATCTTTATTCCAAGTCTGAATTGGCTATTGAAAATGATTAGTACAACGCATTGAAAAGTTTCAACAGCAAGACAAAAAAACTTTAAAGAAATGTGTTTTGTGCCTACGAAACTATCAATTCGTGAATATACACCATTATTACACATACATCATTATACAGGGTATTATTAAAAATTATAATTTTTTTTTGGTTCAAAATAATAACAGTACCTAAAGTACTTCATAGATTTCTTTAAACACGATACTCTTAAAGTAAAACAATGACGTCTTGTCCTTGCCAGTGATGAAGTTTATATCTTTCAAAGCTCATATATTGATATAATACCTACATAGATAGCCCGTTGCAATAATGGTCATCGTCAGTCTTTTGTTGTTTGGGTGTGCATTTTTATTAGGAATGCGATCTCATGTTACCTTACGCCGGTTACTGTTACCGATTTCGCTGGAACTGTAGTTGCTAACAAAACGAATCCCATCCTTCGACCTTGGCCGAGGTGACTTGTTTATGGAATGGGTATACAATCACTTTTTCTAGATTTATCTTTGCACTTTTTGTTTATCTTAGATGAAGTGAGAAGATTAGTTTTATTTACATAAGAACGATAATTTGTCCCTATATGTTGTATACACAATTACGATGTTAACCGAATAATTATTAAATTAAGAATAGTTTATTATGTAAATAAATAATCAGTTGGTAACATCAAAATAACTACTTTAAATGATGTAAGTAGGAGTAACTTTGGCTTGTTTAAAAAATTACAAATAATTTTTATATATTACCAAGCGGACGAAGTCGCGGACATCAGCAAGTTAATAATAATTTATAGCCTACGGACGGTGACGGACCACTTCTAGCTCAAATGCAGAAAGCGGTGCTTCTGGACACCGCTCGCATTGTCCGCCGGTTTCCCTCCCTTTCGACCTAACCCTCGGCCGTTTGGTCTCCCCCGCCGAGGGCTTCCGTCTGGCTTGGATGCATTTATATATGTATTGTTTATTATATATTTAATTTTGTAATTTGTATATGTGTAGTATTTTATTTGTTGTGTTCGTTTAAGCCAGGCGAGAAACTACTTTAGAAAACAAAAAAAAATTATAGCCTACTATGCAAAATATCGCGTTTTTTTTTCATTACTTGCCTGCGTGTGCAGAAGCTTCTGACGATTAATTCATTACGTCACCCCGTTTACTATAATTTAATTAGACGTAAATCAATGAAATTGATTAAACCCCCAACAATCTACCAACAACCCCATAGGTTCTAGACCTCTTTATTGATATTTATTACGCGTTTCATCAATTCCAATATTCCGTACGATTCTAACAAAACAATACGGATTCGAACCGGCTATATTCAGGACTTGAACTTACAGTATTCTTCATTCCTAGAACTTTCGCAAGCCCACAATAACTGAACGACGTTCGCATCTTGGAAACTATTCGCTTTGCTTTTGTGAGATGAGGATGTACGGTTCACAACTGTTCTGAGTTATGAGTGTTACAATATTTAAATGTATGCGACAAATAATATATAAATTATTTTTTTAGTAAGACAAAGAAATATATGTTGGCTCTTTGTTGGCATAGAAGTTGATTTGGTAAACTACCAAATATTCTATATATTTATTTAAAACTGCATTTAGTTTGACGCGTTCATGATGGGTAGGTACCTACTATAAAATCTTTAACAGCGGGGTGTTTTATTGTTATAAACCTTATTCTTACATGTAAATTGTAGCCCATAGTTAATCAAAATCCTGTTTAATAGTTATTTGATAAAATTCATTACAGTCATTTTTACCATTAAATCATCAGTTTCTTATGTTGTTACTGCAAGAAAAAAATTCTTACAACAGTACTATTAACGTGTTAGGTCATATTATTGCCGGGGGTTAGCTAAAGCGGTAGCACCGCGATGCCTTTTTCTGCCGCAAAGCAGTAGCAGTGAAAACTCTCTCGCGTTCCGGTCTGAAGGGCACCGTAGCCAGTGTATTTACTGGATAAATTAAGCGTAACATCCTACGTCTCACGGTAGGCAGTGTGGTGGTAATACTCCTGGTATTGCCGATGTCCATAGAAGTCGGTGAACACTTTCCAGCATCCGGGTCGCTGCCTCGCTGCCTTTGTATGCAATCCAAAAAACTATTGCTAAACTTACCTCGTAGAGTGTTGGTCCCGTAGAGCGGATGGTCGTAGGGCACAGGGCGGTAAGCGGGGTGGAGGGCGGCGAGGTAGCTCAGTTCGCTGGTCGCACCCGCCGCTGCAGCAGCCGCCGCCGCCAGCCTAATAACAACCGAAAGAATTAGAACCGTAATGTCAAACAATTTTACCACCATTATAAGACACGAAAAAATATGACAGCAAAATGTGAATATGTAAAAATATAACGACACTATAGTGAATAAATACAATTTACATTTTAGTTCAATTGATATGAACAAAGTTACCCATGGCAACGGCGTATTGTCCTATATCCCGATAAAAAATAGTTAATAAAAACGCCACATGTATGACACTTGACTTGACACTATGTATGACACGGACAACTTAATTTATAACAATAGCAAATCTATTTTGGATAAATTGCAGAATACGCCAGCTTAAAACACTTAAAAGTCTATAGAAATTACAAAAAGTAACAAGACAAGTTAGTCCATGAACCCCAGTTATACTGTTGAGCTACAAAATTAATGATCTTACTATGGTATAAGAATAAAAAAAGCGTTGGTGTAGTCATGCAAAATAATAGAATCCCCGCTGTACTTGAACATTCAGGCACTATTGCATCCTGACTAGAAAGCGCTTATTGTTCCACTTCCAAGATACACCGCATTGTAAACTATAGGAGGCACAAAAAAAGTCCGCAGTCCGATTGGACACTATCATAAAACAGCGCATCGGGGGTACGGACATCTCCATTGAGGGGCCACCTGCCCATGCGCGGCCGTTCGGACTATCGGAGCTGGGAATCTTCGCTCCGGACCCAACAATCGGACCCCAGGGGCAAAAAGAGGAGCACCCATTGTCCCGTGACGCCATCCCGGACTGACCTTGTCGGATTGTCAACATGGCCAGGAAAAAATTGAGCAAATATTTGAAGCCGATTAAGCCAGCCGAGTCCGTTTATGTCGCGTACAAACACGACAGCGTTTTCCGGTTTAAAGGGCACCGTATTTAGTAATTACTTTTTTCTAAGACTCAGGGTGGTTGATCTGTGGTGACTTACGCCGAATTTTTTACGGTCATCCAATTTACTCTTCAGGCTCTTACTAGTCTAGTAAACCGTACATGTAAAATACTCATACCCGTCCGACATCAATAAACGAAGACAACGAAACTTGAATCGAGCGAAAACAATGAGACAGATAAGCTCTAGACACACGATAAACGAGCGACGCCTCGCCCGAGAGCACAATGGCGGGCGCGGATCGCGGGCATGTAATAAAATTATTAAACAAATCAAGCTCATAACATAATAACGCCGCGCCACAAGATCGTCGGGTGGGCGAGCGGAATAAAGAAATTATGCCGGTTACGGCCACGGATCGCCCCCCGAACCCGAACAAAGAGCGTGCAAGAGAAAAACGAGGCGGCCGGGAACAAAACGAGCTAAAGAACACTTGCTTACGGACCAGGTGACGTCTTCATCCCACTCGCACTGGCAACAGGTCCACGCGTCATCCCACTTGTGGGAGAGGGACGAAGATAATCAAGGCTCCTCTCAGGATAGAAAGAAAGTATCGGATCTGTTGCGCTGGATGTGAAACAAGTTTTACAGATTTCGCGCAGACTGACTGGCTTTGGTTGGGTTGTTTTTTTTTCTGTTTGTTTCCAATTTGATGTATCATTTAGGATTTACTTGTTAGGTCAAACAATATTAAGAGTTTTAAAACAAATATGATTTTTTTTATTAATAGACGGCAATTGAGTAATTCAACTCGTCTGTTAGGTGCATCTGCATAAGTAAGGATGACACTGGGCAAATAAACAATTTTTATTTTGAATCTTTTTATGCAAAATGGAAGTCAACTGTAAGATTTCGGATTCGCTTTAGTTTGTTATGTTTTCTTAAACTTATTCAGAAGAGCTTATAGTGTTAGTTTATTACTGAACGTTAAAAGATATATAAAAAAACTCACGAAAAGTCTAAGTTTAATTTATATATAAGGTCTACGTTTTTTTTAAGCACACGCTAAATATGGCCAATACTTAAAATTAAATTATAGATCACTCAACAAATAAGAAGTAGACGAATAAAAGACTTTCATTACTAAATTACAAACAGGAAAACGAACGTTTCAATAAACATACAATCCATTCCACCATCTCTGTACCTTTTGACGGACGGAAAAGGTAGAAAGTAGTCAATTCGAAACGCATTATTTCTATCCATAAGTTACAACAGCGTCATAAAAACTGTACCATAGCATCACTAAAAACAATAACGCGAGACGCAAGGCAAAAATCACTATTTACTCATTACATCGGAAATACTGTCATTATTTTTATTAGCAACGGACGCTATGATTTGAGCTGTGGGCCACTTTTACGTCTATCATTACACGTTATAAAACGTAATACCTTCAAAATGAGCCCGTACATCGGAGTCTGACTTGCGCCGATTTTAAATGAGGGGATAAATGCGCCATAGAGAACGGAATGCATCATAAAACGAACGGCTAAGACAATAAAACCAGAATGGCCATTAGCGGAGATATCTGCACGGACCGACATTAATACTTGTACAATACCTTTGGCTGTATGTACGTATAGATTATTAAACGAAGCGATGGGCAAAGCAGGACGTTCACCTGATGGTTAGTTACACTCGGCTCATAAGAAATGCTGCATAAGATGGCTATCAAGCCAACTCAAGGATCTCGGGCAAAGGATGCTCCGTCTCCTTTAACAAGCAACTTTTAAATCGTGTAGCAAATTTAACTATACAGCAGAAATACACATTGCGATACAACGTAACTAACCTGTATTTTGTTAAAAGGCAATGTCACTTCAGCACGTAAGCTTACAAAAGCTCTTATTAACTTCAGCTGCCTGTTCTATGTCATTTGAGGCAATAGTGCTGTACCAATTTAAATCAAATTGAAAGGGATAACTTTAGTCTCGGGAAATTAAAGAGATAAAGGTTTGCTATCACGAAAATATTTCATAATTAAGCTATATAAAGCAATTTTTAACAACAGTTTGTTTTCCTTTATTAAAAACTGCATAAACAGTCTTAAACGCAATCGACCACAATAAAAAAACGTGCAAAAAGCTTACAAAAACCGGAAACAAATAAAACAAATTATAATTTATAAACCCGCCTCTATCACATTAATCAAATAGCAATTACTTCATAAATAATTCAGTGTCAACAGATAATAAAAGCGGAACATGGACAAACATTTGAAGTGTTTCTCTGTAGTCTGTTATGGTCTGTGCCAATCGAGTCTACATTACGTCAGTTTTTGCCGCCCTCCGCTCAGCTAGATCGGGGCTGAATGGTACATCTCAATTACTTTTTCCCGCGTATTTACAGGTGGCAGATAGCATCTAACATGTCGGCCATTTTGTTGTTCCCCCGACGTTGTATGGACTCAATCAGTGGTTCATGAATCTTTCATACGACCGGTCGGCAATTACGGAGCTTTCCGATGTTAGATCTAGCTTTGTGGATGTTTCCTGAGTTTATACATGTTTTTACATGTAGACATCACGTATGTGCGTCGATGTTATGATCTACTATTTTATCTTATAGTTTCTACGCAAAGAAGTATTGAGTAATAAAATAATTTTTATGTTTAAATGCATCACTGAAGTCGATTTTAATGCCAGAATCTTTCAAAATACCGAGCTTGATAATTGATATTTATCAATATTTCCTATTTTTAAAATACTTTTTTCAATCTCTTCCCGTCAAAAGGGCAACACAAAGTTAATTTCTAAATGCGATCTCCTATATTCTAAAACAAATTTAAAGTAAAATAACTAAGCCTTGGGCATTCTTTATACATATTGTTATTAATTAAATGCATTAATTGTCCTATGACAATAGATAAATGCAAAGTAATATTCGATATGAACACCATCCTTATTAATAATATGACAGAATAAATATCCACACACACTTATAAAAAATCATCGCCCTCGGCACACAACCAAAACCTCAATAAATCCACGATCCTCTATCACCAGCAACAAAGCGATGTCGCGGGTAAAAATAACTAAACTGCTGGTAAGGGGACGTTATCAGATATTGAGGCACCATCAATAACTCGCGGACGGTGACATCTTGTAGCGGACGCGTGTAGGTTGTTCGCCGTGTTATCTTCACGACGCGATGCATGCTGGATGGGCAGGGACGTGTTAAAGTCTAACGCGTTTATAACTGACCGGTGTCGCGTCGTTCAATCCTTTGGAGTGGCTGGTTGAGCGGAAAATCTAATGAGGGAACTGTGCGTTACATGTGATCTGAAGGTAATGATAAGAAGTAACGTGTATCATGATTTCAGCTGAACATTTTATTTCGTTTATTTATGAGTATGATATACAGTATTTAATAAATTAAATGAATTTTTCTCGACTGTCAGTCCTGTGACCACAGTCACTGCAAAAAGCTAACAAGGTGATAAATTACACCTACGTACATTACGATTAAACCATCGCATAGTATAAACAACTGCGATTATACTCATACAAAAATTAAAGCTACATAGTTTTTAAATTTGCATAAAAAATCTGATGTTTGTAATTGAATTAAAAATATAGAAAATGCTATTTGGTTGACGACTCTATTCCCTAAATATCTCCGCATTATCCAAACACAATAACAGACATTTTGTTAAACTTACCAACTATTATAAATAGAAATAATAACACCGTTAATACAGCGATTGCATATCGCCACTGTTAAAATTTACCACCAGATATCGCGACACACAAAGGGCAGACACCACCAACCTTTGGTGTTGCAACAATAAAAAGAGTTTACACAAAAATGAACTAAAAACACGCGACACCGAGGCAATTTCGCGAAGCGATAACGATTTCGCACTCCATTGACGACGGTCGAGTCGTGCAGTATGTCAGGATATACGACAAATGACGGCCTTATTCCCCACTCTTCGGGACTGGATTTATTGAGGTCCCTTGGGAATTTGGGGGGAGGAAAAACACCGCACGCGTGTGTCTTTAAAGCGACGAAATCAGGAAGGCCCTTGAGCCAACGACGCCTGATTTATTTCGCGATTATAACGACTCTCGGTCGGCGTTTATTTTTTTGTCGGATTATTCAACTTGGAGAAACGTTTGACCTTTGGCAATTGCTTTCAGCACAGCTTAAGCTTCGTGTATGGAGATATTCAAAACGGGTGACTTTTTACAGTCCACACAGCCACAGGGATTTAAAACTTTTTACAAAATATTGTTCAAACGTTCAAACGTACCAAAAATTGTAAAGATTTTCTTTGCGGCTTCATTATTGTTATCATCCAAAATATAAAAGAATATATTATAACTGATCACGATATAGTAAAGGTCTGAGTAAAGCTCTTATGCGTAAGCAGGCTTGACTTTTAAAAATATTTAAGCCATCATTGTCATCAGCCATCACTGTTCTAATAGAATATCGTGATAAAATATAAACAAAATTATAAGAACAATCTACCGATAAAATTTCGACCAGGTAGTCGCGATCAAAAAAAAACCAAAAACCAGAACAAAACCGCAAACCCAAGGGTTACAATCTGACACCGCACTAAACTAACCTGTTAAAATGTGCAAGACCCCCACTGGGCTACACGACACACGACGACCGACGGCGCATTCTTTTATATATATATATATATATATTTTTTTTAATGACAGTTTAATTAAATTAAACATTTGATAAATGAATCATCCTGTAGATCCTTCTAAGAACGCTCTAAAATGGCTTCTAAACATTTGTGCTGAACAAAATACAACAATCAATGTATTTGATGTAATAGGCTACGACATGGCTAACTGATTGAGAAATATGTCTTCATCAGACTTTGCACTCATTCTACTAGAAGTAAATTAATTACGTGAAAAAAGTCCTTCACAGCCAGACAGACAGTTCATTGGTTGTGAGTGATTTCTTATATTCACTTACGATATAAATTACTTGTTGAACATTAGAAAGAAGTGTATTAAATATAATTTATATGTTTTTACGTTACTTACTTTTGTTACATTAAATTGTTTTAAGAAAAGAATGTACAAATAACATTATTATGATCACCGGAGGAAAAACAGTTAAAGTGTACAGATGTAGCAAAATATGATTAATAAATATTTATAATTAATGTTAATATTTGATATTTCATACAATAGCAATTTCTCAGTTCATTGCTGAACACAAAACACGATACAATAATACCCCTTTACGCGAGGGATACGTTCGAAAAAATCGCGTTAACTGAAATTCGCGTATATCGAGGTTTATGATTAAACATAGTCAAAATTTAATACAAAAAATACAAATCATTTTAATCAATCACTTTAATTCTAAGAACACTATCAATACATACGTTTATTTTTACGGAAAAATACATCTATTGTCTTTGGGTAGCGTTTTTTACGTTCTTGAAAAATACGTTCATAACATCCAACACTGTTTTTAATCGTTTGACACACGGTCAAGACACGGTCATCATTATTGTCTATACTCTGCAATATGTCCAAACCTGAATAAATTTTTGAAAGTGCATTTTGTATTTCCCCTGAAGATAAAACTTTCTCTTCTACTTGTTCTTCTTCATCGTAGATAGGATTATTCTGTAACTCGATCAGATCTTCATTGCTGATAGGATCGTCGTGCGTTGCTACAAGTTCTACGAGATCTTCTACCGTGACATCTTCAAGTTCAGACCCCTCAATCATTGCAGCAATGTCTTCAAGCACTTGTCTCTGCATCTGGACAATTCTTCTAGGTGCTTCCACTACATCTGGCCAAAGATTACGCCACACCCCATTCATACAACTCATTTTAACTTCCTTCCAAGCCTCTTCTATGTTGTGAATAGACTTCATAATGTTGTATGACTTCCACCACTCTCGCATAGACTGTCTTCCTTCCCCGTCAGTTTCATGAATTAGTTGGCTAAAAGTGCGGCGATGGTAATAAGCTTTGAAGTTTGCTATTGCTCCCTGGTCCATAGGTTGTAATATTGACGTAGTGTTTGGTGGAAGGAACTTTACGTACACTTTTAAGTCTCTGGGCGTATCAAGTGAGGTTGGATGTCCTGGGGCATTGTCTAAGAGTAATATAACTTTAGGTTCAAGCCCATTTCTGTCACAGTATGATTTGACTGATGGGCAAAAACTATTAGAATACCATTCTTGAAAATTTCCGTGTAACCACGCCTTTCTGTTTGATCGCCACACAACTGGTAGACTTGTCTTGTCTGTGCCTCGCATTGCACGGGTGTTTCTGAATGGTACACTAGTAAAGGTTTCAGTTTAAAATCACCAGTGGCATTACCACCCAGCAGAAGTGTTAGTCGATCTTTCGCAGCTTTGAAACCACTGGCTTGACGTTCTTCCTTAGAAATGAATGTTCGAGATGGCATTTTTTTCCAGTAAAGTGCGGTCTCATCAACATTGAAGATGAGACAAGCAGGAATTTTCTCTCGTCTAACGAACTCTTGAAACTTGTCTGGAAACTCAGCTGCAGCTTGAATGTCCGCACTGGCCGCCTCGCCTGTTATGTGGATATGTGAAGATTAGAACGCTGCTTGAACCGATGGAACCAGCCTCTGCTGGCAGCAAAGAATCGGACAGCACTCCCTTCTCCTTCTTTTGTTTTCAGCATCTCATACAAAGATTTTGCTTTTGTGCATATGAGATCTTGACTTAGTGGTGTGTTCTTCTTATTCAAATCTTCGATCCAGACTGACAGTAATTTCTCCATTCTTTCTAAGATAGATGATCTCGAACGAGAAAGTTTTGTTGCACTTATAGGTGTTGAACTTTCGCTGGAGATTTTAATTTTTCCGATTTTTATAAATCGTTCTCAGTCGATTCTGAGAGTCCAAAATCTCTCCCAACAATTGTTGCTTTGTCTCCATTTTCCATTCTTCTTAACACTTTCATCTTCAATTCCAAAGTGACGCTTTACGCTCTTTTTCTTTACAGGCGGCATTTTTAACGTAGGTTAAATTATGTATGTATCTCCAATAAATGGTAAAACAAAACTGCCAGCCGACCGAACTAACATTACGGAACAAATGAACACACGAAACGAACGAGAAATCCCCATAGAACAAAGTCGAAGGACAGGAATTCCCAATTCTTCAAAGAGAATATTCAGAGAAAGCGGAATCCACGACCATAGGGAAGTTAATGACTACATTATGTTTATACGCACTCTTTCGCGTAATGCGAGGCATTTAAGCGCGAAATTTGAAATTCGCGTTATAGTGAAACCGCGCATAACGGGGTCGCGCTAAGCGGGGTATTACTGTACAACTAAATCTAAAAGCACTTCATTCATTACAGCGAACTACTGCTGACAATATCTACCAGGAGTTTATAGACACAACAAGTAGTATGCGTTCGTCATATCTATACACGCAAACCATAGAGCAGGACAGCGTAGGACAAAGCTCACCGCTGTCTATTAAAGTGGGACAAGTCATAACAGGCAACTCTGCCTGTAACAGGCAATAACAGGCAGTAACAGGCCATAGCGGGCTATAACAGGCACAGACAAGGGGTCGTTCCGTGCGAGCGGACTGTAAACAGCCTGTTTTGCTCTTGCATTATTCAGAGGCGGGATTGACATGTCAGCGTCGCGGATTCCGACCGCCGATAGAGGGCGTGATTTATTCGCCTCGTTATTCGTACGGTGGCTTCGAACGCGGGATCTCCCGGTTGATGAGGTTGAATAAACTCGCGTGATTTGGATCTAGTGAGTGTTCACTGACATAAAATACCTAATATATTTAAGTGCATGGTACCAACGTTTCGTTTTTCTACATTACTATAACAGGGCAAGTAGCATCGATTTCATAGCACTATATAAAAATAATTTTTAATCAACAGTTAAAATGTCATAAGCATTAGGTAATTTATAACAACCCGAATTAAAACCGCAAAAGGAACAAGACCTAAAAGTTCAGAAAACTAGTCTCACCACGAAGAATGCAACACCCGCTGGATTTCACACGGGGCCCTAATGAGACGTCCATATCTGTAATGCTACGCTTGTCAATAGCGAATGTGCTATTTCATATATAATGGAAATCCGCGGAACGCGAATCGCATAGCTCTTACAGGATTTATAGACTTCGTACAAGACCTATATGAAGGTCTATAAATTCTGCGCGAATTAAATTTTAAAGATTTTAAGAGATACTGTGTTTAATTATAAAGCTGGAAATATTTTACAGTTAATATTAATATAAACTCACGACGATCAAATTATAGTAAAAAAAGGAGATCATAGTAAACCATCTTGAAAAAGCGTTTACAAATCCTAGTATATTTTGAAATTTAGACATCTGAAACCTTGAAATATTTGCTAACATAAATATGTTCCTCTGAACATATTTATGTTTGCAAATATTTTGACGCTGCTACTTAAAAATGATATTAGTACAATTTTGAAACAATCAGCGTCAATATATATATAATACTTTATGAATTATAGTAATGTTAATTAAATATATCAAAGAGATCATTAAAATTGACGGCTTAATCGCAAGCTAATGGTGAAGACCTTCCACTGTTTAACTTGCCTTAACAAAGCGTTATTAAAATGTGCCATTTTCGACGCATGGCGCAATAAATAGTCTGCTTTGTACATTAATGATATATGGGATGATATGAACAATTAAAATTAATAGAGAATGTCAAATTGATTACCATAACTGCATGGAGATACAGGAACGAAACTATAACAAACTTCCTATCTACCACACCAGTAATTATATTGTAGCAAATTAACAGACAATAAAACAAGAGAAAAGAATATTTGCTTTCTTGAAAAGAGTGTTAGAATTGTAATGTTTGTGTGTATAATATCATGTTATTAAATATCTTAAGAAATCAAGTCTTTTCGACACACAAAGACTAACAGCAATATAACCAAAGTTCTACTATATAAATTAAGTTTGAAGTAACAGACTATAATTCTAGAAGTTTCTTCGAATCATTCTTGAAAATAACGTACTGCGTACGCGTCTTAAATTGTATACGGACAAATGATTTAGCTCCGACTGGCATGTACCATTTCAGAAGCATTATCAATTGACCTAAATGCTTACAAGCAATTTAGATAGCATTTTAGGGTTAGAGATCGACGAACGGCGTACGTATTTAATTATTAAATACCGAAAGAAAATTTTCATGAATATTAACTTTAACATGAATGAAACATGACATATTACGAACTTGACGAAAATCATAAATTACTACATGGATACAAAAAATTAATGAATTAAGATCGTGTCATACCCCTCCTTTTTCTAATGATCCAACCGCTATCTACGGAAGTATCCATAAACCGTTCCTGTGGTTTTTATTTTTTAAGTGTAGTCTTAAAAAAATATTTACCTCGGGTATAGTGCAGTACATTGTAATCAATTGTTACAAGAAATAGAATAAGTGTCAATATTCATTACATCACCCACCAACCCGCATTGGACCAGCGTGGCGGGATACGGTCCAAAACCCCCTAATGGATAGGGGTGTATCAGGGGAGGCCTATGTTCAGCAGTGGACTATCACAGGCTGATGATGATGATGATGTATTCATTACAGAATAATAACTTTTGGATCACCTCAAAAATGTCAGCACATACATAGATCTAAATGATTCCGAAATACAACAAATCAATAATAATATAAAATGACGCATACAGTATTCAGATCAAAGGAAACCTACCCAGATGAAGTTATCTTACGATATGTGCTATCTAATGGGAACACCGCATTCGTATAAACTAAATTGCCCCCACAAAGCTTTTGATTGAGCAATAAATCAACGAAATAGCAAATAGATACATTATCATTGGCCATTCGGGCGTGGGAATGGAGATTGATGCCAATCTACCATTACTAATTAAGTTATATTACGTTCTCATTTAACTGAGACAATAAAAGCTATAACAACTAACAGAACAAATAATAAAAAAAAAAATTCTGTTGGAAAGAATTAAGAAGTGGGCAAGTTCATCGGATAGTATGTCATACGCTATTTCTATCAGAATTGCACTGTTAGACGCTAGAAGTACGCTAGCCGGGATGAGACGTAAAATTCTATCCACGTCTCACTTTTAAGCAGTTAGGCCGAATAAGGTGAGATGATCCATGCGTCCGATGGGCATGTAAAAAGTCGGTTCACTAACCCGCATTGGACCAGGTTGGATACGGTCCAAAACCACTTAATGGAGAAGGCTTGCATTAGGGGAGGCCTATACCCAGCAGTGGGCAAACACAGGCTGACGGTGATGATGAAGGTAATGTAGTTGTTTTTTTGTTAACTATGAATTTATGCTTTAGCTGCTGTTCACCGAAAATAGGTGTCAAACCCTTTTCGCTAAAAGTGTATGCCACTCGCACGTGTGTTGCGTGAGTTGGGTTAGTTAACTTTGGTGTCTCTGGTTTTATTTCTGTTGTCCGGTTTCTGGGGGCGGTGGGGATAAGTGTACCGGGTTTGTGACTAACTAGTGTTTTTGCACTACTTTTTGCCCTTGAAATTGGCATCGCGATGGTACTTTTCCCATTCTGCTGATGTCGCCAAAATAGAAGACGGAATAGAATATAAAATATCAGAATAACACAGAACACTGTAGAATTATTAAAGGGTCTTATAGCTGTCAATAATCAGTAAAATGTAATAAATAAGCCTAGGACAAATCTAAGAATTAAGACCTATCTATGAAGCTATGAAAACGTCTTAAATAAAACTTACATTCTATCATCGCATTTCCTATTCGAGTTCTACATAGTGGAATCTGTTATAAGTGCTATAATATCGTAAACGGTTCGTTCCGACACATCCTACTTTACAAATAAACAAGAATATGTTAATACGTTATGAGGCACTAAGTTATAAAGTCTATCGACAGGTGACAAGTTACGAGCATGTCGCCTTAAGAAGTGGTACCGTACGATCCATTGTTCTAACAACGACGGCATAATAATATATGACTAGAATGATGCAAATAAAACAGCACTTCTTGTTAAAAAAAAAAATAACTAGTTAACAAATATAAAAAGATTATTACAATATTTTATTGCTAACATGTTTTGTTTAGGTTTATATTTTCATATGTTATAGAACTAGCAGTCGGTACACGGCTTTGTCCGTTTTATTGTATATTTTGGAATAGATTTTGTGATTAAAATATTTGAAATCGGCACAATATATTTTGGATTTATTAATTACATACATACGCACAAAAATCTATACGCTCACTTGTTGTAATGATATGTTACCGAAAACATTAAGATTCTATCTGTAACAATTAGATTCTATCTCTAAACGTGTGACAAATAAAGTTCAGTTCGTTCACAAACATCACATATATCTAAGCGCGTCTCGTTTCGTCCAATCGAAAGATTAACGATGTAAACATTAAAGAGATCCATAAAAACATAATCCGCCGCGTGATAGTAAAAATGATGGATTTACAACGCGACTAGATGCGTGTCGAAATCATTCACTATACCGCTTCAATCTGATTTACGATTTGACTCACTGGTTTATGACACACGGAAATTTAGGCGGGTTTTTTATGTCCCTCACAAAAATGAACACGTTTGAGAGACAAACTGACCATTTTTATCGTTGCAACATTACACTTTACGATAAAATTGAATGCCCTCGAATGTTACAGTAGAAAGTTGTGTAAAAATTCAATTAAAATAAATTAAAAAACAGTTTAGTATTACAAAAAAAATATTTATATAAAAAAAGAACAAAAGAATATGTAAGAAAAGAATAAGTTTATTCGTCATAAGCCAGGGCCAAATAAGACAAGGAAATTATTATAACAATGGTAACCATGGCAACGCGTGGCGTTATGCTTCTAGAATTCTTATTGATGAGTCGACACGACATGTCAAATACACACTCCAATAATAACAACGTTTTACGTTGGATTGTGGTTAAGATCATGCTATTAGTTATTTTATTTACATATATTCCATATATATTTTATCTCTGGCAAAGGGCAAATGTATTAAACATCACGATGACATAATAGGTCTTGAAACTTATCAGTAATAAAGCTAAACATCGGTCACTGTCCATAGCCCCCTAACGGGTAGGGGTGTATTAGGGGAGGCCTATGTTTAGCAGTGGACTAACACAGGCTGATGATGAAAGCTAAGCAAAAAACAATATAACTAACTTTACCCAATAATATAACATATAATATATGTTGAATGTATATATTATGAACCTATATCAAGTAATATTACGTTAAAAACAGTGCACCATCGCCTAATATTGAGAATTTAACACGTGTTTACAGTACGAGCGTGTTTAACATACTCTGAGTTTTTATGACACGCATATGCCCCCACGGAAAAGGAACAATGTCTAAATAGAAGCGTCGATTAAAGCCCGGAATAGAGTTTGGGAGCTTTTTAATCCAAATGCAGCGAAAATAAACAAGGGCCGCTGTTGTAAACAGCGCGCGTGTACAGGCGGCGGAAACGTGTACTGTGTGAACCGACTGTGAAATAATTAAACGAATTGAATAGATAAACTCGCTACGGAAAATATAACGTATTGAAGAATTCACTATCATCATGGCATGTTAAAAACTAAAGTGATATTTCATTTTGAATGATACAAAGTGGTTTAAAATTAACCCAAATAAAAAAAAAACTCTTGTACTGACAAAAAAACAAGTTAAACGAAACAGGCCAAAGCATACACCTACAGAACAGTCATACTCTGATGTCAAAATTGAGTAAAACCTAAGGCATCGCATCGATCTGCTAATCTACAATTAGCAACAAAAATTGCCATCAGAAGCACAACCGACTCAACAACACGAGTACATCACAAGCAGCAAAAAGTGCCGTCAGCAGATAATCTGAACCAAACACAAGCGCACCGCCGCCTGTGCAGTCGTAATATCGCCCCGGCGCGTTGACGGGCACCGCGTCGGCGACTGTTTACAAATAAATCATCTGGCATTATATTATTGCCGCGTACGAGGCGCACACTTCCGGCGCGGGTCGACGGACCCGGGTTATGGACTTTGGGAATCGATTCGCTCGCGTTCGGGAACCGATTACGTGTCACCGGTTTACCGGGAACACGTGGGTTTTGCAAGCGTTTGTGTCAGGACTTATAGTTTTACGAGAGGTTTGAGCTACAAATCAGAAATGTCAGATTTGAAAGGATTCTTTGAAGACTCTTTTAAATAGTTTAATTCAAACATTCTTTATACATGGAACAACTGTTAAAAGTTGTTAAATAACTCGACAGGATATATGGTTTTCCCTTTGAAAAGGAAAATAAAATGAGATCCTAATTCGAATTCTCTCTAGTCTGAATTTTTTTTAATGTTAATTCGTTACGATGTTATTGAGGCTATTTGAAGCTTAAATCAATTACTTGAAGTCGATGAAAAGTTTTTGCTTTAGGGAGACAAATACTAAAGTATTTTAAGAATCTATACTCCGGTAAAAACTATACCGTAACATAATTAATGGAATATCAATAATCATTATAACAATAACAGGAAGTGAGCAGGAAACACTTTTATATAGGTTCAGCTCAATACATACTTCTTAATACTCCGTGGGGAGTGGGAAGTCTATGTTCAGTAGTTGATAAAAAGTGTAAAACATTAAAGATAATAAAAACTGCTTTGTTCATCATCGTCACGGATATTTTTCTATTCTGGTTGACGTCTTCTACAGATATTTTCCTAGTGTCGCAGTTTTTATAAAGTTTTACGGATATCGCTATTATATTTAAGGAAAATAACGTGTGCTTCTAAGCCATTAAACGTTGCGAATATTAACCTTCAATATTTATATTACACTTCGAGTACCTAGGCTCTAGTGTTTATATTATAAAATCTTTATAAATCATAATCCATATACTATTCTGATATATGAGAAATCGCACTGTAAAGTTACATAAAAGACCGTTTGGCAGTTTTGGCATATAACCTTCATAATCTTTATGATAATGACATAGTAAGATTCGAGAAAATTATCACAAATTTTTCATATATTTTAAATCCGCACATTTCGAAAATACGAATTTAACTACAAGTTCCCTGACATAACTGCTTTATAAATAGATTGCAGACTTACAATGAGTAGTAAAAGTTACACAACTAGTGATACAACAAATTTACGACATCCAGAACATTGGTTTATTGATAGGCGAGAGGAGCGACCTCTACTCGCAAGAATAACGAACCAAGTATTTCTGTTACGAACCCAATTAACATAATAAACAGATACCGGACACTGGGAGCACTGTACATGCAATAATTAATAATTTTGTAATCGTCCGAGGTTATCTTGGACGACCTAACGGTATGAAGATGTCACGTGGTGCCGCGAGTACAAATTACGATAAAGTATTAAAAATTAAATGCGGATCTGGTAGATATAAATTAAGTATATCATAATTGTATATTAGTTCTAATCTAATATACAATTATGATATACTTATTTACCAGACAGCCAAAGTTGCGTACAAAAGTAGTGTTTGATATGTAGCATGCAGAAAAGGTTAAGAATAAAGTAATAAAATGACAACTTCAAGTTATAAGTTACAATTCCAAGATGTTGAGAACAACATAAATTTTACTTATATATGTATTTTATAATTTAAATGTAATGTAATGTTAAAAACAATAAAGAATATAATGAATGACCGCAGAGCATACACAAAATGTTTCAAAGACAAGAGTAAATTATTTCTGTATCACGCACAAACATACGAACAGACACGCGACAAATTTATACACACCAACAAACTCGCCAACCGTTTTCGTTTACACGATAACAGTGGAACATTTCACGAGCTTGTTAAAACAACATCGGTGACATTACGCCACAATAACACAGGCGAGATAGCGCGACAAAAAACGAGAGTCATTCGGCAATCGAGTAGTTTCTTTGCAACTAATTGCATATTACACGGTAACGGAACGCACAATGGGTCATTTTAAACATGGCTGGGTTACGTGTCCAGAAGGAATACGCGAAATGAACGCAGTGGGACCAATAGTCCTTGTACCTTAACGAGGCCGTTATCTCCATAGTGATGGGAAGGAATCCGAACACCTTGGCGTGTTCTCGAAAACTATATCCAACTCGGTCTATTACGACGGGTCGAGTGTCATATATACCGCTTTTTTTATCGATGCCGAGTAATTATTCACGATACGCTGTGTTGATTTTATCTGTGGGATCTCGCGGTTAAGAAATGGCGGCGACGGCTAAAAACAATCGTATATTAAGCGCACATTACGTTTCGTTTAGACGGATAATGGCAAAAAGTTTAATTCGCATAATCATAAATGTAATTTACTGCTTCTGCATGTTAGCTCTTATCGAGCTATTGGTTTATATTACTATGGTCCTTTTTAAGACATCTTTCGTTTCAAAAATTAGACGTATAATTTTCAAATGATTTTTTATAGGCTATCGTTTTCTATCATCACTTTTCTATTTATCATAAACACTTCGATATTCACATCTCAATAAAAAAACGTTAGAAGTATGACGCAATTTCCTAGTTATCGGATATTTTTTCGTAGATCCGATATCTTTTTTGGCAAGGACATAGACAGAAAATTCAAATACAATACAAGAAACATCCACGTCGATTATCACAATATCTGGACGCCTGTCAACGCACCGCGCTCTCCCACAAAGTGCGCGCTGTATGTATGCAAACTTTAATTTTAGATTTAAAGTAGCCTGCCTCACTTTCTAGACCCGACGTCACTTTGAATGATGAGTTATCGACTAGCGTTATGAACCATAGACAAGTTTCCGTTGCAATATAAACCCTATTACATTCAGATAGATCGCATTTTGATGCGATCAAGTGTGCACTGCACTCGATCTGCCGAGGGTACTTGTCGAAAGCGCTCAAGTGGAAATGAAGTACGCTGGATGACATCACGGCATACTCGCAAACTATTATAGAGCGAGACTTGTACGCTATGGATGTGACGAAAACAAGTTGCGGGTACCGCAGACTTGATAGGCGTTTTATTATGAAGCTGCAAGTGGTATGTCCATACCTTCTATTTTCAATTATTAACCTATATGTTTATTTGATAACGCTATCTATTAAATTGAAGTCATATTAACGATAAAATATTGTTGATTTGAAAGAAGGATATAATTTCAAATATCCTCAGTGCCAAAGAGCCACTTTTTTTAAATGATCCGTTGTTGAATGAACCTATGAAAAGAATTATCGTTGATACCATATTATAACCAAGGTCGTTGAAAAGGGTTCAAAACAATCCTAGCTATTTTTTAATTTAACAAAAAACAATGCGTCTTATTCAGTTTTACCAATAACATCTTCGTATTCACCCAAATATATCAGCCAAACCATTTAAATAAACAACTGGCATGTTACATTTCTTTTCGAGTTAAAGCAAAATCATCATTATCATAATCATCATCATCAGCCTTTGATAGTCCACTGCTGGACATAGGCCTCCTCTAATACACCCCTATCCATTAGGGGGTTTTTGGACCGTATCCCACCACGCTGGTCCAATGCGGGTTGGTGGGTGGACCGCCTTTTTACATGCCCATCCGACGCATGGATCATCTTACTTTTCAGACAATTGGGTGATCGGCCCAAACTGTCCCAACCAACTAGGAAACAACAACGAAAATTTGTTGGGTCCCCGCAGGATTCGAACCCACGACCTCCGGTTTCTAAAGCAAGCGCCAATACCACTAGGCTACGGAGGCAGTTGCAAAGCAAAATATTAAATCATAACAACACGAACAATGAACAATACTGAACTCAGATGTGTCCTACAGAGGGTACTATAACACGAATAAATCTTCGCCCAATCGACCACACCATATACCGGAATGTCGACAAGACAGCATCCCAGTGGGGATGTATTAATAAAACTGCCGTGTTCAACTAATAATAAAAACGGTCCGCTATCTAATTAGCTGCAGGGTAATTATACGCGGACGCGTACGCCATCGCGCAGGGGAACCGTAAAAACTTTCCAAAGTCATCATTTGGGCACGTACGGGCGCAGCGATTAAAGGTGCGTACCGTGTGGTCGAGCTAAGCGTGTAATATGTCAGGTTTTGGAGTACAATCATTTGTATCGAAGCTAAATAAGGTATAATATACTAAACATAGCTGACATTTTAAGGGAGATAGGTTTCTTATCCGGCCGATTAAGCATTGCACGTACCATTTAGTGATTCATTTGGCCCAAAAGCTAAAATCTTTAATCAAGAAGAACACCGTAATTAGTATAATTACTAGGCAAACATGACTGCATTTATTGGCAAAAAGAGACAAAGCAGGGTGTGATGCTATATTTCAGTAAACATTTTTTTTTTTGCAGAAACAGTATATTCTCTTGGTACATTATTTATGTCTAGTCTGAGTTAATAATGAATATAAACTATGATACACTATGGTACTTCATTACATCGAGTTCTCAAGACTGGTTACGATTATATGTTCTGCGACGAACATGTTACTGAAAAAAAGACGATTACAAGATTAGCTCGCCGTTACATCCGCACATCGAGGGATACACTCGTACGTTTATATATAAAGGCGTTATAAAACATCGAAATGAGCCGTAAAAGGCCCAGTTGCAGCGATAGGGTTGTTTTTTATTGCGACGAGTTTAACGAACCTGAGACATTTCTCGGCGAGGATTCGACTTTAGTGATGCCTAAATTAACTAAGCCTAAAAGGTAAGCGCTAAAATTTTTTATCTTAAACAGTAACTGTGAAGCTTATCGGATTATATAGATTTTTTTTCAGAACGAATGTAATTAGGTAAAACAAGATAAAAAAATTACGCTAAGAACAATATTGCCAGGTTGCTTCTTAGGCAATGATGTAAACAATCATATGGGAAAACGCTAGTTTTTGGTAACAAGAATCTAAAAACTAAAAAAGACAATATGTCACAGAACAGTGTACCCATAAAATGTTTTAGTGCAAAAAATTTAACTGGACCAACGTCCCACATCCCTATTGAACCTTATTTCATGACCAAAGTGTGGATAAGTAATACGTGACAATAAAATACGGCCAAACATAAAAGATAACTGAAAAAAATTACAGGTGCATATAATAAAGGACTCTAAAATTTACATAAATATGACCTCAACGCATTGACGAACTCGACGAATGTTAACAAAAAAAAATTACCGAATACCACGTCGAATGGTTGAGCATATATTAAGTAAAATTAATTAGCGTGCATCCGAGAGTAATTTAAATATCTCACTTTAATTGACTCACTAATGTGGCCGTGTAAAAATATTTCCACCATTAAACTCTTGAACAAGCGCGCGTACATTAAAAACTTTACGGCAAATCTCCGCCCGCGCACCGTGCAACATAAACAATACGATTGACGGCCATCTTGTCCAAAATCAAAAACAAAATGGAGTCGCCCGTTGCACTCCGATAACGCGGGAATCAAATTTTATTTGACAATTCAAACCCACGCGACGGCTGCTTTATTTCTCGAATTAATACCCCGGGGCTTCTTTTACTGCTGAACGCGGATTGGGATATCGTAATGAAATTGTTAAAAACCCGAATTCCCGCGAACGCATTATTGAAATGAGCCGTAATTTGCGACAGTCTTATGGGCGCACAAAAAATGTTGATCGAATCGGACGCGGCATAAGGAAGTAAGAAGTACAATATATGTGAACACTCAATTTCTCAATCGCATACCAAAAGGTCGATAAAAAATCGTTGACGCCCAAAAGCGGTGCCAAATCGGTGTAAAGTTTCGTTATTTTTTTATATTACCAACCTAAACCTAGTTTCTTTAGTTGTACACGAGTACAAATTTAGTTCTACAAGTTTAGTTTATTCTTAGTATAAACTGAACCTCAAACTCGTCAATACATTCAACAAAGATAAATAAAACAGTCCTAAACACTATCATTCAGTTACATTTCAATCAAGAAATCACTACAATCTCGAACACAACTCGCTCAAACGAATAAGCAACCCGCATAAATCCGACGACCACATTACTGCAAGTTCAATTCGCACACAATCGTGTACAGCGGGCGATGCATCAACGCTGAAGCGGATCATTTCTAACCCATTAAGCGCGTCACCGCTGTCGCTTATAAATCGCGTCGCATCCAACGCGTTTTCCCATAAATTGAGCCGAGAACGTTTTCATTAAATTTCACACAAAACGTAACTGTAACGCCATTCGCGATATAAATAAAGACGTGCCTTGAACGTATATATTTTTTTTATCGCCCCGCTTGACACGTAAACCGCATCGCGTCATTCGAAACGCATTTGCCTTTACTGAAGCTCTTGCAGCTTAATGTATTTAATAATTGTAGTGAAAAAGTTGTTACCGTTACTCAGTGTATGATATTATTGATATGTCATCGTCCAGGGATGAGGATTTGATATCATCAGCTTAAAGGCCACGGGTCTTGGTTGGATTATCGCTTATTGATTAGCCCTTTGACTCTATGGGCTGTTTGACTAACGCACTGTAAGGATCTCCTCTGATACGTTTCTAATTATTATATATCAGCTTAAAGAAGCGAAAGAACTTAAGGAACAAATAATTAAATCCTTAACAGCGACGCGATTTGAGTTGGCTGTTTGTACTAAAAAAAAAAAGTTGTTTTACGAAATTGCAAAAAACGTATACGCGTTATTACACAATCGAATACATTTATATAATATGAATTGTGTTGCTTCTAGCATAATTTAAGTGAACAAAAAATCTTGTTAGCGTATACAGCTGCCAGTGAAGACAGTCTAGTTAAATTAAAACAACGCAGACATAATATCAAACCCATCTAAACCGTTCAATGTCTAACAAATAATCTCTTACCATATTTTTGAGCGTATATAATACCATTACTATGATGACCAACATTAAAATTGCCTTCTTTGTAATTTCCTTAAATTAATTTCCTTTAATCATTATCACCGTATAGTAAAAACAAGAAAACATCGATGTACGCTTAATTCGAGCAGGTGTTGGCATATGCAAGCTCTGTTACGACTTCCTATCAGCTTTACACATTAAAATGAAATAAATAATTTAATGACGAAAACAAAAAAGCCTTTCAAAACCTGCCGATTGCACCATTTCATTAAGCCGACACTTCCATTAAAACGGTTTATTTATTATTGCCTTCATGTACGTTTTTACTACAATAAATGTAATGTTTTACTTTGTAAATTAATTATCAATATTCATGAAACCAACATTAACTTTGCGTGCAAATACAATGCATACGCATACATAAAAACAACCAAAAATATTTCGCGCGTAATAAGTTAACGCTTACAAAATCTCGAGTTATCTGTTACATTTTCTAGCAGTCACATAAACTTATAGTTGTTTAATGTTTGTAGAAGTTATAAGCGCCTCCGTAGCCTAGTGGTATGGGCGTGTGCTTTAGAAACCGGAGGTCGTGGGTGCGAATCCTGCGGGGACGCAACAAATTTTCATTGTTGTTTCCTAGTTGGTTAGGGCAATTTGGGCCGATCACCCAATTGTCTGAAAAGTAAGATGATCCATGCGTCGGATGGGCATGTAAAAAGTCGGTCCACCCACCAACCCGCATTGGACCAGCGTGGTGGGATACGGTCCAAACCCCCTAATGGATAGGGGTGTATTAGGGGAGGCCTATGTCCAGCAGTGGACTAAAACAGGCTGATGATGATGATTATGATGATGAGAAGTTATAAGGATAGTAAAGATGTTTTTTGACATTAATACTACGCATTTACATACACACAGATCCAAGCGATGTACATTAAAGATATTAAAACATAAATCAATTTGTACAAAATCATACAAAATAGTTAAACGTTTAACATCCACATTCTCAAACTCGCCCACGAGAACAATGACAGAGTGATTTTCAAGTAAAAGTTATTTCTAAATTTACATCGCATCCACACGTACATAAAAAATACTGTTTGTCCATCGTCAACCCATCAGCAGTGGCGTTTCGTCAACGAAATCGCGTACAAATTTAACCCTTGACGCGTCCATGTTTGCTTAGTCCCATCTGCGGTACAAGTGATAAGATGAAGACCGTAGGATAACAATTCTAAATAATATTGATATCGGCTCATCTTAAAAACTTTACGAGTTTTAAACTTTAAGTCGACTCAATTTAAAGCTTTAAAAATTAAGTGTTTATATAGAATATTTCAGAGCATTTCTATATACATTAGTATAAAAATTTCTTGAACAAAATAGGAATGTGTGACGAGCCTGTTAGTAAAACACAATAAAATTGACTTAAATGCAAAAAAAATATTAAATTTGCTGAGGTTTCCATTTACTTGACACTTATTTATTGCTAAGTCATTTAAAGTAGGTACGGGATATGCAAATAGAAACACCTTTGCACTATTTGTCAATAATGTACAACGTAATATTTAAACCGCTACACAATACCCGAAAAACCCAGTCAACTTTCAAAAAGGAATACATTCGATCAATAAACAAAGACTATTTTCATGTCTGTCTTAAAGGCAATTAAATATCGGTCGGTACCCAAATATCATTTAACAATATAATCTATATAAAACGCATTTCAACATCTCGTCATTTACGTAGAATCGCTCACGCTGATGCCTTGGGGCGCAGTAACAGCGTATTCAAGTTGTTGTCTCTGTAAATAAGTCAACAGGTGCCGAGTTTCCGAAGGAGTTCACGTTTGATAGCGTATTGTGTTACAGGGGGTTGGGTTTTACGTTTTTAGAACTAAACTTAGGTCGTTCCGTGTGAAGAAATAAAAAAAAAACGTAAACTTAGAAACTTTACATTACGAATACTTTGCTTTAAACTCTTTAGTAGAAGAAACCGTGTGTGTTTTGCTTTAACGACTGAGTAATTGCGAGTGTATTGGTAAAAATAACCATAGTTTTACACAACACGATAAAATTAGGTATGGTACTTACCTAAAATCAATTTTGTACCATAAATTTAATTCATTGCACACGAATTTATTAATCTCAGCTTTATAGAACCGAAAACAACATCGATGGAAATGCAACCCACTGCCCCAAAGCCCCTTTACCCAGCAGATGACTTCATTATGATAATGTCGCTCTAATTTAAACTCAATCACGACTTCCACTCAATAACTCTCCTTAGTATACGTATATATGCTCAAAATCGACTTCTTTCGCTCTTTCCTTTAATAAATTCGCTTATACGTTTGAAATAAAAGAAATAAACAAGCAAAAGGCACGGCAAATCGGCAATAAAAAGTTTTACGGTCTCATTTTCCCAGGGGATTAATAATCAGCACCAGAACGGGGCTTATCGAGGCAATAAACCGGCTCGGGTTATCCATTGTCCCGCGTTCGCGGCGTGACGTGTGGGCCGACACGAGAATGGCATGAGTTTCGCTGCTTTCAGCCGCCCAAATGACGGTATACATTATATAAAAAAAAAGGTGGAATTTTTATAAACAACGTCTGAAGTCAAACACTAATAGTGACAGACTGAATGTGTTGTCATTGGCGAAACATGACGACGCATAAACATTGCGCGATATTCAACCAATGAGAACGGTGTACGTTTAGGCGGGAAAATAACTGTAAAATTTTTTTACAATATTTTGATATAAATTCTGTGTTCTATTTAGATCTGGTTTAAATATTGTCGTGTTATCTTTGATCTCAGGGACGGAATTTTATACTTAGAAATGCCAATGCATCAAGCATTGACACGTCTATGTCGAAACCAGGAACAGCGTGGTGCTAAATTATGACAGTGATACATGAACCAAACAAAAGCTAAAATAGTTGTTAACGCGATAAATACCGTAATTTTCTGTTTTTTTTTTAAGGATTTCATGTTATATTTGTTGGAGCCTCCATCTTATCTAGTTAAGTTAGTATAGTATATAAGTAGACTTCCCCATATATAACTAAATTGAAACAATTTCGCGTATAATCGTAAAATATATGGTAACCGATGCGTTTACGTTTAAATTCATATCGCCGTTTATTCGATCTCAACATACTGTGCACGCCTTAATGAGGTGCCCGTGAGCTACTGTGCGCACGCGACGTTGCATGCCTTTAACCCCCTTTTTTTACAACCAGCTTTATAATACTGACCGCTGATTAAATTATCATTTTACACACCTCAGCTCTATGTGTCGAACGGCTGTTTTTAATTGGGGGTTAGCGATACTGTTGTATATTCTGTAAATAGCATTTACTATAGGTGGGTCTAAATAGAACATAGAATTTTTGTATGTTTATATATTAATTATGTTACAATCAAAGTGGAGTCAAAACGATTATGTTAATAATTTTGTCGTATGGACAAAGAAAAATATTTGTAATATTTGAAAAAAAAAGGTTGATTTTAATAAAAAAAGTATTTATGCAAAAAAAAATATATCAGAAGAGTAGATATGTATTAGAAGTTAAATGAGATGAATGATATTCATCATCCATCATTCCCTTACCTAACCAGTAAACAACCATAACACACGTTCCGATTTAGCTACGGAAGTGGTTGTTTAGTAGAATTGAATGAAACATTGTCTACCGATATTTATTTTTTGGTACTCTCAAGAAGTATGATGTTGATGTTTTGAACAGACACCTAAAACTGTCACTGTTCTTCATCCAATATATATATATAATATCATTACTATGAACAATCCGACCGGCGTTACGCATTCGTATTTAGGTTAATTGCGTACATCTCATCACCGGCCGGACGGCCCCCCCACTTGGCGCGTCTAAAAATAACAGGAATATCACGATGAGTCTAAATCGATAACCATTGTCTATGCAAATGGTTATATAGTTACGAAATAAGTTAAAGTAATCATTATTACAATTAAATTTTGTCACGACCGGGTTCTGTACTCCTGGTATTCATGATAAGCTTTTGATACCATTACTACAGAGTTCAAGTGCTAATCACCCGACTACTAAACTTAATATAATAAAATAATTCATAACAATGTATAATTCAGTTATCATCTATACATGATGATGATCACTAATTTAATATCTAAATATACAAAATATTTATGAATACCAAGTTAATATAAACTATCGTAAGCTAAGAACATGCCCGTTCTCCACCTTCTACGTTCCACGTTCTTGTTTCTACAAAGCAATGTGGCGCAAACACTACCGTGTTCCGATTTGAAAGGTTTCGTAGGTACTACAATTACAAGGTAATCAAAACCTAACATCCTCTGTCTCAGGGTGGTGAGCGAAGTTGTTCTATGTCCCATCTCCTTGCTCGTCTTGTCGCTTTATTTTATGATAAATGTCTATAAGGAAAACATAATTTCCTGCTTTTACTAAAAGTATTATTGTTTATACATACAATACTAGTTTAATGTATAAAAACTATTAAATTAAATAACAAGAGACCCTTAAAACCCGTACGGAACGCACGATAACGACATAAATGCATCCCAATAGCCAATGCGGGCCATAATGCGTTCCCAAGCTCATCCCGGTTCCCGGTCAACCCGTGTCCGGGTACAATAGAGCTGTATGTGCTCAAACCGGACGGAGGGAATGACCAATTTACGACCGGAACATGGGCCGGACGATCGATATCTCTTTATCGGTCGCACGGTGAGATTCGATCGGTCGATGACAGAACGATTTGAAATTAAGACGGCTCGAACGACCGAAGAAACTGTTAAATGATCGAGATTGGAACACCGGATCTTATATGAAGCGTTTTCATAACGATATGATGTTTTACCTAAACACTTGACACGTAAATAATAGTAATATTATCATTTACCACCATACTTTTTTAGTTTTCCAAAACCGTAGAGTAAAACTGGATACTATTTCTAAAATTCAACCGTCTTTATGTCAGTCTGTAAGGTATTGGACCTTATAAACACTGTTAGACACTTATAGTTCTCACAGGTTATTTATTTATGTCGTCGCTATAACAAGCAATGCTAAGAAGCGTAATAAAACATGCATTTAATAGCGCTAAAAATATCAAACATGATCAAACATTTTATTTGTTTTATAATTTCGTTATGTCTCTGTATCTTATCCAACTTCGTCTGCGTTGAATGGTCCCGACCATAATTGAGAATGACATTATTTATCAAAAAATCTTAATCAGTTTTTAGGACGATTAACGCCCAAAGAACAAACTCACTACAATATTATAAGCGCAGATGACTAAGACAAAAAGTATGTAAAAACATTCTTAATTGAGTTCGTATTGATGAATCATGGCGAAGCTTTCAATCACTGAATAATGATCCAGTGAAGCCATAAAAATCACATTATAACGTTACTTTAGCGTTAGTATGTTTGAATAATGCAACTTATTCGATAATGATTTTAATGTGTAAATAAATCAGAGTTTCATTTTTGATACTAAAATTAGTATGTTTTTGATACTAAAATATAGTTGTATGTTTTATTTTAATTTTTAATTAAAATACACATCGATACCAAAATGAAATTTAGCCAATCTTTATAATAGATCAGCAATCAGCGTATAAGATATTATAGTACACATATATATGTCTGTTTTTTTTTAACCCTTCTTATATTCTTATAGTCCGAGGTATATCTTCGCACTATAAAAAACACGAACGGAGAGAGATCAGGCGCAAGATCGACTTTATAAAACCCTTTCCGACACATGGATCATATTATTATACATGTAATCATGTTATCAGCCCGCATTGCCCTACTGGAAAACATCGCCGAAAAGTTGTTAGTGGCTGGAAAAGTTCGAAAATACCCACACAATCTGAAGTCATGACCTTCAATGTAAAGCGTAAGTCCAAGACCAGTTCCAAATATAGTCAGCAAGTCTAAATATAAACATATTTATAACTTTATGCGAACTATTTAACTGTTATTATATCATTTATGAATAATTAATGCTGATGAAATAATTCAACGTTTTCAAATTGTCCACCCATCGTGTGTGAGACGAATTAACGGTTAAAGGTTAAATTATTAACAATGGCGATCCTTAATGAGTCATTTAAGACTGTGTAGAAATGATTGTAATTTCGAGATGATTGTCTAGACGCGACTTCTAAATGATATTTGATATAGTATATGTAAATTTGTATTTACCTAACACATAATTTTTCCCAATATTCATATTAATTACAAGAACTTTTACAACAGTTATACATGTCACAGAAAGACAGACTGACCATAGTTTATATACACAGTTTTCATTTATCAATTTCCTTCTTATAAAAAGTAGCTATTTAACTTCAAAAGATTTTTGTACTTAAACGTAGCCTACTAAACGTTCTTCAACTAAAGCAATAAAAAACAAACCCTTTAATATGAATGATAACACAGATGAAAAGAAAAGACCGTTCGTAAGCGTTTCTTTGCATCAAGTGAAGCTATGGCAATAGTCCATACAGGCAATAATAGACTTACGCTTTTAAAGCGTCAATATCTATCCAAACTATAAAAGTGTTTACGGCTAAGTCTTATACTAAGGCTAAGTAAGAACAGGAATTTATATTACAAATATACTATTTAACCGATAGTGTGATATCACTTGGTGATGACGGCGAAAGCAATCTGAACACTACGGTATCGCATCGATAAAGTTTAACTTCAGACGTTATTTTCATACATTCCAAATCTTGTTATATTCTATTATACGCTTTAATAGCTTGCATAAGTTTTAATCTGCTACAAAATCATTAGGAGAAAAATGAACTACTTTGCCCTACACATCTCCACAGATTCGGTCTAGATCCTCTCTCTACATATCCGGATTACTTCACTAAAATTATTCTAGTAGTAATTACACACAGCTATTGCAAACGTTGATCTAAACACAGGTGTCTATCAAACAGGTGATTTTTTAACATTCTCTAAGACATTAAAACTATCTAAGTCGCATCACAATTCGTCCACTAGAGCGGTCCATTTACGAGCTAATGGCATAGCGTTTACGACATCGTCAATTACAGACCTTCAGGATAGCAATCAAGCCCTAGGCGGCGGGCGATAAAAATTACAACGACATAAAAAATTACGATTTTCGATTTTAATCGAGTAACAATAATTACTCGATACATATGTCATAGGTGAGTGTCGAATATTAATAATGTTTCCCGAACCGATTACATCCAGAGCCTATCTATATTAGGGATCAACTAATAACGCAGAAAAATTTGTTATAAAACGTATAGCCACATACATAGGTCCATTCTCTCCTTCTGCACTCTCATCACAGACATAGGATCGAAGTTTTACGTACCCATCTGACGCCTCAATCATACTACTTTACAGGCAATATAATACTTTAAATAATAGCAGGCTCTCATTTAGCCCACGTGGTCCTTACTAAATAGTAAACAACAATGAAGTTATTTCCTATAAGGATTCGAACCCACGACTTCAAGCATCTAGCGCTCAAGCAACCATACTATTATACCACTAGAGTACGGAGGCAGTTAATCGAACAGTACCTGTACAACGTCTCATTCGATATTAAGACGAGAGCGGCCCGATAGTGCGGTGTTAGATTTCATCGATAAATGAAACGTACACCGAATATAAGTAATAAAGATTTAGATATTCGAACGCGATAAAGATATTGCGTCTAATTGCGGCGGACACGTCGCGTTACACAATGGTAACCACACACGATGCACTATCGATACGATGGTGCTTTTGTCTTTGGACGGATAATAATAGTGTTGTATTTTTTTTTATCGACGTCGATGATTTGTGAAGACAGGACGCGGTCACAATGAGAGCGTGGTGGGATGCGGGCGGGAGAATGACGCTTTATTGTGCCATGGAGGCAATTGTCGCTGAGTGTGTTGGTTGGAAATTGCGATGGGAGTGCATGCTTTACAAGCTCGGCTGGGGTTTTCTGTGTAATGCTTTCTATATAGCTTATTGGCTATATATAAAGTTTATTCAAACTATTTATACTTTCTTATTGAAAGTCACGGAGATGTCAATCAATGAGCGATAATCGGCTGATAATACCACACATACGACGCCACTTCGTAGCTATGGATGACATTGCTTACGTTAACTATATCTTATTATTTGCTTTGGTAATGCCGATAAAACATGAAAACACATTTATTTTTAAATAAGTGGATAGTATATGTAAACAAACTTAATCAAAAAACACTGAAATCAGACAGCTATTTACGGCGAAAATAAGGTAAAATCCCTGATTCAACCTTTAGACTTTCCAGATCATCTTTCACTGTTACAAACAGGCGTGAAGCCGAAAAAGCTTTCAGTTCTTCATACTGGACAATCCGAAAACCAAACCGCTAACACAAACAAAGCTCACCATCCCCAAAAAACAAATCGTATATAAACGCGAGAAGTGACAGCATTCGATCAGTTCAAAGGCGGACTGCTAATGAATCGGTCGACAGGCGGCGGGACCCTCTCCCGCGGCCGGACAAAATTGGCGTTGACTGAACGACGGATCCGAAATAAGCGATCGTGTCCGAACCCATTGTGCGTGCTATAATTAGACGTTGCGGTACAAACACGTGGTGGCAATTATCACGGCAGCGGGTTAAATGAGGCAACGGGTGGCCATTAATGCGCTGCCGGCATCCGGTGACAGAATGCGTGGACGAACGCTCGCCGATGTTGAAATTTAAAAGTTCCATGTTCAATTTAGGATTCGAATCTAAAACCGATTTGGTGATTATGACTTGTACAGAGAAGAAGCGACGAAAAGCTGCGGTCGCCATTGCGCTCTAAAAGGAATCAAGTTGAATTGTGTTCTTCACGCAAACGGTGTTTAATCCTGTCCAAACAAACTTTTTCTGCATAAGTAATTTTTTTCTAGTTTATCATTAAGAATATGTTCAATAATACAAAAAGTATGCTTTATAATATTGTAAGCAATATTATAGGGTAAAAGCTTCTATTGCACACCGCTTATTTCGACCGCGAAGTACACGACATATAGAACTGCACTCTTCAGTTAACGTTGCAGATCTTACACATGAAAGGTATCATTCACTACGTGAAAAAACTTTAAAACCATCTCGCAATAAAACGTTCAAACGGATTTTCGTACATATTCAAAGGAAAGAATATCGCCGCGGCGTATTCACCCATTGAAATTTATTGCCATCGCAGCGAAGTGCTGCAATCACTATAAATAAGACGCGTTCAACTATTGCGTTTGGCGCGCATTGAGATGGTTTTAACGGAGGCATCCATCTTCGCGGATGACAACTGCGGAATCCAACGTCAGGTCAAACACCATTGACTGAGAACTTTAGCAAAGCTAAATCAGATTAGGAATTTATGTAAAAAAAATCTAATGTGAAACTCATAATACATCACTCTTATTGGTTGAATATCGCGTAGGGATTGAACATAATGGTGCTTGCAACGCACTGAGATGACTATAACTGGCGCATCTATCTTCGCGGATGATACATGCGCAATCCGAAGTCACGCTAAGCTACGCCAAGTGACAAATTTACTCAAGGTAAATCAATAGGAATTTATGTAAAAAACCTCTGTCAATGTCAGTTGACGCTTAAATATCAAGCTCTCTAATTGGTTGAACATCGCGTGGGGTTTGCCACATGGCAGCGATTGCCCAATGAGAACGCGTTCACTATTCAGACTATTAGTGTTTGACATTAGACTTCGTTGACGTAAACTTCTTTATTTGTTTAACTCGAGTATAGTATGTATAGTATTTTAATTATAAACCTCTTTCAAAGATCAGGAGGAGGATTTAGTGGTTATAATGGCTGTGTCTCCATTCACGGCCATTTAAGCGCTATCACTTCTTTTTATCTCATTTGGCTCAAGTATAATGTATTTAGAATTTTGAAAAGGAGATGCTTAGCCGTTTCAAATGCTAACACTTCTTTTAATATCGGATATTGAGTGATCTCTGCCGGGAGGGACGATGCCGGTGCATTAATCACTTCATTCGCGCGGGACGACGCGTCCGTGCGTCCCTTTGAAGCGACTCGTTTGTTAGGAACGTCCCGGTCTTATTAGTGCGCCATGCACATTGTGAATGTCTCAATCGATGAACACTTCCTTATTTTTAAAGAACGCGACGAGATGAATAGTTTTCCAAGCTTAAGTATACCCTTTGCCCATAAATGTAGCACATGACGTCAATGACTGCACCCGCCGCTTTAAAACGGGGTGAGCAGTCATTGACGTCATGTGCTCACGTCATGTGTCACGTTTAAGAGTGAACGTCGCATTTACCCAGTTATTACGATACCTACGGAGTCCCTTAAACCAGAACAGAAAAATGGTTTTATATCACAGCTTCACCGAGTTAATCTGACAGAAACATTTTAAAATTTGGAAAACTATTGATAATACTATTAACCATGCGTTGGATGGGCATGTAAAAAGTCGGTCCACCCACCAACCCGCAACGCAACCGCGTGGTGAGATATGGTCCAAGAACCACCTAATGGAATACGTGCATTAGGAGAGACCTATGCCCGGCAGTGGACTAACACAGGCTGAAGACGATGATAATTGATAATTTTCACTGTCAAGACTTACCTACTCTCTATTGAAGTAAAATATCTTATAATATGACCACCCTAATGCATGTGAATATACAAGTGTCGATCTTCGCGAGGCCGTTAAGACCGAAACCGTCAGTGCGGTGCAACGTGCGCCGCAATAAATTATCGCTGACCAACGGCCCGTCTCACCTGGATTTTATGTTATCCGCGGCAGTAAAACCACGGAGCGGCTCTAAAAAAGTGCTCCCAATAAAAATATACCGCACAGTAAAAATAGACGAACGCTAAAACGCCGTCCGGCTCTCATTACTGCGCGCCAATAAAATGGCGTATTTATGAAGATGTAGCGCGTAATACTGTATTTATTGAGTACAGTGAAAAAAAACGAACGTACGTAGGTCTTTATGTATGCATATTCACAATGTCGTGCGTTGGAATATAAAGAGAGGCGAAAACGCGTCGAATGTTGTTATGCAATAAAATTGTTAGCCGCCTCGTGTTCCACCGCGAATGCTTAATGAACCACTCTATTTTATAGCCTAGACCGATAAATGGACTAGTTTATAAGAAACTTGTGGGAAACCTAAAGGACACTTGTCACGCGAGCACAAAAACCATTACGCAATTAAGTACGAACGACAGTTTGTATGTAGATAGGTAGATTCGTTGAATAATGAGCGTGTCCTTAATAATATTCAAATTTTGTTACTGAATGAGAGAAATTTTACGGATTTCATCACGTTTATTTACATTTTTCGATACATCTAAAGTTAAAATGTAAAAAATTTTATACAATTCATAAAATTTGGTATTTCCCTAACAATGTGTTGGTAATTTTCTTCTTTGTGATGTATTTATTTAGCGGTGATCTCTTAACTTGGTTTTTTTTTTATGATTTTTATCACAAATGACCTTCCATTTGCCGTATTCATCATATGTCTTTAATCATTTACGATTAACAAGGTTACATTAACATACGTTTTCTACATCAAAATACGAGTGCAGTAGATATGCGTGTCTAAACGCTAATAATGAACTAACCACTGCTGTGATATAAAATAAAATAAATAGTCCATGCTAACGCCAAATAGACTGTGAAATATACGTTAAAAATATCTAATATGTCAAGTGTCCTTATTGGAGGAGCGCTGTCTTACGTTGACTGTGCTCCACCAATCACAACGCGATACATTTTAGCGACATTATAGCTTTACAGTAAATATGGTATTACAGCCTACTTTGCTTTGTAATAGCTGGTAAAGTAATATAAAATTTAAAAGGCAAGAAACAGTTTTAACTTAGAACAATTTTAGTGTCAATTGAGTTAATAAACATTTATTTATTTATCATGGAATGAACAGGACTAATATAAAAATTAAATAGACTTATGGTAATGGTTCCCAAGCCCAATTACATATTCCCATTTATTCGATAACGCAGATGAGGTTTTAGAAACTTTTAACCTCTCCTCACAATACTGTCATAACAAAGTTATCCATAATTATTACGCTATGTTTATATAAAACGTATGTTATGTTTATATCATATTTTTACGTCAAAAGACGGGAGTAGATTCTATATTAATCCTAATGGGTTATGATAAGGCTCAGCTGTTAACGAGCGCTTTAAAAACGAAAGTTAATTGCAGAGACATAAACGGCGTATAAAAGAATATCAAGCTAATAGGGGAGCTGTTTGCGTGGATGGTAATAATTTTATAAAGTTTACGACCGTTTCATGGAAAGGTGACGTTATACTTTTAGAATAATTAAAAGTAGTGAAAGCCGAAGCCTTTTCAAATTTGCGGTGCGAAAGCCCTACAAAAAAAATTAGTAAATTGATGCCGCAGCAAGTTGTACATAAGATATTCGATGATCGATTATTTATCTCTCTAGTAGAAATAATAAAATTAGTTGCTTGTGGTTTTACCACTTAACAAGTTCAAATCCTGTGATTCGTAATCCTGATTTTATTTTATAGTTTTTTGAGGCAATAAAATTTATTAACTGATTGCATGAAAAGTACGATAATAAAAAAATCCAGTCGTTATAGGACAGGCAAACTTCAAATATGCTGACTTATTATATGTCAATCATATTCCGAATATTACGCTTGAAAAGTAATTATAATCAAGTGAGCTTATAGGCATATGCCTTTAATGCCTCCTTAAATTTAAAAGGCTGTGACTACTATCCAATTCTAGACGTTAGGCGATTTTGCCCAAGAAGTAGAGCTAAACTTAAAATATCTTGTTTAAGTAGTCAACGAATCAAAATGAAATTCGACCGATATAACTCGATTGCGATTGGCCAACGCGAAATTGATACTTTTTAAGAAAAAAGGGCAAAAAACTCACTGTCAGGAAAAGGACTTTGGCGTCTTAAGTTACGTTTATTATATTAACAGATAAATCTCCTCTTCTCCTATTACAAAAGAAAATTGTTAATAAGTCTATACATAGAGTGATCTATATCTAGAGCAGAGATCAACAGAGAACAAATCACTTACTGGGCGTGGTGGTGGTAATGAGTGGCGTGATGCATAGCCGCTGGGGCGCCGGGCGGCGTGGTGGCGTGGAAAGCGGCGAAGGCCGAGGGGAACTGGAGCGGCAGGAAACCACTGCCAGCAGCTGGACCGCCCACCGAGTCCCGATCAGGCATCATTCACAGCACTAGCATAATACAATCCCGTCAACTGTGTAACTCGTCACGTCAGCGCCTTCCTTAGCACCCCCATCGCGCACTTGTGCACTTCATGACGCACACACACTCGCGTCGTGGTTGTCTAACCGCGCGTACATTCTCTCCACACGGCTGCACCTGTAACGGGGATAATTAATATGATAATACGCTCTTAAGTACGGTAGCTCTTCCAGTTGAATTTTTTTGTAGGTATTAAAAAGTTAACGAGACCGCGCCAACTTGGCTGTGTGCGTGTGTCGCGTCAATTCAGTTTATTACGTCTTCATTTTTACGAGTGCAAGAAACGAATTAGCCGAGGCGACGTTGCGGGCGTTATTTCAATTAGGCCCAGTTAGAAGTGCAAACAACGTTTTAACGAATTATACAGTTAGTTTGGTTTAGTGCGGTTAAACCAATTTAATATGACTTGTGAAATTCAATGTGCTAATATAATCTTCTCTAATATATTACTTATGTATAAATGATATAATTTTTAAGGCGGAGGCCATTAACAATATAATAGCCTATTTGTTTTGGACACAATTTCCTGATCACTATTGGCCGATATCCTTAAATAATATGATGCACGCCTGATAGGCCTATAGAAAATCTGTCAAAGACGATAAAATATTTTTGGACACGGTCTGATTTAATAATTAAAAATGCAGTATATTAATAGTATACCTTAATTTTTTTCATTATTATTAAATATTTAACATGGTTCTTGCTTTTCACGATACGTGCAACATCAAACGAGCACTGAACCCAAATAAACGAAATCACAAACAATTATATTTAATAATTAAATGCATCGGTTATTGCACCATTCAAATATCAACTTTATTTCTCAGGTGTTACGTTATAAAATCGCAATTTTATGTACACGATTACAAAGTACGCGTTAATGAATAAAATTACAAGTGCGCGTGCATGGCGCTTAATCGTCGTTGAATTTCGAGCAAAAAGCGCAACGACAAATTGAGGGACCTTGTGGCCTTCGCTCCGTCATTATCACTTACTGAGAAACGAGATGGGGTCCAGGGTTTGAGGCATCTAACGTTATAATTAACATTTTCATAAGAACAGACAACAAAGGTGGTTACTGAGTACGAAAAGGGGTAATTTAAGAGGAAATATTTATACCAACGCCAATAACAGTGATAGTAGATATTTACAAAAAGACAAGAAATGAATATTATCATCACATTGGTAAATCGATGTCGCAAAATAGAGCTTAAAACAGACTTGAAGAGTAAATAACATGTATAATTAGAATTAATTGTTCCGTCAATTATATCAGAAACATACGTGTCTGTAAAAAGTGAATTAAAGTTCAGATATCGCATTAATGCAACGAATAGTTGATTGTACTTATACTGAAAGACGTTTAGGTTCAACACAATTTACTTTCCGTACAATCACAAATTTAGATCACTTAAGATATATAAAATACGCAAATCTACCTAAGTGATAAACAGATGCGGCTTGTGGGCAATACTAATAAATTAAGTCAGACATGGCAGAACTATTAAATAAAGAAGTGTTAGCTTAAAATTACTACAAGCGAAATAACTATTCTTAACCACTAGACCTAGGACATTCACTACAGCAAACAACTTCATGCATACTCCAGTGACCAAATCAAATTCCTCGAAAGGAATAACGACTGCTGTAAATATATGCTCGAAAACCTCCTTATGCAATGGCTCTGAGTTATGAAATGATTGTTTCATTGCGACGATAAAAAAAAACGACTCCATTGTGTCGTACGCTCCAAAATGGTCAGCGTATATTCTGTTGCTTTTTTGCTTTTACGACTACTTAATAAGAGCTGTAGAGTTTTCTCTTGCCCTCTTCGTATGCGGTCCGAATCGCGGGCGTAATGACAACAATCTTTTTCTGCCTAACCCTGATGTAAGTAAATATTTTTTAACAGGTTTTTTCGTTTAATAACAAAAAAAAGATTTAATAAAAGAAATGCGATACATAAAATCATTATTTATAACTAAAGGTGAAAACTAAAAACGTAAAGAGGTCAAGAAAGTCGTCTCCACGTAGAGAGTGTGAACGTTTCTTATTCACGGACATGTCGAGTATAATTCAGAAATCTAGACAGTATCGGAAATAGGTATATGAATATTTATCTATCAATATCTTATTCAACTTGGCCTAACACTAATGAAATTAAGCACTTAAACTTATATTTTATTGAATTAAGTTAAAAAGTAATACACTAGCAGCATTTCACGTAGCCGTAGGAGCGTTAACAAAAGTAATATGAGAAACAAAAGAAGGAAAAGAAGAAAGAAAAGAAGAAAGCAAAGAAGAAAAATATCAAAGGAGAGAAACCGGCAACTCAATAAGCGGATAACGTAATTTATAAGGATCGGTACACAGGATATATATTTCGTAACGAGGCACTTTATTGCGCCATTTCGATGCGCCACTCAAGCATTTCTCGAATACTGCCGACTGAGAGATGAAGCGGAGAACAATTCCCTCGGTAATTAATGAAGATGTGATTGTTTCGGACATCCCTTACTAGTGCTGCGACCACTCGGTGAATCGATAACGACACATCGATGGTCCACACATCGATATCGATACTCGTTCACGATGAACGAGATTTACGATGTTTACGTACGCGAAATTGCTACCCGGTTCGTATGTCGAATTTTATCGGCCATTCAAAAATCGAATTGTGAAATTTTGAATGGATTCGATTAGCGTCTTGTTGTGCTCTTTCTTTGGTTATGGTGTGAGACGTTAAGTGACTGTGTTAAGCTCCGCTTGCACTCGGCGTTTGTTTGTTAAAAAACAAAACAACATCTTCGCATAAGGTCGTAAATAAAACGATATTAAAATATTAATAGAGAGTGACAATACAAAACGAGGAGTATCGATAAGAAAAAACGGTTTCAACGTACGCCTTGACAAGCGAACTGACAGTTGTATTCAACGCAAAATCTGCACGATTATAAAGTATAATGTCGATAGCGTCAATTAATGCACAGGCCGCATCCCTATGCCTAAAACGAGATGGACAATGCAGGGGTCGCATGCCATATCTTAATAAGGCCCCTCTTAATTGCGCATTAATTGTTTTTTAGCCATCGAATTGTTCCACTTCTCGGAAGGGGCCACGGTTCGAATTATGGTGTTGCTTGTATCGGAGGTTATTCTAGGTTTTGCCGTCGTCTTTTTATTAATAACGACACCATGTTTCGAGGGAAATTATTTCTGGCTTATTTGCTGACCGATCACGATGTGTGCTTTCCGCTTATTCATACATAAATATCTACGACTCATAATAATACGGTCGGTATTCGAAAGAAACAATCTTTTAAAAATAAAATTTATGACATGGATAAGCTATATAACTTGAATATTAACGCTATCGATATTTACCTTTTTTTATTAATAACCATACACGATCTGTAGGAAGCAGGCAAATTCACTTTAAATGAAAACAATAAAATAATACCTAGAAATTTTGTTTCATTAAAAAAACATGTAGGCGAATTTCTACATATACTTAGTACATTTTTTCGAGAATAAAACTTGCCGATAACTAGTTAATCGTGTCTCCACCAACACATTAATTACGTGCATTCAAGCAAACGTTTGAACAATTTAACCGGGGTGGTAGGTCCCCTTTTTACAGGAGACTGTCTGGGTGGGTACCACCGCGGTGTCTATTTCTGCCGCGAAGCTGTAGTGTGAAAACACTGCTGTGTTCCGGTTTGAACGGCACCGTAGCCAGTGTATTACTAAACGAGACTTAACACCCTATGTCTCACGGTAGGCAGCGCGTTGGTTACCACTGGTATTGCCAATGTCCATGGGCGTCGGTGACCACTTCCCATCAGGTAGCCCGACTGCTCGTCTGCCTGCGTATGCCATAAAAAAAAATGTCCGCGAAAGAAACTTTGCGAGATAATATCCGATAAGGAAAAGAGTCTCGAGTTCAAAATCTTTCCGCTGCCAAATAAAATTAAAATAATTCAATTCCGATTAAGCGATAAATTGCAGACGATCGAGTCATGCCGAAGTCTTTGATTGTTTTAGAATTATAGAGATTCACAATATATATTCTGTGTTAAAAACAGTCCCTTAAGCGCAGCCGAACTAAACTGATAAAGGTCTAAGATATTAATGAAAGCTAAGGTCCGTTCATAAAAACACCATACGCTAGGCACCGTTATTTAAACATGTTGGTATGTCTTTATGCTACGTAAAATAAACAGAAAAGCATCAAAAAAATTCCAATCAAAAAACAAACTGAGTATACGTTGTCCAAAACTTTCGCGTAACAAAGTCATCCATCAAGGCCGTGTAACACGCGACACGCACAAAACACTCGCGAATAGTTATCCAATAACAAATCACACGACCAATTAAGCCGTTGCGCCGGTACTTCAGCCAAAACTTTGTGCTAAAGCCAACATTAAGCCGTCATTAAGCCACCTCATCACGGAGCGCGGTACGAGCCGGCCGATAAGTCACACGGGACAATGGATGGAGTCGTCATTAGATATGGCCTCTACTGCGGACGGCGCGAGCTGAAGACAAATCGTCTTATTAGCGCTTTTTAGGCGACACATTTGTACGGTGGGCGAGGCAAGTGGCGCGGTTGTAACACGTGCTGTTGTGAGCACATGCAGATTATTAATAGCAATACCGTATGTGTCTCAAGGAGGAAAGGAAAACGCGCCAAGCTTATGCATACATTGTACGTTAAAATAACATGTGACATATCGAAATATTGTTTAAACGGAAGGAAAACAATAGCAACTATATATTACTAGCGACCCGCCCCGGATTCGCACGGGAGCAATACTGAAAATTATAAAATCTATGGAAAAATATCTAAATTACTATTATGCATGAAGTATACATATAAACCTTCCTCTTCAATCACTCTATATATTAAAGAAAACAGCATCAAAATCCGTTGTGTAGTTTTAAGGACATAAGCATACATAGGGATATAGGGACAGAAAAACCTACTTTGTTTTATAAGTATGTGGTGATTTATCAGCTGGATAAAACTTTTAATTAGTTACATGTATATATTTTTGCGTAGTACACCAAATAACTAACCGGTGGAGGTTTACCTTCGTCACATATCCGTTCTTAATAATATATCAATAGCGCTTCCATTAGCCGACGTAGCGCCACACTCATCAGCTTAACATATAAGATAATAGTATAGAATAGCCCATCGCTAACCCTAAACATGTCTATTTACTGCAAGCTTTTAGATCTATCTTGTACTCAGGTAGGTAAACTTATGTTGGCAAGTCATCGTAGCACGCTTCGCGAATTGGAATGTGGACATGTAAGAACGGACTGGTGAAATCAATTGGCCAATTTACAGGTTGACGTGTTAGTTAACCTTACGAGTGAACTGTACGGATGTATGATTTGATGTAATACATAACATATAAATAAGCAAAAAACTGCTACATATATTCGTTTCAATAAGTACAGCTTGTTTGTGCTATACGTGTAACAAACGCACATTTAATTAATAACTAGTTACTTGATGACAATTAAATTAAAAGTGTAAAAGAAAATATTATTTTTATGCAATAACTATTAAATATTTCTTAAGGTTTATATATGCACTATGCACTAACACAAAATATAACAATCAAGTTTTTCAACTAATCACCTAGATACAGTAACACGTGAAGTCTTAAACATCCTATAATTGAAGTCTAACACACCAATAACACACACGTTTTAGCACTGTTTTTTCGTTTACATACATCGCAGAACTCATATATGTCATATATATATATTGCCCTGCTAGAAAATGTACGGACTCATCAAAAAAAATCAAGTAACACACATGTATACAATATCTACGACCCTGTCAGAAAAATGTACAGACCCCTCAAACAGAGTCGAGTAACACAAATTGGCGACAAGCAAACGCCTCAACCGAAGGCGGTTATCCTTTCATCGTGGCGTTGGCATTCGGCGGGCGGTGCGCGCGGACACCCATAAATTACAATGAGCTCTATGCCAACCGGGCTTTCGTATAAGGCCCTTTGGCTTATATGCGGCCGAAAGCGGTGTACGTGCGCGTCCGGCGGATTAGGATTGTCGAGTAATACTAAGTTGTATGGTCGAGCTGTAATATGTTTCACTATTAATTATATACAAAAAAGGATTAATAGTGAAATACAAAAAGTGATATGGGTGAAGTATAAGATTGTTTTGATGTGTGTTTCTCGTTGGACTATTTTCTTGTAAATTTTGCTGTAACTTCTTTCAAATTACATTACATAAGAACCAATGATGTTTTAGAGGAATGGAGAAATGACGATTTTAATGATTTTCTCAGTTACAGATATCATAACCAATGAATACTCCACAAATAATAAGATCCATAATTAATGATACTTCGTTTACAAAAGCAAAATTTATTGCATAAAAGACAAATAAAAACATAGAATATCTTAAACTATGTTAGTATCGCTTTAATCATTGTCTTATCACACTTATAGTCGTGTTGAAATAAAATACCAAAATCTCTACGGAAAAAGTTCCATAATAAGGAAGAACTTAAAATTTGGTTTGCTTTTTAACAAGTTTTTAAAAAAAAAATATGTGTAAAGTTAGTACTACAAAACTATATGACTATTATACCAATAATATTGCAGCATAGAATAAAGAATGGTTCAAACCGATGATATATTTTACATATATATTACCCAAGAAACATAGCGCGATATCACACACTGGTTCACAAGCACAAAACCATTGTGCGTACGATTTGTAAAGCTAATAGATCTATTCGTCTGAATAGTGTTCCGGACAGACGTTTGTATTAACTTATTAATATAGTGAATACCAATTGTCGCTTATTATCGCCTTATTATATAGTGCGCTAGTGTACAATGTATAAATAGAATGCGTCTAGACGTAACGTGACATCGTTGTACCGAAATTTACGAGCGTATTCTTGCGCGGAAGTGTCTAGTGATTTATGTTGAGTACAGTATAAGGTAAATGTGTTAGAAATACTTAGTATTGCATTACGTTCTAATTCTTAAATGATGATTGATGAATGTATGCAGAGATAACGATGTAAGAAAGTAAACTTGTTAAATACGAGGGTTTTTGGAGAAATTTTTGAAAACAATATAATGATGTAAATGTTGTGTAAATATGATTTAATAATTCATAATTTGAAGAATATATAAAATAAGTTATATATTTATGATATAACAGACCATAACAAAACACAAAAAACTATTTTCCAAACTTTGAATACGACTTACAGAGAGCCAAGACAATTTTCTCACGATTCGTTTACGCGTGCGCTAATTTTACAAAACGTTATAAATACAAATGAAACACTACAAAATAATTGTACTCCATTTCAATTAAGAAAAACATTCAACATAAACAATGTAATTACAATTGAATAGCAACATACTGAGCAGTTGATAGATGTCGCACTTTTCCACTAAGCGAAGCCACTAACATACTTTCAGACCCCGACCGCTTAACCAGAATCATTTATAGTCTCCCTACATTCAAATAAAGCAATCATTAGCTGGAAAACGAGCTATTTAAAGGATCGAGGACGTAATTGCAATGGGAATGCACTCCATTCAGCAAGTGAAATAAAACTATCGGCTAAGACCTAGTCCGCCCACACTAGTATGGAAGACGCGTATAAAAATTCGTCCCCATTCACGACAACGGTGCGTTTTCTACTTTTTTATTGGTTTTTGGCGTCGACTGCCTAATGATTTGACGCCTATACTATAGACAAACTTATTTACCGCTAAACAGTTATATACAATGCCGTATTATTATGTACAGAAGGTACAAAATCGAAAGGATAACTTTAAAACGACGGCAAAGCGACGCTAGTCCATGTACGGTTAGCGTATTCCCGACACGGTCGAAGGAAGTCAAATATAAAACTAGCAGCCACGAATATAAAATCGGATAATAAAGTTTCGGAGGTGAAATTTATTTATTGCCGGCACAATAAGTTTATTCTCTTTTCTTTTTTTATTATCTATGCGTAGTAACTTCATAGATTTATCAGGTGGGGAACGATGCGGCATTTTGATACTTAATACGACTACATATATTATGGCTCGTTGTTCACGTCGTAGTTTGGATTTTAATGCCGCCGTAAACTTGTGAATCGTTCACGGTTTAGAGGAACGATTTAAATATGCTTTTAATAAGATCACGCTCGTAAACGCGTTAGGTTCTATGAATTTATTAAACAAATGAATCTTTATAACATCTTTAGCGCAACAATATTTTATGTTTAAAGATTTTTTTTGTTATTCACAGATATGTTTATCACAACAGTGCCAATTAAGAAAAAATACAGCCCTTACGCTATTTACATCAATGTCAAGATTTATATTGATACAATTAAATATTTACATTATTTTTAACTCTCAAGTTGATTCGTTAATAAATCGTGGCAATATTGTTTTATATAAGGATGGAACGATGCCAAAGCTCACTATAATATTAAATCTAGTACAGGCAACATATCATTAATGATATATTTATATGACGCGTTAGTATGTATTAAAATGAAAGCGTTGACGTAAGTGTGAATCAGAAACGCTACAAATATAAAGAAGAAAACAAGATGTTATTAAGATAGTCTATTAAAATTATAAAAAGAAACTACAGGTGTATAATTTTACATACCAATTGCGTACACCTATAAAATAGCCTTAATTTAGTCTAATTTAGTGACGAAATCGAATAAATAGCTAAGTTTAATGTTTTTTTCTAATTAATTACATCATCAATTTTATTAAAACAAACTTACAGCATAACCCTGAAATATGTTTTTCTAAACAATTTTCTGGAGTGAAAATATTTTTAATTTTTATTTGCTTAGATTACTGCTTTTAATACTACTACAACTAAACAAAATCTTTAACTAGGTAAGCCATCAAAGTAGGGTTCTCTAGATATTTCTTAAAATTTGAACCCGCTACCTTCGATTACAAAGCGCAAGCTCACACCACTAGGCTACGAATAGTTGTATTGTATACATCCTACAGGTAACATGTGGTTACTACAATTTGCTGCACGTGCCGCGTTGGTTCTGCGGTTAGATCCCTTAGCGGTGGTCGGTTTTTATATAGCGCGTTCAAGCTCGGCAGTTGACCGCAGGCAAAGCTATTGCTTCAAATCGAGCGATGTAATGAAATGCTATCGGTGGAGTTTCATCAGGTGAGTGATTTTGTAGTTAATAAAGTGGTTTGAATTCACACGTTTTAAGATACTAAGAGAACAAAAGATCTTAAGGTTTTATCTAGGCTTAAAGTTTTGTAACTACATTAATTAAGCCGTTTAGTGAAATGACAATTTTAGACATCAAATTTTGGCGTTAGTATACTCTCTATACAACTCTGCATAGTCCTTTACTATTATTCCTTACTTTTCTTTGTTGAGACGTGACTTTTAAAAAGTTGGTCTAAAAATATTTTAAATCACTACGTATCCTGACGGCTACTCCATTTTTAGGTACAGGTAACTCCTATAGCTTTCGTATGCCAGTTGTTATAATAACTAATAATCACTTTATATATCAAATTATTAATAAAATAATCCGGTGGGTTTGGTGACCGAGATAATTCTTTATGATAAAAAAAACACCTAAAGATTATATTTATAGTACAGGTAACAGTATAGGTACCTGACAAGCAATTCACTGATTACTCTATATTTTTGATTTTTATATAACATTGAGAATATTCCAAAGATTAAAACTACACTAGCTCGCAGGATGTGAACAGGCGACCCGCCGGCTAAGGGCCCAGCACTCAAATACATTGTAATCAAATAAAGAATGATTCACACCCAACGACGCATTACATTATAATACTGCACGCGTTGCGGACTACGCGAGAACGGTTAAGGTGACAATATATCTTTCATATTTTAATTAATTAAACGTTTTTGAAGATGAAAACAAAGCTTTAATGTAATATTTTATTTTGGCAATTGAAAATTTTTATTTTTAATCTCACTGTCTATGTTTTCAAACAATATAATTATTAAGTGACGTTGTTTGAGTTGCGCCTTTTTTTTCGTGCAACAATTAGCTATAAAATTTATTTGAAACCGATATACGTTATGTATAGTAATTATTATTGAGACAAGTTTTAGATACCATGAAACATTGGCTTTTCTCAAGAGTCAAAACGAAGTAACTTTCTCTGTCCCTAAACCCCTTTGTATGTTTAAATCTATATATATATACGCAACGGATTTTCATGCGTTTTTTTTAATAGATAGAGCGATTGAAGAGTAAGGGTTATTGTAATTCACACATTATAATGCAGAGAAACGTCGATAAGTTTATATATGTTTTCACCCGATCGGAGCCGGGTCGGGTCGCTAGTAACCATACACTACAACTTTAATAATCGCACACGAACAAACATACGCACTTCGAACAGTGAAACTTCGCCTTAATCAGGTAGCATACAAATCGGTATGCCCGAGCTCGGTCCCCGCTTCTCGGAATCGAGATAAAAACGTGCGGCGACACCGCATTTATTGTGCCCTACGAGTTATTCCTTCCTTTTTTAGGGTTCCGCGAGCTGGTAACGCTCTATGTAAATGTAATTAATTATGCACAGACGTACTTCGGTGGCTTAAAGATACGGAAAGTAAGATTTATACTACAAAGCAAAAAAGCTTAAATAGACTCAAATGTAGTTCATGGCAATATAGTGATGTCGTATGTATGGTTTTTTTATTACTTGGTTCACTCAGTTATATCGCGATAATTAAATGAGGAGAACGACAGACGAATGACATCACTATGTTCCTGTTAGTACCTCTATATGTACCTATAGATGAACTGCAACTATTTTTGGGTACAGTACAGTAACTAACGATGTATCCATCGGACTGTTCCCGACCATTGCGTTAACAATAACTAGGTACTTAACATATAATATTACTATGTTTAAATGCACCGAAACAAAAAAGATTTTTACAAGTCGGCTTGAATTTAATTTTTGTGTGCTACATGTTTTATTACTACAAGTGGAACATATCAAATTCTGTTGATTGAATTAAGAGTTTACTCAGGCAAAAATTACTTCATCATCATCATCAGCCACCTTTAACAGTCCACTGCTGGACACAGATCTTTCTCAATGAACTCCAAGACGGCAGCTTCCGAGTCATGGTGTATCATTGTACGCCAAAATATTAAAAAACAGCTACGGAACGACTATAGCTTATGTGTAAACACGCTTGACAACGTACCCATCGAGGTTTTTTAAGGCTCGACTGGTGTAAACGGCGGTCAATTGTATCAATACGAGGGGAATGTTACGGGATCATATTTTACGGGATTACCGATAGCGACTTAAGGTGCAAGGTGTTTCTATTGAACACGCGTGGCGTACGTTCGTATCAAGTATTTGTATGCCAATGGTATGTAGTAATTTATAACTTTCAACTAGCATTGTTTGAAATATCTGCTTGCGTAGAATAGTATATTGTACGAGCTTAAATATTGTAAAAGCAAACGGTTCTATACTTTCTGATATTTACGTGGATATTACAGACAATTATATAAAAATATTAGAAATTTATAGTTTCGAATATGTCGCGTTTTTTTGTTAATTTTACTCTGGATACATACGGCCTTTATAAAAAACAATGATTTTGTGTAATGTAACCTAAGGCAGTGAAGTGATCAGGCTAAGATGAAGGCTAAATCATTTCTGTATATTAATATCACTGTAACCATCGGTATTTTAATTTAATAGTTGTGTATATATATTTTAATTTTAAGCTTAAAAGAATAGATCGTTCCCGTAATTTTTATAATGCTCAATTTGTTATAATAACAACGAAATCCAAAGCGATAAAACTCTTAAAGCACCCTCATTCAACACTTTCCACCGCATTATACATCCCCATTGGATTAAATAGCGTCAAAAGATCGCGCGACATCGGACATATTACAGTCGCATGTCCAATACAATGCAAGTCGGATACACGAGCGACGACGGATCGGCCCACGCCGACACGTCCCGTACAATAGCTAGCGGGCAATGCATTTGTGTAAACACACGAAACGCAATTCGCCCGCGAGCCAAGGGCCGGGGCAACGGCCCGTCTTAAAATAACACCGACTTCATATTGAATAGTAGTGAAAAGAACTTTAGTACATCTAAGTGCGTTTTGTATGTGAAACCTTTATATTACTGTACAGGCTATGCAACATTGTGCTTGTATGTTCCGGTTCAAAGAGGAACACTAGTTAGTAAAATTACTATGCAGGACGCATGATGTTTCACCAGATTTCAGGTAATACATTTCACATTTTTTTTTTAATTTACACAGTTCAAAGGATAAGAAGGAAAAGCGCCAAACTATAATATTATATTATTACTTAATAATATTATAGTTTTGTCGGAATGAAAACATTTTTTTTAAATCCGTCATGCACAATATTACTTAGTTGATGGTGTTTATTAAGGAAAAAATACATACATAAATATTCAATCATTCTTCTATGTTTAACGATTACCGATGAAGTAGTTAAATAGATTTCAATAACTCATTTATAATCCTCAACCTAATAAAATCCCCTTTACACATAACAAACAAATAAACACATATATTTCGATTTATACAGACGTTCCTATCAACAATTTTCTCATCCAACCTCGCATACATCCAACACTTTAACAAAAACCGCTTCATACATCAAGAATTGCACATTGCAAATCCGAGCACTGCAAACAAATGAACTTAATAGGAAACAAAGGGGCCCACTAATTTAGTAAACACGACAATAAACCGCCGAGCGCGTGACTAACGGACGGTAAGACTTCCATACAATGTTAAGGGCGCAATAACTTAAAAATAAGCGCGCACTGGGGTTGTACGGTAAACAACGACTTTGTATGCGCGGTGTATTTTTAAGGAATTCCAGCAACTCGCCATATAAGTTCCGGCGAAAGCGATATAAGTTGTGAACGCTAATAAAACTTGGACTCCTTCATTTGTTATACTGACTTAACTCTAACACGTTAATTCGGATATGTCGATAAAACTGAATGTCGTGTTTAGATTTTGATGGTAATCTTAATAGATAATAAATAACATTCGGTTGTAGCCGTGGAGCCTTAAGATTTAAAGTTCAAATACAATTTTGAATTCTACGAGATTTATGCTTGTTTCTCAGAAACATTAATAACAAACTTCCATGTGTTGAGTTATGCGGTGTTTGTACTACCGATAACATATTTAGTGAAGAATACAAGTAAATAGTAACTTTGTTAATAGATAGACATTATGTGATTTATATATATAAACATCTTTTGAACGATTGGAACATGATATTGTCATACCCTTGAACGTCCCACAAGACCTGATGTCATTGCAGAATATATACTAAAGTGTTTACTAGTATGCGGATAGCACAAACATAATGACCGAATAACATTGATTATAAAACACCACACACTCCAACAAACGCAATTCGAACTCCAAGTGTTCACAATCGCAAGAGACCTCAATCAACAGTCAAAGAGCGAACGAAATCTATATGCAAATTAGGATACAATTTATGAAACGAACATGTCGGATTGCACAATGAGACCAATCCACAATTAGATCTAATACGGACATTCGTGGGAATACTAAATAAGTCATTGCGATACAATGTTGCCACATCGTGGATGTGCTATAAGTAAAAAAGGTACGTGAATGAAGCAGTGTACTTGTATCTACTCAGAATTGCAGTAAAGATAAAGGCGCAAAGTCGGAATAGTATAATATTTTTATACACGTTAGGTTTTGTTAACTATTACAGATCATTTCATCTCATTTTTATTTGTAACAATTATTGTGCGTTCGAAAACCAAATCGATTTCATTTTCCTCAGCGAAAAATGTTTACAGGATTAAAGTAAGTGTCACCTTTTTTTTTAGTGCGGCGTTTAATCTGCCATTAGTAAAAAAGATCCTTTAATGTTCTGAAAATCGAAGCAGAATTGGATACCACCCTTTTAATCATTAAAACCACTTGCTTTATTTTCCTTTTTTATGCTATAAGAATTTCTATAACGACATAATTAATTCTTTGGTTTCGCGAATACTAAACACTATTTAATGAAAGAACTTTTTACGGATTTTATCGCTTTTTTAACATTTTTGATTTCCTACGTTTCGAACACTTTCCAGCGGCCGCGCCAAAACGACTTCATTCACTAATAACTTGTATTAATTTAATAATAATCCGAAGTGTAAACAACATACACACGAATACAATCGTGTCATATTGAAGTCTGTAAAAGAAGTCGCTTAAAAACATCGAACGGAGTACACAATCAAGGATTGTAAACATCGTAATGTCTTTATAATTACGTCGACATTACGGTCAGATATAAAAAAAGGAATATACGAAAATTTCAATGTCCATTCACGGGTAATTGTCACCGCCGTACACATTCGTTCGCCGAATGTGCCAGTTGTCCATCAAGTGCGGGGCGCGTTCGTGTTATCCCCTTGCGCATGTCGATGTTTACAATTTTAATTTAATGACGCCTCACGTAATTGCACTCGCGTGATTCTCGATAAAGCGATTTCGCGACAATGTTGCAATCACTACCATACTGAATATGAATAAGATATACTCACATTGAGGAATATCGAATCTTGTCGAGATTATCATCATCATCAGCCTGTGATAGTCCACTGCTGGACCTATGTCCAGCCTCCCCGAATACACCCCTATCCATTAGGGGGTTTTGGACCGTATCCCACCATGCTGGTCCAATGCGGGTTGGAGGGTGGACCAATAATGGCAATAGGAAACCACATTGAAAATTCCCGCAGGATTCGAACCCACGACCTCCGGTTTCATACCACAGCACTTGCCCATACCACTGGGCAACGGAGGCAGATATAGATAGACATTTGTTAGCTTCATAACTAACTTAATTCTGATCAACGAATAGTAATTTACACATAATAAACTAAATAAAGTCGAGTATATAATAAGATCAATTACGAACTATATTCCAGCAACAAACCAGCCCATAAAAGCTCCCAAAACCAGCTAGCAACAAAGAAAAATAGCAATGCAATTAACCCACACCGGCCCTAAATTAACGCCTTGAAGCAGCCCGGTGACATTTTTTACGCTCAATTATAAATTATTTGCTGCTCAGTATATATATATACATATTATTTTTTTCCTCGGACAGACTGCGGGGTGCACACTGTGGTCACGACAAAAAAGCTCTCACGCGCTTCTCATCAAGTCGGACTTTTCGATTATTCATGCGCTACGCTGTCGCGGGGACACTTTATACGGTACAGAGCAGATACAACCTGATGAGGTAATGCTTATTGTAAATTTACTTAAGAGATAATTTAAATGTGAATATGCATGCTCTTACTTTGAATATAAAGTGGCTACAATTTTATGTAAAAAAAAATTGTTCCGATCAGAAGATATACAGTCTAAAATTTTGTGTGATGCAATATTTAAATGTACATATTAAAGAATATATAATAAGTTCATTTAGTACCTATGCAATGACGAAAAACACGTAGTTTAAACATATAAAGCTAGAAAAAAATATTAACATTCAATCCTTATAATTATACAAGTTTTATTTTGTTTAAAATGTAAAAAAAATAATTTTTATAGCTCCATCATAAGGGACTAAACTCACCAATACAATAATAATTGTATAACAACAATTCATAAATGAACTACACCGGTCACTCCTTATTTCATCAAAGCTCATTATAAAAATATTCTTTAACGCCAACACAGTAAAAAGGAAGCAGGTGTCAGCTCTGTAGACGTCCGGACATATTGCAGCCTGATAGAGTTGGCCGAGATAATGACATCTGCGGTAAAAACCCGGACGGTCGTTATTTATCATCCGGGACCTCTTTAATTATCGGGACGGGGCCGGTGTGCCACCACCTTTACGTGTAAGATCGTACAAACTAGAATGAATATTTGGTCACCTTAGTTGGAAGTCTATGACTAAAATTAAACCGACTATACAGCTTAGTAGTCTTAGTCGACTTTGTACGTGTGGATGGGGCCGGTTTGCCATTACCTTTACTAGGGTCGTACACATTAGAATACCAATTTAGTCATCTTAGTTATAGTTCTTACGACTAAAACCATACCGACTATACTGCTAAGGAGTCTCAGGCGACTTTGTACGTGTGGATGGGGCCGGTTTGCCACCACCGTTACCTCTAAGATCTTACAAACTAGAATACATATTTAGTAATCTAGTTATAGTCCTTACCACTAAAACCAAACCGACGATACTGCTAAGGAGCCTTAGTCGACTTTCTACGTGGATGGGGCCGGTCTTGCACCACCACGTCTGCTAGCGCACAAGTTAGAATAATTACTAAGTCGTCTTAGTTATAGTTCTTACGACTAAAACCAAACCGACTATACTGATTAGTAGTCTTAGTCGACTGTGCGAGTGGATAAGGCCGGTGTGCCACCACCTTTACGTCTGCGAGCGCACACATTAGAATACATACTTAGTCGTCTTCATCATCATCAAATCAGCTGTCGACTGTTGACCACAGGCCTCCCCCATGAGCTTCCAAGAGATACTATCCTGCGCCACCTGCATCCAATGACTCCCTGCACTGTCTCTTGTACCATAGTGCGATGACCAGTACGAGGCCGCCACTCGATAACGTTAGTTCAGTCGCACTACGACTTAAGCCTAACCGACTATACTGCTTTATCATCATTCATCATCAGCTTGTGATAGTCCACTGCTGGACATAGGCCTCTCCTAATACACCCCTATCCATTAGGCGGTTTTTGGACCGTATACCACCATGCTGGTCCAATGCCGGTTGGTGGGGTGAACCGACTTTTTACATGCCCATCCGACGCATGGATCATCTTACTTTTCGGACAATTGGGTGATCGGCCCAAATTGCCATAGCCAACTAGGAAACAACAATGAAAATTTGTTGCGTCCCCGCAGGATTCGAACCCACGACCTCCGGTTTCTAAAGCACACGCCCATACCACTGGACATAGGCCTCTTTATATGCACACCACCGCTCACGATTATTATTATGATGTATAGCAAACTATGAATAAAACTTAATCTACAAAGCTTAGTTGCTTCTTGACTTATACGTTATTTATACTAAGTTACTTACAGACCAAAGGCTCGATTAGTTGAAATAGAAAAGTAAAGTTACTTGAACCAACTTAACACTTATGGAAAAGTGACTAATTATTTAATAAATACATACTTACATATTGAATCTCTTTCCATAAATAAAAATATTCAATGGATTCCATAAAGTGTAGTATACTGCACTTTATCCTCATCGCATGTCACTTGTAACATAATTTTATCCCTCCCGAACAATTCACGGTGCAATCAACGTGATGACGTCACAGCAAAAAGACTCATCCAATCCGCCCATCGCGCAACAAGTAAAAACTTTACGAGTGCATTCGCTCAATTAACCTCGATACCGAGATCGATTTTTGTACAAGAACAGGTTCGAACCGACGACCCCTCTATATCACGAGTGACATGTACTCAAGTGAACGCAATAAATCTACCGGCGGCTTAATTAACTGCCAGCACAATGCTTTATATGTGTTTAAGGGACTTGTACGGGCCGAGGTTGCGGTTCGGCTCATGCGATGGGATATCGCGTAAGAGCGAACAAACGTGTTCAATTAAATGGAAAGAAGAAGGCAGTCGTTAATATTACGAATTAAACGATAATTATAATAGTTTCAAACGGGTCGATAATCATTAGACAATCTAGAATTAAAAGTACATTAATTATTTCAACAAATATCGGTAAAAATTGATCAAAAATCTTTAAAATTTATATAATAATTAATATATTATTATAGCAAACAAATAGTCAAGTACAACTCATTGTTTCTCAATTAAAAAAATACAACATAGAAATATTTTGTTTGATTCCTTATTTTGGTCGCTCGGTTTTTGCACAAGAATTAAGTAACACAACCTACAACTCTCAAAGGACCTCTATAAAAATACAATTGACACTAAATATTTAAATCGCACCGATAAAAATCTTAACGTTTATTCAATCAACAACTTGATAAAGCGGCCCAATTCTAATGAATCCTATCGGCGTTACATCTTAACGAGTAAAAAAAGCGCGGCAATGAGCTCGTTCGAAATTCAGATTCGAAATTATCCAAAAGGAAACGAAATAAAAACACGTTGCATATTCAGCGTCCAATCGGAAGGTTGCCCGATTTGAATATGGAACACCTACTTTTTAATGTTAATGCATATAGAATTTGAATTTCGAACGCGCTATGGCGTATTGTTACGCCGCCGTTAAAAACAGCTCAAAAATATCATCATCATCATCATCATCATCATCATCATCATCAGCCTGTGTTAGTCCACTGCTGGACATAGCCCTCCCCAAAGGCTCGTCTTCTCCATTACGGGGTTTTTGGACAGTAACCCACTACGCTGGTCCAATGCGTGTTGATGGGTAGACCGACTCTACATGCCCATCCAACGGTCTTTTTGTCCTAACCAACCAGAAACCAAAGATAACACAAAATTATTTCGCCGCTGGATTGGAACCCACGATCTCCGGTTTACAAATCAAGAGCCAATACCGCTAGACCACGGAGGCGGTTTGAATATAGAGCACATATTTTTCAATGGTAATAAAGAATTTGAATTTTTAACTGTGGCGTAGTGTCGCGCCGCCGTTAAAAACAGGCCATAAATATCATAGAGCAGTTCAATTATAGAGCGGTAAATCAGCTCGGTGCACCGATAAAAACTCGACTAATCGCCCCGCCATATACGCGCGGGCGTCCCGTATTAACTTATAAATCGTGCGTTTCGACAAGGTAAATACGGCTCGCTCGAGTGTGGAGTATCGGCATATTTTCACGTGATATGAAAGCCTCCGCGGAACGTGTACGACCACACGTGATGCGATCAGGTATTGTTTAAACTAGGTAGGCTAACGGCTGTCCTTAGTTCAAATATAATAGTTTTGTTATGGAATATGTAATCAATTAAGTTGGTCCACCAACCAACCCGCATTGGACCAGCGTGGTGGGATACGGTCAAAAATCCCATAATGTAGTAGGCGTGCCTTAGAGGAGGCCCATGTCCAGCAGTGGACTAACACAGGCTGATGATGTATGTAATCAATGGCAAACATCATAAAGTTATTTTTGCAATTTTTGCCGACGATCATTACGGATTGAGAAATAAGAAATAATTATCGAGCTTATTCTCTGATCAAGTTGCATTTTGTACTTAGGTCGTTTTTTTATTAAATGAAGTGACGACACGACCGGGACGATCGCCAGTTAGTTAATAAGCTCTGTCCACTGCAGCGCATGTTCCGCAATTCCGTTTATTACCGTAGGACAAGAACGAGACAAGGACGGTGCCCTTCAAACCCGAACCCAGTAGTCACACTACGGCAGATACAAGCGTCGTGTTACATTTTCGATACCTTGTAATATGAAGGACCAACTATATTAAGTTTATGTATCGTAGTAAATAAAAAAAAACGGCTCGGTTAGTTCTTTGCCTTAAAAGTGATAATAATAACAACAAAACAGACTAAAAGAGATATACGTTATTATTATACACGACTTCAATGTGTTGAATAATAGTATTCAAATCATGCTCACGATGTATTGACTAACTAACGGTTTCCGAGCCTTACTTTTGTATTGAACGCTAATAGTGAAGCTTTTAGTTTTTACTCACGACTCATTCCGTTTTTCTTAAGCTAAACTCTTTCTTTACGCTCAAGCTTACTGCAGCTGGTATGAATTTACTTGTTAAAATATTAAAATAATTTTGTAAATGCGAACAAAATGGTGTCGATGAAGCTAAACTGCTTTCTCATGGATGGTCCAAGGGCCATTGACTCAATGTTTTTTTTTTTTCATGGCATACGCAGGCAGACGAGCAGTCGGGCCACCTGATGGGAAGTGGTCACCGACATCCATAGACGTTGACAATACCAGTGGTATCGCCGACGCGCTGCCTACCGTGAGACATAGGGTGTTAAGTCTTGTTTACCCAGTAAATACGCTGGCTACGGTGCCCTTCAAACCGGAACGCAGCAGTGTTTTCACACTACTGCTTCGCGGCAGAAATAGGCACCGCGGTGGTACCCACCCAGACGGTCTCCTGTAAACAGGGGACCTACCACTGTCAATATCAGACTGGCGAATGCACTCGCGAGATCGTGTACTGACACAACGTCTATTAAGCAGTATACATTTCTATTGTGGTATCGTATTAACCACACCTGTACGAACCGAAGATATTATTTCACTTCTTCGACTATTACTCAGATTTTTATGATCAATTTGAAGCCCAAACTTAGGTCATTAAAATACGAAACAGCTTGAAAAACCTTTAGCACCACATTATTGATGTAAACGTATAAAATTGCAAACTATCAATACTTTTCCTGAACGTGTACCTATCCTACGTTTAATATGCGGTGTACATTTCAATTATTGTATCGTATTTATTGCTAAACGAAAGATATTCTAAACTTTCTTGGCTAATACTAAGTCTTTTATTGTCAACTCGAGAGTGGACCAAAGAGAAGCAAGCTTTGAAAACCTTTACATTAGTAGTGACCGCTGCATTTTTACAAACTATCGATACACGACGGCCACACGCGTTTATTAAGCGGTCGTGCGTTTCAATTGTTGTACCGTATTTATTACACCTCCGCGTGCGGCAGATAAACACATGCTACGTATATTAATGACCCCTTTGTGCGGGCCAAGGGTTTGCGGCTGATAATCGCGTTTTGTCTAAGGGGTCCCCGGGGACTTATTTATCGCCGTTCGCTTGGCGAATTGAACGAGACATTTAGCATTGGACGCACAATTGCACAATCGCAGTCTAATGAGTAATGGGTGGGTTTGTTGAGATAATTCATTAGAGGGCATTAGGATTTTTATGGTAGTAGAAATAGTGATAGTATCCACGAAGAGGACGCGCGTATTATCTCACTTTTGTCTTCCAGAGTAAATGCTTGCAACTAGTGTAATTATAATTAAAAAAATAGAATTTGTCACTGGTTATATTACAAAATCACTAATAAATTATTTATTTATTGAACACTTAATATTGCGGACCTAATGATAAAGGCATATCCCGCGTGAAGCACTGGTTGGCACAGATTTTTACAGTAGGCGCTCAATATTTATTTATTTACAAAAGTAATATATCTTACTTTACTAGATATCTGAGGCAATTTAGTTTTTATCGACACTTTTCATACCTACTCTTATCTCTTAACTATACATGTTATAATGTTCAGCCATTACCATGATATAATGTTAAAGCAATTTTAAGATCAAACGAGTATATTAGTGCCATTGACATGTACGAACAAACAAACACATCATTAAGCATTACAACAACACAAATAACGAACAGCACAACCGAGACCGCATCTGAAGGATGTTACGATCAGCGGCTGTCAAACCACTCTTGCAGTTACGCCGTTTCGCATACACGGCACTTTCGAAATCTCCATTTCCCCGAAAAACAAAGGCCCCCACTGACACGGTGCACCTAATTACAGGGCGAGCGTAAAACGATTCGGGGCTTCGATGCCGAAAAAAGACGACGACTCTTCCAAGGTAGTGCTTTAACGAATTTACGCGAGTCTGTCATTACTGGACCAATGTTAACTTCAAAAAGGGGACACGACTCCTTCAATAAAATCATAACGGGTCACAGCATACTAAAACCGAACCTAGTGATGTGCCATCGGTTAACGAAAATCGTATAATCGATATCGACAGGCTACCGTTAAAACGCGCGAGATTGGATAATGGCGTCGATTATCGTAACGATTCCGTTTGTGCCTTATCATTACCCGGTGGTTGGTGGACACGCGAAATTTCCCCACGTCTCGGACGGATGAGTTTTTGCCATCCCTCGGAGAGATTCCGTGTATAATGAAGCCATTACGGGAACGAGCGGACGGCGGTCGGAATCGAACCGCCTGCGGGCATCTCGTGTGCCGACATGCTGTCTTGGCAGCTTTGGAAAAAGGACCAAGGTGGAGCGGCGAGGTGCAGGACCCGTTTCGGTCCTGTTCTCCTGTTTATACTGTGGAGGAGCTTTTGTTTCAGTTTTGTTTGATCGGATTTAAATTTAAAAATTGGAATATGGTTATAAACAGAATTAAGAGGTTTTAAGTTTCATTAACATTATAATGACATATAGAGCTTGATATTGAACAGTAAACTGCCTCCGTAGCCTAGTGGTATAGGCGTGTGCTTTAGAATCCGGAGGTTGTGGGTTCGAATCCTGCGGGGACTCAACAAATTTTCATTGTTGTTTCCTAGTTGGTTAGGGCAATTTGGGCCGATCACCCATTTGTCTGAAAAGTAAGATGATCCATGCGTCGTATGGGCATGTAAAAAGTCGGTCCACCCACCAACCCGCATTGGACCAGCGTGGTGGTATACGGTCCAAAAACCCCCTAATGAATAGGGGTGCATTAGGGGAGGCCTATGTCCAGCAGTGGACTATCAAAGGCTGATGATGATGAACACAATTGAATCCTTTTCAATCAACAAATAGTATTAAACACATAGAATATGGCACTTAAAAGTATCTAAGGACAGTGTTGTAACCGTTATTAGAATCTATGACTTACACATTTATTGCCTATGACTTCCAGTGAGGTGGTAAACGATAATCATTCCTCAAAATCCATCACCCGTCCGTCCCTTCAATCCATAACGCGCTATTGTTTCGAAATTCCTACCTCGAGAACATTCAACCATCAAAGGGCAACACAGCGCCCGTTCAAATGTTATGATATTAATTAATTATGTATCGATAAACTGGCAACTCACTACATCATTAGCGCGCGCCGCCATCTTTATTACTAAACCGACAATGACTTGGCGAAACTATAGCGAAGAATTGTAAATCATTGTTTTATAATGAAAGGATGATTATTATAACCGTTATTTTGTAAGGATTACTGTATCTAGGGGATTGCTTCGTATTATAAAGTTATTAACAATAACGATTTAATAATACTTGAATTCGGACGTAATCTTTGTGTTGTATGAAAAGTTTCATATTAAGCACATTTCTATTGGTTTTAATGCTAATGAATAATGATTGAAATGTAATGCTGTGTGATTATTATTAAATATAACAAAATTCTATTAGTATCTAAACGAATAATTTATCATATTTAATTTATTTATTATTTTCGGAAATTAGGCATTGTTTTTATTAAAAAATAATTGCATTATTAATACAAGTTAATCTACAATACCAACCATTCCGTTCATGTTACAATCTAATACCGTGTGTGTTATTGTATAATGTACTGAACAATGTCCAAAAATTGTTAATGATTCTATAGAAGAAATCATACATGCGAAGCTGAAGATAACTCTTACCGTTGCTGCATATACCTGCGCATTCGGGTTTAGCATTATCGAAACGATTAAGTGACAGCCAATGGCGTGTCTCGGAAATTGTGACACACATCAAACAGTATATAATAATGAACATCATTATAATTTTCAAATGCATTTAACACGAAGCCGAAATATCCTTATACCGTACGTAATATTATGTTAAAATATTCCTATCCATATTAAATATACGAATTAATATGCGCGCACGGTGTTGATGCGAACGAATAATAATTTAATGGGATATGATTGTATTCAAAATATAAATTTCGGCGCCGTCGCATTGTTGGTCCGTACATGTTAATGCATTATTATATATACGCTGATTAACGTACAATGAGATATAAAAATGTCATAATCTGCTCGAGGCGGACGCATGGGAGCGTTAATGACGCCCACTATCCGGTTAAAAGGACCACAGTTTAAGAGTAATGAACGTTTTAATATAATCAATCACTGATTCCCATATTAACTCTATTTTGCTAACAAAATATGAGTTATACAAATACTGTATACAGAGCAGCGCTTTCGCTAGATTAAATATTGGTCCAAACTATGTTAAATAAGAAATTAGTGTTCGTACACAATATCTGTCGCCGTAATTTACGAATGAAACTATTCAACGATTCGTCACAACCTTCCCGACGACTTAATCTTACACGACCGTTGTCCACGAAGTCAATTAAGCTAATGTGAAGGTGCGTATGCACCAGCAAGCCGTATGTTCGCTAGAATGTTTGGCGTATTATTATTTTCAACGCGATTACTCGAAGAATTATCTAAACTATATCAAAGGCTAATAACATTTGGAATGTGCGAAAAAAAGTCTAATATTAGGTTGTAACAGCACTTAAATTTCCAGCGTTTTGATTGGTGGAACGCCTCGCTTTATTCAACTAATAACAGCGGGCACACAACGGGACACGAGGACACTTTGAAAATATATTTGTTTACATGAATTTCATACAGTATTTTGCTCGGTTATAAACCAATTTACTCCGCTGTCAGCTACAGCAAAAGTGCGTATACCTGAGCGAGTCACATCTGTAATGCTAACAATATTTTCAGTAAATAACTCACCATGATCACAACGCATTCGTTCTCCGTTCTAATCTCAGTTACTCTTAACATGGAAACGCTCGTCCATCTCTATACGCACTTGAAGCTAATGCAATACAAAAAACTCTCTCCGTATCAAAATCACATTAAGACGTCCCAAAAAGCAGTACATTAAAGCTTGTACTCGTTTGCCCGTATCTCCCCGGTACTACTAATAACTCAATCCTTACTAAATTATATAGGGCCGACTCTCGCGTCGGTCGTTACAAGCCATTCGACGAATTACGGTGCGTGCTTCGCTACACGACGCGTACGGGTGGCGAAAACTTTAATATACACAGCAAATATTGTTGTTTAGTTATATATAAGCATACGAAAATAAAATGTTGTGTTTACCAAGTCGCGATTTGTTCAAAAGTATGCAACTTACAATTAAATAGTGTTAGGATTTGTGTACGAAATTAAATAAGATTAAATTTTGTTTATTTACATTTTTTTATAAACTAGCATTTGAATAAAAATTGTAACAAATCAAGTTGCAACGACAAACAACGTCCCATAATCTTTAATGCGACCATCACTTTTTAAAAAAATTGTCGCCTAGTTCTTGAAGTTATCCTATCAGAAGAGAAAAGAACAAAAGAGAACAACTTCCTATTTTCATAAAAGACTAATCAACGAAAGGTTGAATGTAACACCTTCTTATCACCTTATCAATAACCTAACATCTTCAATAACACTAATTCCCTCTCACCGCAGCTAATTGTCATCACAAACTCGTTGAACAACCGCACTAAAGATGCGCGTGCACTACTCGCATTCGTCACGTACAATAACAATATACCTGTAAGTCCTGTAACGCCTTCGTTACTTTGGCCGCGGGCGGAGATGCATTATCGAACCGCGCTTGAAGCCAGCCCGTACGATTTTATTATGCTCCCCTTACTCGGACGCGTAATAAAGATACGTGGTAAGAGTAATTTTGTTGTTTTCGCTTGTTTTATAATAAAGGTCGTCGTCGTAGGATGTTCAAGTTTGAATTTTGTTAAGGTTCTTTGTGTTTTACGAAGACTTTATTCTTTACTGGGATAAATTTCACATATATTACTAAGCGAAGTCTTATAAAATTAAAAAGTTTTGATTTCACGTTTTTAATATACGCACGAGACTGAAAGAAAAAATAATTGGTTTAGAAAATGTAACCTTCTATAAGGAAGAGGCATTGATCCAGCGTTGCAATCAATGGACGCCAATCATTCTTTCAATAACAATCAATTTGATCGCAAAGAATTAATTTAATAAAAGCATTGTTTGTGCCCTGTTACTTCGTCGCAATTGTTTTCAATGTTTATATTAATCATGTAAGTCACTCACTTTACATGTATGATCGTCCCAACATTTAAACATTGAATTACTCCGAAAATCATAAATACTAATTATCCCTTTTACATTCTTTTATATATCGATATCTATGCCACCTCCGTTGCCTAGTGATAAGGGCGTATGATTTAGAAACCGAAACCGGAAGTCGTGGGTTCGGATCCTGCGGGGACTCAAAAAATTTTCATTATTGTTTCCTAGTTGGTTAGGACAAATTGGGATGATCACCCAATTGTCTGAAAAGTTAGATGATCTATGCGTCGGATGGGCATGTAAAAAGTCGGTCCACCCACCAACCCGCATTGGACCAGCGTGGTGGGATACAGTCTCCCTAATGGAGAAGGCGTGGAGTAGGTTAGTAGAGGATAGCCACTGCAGTCCAGCAGTGGACTAACATAGGCTGATGATGGTGATGATCTATGCTAAAGTTTTCTCTATAGCATTTTATGTACGACATATTTATTATGTGGAACATAAAATGAATTTAATTCAATCACCGCAACAAAATAATTACGTTTTAACTAAAAGAACAAGAGTGTTGTACATATAGAAACAATTATCGACATCGATATTCGAAAGTCGATCATTACCCGTAGTGCCGTGACAGCACTTATCGATATCGGAGAAGAGCCCGCGCGCCGCCATTTTCTTATTAAAGCCCCGAGCTGACAATACATTTCGACGCACTCAACGATAGCGGCCGAGATACACTATTGAGGTGTATTAATTTTACGTCCCGCGAGATAAAGTGACGTTCCGAGAAACAATCCGTGTACGCGTCGACTGAAATGTGTCGATATTGTGTTTCATTTAGCGTTATAAAACATAAGACGATCTATTTTTATGTGACATTCAACCACGTCCATGTAGTGACTTTGCCTACTAAATATTTAATGTTAAAGAAAGAAATTTTGATTTATAAAATAGCAGAAAACGTTCAGCATTTATCTGTAAATAAATTTTAAAAAGTTGTAAAGGAACGTTTGTGTGTTAAAGGATATTATTGTTGTAATGACTACTTGATAGATAACACACCCTGGTAATGAACTGTTCGCTCCAGGCTATTTCAAAGTAGTAAAATGTAAGGTTTTATGTAAAAGTTTTGTAAAATTTATTGAAGAAAAAGGAAAAAGAAAAAGTCCCGCTGAGTTTCTTACGCCGGTTCTTCTCAGGAACGAACCTTCCGAACCGGTGGTAGATTATTTGACAATCAATAAGAAAGTGTAATGCTTCCATATTGAATAAAGATATTTGACTTTGACTTTGACTTTGCTAATAATGCCCTGACTAACAGAAATACGGCTGCAGAAACAACAAATGCGCCTCGCTATCTTTAAACAAAAAGTTAGGATAGAGTTTTATTTGTAAGTTTAAGTGCCATTTGTACCGAAACATAAATTAAACTACCATCTGGAAATATTAAAAGTATATTTATCAAATAGCCTATCTATAGCATACCCATCCTCCAAAATAAGACCTAGACAAAATCTAACCTTAAAATGCAAAACAGACCAGAGCTGTTTAATGTTTATATCAATTTTAGGTCTTACTCGTCTTTATAGTATAAACCTGACCAGTAATCGAAATACAATATACGTTGCCGCATACTGTATCACTAGCGTATTACTAAATGTTATTAACACTATAATTAATAACATTCATACAAAAATACATTCCGATCGTGATAATCCAAATCCCGTACGGAATCGCGTCCGTTCACGCGGCGATGTTGGATTGTGGTGCATTATTACGTTGATGCGAGCGGGCAAACAAGCAAACAGGCAAATATTGACGCAGTGGCAGTTTGCCGTGACGCGTCGCTGCAGCTTACTGCCCGAGTCAATATTGACTGGGCTCAGTGGGCAGGGCTGTCGACTGGTTGAAAATTTAATTATAATAAAGTTGAACGTTTTGACAACTAACATAAAAAGTTACAACCCTATTCGGCGGAAAGCAAGTCTAACCGTGTGAAAACCTTTCACTTATAAACATAGGTCATCCCTTCAAAGTTTTACGTAAATCAAACTGAAAAAATGCTGACCGTTTTCTTATACATAGGTTACGGATTTTATTCGATATAAATACATAGACACGAAAAGTCAGAGACCTCAAAGGTGATATGCGTCAGGCCATGCACATCTCAGCTTTATATTTTATGGCTCCATTTAAAAAGGAAATACGTTTTATTTCAATAATTACAACAGTATAAATACAACGATTTTGAACACGCGTTAAATAATATCTTATATACTAGATGTGGCAGCCCTAACAGAACAGGTTGCGCGGACTAGATGCGTTTTCAGAGCAGAGAGAGAAACGGAAACAACGCCATGTTCAATTCCATTACTACAATAACTCACAACGTGGGCATTCAGCCCCTAATCAAATGTTCATTGGATAACGCAAAGCTTAACGAATCTCGCGTGTATTAAAGAAGGAATTTCATGAAAAAGAGCATTAATATTTGTACAGGCGGAGTAGGAGTCCGGGATAATATTTGTTCTGGCTCACTACCGCCCTCAATTATTGGGAACACATACGATTTTCATCGCATGTCACGTCCGTCTATTAACATATTTCGGATGCCGGTCGTATCTGTTGTTTGTTTTGGCGGTAAAAATATGTTATTTCGACCGTTGGAAATTAAAAGTGGGTCAAATAACATTTAATATTTCCATTTTATTTAGCTAATTATTAGTCTTTGATATTGATATTAGGGATATACGCACTAGTTCGTGGCTGAGGTTTTATTTTGATATCGCAATAAAAAATTATAACATATAAGTACTGGTGCGCTAAAGAAGTACCGGTTCAAAGGAAAGCTTTTCGATTGATAACACAAAAAAAATTACAATGGGTTAAGAATAAGAAATATTTTTTTTTATGATACATAGGTAAAAATTTAATGGCACCACAGTTATTTATTATCAAGTTATATTTTATAAAAGCTTATTAAAAGTATTTCAACAAGTGAAATATTGTAAACGTACATATTTTAAATCTATTTTTTAATTGCAAATCGCTTGACTATGTAGTTAAAACAAATATTTTAAATAGAATATGACACTACAGTATCAAGTCAATCAATTGATCAAACTTTGTGATCCCACCTTACTATGTAAGACGATGCACCTATCTACAAAGTCTAAAGGCACTTTGACTTTATCACTAAAATCTACACTTTATCGTAAACTCAGCGAACATTTCCGATAAAGCCTTAACTACACTTTAATCGTACCACACTAGCGAGATAGGTATCTGCAACATTTATATGCAACTATTTATTGGCGATCAACATTCAACGTCATAAAACTTAACAAGAATATTGACATTAAAAAGTTAATATAAGAGCATTGCTGTACAGCTGCGATACTTTAAATAGACTTCGCAGGTTTGAGAGAAAGGACGTTTTCTCTTCATGAAAAACATAACATTAAAACATACGAACATACTTTAATCCAGATTTAAGATTTTCATTGAGAAAATCTTAAATCTGGATTAAAGTACATATAACTAAGAATAAGAACAAAACTAAAACACTTTAAATTAACGAATTTTTAATCTCTACCAAAAATGTACACCTATTAGGTTTCACAGTAAACAATGTTATAAACGTAACATCAACGACTGCAGCCAATGTAATTGAATAACTAAAATACATACAGTACTCGACAAAAAATGACTTGATCGAGAAAACTATCAATATTAACCATTAAAAGAGCACAGAGAGCATGACTCAGTCGTCTCCAAAGAGAAACAATCATTGCCACAGCCACCCTAAATCTGGCGACTAATAAACCAATATTTACGGACACGCACCAGAATCCAAAATGCCAATAAGCTACCGTACGCCCCCCGGCCTCGCTCCGTCAATATTGGATATACTTAAAACCTTTTCCGGGAATCACTTTTAGTGTTACTGTGAGATATTATGGGCAAACTTGTCTATTTAGAGTTCACTTTTGTGTCCCGAACTTTGGGTCAAGGGATTTTCGACAGTAATAGCAGGGAATAAGGGATTTTAAAGATGTCCATCGACAGTGGACGGGATCAGGAATCTGTGTACAACGCTAATGACGAGTAGGTGTTGCTTTAGGTAAGGTTTTGAGTACTTTCGAGAAACTTATTTGAGTGATGATTGGTGCGTCTTTTTAGTGCGGCACCGTTCGCGTGTTGTTTTCTGTTGCCGTTAAAGTATTTTATGATTGATATTTGGTAATTAAATCTCTTAAAGATGAATTGTATTTTTTAATGCTTAAATTCTTTAACCCTGTGTTTACATTTAAGTGTAAGACAACAATCATTTTCACTTCAGAAAGTACTGTGTCGCATTATCTTTTTGTAATTAATATCGAATTATGACTGTATATAAAAAAGCTTGATCGAACGCAGGGAATAGTTCGGTTGAATTTCAGTACGATAATTTGCTCTGCAGGTCTTTTCTATTTCAATGAAAAACCATATAAAACTTTTTTTATTGTTTTTAATCATTATGGCCGCCGTAATGACAGATTAACAAAGCTTAACAAATAACTATGAAGCTCTAAAACTTTCAATTTACGTCTCCATTCGCTTGTGATGTATTAAGATCTTTGTGCCGATTTTTTGTCATACATTTTCAAGTGTTACTAAAATGACATAGGGTGAAAGCAAATAAATCTTCGCTTAAAAAAAACCATCGGTAATATCCAAAATTCTAGAGAAAGCCGCGTTGATTGTCATCCACCCTTGGGGGACACAATGGCGATAATTTTTCCAAAATACCCACATCCCTTTGTCAGCGGGACTGTTTAACCTGTCATAGGCTTTTGACAACGTCGAGCACAATAGGGTACAATATGAAGTCCACGAAATACGCGGAACACTTGTTCAAACAATCAACTTTTGAGGATTACAGGTGTTTAAAGTAAGTACGTACAATATTTCTTAACTAATCCCCCTTGAGCTTTAATCGGTGGAAAAAAAATTGAGTACCCAGGGGATAAGCTTGGGACCACTTCATTATATGTAGTAAAATGAAATTCATTGGAGTATTTTGAATATGTATATTAAAAAAGTGTGACGAGATCACTTAGTATGAGAAACTTTCTAGCTCGGCGTTATATTGAAACAAACATACACTAATTTACTTATTATATAATCAAATTTATAAAATTAACGTAAAAACAAAACAATATTCATGCATAGATATTCTTTATATGTCAAATACAAAAACTTTTCTTTGCTAAATATAAACAATTTATCATCTCTAAAGTCTTTACATTATACAAAATCGCAGATTCGCCGCAATCATCGTCCATCATGCAATAAATACCTAGGTCTGGGTCCTAATTAGTGAAATTCCAAGAAGTGGGTTTCCCTATCATGTTGGAGGCTTGTCTTTATATACTTGCTCAGCTATCGCCCGCCCCCACCTACTTACACTTAGCCTAATGGCTGGTTCTCGGCCTACGCATAATTTCCAACTCTAGGATTTAGTCGCAGCTCATTCGAGAACTGGTCTAGGCAGATTATCCCAGATAGATGCGCACTATTCGCGTAATAATTAGTCGTTAATCTTACTGTACCTACGTAGTGGCATGAATAAGATATCGCTATGCGTCGAGATCTTACGTAGACAATACTTTTCGCTGATATTATTGCCAGTTTAGTTAGTGCAATGGGGGTTGATTACCCGTCGATCCTGATTACTCTACAGTCGTTTCTAGGATTAAGAGAACAGAATCCTCATAATAATACATGTAACATTGACCAAAAGGGACCAAAATATTTCACAACACAACTCCTTACTATTCGGTTACAATAAAGATAATAATAGAGTTAAAGATTAATAGCATTATCCGGATCTGAATGATACTGTAAATCTAAACTATTATAATTATGTCAGAATAGCCCGCAGCGATAATGAATTGAACAAACATTTAATATTCAGGTCCATTTGAAACTGCTACGTGATTATTAACATAACCAAACAAACTGTCAAATTATATGGACTACTGATGAAAAATAGCGTCATTAAAAGACATAAAAACCAATCAAACATTTACTCAGCCCGTTAGAGCGTTTAGCGAGATGTCATCAATAAAGTAATTAAACGTCAAAATTGACAGACAAATAATAAATTTGAATGTGGAATACAAATGAAAAGAAAACTAACACATACGTTATTCAAATATTCCTTAACGGCCAGTTTCACGAGTATCCAACTGGCCGATAATAAAGCTGCAGTCGAATTAAAAACGAAAACGTGATTCGTAGGGCGCTGGGTACGGGGCACTCGACTCGAGGCGTTTTATTATACGAATATATTTCATAAAGCGGCCCATAAATACGTGACGGGTAATTAATACTCGCATGGGCCCCGGGCCCGCAATCGTAACGAGAATACGGCCCAATGTTTTTATACGCCGCTATGGAATGGCCCTTCGCGATGAACGTAGGTCCTAGGTGCACGATTACAATTCCTTTAACCGTTTAATAACGTAGGACGGATAGGAATTAAGTTAGATTCTAGGCTTTGTATACCGCACCGAACGTGTTTTGTTAAATTACAAATATTCCATCAAATGAAAGATTGACGAAAATTGTTTTACGAATGAGTTGTTTGTAATTCGATAGTTATGATTTTTATTGAAATCAATTTACTTTATAGCATAAGAATGTTATGATATTGGATCGTTTAGTAAACATACTTACTACGTCACATATTTAAATATTAGATATTAAGATAAAAATCTATTGAACATAAGGTACTCATTAATCATAAAAAACGTTTAGAAATAAACTTAGATAGATATAATTTAAACCAATAATTAAGCAAAAAGTATTTAACCAAAACAGAATTTAAGCTTGGTGAATAGATTTGTTTTACTTTATTCACAGCAAAATCTCTCTATTTCCCTGTGAACTTACGAGTAATTAAATCATACATTTTAAATAGTATATATTGTGTTTCAGTCTCGTGCCTCATACAAACGTGTGAACCCAATTTTCCAAGTGTATTGATTCAGAGCATTTGAGAGTCAATCGCGCATTCACTTTGGCTAGCATGGACCACTCCAATTTCACTCCAGCCCATAGAGTCTTGTCCAAACAGTCGGGAATCGAACCGGAGTACCGCCCACTCGCATTCCGGTCTAGAACCGGTTTAGGACAACGGTCTATTAGTGCTTTGTGATAATAGATCGATCTAGGTACTGTATAAACGCTATCAGCGAAATTGCCCTGCAGCTTTTGTATAGCTTATTCTTTTGGATTAAAATATACGAGATGGTTTGCGTATCGTACAGACCTAGTACAGGCTAGTTTAATTTTCAATACTATGTACAATATATAAGGGTTAAATATTGCTTCGTGTTACAAAAGTAATATTACTTACACCTTTAATAAAGACCAAAACAACAGTTGATAAAAAATAAAGAACTCTTTTTACATATACATCGAAATTTTAACGCTACGTAAGCGCTTATGTACTCCTTGTTTAGTAACCTTCTCTAATCGTATATACGCCAGGATAAAAAAATCTCCCTTTCTTCCTTTCGAACCGAACTCACTCGTAATCCTGTGCTCACGCGGCCTAAATCAACGTCGAGATAATAACAATGTCCAAACACACGGCCACTAGTGATGGGCTGATTAACAGGTAACAGTTAACGAAAACGCTGCTACGATGAAAATAAAAATAACGCGTTATGTAACGCTGAAGCGACAAAATAAGCGTACTTTGAAATACGTTGAGCACCAAATGAACGATAAATTAACCGCAATAGATTCCAATATAGCGCAGCTTCCTATTATTTTTCGCGCTGTGACATCGGATCGCTGTTAGGAAAAATAGCAGTTATTTAGCGGGTTTTTTCAACGGCTCGGTAACATCACCCAACGAGCTAGGTTAGCGCGGTAGCTAGCACCGACATGTTAAACGGCGGTGCACACTGTTATTATCGCCTTCGGCTTATGAGACTAATGTGTTTGCTTTGGACAATGGTGAAATGTGCTCCGGCCTGCGTGTAGGAGAAACGGGGATGGAAAGCCTTTACTTCCCGACCTGCTATGGTGCCCTGGTACATTATGTGTATTATTAAGCGTTTTTCATAATATAAAATAACAGCCTTTTTAATGTATTTCATTTAACAACTATAAGCTAAAAGGCTTAATATAATATATATACAGAATATAGTTCAAATCACAAAAGTAACAAATTATATTTTCTTGAAAAAAATTGATTAATTTCTATGAATGTATGCAATATGCAATTCTATTAACTGAAGAAAAAATATTTCTCTTATAAGTTATATGACCCTAGTAAGATATCAAAGTCTGCATAGCCGCCGACTTCTTAGAACGAAATTTAAGGTAGATATTTTGTCAATGAAATGTTTACATAAGATTGCGGATATGTAAATTGTTTATGCTAAATATATACAGAGCATTTCCGTGTAGCAGTTTCATAATGGCTTGAAGAAATACTTTTAATCAGTAAACACCTCAGTGTAATTAAGCTTAATCTACATAAGCACGAGCACGTTGCTGGTACCATAATTACGTGGCTATTTATATTTACGACGTACTATTTGCTATGCCAAACAAATATTCTAAAATCAAAGGAGATCGAACACCAAATGTCATCAAAAGTATGGAAAACTCAATATATTATTTCGTTGAATGTAGATTAACATACCTCGATCAATATAATGATTGGCAACCAAAATGATACAAACAAATTGCTCATATGAAATTGATGAAACCAAAACCATTATTCGATTAATATAAACTAGACTTTACATCAAACAATGTTGAAAGGCAAACATTACACAAGCTCCTGCCGTCCAAATGACACGCCACCTTAATCCACAAACCCCTAATTTGTTCCTTCCAAACAGTATGCTGACCCGTGTCAAATACACGAAGTGCGTACACAGTACAGAGCCGAGCAATGTGTACGCACTTTGAGAGTAATGCTCGTCAAACCTTATATATTAAAAATAATCCTGAATGGCCGAGACATAAATACAAATGCTTTTATAATATTTCAATACGAAGAAAAGATATTATAATACCCAATGTATTAACATTAGTTCATTACGATATAAACTCATACAACGCATAGGAATCAGAGAACGGAATCCAATCCAATTCATAAAACATAAAAACTATTACAATGTTTAAAAAGGATTTTAACAAAATGTTAATAAATGAACATAGGTCCACTTAAAAACTTACTACCTAAAAGTCACAAAAGAATTTGTGCCAAACTAATTGTTGACATATTTGACTTTAAGAAAAAACTTTAAAGTAAAAGTTCTACATCGTACAATTGACATTCGCATGATGAAGCAGCTCTTATTATCTCTATTTATGTAACACTTAAAGATCTACTAGCAGTAGTGTATACGCACTCCTCCACTGCCTCCGGATCAGCTCGGCAACTGGCATCCACACAGATAAGATAATAAAAACACACACAAATGATTGTTTAATTCCCGCTTTAAAACGTTTCCTGCTCACACTTTGGCCTGTCATGTCCTTCGGGTGCCACCTTATCGCGTAAGACTGCCAAGAATGGTTGGTTAACATATTAACTTTGCCCCTACTGTGTACACGTAAAAGTATGCGTTAAAATGGGGAACTAAGCAAAGAGTGAACGAAATGTTTGTCGTATGAAAGAGGGTAAATATTTGAGTTATATCATTATGATAGCTATGGTATAGATCATCATCATCAGCCTGTGTTAGTCCACTGCTGGACATAGGCCTCCCCTAATGCACCCCTTTTTTTATTAGGGTGTTATTGGACCGTGTCCGACCACGCCGGTCCAATGCGGGTTGGTGGGTGGACCGACTTTTTACATGCCATGGTATCGATACATTGTCAAAATATAAGGGCCAACTTTCAATACAATTTAAAATTTGATATGAACTCAACTATGACAAGGTCGAGTAAACAAGGTCAACCGTCCAAAGAACAAGGGTTTAAAACCATTCCTACATACGCAAGGGACAATATTATTCAATATCGTAAAGGGCAATAAAACCTCCGCAAATCACTAAATTGCGTCGAATAGGAAACGCAAAAAGCTACATAACGCAAAAACCACTCGGAACTAAATCACACTAAACAGGGGTGGCTATTAAACCACTTCCTCGACATCGTGGCGACGCAGGCGTCCAAATGAACACATCCACCGGTCACAGATTCGAAGCCGGGGTGAGCCACTAATGACAGGGCCGACCGGAATGGGGGTTTATCACGTGCACCTCACACATAAATTACACAGCATTCGACAGACCGCCACACAATAGGGCAAGGGCGTTTCGTGGAACGCAATCGCCCCGGATCGAGAGAATGTGTCGAAAACTCATTAAAAGTCGCCAACAATGGGTGCGTTTTGTTCACGAAACTAGTCGGAAAACGGGTCCGTGTCGGGGCAAAAAAGAAGCGTATTTTGATGGCTAAATAGAAACATCACAGCGACAGGTAGAAGGTATCCGACACTCTGGGGAGCGGCGCGAGGGGTATCATTAATATCGACCCGAATTTGTACGCGGCTTATGATTTTGATAGTTTATTGTACACAAAAAATAAATATGATACGATACATGGATGGTTGTCAAATAATGCATTGGATGTTTTTTTAGGACTTTGTCTCGATTGTTAACGAATATTTAAAGCGGAGATTTAGAGAATTATGTACGTACTTACTTAACGAAGCAACCAATAAATCAGCAGTTTTTAGTGCGTTGTAATAACTCTTGGCTCTGATTTGCATTTAAGATGATAATATCAAACCCAAAACACAACTGATCGGAAAGAAAACAACTATCGAAAGAAATATTAAGCATTTCCTAATATCTTTTCAAACGGTCTCAAGTATAATTTATGTTTCCAGACGAAAAAAAAAACTGATTGCCATTACTGCGCAAAACAGATATATTATTTGAAACCGCATGTGTTTAAAGGATCACTCTGTGTGTTATACTATTTCAATAGATCAATAAACAGACGACAAATACAATTTAGTATAAACTATTATTCTGCGGGAGTTTTTTCGTTATATTACATATACGAACCTCTGCACTTATAACATTAGCAAAATACCCCAATACTTAACGAACAGTCACGATCTAAACGCTTAACAGTCCAGAATTACTCTAGAAAACATTCGTATCCCATTTTGCATTACATCTTCTCATTCTATTCCAAATCTGTATAATAGGAGCGTTTGGGGGGAAAAAATCCGAAGCTTTTAGCATTCACAGGATTTATTGCATCCGCGTGGCACGTTGTTAACAATGGGCTAGCTGTATACCTGCTCTGAACTCTTTGTAGTGTATTCCCGAGGGTTTTTTAACCTGCGCCCCTTGTTAGTCCCGATCTATGGACAATGGCCCGTGTTCGTAAGGAGGTGGGCGGCACCGGCGTTCGGACGGATTGAACTGTCTCAAGCGCGGAAACAATTATGCTGAATGATGCTCATGTTGTGATTGTGCTAGGTGTGTATCGAATAGGTTGCGTGGATGTTCTAAGCTTTTCTTTCATTTAGTAGTCAATTGCCTGAAGAGTAATGGTAAATAAATGTTTCTTTCTTTTGTTTTTTTTAGTGGCGTCGGTTATTTGCTTCGTGGCGACAAGTTTTTTTTATTATTTAATTTTAATATAGTGACGAGTACGGTACTCTCGCAGAACTAGTGGGATACGACTGCTTTACACAAAAATCTAAAATCCGCTTCATACCAAAACATTAATTGAAATGACATAGTTAATATTTTTCTCGTAAATAGAAATTCCGAGACATTCGTGAACGTTTCCAAGTGGAAGATGATCTATTATCTTTAAAATGCGATTCCGTATTAACTAATCAGTATTATTTAAAATTTTTAATCAACGTAAGCGTTAATAATTATTGAATAAATATTATAGAAATTACTTTACTCACTCCAACTCATGTAACATAAAATATAGATTACAAATTTCTATATTCATATCAAAACAAATTCGTGATATCACGACAGTTCGGCTATAGGCGACCGATTCACGTTATCAGAAAATAGCAAGGTTAAAAAAGTTAATGCTCTTAGAATAATCATCAGAGCTGTGACCCTAAGTTTTTGTAAATAACAAATCTTATTTATGCACAGATAATACAATGAAAATATTATCTTGAAGTATTCATTGATCTTCATTTAGTCATAATAAAGTCCAATTTATTTTCAATAAAAATTTCATAACGCATATAGAAATTCGAAAGCTGCCATCGAATGCTCGAATAAAATATTTCGTGAACTCATCACACAAAAGATTGATTTCATTATAAATCTATTGTCGATGGCAAACAGCGAACGCGCCATTATCGAGATGAAATAACATTTTTTTTTTCCACTCCCGCCACAATTACGATGATCTACGACATTGCATAATGGCCGCGTCCGAAAAGATTATTATCGAGACGTTGCCCTTGTTTTTCTATACGACGTTCGGAAACTATCGAACAACAAATAACTTTTTCAAAACACGAGCGTATACCAATTAGTTCTACCCCGGAGATGACTCTTTCGACGCTTTGGTTTCCGAACGTTTTTCAAGTGGCCGGCCAGTACGCGTTTTTTTTTGTTTTTTATTTTTTATCTATTCCTCTTTCTACGTCCCGCTTGTTTTTTTTTATTATCTGTGCTCCGTCGATTCGAATTTCGAATTCGTCGCGCTCCTGTGTGCTCATTACCACGCTGACTGTACAAATATTTTGTGGACGTATTTTCTGGCAATGTCACGGTGTAGAATACGATTTCGAATGATTCCCCGTCTCGATACTATCTGGTGGAAAAAAAAATGTATAAAGAGTAAACCAATGTTGACTTATGCTCTCCTGGTACTATTGAATCGATCGACTTTTTCGAACGTCGCTTCGATATTTCAAAAAAAAGAAGCGTGCTGCCAAAAAATTACTTTACAGTTATAATACATATATAAACAGTTATATAACCTTTGTGATAAATTTACATGGCAAAATATAGTTTTTATTGAGTCACTTACAGATATTTCTTACTCTAATTAACAGATCTTTTTACCGACTATAAAACAACTAGAAAGTGAATAACAGACGTGTTCCAAACTATGGGAAGATCAAACCATACGTCGCACGAAGAAAATTAACAAAGAACCATAGAGCTATGCTAATTCGCCGGCATTTGTATCCTATGGTCGTAAATATCCATTGAATTCGTTATTCTCACTGCTCCGATAATTCAATAAGAGCCGCGTCTTCTATAGTAACATAAAAAAAAAAGTTGTACCTTCGTTGATGTGGTTATTAATGATACGAAGCACCCAGCATCATTACTAACAACGGTGGAGGCGATACATCAAAACGGCCGATATGAACAACGAGAGAAAACTTTTACGCAACGAACATGTGTACAGGCACCAATCACAGTCACTGGAATCGATATAATCTTCAATAATATACAAAGAAAAGAATCGCAATTTACGAGTACGGAGAATAAATAACTTAATTATGATCGCAGCGAGTTAGTTAATTAATAATTTGCGTAAATATTACGGTCCAAGCAACAGTAATTCAAATCCGACTGAAGAATACACAAAGAGTGAACTATTATTCGATATATCGATATTCTGAATTCAAAAATGGAACAACAACAATCGCATCGAACGCTACCTGGCCGCAATGGCCGAACAAAATATCGATTTTTTCCGTTAATACACTAGACCGATCGTATAATCGGATCCCGGTGATTATCCAATCGTGTACCGGCGATACGAATGTCTTCATCTGGGGCCGTGAACCCGTTTGACCCCGCCACGACCAGTTCCAAAGCTCGAGGGGTGAGCCGGGCCCATGTTCCGATCCTAGGGGTCCCTCAAGGAGCGTGCATGCGCCGCTTCTTGTGCCCGCATCCTTGCTTTGGAGTTCTGAGAGGCATTTTATTGACTTGTAACGTGATGAAGATATCTGATGACTTAGTGATGCTATCTCTTCGTATGACTACGCTAAAATGAACCTAATACGCTTAAATTAGAGTCGTATTTTAACTGCTAGATGTAAGAGATAAATTTATATTGTTTCGGGTTAAAGTAAAAACAAACATTTATGTTATTGCTACGTTTGATTTGTTTGATTATCACGTTATTGATGTTATCGATGTTGTTTTGGTAATAAATATAATATTTCAATATATCTATGCATGAGGTTTATAGCTTAACTAATTGGAAAATAGTCATGTTAATATTTGCTTAACTTTACTATCCGAAACAGGAAATTGAAAATTGAGTTTTTTTATGTGAATATATAAAAAAAAACATTATTTTCAATTTAATTATTCTGTATATATGCTGTAGCACAAACTTTAAATATATATTCTTTAGACCTATCTTATAAGCCATTGATTTGTTACGTCGGAACATACTTTTTTCTATACCAAGGCAATTGATAAATTCATTACGAGAATATTTAAAGACGGCTTTTAAAGCTTAAATAATTCAAACCTTTATCAAAACTTATTATAAACAGCACGTTAATTTAACTGCTAAGCTGAATTGGCTGTTCTAAAATTTGTTACAAAAATCAAGATATCATGATAACTGCCTCCATAGCCGAGTGGTATGGGCATGTATATGTAGCTTTAGACACCGGAGGTCGTGGGTTCGAATCCTGCGGGGACTCAACAAATTTTCATTATTGTTTCCTAGTTGGTTAAGGCTATTTGGGACGATCACTCAATCTGATAAGTAAGAGGATCCATGCGTCGGATGGGCATGTAAAACGTCGGTCCACCCACCAACCCGCATTGTACCAGCGTGGTGGGATATGGTCCAAAGCTCCCTGATGGATAGGGGTGTATTAGGGGAAGCTTATTTCCAGCAGTGGACTATCACAGGCTGATGATGATCGAGATATTATTGCGTGGACTTCATTAAATGTGTAACACTATTACCTCAAAACAAACGTTATAAAAACTGACAGCGGTAAAGATCCTTTACAGGTCAATCGTAAAACATCGAGACTTCAATATGCGTCATACAAAACCGATGACGAACACAATCGTCCTATTAAATGTATAACGCGAACTCAAGTACAATCACGTCCACATTCCTCACGATCGAGTTTTTTTCTCTTGAAAAGGATTACAGGACATTTGCATTCCGTCCGCCTCGTTCGAGCCCGTTTACATGGATAACTAAAAAAGCCCGTTCGCTCGTGTCTCTGTTGGGAACGCATTCAATCAAGGGCTCAATTGTGCACAGCTTTAATTATGATCAAAACGAGTTGTGTCAGAAAAAGGGTGCATTTTTAATGATTGCGCATTACGCGTGTGACTGTACCGCGGACGATTTTCGGCGCCGCGGTGTAAATTGATGTTTTATTATTATACAGAACGCGATGCAATGGTGAATGTCAATTATTACGGTCCGATTCGAATGACGATATTTTAGTAAAATAACTAGATTAGTTAGACATTTGTATGTCTTAAATCTAGGTATTGCTCGCAGCCTTATCGACATTTGATTATTAAAACACTAAAGCTTATAAGTCTCAGTGTTCGTCGTATCAAGCTGTATTTGCATCGTATCTCGTATTAAAAATGTCTGTATTAAAATCGAACAGATAGTTCGATGTTTTCCGAAACTGTACAAGCAGGTTTTTAACGCGCATCCACAATAACATCCTAAAGTTACTTCTATAAGATTTTTCAAAATACATCTATACAATTTGTATTAATGTGTTATTAACCAATTACGGAACAGCCTGAACATCCGTTTATTGTACTAATAAAACCTTTTAATTATAAAACAATATCCGTCCAATCAACCGACCAAACTAAACGGAGTTCCCGCGTCATGCACCAAAATCACTCCATTGCTTAACATGCACGATTACGTCACGCCCGATCAAGGGGCATTAGCCATTATTAAGAACGATTGTCGATCATTAATTTTCATCAAGTCGACAATAAAGCGTCGTTAGTTTTTACCAAAGGTCATTATATCGGATACACTCGCTGGACGTGAACCCGCGGGCCGGGTCCGGCGGCGTGGAAACGCATAGTTTCGGTAATTGCTTAATCGGAGCGATCGATGATGAATTGATCGCCGGTATGTATGACTTAACTGCCTCCGTAGCCTAGTGGTACGGGCGTGTGCTTTAGAAACCGGAGGTCGTGGGCTCGAATCCTGCGGGGACTCAACAATTTTTTATTGTTGTTTCCTAGTTGGTTAGGGCAATTTGGGCCGATCAGCCAATTGTCCGAAAAGTAAGATGATGAAGTGACATGCGATGGGCATGTAAAAGGTCGGTCCTCCCACCAACTCGCATTGGACCAACCCCCTAATGGATAACAACAGTACTCTTACTAGTCGTACAAACATATCATAATACTATTTTAAGTTATACACTTTGCTTAAGCAGTCTAAAACAATAATAATATTAGTTAATTGAGTGAGGATTAGAAATTATTTTTATGACATTGTTAGCTAGGATTGATTGATATGGTATTTTCTTCAAGATATGCACAAGTGATTGTTTGTTTTAATGATAACACAACGAAAGTATCTTTTCAACCTAGCTTTCATTTAAGACAAGAACTTAAAAGGGTAGGTAAACTCTGAGAAAACTTTTTTATTTTCAGTGTGAGTGCAAAAACGAGATTTATGAAGTTGACAAATACAAAGTTTAAAACGTTTTAAATATAGGTTAAACGTTATAAATGCTACGGTTAACCAATGACAACTAACTATTGTTATAAAGGAATGATTCATATCCCGTCACGATCTTATTAAAGGGCTAACAATAGAACTTTATAAGGTTTTAACATCATGAATAGTGTTCGGTCGCTGTACAGGCGAATTATCGTAAACCGAAATCCAACCAAGTATTCTGTTCTGGTTTGAAGGGCAAAGCAGCCAATGTGACAAGTGTATTAGTGATATTCAATATCTAATTTATTATTATTCAACATCTTAGAGCGTCAAGCGATCTTATGAACATTTTACTTTTGTGTATTTATAACGTTTGCGATTACGAACTACGATTGCGTATCATCTAATAAAGAAAACTTACAGCTCATCTTTTAATTAAAACATATATGTTAAAAATAATTCAACAAACAATAAAACCGTAACATTCTTTTACATAGAATAATTCAATATTCACGCGAGATCGAAAGAACCTATCTTTTTTTTCTAATTTGAACTCGAAATACCTTTTATTCAAAGGCAGATAACATAATAAAAGCAAGTACGTGACTTGCTCTCCCCGTACAACATATAACATACGCGTTTCGATGCACCGATGCCTCTTTATTGAACGCAGTTATCAAGAGCAGCTCCAATCGAGCGGTTTCCAATGCACTTGTATAAACTCCACAATTAATGAGCCAAGCCTTTTTACATCGGTATCCGATAAAAAACATGATGTTTTGCTCAATTTGGATTAGAATGTTTCAATTCGCGATAAAAATACGATAATATATGCGTGGTAATACGAATTTGGAATAATTTTTATTCTTAATTCTGAATTTTATATTTTGAACTGTTATCAATATTAACGAGACTATTTTAAATGCAACTAATACAACATTAACTGCCTCCGTAGCCTAGTGGTATAGATGTGTGCTTTAGAAAACGCATGTCGTGGGTTCGAATCCAGCGGAGACTCAAAAAAATTTTCATTGCTGTTTCCTAGTTGGTTAGTTGTCCGAAAAGTAAGATGATCCTTGCGTCGGATGGGCTTGTAAAAAGTCGGTCCACCCACCAACCCGCACTGGACCAGCGTGGTGGGTTACGGTCCAAAATCCTCTAATGGTGAATTAGGTGAGGCCTATGTCCAGCAGTGGACTATCACAGGCTGATGATGATGAATACAACATTAACAAATGTTTAACTTTCATACTTTGTAAATCTAAGAACTTTTTACGTCGTAGTAGAGTGATATTGACTAGTATTTTGTTAATTTAAATTGAAGATAATTTTTGTATAAATTATAACCAAATAGACTGACAATGAAATCGACTTTGCGTTTACGAAGTTATTAGTGGCAGTTAGTATTTAAAAGAAACATATCAAATAAGATTCATCTTCAGAGTTTAAATTGAATATTCTTATATTTATGAAAATATATTCGAAAAACTCCAAAAGTTCCACAACAAAGTAAAATGGCAAAACATATACATAAAGTAAAATTACAATAAATATACAATAAAGCGGTTAATTATTTCTTTAATACAAATGTAAATAATGAACGACACACTGCGCTTATTAAATAAGTTAAACTGTTGTTAATTATTAACTAAATTCCACTTAATATAATCCATCACAACAGTTTTAGTAAAGTTGCGTGACAAAATATAATTTTTAAGAATGTAATTAAGATAACTAAATATTATTGAACTGTGCCAGGATGTTTTTATTTCACTAACCTTTAAGCTGAATTTTACATTAAATAGACATAACTGAACTACCTAATCTTCAGCCGTCAGATATTGAAAAGTTCATCTTGTGTGGTCTACAAAAAATATAGTAAAATGTCCTTAGTAAATAAAGCAAAAAGCTCATCAAGCTTTACTATGAGTGGAACACATAATAGACCATATTTTGTTTAGCCAATTTAGATTCAACAACTCGCACTAGAGTTACACAAGGGTCAATTTTATTCCAAAAACCTATCAAAGCTTTTGACAACATATTACAGATACACACAATAAACCATAAACGTAAACTAATAGATGAATGAAATATATCTACATAAACTTTATTTATTTTACGTATTATTTAATATATAAATGGCCTTAGATTGTTTTTTTGTCTGTGAATTTTTGCAACGCTCTATGACTCTATGGTATTCAGTAGTCTACGGGGGAACGTATTCGCGATCACAACAAATCATTACTCAATCGCGTCGTGGCTTCGTGACCGCTTCAACCACCATTGTGGTGGAGCGAAAGAATTTGCAATATCGCCAGGAGACACGGCCTACGTCTGGAGTAGATGCAATAATTTCGATTTTACGGGACCTAAGTCGCTTTTTGACGATTCCACAGCTAGTATAGGCAGAGGAATAGATTCCACTTCCTGGGCTAAGGTGATGCACATAAAATTAATAGCTAAACAGACATAAATTGAGTCTTGCGGCATTTAGAATGCGATGGACAATTATTCATTGTATTTGGGCAGTAAGGACTTAGCGAATTTACGGGTTTTGTAATGTCTGTTAAACTAAAACCTTAATAGACACGATTACTTAAATTTCAAAGACTTTCTGGGCAAAAAAACCGTGAAAAATTGTTTAGAACTTAACCACTACTATATCGTGGAGAGTCTTCTTATATAGAGTCACATAATATAAGACCTAGCGGCAGGTTTGGGTCTAAATGTATTCCCACGTTTGTTCGTAAAACTGATATAAAATATATATTTGAAAGGAATGAAATAGAATTTTTTTTAACATAAATATTTAGCGTTTAAGTGAAAAATAACATTCTATCACGGCTTCTTTGAAATCGAAACTATTAAAAGTTGCAGAGTAAGGTTATAAACTAAAAATTCATATCAATGCATACACCGCGAGCCTAGGTCATCCAAGTGATTCACTAAGTTCATATTTAAGATACAATAACTCCAATAAAGTTACTAGATCTAAGTATAAACGCTTTAATAAATTTTATATTGAGTACACTTTAAGTATCAAAAAAGTTTGACCAGCATTGAAATTGGGGTTTGATTTTGAGAATCAAGATTTTCAAGCACATTATTTTAACATCTTAATAATAATACCGAAACAAACACAACGTGTAACAATTTTTAGAGCTGAAATTTCAACAAACCTAAAAAACGTATTTAAGATTGCTATAATATAGAACTAATAAAAAAATACTTTGTAGTTAAGTATAAATTTAATGTATCAATCTGTTAAAAATATAAATAGTGACATCTGTAATTTCTAACTGCTAATTGAAATGTGTTCAAGTTAACGTTTATGCAATAATTATAATTAAATGGTTAATTACTATTAAACTGCTGCGACTTTGATCAGTATGTGGGTTTAAAGCACATTCAATACAGTTACTTGCTGTATTAGTAATTATTCCATTGAAAAATATGTTAAGTTCTCTTAATAAAACGTAACGTAATTGCGTATTTGCAATCCAGATTTGTATTTTTCATTCAATGTATTCTAAACGTCATAACTGCACGTCACCTTTTATATATATTTTAAATATTAAAGCGTATTTTTATATAAAGCGATACTTAATATTTAAAATTTTATGTGCATTTTAAATATCTATTGCATTCTGAATTAAAAACTTAATGTTTCGTAAACTATTAAGTACAAGAAAAGTATTTTCTAGCTCTAATACCTAGATCTTTGCTATCAAGTCTAATTATGAACAAATTTTCTATATCCGGTAGCATTATGTTAGTACCAATAAGTAATTTATATATTTCATCAATCAATATATTGTAATTACACGTTTTTCATCAATATCAATTCGGTAATTGAACATCATATAGAAGAACAGTAAACATACATTTTAGTAAAAAATGCGTATTCCCTACATTCAATATGTTATCAAATTAATAATTAAAATGAAATCACTTATAAGAAGTAGTCGATTAATTGATAAATTTTCAGTAAAATGAATTAATCAAATATTTCAAAAACTTTGGAGAAAAATTGTCTCCGAGCCGAGTTTATTTCATAAACTTCAGAGCCATGTTCTATTTTTATTTGTTAATATTTATTCCGCGTCCTATTTCTTGTTTGTTTCTCAACAAATAAGTATAATAATCACTACATAGTATAAAAAGTCGCTTTGCCTGTCCCTATATCCCTAAGTATGCTTAAATCTTTAAAACTACGCAACAGATTTCGCTACGGTGTTTTTTAATAGACAGGGAGATTTAAGAGGAAGGTTTATATTTTATATAATTCTTGCATAATGTTGTCGATAAAAGCTGGTAAATTACTATATTTCAATAAACATTTTACAGATATCAGTATTGCACCCGTGCGGAGCCTGGCGGGTCGAATAAAGAAATTATAATTTTAACCGCGATATCACGTGACCTTTAAAGAACCACGTTCAGACTGAGATGTCAAGCGTCCTAACGTTATTTTTAAAACGGGTCGCAGACACTTTTTGGTTTTTTTCTAATTTTTTTTAATCTGTACACGATGAACGCTGGAGAGGGTCCGAAACGGAGAGAGTTTTAACTTATATTGATGAGCAAGCTGAAAATAATTATTAAGAATTTATAAGCATTGCCTTATACATTATTAACCTAATTGCTTGTGGTATATTTCCTTTTCGTCTATTTTGTATATTTTATTAAAATCATTTAGCTTTATTTTTGTTAAAAGATGGATTTATACTATTAATGAAATGAGTTTAGATTTTAAATACAAATAGCAGCTTTCCTTCGGTGGGTTTATATTAAACAACTCCTGCACTCAGGGAAAATTTAATCAATTTTGTTTAGTCACATATTATTAATGTTACGTTTATTAAAAAAAAACATTAGTGAATTATATAAAAGCAAAATTTCCTTTTATTCATTGGCCTGGTATACAAATCATAAATAATAATGATAGCAAGTGTGTGTGAGCTATAGTCATAGGTACATCTATATTTTTCGTTTCATGAAGAAATACATTGTCATGTTAATCCGGCCTACGGTGTAGCTACAACAAAAAAATGGGCAAATTGAATACAAAGCCAATAAAAATGCAGCAGCGACAAGACGTTAGGTGATAAACAAAAAAAATCCAGCAATTCCCGGGAAAGACTAAAAACGTGACTGAACTGCAGCACTCTGAGAGCGACTCCCCGCCGTTGCCGGGACGGCTTTGTTTTTAAAACTTACAAAAAGTCAGCCCCTTCTCATTCTGACCGAGGCAGGTACAAAATATCCTCCTTGGACCACATGTTGAAAGCCACTACAGAAATTTGTCACCCGATTTAAAACTAAAGCTTAAAAAGCTTGGCAATTAAAGAATTGAAATGTTTCTTTACATCAAAAAGAACACGCAGCGCGCTTTTTAAATCACGCAAGTTTCCGACAATACCCATAATGATAGTTTTTGGATAGGCACTAGACCGTCAATAAATTTGAGGTGACTTACTTTGTTCATTTGTCAGGTCATCTTGTGTCAAACTACATTGCAGCAGAAATCCATTTGCATGATAATAAATACAACACAGCACACACACTTGTCAAATTGATACGAAAATAATATATAAAAAAAACTTTTCGACACTTAATTATTAGGGTTTCGTGATCCAGTCGCTGACACAGGCACTATGATTGCATATCGTCTTAGGTTTCTTTTATAAAATGTGAAACGTTTGTTTATGTGACGAAAGAAAATAATACAGCGGCGACGTCTGTCGCCGGCGCGGTTCGGACCGATATAGCAAAACATGGAGGGAACGCGCCAACGGCGATTTCATCTCAATCTCGCCCGTCGAAACGAGACAGTAACATGACAATAAACGATTGTAAGACGTCTAGTGCGAGAGGGACGGTGGTTTTCTCCTCACTCGACATTGCCCGGCCTTTCATCTCGCTCCAACGCGAAGTTATTTCCGTACAAATTGTATGCGGGCGTTGTCCTCCGTCCCTTTCCCGCGCGGATAGTGCTAACCAGATAATGTCTTAATCGCATTTTCTTAGTGCTATGCTGACTGATGCACTACATAAACAATGATAATTCACGGATTTGCATTCACGATAAATGCTTTTTAGTGAGTCAAGTTAATGGTCACCTACCATTTTGATTTAAATATGTGGGTGGTCTATAAATTGTCAATAATCTTAATGTGTTTTGTTTCGATTAAGTGCAAGATGTAATGGAACGTTTATTCATTACCCCCATTACAGTTTTGTTAAAGAGTAGGTATGAATAATTTTGAATTCTTAGTTTCTTCGTACGTTAAATGACGAAAATTTAAGTTGTTTCTTTCATATTAATTAAAACCTAAAATATTATAATGTGCTAAGTACAATATTGTAGGTACATATTAAAAAAGAAAGGATTGAGCAATGAGTTTTAGGAAGCGGCTTGTATTTATTGTTTATAAAAACGTCGCAAGCAATTTACACCGTAAACAAATCAAGGAATGATCTAAATAATTATGTATTCGTTAAGTGATGTGTAAATAATTAAAATAACTTCTCGTTGCCGCATATTTGCTTTGGTGACCACAACGCAAATATTTTCGTTCAAACACGGACCGCTGACGTCTCAAGCGGGGGAGTGTTCTGGGAAACGTTCAAAAAAATTCCATCTCCATTTGAATTTTGAACTAGTTCCCATGACAGGAAATATTCTTGTCTAATTCTATTTACATAGTTAAGAATATTTTTTTTTTTTAATATAATAATCTTTATGACTTATCTTTTTTTATTATTTAAAAGTAACAATATCTCGGCCATACTTTTAGGATCAACCAGTACATGCTTCTGCAAACCTTATTTATAGGAAAGATTGCCTTGAAAGGCAAACCAAGTAGTTCTTTTAGCCTCTTAGCTGAGGAATATCTAAGAGTGGAGAGGGATTAAGTCTGTGGAAGAAATATTCAGAATAGCTTAGGACAGAGATAAATTTTTGAGTTTAATTGCCAATATCCAGTAATTGGAGAGGCACAGAAAGAGGAGAGAAACGATAATCAAATAAAATATAAAAAGTACATACAATTAAAAACGAATGCAGTCATTTTAAGGATACGACATACACCTATATGATAGTTTTATACTTTAGATCTTTTGCCCTACCTAAATATGCTTTTCGTAATTTCTTCTTTTGTTTACGCGATTATTATACATAACAAATCCTCTCGTTTACAGATTTTTTGCGTTAGTTATGTTATTTGTTCCCGACGTTACGGAACTCTTTCCAGCATCTAGATCACGGACAGACTAAGTTGGTATATGTCTGTACCTCAATGTTTTTAGAATAACCGTCACAGTTTTTATTTAAAATTGACATATCTTTCCATTTTCTTAATTTTGACAAGAGTCCGAAACGTCGGGAATAAATAAATTTCACGAAGGCAAAAAATCCGTAAATTAGTGGATTTTATACATCTCTTCACTACTCGAAGATTTATCTGTGTTAATCGCCTGACTACATGTTTGTACATAATGTTATAAACAAATAAACTAATTAAAAGTTATAATAATCAATAAATATGTAGTAAGATTTTTTCATTTCCGCTATGACAACTTCTTAAACAATAATTACCTACGTAATATTGAAGATAAATTACGAACAAACATTTGCTCGACAAATAACTCGATTTGCCGATCGGTAATCATGACATTCATAAAACATGTTAATGAGTAAATATCGTAAATTTTCATTGAATATATTTGCTAACCTTTAATCAGTTTGCTTATATAATGTTTAAAGTAAATCGTCCGGTTTTGACACTTTAACACTATTAACAGTTCTTTGGATATACTAAGTTAAGAGATATTTGACATTTTATAAAAATTGAACTGCTATTAGCCTATGGTATAGGCGTGTGCTTAGCAAAACCAGGTCGTGGTTCAATCCTGCAGGAAGCTCAACTAATTTTCATTGTTGTTTCTAGTTGGTTGGCATTTGGCATCACAATGTGTCTGAAAAGTAAGATGATCCATGCGTTATGGGCATGTAAAGGTCGTCACACACCGCATTGGACCAGCTGGTGGATACGTCAACCCTCTAATGAGATAAGTGTATATGGAGGCTATTGTCAGCAGTGGACTATACAGCTGATGATGATTACTGATAGGTTCAATTATTGCGGAGAAATAATTATGTGCTATCGTTGTTTTCTAGTTAGGACAACTTGGGTAGATTATTCACTGGCCTGAAAAGTAACACGATCCTTGTGTCAGATGGGCATGTAAAATGGCGAAATTTTTCGTAAAGCAAAGCTGAGTCGCTTTTTTGGTGCATATAATGTTTTAAATTTATTTAATATTGTGTATTTTTTGTATAATAAAGTTTTTTTATTTTATTTTTTATCATCAGCTTGTGATAGTCCACTGCTGGACATAGGTCTCGCCTAATACACCCCTATCCATTAGGGGATTTAGGACCGTACCCCACCACGCTGGTCCAATGCGGTTTGGTGGGTGGACCGATTTTTTACATGCCCATGAATTTAAATTTTCAAACAATCGGGTAATCGGCCCAAATTGCCCTAACCAACTAGGAAGCAACAATGGAAATTAGTTGAGTCCCCGCAGGATTCAAACCCACCACCTCCGGTTTCTAAAGCACACGCCCATACGACTAGGCCACGGAGATAGTTTCTTTTTATGTACCCAGTTTAGTTCTTTCTTCGAAAAATGTCGGTTCTGGTCGCCTAGAAGGTCTTCGGTAGTTGGTATAGGACGTCAATGGCTTCAAATTTACTATAATCAAATTTATATGTTCTTGAGGTCAGATACCAGTCGCTATGCAAATAGTTAAACGTCTACCTAATGGTAATATCATCATTCATCATCAGCCTGTGTTAGTCCACTGCTGGAAATAGGCCTCCCCTAATCGACGCGTTCCCCATTAGGGGATATTTGGACCGTATCCTACCACGCTGGTCAAATGCGGGTTGATGGGGACATAATGATAATAGTTATAGTTTAATGTTTCACGCCTTATTTCTTCACTATAGTGTAAGTATATGTAAAAAAGTTTTTAAAAAAGTTATGATCGATACATAATACTTGTTGAATCTGAATGTGCCAGTTTTAGCGGATAATGTTTTGATTTTAAGAATTCTTATAGTTTAGGTGGTGTTTTAGCTTAGACATGCACAAATGGACAATTTATTTGTAATAAATTTATCGTAACCTAGTGTACTTGTACGCGTGTTATTATTTTTAGGCGTTCAAAATGCGAAACAATCAAATTTTCGGATTCCTTATTACTAAGATATCGTGGCAGGGTGCTTGACTTTTTACTAAGATTAAAAACTAATAATTTATGGCTTATTATATGAAAAATAAGACCTAGATTAAATAAATATTAGTAAATAGAAAGATTATGGTTTTAAACAAAACTATTTTATAGATATTATCGACAATACTACTAAAAAAAAAACTCAAATTTGGACCAGTTAAAATAAAATGCCTATGCTTGTGTGACAGTTGCCTTGAAAATAATTTAGTACAATAGAGTTAAGTAATATGAGGAAAATTTTAGAGAGTATGTGCAGTTAAGGGTTATGATTGCTTTAGCATAAACATAAGGTGCTACGGACTTTGTGTTATCGTTGGTTTCTGGTTGGTTAGGACTATTTGGGCCGCTCACCTAATTGTCTGAAAAGTAAGATATTCGAGCGTCGGATGGGCATGTACAAAGTCGGACCAACTTGGACCGGCCGACCGCAATGGACCATTGTGGTGGGATACGGTCAAAAAACCCCCTAATGAAGAAGGCGTGTATTAGGGGAGGCCTATGGCCAGTAACCCATGTATGATAACCGCTGATGATTGTTTAAGAACGAATGACCTCGTCGTTATTATGACTCCGTTTGTTTTACGTAATAAATCATTCTACATGAAGATTCTTCATAATTACGAATAGTATTACCACATTTATTTGACATTAACATAACTTCTTTTGCAAATATTTGTAAGTCGAATTGCGACTCCGATATACTTACAATTTGATGGCGGACAATGAATAAAATGGCATTAGATTTACTGAAATTCTATGTCATATTTGGCCCGATTGTTGTATTTTACGTTTTTTTTAAATGTATGTAAAATGTCGGCACACCCACCCACCCGCATTGGACCATACATATATATATATATACTATATATATACTTACTTCTTGAATATATATGCATTTGTTGTATTTTATATATTTATTTATAGTTATATATTTATAATAAAAGTTTCAATTTACAATGTTAATATATTTGCACCTCCCCACTTTTGTCTCTGCATCACCCCAAGGTTGACTGGCAGAAAATGCCATTGGCATTAAGTACATTTCGTGCACAAAGATTAAATAAATAAATAAAAAAATAGCGATGTAACGAGCAACGTTGACAAACTATGATATTTAAAAATTGTTACTAATGTGATTAATAACTATAATATAAATTGTAATCATGTGTTTCTGTGTCACATTGATAAAGATCAAACTTTGCCTCAGATACTATTTACCCTGTGGATGACGTGTGTGCTTTTTAAACATTATTTTTAATATTTCTTAATGACGATCTTTTGAAAAGTTCATCACTTGCCTTATTAGATAACTAAAAATTCCAAAAATACTTTTGTTTATGGTTTATAATTATTAACCGTTCTAATTTAATATTAAAATGACAAATATTTTTTTTATATTCAGCCTAGAAACAGCTATTATACAATTGTTACAAATAATTAGACAGTGAAATATTCTTAATACCTATTAGGTGCATTTTTTATTATATTATAGTTAATTCAAGGCTCAAAAACATCATCAAGCTTACAACTGTAACTATTTAATGAATTCTATACGAATGAGGCGCACCGGATCTCGAAAACTACAGTATCCACAGCGCAATGTTTGTTAGTCCTAATGCGTTTCGAACGAAAAAGAGAAAACACGAGAACAGCGTCGATAGAACGTCACATTAACATCTCTATGAAAGGCGGCAAATAACCTAACTTCTACGCGTCTCCCCATCTAAACCTTCCCTTAGAAATGGGAAATATAAGGCACACATTCACTTGATGCGAAGGACGTTAGTATTTTAGAATCGAACAGGTTTTAGTTACGAATGAAATGCCCAGAGAAAAGGGACGGGACTACAAAAAGGAATTGCGGTGGAGCGACTAAACTCGAAAGCTCAAAGGAGTTGTGCTGTATTTTGTTTTGTCCGAGAGAGATAACTTGATCATCTATATTACCAACTGAGAGCCTTAAGAGGCAAAACATTCACGCGATAATGAGCTTTATTACAATGTCATAAGTGTTAAATTGTTATCGCATTTGTACAGTTACGCCGTTACGGTCCGATGAAGTCGTAAAAAGAACAATTTACAAGTTTGTCTGGCGCGAAACGGGACAGACTATAAAAGTGCGCGCGCGCGAGAGGGAGGCGAAATTCCCGCTCGAAGCTTAGCCCGTGTATTTTTTTCAGAGTTATTATGCCGGTTTCGATCTTTAATTAAGACATTCGTGCATTTATAATGAAATAACAATATGAGTCAACTTAACCGACACCTAAAGTCGTGGTGTTTGACCCGAGGTTGAATTATTTAGCGGGAACGGATAATTTAAATGTTTGTTTTTGAATAGCGTTTTGGTTGTATTTTGTTTTTTAATTTTTATTTCCCGCCATTTTGTCGGTTGACCGTTAACGTATTGATATTGCTCCGCTGTGTCCAGAGCTCTTATTATTTTTTAACGATAAGTGGCCCGCAGTAATAATAAATTAGAAATATGTATAGGAGATCTTTTTTAAAGCTTTGCATGCAGCTAGTTGAGTTGTGATTATGATTTATAATAATTAAAAATGATATTCGACTATCACTCACGTTTAATTAACAGTTTTTATAGTGATATATTTATGTCAAGGCTATTCTATTTGCAGTAATCTATATAGGTACACAAATAAAATTAGTGTTTGTTCGTAACCGTTTTTAAAGGGTACCTACATTGTGATATATAAATATATAGAAAATAGCTAATGTAACTAGGAGTAACTTAGGCTACTTTATTTTTAAAAAAACTAACAGATTTTATTGTTTGTGAAATACCACGCGGACGAAGTCACGGGCAACAGCCAGTGCCCAATAGTAAAAGTCTGTTTGTATGGTTTAATCTAGCAAAAAAAAGTATGGTATATTCCTTATCTCAAATACTTATAATTTTATATACATGCATTTTTTTTCGTTCGGTATCATAGTGACAACTTTTCTTTAACAAAATCAGATCGGAACCTTAATACGTCCATTACAAATTTTCACAATAAATTTAAATTATACTTACATCATACATCATCAGCCTGTTTTAGTCCACTGCTGGACATAGGCCTCCCCTAATACACCCCTATCCATTAGGGGGTTTGGACCGTATCCCACCACGCTGGTCCAATGCGGGTTGGTGGGTGGACCGACTTTTTACATGCCCATTCGACGCATGGATCATCTTACTTTTCAGACAATTGGGTGATCGGCCCAAATTGCCCTAACCAACTAGGAAACAACAATGAAAATTTGTTGCGTCCCCGCAGGATTTGAACCCACGACCTCCGGTTTCTAAAGCACACGCCCATACCACTAGGCTACGGAGGCAGTCAGTCAAATTGTACTTAAAAAAACGAAATTAAATGATAGCATCGAACTTTTGTCTTCATATTCAGTTATATAAGTCAAACGAGCAAAACTCAGTCTATCAAATAATCTCTCTCTCTTAAATCCATGTAATTCTGCGTTTTGTATATACACAGCGTTTGTTGTTTTAAATTTAATCTTTTCTTGCCAATTTATTAATTATTAGCACCCTGTCATAGCACATAGCGGTACAAATTAACCATTTTGTAATTTAATTGTTTATTAGTTGCGAAATTCATAATAAGAAAAAATTCCCATTGAGATAAAATTGATTTTTTTTTCTGAAATTAAATGGCGATAGTTGCAAAAAGTTTACTTTATATTAAGTAAGTTCTGTCCATAATAAATACAGCGTAATTTACTCTATCCATACACCACCTCAATACAAAGATTGACTTACGTTAGCAGTCCAGGAATTAAACAAGTTGTGATAACTCTAAGAACCGTAACACGAAGTAATCCCACAATATTTCTTTGCGCCTGATATAAGTACTGCAAGACTTCCCTAATAGCTTGACTGTTCCCCTTTAAAAGTTATCGTGGTATGTAAATTTTATTTCGTAGATCTTTAAGTCTATAAATAAAAATAATTATCGACCATCAATAAAATAAATAATCACGAACAAGACGCACAATTTCCACAAACTATTTACTTAACGTTACCGCTGTACGTTATCTGTGACAGTGACATTTATTATCTATGCAATTACGGTATCGGCCGCGCGGCTCGTTTTAATCTGCGATGCACCTGCGATTTAGCTGACCGCGTTTTTTGTAACGCGAACGCATACGACACGGAGATCCGTGGGACGTTAATAACTAAACGGAATCTTATATGCAAAGCGCCGAGATCAGCAATTTTTCATAGCATGATCGCGGATGTTTGTCCGAGTCATGTTCACCTGGTACCTTTTTATTCCAGACGTCTCCAAAGTTATGAGTATATATATTAGTAGTATACTTTTATAACGTTTTTAATCTACCCAAATCGATCGTATACGACACTGAGATCCGTGGGACGTCAATAACTAAACGGAGTCTTATATGCAAAGCGCCGAGTTCAGCAATTTTCAATGCACGTTTGTGAATGTTTGTCCGAGCTAGTCATGTTCTTTGGTACCTTTTTATTCAGACTTCTCCAAAGTTAACGATGTAATTCGCACTTTTACCGTTTTTTACTCGGCAGCGTCACAGTGACCGAGTGAAGGCAGCCACAGTGGAGTGAGTACCTGCTCTTCTACCTTTTGTTAGAGGCGTAACTGACAAGATTGGCTACATTTTGAGACGGGTTTCAATCAAAACTTATTTCAAGTCGCTGAAGAAGATTGGTCAATTCCTACCAACTGTCAAGTGCAATATTCCTCTACAAGATCCAGGAGTGTACAAGCTAAGATTGTGACTGCAGCCTCTCTTATACTGGACAAACAAAGCGAGCAATAAGAACCCGCCTGAAGGAACATATAGCTAACATTAAACATAAAAGACCCAACAAGTCGGCAGTGTGTGACCATACCTTAAATCACCCAAACCATTACATCAGATTCGATCGACCACAAATCCACGCTAAAGAAGACCGATTCCTACCAAGGATGATCCGTGAGGCTATTGAGATAAGAAAACATCCGGAAAACGTCGGGAATTTAAAATGTAAAATAAACGCGATAAAATCCGTAAAGTCATTTTATTTAATAATGTATAATATTCGCGCCAGCAATAGAAATAATTATGAATTTGTCATGTTCTCCTAGTACGTTTTTAGTTAAGGCTTCCCCAAAGTTAACAATGTAATCCGTAGAATTATCATCACATCAGCCTGCGTCCGTCCACTGCTGGACATAAACCTCCCCTTATATCTCCATTAGAGGGCATTGGACCGTATCCCACCACGCTGGTCCAATGCGGGTTGGTGGGTTGTTCACCAGAGCCACGTTTGTTGTTCGGCAGGGTGGACCACGTGCAGGTGAGCTGGTGGCTGGGAATCCGAAGATGAAGTTTGGAGTAATTATACTGTTTTCTAATCTACGCAAACTGAAGGCATACAGAGATCCGTGGGATGTTAATTACTGCATGGAATCTTTTATGCAAAGTCCTGAGTTCATCAGTTTTTAAAGCATGTTTGCGGATGTTTGTCCGCGTTAGTCCTCTACTAATTTAACGAAATTATTCGTGGACTTTTATACTGTTTTATATTTTTACGCAAATCAAACGCATACGTCACGGCGATCCGAAATAGTACAGGGTCGGTATAAAGTTAATTCAGAGATTAGAGCCATATAGACAGTACCCCCTAATTTCGTATTTTAAATAAAATTATTACGAGGAATGGCGATAAAATGAAAATTTAATCAAAACATGTTAGTATTTTATTCCAAATCTCCCTTTTATTCCAAATTCTTTACGTCTATCACTATAGGGTTACATTTAATTTTTAAAAACTCTCATTTGAAAGAATATACATCAAATAGAAATTGCTTGAAGCACTATAAACAATTCAGTTCACTGTACAAATTGCACGATATTCTGACGGACTTGCGCTCTGGAAAGTTTGAATTTAAACCGAACATGTCCGTTTTAGATTGTTAGCACAGAAAACCAGAGGTCGTGAAATGCGACTTTGGGTACTCAACAGCTTTGTTTTTGTTAATAAGTATTACCCGATGTTAAAAAGTGATCTAACATGATTTTGCGCCGGAAAGGCGTCTGAAAAGTAGTTACTGCGCTTGACCTGATTGACTGAATAAATCAGGCGCAGGTCACATCAGTTTCGCTTGGTAAAATGATGTTTTGCGGAAATAGCTCCACGGTGGTTCTACCACATTCTTTGTATGCTTTGTATTTAAATTTTCCATACCCAACCTTCATTAAATCCTTTGAAATATTAAAAAGAACATAAACAGACATCAAAAATGTTGTAAACAGACATCAAAAATGTTGTGATACAAAATTTTTACGTAGACGTATGGAAACCAGAACCGTGACGAGATCATTAAGTCATCAAAAGACAAACAAACGGCCACCAAGATAATCCCCGTTGTCGCCAATGGCGCGTCCCCTTCCCAAACTAAATCGAATAAAACAAAAAAACAAAAAGTCAAGGCCTTGGAATCATGGTTCCGCACCATTAGAGAATAAAAAATGTCTTTCTTACTGCTTAAGACAAGTTTGTATAAAACTAAATTTATTTATTCGGAACGGTAACATCTAGATGACATCTTAACGATTGTTGAATCCTACTAATATTATGAAAGCTGCTAACATTATAAATTGGATGGATATTTTTTAGGCTATAACTCAAAAACTTCTCCATTGATTTCAATGAAACTCTTGTAGGCTTCTTCTTCTTCGTCGTTCCCTCAGTGATGAGTATCGCGACCACATTGCTTCCACTTGGTGTGGTTACAAAATGCGTGGACTGCACGGTGCATGCTGCCGTCCACAGGCTTTTTCGCTGCGTCAGACCATCAAGTAGGTGCCCTTGACCACGTCTGCCATCAATTTGCCCTACGATAATCTGCTTCTCCATACAATGCTTTGAGGACCGCATATATGCCCGAAGAAGTCAAGGCTCGTTTCCGGCATATTCATCATCATCATCATCAGCCTTTGATAGTCCACTGCTGGACATAGGCCTCCCCTAATGCACGCCACCGCTTCCGATCTTCGGCTATTCTTATCTAGCCCACACCGGCTCCACTCCAGAACTTTTCGACTCCAGCGGTTATCAGTTCTGCGGCTTATATAACCGGCCCACTGCCACATCAGCTTACTAATCCGGTGGGCTATGTCTGTGATTTTGGTTCTCTGACGGATCACATCATTTCTGATGCGGTCTTTCAGAGATACTCCGAGCATAGCCCTCTCCATAGCTCGCTGAGCGACTTTAAATTTGTGGACCAGTCGAACAGTAAGTGTCCAAGTCTCGGCACCGTAGGTCATAACGGGTAGGACGCACTGATCGAAGACTTTCGATTTGAGGCACTGTGGGATGGGTGACGAGAAAACTCGAGAAGCTTAGAAAAGCTCGCCCAGCCCAGCCGAATCCTTCTGTTGGCCTCCCCCTCAAAGTTGTTTCTACCTAGTTGGAGCGTTTGCCCTAGGTAAAAGTACTCCGAAACCACTTCGAGGGAAGTGCCGATCAACGTGCTCGTTAAACATGACCTTGGTTTTACCCAAGTTCATCCGGAGACCGATGCGTGCAGAAGACTCAGCCAGGCTTTGCACCATTTTCTGCAGGTCCATTGCGGTCTCAGCCATGATGACGATATCGTCCGCAAATCGCAGATGTGAAATGTACTTGCCGTTCACATTTATGTCGTGTCCTTCCCAGTTGAGCGTCCTGAACATGTCCTCAAGCGCGGCGGAAAACAATTTCGGAGACATGACGTCTCCTTGTTTACCACACTGGGATGGCTAGCCCACTTTGGACTGACAGACAATATAGTGCGGCGTTGTACAGACATCTCAGCATCTCGATATATCACCAATCAATTTGGCACCGCTGTAAGGACTTGAGGAAAGACCACGTCTCGATGGAGACAAAAGCTTCTATAGTCCACAAATGCATGCACAGTGGCTGGTTATACTCATGTGTCTTCTGTATAACTCTGCCTCATGTATGAAATGTGTCTATGATGCTGAGCCCTCCGAAACCCGGCATGTTCTCGAGGCTGCGCTTCGTGAGTTTTCGTGCAAGAACGAGATGACCTTCAAGACGATCAGACGAACGAAGCTCAAAGTATCACTTTTGAAGAACATGACAACCTCATGTCGGAGTTCTCCCGGAGAGAAGGCAGAGTTAAATAGACGACGGAGTCTCTTCAGCACCGGTTTACCGGCGGCCTTCAGAACTCCGTCGTGACCCGTCCTCTCCGGGCTTTTCCATTCTGAAGTTGCTCAAGAGCCCCTCATTTCGTCTAGGCCGATTTCTGGAAGATCCTCCGACACATGGCGGGTAAGAGTGGCTCGAGAACCTTCTCATCCGGCTCTGGGTGTGCAATGCGACCGTATAACTGCTGTAAAGCTTTCAACTTTCAACTGAGAGAACCTCTGGTCTCGAAGCGACGACTTCTCCGTTCTGTTTGGTCAACTTCGTTAGATAGCTTCTTCGCTTTGACAAACTTTGGACCCCGGTTTTGCTCCATAGTCTCTGTATTGAGATGCGTATTGGAGTAACAGAGGTCGCGCCTACCAGCTTGGAGATGGTCTTGTTAAGAACCCGCTGTTCTAACGAATGACGGTTGGATCATTTTGTCGCTTTGCCGTGAGATCCAGTGTTTCTCCCGAAAGTTTAGACTTTTTGCTCGTACGTCGCAGACCGTAGAATTTTGCACCCTCGTCCCGAAGAATTTCTACCACTCGGCATATTGCCTCGTTATATTAAGATCTTTTAGTATTAAATAATTTGTTCTCTAATGCTGTCAAAGGTATTCGTAACAACCTTCGCCGACACCACATCTCAACGGCATGAATCTTAGCATCATCACTCCAAGACTTAAAGGCTACATATGCTCATAAACGTCTAGTGTAAATTACTTAATTATGAGTCTCATGTATTTAGTAAAAAAAACTGTGATCTGAGATCTATTCCGACGCATAAACCCATGGAATTAATATAAACAAAGAGCTTATTCCAAACTGTAATAATCAAACGTAAAATGCATTTTACAAAGCCTTATGTGCCTATGCAAAATGTAATGTGTAATGGTACCTACCATTAAAGTTTTTTGAATTCAAATTTAAATATCTTTATTCAACATAGGAGCGATACATACACTTATTGATTATTAAAAAATCTACCATGTATATTTACCAGTTTCAGTCCGTTAAAGTCCACTGTCAAACATAGGCACTAAGTCTAATTGAAATAACACTGGATTGGATAGAATAACACAACGTTAATATTTTTCAGCATTGGAAAACGATCCCACTGTCCCTGTCTGTGTCATGGAAGTGTCAGCGTCACTACTGACTTCCACAATAGATTAATGAAAATCAAAAAAAAGAATTAAGGCCTGTGGCCACAATGAACGCTGTCGCAATAAAAGATTTTGTGACAATCGATTAACTGTATTGTTATTTCCGTTAAATGTTTTCGAAGCTCTACGTGTTCATTGAATTTTTTTCAAAACAAAACAATCTCCGTGTTCCCTTTTTGTGCTTTTTATTCAATTGCGAACGGTTTACTTTAATTCTTTTCAAGATTTATTTAACATTTGTACTCTCTATAAAGTTGATTGCTCTTTAGTTCGTGAAAATTTTAAATGTTGTATTTTTAGAACTCTGATGACGAATCTATTTTCTACAGAAACAAAGATTTCAGTCAACAATAATTTCCTCTTTCTTTCTATTTAACAATGATTCGTTTTTTTACAAAATGTATAATCTAGGCGTAGTGTTCAGTTTACCTTCGACTAATATTTCATTGAAAGTAATGTATGTGAAAATGCTCGTATTGACATCTATTAAATTTATTTATTTACGATATACTACTTAATTTGGATCAGCAAGCTATTAGGGTAAACTAAATATCATAATGTGTAGATTTCACTAGATGGCTGTTCCTAAAGTGCGAAATGTATGTTCATTACAGTTTCCAGTCCACTGCAAACTAAAACTACTTTTCACGTGTTTAATCGATTATTCCTTGTGTTTTTTCTTTGATTTTAGTCGTTTATTCTTTGAACTTTTGTCAGAGCAACGTTTTTGATCTAAGCTCGAAATGACTATATATATTATAACACAGCCTGTGTCGTGATGATGGTTGGTGCCAAAATATAAGCCCGAGAAAAAAGTTCTAAATAAAGCCCTAAAAGTAATTTTGATTTATAATGCGAAATATATTATAAATGAATACTTAGACATATCTTATAACCTGTCCTACTTACAGCACACATATATTTTACTTATAACATACCTTACTTTAATATAAACGTTAGACGTACTCGTACCAACTGCTAGTAGGGATCTCTAAAACAATTTAATCTCCCAAAAAAGTAAGTGATCAGTTTTATTAAGAGGGTCACCAAATAGAAACGATAGAAAATGGACATTCTGATAAGGGGAATGTGTCGCTGGGAATGAACGTAGGCCTTATGTTAATGGGGGATTAAAAAATGCCGCGAGAGAGGGACGAAAGATCAAATTGATTAGCTGACTGGCATACCCTTTCCGACACACAATTAGTCGCTGGATATCTGGTTTTGGTCCAGTCCCCGGCTATTTTAATCAACTTTAATAGGTATTTAATTGATAATTAGGTTGTGCCTATGAATCATCACATAAAATTTTCAACTCCTCGGCACAGGGCACTTTGCGTGGGAAAAACTCGATTTATATTCTAAAATTATAACAATTAACAGGTATCAAATCCACTTATTTACGGATTTTTCGCGTTACTTAAAAATATATTTATTCCCGACGTTTCGGATTCTTTTCAGCATCCATGATCACGGGCAGACTAAGTTGGTATATGTCTGTATCTCTGTATGTTTATGTATGTGATCATGGATGCTGAAAAGAATCCGAAACGTCGGGAATAAATATATTTTTAAGTAACGTGAAAAATCCGTAAATAAGTGGATTTGATATGTATAATCGCGTAAATAAAAGAAATAATAATGAACAGGTAATTTATAATAACCATTCACGCAGTGCATAATCTCTACAATAACGTATATATTTTAACTCTGTAACGTAAGATTTATTCTACAAAATAGAGTTTCCAGAAGTCATTTTCGATTTATAAATCCAAAACTGTTTGCCTACAAACACGCCACATATAAGCTTTCGTATTTAAGGAATTTTAGTATTTAGTAAACCTGTGCGGAGTCAATTTACTGAAGGTCGTAATGCGAGTCCGACTTAAGCTTCCTGATGTATCATTTTCGATATTTGAATCAAATCAAAATGATTTCATAAAACAGAAAGAAAGAATGGTATAATGTATAATAAATAAGTAAATATGTAATTATTTCTGTAAGCGAACTACATTTGATCGAGGGTAAATCTTTAGTCCTTACATTTTCTAATTGCTATTATACAAGAAAGTAATCTGAGCCATGACGTATACAGATAAATAGATAGATTGAAAAAAACTTTATTGTTCAGATTAATGAAGTAAATTAAAGTAATTCGACGATAGTTAAAAAAAAGGCTCATTATTGTAGTCCAGTAATGAAGAGAATTAATATATTTTTTATGTTTATTTTACGGATATTGAGCATTAGTTTCAGCTCGAATACTTTACTAGGAGTTTTGTAATTATTTTATAATTTAATTAATTTCGATTATCATCTCCATTTCTACCGAATGGTTTGACTTTATTTTCATGTTTTGTTTTACTCTGTAATGCCTTGAACACAAGAATTTTTAGACTTTTTAAAAATTTCAATTTCCATTTTTCCGTAATACAAAGACTTAAAAAATGTAAACTATACAATTTCGTTACAAATATTCGTGTCATATTGAAAATTTATTTCATTCCCATATTTCCCTACCGATTTCGGGTATCGGATTTTAGTTCAGACCGAATAAAAAAAAGACCCAAAAATCTTTCAATTCTCACAGCACGGTGAAACGCAATAGAAGAAGATAACAGCGGGACAGACGTGTGAAAGGGACGAATATATCATTACTATAAAGAGAGACAAGGATAGACGGATATAAAGTCATAAATATCGCTCAGCTGGATTCTCCTTACACGTAAACTTTTTTCCACCAAAAGGCGAACCTCCGTTGTCGTACAATCGTGTACACAAGTGTTCTTGGAATGATTTAATTTTTATTGTGCTCCTGGTACACAAACTAAGAGTTCAGTTCGAGGGTTTAAACAATGAGCACAGTTGGGGGTTGGTCTGAAATAATAAACTTACGTTTAGTGCCTCCGCGTGCCGTGTCATTTGTTAACGTCATGATTTGGAAGGAACGGAAATTGAGAAGCACGTTTGAAGTGTACGATTACGGATACAATACAATTACTGAGATTTAATGCATGTTTGGTAAATGAAATAAATATTTGCTTCGTAGTTTTTATGCTGACGATGATAACAATCTTTTATATAAGCCTAGTTTAAATAAATAAATTTATGAACCTTGATTTTCCGTGTCGTGATCATTTTGTGTTTTTTTTTATTTCGTTAAGTAAAAGAATTCAAAGATAAAAAAAATAACAAAGAAGATTAGGAATAATAAACAAGAAAAACAAAGATTTTAGGATTGCACAAATTACTTTTCATTGCCTTATTCAGCGTCTTCAAATTACATTTCCCTTTATTACTCCTATATAATGCTAAGCGCTCTTAATGTTTGTACATATGTTATACTGATTTGTTTCCTTTACCAGTAAATCCCAAGAAGCCCTTCAAAGTAAAATTACGTTTTAAAAAATATACATTATTAACATACAAAGCCTTTTATACTTACATTCAGGACTATACTTGTACAGCAAGCTAATAAATTCAAATAGGCTCTATTGGGAACGCTACAGGGGCATCCGATATCTATATCCTTTTTTTTCATTAATTCCCCGACCCTCGCCGATTAACTATGACGTTATCAAGTTAAATGACTATTTGTAATTCCCTTTATAGACTACACTATACACTTAAAGTGCTTGGACACGCTTTTTTGTGTCGTCCTACGTTGGTTATAAAGTGGCTAAGTTGGCTAATTAATGGTGTAACTGGTTGGTAACTCGGATTGATCCTTGCTGAAATATTTTTCATCATCATCATCAGTCTGTGATAGTCTACTCCTGGACTTAAGTCTTCCCTGATACACTCCTATTCATTAGGGGGTTTGGGACTACCCTTTCCACCACGCTGGTCCAATGCAGGGTCATCATTATCATCAGCCTGTGATAGTCCACTGCTGAACATAAGGCTCCCCTAATACATCCCTATCCATTAGGGGGTTTTGGACCGTATCCCACCACGCTGGTCCAATGCGGGTTGGTGGGTGGACCGACTTTTTACATGCCCATCCGACGCATGGATCATCTTACTTTTCAGACAATTGGGTGATCAGCCCAAATTGCCCTAACCAACTAGGAAACAACCATGAAAATTTGTTGAGCCCCCGCAGGATTTGAACCCACGACCTCCGGTTTCTAATGCACACGTCCATACCACTAGGCTACGGAGGCAGTTTAAATCATTTTACTGTTTAAAAATAACACTAGTGTTGTTGTTTTTATTCCTTTGATATTTCCTTTGAAGTACCCAGATTTAGTACAGTTATATTACCAGGTATGATTATATTAAAATATACATTAATTTAAGTGCTGCTTTATAGATATTTAAAAGGCAACATTGATTGAATAAATCTGTTACTCTGTCCGATATTACATTAGGGTCCGAGATGCGTGGAAATGTTCTATCGAGAGTACTGATATGATTGTTGACATCTGTTTGATTTTTCGAATTAAAGTGTCTTTAATGATGATCCGACTTCGTAAAAAAAAGGGACCGAGAAAACAGAAGGAGAAAGACCAAGTTATAGCGTGTTAGTTGCCGGACAAGCCATAACTTTCTAACCGGTGGTAGATAAGTGCCCACGAGAGCTCGAAGGAACATTAATTGAATTAAGAAGTTATATATAATTTGGGAATAAACTACTTTGAATTTAAAATCTTACGATAAGTTCCACTACCTTTGAAGAGGATCTTATTATTTTACTAAACTGTTACATATTTTTTTTTTTAATTAAATTGTAAAATAAAAAATAATAACCTAATAAACCAGAGGTCTTGGGCTGGAATTCTGCGGGGAGTTGGTTAGGGCAACTGGCCGATCACCCAATTGTTCGAAAAGTAAATGATCTATGCGTCGGATGGGCAGGTAAAAAGTCGGTCCTTCCACCAACCCGCATTGGATTAGCGTGGTGGGATACGGTCCAAAACCCCCTAATGGATGCGGGTGTATAAAAGGAGGCCTACGTCCAGCAGTTGACTATTACAGCGTGATGATGATAATAATGATTATGAAAATAAAAACATAAAAGATATCAAACTTCTTTTACATTAACTATAGCGAATATGTATTTTAAACATACGAAATTGTACATAGGATCAAATTTAATAAACTAGGCTAAGAATTGGTATGTCTATATTCTTTAAATTAAAAAGTAAACTAATAAATCCAACAGCAATACTTGACATACAAAAACGATTTAAAATAGGCAAAATATGTAAAAGCTCGAAATACGCTGTCTATCTGTGCAATACATTATGAGTTCAACTATATGTTCTGCTGTAGTACTTCTCTCAATATTTCTCCTTCTCCCTTTCCCCATGTTATCATCTGAATAACCTTTTATCTTCTTAGTTAATGGGGCTAAGTCTCATTTCATCGCAACCAGCACCCGAACTCCACAACCTCAAAGGTAATGGATTCATTAGGTGAACCCATTCTTCGGTGGAATACGCTAACGTTAGAGATCAGGATGGCTGGGACACTTATTCATTTTAAAAGAAAAGTTCAAAAATATCTTTAGGATGCGACATATATGTATATATCTATTAGTATGCGTATGATATTTATATACACATTTATGTATTTACGTTTATATTATTTATGCTTTATTTACTTTTTCTTTTTTACATAATACAAAATATTTGAAAACAAAATATTTTCTTTCGTATTTTTTGTGCACACACTATAAACTTTTGTACTTAAATTGATCAAATAAGTATAAACAATTCATCATCATCAGCCTGTGATAGTCCACTGCTGGACATAGGCCTCCCTAATACACCCTATCCATTAGAGGGTTTATGGACCGTATCCCACCACGCTGGTCCAATGCAGTTGGTGGGTGGACGACTTTTACATGCCCATCCGACGCATGGATCATCTTACTTGTCAGACAATTGGGTGATCGGCCCAAATTGCCCTAACCAACTAGAAACAACAATGAAAATTTGTTGAGTCCCGCAGTATTCGAACCACGACCTCCGGTTTCTAGCCACAGCCTATACCACTAGGCTACGGAGGCAGTTCTAAACACATAAACAATTAGGTGTCATTAAATTTTAAAACAATGACGTCCATTAAAACTGCTAAAGGCGGATCAGACGACCGGGATTGATTTTTACTTGCTTTTCCGCTGTGTTCTTCCGTTTGTTACATATTCATTAATTCAAACATTACAAACTACTATATTATTTTGGCAAGTTTATTGTTTTATATTACAAGGGAAATACTTTGAAGGGCCATAGAACTAAAATAATCTTAAAATAACTAAGTCATTTGTCGTGACAGCCAAAAAGCAAATTCATTGATAGATCTATGTTAAATCAAATTATAAGAACACCCTTTAAAGTATGTTTAAGTCCCTTCAAATTCCTAGATAGAAGGTAATAGGACCTTATTTTTTTAGTCATCACAAATTATGTATAATCGTATTTTATGTATCAAGTACTTCAGGATCATTTATTATCTTGCACTTAACAGTCTAGTTATATTTATTTTTATAGTTCGAGTGAACGTCTCACCCTTACGACACTAAGTTAAAGTAACTGCCCGATATTAAGGTAATTTATGAAAACGAAAAGGGTTGTAGTTTTCTTACACAAATTGATCGATAACATTGTGTCGCCTCTATTTGTATATTTAAAAAAAAATATATAAGCATAATAAGGCAGACAAGCAGATTTGCCACTTAATAGAAAGAGGTCACCTAGGCCCATTGACATCTACAATACCAGGGGTATTACCTCGCGCTGCCTACTTTGAGACATAGGATGTTACATCTTGTTTAACAGAACACGATAGTGCTTTCACACCAGCGCTTTGAGGCAATACGCACCGCAGTGGTACCGCCCCAGACGGTCCCTGTAAAAGTGGGACTTACCACCTCTAAATTGTGAGAAATTCAAATTAAAATATCTTTATTCAGTATGGGAGCGGTACACCCACTTATTGATTATCAAAAATCTACCACCGGTTCGGAAAAGGACGCCTCTGACCTGAGAAGAAGCGGCAAAAGAAACTCAGTGGGACTTACTTTTTGTTATCTTTTACAAACAAATAAAAGCAAAAAATTGTGATATTATTGAAAAAACCCTGGAGCGAGCATTCCATCACCAGTGTTTAATTATTTAACAATTTTGCTATAACCATTAACACAGAAACGTCCCTTCAAGTAAATCTTGAACGTTTTCTGGGATTTTGTTGTAAAAGCGAATACATTGTCCCATAAACGATTAGATATTCTTCGCAGTCTAGTTGTTAAGAGAAATAATCTATGCTTGTTCCTAGTATGTATTTGATGTGCATTACAATGCCTTAAGAAATCATAAAAAAAACAATATCTGCACATAGATAATATTATTATTATGTTAAATCGGAATAATTAAGACATCTCTCCTTTTTACTGAGCATAAGGCAACTCAAGAACGTGAAAGTGTATCCATTTTTTTCTAAACACACTTATTACCCAACAATCGATTCCTTCGACATCCGCTTGAAATGTGTCTATTACAACTTTAGAAAAGGGCTTCGACAACAAACGCTTTAAACTGTCACCGTGAAATTCCTTTGAACGCAAACAGCGGGCAATCGAGACGCCAAACAGTAAATTACCCCGGGATTCGAAGGGGCGATCTTAGATATAAACATTAGCCTGGTCGTCCGTCCGTGACGCTATCCCAGGACGGACCAATATCTCTAATTATCACGTCCGAGGTGGATAGATAGAGAATTTTTTTTTTATTTTTTTTTAAAGCTCACCCACTTAATAACATTCTTCACGCCGTTTCTAAAACAATGGAGTGGTCAGTTTATTGTAGTTCTAAAATTATATTTCTAACGCCGTTGGTTCATTTGATTTATAAATAGGAACATAGTAAACTTATAAATGCCGATACATGAAACTTCAACATAATAATTCTCTTTTTGAATATCTAACCCTAAACAGCCTTATATATTAACAGATAACTAATTTGCTCAAATGGACACTGAACATATACTGAGTGTAATTTTTAAAATAATTACTTTAACGTAACTATTATAATGAGAACAAAATATATATATAACTGCAAAGTGTATTTAGAACAATTTGATATAATGTATTTGCTTTTCAACCATTTTCTTTAAATGCCAACAAGCAAACAAACAAACAGAACTGACAAAGAATAACGTGCAGAGAAACATTTACGTTTTTCTAACTACTCACACTGCACTCTATAGATAAATATTCATATTTTTTCATAATGATTATCTGTGCATAAAAAACTTGGATTGTAGGACCTATTTGACATATGTAAAAGGTTGTATTTTATCTATTTTGTATACTGATGTGACGACGCGTTCGCTTTGTTTCGAAGTAGGTAATTTTTTAATCTTTTTTAAATTGACGGTCGTCTCTATTGGTTTCAATGGTCCTGTCATCGCACCCTAATACCGTCTTAGCGGTCACCTCGGGCGGAAGTTACCGAAACCGTTCATTCCGACTTTTAGAGACGCTTTTTTCCGTCCCACTGGTAGTTTACGACGTTGGAAAAAAGCAACGTCTTGTTCCCGATCTATGGGAACTTTGTTTCTGGATCTATTAGCGCTGAAATCTCTGTTATCGGGAATAATAGCATAGTGTGGCTCATATTTTACTTTTCGGAGCGGCAGATACTACTTGATTTGTGTACATTATTTTTCTAAATTCGCACAAAAGACGTTTGATGACGGCAAGGACTACCGAGTCTTAAGTTTGGAGAACAAACAATTATGATCAGTTCTGAATGATGATAAATAATCACATAATGAAAATGTTTTTTAGAGAAATAAGAACAAGAGCAAGACTACTGTGAAAACACTATAGTGTTCTGGTTTGAAAGGCACCGTAGTCAGCGTATTTATTGGGTAAACGAATCGTAATATGTCATGTCTCAGGGTTAGCAGCGCGTTACTAATACTCCTGGTATTGCCGATGTCCAAAGCCTTCGGTTACCATTTATCAGGTGGCCCGACTGCTCGTCTGCTTTCGCATGCAATAAAAAAATGAGTTTAAATATTACAAAATAAAAATGTTTGTGAAAGTAACGCAAAAAATCAAGTGTAAATAGTTAAACATTAAATTAATCACTTATACATTTAAGAAAATATGCAATCCAATAAATTTAATGCATTTACAATTAATATGTGAAGTGCTTTTAATACAGATATTTAGAACACAAAATAGCGTAAAACGGCTTTTACGAGGGCGGCACTGAAAATTTCGGGGATCAAGAAAGTGGCACAACATTCCTATTTAAAAATGTATTTATTGCTTTTCAAAATTATCTCCGCAAAATTTGACACATTTTTTCATACGATGGAACCAATCATTGAAGCAACCATACCATTAGGAAGTTTCGGTCTCCAAAATGGCCGTTTTGTAGGCGTCCACAGCTTCTTCAGGTGATGAAAATCTCTGACCACGCAATTTATTCTTTATTTTACGGAAAGTATACAAATCATTAGGGGTCAGGTCGGGGCTGTACGGGGTAGGTCTATTATTTCTATGTTTTCTTGCTCTAAAAACTCTTTTGTTCTGTGCGCGGAGTGAAAACTCGTATTGTCGTGGTGGAGGATGATGCGGCGGTTGCAGTTCTCTTAACGGAGTTTAGAAACGACCTGTGCCAAACAAATCCTAGCATACCAACCTGCATTCTATGTCCCTTAAGAGGAATAGTATGGCCGGTTTTGGAGACAAACGTGACCACCATTTTTTTTGCAACACTCCATGCACGAACAATTTTTGTTGGCTTTAACTCATTTTCGAACACCCAAACTCGTGGCTGGTTTTTGTTTCGGGTTCGTACGCGCATATCCAGGACTCGTCACCTGATATAATGTTGTATACAGCATTTGAGTATTCTGCGTGGAATCTTTCGAGAGTTCTGACGCACCAAGTAACGCGAGCCGCTTATTGCTCCTTATAAGCGAATGCGGTATCCATCGGGAAAACAACTTTTTTACACCTAATTGTTCATGCAAGATTATTTCTATTTGATTCATGCCAATGTCTAAGGTTGCCTGAATTTCGCGGTATGTCAAGTGTCGATCTTTCGCACAGCATCGACTTTTTCTTGTGTGACTGCACTTTTTGGGCGACCTTAGCGGGGATCGTCACTGTGCTTGACACGCCCACCTTGAAATTCAGCAAAACAGCGATAAATTGTTGTTTTGGACGGGGCTTCATCATGAAATGCAGAAATCATTCGGTCAACACACTGTTTTGTGTTAAACCACTTCAAAAGTCATAATAAATCATCGCTCTTGAATTTTCTCGAGTCAATTCCATTTTCTTAACAAGTAAAAAAGTTTGACAAGACCGAGAATCTTTTTTAAATAAATAAATACTATTCGATTTTAAAAACCACTCCTTGGTTTTTGGTTGCCTCATTGGTTAAAAAGATTTTAATATGACAGGAATAGTGGAAATATTCCAATATTAATTATTACTATTAGTGCAGCCCTCGTACGTTACATACATACAATGTACGAGGCTTTTGAGAAATTATATTTAGGCATATACTGAAAGCAATGTAACTAACTTATGAAACATGTTCCGATTCCATGTTAAGTGATTTGTGTGTTATTTAAAATTAAAAAATAAACTGATTTTGCTGAAATAAAAATATAAATGTGACAATAAAGAGACAACTAGTGCTTACTTGGAGCTACATAAAATAAAAACGACCCCTGGCTGAGTAGCTTTTTACAGATCCCCACAACAATTGTTTAGGACCAATCGTTTTACATTATAGTTTGTTTGTAGCAGACGTAATTCTATATCTTCCCAACTCGATACAATAACTATTAATAAACATAAATTATACGAAAATATTTTTTTCAAAAGCGTTTCAAGCCATTTTTTGTAACAAAGTTTGTAATTTTATAATAGCAAAAATAAACAAAAGAAAAATTGCACACAATCAATTTCGTAACAATCGTTACTCGTCCTAAAAATAGTAACCATTTATAAAAAAAACTAACGAAGAAAATAGGTACAAGTGACATCTATACATCAACTGAACAAATATTAGTAGTATCGTCTATACATTTAATTTACAAAGTTTCCTAAAGTAATGCTAGATGTCGCTATAACAAAATTTTATCAAATTAATTTTATAGAAACAGATGTCGCTTTACTAATATTTTCTTAAAAAGTTTCTATCACTTCCCGATAGATGGCTCACGTATAACCCAGCCGTGGCAAAAATTCAATGAATCTTTTACTCACCAAGTAGTTCGACGCCTATTGCATTTGGGCGGGTTATACAAAAAGCAAACTCCAACCGTCAAGTCAATACAGACAAAGCTTGTTGGTAGATTTTGTCTGACAGTACGCAACAGAACGTTGCTGTTGCTGCGTGCGGTATTTCTTGATTTCTGGTTACAGTTATTTCCTCGTGAAAACATTGTGAGTGTAATTGAGTTATTGTTCATTTTGTGACTGAAATTTATTTCCTATCGTATGGGTATCATCAATTGGCTAAAGTGAAGTGTGTTATTTGTGTTCTCAGTGGACAATTTTGTGTTAAAACGTGATTAAAATCGGGATTCGGTGCGGTTATTTCAAGTTCGCCGGCTGTCTTGTTGTGGTGAGTGTATGATCGATATTTACCCCCTTTTATACGTGATTGTAATACTTTTTGGTATTATTACAATGCTGCCAGTTATTCAAGACGGCGGGATTATGATCCGAGTTTTATATTATCATGTAAAATATAAGCATGTCGGTTTTCAAAGTCTCACAAGTTTACGGTATTTTAATAGAAGGTACTCATATTTGTTTTGTTTGCAATTCAGTCGGGCCAAGGCTTTAAACATTTTTAATTCAATTTGATTTTAATATTAACTAGAATTCTTACTTTAATTTTATCGTAGTTAAATTTAATGTAGTATTTACTAGATTATTACTCATGATAATGGCTTCTTTAATGTTTTTCTTGTATTTTACTTTATAATTTGAGTGCTATTTCCATGTAACAAAGAATTAAAAATAATGTCCAATTTGAATTTGCACCTGTGTTAGTCAATTTTATCTAGCATTTTAATATATTTTAAACTTAAATTGGACTGTTACAACAGTTAGTTCTGTGAAACTGAAACTATTCTAGGACCAGTTGGTACTTTGTCTTGTCATCAGATGCATCTGTTTGGTTGTTTTAACAGTTCACTTGTTAGGGGTGTATGTCATTTACAAACAAATAAAATGGAGAACACTTGAACATTTACAGTTAATAATATGTAGTGTTACTATGTACTATGTAGTATTAAATATACAATTTAAAATAATTATAAATACCCATGTAATATGTTTTAGAATTTTATTCATTTAAGTAAATTTTGTTTACATGGATAAAAGATATGGGAAATGAAATCATGGTCTAGATTCACTATTAATAGAATACTATTAATTCATAATTGTAGTATTATCTTTAATAATTAAATTCAATTTTATTAATTACATATAATTATTTTTAATAATTACTTTTTGTGCATGAAAAGATAGTTACATTGTAGAATATTTTCTAATAAATATATTTAATGTAATTGAAATGTATAATAAAGTACATTTATACATATACATATGTATAAATGTACTTGTATTAAACATATGACTTATTAATATTAAAACAATTTACCACATGATTGGGTTTCAGAATAAAAAAAAATGTAATGATTAAAATACTTAAAGACTAAAGCCCAAGATTGCTGATACACTGTGAAAATAATATTACAGAAATAAATAATAAATTTAAAACATGATTTATTTAAATAGAATACACTAAATATATACTAAATGCTTTAATTTTAAGTTTATAAGCTGTGGAAGGATGTCGAAAGCCATGGGCTGTGCTTGGTCTTGCAATAAAAACAATTTAATTGATAACTAGAGCACGAAAAGATAAAAATGTTGCCATAATTTCGATCGATAACGATTGCGAAGTACTCTACTAATATTTCGTAAAATAATTTAAATTTAATTATTTAGAGGAATTAAGATATAATTTCCTAATGCTCATAAAGAGGTAGAATATCAATTTCCGTGAATATAGGCTGTGGAATATTTATACGCCTTTATATAAGGCGTTTTTACTGGGGAAATTGCATTTACGTTTGGCGGCCCGTCAAAAAATCACACTTCAAAAAAACCCTTTTTTAGGTCGTGGTCAGTCCATTTATCGATATAGTGTAAAAATAAAGCGCAAAAATCCTTAAGATTTGTTTCATTCAACTTTATTTATTGTGTTTTAAAATGACTGAACATATGTTCTTTGCTAAAAATCTTTTTTTTGTAACACAATTGCATGCTGTCATATTTTTCCAGGTTAAAAATATCCGCCCGAGAAAAATAACCGCTGCGACGATGCGTTCCACATAGCATATTTTACAACCCAAAAATTTTACATCGCCTCATAAGTTTCCGCATTTCTCTGGTTTATTTGAATAAAGCGGCAGCTGTTTCGGAAACTTTTTTTTTCTGTTTAAATCTTTACACAATGTTTCATAGTTTCTCGGTTTTTGAATTAACTTTCTTTTGAACACAATTCCTATAATGGAATGTGTTTCAAGCAATAAATGTATATTATTATATTATTCAATTTTATGTTTCAAATATTATAACAAATATATTTGCATTAATTAACGTTTACGTCATACGATTACTACCTTTAAAATAAACGGTACATTTTATCTTTGAGGACTTAAGAGTATTTTTCGATTGTACACTCCATTTGTATATTAAACTAGTTAATTCGGTTGTTTTTAGAAATGGGTTAAATAAAGTTTCGGATGTGACCACTAATGATAAGTGGAGCCATATTTTATGATACCAAGTGGTCACGAATATTCTAAACAAAGTTTTGTGAGTAAGGTAAGGTACGATTGAAACGAAAATTTTCCCCGCTTTAAAACATTATTCATTGTCCCTATTTTTCTAATAGAATAACCCTTAATTCCTTCTTCGATTATTAGTTTATTCATCGTTTAGGGATTTAATAAATACGAACCGGTGTTTTCCGAGGTAAATTTTTTGACCAGACAAAATGTCATACTTTATTATCATTTATTAGCGTCGAATACAAGCCAAAATGTATATAGAAGTTAAATTATATGACCATATTAAAATTGAACAAGTGAAATTTTAACATAAACAAAATGACCGACTTCTACGCAATATAAGCAGGTAACAACGTGCATTCCGTACGAAATTGCGTCGCGTTTTCTGCTACCGCATTTAAAATTTCTGATAACTATTATTTAAATAAAAGAATGAACAAACTCGGACCACTAGGAGCGGGGCTACGAGGTAACACATGAAACAAAAGATAAAACGTATGCTCCGAATTGAGAGAAATTGATGAAAAACATACAATATCTCTATTGTCGGTTGAAAATACATCACATAGTTGCTTATCTTCTTTCGTATGAACTGTAATGTAACAATTTATCGGTCAAATGCCGTGTGATGTTCAGTGGTCGGTGGATATAACAAATCATCTTTTGACACCACAGCGACATTCGATTTGGACATAAGAAATGCAAATACATAAAATTAAAGGGTCTGGTATTTTAACAATAGGATAACCGTTTTTAAATAAAAGTACATTGTGATATACAACCGATATAACAGATTTTTTTTTTAATTTTTGTCTGTCTGTCTATCTTTTTGTTCTGAATTATCTCTGGAATTGTTGGATCGATTTTGATGGCACTTTAACTTCTTGATTTGTATTTGTATTGTATTTTTTAATGGTATATGGACTGTATTCCTACTAGTCTGAAATAAATGATTTGATTTGATTTAACTGTAAGATGGTTGGTGTAAGTAGCAGTAGGTTTTAAGTTTTCCTTTTAGAAAAAAATGTAACAAACTTTTTTTTCACGAAATAGCGGGCGCTAGTCAAGAAAAATCCACTTTATTTTCTCTGGTATAGTGTTAATCGCTGGAAGATACACTTTTAAATGCAAGAAAAGAAAAATATGTTGTTCCCTCAAAACGTTTGAAAACAACATGTTATTAGCTTAGGCGATGGTTTTATATATCTGTCAATTTAATATTGAGCGACAATAATAACACAATTTTAGTTTGTAGGTATAGCACAAATTGAAATTGTGACCGGTGGTAGGTCCCCTTTTTACAGAAGACGGTCTGGGTGGGTACCACCGCGGTGCCTATTTCTGCAGCGAAGCAGTAGTGTGAAAACACTGCTGCGTTCCGGTTTGAAGCGCACCGTCGCCAGCGTATTTACTGGGTAAACAAGACTTAACGCCCTATGTCTCACGGTAGGCAGCGACTCGGCGATACCACTGGTATTGCCAATGTCTATGGGTGTCGGTGACCACTTTCCATCAGGTGGCCCGACTGCTCGTCTGCATGCGTATGCCATAAAAAAATTGTCTTGTTTACTAAACAATGTACTTAAATACAATCGGATATCAAATAAATAAGTGATACCAATTTGAGTTATTGTCATTCGAATGAAATCGAAATAGCTCTTAACATAATTTTCGTTAAATAATTAATCGAGTTGTTAATTAAAACGTGGCACGGGACGTCGACGGGACAATGAAGGGTCAATAACATCGGAAATGTTGTGATGTAATTAAACGATATAAACCGATTAAATGATGTCTCTTTGTTGTCTATTGTAATTATCATAAAAATTATTCGTTGGTGGTAAATGGTTAATTTTTTTAATACACAACGATGCTAAAATTTCGTTTTTAAATTTGACGTGGAAGAATTTGAGTATAGAGATGTTTATTATTCCCATTTGAAGACATTTGAATTATTAAATGCTCGTAAAGCAATTAAAAATGTCGATAATATCATGGAGTTATAAATACTTACGACGCCTTTTGTTTTCATTGATTCCTTTTATTAAAAAGCAAGTCGGGAATTGATTACGCAGGTATTGACTGTTATAGCAGTGCAACAAATTTGCAACCTTTGTTTGCCAATTAGCAAAGTAAATGCAAATTCCTAAAGCAACGAAACAGAAAGAGAGCTAGCGCGGTTAAAGGGGTTTATAAACTAACAGTTAACTAGTAAAAATCGCTTTGTGAGGCAAATGTTCTTATTGTTAAAAAGCAGAAATCGATTAAATATTATGATGATAATAATAACTTGATGAAGAGTAAAATATTGAATGCTATCTGGTAGCATTCTGTAAAGAGACTAAATTTTAAATAAAAATATTTTATTGTAATAATTCATGGACGCTGACGCCCATGGGCAATACCAGTAGTATCACCAATGCGCCGTTTACGTGAGACATAGGATGTTACAAGACTTAACGTTTACCCAGTAAAGATACTGGGGACGGTGCCTTTCAAGCCGGAACGCAATAGTATTTTACATATCTTTATGATTGTTAAAGTTGAAAATGTGTGTGTTTAATTAGTATATAAACAAAGTATATAGAAAAATTAATGTTATATTTACTACGAAGTAAGTACCAGGATAACACAAACTCGAATACTCCTTCAAAAGTTTATCTATATCGCACTATCTAATAGCACGCTTCTTGTTTTTGCTTCTTAGGCAAATGTGAAGTTTAAATATGAATACTTAACATACAATATTTGAGGCTTTCAAGCCGTGGATTAATTTGTAAACAGTACTTCCTTAGTACTCACTATGTAACGGTTAAGGAGGCCGAAGGACGGAAGAGTATTGCGACGTTGCCTGCTTATATGGTCGCCTTAGACGTGCGGTACTTTCGCTTTCGCCCGTTCGTTTATGAGAGCCTTCTTGTTTGCTAGTATCCTGCACGTATACGAAAATTAATAAATTAAATAATTAATTTAAACAATCCATGTACTCCTGGTTAGGTTTAATGACTATGTCAATAAGGTTGTATTTAATTTTTAACTGAATTAATTTACTTACATTGGAAAATAATACTTTATTGCTCACATTAATAAAGTAAATTACAGTCGTTCCAAATAAAAATAAAACCCAAATATGAGCAAGGACGGACTTTTTTATATCAGCATATTTTATAATTGTATACATTTCGATACAAGTATTGTTATAATTCCGTATTAAATATTACGTACATGAATATATGGAAGTGCCAAACAAAACATGAGAGTTATGATAAACAAAGTATTATGTCATACACTTGTGACTTACAATGCCTTCTTTTCAGTAGACAGCCTCCATAGTCTATGACCATTGAAAATTATACCAATAAGCCTTTATCGCGGGCACTACATTTTAGCGTTTGGCGAGTTCCATCTCTCTCTCATGTCTAATATGTATATAGTACAGTTTATGGTAAATTATGTATTAAAAATACAAAAGTCTTATTATTCTCTGTACAGCGTTGCACAAACATTTCTTTTTCTACAGATTTAATGGCGCGATCGACCGATTCTAAACCAGAACGGACGCACACGCAATACGTTTATTACATTCGTGTATCTCATGATTGTATCTATCGATAAAATCATATTAGCATTTCTCCATCTACATGAGATAAGCCAACGCGTGTTCATTTATCTGTGACGAGTTTTTTTTCGATTGTGAAAATAAAATCGATTGAAACGATTGACGATACCGTTGCTACTTTCTGTTTACGCGAATACTACTTCTCTACGCTTATATTATTAAGGGTTAAGATTTGTAACGATTTTTTTCCAGCTTCAACAATTATTTCACCTTTAGTAATCTACATCATCACTGAATAAATGTGGGCTATAAAGATAGCGTATAGTTGAAATTTTTGCAAATGCCCACGAAAGCGGTTACTGACCCCTAGTATTAAATAAAAAAAGACGGTCCTGTCATTGACTGGTAAAAGAAAATTTTAAAAGTCACAAATAGGCCATTTAAAAATTATTACAAAGTAAGTAAACAAATTAAATAATTTCCGTATTACCGCTTCTTTTATGTTTTCTTTTACATTCTATGCTTTATTATATTATATATCTCAGCTTTTTTAATAGGGCGAGTGTTGCCGTGAATGCAGTTCCGTGTAAACCAAATACCGTGTCAAAACCTGTTTTGTAACGATTAGTTAGAGCATCGAACATTTTTAACACTAACCATTGTCTGTGACTTTGTCGGGATTGATTATTTGTAATATATGTAATTAAAAAAAAAATTAAACTTAAGTTTCTATGTTTGATTTGTAAGTGTATGTTGTTTTAATTAAAACATTTCGTAATTATTGCTTTAACAACTATAGCAATAATCGTCGTCTAACATTAGAATTTTTTTGCTAACTATGAAGTTATGCTTTTAGAGACTTGTCCCTTTAGTAAGCTTCATCTAAAACAGAGTTACACACTTAAATTTTATTTTTTTTGTATAGATTGTCTCCGTATACGTCAATGAGAAACAATTCATAACCACCACGCTTCAATGACGACGGCGCTTAGTTGGTATGGATTTCGTTACTATGGATTACTTTGTTCGTCTTTAAAAAAATATTTGGAAAAGCGACAAAACATTATGATTTTATTAACAGCAACACAAGTTTACGAAAACAAAGAGAACGACTTTGTTATAGTAAAGAATACGCATTTAACAATAATATTAAGAACACAAAAACATTAGAATTTTAACAGATTTCCAGCCAAATCATCGATAATTGTATCATTCCACACAGAGATGCAGTCGGTTTTATATATATATATCCCTCCAGCCGAGCGTTTCATTCGTTCCGATTCGGCGTGACGTCACGACTGAGTCAGGCCAGATGTGTGCCGAGCATTGTTTGGGGCCCGTTTTAACGATGCGGTCGGTCCGCATGTGTGGCATGGCGGGAAAAAGGACGGCCATTGCTCTGGACTTAGGAATCTAGCCTTTTAAGGCTCGGTGAGAGCACAGTTATGATGGTTATACATGCCTGGTACTAGGAGTTCATAGGATGAGAAGAGTATGTGGCAAATAGTGAATCGTTTTTCGATTTGTTTCGTTGGTGTTGCAATGTCTTACTTGGGGTTTAATTATTTTGAACAATTGGGTTAAAAGAGAAAAGATAATTTCATATTTTTATAATGCTTTATGATATCTCGATATAATTAACTTACGAAAAATTATACATGGTAAGAAATATACGATTTTCTCAAGTTAAACTGATTACAATTAAATTTATTTTACTTATTGTATACGTTATAGACACGACTAAAAAATTTTTAATGTAACACGAATAGTTAAAAAAACACTTAAAACAAGACATCAAAAAAAAATCTCAAAATAACAATTATGTTCACGCTAGTGCTACGCTGATGTACTAGCTAGTATCCATCTACACCCATAATTAAGGCGGGAAATTGTACAGTTTTTAATAAAACTATCACAGACCAGAAAAACGATACAGGAAACTTTATAACTGAACCCAGAACATGAGTTGGAATTCTGCGCTGCAATATTTCCGTATTTCATCAAAAGAATGATACAACGTATGTTGTCGACTTTTCGTCGGAAATCTTTTCCCGCGCTTTTGTCGTTTACGTTGTTTGTTGTCTGTGGTTTTTCGAGTTAGCGCGTTCAGTCGCGTGCCGCGTGTTTCGTCGTCTCGAGTGTATTAATCAGTCAAATTGTCAGTAGCACTTTTGGTGGCGGTGTACAAATGTTTACAGTATCGATTGTTTGAACTTCGTTACTCCGAAGGCTATGGCGGCCTAATGCTAGTGTTGTCGCTTGAAATACGCGGGGTAAGTTATTGTGTTGTGACTTTTAAGCAGATTCAATGTTATATTCGTGTATTTTTAATAGAAAAATCTTATGTTAAATGGTACGGTTAGCCAATAACGCAAACTACATATTTAACTAACTATATACTAACTAAACTATATACGATAAAACTTTAAAATACATTACACTTGAAAAATTATTTTAATACGTACAGATTTGATTTTAACTTTGTTAATGTAATATAACTTAACTGTGGTTTTTGCTTTTATGTGGACTTATTGCTCATTTAGCCAATAATAAGAGCAAAATTTTAAAATATACAATTTCTATATTACCTAGTAATCTGACGGTAGATTGTTGATGACACTATGAGACTGAAGTGCAATACTATAGTCTGTCCTAAGGTCCGGGCCGTTGCTAGGGGTCCCAAACGTCGGATATAAGCATACGACTCTACTTTTTTGCTATAAACTACATAATTTTTACATTTTCATATATTTTAAGTCTCTGACTGCTCTTACTTTAAAATAAGCTTAAGAAATTCATTATTTATTGCTGCCTTAGACTGTGTGTTTAGAAGTCAACGGTGAAATCGTGTTCATTGTTGGCAATTGATATTCTCAACACGCTTGACAGTGCACCATTTTGACGGTGTAAGTAAGGTTGTGTGCTGCAATGGTTGTGTTTTCACGTATAAATAAAAAGTTAAACCCAGGTGTTGCTATTTTATGTTTTGAGAAAGTAAAAGCTTCATTTCTTTGTTTTAGGATAATATCCAAGATTTTTGATGATATGCACTTATGAGGAGTACTACTAAATGAAGTATGTCACACCTTCATCATCATTATCATAATCAGACTGTGATAGTCCACTGATGGACATAGTTCTCTTTAATACGCCCCTATCTATTAGGGGGTTTTGGGATTTTGAATCAGCGTGGTGAATGGTTGGGAAAATTTAGGCCGATCACCTGATTGTCTGAAGAGTAAGAAGATCCATGCGTCGGATGGGCATGTTAAAGGTCGGCTTGGACCAACTGACCGCATTTGAACATCGTGGTGGGACCGGGACGGTCTAAAAACCCCTTAATGAAGAAGGCGTGCATTAGGGGAGGCTTATGTCCAGTAGTGGAATAACAAAGGCTGATGACGATATTAACTAGATTATTCATACATTAGTAATATGATAACCGCTGATTGATTTATAACGAATGCCCTCGTCGTTCTTTTGACCCCGTTTCATTTACATAATTAATAATTTCATATGAAGATGTTTCATAATCACGATAATAGTATTACCATATTTTTCATACATTAACATAACTTCTTTTGTTAATATTTGTAAATCGAACAGCGAATCTGATATTCTTTTAATTTGGCGGCGTACATTGAATAAAATGGCATTACATTTACTTAAATTCTGTGTCATTTTTGGCTCGATTTTTTGTAATGATCATTACGTGTTCTAGTTACCACTACACGGAAATAACCTAAATATAATAAAAAATATATATACAAACTAATTACGTTGTTGGTACGTGTTCGATATCCAATATAAAAATATTTTACATTAATTTGAACTATAAGTATTGTAACTGTAAATAAGTGAAGATTACGTGCGACATAATGTTATATATTTAGTACCTAAAAGCTTAATATTAATTATCTTACACAGCGAAACTTGGAGCTCCAACATGGCTCTTTGATATGTTAATCCATTCTGTCCTTTGTCCACTACGTAATTAAATATTTCATACATAAATTTATAACCGTATACCTAGGCTGCAGGTCGCGTACATGTTATGATAATTAACCTGTTGTGTATAATTTTGGAAGATTTCGAATCTTTATTATGCTCTTATTATATTACTGCTTATTTTTACCGGTTTTTAAGAACCTTTGGTTAAAGTTCTAATCCAGCTTCTCATCACCAGCCTGTGTTAGTCCACTGCTGGACATAGGCCTCCCCTAATACTCGCCTCCTCCTTTAGGGTGTTTTTGGACCGTATCTCACCACGCTGATCCAATCCAGCTTCTGATATTGCTTAATTACAGATTTAACACAACATGTATCGCCTACAAAAGTACAAGTTTACAAGCGGCATTTTTAGATGTTGCTTTGAAATATTTATAGCCCTATCTTGCGACTATAATATACAAAGCTTTTGACGAAGGCGATTGACCACGGAATGCTTGGATTGTCATATTTGTAAGACTTTGATCAGCCCACATTTCTCTAACTAACGAAGAAGCCACTACGTTAAAAATAATTTACCGTCAAGATTCGAACTCATAGCCTCTAATCTGTGAAGAGAGCGTGTTGGCGAGCTTAAGCTGTTATAAAATTAAGTAGGCTGTACCTTTTGAATAAACGGATTTGGAACTATATCCCGGTAAGATGGAATAAAAGACTTTCTTGAAATAAATGTAAATTTTTATTTATTTTGTATTGCTTAGGATGACATTGGCATGGAGGCATCAGGTGGGCCGACTGGCCCACCTGATGCCTCCATGCCAATGCGCTGCCTACCTTGAGACGTAGGATGTTCCGTCTCGTTTATCCAGTAAATACGCTGGCTACGGTGCCCTACCAACCATTGTTTTCACACTACCACTTTAAGGCAGCGACAACCAGACAGGTAAAACCGACAGTCTTAAGGTGGAGGATAAGCACATACACCGCCATATCCTATTATATTCATAAAATACTTGATTGGTTAACACTTTAACCTATAGCAATGCAGGGGCGTAGTATTTATGGCGTTTTTTTGTGGAACTCGGTGACAAGTAATAAAACCGATAGCCGCCTTTCCGCCTTACAGTGTACATAAAGTGTAAATAAATATATAAATAAATAGTTGCATACACTTGGTTGCTATTGATTACATTGTTCACATAAATTCTCTATTATTAGATACAAACGCTGCCCATATTAAGATGTACCTTTTCAAATCGTCAAATAGACTAAGGAAATTACAGTGTACACATAATGTTTACTTTACGTGTCGCTAATGATTTCCGAATTGTTGATTGTATAATAATAATAATATAAGAGTTTAGAAAAAAAAAACAATTTTAGTAAAGGTGTTTGTTTACGTTTCGAATTGCGTCTCTGTAACCATTGTTGACAATGCCTTGCCTTTTGAAATGTAATTTTTTATGAAATGTTTATCAAAGAATCAAAATGTATAGTAAGTAGTTAGTTACTTACTTTAGGTAATAACTTTTAGTCCTTTTTAAGATAAAGCACCTGTAAGTCTCTCTTGATCCTTGTTTCCGTTAAATTAGACCTAGGGCTCTATGTAAAGTGTGCTTAAGTCCTAGTTTATGCAAAGTGCCCAGCGTCTCTCCATATTATTATTAGGTTTCCTTTATTATGTAAACTAGCGACCCGCCCCGGCTCTGCGCGGTTGCAATACTGACATCTGTAAAATCTACGGAAGAATATATAAATTTATCAGCTTTTCTCCACAATATTATGCATGAATTATACATATAAACCTTCCTCTTCAATCAAGCTTTCTGTTAAAAAATAGCATCAAAATCCGTTGCATAGCTTAAAAGGTTTAACATATAAAGCGACTTTGTTTTATACTATGTGGTGATAAAGCCGGTATGATACTATGGGTCCTAATTTATATCCTTTAGATGTAGTGAGAAATAATGTCCCTTCAGGAAAACTCAGGATACGACGACATTCGAACTGTCAGTGACTGATCCTATTTAATAAGTGACATTTTCATATCCATTAATTTAAAATTTATTGTTTAGTGTCAAATGTTAAAATGAATAATGTCATTATATAATATAGATGTATAAGTAATTAAGCAATTTCAGAGAGCACGAACTGCGAACGAAATAAATACGAACTTTTCCGACAAAATACGAAGGAGAATCTTTTCTCACTATATCTTAAAAACTTGTTTCTGAATTTTGTTCTGTTTGTTTAAGTTGTTAAACGCTGTTATTTATACATTTCATTATGAATTGCTTATATTATTTTTAATCTGACTTTCATTATAGTTGCTGTATTGTTTGTGTTTGTTGTTCAACATTCAATTACTCTAACACGCACGGAGCAAGACATGGGTTTGAACTCCACGTCGGATAACCCGTTTGCCTAAAAAGTAAGAAAACATAAATGCCTTAAAAGGTCTTTGGAAGACGTTATAAACATCGGGCGCTTTAAATATCCTCACATCTAATGCTTCCATTACTAGTGTAACAATTTTTATACAAGACCTATTATTCAAATTCCATTTTAGTCGAAGCATTACGTTTACTTCCACTGGTTCGGACAAGGACGCTTTTGACCTCAGAAGAACCGGGAAACGATACTCAGCGGGACTGTTTCTTTGTAATTTTTTACAATGTCAATAACACGATAAACAAACAATTTCAATTATACAAATCTCCGTATTGAAAACACCTGCAGTGAGAATTCCATTACCGAATATTTATCCTATAATACATCTCATCTTGAAACAATATGTGTCTCATTTCTGTTCAACATGGTACAACTTTCCTTACAAAGATAACACGAACGATTGACGCTAGTTGCACTTACATCTGTTTAGATAAATGACATAATGAAAGATTAGATAGTTTTAAATCTAATCTTAAATAATGTTGTATTTGTCTAGATCATGCAAAAATATTGTATAATGCTAATAAATTATAACTTTCACCTATCATTACGTTTAGTTATATAGCCGTAAAATGTAGTTTAAAACGATTTGAATGTAAATCCCCGTATTTAAAAACATATAGGCGATGTTTAGACTTTTCTGTCATATTCGCTTTTTATATTTAACTAATAGAGTATCAGTTAGTTCTATTCTCACGTGCGTTAGTCCACTGCTGGACATAGGCCTCTCCTAATACACCCCTATACATTAGTGGGTTTTGGACCATATCCCACCACGCTGGTCCAATGCGGGTTGGTGGGTAGATGCAATGCACGTGCATTAACTGAGTGGAGATTACTTAAAGTTTAGGAGTTCTGCTAGATTACTAGGTATACAATACAGAAGCGTCAGAAACTGGCGTCATTAATCAGTCAACGTGAAGAATTTTGGTCCATGTAAGTGAATTCAAGTAAACAATGTAATTCATAGTAATAAATATGTAGGTATCCAACGCATAGCGTTGTTCATTATTGCTGAGCGACTGGCATCATGGTGACAATTCATCAATAAAGAAATTAAATGTATACTGTGACTTCGTTGCTATAGTAACGATATTTGCATAATTTCCATGGTTTATTTGGCTTAGGTATGAATAGGTTTTAAGTTTGAATAATATAAGTTTGAATATGTCAAACCCGTAAAGCAATTTGGTTCGCTTGTTTGGTTTTCAAATCCTGTGTTTAGTTAGTAAAGTTACCTATATATAGTCTTGTAACAACTAATTGATTAAGACAATTTTGTGAATAGAATATAAGTTCTTTCCAACCCTTTACAATAGAATACAGAATTAACTGGTCTGGTCTTCTCATCTCAGCGTTTCCTTGACTAATAGGGCGCCGGATTATTCCACGGCACTTAAGTTTTGTACTGATAAATTCTTGTATTATTTTATTTGTATATTTTTATTGCAAACATTATCACATTTAAAACAGTCGGGTGTTCATTCGTCTTTATATGATAAACCACGCTTAGTCACAAAGTCTCTGTTAGTTTCATAAATACGAACTTTTTTAAAAGCGAGTTCCAACAACAGCCTGCATTAAAAGTAGTCAAATTTAATTAAACACTAAGATGTCTGTAGCAAAAGCACATGTGTGAGCTCGTGAACGCTTTCCTCAAGTTTCTAAGAAATGTGCGTCATGTATTAGCCAAATTCGGCGTAACAATGTTGTTGTCTTTCGAAGACGACCTCCTTCCTGCCTCCTACGTCGGATTAACTAACGCAAACATGTTATCCCTTGTTTGATATAGCCTATATAATATTATCTTTTTTTTAATGGCCACCTGATGGGATGGGGTCACCGACGCCCATAGACATTGGCAATACTAATGGTATCGCCAACGCGCTGCCTACCGTGAGACATATGGTGTTAAGTCTCATTTACCCAGTAAATACGCTTGTTTTCTGTAAAGAAATTAACTTAATCAGTCAATTAAAGAAATATATAGAGTAATTTCAATAGTACTTTAGGTTTAATATGTTATTCGATTGCTTCACTTTTGGCTTTTATGTTTTCTGGATGATTATTTTGATGGTAGTGCGAAATATATTAGAAGAGTTATATATTGTTTAATATACAAGGATATGTTGCATTACAATTCTTTTTATTTCTGATTTAATAAGAATCGATACTTAAGTTAAGAAAACATTTTTAATACAGTGCTTAACAAGTCAGGCGGCAGAATTTTATGAGGAGGGTTTTTTAATAACTGGTGCCACGTTATGTCAAGTGCATCAATCTTCAAGGAAGCTATATAGAAAAGTAGATTCAGGTACAGGCTTTTATGTGAAAAATTATTTCTTGGGATTTCTTTGCACGTCTTTTTTATTCCAAAACGGTACTTACTTAAAAACATGCCTCGTGTAAGCATGGTTAATATATATTGTTGAATAAATATAAAAATAGTATAAAAATAGAACGTAAAGTTTTCTTTATATTTCTACGTAGTAATTTATAAAAAGTATTAATATATTTTGTTCGTTGTAATAAAATAACAATGAAACAAATCCCCTTTCTTCGAAAATTGTTTACCGAGTTTTCGACCTACGGCACTGTTGAATCCTTCACGCTCCGTGGCGTCCATCGTCCGGTTTTTTGAACCTTAATGCAAATCGGTAACCTTTTCTTTCTTTTGTATTTAATAGTGTATTTAAAGAATGATATTTTAGCTCAATCAAGTTCGGTATTAAGTAAAAAATGTTTAGCTACCCTAAAGGTCACCTTAAGCGTGTTTAAATTTATCGAGTATATTTCAAGCGCACCTATTCAGATACGCTTGAAATATTCTACAGGCCTTCTATCAGCTTAATTTCTTCTTTAAAAGAATTTTCAAAAAAACGTTTTGATTATTCATTGTACGTTATCCCTCATCACGATATAATAAAATCATTCTTTTTAGTCTATTTAAGTTAAAAGTTATATTTTAAACTTTGGCCTTAGAAATCCTTAGATAGGTCATCTTTCAGTCAACGTCTTATTTGGGACTAGCGACCCGCCCCGGCCACCACACGGGTGCAATACTGATATCTGCTAAATCTATGGAAAAATTAAAAAAAAATTTAACAATATTATGCATGAATTCTACATATAAACTACCTTTAATCAAAAAATAATGTAAACCTTCCCATTAAATCGCACTACGTATTAAGAAAAACTGCATCAAAATCCGTTGCGTAGTTTTAAAGATTTAAGCATTTAGGGATATAGGGACAAAGAAAGCAGCTTTGTTTTATACTATGTAGTGATTGTAAGACGTTTGTAAGTTAATATTGAAATTGTACGAAGGGACTCGTAAATAGTCTTTTATTCAGTAACGTCTAGTATTCACTTAAAAAATTAAATTTAAAAAATTGACATATCTTATTAATAAAAACTGACGGTTATTCGAATACATAGAGATACAGACATATACCAACTTAGTCTGCCCGTGATCATGGATGCTGAAAAGAATCCGAAACGTTAGTAATAAATATATTTAAGTAACGCGAAAATGCCGTAAATTAGTGGATTTGATATGTATAATAATCACGTAAATAAAAGAAATAATTAATATTAACTTTTGCCACTAAACACAATTCATCGTTAAGTAGTCACAATTGACTCACACATGTGTTAAAAGTGATAACTATTTCTGAACTAACGGGCATACATACATCATACGCCATTTTGTCAATAAATCATAATGCGGTCTTGGTTATCTTGAAATAGACAGTTACAAGTTAAATTTATTGCAACACGTCAAAGTATTGTTTCAAACATGCAATGATGCGTTTAACATTCTATTGTTATGTTTATAAGCATCAAGACAGTCAAACCATATAATACATCGTATTTTAAAAGCAGTTTAAAAACTAATTTGTACGCATAAAATAAACAATTTTTATGCTTTATCACCTTGAGTGATTTTTATATATAGTTACTTAAAGAGATCCTTTTTAATGATGCTGCATCGGGTTTATAATTTTTTTTAGTTTTAAATAACGCGTTTAAAGGCTTTCAAAGACAAAAGACAAAGTCCTGGAATACCACACCCTATTCATATATAAGGCAAAAAAAATATACATTATACTTTTATCATATTAGAGAATGACAGAATTCGCGAATTAGTTACACAAAAAGAACAGTACCTAGACTTGAATTAAAAGATGCACTGACAACTACATTTTAGTCAAACTGTACCTACTTATAATCAAGTTATCAAATAACAAGGCAATACATGTCAACGAAGTAGCTTCATTCGTCTAGTTGTCTTATCGATAAATTGTCACCGAGTTCTCTATAATTGTCACTAACTACTACTATAAAAATACTAATATATAATGTTTTCAAAGCCGATTTCGACTACGCTGGCCAAGTGCGGCGTGCCCGAGTGTAGACGCAAACAAAGTGCAGTCCCTATTCTTTCACTCTCACTGTCCGACGAAACAGACAACCGAACCGAAGAGAGTTGCACCGCAGGACCGTCTTTTTACATGCTCATCCGACCCATGAGTCATCTTGCCATCAAGGCAATCGGGAGATAAGCCTGATTATTGCCCTAACCAACTAGGAAACAACTAAGAAATAAAAGTGGATTCCCCACAAGATTCGAACGCAAGACCTACGGTTTCTAAAGCAAAAGCCTATAACATCTGGGCTACGGAGACATTTGAAGTAATATGCTTATCGGATTGTAAAGAAAGTATTTTTTCTATGGATAATGGATGATTTAAAAATTTATTTTGAACTATAATATTTAATACCTACATAACATGATACGTTTCTTAAAAAATATGAGTTGTACGCTTGCCCATAACAATAAAACATATAATCGTGTACTATTCTACAACTATTAACTGTTCTAAAACTACAGTTCCAATTATAAAATGCTTGTAGCCGTGGTTTAAACTATAAAACGTTGCATTAAAAGTTACTCTCACAGCAACATAAGAATTAATTAACGGTGTATGTGAACCGAGGGTTATTTTTAACTGTTATTAAGTAACTGTGTGGTCTCATCAAGGAATATTTATGCAAAACTATGATTTTATGCCCGATATTGTGTATCTTTTATACATTTTACCTCGAGTATAATAAATGAAATATGTTAATAGTTTAAAGCATATGAATCAAACGTATAAAAGCGGATATGACGATGGTTTCATACTTACTTCTGGAGTAGTATATATTATTGGTTTTTAAAGTTTGTTCATGCATGAGATGAAGATTCTCTTTTAGAATAAAATGAGATACTGTTTAATACTTTTAAAATCAGTTTAATGTGAGATATAATTTACTTTGGATTTTTATATAACATAACAATAATTTTAATAAACTCTGTCTAAGCGTAGCTACCGAAGGACTGTTTCCAGCAGTGGACTAACTCAGGCTGATGATGATAATGAAGCGTAATTTCGAAACTATAACATCACAGTATACGCTCATGCTGTAAAATAAATATATACATACGTCTGGCACTAAACATGTCTGTCATTGTATCACTGTTAACAGTATAAGTTGAAACGAGCATTTTAATTACCTCAACGAGTTCATCGTACGCTCATCTGTTCAGAATGGTTACGATCTTGATTGTATGACCCTCCTTTACTCCGTTTGTGCGAAAGGGGCTAAGTGAGACACCAGTTTGACTTGATCTCCACTGGTCGATTATATACAACGGCTACCATTAAACTTTGATCGTTCAACGGCTCATGTTATAGCAGTCCAGGTGTTCTGACGACTTTTAAAGCGAGACATTTATTGCCAAAGGTTTATTTGCTGAACACGGTTCATTTTAAATTGGTCGAATGCACAATGCAGTGCCACCGTGGTAATGACAGTTGCATCATAGGTTATTCAATTGTTCGCTTCTTATCGTTGTTTGTTTAGTTGTTGCGCACTACCGGCGTGAGAGACGTGCCCTAAAAGGGAAATAAAAGGCTAGCGGGATTATTTAGAATTGTCGTTTAGCCTGACATGATTTTTCATGTTTATAATATTGTATATATAGTCTGGACTAAAAATATAAAAGTAATGTATTCTACCAACACTACAAAGAGCTATAACAATAGGTAAAGTAGTAGGTTTTGTGAATGAAAACTATTATTCTCACTTTTGAACCTTTATTTATCTCCAACACGAGCTAGTTCGATCTTTATTTAAGTACCAACGCGGACTTTACTTGCTCCGTTTTTCTTACATTCCCAAGTATGACGAAATCGCGAAGCCCTCAGAAATAGAGATCTGAACTAAAACGATCTGGAATAGACTTTGCTTAATGCTGAATACTCTCACAATCACCATCGATCTTAACAACATTAGACGATATACATCAGCGGATTTGCAAAAATACACTAAATAAGTAACCAAGTTTTCAACAAAGTCCAGCGCGATCTTGAGAAAGTCGTAATTTTCGAGTCGCACTACAGATTCATCGCAAACGAGCACTCGTGCCCATTTCGCGGTCTGAAAAGTTAGCTCCGAACGAATTACGATGCGAAGTGAGCTCATCTCAAGTAATAAGTTCTCATCGCCCACTACTCGTGAAGTCATTGCGGTGAAACTGATACTTTCGTGTTTCACCGTTTCCAGAAGGCTTGAGTATATAAGTAAAATATTTAAAGCGACTCTTTGCACTTGAAATATATATAAACAAAGTTTCATTAAAATTCTAAAGTTTGGAAAAACTAAAGGGCATTGTGTGGTATACGTCATATGAACACAAACGACGTTAAATCGATAATAACTTACGTTTTGACGCTAATGGGGCTCGCGTGTAATATTAGACATATATATAGGGGTATAAGGGGCTTCAAACAACATCTTTGGAGCTCCAGCCAACCTCACCTGCAAGTCGTGCACCCTGCCGAACAAAGACTTGTCCGGCGAATCACTCACCAACCCGCATTAGACCAGCGTGGTGCGATACGGTCAAAAACCCCTAATGGAGATGCGGTGGCGTGCATTAGGGGAGGCCTACATCCAGCAGTGGACTGATATAGACATGATGATGATAATGATGTAGTATTATACATTAGTAGTAGCTGTGATGAAATAATATGGATATCAGGGATAGTTTTGTAATTAATAAACAGAAGAGAATAAAAATTGTTCCAAAGCAAACTTTCTTAGGCACATGTGCTGTACACTTCATCATGTTTCAATCATCAGTCAAAGAGAAGTTTTTAAATAGATAAATAGGATTATCTTTGGACTACTATGTGTCTGTCTTTTTTTTAATCTGCACCCTTTTTACAAAGTAAGGTTTAAAGGCGTTTTTTAAAGTGGCTAGGTGATAGGTCCATTTTCTACAGAAACAAGGTAGAGAAACCGATTGTTTGTAATTTCTGCCGCAAACCAGTAGTTCAAAAATACTTTTCCAAATAAAACATATAAGGGCCATTCCGCTTTAGACGATTTTCGACAAGATTTTTTCAACTACTATTATTAGTTGACTTTATTAATATTTATGAAAAGAAGATATTTGCCTAAACTTATTAACCATATATTTCTTATGTGATTTTATCCCAACACGTTCTTTTTTGTCATGTTTGACAAAATTGTCATTCGAAGTACTGATGTAAGTTGTAAGATCATGACTAGAAATACTGGCGCCAATCAGTTGTTTTAAACGGTTTGAGGCTATGTTTTACCGGGAACTTACATTATTCATTTATCTTTGCGTACCAAAAAAATTAAGTATATGTTGTTATTTTTTAAGACTGTAATGATTGTTAGGTTAAAATAATCGAGTGCTTAAATTGGTTGCACCCACGATCTTCATTTGTGATCGCGAGCGCAACTGTTTTTTACGTTGACCTTTTGTGTGATTCATTATACAATTCTATGTTTTGATATACCTTGACTAATTATATATGTATAGCTCTCCCAAAGAGCATCATTTTTAAAATTGTATTGAAAAAAAAGGTAAAAGAAGTGATAGCCATCCTAGATGATTATTGCGGAAGGACAGAAAAATATACCAGGTATTGAATCCAAACCTTTTTTCAGTTTGGAGACTTTCATAACATTACTGTGGGGCGCACATTAATGTCTTAAATAAAATGCATAATAGTTGTGAAGGCAGTAAGAACCCACCCCCCTAAAACCCACCGCTAATACAGATAGTGATTGGGACGATGACGATTTGGTACCTCTTACAAACCAGAAATTATGAAACATTATTCCGGGTCCTGATCCTTCAGTTTCCGATCAGAGCAAATCTATATCTATATTGCCTCATGAAAAGAGGTTACCCTTTTTTAAAGTGCACAATGATTCATATCAACGTCTCTTCAAGCTAATAATTATCACCAGAAGCATGTCTTAAAACTGCAAATGACCATGCTTCTTCCTTACCGAAAAATATATGCGCTGGTTTGTATGTCCTCGTACAATTGCTCAGCGGAACCGGCAAACGAAATATTTTAATATCAATATGTAGCAAATGATACGTCAAAGTTCAAGTTGATGGCAAACGATTCATTCGCAATCTTTAATGACATAGCAGAAGTGTAAATTGAACGTTTCTCCTGGCTTTTTAAACAATATTAAAAAAAAATGTTAGCTAATATAAAGATAACATATTAAAATGTAGTGTTTCAAACACTAATTTTATTAATAATGTTTATTATTTAGTAATTATAAACTAAAACAGACGTCTAAACGTTGCACCCGCGATAATGGAATGGTCCATAACCATACGATATTGTAATCACAGAAAAGACGATATTCTTTTTTTTACTTCTTTAAATAATGCAGTACATTTATGCAGACACATTCCATTTAAATATATCGTGCGGAAACTATATTCTCGTAATCAGTATTATCAACTTCATCAATTTGACTTTAAGAAGTCACCACTTACTTTTTAGCTAGAAGCATTAAAGTATAGTCTGAAATAACATTATTTTTTAATTTTGAAAGGGGAGCGAGTGACTCGTGACGCAGTGCAAGCGATTACCCCCATGTGTTGCATTGAATTGCTCCGTTTTAACAATATTTGCATTTGCGATGACCCCAGCAAGCCCGCACCTGCTCACGCTGTTTGCTGTTAGTTTGATACATAGCTATATTAATATAATAACATAGTTGTATGTTATGCACTAACCATCCTTCCTCTAGAATTATACAGCATATAATGATCTACTCGGTAATATATTTTACTTTTACTGTTTTGCTAGTATTGCTACAGATTTTATTTGTCAGTAACAGTGATTAAATCAATAACATATTGATGCGTAATTTTGTTATCTTGTCGTCGACTTTTTTGTGGGTGGATTTCGGTGATGATTTGGGAGATGGGGTGGTTTGAATGCTGCGGAGTTTTTTTTCTGTTGTTTTTTCATTTGTTTAAGCTATTATGATTACTGATGCGATTGACCGAAAAGTAAGATGTCGGATGGAAATGGAAACGACTGTTCCAATTATCGTGTTTGCGTGTGTGTGTTTTAAAACCTCGTGATATCTAATCATATGGAATGCAGTTAATCCCTCCGTGGGCTTTGAGGTTGAATAATAAAAGGTTGGATTTGTCGCTGTGTCCAAAATATACGTTTATGCCAAGGACTCGATCAAACTTGTAGAAGTATTAGGATATTAAAACTGGTTTAGTCATGTTAATAACTTTAATGTTGGAAATATTTAATAACTATCTAACTTATTATTAATACAGCCTTATTTAGGTTTACGTCTTTACTTTATAAGCATGATATACGGGGGTAGTTTATTTTTCTATTACGCCAACGGTGTGTAATTATTGTAAAGTCTATATGACATAGTCTAAAATACTGAGAGTGTAAAATTTTTTGACACAATAGGCATGATGACAATAATTGAAAAATGGACCTATAAGGTATAAGAAATATATACTATTTACAATGAACAAGATATTTCTGCAGGAATTAAAAGTTTAGTAGGATAAAAAAAGGAATTTTAAAATAATAATTTAATTTCCCCCTAAAACGCTGGTTAGTGTCATGTCGTCCTTTGTGACGTCACGTTTGAGTGATAAAAACGTAAACGCGCTGCGCTCGTGCATGAATTTAGTTATTTTGTGTTATTAAATATGAATTCGAAAGTGTATTTGGTGTGGGATCCCCCAGTGTGAGAATACATCCATAAAAACTCCTTATAAGCTATTTGTGTTCGTTTCTCAAAATAAAACAATACGAAACAAGTAGCTTAAACTTGCAAGGCGAGATTCAAAAGGAATATTGCCCACCTTTATTTTTGTGGAGATCACATTGAAGTAAGTTTTTACATAGTTTTGTAGATTCTAGTATATAGTATATGGTAATAATATTTTGCACGAGGTCTAAATGTAAAAATATAAACTATCTATTTCGAGGTTAGGTTTCATCTTAACAAAAACTCTCCCAGCGTTATTATGTCGATTCTAGGCAAATTAGCGCTGTTTGCCTTAGTAAATCCTTGATCCATGATTCGTATTATTTTATATTCGAATTAAAATTATTCTCACTCAAATAGTACTCGGTATTGAAACTAAAAAAAATAAAAACAAGATGTTCGTGCGTATTGCGCATGCGTTTACTCAAGCGTGACGTCATGCGCTCTGATTGGTGTCAAGATAACATGGCGGATTGCCTTATTTTGTAGTTTTATTTTATAAAAATAAATATTAATCACACTTATAATAAAAAAAACAATGCATATTTTATATTCCATGCTTCAAGTTTTATTCAATAAAAATAGTATTTTAGTAGTTTTTAATTACTGTCATCATGTCTATTCACGCGTTTTATTTTTTTCTGAAAATACTTTTGTCATGCAATTAAGGTAAGCACGCCTTCTCCATTAGGTGGTTTTTGGACCGTATCCCACCACGCTGGTCCAATGCGGGTTGGTAGGTGGACCGACTAATTACATGCCCATCTGACGCATGAATCATCTTACTTTTCAGACAATTTGGTGATCGGCCCAAATTGTCTTAACCGACCAGAAAACAACGATTACACAAAGTTTTTTCCTCTTGGGATTTGAACCCACGTCCTCCGGTTTATAAAGCAAAGGCCAATACCGCTAGACCACGGATTACAGACTTTATCTTTTTTTTATAAATTGTATGTATTATTTGGCTGTGATATAGGCTAGTGTTACCCACGGTGGCATTACATAATAGCTGGTAACCCGCAACCGCTAAATGAGTTAACTCTTAGACAGGTGAGATGTTTACACGAGTTTCCATTCACTTAACGCTCTCTTGTGGAATGGTGTTAAATGCCTTCACGATTTATTTTGTTGCATTTATTTGTTTTCTGTGCACAGATTTTATCATAAGTAGTGAAAATATCACAAAATACATTTCATAAATTAAGAATATTGGATTTCTATAGTTGCTAGGCGCAAATTTACATAGCATCCGAACCGATTCCATTGTTACTGTTTATCTTTATCAGCCTGTGTCAGTCCACTGCTGGACATAGGCCTCCCCTAATGCACGCCTTCCTCATTAGGGGGTTTTGTTATGTTATGTTTGGTCAAGTTATTTGTTGTGTTTTTACTACTAGAACTAGGTTCTTCTATATAAAACAATTTAGATAGTTGCGCAGTAAAATAGAAAATTTTACAATATTAAATAATCGGGTCACACCGCCAGGGCGCAGCCAGTTTACTAAATAATCTTATTTATTTGTCATATTATGTTTGGGTGTATTAATTATTGTTTACTGCTAAGGATAGCCTATCCCATGACTCACTCAAGACCATCCGGGCTTAACCACCTGCATTCACTGACTCCCTACACATTTGTTGTTGTGTCGTCCCACTGCGATGGCTTACGCAAAGCTGAACTCCAGAACCTTCCATCCGGAATGGTTGTCATTACTACAATCCATATGCCAGTTCTTTTCCACTGCTGGGTAATACACAATTTTTTCCTCAAGTAGAATTCGTCGATATATCTAACTCATTGGAAACTTAAAAATAATTTTATACTCGGTTTTTAACTAATTAACATTTAAAACTTTATAGTAGGTGTTATAGTGACAAACTTGAGTAGGCGCGACTAGCTCTATTGACTATCCAAATGTGGTATTAATTAACTGACATTGGTTTTAAGCTTTTAAGTCGCCTATAAGGTCGTGTTCACTTTATTCAAGTCACCGTTAATGCTTAAAAGTATTTGTAATGTACTAAAATGGTAATATTTTCTGGAATATTCTAAACGTTATCTTATTTTAATTTCTCTTTGATGTACTAATAGATCGTTTGTAAAAATTATATGTTACGAGCATGTTATAATGCGCGTACTTTGTTGTAATAATTTTATATTGAACTAAGTGAACCGACGTTAAAAAAAGTAATTTGCTCTCATAATTCTATAGGTTAGTTCTGAATCAATATTTTTTGTAAAAATAATTAACAAAAAAGCAAAATTTACGAATTATAAATACGAAATAAATAATTACCGGTGGTAGGTCCCCAGGTCCGTAGGTGTTTACAGGAGATCGTCTGGGTGGGTACCACCGCGGTGCCTATTTCTGCCGCGAAAACACTGCTGCGTTCCGGTTTGAAGGGCACCGTAGCCAGCGTATTTACTGGGTAAACAAGACTTAACACTCTTTGTATCACGGTAGGCAGCGCGTCGGCGATACCACTGGTATTGTCAACGTCTATGGGTGTCGGTGACTACTTCCCATCAGGTGGCCCGGTGGCCCGACTGCTCGTCTGCCTGCGTATGCCATAAAAAAAAACGAAGTGGTTTCAAATAGTCTTTTTTTATAAAACACTGTTATATGTATCCCATCGTTATTTTAATTTCGCAATTAACTGATACTGAAACATATTAGCCTAATATATTTATCAAGTTAACTATTTCTAATGCGTGTTTACATTCCTAGATTGTAAGGCCGTCACGGGCTTCGTTGTTATGTTAATCATTCGCATTAATTAATTAGTGGACGCGTGCAACACGCAGACAACCCAGTCGGATTGTAATGGAATTGTTGTCTTTTTCAATTGAACCTATTGGGACTTTCACGAGACGCGTTTTGAAATGATTTCGTTGGTCTATTGCGTGGATTCTGTTGAGTTAACTAGATCTTGAAACTACGCTATTTGTATTGTTATATGGTACAAACTCCCTTATGGAGAAGGCGTGCATTAGGGGAGGCCTATGTCCAGCAGTGGACTAACACAGGCTGATGATGATGGTGATGATCGATGCATTTAGGATTTATGTTTAGTTCGACGGCAATTTTCATTATTAAAGTGGCGAATGAAAATTTACCTATCTGTTGTTACTAAAATCGTATTCAGAATAAAGATGGTTATAAAATTGCAAGTGAATCTCACCATTGTTTGTCTACTTGTAAACAAACTTAGATGTAGTGGTGTGATCAAATTCATTTGTAAATATTGACTGTACTGCTAGAATCGTCCTGTCAACCCAACCAAGTTTGTTTACAAATCTATGTTCCTGTTACATGTTACACGACAAAAGTTGAGTTTGCCAAACAGTTCGCTTTTTCACTATGAGTTATATTATACATTTGAAAGTAGAATAACAGCGAGATATAAAAAGAACTTTCTATTCTTCTTTTTAAGCGACTAAAGTGATCTTTATATGCAATCTTAATGAAGGTTTAATTGAAGGTATCAACGACATTGGCTTTTAATTTATATTTTTATGCAGCCTTAGCTAAACAGTAGCTCTTCTTAATTAAACTTTCATAATTTACATGCAAATTCGATATAAATATGTACAGTTGTAAACAAATTATACATTTGTACAGGAGTAAATACATTTTTTTTACATTAAACACATTTTAGAGACGTTTCAAATTTTGAAAATTTAAACAGGTATAGCTTGTTGAACTTCTCTGACTCACTAATTCTTACATGATACGTTTAAAAAACTTCGCTACCCATACCAAATTCAATACTGCAGATATCTCACCGAATATCTTGTACCCATAAATCACTATAAGCATCGCCTCATTAAACTTAGACGCGTTGCCGCGTCAGTTAAAGTACGCAAAGTTCCCAGCGAACTTCTCAGAGGGAACGGGCTGTGCAATACTTTGGCAACTGCCAAAGTAATTTAACGAACTTGGAAATTCTATAAGCTAGTGGTTTTTTTTATATGATTAAATTTTTGCTGAGCGCGCCAAGTTTCCTTATCCAAGTTTTGCCGGTGTGTGGTTGAGTTTGGAAGAATAGTTCTTCTGAAGGAATATCCTTATTTGTGTATAGATATCTGTTTTCATAGGCTATGATTACAGTTGTGCAATTTTATTTAGTTTTATAGTAAGCTTACTAGATACTTATTATGACGCTGTCATTATTAGGATGCCTCTATCCGTCTACACGCTAACACGCTTTACATATATATACATACCTTAAAGTGTGACTAAGTAATATGTTACCTACGACGACGGTATGTATTTGTATCTTTTGTAAACTTTTTTTACTTTCAGTGGTTAATCTTATTAGTGACATCATTTGCTAATAAAAATGACTTATGTATGTTTATGTAACCATACTAAGAGTTTTCATTATATAGCATAATAAGTTCATAAAAAATGTCCGTGATTTCAGTGTCTGCTTTCTGCCTTCGGTTATATTGTTGATGATAGGATTTATGATCTATATTTTAATCGTAAAACGCTATGGAGTAAGACGTTCCCCTAATGATATAAGACGTGCTCTGCCAATATGCAATGTAGGGTAGAACTTTCACTTTTTTTGTAAGCACATCGCTACTTTTTGGCGGTAATGTGCACCTTATTTGTACATTTCTGATCATATCCTAAAACACTAAACATACTCTCTTTAAAAATTGTTAATGTATTTAATGCATAGAAAAACTTCGCCAATAATTTCGCCCAGTTTAAATGTCCTAACGAATATTTTATGCACAGGCAAAGCATAAAATCGATAGTGAATGTCGCCAAACAAAATTTGTGCATAACTCTTCCTGGAAATCTTATAACGCAAAATTGTACATTTTCAAAATTCACTTCGGAAGGAATAGCGCACGAAATGCAATAAAAATGGAATTCACATTTTCCTCCCGGAAATGTACGCCGTTAGAATTTAAGATGCGACCCGTTTTAGATTCTGTAACAATTTCGGTTTCGTTCAACCATTAAAATACTGTATGTAAATTATATAATATAATATATACCCTGTCATTATACTGCCTCCGTAGCCTAGTGGTATGGGCGTGCACTTTAGAAACCGGAGGTCGTGGACTCGAATCCTGCGGGGACGCAACAAATTTTCATTGTTGTTTTCTAGTTGGTTAGAGCAATTTGGGGCAATCACCCAATTGTCTGAAAAATTAGATGATCCATGCGTCGGATGTTCAAGTAAAAAGTCGGTCCACTCTCAACCCGCATTAGACCAGCGTGGTGAGATACGGTACAAATCCCCTAATGGAGAAGGCATGCATTAGAGGAGGCCAGTGGACTAAAACAGGATGATGATGATTATGTCATTATATCTAATGTTGTTCTTTTCATTATATCAAAATCTTTTATATTTTCATCAAGTAACTATATCCTGCTTTACCTTACAAGGTTTAAATCAGTTTTGCATATTTAGATCAGGTATTTTTTGCATATTAAATGCCCATTATTGTACGTGCATCTTTATATGTAAATGCTAAGAATTATGTCATAGTGAGATTTTGAAATGATTGGTTCTGTAAATGGCAACTGTTTGTTAATACGTTATAGATGCATACGTTAACTGCCAGGTTTATACCAAAGGCTTATAATACAATTTATATGCAACACTGGTCTCTCTACAGATTATCTTTATTAGCTAAAGTAAATTTGTCTTAACTTTTCTTACATTTTAAGCTATTAGGCTTTTCAGTTTGGATTGCATAATATAGGCGAATATAACAAAAAAACGACGACATCACAAAATTGTTTCTTCGCAGGATTCCAACCCAAATAGGCTGTGTGGTCATGAAACAGAACTGCACCAATATACTATTAGTATTGAATTGTTCGTAGTCCATATAATTCTATATCTTCACATCTCAACCGGAACCGAATGACCGCAGAATCGTCGAAACAATTCGTTACAACTATATCGGCTGTATAACGACGGTTGTGCCGTCGGTTAAGCGATCAGTTACTGTGGCGGAGCGAGGCGCGAGGCGTTGAAATCGATTCGGTTCCGCGACCGATTTTTAACAAGGCACGAATAATCGAGAAGGTTGTGATAAGTGATTCAAGGCTGTATGTGCGGATGCAATGGCGAACCGAACTGTAGTGTAACGCTCGGCGTACGTACGGAGCTAGAAATCAAATGAAATTGAAAGTTGAAACACGGTGCATTTTAGTAGTATAATATGGAGTTCAATCATCTAGAGTTGGTCCAAATAGCCTGGGAAAAAAAGTTAAAAAGTAACCCGTACCAACGAACATCTAGAGCTTCCTATGATGAGTTGTCGCCGCAATGTCAATTCCTAATTGACAGTCAACTAATTGAAAGTAAAAGTCAAAATTATTTATTTAATTTAAACTCTACCGAGCACTAAAGAACAAAAACATTTCATATGACAATATACTCTTCTGGGGACGAATTTTATCGTTAAAACGCTACACATTTGTGGCAATTTAGTTGCTATTGTTAGATATATATCAACAATACAATGTATTTTAAACTATACTACGTGCGTATACACAATTTAAATATTAATTCTTCTGTTTCTCTTGTGTATACGCGCCTTTGGAAATTACTTTTTCATCTGATACGCGTATTTATTTGACTCAGAACAATCTTAATTTAGTCGACGTTTAAGGACCGATGACGTGATAAACTGCTAACATAATCGGATTGAACGAAGGATCCTTTTGTATCTTATTTAATGGGATATGTTAAATATTATTAATAGATTAGATAAATTAATATCGCCTGGCAATTAAGCCGCGTAATAGCTTATCGTATAAGGTTATATTGAATATTTCTTTATTTCCAATCTTCATCATCATTCAGAGCAAATTCCGTCTATTTTATTTTTGCATTTAGTAACTTCTGTCTAAAAATTTTAACAGATATTTCCTTAATCAACAGTGTAAATAATACTTAAAATCCTTCTCAATACAAAGTAAATTAAAACCATATTTCTTAATACAGCACTTTTAAGTCAAAGAAGCTCGTTAACAAACGAAATAAATCACACGTAGAAAGGAAGTAATACGTAGTAAGTTGGCGTCGCAATGAGATGCGACCTACTGCGTCGCGTCTGGAGCAAAATCACCGTTTCGTTGGTGCGTCACCACATAGTCTGATACGTAATACCATTCTGTTGTTAGTAGTAACATTGAACTTGCTCACAGAGGGATAATATTTTTAAATTTCCATCAAATTATATATGAAATTAATGTAAACTCCGTAACCCATAGTAACGAAGCCAAGTCACCGCCTTGAAACAATGTTTGTTACGTTTCGTTTACTACATTGCACTTGCCACGGTGGCACCGGTTCAAATCGTGTTGTGATAAACGCTACTGATTTTAATTGGCCGCGTATAATGTTAGTATTTTAACAAAATGCATGGTATTTCTATCGCAAATCGATTCCTATCGTTATTTTAGTTTGAACAATACAATAATTACATGCATAAAATGAAAAGGTTTTATCCATACGAATAAAACAAAGAAGTGTCTGTTTGTAACGTCAAAATAACAATTTTAAAATGTCATTGTGATATATAACCGATACATAAAGCAAATATTTTTTTTAATTTTTGTTTGCCTGTTTTTTTTATTCTGGCCAATCACTGGAATGACTGATCCGACTTTGACGGTAGTTTTACTGGAAAATATCTGATGTAACTGCAACTAACATAGACTATGTTTGGTTTAGACAAAACATAATATATTCTTTTTACATGTTGCCACGCGGACGAAGTCGCGGGCAAGAGCTAGATTATACTAAATTTAAATCCACCCTGAAGTGTTGGTGTTATTAAAACACACTTTTATTGCGCGAGATACATTTTAATCTCGGAATTCATTTTAAACGCCTTAACAGGCGAGCGGCTTTTTTCGTAGAACATCTTATTGCCTCAATAAAATGTAAATTAAACGCCTTTGTCATTTCATTTATAAGGGAGAAACATTGTCCGGTCGATTTATTGGTCTTTTTTTTATTTAATGTGCTTTATAAGCTTTTTTTAAATTGCTCCTTTTTATAGCAACTGTAATAAATAACATTTATTATCATTTGTCGCTTGCGAAGGTTATGTTTTTTCACTTTGTGGCAATGATTTCACATAATTTGACTTTTTATGCATATATCGTTGTAATATATTAAAATTAGTTAATTATTTTTTTTATTTACGCGATTATTGTAGATAGCAAATCCACTTCTTGCGTTTTTTTCGCGTTAATTATATATATTTATTCCCAACGTTTCGGAATACTTCCACCATATACTAAAATGACTTCTATATTATTTATAACGAAACATTTTGTGACCATAAAAGCTATACATGATTAAGCTATTTAACGGTGGTGTAGATAAGACAAGCGGGACGGTTCACCTTCATATTAGAGTTTACAAATTAATGACAATTTACAGTTTTATTACTATTGTGTGTCATGCTTTTTAAGCTTCATAAATTATAGTAAGTAATACAGATTTGTACATAAAATATGAAGAAAATCTTTATTCCGATAGAAATGTTTCACACAATACAGGAATAGATCATGAACAGAAGACGTCTCATTTATTAAAAATGATGTGAATAAAATTTACATATATGTATACACCACTCACAGTGGACATTATAGTCCACTGATGGACATAGGTCTCCCCAAAACACCCCTATTCATTAGGAGGTTTGGACCGTATCCCACCACGCTGGTCCAATGCGGGTTGGTGGGTGGACCGACTTTTTACATGCCCATCCGACGCATGGATCATCTTACTTTTCAGACAATGGGGTGATCGGCCCAAATTGCCCTAACCAACTAGGAAACAACAATGAAAATTTGTTGAGTCCCCGCAGGATTCGAACCCACGACCTCCAGTTTCTAAAGCACACGCCCGTACCACTAGGCTACGGAGGCAGTTAATAGTATTAAGGTACGTGAAACATATTTATTTCGCATTTAGGCGTGCTATACATTTCACTTGTTTGTATGGTTTCCACTTTTGGTTGGTTGAGCTTTGGTTATACCGTCTGTACTAGATTCTTATTTTCTGATTTCGGTCAGTTAAGTATCACTTGGAATAATTCTCCGGGAGTCCATTTTACATGACTCGCGATACTCACGCTTTCAATCGTTTCAAACAATGCGTTATTGTAAATCGCTTATCGTTGCATCGGCCTCTATACCACTCAGTTTGTATGTGTTACGCGTATACAAAACGCTCTTCCTGCTGCGTGATTTATATTTGTTGGAAACTATAAAATAAGTATAAGCTGTATGCTCTTAAATTTGTTAATGGTTAGTATGCGTGTTGGGCTACGGGCTACTTATGAAACTTCGATGTTATTTGAAAGTTCTGAACTGTTAATTTTATGTGTAAATTTTTATTATAATTTTTAAAGCTTTTTTTTAATCAAATAATATTTATACTCGTCTACTTTAATAGTTAAGTTTTAAGGTAATGGATATTACATTTGATGATTACGTCTGTATTAAAATCTTTATATGAAAAGAAAACTACAATGCTACAACACAATAGTCATATACAACTAAATAACATAAACAAAATTATAAAAAATGTTAAGTAAACTGCCTAATTCTTAAAAAGAGGCAATAAGATAATTTTACCGTCCGCGGCAAAAGTATATGATGGCCATATTTTTTATATCTGTTTATTTTAATATTATTAAAAGCTGCTGTTGTAATGGGATGCTCGCTCCAGGAGTTGGATCAACATTGCATAATATGTTATCGTTAAAATTGTTTGTTATTTAGTTCAATAGGTGATATAAACAATAACCCGCCGAGTTACTTCTCAAGTCTGAGGCGTCCTTTTCCGAACCGGTGCTAGCGTGTTTGACAATCAATAAGCAAGTGCAAACTTCTATATTGAATCTGCGTAAATAAAACTGTATGTAAAAACACAACTGCGTATACTGAACTACACAGAGAACACACAAACCAAGTTTTTTTTTATGTGAACATATGTGTTTACGTCGATTTAGCAAACCACTCGCCAGATGGCAATCAGTCCATAGATGCTTTGAAAATGTACTGTTCGTTACTCGCCGTGTTACATAAATAAGTTAAAAATGGACAAATGTACAAATTTTAATCAATGTTTGTGTTCAATTAATAAAAAACAACACACGTTTACCGCCTTATCTAATAGCAGTTTTTATAAAGAAACTTACGACATCGACAAACGTACAAATACAATTTCTTAGTATAGATAGAGCGTTTGTTTTGATATATGCGGTTTTAGCATTTGTTTTCAACCGTTATCGAATTTCTGATGTAATATTTATTCAATTATAAATTAACCAGCAACCCGCCCTGGCTTTGCACGAATGCAATACTGATATCTGTAAAATCTAAGAAAAATATTTGATTTTATGCGTTGTTATGCAGGAATTATACCTTCCTCTTCAATCACTATATCTATTAACAAAACCGCATAAGAATCCGTTGCGTAGTTTTAAAGATTTAAGTATACATAGGGATATAGGCACAGAGAAAGCGTCTTAGTTTTATACTATGTAGTGATGAAGCGATAAGGCGAGCGTACGATAAATGATCAGCGCTGCCCTTGGGAGCCTAAATACTACGCCCAGTAGTGATTACACACTATCGCTGCTTTGTGGCGGGATAAGGCACTGCGGTGGCACTTCCTCATCTATTAAGAAAACATCATCGTCATCATTAGCTTGTGATAGTCCACTGCAGGATATAGGCCACCCCTAATGCACGCTTTTTCTGACCGTATCCGACCCCGCTGGTCCAATGAGGGTTGGTGGCTGCACCGTCTTTTTACATCCGACGCATGGATAATTTTTCAGACAGTTGGGTGATCGGCCCAAATTGCCCTAACCAGCTAGGAAACAACAATGAAAATTTGTTGAGTCTCCGCAGGATTCAAACCCACGATCTCAGGTTTCTGAAACACACGCCCATCGCACTAGGATACGGAAGCAGTTACGAAAATATACCAAGACTAAATAAACTGTTATAGTTCTATTGCTTGTTGTTTCGTACTTGATATAGGAAAAAATAACAATTATGATGAAATATTTATTTGTATTACTATTAACCTAACCGAACTAATTAGCACGTCATTCTTAACCGTTTGTCACACCTGAGTCATCTTACCATCTGAGAATAACCCAAAATAAACTTTTTTAAACTGCCCCAAGCCGACGCTTTCGCGAAACGCTAACACGGTAACATCGCGTTGGTATCCATATTTAGACCCCACTCCCCGGGTAGGGACGAGTCCGAAATAATTCCGTCCGCTAAGGATATAATCTCGTGTGGAATCGTTGCCCACGGCTGGACTAAGTTTGGACTAGGGTTAGTTGATAGATCTTATTATGTGATAATTAACTATTTTACGTATAAATAAATTTTGTCTCTCGAATTCTTAGGTATACGGATTGTACTGTCGAGTCGAGACAGGAATCAATTCTGTCTTTTATATTGGGTAGTTTTAGCGATTATAATTGTAAATTAATTGTACGTTTAGTATAATAAACTCAGTTCGTTTTGTTTATTTTATAATCCTGGGTCAACTAATTCTATTTTGGTTTGTCTATTTGTTCGAGTAGTGACGACATCTTAACATAATAAGAGAATCTAATACATGCGCCTAAAGCATACAAGTAGCGAAAGTGCCCATTTCACATAAACAAAATTTATTACTATGATTTATTGAATGGGGTTTTATTTAAAGTGCTAAAGTTTTCTGTTAATATCGCTTTGTCTAGTGAAAAAATTTACAAAACAAAAATGCTTAATTGCCACTAAACTGCCAATACCTTCATATTTTTTTTAAGTGTTTTTTAACAATTTATTTGTCTTGCACCGCTTTAAAGTAGACGTGATTTGTGTACGTGATCACAATCATGTGCATTGTTGTTTAATCTGAAGGTGACTTTATTATTGTCTTCTCAAAAGGTTGTTTTTTATTGTTATGATTATATTTATTAAAAAAAACATAAAAAAACTTTTTTCTTTATATTTAACGACTTTTTGTGATATATACATAACAATTTAGACATAAAATGAGTTTATTATAAAAGTTTAGTAGACCAAAGGTTGTGTCCTATTTGATACTATTCAAAATATACAGTAATACAACCGTCATGTACATAGCCACATTAAATTAAATTTAAACAACCTTTTTGTGCATTGTTTCTAACGTGGGTATATATATTTGTTAAGAAAATGCCGTATCCTTATTGTGAATAATAAATATAATATATTTTGTTCAATCTTACAACTTATTTAACCATGTAAAATGTAATCACCATAATTCTAGTCTACATGTCATTGTACAAATACCTGTTTCTTGAAGCGAGACACAATAAATCAAGCATACTTCGTCAACCACTCCCATTCTATTTGAGTTATGCAAAAGGAGATACATGAAGCGTCCCTCTTCCCATCTAAATTTAATCTGAACACCTTATCTGGATCTAATTTAGTTCAGCGGGTGCACTCCATGAGTCACCTGCAGCGAGGGCGATGTCTTGTTTACTTCATTTTAGTAGTATGTACTTATATTATAAACCTAAAAGTTGTGTATGTATGTTATTTACATATTGCATTATAAAACATGCATCTTTTGGACCCCCAAGAATAAAAGACGGCCTGGCAGGGCTGAGCAAAGTTGTCGGGACGAACTAGACACATTCGAGAAAGACTGGTTTTCCATGACTAGCAAGAGAGATGAATGGTCACAGCGAAGAGAGGCCTTTGCCCAGCAGTGAAGTACGAATGACTAAAAAAAGAAAAAATTATTTAAGGTAAAACGGAACTACCGTTTTAATTGTTTACAAAAGTTCTTAGCGACATGATTAACGCTTTAAGGTAAAAAAAAAGATTTGTAATCAAACATAGAGCATCTAATTTGGCTAATGGGGTTGATATCAATGCTGTTATCGTCACCAACGTATTTCGCATATAGTATTAGGATATTTATCCAGAAACTTGAGATTTGCTAAAAATGATATATTTTAAATCAAATATATTTATATTAAAAAAGCTTAATAGAAAATGCTTTTATTTATGGGCAAGTTTTTAAGCATTTAAGCTAAAACCTAACAATGTTTTAGCTTAAAATTTGCTACCATTTATTATAAACTTTTAGCGTTACTTGGACGTTGTGGGGTAGCTTTTTCACAGGAAACCGACTAGGCAGTACCACAGCTGCACCCTTCCCACTAGCACAGAGCACTACTCTTAAACTACTGCTTTTCAAGGACGTAATAGCTAATCAAATTACTTGATAAACAGGCGCATAGCTTCCAATGTGTCAGGATGTCAGGATGTCAGGATGTCAGGATGGCAAGCAGACTCCGGCGACTAACGATTCATCATCATCATCAGCCTGTGATAGTCCACTACTGGACATACGCCTCCACTAATACACTCCTATCCATTAGGGGGTTTTGGACCGTATCCCACGCTAGTCCAATGCGGGTTGGCAAGTGTACCGACTTTTTACATGCCCATCCGACGCATGGATCATTTTACTTTTCAGACAACTGGGTGATAGGCCCAGATTGCCTTAACCAACTAGGAAACAACGATGAAAATTTTTTGAGTCCCCGCAGAATTCGAACCCATGACCTCCGGTTTTAAAGCACACGCCCGTACCAATAGGCTACGGAGGCAGATTGACTTAAGATTACCATAGGTAAATGCTTTCTTGTCACATTGTACGTAATTTAAACAGTCATATTCAATGGCTTAAGTTCTAGTCATTTACAGTTAAAGTTATTTTCGCGATTATAACTATATATGGAATAAATAAACTCGTTTTAGCGAGTTGACCAAAGAAAACCTTACATGTAATTTTAGGTTCACATAAATGGAACTATCATTCATTTGCTTTATACCAAAAGGTCTCGAGTAGGCGGTATCCACTACCCACGTAGCTAATACAATCTTGACTTTTCTCATATACTAGAAAAGCAACAGTAAAACGGTACAAAAGCAACTCCTAGTAGGGTAAAATAATATTGGTTTAATGAATAGTATGTACCACGAAATATACGGGGCTGATAAATAAAATATAATGTTACTAATAGGGTCACTCCCACCAATATCGCTGTACCTTCAAAATCCTCTATCGGACAAGTAAAACCCATTTGTAATGATAATAAAGGTGATAGATGGTCTCACAATTTACCCCCATGATAAATTGAAGGCGCCCTTTAGATATTCGTGCCCGTCGTTTATCAAAATATTGCCGTGTTTTGTACAATAAATGTTGTATTACTTTCATAAGGTTGTACCTTTCAAATTCGATTCATTAAGCCGATAGAAGATGGTAAATTTCATGTGTGTTTTTCTTTCTTTTCTTGTTTGTTTATTTAGTGTTCACTCGTCTCGCTCTTAGTTAAACTGGACCTGAAGGTCCTGATGATTTTTGATTAATCAATTATAAGCGAGAATTTATGTGGGATACGGTCCAAAACCCCCTGATGGATAGGGGTTTATAAGGGAAGGCCTATCTCCAGCAGTGGACTATCACTGGCTGATGTTGAATGATGATGATGCGAATTGATTTTAGTAATGAAACCCATATAATTAGTTTCAAATATATTTCTTAGAGGTATAATCTGGTGTTTTTTAGCCTTACACCAAGTTGAAAGTTGCTAATGGTATGTTTAGTTTTGTCTCTGGCTAACTTTTTAGCGTTGTAAAAATCCAGCTTACGGTTTTCCGCCCTTAAGCCCTTTAATCTAGGAAGGCTAGCTTATGTACACGTCAAATTAACTACTTTTAACACTGCCACTCGGTAAAGGACAATAAATTAAGAGACTTTGAGTCACATTTCATTAATTAATACAGTCATTTAAACAACAAATCTTGCTTTATAAAGCGGCATATTTAATTTTTTCATTTCATTTAACCGGACAGGGTAACCAAGTGGTCAAGTCTTGCTATTTGAAAGCGTAACTTATGGGGTTGAATCCTGCGGGTTGACAGATTTGTTGTTGTTTTCTACTTGGCTACACGGGATGATGATGTTGTATTCTGCTCGATGGCGTATAAAATAAGATGATTCATGCGTCGGATGGGCGTGTAAAAGTCAGTTTGGCGTTCGGTTTTTATCCAGTCGTGTCGACGAATAGTGAAGAAATAGGGAGATCTTTGATAAGGATGTCGTTATCGATATCGGCTAAATTGAGATTAAAGTTGCTTTTGTTATTTCACAAACTATCATTATTACATGCACTTTCTTTTTTCTTGTAATAATGTTCACTAGTACCCCTTTCTAATTTTATGTTAAACACCCTAAGGTTTGCTAACAGTTAATGCCTAAGACATTAACCTCGCCATTGCATACATGTTTGTACAAAAAATTTTAAATAAATAAATATTATTAACTCTTAACATTCTTTTAACACGAAGTATAAAGTGATGACTATTTTTCTATACTTTTATTAAAAAATTTTCGCAACCTTTATTCAAGACTTATAAGCTTCGATAAAAAAAATTGTAAGTTCAATGTTCAGCATGTTAACTTTTAACTTAACTGAATAAGTAACGATTCCTTTAAAAATATTTAAAATTATGACAGTCATTGTCGACTTTTGAAGTTTTTACAGCATCCTATCTAGTAACTGATGCGTTTAAGTCAGGCTTATAGTATTAGTTTTAAGCCGCTGGCAAGCCGGCTTAAATTGTTATTTGAAGTCGAACACATTTATGCATTTCACCATTGTGCATGTTGAAAAACATGACTGAAACACAAAATTGCAGTTTCCTTAACGCTAAATATTTTTTTTTCTGTTTATATTGAAAGATAGATTCAATGTACCTTGTTTCTTTGATTTATTTATTTAGTTATATAAAATGGGTATTTAAAAGTAATGACAAAAAACCCGATCTGTAGTGCCTTTAAACTTATATGATCTCATTTTAAATACATCAGCTCACGTGAGCCATCATCATCAGCTTGTGATAGTCCACTGCTGGACATAGGCCTCCTCTAATACACCCCTATCCATAAGGGGATTTTGGACCGTATCCCACCACGCTGATCCAATGCGGGTTGGTGGGTGATTTCACGTTATTACAATCTGTAATCATCGACAATCAATTTGTTCTTTGAAATCTGAGGATACTGTTATGGCTTCTACGTATATAACGGATGCCGAGGTAGTATTTGATGATTCGATTTATAGACTACCTCAGCTGTAATACAATTAGATAGTCGATGATAACTATCGTAATCTACCATACCAGATCCTAACAGGTAATGTTATTGATGAAAATATTGTAACCCCTGACAATGAAGTGTGTTTTTTATGTATATCCCTGTTCTTGAGTCGATTGTCGTTCAATGACTGATCTATCTGTCTATCAACATGATGACGCCACTTCGTTGTCATTGGAAATTTATTTATTTAAACTATATGTACACACCCACCAACCCACATTGGACCAGCATGGTGGCTGCGGTTCAAAAACCCCCTAATGGAGAAGGCGTGCATTAGGGTAGGCCTATGCCCAGCAGTAGATTAACACAGGGTGATGATGATGATATGTATACATATTAAAAAGTGTACGAAGGTGGACTTATAGGCTAATGGATATATGTTTAGATAGATTTCAAGACGTATTTGATTCTAATCGTTCTAAATGCTGAATATTCACCTAGATGTCTGACTTAAACTCGAATCGCCATATTTGCAACGCTATGCGTTTTACATTAATTCCATTTATTATGGGGCACTACTGTAGAAAACGAAGTCAAGAATCGGTGTCTAAGTGAGCGCATAAGCCTCTAGTTAGTAGTGATAAACTTTCGCTTTTATGTTAGTTAGAATCTCTGCCAAAAAGGAATGGAACAAAAAAGGTCGTCGGACCTTAAACGTACTGTATCCGAGGATTTAATGTTGGGGGCTCTATAAATCAGTGGCCCATTTAACTCGGATTGGCCAAGACACTAAACGGGACACATGGGGGTCGGGAATCCTTACAAATTCAATTACAATGAACGACACAAACATGCAAAGGGAGTTGAAAAAGAGATTCAAATATACATTTATAAATATACCGTACTGGTTTATTTGGATATATTGTAAGGACGGAAATGTAAGGATTGTGTCTTGGCTTCTTGGAGACGTATTCAACCGCTACTTTCGCCCCCTGGTTTTATCCGAGTGGTGATGGTAATCTGTGATTATGATGATTACACATTATATACTTTTAAGCCTTAAGTTAACGTCCATGTTCACTTTTAAGTTTTATGTTTTACATGGCTCTTTTTATTATTCTTTGAATAATTCACACTATATGTTCGTAAATATTGGACTATGACTATGTAGTTCTGATATATAAGGTTGTAAAATTCTATGCAAATCCAAAGATGTATGTTGTAGTTTTTGCGTGGAAAAGTAACAATACCCATTCTTACAAATCTTCGCATTTATAATATTATTTGGTTCGCGGGATTTCCGCATATAACTTATACTACATAACTTGTTATGCTCACACACATACGCACACAAAATAATGTAATTAAATATTTTAATATATTGTTGTCTTCCTTTTCAAAATTGTTTTTACTGTCGGTAATTTAGCTCTCATAGGACAAGCTGTGCCTAGTGTGATGGATAGACTGTAAAAATGCAACATCTATTATTAAATAAAACATTATATCCTATCTTAAATCAAGGAAGCTTAATCAGTGCCTTACTCATTCTAGGCCATTTATTACTTAAATAAAGGATTATAATTCGCTGAATGTAGATAAATAAAGTGCGGAAGTCTTAATTTATTTACACAAAAGATTTAAGGAACTTGTTATCTCGTCGGTCGGTGTAATAAATCGACACGTAATCCGATGTTGCACCGAGCTCCGGTCTATTTGGAGATTGTATTTCCTCGGGATGGCCAAGGAAAATCTGTTTAGACGTTTAAATGGATTCGGAAGCTCAAATCGGGAAGGCGCGATGCGGCTGTTCGAGGAATTTTTTGTATGTTGTTTACGTGATCGGTCTTAATAATGGGTAAGGGATTGGGTTTAACTACTTCTGCCGCCGTAGCCTAGTGGTATGGCCTTGTGCTTTAAAAACCGGAGGTCGTGGGTTCGAATCCTGCAGGGACTCACAAATTTTCATTGTTGTTGCCTAGTCGGTTAGGGCAATTTGGGCCGATCACCGAATTGTCTGAAAAGTAAGACGATCCATGCGTCGGATGGGCATGTTAAAAGTCGGTCCACCCACCAACCCGTATTGGAACAGCGGGATGGGATACGGTCCAAAACCCCCCAATAGACAGGGGTGTATTAGGGGAGGCCTATGTCCAGCAGTTGATGATGATGATGATGATTGTGTTTATATCAATTACCGTTTTGGTTTGCGGCTGTGATTGCTATTTCATATTCGCATGTTTTTCGATCTCTGTACAATAGTCTCTATTTGTTTGTAACTTGCTAATGGAATACAGATGGATACTACAGTGTGTCGCCGAGATGTCTATATGGTTACGTTGTCACATGAAAAAACCCAAATGCTATTTTGTTACTGAAATATGGAAAACTATATATATATATATATATATATATATATATATATATCTTTGATATGTGAATGTATACGTAGACTGTCTTCAATTTTATTTTGTTATACGATACTGCATTAGATAACTCGTTTTGTTTACGAAACATATCTACGGAAAAATATCAGTTTACCTTTTAACAATTTAACTGTAGATTAAATTGACGATGGGGCTTTATGTAACTTATTCCTCATCCTCCTTGCCTCGCTTTCTGTGTACTAGATAAGGAATTTTAATAAACAGCATACAAGTGTGAAAGTGAGGGCATAACGTTATTTGGTTTCAGCGAGTATTTGGTGCGCGAAAGTTTATTACGGAATGGAATCCAGAAAGCCGCTCTGCGGAGTATATTCAAATCCCCGTAATGTCTGAAAATCTCGGCCTTGTATATGCTCATATTTAACGAGCATGAATTTTATACCAACCTAGTATTATCTTTAGGTGTTAAAGTATGGAATAACTGCCTCCGTAGCCTAGTGGTATGGGCGTGTGCTTTAGAAACCGGAGGTCGTGGGTTCGCATCCTGCGGGGACTCAACAAATTTTTATTGTTGTTTCCTAGTTGGTTAGGACAATTTGGGCCGATCACCCGATTGTCTGAAAAGTAAGATGATCCATGCGTCCGATGGGCATGTAAAAAGTCGGTCCACCCACCAACCCGCATTGGTCCAGCGTGGTGGGATACGGTACAAACCCCCTAATGGATAGGGGAGTATTAGAGGAGACCTATGTCCAACAGTGGACTATCACAGGTTGATGTTGATGTAAATTATTAAATCTATGAATATATTAAGATTAAAGTATTAAATCTATGAATATATTAAAATATTTTAAGTGCCAGTTGAATTTGATCGGTAGTAATAACGGTAACAACCATGTAAGACAAAAAGATATAACTTTAGATTTAAGAAGAAATTGTTTTTTTCTTCTTGCCACCTTGACAGGATTTCATTGGGTCGGCATTTCTCAATTTCCAACTCTGGTTTAAGACGTGATGTTACCTCGAAAATAGGTGGTAGTTATTTTGATAAATAGAAACTGTTTGCTGTTTACGTGAATGCTAAACTCGTTAATAAAACGCTGGAGACGTCCTTAAGACGTAACAAACTTGATATCGTTAACCGCTACGGGATTAACTAAACATACAAAGCGTAGCGTGGCAGAATTGTGCAGCGACAATTACAACGAGGTTGTACAACTATCTCTTACACAACAATGTGCAACACAATGACGGTTTAAGTTGGCGTAAAAAACAACAACATCAAAACGCGTCAATCGTCCCATCGCTTAAATTGGCCGTGTAACTTTTGTTTTCACTCTCTCGTCCCGACCTCTCGTTGCGACTATTAGGCAGTAACTGTCGGCTGGTAATGCGACAATGGACACGCTTCAGGTTTATATAAACTCCCTTTTACTTTGCTATACTAGTACTTACCCACGATGTCATTTGCAGAAATAATTAACCTTTACGTGCACAACAACAGGAGGTTTGTAGATTCAAATCCTGAACATAAGAGTGTTGATGCATTTGAAATGTGCCGCTTTAAAATGTAGTGCTTATTGTGGACTACTTGTTGTTACTTTATACCTGGTTTTGTGTGATTCGTCATCGGCAACATTCGGTCCTAAGAATATTCCTGCAAAGCATTCTTAAATATTACACAGTACACATATTACATAACGAACTTCTTACATAGTTATAAGAAGTTTATAAGGATAAGCTGCTCCAGCTGATTTTAGTACCATTAACTAAGACAACTTTTATAACTAAGCAGAGTAGAATATGGGAAAATTAGCTAACCGACTTACAGCGCAATAATGATCCACCGATGACAAAAGTAATAACTTGATGCTATGACATCTGTACGTGATACTCCGATATTTATCATATTTAAATTGTTATTTTAGTAAAAGGCTAGAAGGGCTGTCCCACTAGAATGTTCGAAACGACAGGAATTTAAATATTATTGATTATGTAAATGAACGTCATAAGATCCGTTTAAAGACCTTTTTTTTAAATAATTAAGAAAGGGCTAGTTTATCGAAGTATATTATGAACCTATCAGAATAGTAATTCTATTACCAATGAAAGTTGGTACTAAATATCCGGTGAAGTATATTGATAGAATTGTACAAAACCAATAAGACACGTTGTTATTCGTACAAAAGATAATGAAAATGAACGATACGATGTACCGATCGTGTTGGGTTTCAATATTTGATCACGAACCTCGGACATGAGAGGCAGACATTAGAGAAAGTTTGTGAGGAAACTGTTACTCGTTTGCCTTAACGTTAATATACAATTACCCCTATCTGTAATATCTTTGCAATATTATGTGTAATGGTCATTATAGTTAAACACAATTAAGGCTGTTTAGGTTTTTATTACACGAGGTGTTTAATAATATTTAGAACCTATTTTGCCAACTCTCTTTTAGATCAAAGATTTAACTTATTATATTTCGGCACTTATACCGGGTATCAAGGCGCTGATCTTTTTACCAGTAGCTTTGTTACAACACTGCATTTTAATCAATATTATAACTGCTTTTGTTGTTTAGTGTTACCTTATACATATGTTATTACAAAGATGTCGGAGAATGGGAATATTGGTATCTTGTATGTTTTCTTTTGATGTGCGTTGACCTTAAATACTTGATAGGCAATAATTATAGTTATTAAATTTGACTAGAGATCTTTCTCACAGTAAATTCTAGGGTTCTATCATGTTTTGCTATTTTGCAAACCCGCCACAGCTACCGCTAAGCAAATCGAGTTAAATATAGACGCAATGAATGTTAAAAGATTTTAATTAACATCACCATTCCTTATCCGAGGCGTTGAAAGGACATGTTTACGGCAACATTTACGAGCTCTCGTGACAGTATATTTATTGTCGCCTGTTTTATTACATCTGACGTCTCGTCTGCGCTGAGAACTGTGCGTAGTGTTTGTTCAGCATAATGTTATTACACTGCCGCGTATTAAACGAGATAATACCGTATTGATAGAATGTATACAATAAACTTATTTTGGCTAGCTGTTCATATTGTCTTAGTATGGTTTGTATTGCTAAGATATAAATGGTACCGTTCGGTGTAATACTAATGCCATCGTGAAAAACTGTTTGTGTGATCCTGTATTAGAGATGTCAATCTGTTAATCGTGATAACATAACAAATTATGTTTCAATCCTATTTACATGCTACGTAAACAATTACGTTCACACGTGGTTGGTCCCCATTTAACAGGGACAGACCGACTAGGTTGGTACCATCGCGGTGCCTTTTTCTGCCGCAAAGCAGTAGTATGAAAACATTATTGTGTTCCGGTTTAAGGACACCGTAGCCAGCGTATTTAATGGGTAAACGAGACCCAACATCCTACGGAAGTCAGGCGTCGGTGACCACTTTCCATCAGGCTGCCCGGATGCCTGTCTGCCTGCGCATTCAATACAAAAAATATAGCTTTTTACTTGATATCTTTATATGAGTCTATCGCTGTCTGTAACTAACTATATGATAAAAAAGAGAAATATTTCTAAATACTTTCATGTAAACTATAACATTGTAAAATTTCATTTAAATCCGTTTATTCGTCTTAGAGATATAAGGCAACTCATACCTTGTCGCAAAATTTTGCATTTATAATATCGAAATCTATTTACTAAAATATAACAAACATAAAATTTAACAACGCGTACGCCCTATATATTTTTGTTGGATTGGCGTAAAATTGCCTTCACGCAAGTCCAATGCGTGAGAAAGCCCCATAGTTTTTTTCTCGCGGGCTTTCAGTACAGCTGATTGTGTTAAGTCACAATGGTCAGCGGGTTCATTGACCCGTTTCAGGAAATCGATAAAGTGTACGCGTGTAAGGCACAGTGCGAGAAATAAACAATGCTAGACTATAAATAGTTTCATTCAGCCTAGGGTTTATAATTAACCGCGCGTTCAAGGAGGTTGAGGTCGATTTTTACACTAGTTTTCTTTTTGGTATCGTACTTTTTGTGATATAGTCAAATGTGTTATATGTTTGTATTGATTACGAATAGTTTAATTTGATATTTTCTTTATGTAAAAATCGTCGTTGTCGAACGGGGATTAGTCTTCAATTAAATATACCACAAACTACAATATAGAAAGACAGTGACCAGAGCGAAAGGAAAAGTAGTATTTAGTCAAATTGAACATTTAATTTTTACCAAAACGAGAATTCTCGTTGTTTTACGATGATTTACATATTTCAGTGTTTATCATCACACAACGTTTATGTTGTCCTTTATTGGATAAAAGCTGAAATATTGGTATTTTATTCAGGTATAGTATTTATCTTAGAAATGTATATAATAAAGCCTGAATATAAAACCAACTTAAATTTTTCACGGAAAATATTTTGTTAATGATACCGAGACGAATTTTTTAAACGAAACATTTAATTGTTAGACAGCACAATATGGTTGAGCGTGTAGTCTTTTGTGTGATATTTTCTATAGGATTTATTTATAACAGCCGATAGCTTCGCTCGATATGTTATATAGTTTAAGTTAAGTTATATTTTGAATGCTGCTCATGTTTAAATTTATCATATTATAAAATAAAATGATTTTTTACGGATTTTATCGCGTTTCTTTTACATATTTAAATTCCCGACGTTTCGAACACTTTCCAGCGGCCGTGACCACGGCCACGGCCTAAAATCCGTAAAAAGTCTTTTTATTCAATAATGTATAGTATTCGCGTAAGCAAAAGAAGTAATTATTTATCATATTAGCAGCACCACTTTTGAAATCTGCCTAATGTGCTGCAACTTTTTTTTCCTCTATATTAATCTTTACTACAACTTTGCCATTTGTGTACTGAGAAAATGAAAGTTTGAAGTTGACTGAGTTTAATCATATCGCGTCTGTAGAAGCTTTGCTAATTTTAAATGTTATACTGCTCTTAAAGTGCATCGTAACTTTAAGTTCTATTCTAAATTATATTTTGTGACGTTTGATGGAGATAATTAAGTCTGCTCAAGTTAATTGCTTCTATTATTGTAAAAGAAATAACTTATCAGTTTAATCTTTGGTAAGTAGCTTTCGATATTTAGTCAAGTTCAATGGATAGAACAATTCCGCTCCACTAAACATTGTGAAAAAATCCCTAATAGAAAGGGGTGTATAAGGGGAGGCCTATGTCCAGCAGTGGACTGTCAAAGGCTGATGATGGAACATTGTGACACAAAGTTGGTGATATGATATGACACTTAATATATATACAATTTATAAAGGAAACAATTCGTACGAGGTTACGTACGCTACGATACGTCTACACAAATGTCGTGGAGAGCTACTCCCATTATTTTACTAATAGAATAAATGTAACAATGTTTTAGCTGGTTCGTGTTATTTTTTAATGCGAAAACCATGCGTCATATTTGTATGAAATTTCTCTGTAATAAAGCTCATCCACCTGAATTAAGCGTAGATAGCAATGTGTAGTAATTTTTGGTGACTATGTCATGAACACTAATAGTCCACGCGTAGGCAATAGCTAGTAAATGAAAAATATTAAACGAACTCTTCCACAGTGATCTGCTACGAACTTAATATCGTCAAAAATATTGAGCATACATATATATGAACGCCATCCGTACATATAAACCCAATTGATATACATGAACGCCATCGATATACATGAACGCCATTCATATATACGAACGCCATTTCGTTCAGACGGCGTTTCCTATTAAAGCAATGGAGTGCCCGAATATTACGCCCGCTGTATCGATCCGTGCACCCTGTAATTGCACTGCTTCAAGTGATTTACGGTTCGGGGGTGGACAGCGTTGTCCGAAACGCGGCTTTATTCGTTAGGGATAAAGTTTATATTGTTTTGGTGCGATAATAGGATATATTGCAAGGGGTTGCACCGTCCCACGTGTAACATGCATTATTGCATGATCTGTATGTTTTGTAGTGGATGTGCGAAGTGTGGGCCTGATGGATGCGCTGTTTTATTATTTGTTTTGTAGTATTTAATCGTTTTGTATATTTTTTTATTTTATTGTAAGATAATTTAGTAGTTATTACATTTATCCTGATGTGTTTAATATTAAGATTTGTACTATTTAATAAACAGCGTAATATGCCCAAGGCCAAAATCTATGTAATCATTTCTCGGGAAAATTTACATTTTTATTTAAATTTTCGAAATAGTTCACTTATTTAGGTGTTACGTAAAAGCAAATGCGGTAAAATTTTCCTTTTTTTATTTTGTTTTAATATATTAAATATCATTGTTTTATTCTAAACCATTATAAAAACAAAAACACTATATTTCGTGCCTCAATGTCCACCCAAAAGCTTTGCTCAACAACGGTTCCCCTCTGCATACGCCGCTTGCTAATTTTCCGGTTTGATTGCTCCCGGTATATCGAGACTCGATGCATTCGGACCTCCAATAACAATCATTTAGTCCACATGGATAGCGTAATTATCGAAGGCTGGATCTATTGTACGTTTACAATTCATCTACGATGTCTTTGTATTCATATATTGTACCAAAATTATAAGTATATACATACTGATATGTATATAACTGTTGTATTAAAGCGTACACTTGTTATATTTCGCAGACATGTTTTCGTGTATATTTTAGTTTTAAAATTGCGCAGCTTATTAGCCAGACGAAATTTATAAGTATCAATACGGTATGTATTCTGATATCCAATTGACTAACTAGAGGAATAGATCTATACCAAAGTAATCCATGGCGTCGAAGTGGTGTCATACATCAAGCTTTCTTATTGATGTATTGCCGTTGAGATGTCAATTAGTAAGTGAATTAATAACAAGATCATACAAGAGGCGCCATTACGTTGTTATGAGTTACAATTTTAACTTTATTAAACTATATACTTATTGATGGCGATCTCCGTGCAGTAGCCGGTTCAAGTTGGCAGCTAGTAACAGGGGATCGGTCGTCTTGGCGTTCATTGAAGTCCTATGTCTAGCAGTGGACTGATAGATGTAGCTGGTTATGATGATGATGATAATATTTGTATTGCTATTTGTGTAGCGTGTAAATGTGATAGTATCAAATAGAAAGGGAAAGATTTTTTTGGGTATCAAAACTAGATTATTCAAAGCTTAATTTAAGTATTTGTTATTTCATCATATCGTTTTTGAGCAGTATTTTAGATTAATTTTTCAACTATTTGTTTCAGGTGATGCAATCCTGTTATAGTTTGTGAGTATCCTTTTCCATACACCATTCTATGCAAATACGACATGAAATTAATGTAAATACAAGACGTGAAACTGGTTGCTAACTTAATCTCGGTGACAAGGCTTCAATAAAAACGATAATAATAATGTTCGGCAGCCGATATCAGAGATCAGCCAACTACGTAGGAAATATTATAGTGCACAAGTGTACGCGCAAACAAATGCGCACTTCTTTCCTTCCTTTTTACTCCTATCAAAGCCCGATGGGACGGATAACCGACACGACCGGAGAGAGTAAGGCGCAGGACCGACGTTTTACATGCCCATCCGACGCATGGATCATCTTACTTGTTAGACAATTGGGTGATCAGCCCAAATTGCCCTAACCAACTAGGAAACAACCATGAAAATTTGTTGAGTCACCGCAGGATTCAAACCCACAACCTCCGGTTTCTAAAGCACACGCCCTTCCCACTAGGCTACGGAGGCAGGTCGTATAAAAATGATACACGTTTGATGTACTGTAGTCTCCGTTCGTTACAATAATTACATACCTTATAATTACGCTTATATATTTAAAGGAAACTGTCGAGTTACTTACGTTGGTTCATCTCAGGTCAGCAGCTTCAATTTCCGATTGTAGATTTTACGTTCAATAAGAGATTGTAATGCTTCTATATTGAATAGAGATATTTAGGTTTGGCTTTAACTGAGTAAACACATAAATATATGATATCCTTTATACCATGTTGTATGGTAAATCATCAAATATTTTTTTAGCATTTGCTAAAACACTAAAAATTAGCATTTCATAATAGAAGAAAGACAAAACTCACTGGTTCCGATAATACAATTCGACACAGATTTCGTGCTGCCCTCAAAATGTTAGAAAAGGTTCCCGATTTCATTCTGGATACTTAAGTTTTGTTTCACAAATAGCTCGGATCATTACCCCCCGTTTGGAATATAAGAGAGCACTATACTCGATTGCTTTCAACTGATTGTATCGATTCTATCTAGTAAGGATTTAGTTATGTTGCTTGTATTTGAAACAATTTCCTTTTTGTCAAAGTCAAATTTAAAAATTTTTCTCACTAAGCAACTTTTAGAGACAAACTTCTAAATGTCGTAGGTCCGCTTTTTACAGTGAGCCGTCTTGGACATTACCAACATGATGCCCATTTCTGCCGCAAATCAGTAGTGTTACAACACTACTGTGCTCCGGTTTGAAGGGCACCGTAGCTAGCGTTACTGGGTAAATAAGACGTAACATCCTATGTCTCTAGGATCGGGGTTTTAGCGTCATAAAACATATTTCTTTTGGACTCGACGCTTACCATAAAGTACCTGCTCATTTCGTCGCTATAATATGGAATAAAAAAACAGTAATTTTCCAATTTAGGCCCATTTAACGCTTGTTCGTAATTTTTTTGATTCTTGTCGTGTAGTTTGTCAATACACTCTGATCGTAATACCACTTTTAGTGAGGTTGAAGTTCCAATAGGCGTCGTGGATAGCGATCCTTTCAGCTCTGTGGTAGGTGTGGGGGTCTAACCCCAATTTAGCTTCAGTAGAGACATTGTGTGGTTGACTAGGCGTCTGGTTTCCTCATATTTAGGTTGTCAACTATTCCAGAATAAAATAGGATGTGGAAATTATATAATTTAATTTAAAAGTTAAATTAATGGCGCTAAAATATAAAGAGCTCTGATTGGTTTTCGACGCCAAATATTAAACATCACGCTACATTTACCCAATACGAAGGCCGGTTTAGCTCATGACATTTCGGACTTACACGCAATAAGTGCGTGAACTTTACAAAATTTATTTAACAATATTAATCTTACTTGTTGTTCTAAAGCGTCAGAAGCGGTATTTAAAAGTATTTATCAATGTCCAAAACTTTGCTTGGGTATAAAGTAGCACATGCGCGGAAGCTCTTCAGTTAGTGTATTGTGCTTTTATTTTAGTTAGTAATTTAATGATCACCTTTTAAAACAGTGGCATTTGTAAAATCTTAAATGTTTAAAACGTGACCTTAGGTCTGTTAAGGTGACGCCTTAATCTCCATGACATTATTTTTACATTACTGACAGTCAAAAGACTGAAAAAGGAATTTTTCTGTAATTTCACATTTCATTCGTCATCAGCCTGTGATAGTCCACTGCTGGACATAGGCCTCCCCTAATACACCCCTATCCATTAAAGGGTTTATGGACCGTATCCCACCACGCTGGTCCAATGCGGGTTGGTGGGTGGACCGACTTTTTACATGCCCATCCGACGCATGGACCATTTTACTTTTTAGACAATTGCTTGATCGGCCCAAATTGACCTAACCAACTAGGAAACAACAATGAAAATTTGTTGAGTCCCCGCAGGATTCGAACCCACGACCTCCGGTTTCTAAGCCACACGCCTATACCACTGGGCTGCGGAGGCAGTTTCACATTTAAAATAATCAATTACCGGTGTTTCATAAGATACTTTTTATAAACAGTCAAGTAGTCACAGTCATAATTATCTTTGGGCCAAGTAAAACAAGTTATTTGTATACTTCCAAGTTCTTAATTATGATGCGGAGCCGTTTATAAGAAGACGCGGCAATTATTTCGTCTCGCACTTCGTAACTTCGCAACTTCTCGGAAGTCGCTTCCCCGCTTCGTGGAAACTGGAAGTGTGCTCCTAACAGACACCTGTCTACTTTTACTAATCACTTTCGTGACTTTCCTGTTCAGTAGCAACTCGAGATGTCTTGTAATTAGTAAGTTTTAATGGGAAAAATAGATGAGGCTGGAAACATTATTAAATTGAATACGGTCTTCTCCAAAGGATACGTTGGTGATAGCTTGTCGGTTATGGCTATGTTTGCTTTATCCTTATAAATTTGATACATAACGTTAAGAAACGAAATGTGTCTCTTGCTTACTTTTCCGACGTGTCCGTAAAGCTGTAAGGTGATAAATTGCTCAGGATGTGCGTTTAAATAGTCTGTACTGCATCCGATCTGTCTTCAGTTGTGACGGCTTTCTTCTCATCGCACAAGGAATGAGGAGTCTACCTGGGTATTCACTTGTGTATTAAATATTTAATTAGCTGATAACCGCGTTCCAGTATAGATTAGTTTAGATTTCTTGCTTTCGGTATTTAGAATCAGCTCGAAAGATTATAGTATCTCCTGGTTAATGATTACCATCGTAACTATTTTACAAACTTGATAAAAAATAGCCTCAAAACACTTATATAGTTTAAAGGACATTTTTCTGTAAAAAACAAATAATTTTTATTTAAGTAAAAAGTATTTTTCCTAATCCTTTTTAAAGTTATCACGGTGCCTGTTGCACCCTGAATTATTTGCGACCGATGATTGGAAATACTTTTCCGCTTTTCACTTGAAAAATCTAAGCTAAGATATTTAAATGAAACCATAAAGTTAATATCACTAATAAATCCATACGCTACTAAAGTTTGCATTAAAAAGTTTACAAAATTATAGAATAAAAGTTATTTCACTTTTATGGCTAAAACTTCTCAGCTTATACATAAGAAACACATAAAGCTAATATTCCTCCCTAAACTTCTTCTTGATAAACTCTTCAACGATTTATTAATACTAAATGTAATCTTAATAATTTGCTCTCCGTTAATTTAAAGTCACTAACGTTCTATACCTCTGCTAAAAGTGACTCTAAAACTCAGTACGGACTTTTTACATGCATAAGGAAGATACAAATAGGACAATTACAGTTACAGAATGATGATAATGCTAATCATCATTACAACTAGTTTACTAACTTTTGAATCAATACAGTCATAATATATATAACATCAAGATATACTCTGTGTTTTTGCAAGTACTGCAATGATGTTTAAAACGAATTTATGAGTTTTCACTATTCATTTTCTCATAATTGTTTCGGACGCATAAGATCCTTTCTGGAATATAAAAAGTCGGTCCACCCACCAACCCGCATTGGACCAGCGTGGTGGGATACGGTCCAAAAACGCCCTAATGGATAGGGGTGTATTGAGAGAGCCTATGTCTAGCAGTCGATATCACAGGCTGATGTATGATGATGATGAAGATCCTTTCCATGTCCAAGTTCAAACAAACTTGAGGTATTTAAGCGATTTATAACGTAAAGCTGATCATTATCTTGTATCTTGCATACGTGTGTGTCTTGATCTTTTATTTGATACATACAAATTAGTAACATACGCTAAGTCTATTTTAACTAGACACATTGAATGTTATTAGGAATAGTCCCCGTTATTTTCTTATCTGTAGTTACTTATACTGGCTTATAGGTTTGCCATTCTAGTTGTTATTGTTGTGTTGAACAAAAGATAGTACTATCATGATGCTGTTTATTCATTTTGATTGTTTTTTAAATCTAGATTGTTACAATTTTAATGTCGCTTTAGAGTATAGATTGCGAACCAGGAGTGAGAAGATTTGTGTTCTCATACTTTTTGCTAACTATGAGTAAAGATTGCTATAATTATATCGTTTCTATTAGAGAGGAGATATTTAAAAAATCCTCCTTTGCCTCTATAGCCTAGTGGTATGGGCTGTGATCACAAACTGGACGTAGTGGTTCGAATACTGCGGACTCAAAAAATTTTATTGTTGTTTCCTAGTTGGTTAGGCAATTTGGGCCGATCACCCAAGTGTCTGAAAAGTAAGATGATCCAGCATCGGATGGGCATGTAGTGTCCACCCACCAACCCGCATTGGACCAGCATGGTGGATAGGGTGTATTAGGGAGGCCTATGTCACAGGCTGTCGGCATGTCGAAATCGTCATGATTTAAAAATGTGTTCAAATATGAATATTAGAACTTTCGTTATCCGTTCACTCTTAAATAATTGCTCAGCAAGATTAGACACCGGCTGTTATGGAAATCGATTCGTCTAGCTTTTGTCGACTACGTTGCGCTCTCTGGTCGATTGTTACCTTGTATATTTCAAAGCGTGGCGTTAATGGTATTGTTTTGTACGAGAACGATATTGCAGCAACGCGGAAGGCTATCACGCGTATTGGATATCAAGTGTATTGTTGTAACAGTGCACGCTAACTTCTAATTAACGGAGTGTTTTGTAGCAGAAGCTTAGTATGTAGTTACCATTGTTATTAAGGTTTTGTTTGATCTTTATACAGTATTTTAATCGAATAGCGCTAATTATTTCTTTTATTTATTATACAATAATTTCGATTATTATCATAACGAATCCACTTTTAACGTACTTTGGTATTAATTATTTATATTTATCACCGCCGTTTCGGACTCTTTCTCATCTATGATCACGGCAATGATATAGTAACATAATGAAGTCTGTATTTTAACTGTTAGACACGACGTTAATGTATATATAGTGTAATGTTTCAATTTAATTTGTTATCAATTCCATAATATTTACAACAACAGGACTGATGATGACATTAACCGGGCTGAGCTATCGGTTTAGCTTAAGATTATACTTCAATTCATGATGCTCCAAAAATAAAATATTTCATCTACGGATTTGAGTTTTATGATAAGACAATTTATAGTATCTTTGATTGGGAAGAGAAATTTTTGTACAATTGTCTAAAGGGTCATATCTAAATAACATATGATGTTTGAAAAGACCGTTTCGAATCTTTCCATATAAGTTCACGTATCGAGCAGAGGCATTGTTTTGTATATATCATCCATTCGAAGCCGCATTCATATCATTTAACCAAGAAACTTTCGTGTACCTGTTTGATGGGATTTAGCTATAGAGTCTGATTTATTTGTTTTCCTACAATTTGTTCGACAGTCCGAATGGAAATAATATGTTTGATTTAAACCGATGTTAGTTTAATTCGTTCTGAACCCGTGCCGGCTTTTAGTTCGTTGGATAGAGCGATTTTGTGTGATTAAAATTTATTCTGTTTACCGTTGGGCAGTGCTCGCTTGGTCCGTGTTTGTTTAATATACATAGAATCATTTGTTATATAAATTAGTCTGATCGTTTGTTCGTGAAAAGTTTATCAATTTATCTTAAAGATAATTAAAAAACATTTTCATTGTGGTTTTGTTATTGGTTTTTGGTTATAGAGCCATCGTCAAGAAACCATGTTTTTTTGTTGTTGCTAATAATGTTTGTAATGGTCTTAAAGTTTCTTTCCTTTTCTCATTATATCATTACGTACGATCTGTTAAGTTCGCTTTGTATATATTTAACAACCTTGCTGGTATTTTCCCCGCCTCCGTGGCTTAGCGGTATTGGCCCTTGCTTTATAAAACGGAGGTCGAGAGTTCAAATCCCGCGGGTTATTAACTTCGTGTTATCGTTGTTTCGGGTTGGTTGGAACAAATTGGACCGATCACCCAGTAATCTGAAAACTAAGACAATCCATGCGTCGGATGGGCATATATTAATTCGGTCAACCCACCAAACCGAATTGGAATAGGTGGGATGCGGTCCAAAAACCCTAAATGGAGAATACGTGCGTTAGAGGAGGCCTATGTGCAGCAGAGGAATAACAAAGGCTGATGATGATGATTGGATTTTCTATAAATATTTTTTTTTTGAGTTGAAATTCCCACGTGAATTATTAGTAGATGAACCGTGTGAAATATTTTGTAAAACTCGGACAAACGTAATTTCACATGCCGTTCTTTCGATCAAGTACACATTCTTCCTGTTACAATTTGACTATACTCTGTACGTTCCTGCATATAAAAAACAAACTTATTTTAATAAGAATAAAATCTAAATCACGCTAACACGCCCTCGGGCTGTATCGATCTCTCCACTGTGTCGTATCGCAACGATTATTCAAACGCATATTACGACCAAGGGCCCGTCTAGGCCAGGGGTGGCCCTTGCCACTTGACAAATTGCCCCAAGGCTAGCAGGGGACACGGCAATGGGGCAATGGGGTTGGGGTTGTCTCCTGACTGTATGCTGTCAGTATATTGATTCGTGTGTATGTACCGGTAGTTTTGAAGGTCAGTTTACGATTTTGTTTATGTCAAGAAGACTTAAAAACGTGGCTATTAGTCTGTGTATAAATTGAGGAAGATAAAATTTGGGTATTTAAGTGAACACATAGAACGCTATGGTATTGTACATATACATATATATACATTAACGATATGGTATATTGTTGTAGTCAGTCAATATAGAATGTTAACTGTTTTTACATTGACTTAGTAGTAAGGAAAAAATGTATATCTAGCTACAAGTGCACTTATTGTTCCGACTTATTTTATGGTATTCCATAAATTTTGTTAAAACCTTATTCAATTAATTTATTTAACTTTGATTAACTGACTCTTTATTGACTGCCTCCGTAGCCTTGTGGTATAGGCGTGTGGCTTAGAAACCGGAGGTCGTGGGTTCGAATCCTGCGGGGACTCAACAAATTTTCATTGTTGTTTCCTAGTTGGTTAGGGCAATTTGGGCCGATCACCCAATTGTCTGAAAAGTAAGATGATCCATGCGTCGGATGGGCATGTAAAAGTCGGTCCACCCACCAACCCGCATTGGACCAGCGTGGTGGGATTCGGTCCAAAACCCTCTAATGGATAGGGGTGATTGGGAGAGGCCTATGTCCAGCTGTCGGCATGTCGAAATCTTCATGATTTAAAAATGTGTTCAAATATGAATATTAGAACTTTCGTAATCCGTTCACTCTTAAATAATTGCTCCGCAAGATTAGACACGGCTGCAATAGAATCGATTCGTCTAGCTTTTGTCGACTACGTTGCGCTCGCTCGTCGATTGTTACCTTCGATATTTCAAAGCGTGGCGTTAATGGTATTGTTTTATACGAGAACGATATTGCAGCAACGCGGAAGGCTAACACGGGTATTGGATATGAAGTGTATTGTTGTTACAGAGCACGCTAACTTCTAATTAACGGAGTGTTTTGTAGCAGAAGCGTAGTAGTTGCCATTATTGTTAAGGTTTTGTATAATTTTATACTGTATTTTAATCGAATAGGGTTTATTATTTTTTTATTTACGTATGTATGTTAGAAATGGCGTTAATGTATATATAGTGTAATGTTTCAATTTAATTTGTTACCAATTCCCATAAGATGTAAACCCAACAGGACTGACGGAAACCGGGCTAAGCTATCGGTTTAGCCTAAGATTTTACTTCAATTCATGATGCTCCAAAAATAAAATATTTCATCTACGGATTTGAGTTTCATGTTAAGACAATTTATAGTATCTTTGATTCGGAAGAGAAGTTTTTGTACAATGGTCAAAAGGGTTATATCCAAATAACATATGATGTTTGAAAAAGACCGTTTCGAGTTTTTTCCATATAAGTTCACGTATCGAGCAGAGGCATTGTTTTGTATATATCATCCATTCGAAGCCGCATTCATATCATTTAACCAAGAAACTTTCGTGTACCTGTTTGATGGGATTTAGCTATAGAGTCTGATTTATTTGTTTTCCTACAATTTGTTCGACAGTCCGAATGGAAATAATATGTTTGATTTAAACCGATGTTAGTTTAATTCGTTCTGAACCCGTGCCGGCTTTTAGTTCGTTGGATAGAGCGATTTTGTGTGATTAAAATTTATTCTGTTTACCGTTGGTCAGTGCTCGCTTGGTCCGTGTTTGTTTAATATACATAGAATCATTTGTTATATAAATTAGTCGATCGTTTGTTCGTGCAAAGTTTATCAATTTATCTTAAAGATAATTAAAAACATTTTCATTGGTTTTTGATTATAGAGCCTTAACAGCTTCTAATATGATAGACATATCTATCGTCAAGAAACCATGTTTTTTCGTTGCTAATAATGTTTGTAATGGTCTTAAAGTTTCTTTCCTTTTCTCATTATATCATTACGTACGATCTGTTAAGTTCGCTTTGTATATATTTAACAACCTTGCTGGTATTTTCCCCGCCTCCGTGGCTTAGCGGTATTGGCCCTTGCTTTATAAAACGGAGGTCGAGAGTTCAAATCCCGCGGGTTATTAACTTCGTGTTATCGTTGTTTCGGGTTGGTTGGAACAAATTGGACCGATCACCCAGTAATCTGAAAACTAAGACAATCCATGCGTCGGATGGGCATATATTAATTCGGTCAACCCACCAAACCGAATTGGAATAGGTGGGATGCGGTCCAAAAACCCTAAATGGAGAATACGTGCGTTAGAGGAGGCCTATGTGCAGCAGAGGAATAACAAAGGCTGATGATGATGATTGGATTTTCTATTTTTTTTTTTTTGAGTTGAAATTCACGAGAATTATTAGTAGATGAACCGTGTGAAATATTTTGTAAAACTCGGACAAACGTAATTTCACATTGCCGTTCTATCGATCAAGTACACATTCTTCCTGTTACAATTTGACTGTACTCTGTACGTTTCTGCATATAAAAACAAACTTATTTTAATAAGAATAAAATCTAAATCACGCTAACACGCCTCGGGCTGTATCGATCTCTCCACTGTGTCGTATCGCAACGATTATTCAAACGCATATTACGACCAAGGGCCCTGTCTAGGCCAGGGTGGCCTGCATTGACAAATTGCCCCAAGGCTAGCAGGGACACGCAATGGGGCAATGGGGTTGGGGTTGTCTCCTGACTGTATGCTATCAGTATATCGATTCGTGTATGTACCGGTAGTTTTGAAGGTCAGTTTACGACTTTGTTTATGTCAAAAAGACTTAAAAACGTGGCTATTAGTTTGTGTATAAATTGAAGAATATAAAATTTGGGTATTTAAGTGAACACATAGACGCTATGTATTGTACATATATAATATATATATATATATATATATATATATATATATATATATATATATATATATATATATATATATATATATATATATATATATATATATATATAATCGATATGGTATATTGTTGTAGTCAGTCAATATAGAATGTTAACTGTTTTTACATTGACTTAGTAGTAAGGAAAAAATGTATATCTAGCTAAAGTGCATTTATTGTTCCGAAACCTCATTCAATTAATTAATTTAACTTTGATTAACAAAATTTACGTACGTTGAATGGTCTTGTAAAAATTCAGTCGTCAAAACCATTGATTAAAGTAAAATTTCATGGATGCATTTTATTTGTCTATAATCAAAAATCGACCGCCTCCGTAGTATAGTGGTATTGGCCTTTCTTTTGTTTTGTATATGCACTTAAAGAATTATTTTTCGCAGCAGAACGTTCCAGAGCCTTTAATACTAGTTGCAACCATCGTGTGGTGTTTCTCGGACCGTGTCATGATATATGGTTTCGTGTCGCTCTGGAAGCCGAAGCTTAAGCCCGTCAACCTCATCCCCTATTGCTATAAATTCTATTTATCCCGAACGTTTTATATCAACGTTTACAGTAGCAGTCAACACTCGCAGTTTTATTATCTGCACGATAGCAAGATGTTTTAAAATGTTAGGTTTATGAAGTATTAAGCACTAGTTTTTATTTCATTTTCTGTTGTTGTTCCTGAAGTAAACAAAGTTTGGCATTGTCCTCGGCGCCAATAGAGTTGAATAATGTTATCGCACTAGCTAGCGGCTTTCATACACTATACGTCCTTGTATTTAATTTAAAATAAACGTAAATTATAATCTCAATCTAAATATAATTTACTATCTTGACTTGAGCGAAAAAAAAATCAATCCACGCAACTGCAATACGCCACTGTAGATAATTGTATCATCTGTACGATCGTGTTATTTCTTACAAAAATCCAGATTCTGGTTCCTAAAGCACCTTTCCGCAGCATATGTGTATAACGTCACGTGTTGCAAGTCCTCTATGTTTCTGAAATCGCCGGCGAGCCGAAACAATAATTCCAGCCCTATACTCCAGACAGTCTCGACGGCTCGAGTCTACCCTACGTCACGGTCTCGTTTTTCACGACTACCCTCTCCCCCTTACAGTAAGACCCTCTGTACTGATACCATCTTGAAATTATACCTTGTTATTGAATGCTTTAAGTCCTTTTTCCAATGACGCGTGGCACGGGCACCGGATAAAGCAGCTTGCTCTTTAATATTATAGGATTTAGGGCCATTGTCCTGTCCTAGAATTTGTTCAGGACGTAATGGAAAGTCGCCACGGGCGCGCCCCGTGGCTGCCAAGTTACGATATCAAGGTGCGGTAGGACAATTTTACACCCTGTACCGTTTGTTAACACTTCCTTTATGCCGATGAAGGTGTTGTTTTTGCAAGGTTAGCTGTTAAACCGATGAATCACGGACATCGCATGCGCTGTTTTATCGTTTTCGTGAGTGACTAACCGCATTTCATTTATATCACAGGGTAATAAACTAATTCTTCCAGCAACTAGACTGCGAAGAATAAGTAAGTCTTTTATGGGACAATGTATACGTTTTTACAACAAAATCCCAGTAAACGTTCAGAATTTAACTATTAATAAATTTAAAAAGGTGGTCAAGGAACGTTTATGTGTTAAAGGTTATTACGATATTAATGAATTTTTAAATGATAACACAGCCTGGTAATGGAATGCTCGCTCCAGGTCCTGTTTCAAAATTGCATAATATGTAATGTCCAATTATCAAAATGTTTGTTATTTTTAAAAGATGACAAAAAATAGCCCGCTGAGTTTCTTTCGCCGGTTCTTCTCAGGTCTGTGGCGTCCTTTTCCGAACCGGTGGTAGTGTGTTTGACAATCAATAAGCAAGTGTAAACTTCTATATTGAATAAAGATATTTGAATTTGAATTTGAATTTGAATGAAATGTTGGTATGCACGTTTGTCATTTTAGAAGTTAAAATTTTATAATGTATTAATTAATTTACGTTATTAAATGTGTAGAATGTGTTTTTTGTATGTGACTTTCGAGCTACTATAGTTTAAATCCTTAAATTTTTTTGTTTCATTTCGGTTACTGTTAATTTTGAGCATTTAATTAAAATTTAATACCAAGAAAGACGTAACTTTCACGTGAATTTTGTTAAAATTTTATATTATCCTTCGTTATCGAATAAATCTCAACGTTATTTGGCGAATTCACTCGTATCTGGTTGGATGTTATGGGAAAACTTTATACATAAATATAAACCTATTTTTATGCGCTTTAATAAATAATAGCCTAAATACCTGTACATGGATGTACAATAGAATGACTTGATGGTAAAACTAGATCCAATTTCAAAAACGAACTGACCCTACATATAAAACCAACTAAATATGTATACCTGTATATTTCATTTCGCAGTCTTTGTTTTGTAATATCGGCTTAATTGAATAGTTCACCACCCTACCCACCTTTTGTAATAAACAATATCGGTCACCCTATTAATTTGAAGAATGCAGGAGGGCGGGTGGTATTATGGGGAATCGGGACTACGGTCCCGTTTTGAAACTGTTTTAGAGTAGTGAGCAGTTATTTTTTCATAAGTCGCTAAAAGGTTAAAGTTATCATAATAGTTAAACAGTTTTAAATCCACCGCGGGATTAGTCGCATTAACTATTGCTTTACAAACTAGAGACTGTGGGTTCGATTCTAGTGCGTAGTAAGATGACTGGTCGTTTTACGTACGTTGTATGGTCTTGTAAAAATTCAGTCGTCAAAACCATTGATTAAAGATTTCAAGGATGCATTTTATTAGTCTATAATAAAAAGTGTCTAGTGTCTCCGTAGTTTAGTAGTATTGGCTCTTTCTTTATAAAGTGGAGGTCGTGGTTTCGAATCCCGCGGGGAAACAACTTTGTGTTATCGTTGTTTTCTGGTTGGTTAAGACAATTTGGGCCGAAAAGTAAGATGATCTAAGCATCGGATGGGCATGTAAAAAGTCGGTCCACCCACCAAATCGCTTTGGATTAGCATCGTGGGATATGGTCCAAAAACCCCCTAATGGAGAAGCCATGTATTATGGGATGCCTTCACCAGTGGACTATCAGAGGCGACCATAATGTTTTCATTATCATCATCCGCCTCTGATAGTCCACTCCAATCCTCCAATGCTTTCGCGTTACTCATAAATTAGTACATACAAACATTTTCTTCAATCCGTTAATCGAAAATTATATTTAGTAAAAAATTCAAGTAAGTACAATTCTATTTCTGTTTTGTATATGCACATAAAGAATTATTTTTCGCAGCAGAACGTTCCAGAGCCTTTAATACTAGTTGCAACCATCGTGTGGTGTTTCTCGGACCGTGTCATGATATATGGTTTCGTGTCGCTCTGGAAGCCGAAGCTTAAGCCCGTCAACCTCATCCCCTATTGCTATAAATTCTATTTATCCCGAACGTTTTATATCAACGTTTACAGTAGCAGTCAACACTCGCAGTTTTATTATCTGCACGATAGCAAGATGTTTTAAAATGTTAGGTTTATGAAGTATTAAGCACTAGTTTTTATTTCATTTTCTGTTGTTGTTCCTGAAGTAAACAAAGTTTGGCATTGTCCTCGGCGCCAATAGAGTTGAATAATGTTATCGCACTAGCTAGCGGCTTTCATACACTATACGTCCTTGTATTTAATTTAAAATAAACTTAAACCTAAATATAATTTATTACCTTGACTTGAGCGAAAAAAAATCAATCCACGCAACTGCAATACGCCACTGTAGATAATTGCATCACCTGCACGATCGTTATTTCACAAAATCCTGATTTTAGTTCCAAAGCACCTTTCGCAGCATAGTGTATAACGTCACGTGTTGCAAGTCCTCTATGTTTCTGAAATCGCCGGCGAGCTGAAACAATAATTCCAGCCCTATACCAGACAGTCTCGACGGCTCGAGTCTGCCCTACGTCACGGTCTCGTTTTTCACGACTACCCTCTCCTTACGTTAAGACCCTCTGTACTGATACCGTCTTGAAATTATACCTTGTTATTGAGTGCTTTAAGTCCTTTTTCCAATGACGTGGCACGGGCAGCGGATAAAGCAGCTTGCTCTTTAATATTATAGGATTTAGGCCATTGTCCTGTCCTAGAATTTGTTCAGGACCATGGAAAGTCGCCACGGGGCGCCCCGCGGCTGCCAAGTTACGATTTCAAGGTGCGTGGGACAATTTACACCCTGTACCGTTTGTTAACACTCTTTGCCGATGAAGGTGTTGTTTTTGCAAGGTTAGCTGTTAAACCGATGAATCACGGACATCGCATGCGCTGTTTTATCGTTTTCGTGAGTGACTAACCGCATTTCATTTATATCACAGGGTAATAAAATGTTGGTATGCACGTTTGTCATTTTAGAAGATATAAATTTTATAATGTATTAATTAATTTACGTTATTAAATGTGTAGAATGTGTTTTTTTGTATGTGACTTTCGAGCTACTGTAGTTTAAATCCTTAGATTTTTTTTTTGTTTTATTTCAGTTACTGTTAATTTTGAGCATTTAATTAAAAATTTAATACCAAGAAAGACGTAGACGAACTTTCACGTGAATTTTGTTCAAAATTTTATATTATCCTTCGTTATCGAATAAATCTCAACGTTATATGGCGAATTCACTCGTATCTGGTATGTTATGGGAAAACTTTATACATAAATATAAAGCTATTTTTTATGCGCTTTAGTAAGAAATAATAGCCTAAATACCTGTACATGGATGTACAATAGAATGACTTGTGGTAAAACTAGATCCAATTTCAAAAACGAATTGACCCTACATATAAAACCAACTAAATATGTATACCTGTATATTTCATTTTCGCAGTCTTTGTTTTGTAATAACACGGCTTAATTCAATAGTTCACTACCCTACCCACCTTTTGTAATAAACAATATCGGTCACCCTATTTAATTTGAAGAATGCAGGAGGGTGGGTGGTATTATGGGGAATCGGGGACTACGGCTCCTGCGGAACTTTCTTCATACCCCATAAGGTGGGGGCGGATGTGTACCCGCTGAATTGATTTTATAACTAGTAGCCCGTCCACGACTCCGCCCGTGTTATTTCTAGGTTTTTAGAATGGATTTTCCTGGGGTACACGTGACCTATGTTACTCTAGGATAGTACATACAGTTAGTGCCAGTATAAGGTGTATAAACCGCCATAAGATAATTATCATGCAATAAAACTGTATTTTCTGCACTAATTTCAGAAGGTGAGTTATATAGCATTTTTTAATGGCTAGGCAGACAGACAAACAGTAGGGCCACCTGATTCTAGTCACCGACTCCCATTGACATTTTCAATACCAGGGGTATCACCAACGCGCTGCCTACCGTGAGACATAGGATGTTGTCTCGTTTGCTCAGTAAATACACGTGCTCAGGCGGCCTTGAAACCACAACACTGTAGTGTTTTCACACTACTGCTTTGCGGCAGTAATATGCACCGTAGTAATACTGCCCCAAATGGTCCCTTGTGGGGAACCTACCACCTACAGGATACGATTACACCTTCCGACCTGTTTTAATACTATGCACGATCCAATTACAAACTATAATAACCGAAACAATTTCCACTCGTATAAGTTTAAAGAAGTATCTATCATAAACATCCTTAGCTTTTACGGAATGCAGTTTACGTTTCCCAATGGGTAGCATCTCGTCAGAAGTGCACGAAAGCGCGTCCTCACTTTAATTAACGCGAAGGGTGTCTTAGGTCTATAAGTGAATTATGATTATAATGCTCGAAGAGAGCTCGGTGTCGGTCCTTCGTAAATAGAGAAGTTGCCCCTTTGATCGTGTCCACTCGCCGGCCTAATCGGGAGTGAAAATTGTTTATAAATACTCGGCTGGAATCGTGGCGTTTATCTTTTCAACGCGCGCTTTGTTCACGGCCGTTGATTGGACGTTGTCTAATTTTAACACGGCCGAATCGGATGTGGAATATCTGTGAACAAAGTAGGCCATAGCGACGTTTTAGTATAATTTTTGTGTGTGTGTCGTTACTAATATCACTTACCCATCGTCTGCTTGAACGTGCTATGTCGAATGGTATTTCGCTAGGATCTGTTTTACCGTTTCCAGAGCATTTAACATTTGATGTATCTTAGACACAGTTTTTACTCAGTTATAGATCAGGTGGTCTATTAAGGCGCGTATGCACTGGACGAAGGAACTGAATTCTAAACTTACTGCTTACAATAATTTAGTTATGGGTAATGGGTACGGCTGAATAAAGTTTCATTGTTTATTGTTGATTTGTATGTTGTTTATTTGGTAGATCCTCAATAATAGCTTATTATATAAAAATTTTATGACAACTATATGAGTGTGGTCCATATATCAGTTTTTCTAAATAAGCATAAAAACGTATTATGTAGATGCTAGCCACAAGACACGGAAAAACACTATAATCATAATTTCATTCGCATGGCGGGAATCGAACTTACACCCTTCCGCTAAAGAGTCAAGGTCACTAACCACCATGCAAAGCGGGCAAACTAGCAATAGGTTTAATAGCGACACTATTTATATAACTAACAAGCTAAAATAAGGGAATAATTGTGAGCGTCCGTTGTTCGGGAACGTTATAATTATGCGAACCAATTTGCGGCTCGTTTACGCGGTCCATAAAACGAATTGCGGGTGTCGCCAAACAATGTGCGAATTCGTTGTACATTTGCGTTCTAATGGATCGTATTGCGCACGAGACCCAGTGGCTCAGTGATAAGCGTACCGGTAGCCTATTTCGGAATCGTGAGTTACCTTAATTCGAATCCGATGGACGTGACTGAGGTAAAAGTCGTTAAAATTGTATATTTTAAAAAAGAAACGACTTAGTGTGAGCTTTATCCAAGCTGGCGTATGGCTTTAGTATAATAATATATAGGTTGTTCTGGACCATCGTATATCTCTAATTAACACTACATGGGCATAATATTCGTACACACAACATAAATGTTTGACCGAAGCAGGTAATGTTCGCCACTACTTTTTAGGGAAAATAGCAACTATGGTGGTACTGCCAACTACAGTACCATAAAGATGTACTTTTAAAGGAAACGTACCTACAGATGTTGGCAAGTTTTAAATTCAGTTCGATAATATGTTTAGATACTTACATTTTTATCTAAAAGGATTTTTGGACGTATCCACCACGCAGTTTGGTGGGTGGACTGACTTTTACATGCCCATCCGAGGCATGGATCATCTTACTTCTCAGACAATTGGTTGGCCCAAATGGTCCTAATCAACTAGAAAACAATGATAACACAAAGTTGTTTCCCTACGGGATTGGAACCCACGGCCTCTAGTTTATAAAGTAAGAGCCAATACCGCTAAGCCAGTTTATCTTAATATAACTTTTTAAGTTGTGTAAATTATTATTCAATAATTAATTTTTAATCTAAGAAGGACACTATGGTGGAAATCATTTTTACTTAAATATTGCTTACTGAAAATCTTTGCTCAAAAACTTATTTCTGTATCAATGCTACTAAGCGTATGAATACAATAATTCAAAAAAAGTTATAAATATAGACTTAAACCTCCCATAATTATAAAAAAAAAACAGAGCGCGTATCCACTTTTTATTTGTTCGATGTTAAATTTTGTAAGTGACGTGAAGTACGTAATGTTTCAAACCGATAATAAACGTAAAGTGCTCTCTTTAACAGAGCACTTTCTTGCATAAACAAATATATGATAATCTACGTAGATTTCTATTTTCCTTTCGTGACGTTCAACTTTTAATTTCGGCCGAAACGAATTGTGTCACCGAATGTACATTACGGTCCGATACACGCGGCTTCTATAATTATCATACTACAAAGCAGAACGGTCGAGTAGTCGTAACGAGAGTTTACCCCATCGCATTCTCCATTACCGTTCTAAAAGGAAAACACGATAATCGTAGCTATTACGCGAGAACTTAGAAAGCAGTGAAAGTGGTGCATTCGAATGATTGCGTTCAAAACTTAACACGGTACGAGACGCCGCCGGCCTACAGAATGGCTAGTAAGGCTTGCGAATGGCATTTTAAAACTGTTAATTTCAACGAGAATGGAAAATGTGAAATGTACAGTCATGTGCGTAGTTTCTTTACAAATATTTATGTATAACGCTACACACAGATTAAATATGTGTGATTGTTTTACAAATGGTTTATTATAGTCATTTAAAACTTAACTTTTTACATCTTTCCTTGATTTTTTTTAGTTTTTACAGATAACTTAATTATTATTTATATTTATATTAACTCTTATAAATTTTCGTTACTTAAGCTTGTGTACGCGCCTTATTTATCGAAAATTCACACCGAAGCGCTCTCGTGCCCGCTTATTTGTTGTTTTATAAATATCTCCCTCGGAAAGTACGAACAACATTTATAATTGAATCATAACAACCCAACGTTTTGCTGACACGAATACGGAATGATTTTAGTCTCTTTTTGGTAATCTTCCATAAAATATGAACGGTACGTGTAAAGTACAATAATCACAAATAATATAGCATTTTCTATCTTATTTGTCGATTCAGATACATGAAAATAAAATTGTACATAATCTTTTTGTTTGAACAAAACAAGTTGGTACCAGTCACACGAATATATTTAACGTATTGCATACAATATACGCAGCTGGTCCATATTGCGCATTAAAATTACTTAATACTTACCTCTCACCTCTTTTTTTTTACCTCTAACCTGTTCTTACATCAGGATGTTATAAAGAGGAGAAATTTGTTTGAATGTTTGTCTTGAATCGGCTCCGAAACCAATTCATATAAAAAATATTAAATATTATTTTACTAATATATTGCTATATTATCTTTGAGTAACATAGGGAACATTTTACCCTAGGATAATCCATTCCTGAAATATTTAAAAAAGAGACACACAGCCGTAAGTGAATTGCTAGTAAATTATTATATAGCAATATATAGATACAGTGTGAGCAAGTTGTTTTTGCGTTTATGTAGCAACCAAATAGGATAGGTAACTTAGCTCAAAAATGCCTAGTTTATACTGATCCTAATTACCAAGGATGTCACGAATATTCGGCTAATAACTGCCTCCGTAGCCTAGTGGTAAGGATGTGTGCTTTAGAAACCACCCAATTGTCTGAAAGGTAAGATGATCAAGGCATCGGATGGACATGTAAAAAGTCGGTCCACCCACCAACCCGTATTGGACATGGCATGCGATTGGAGCGTGGTGGGAAATGGTCCAAAAACCCCCTAATAGAGAAAGCGTGCTAAAGGGGAGGCCTATGTCCAGCAGTGGACTAGCACATGCTTATGATGTATTCGGCCGTATAACAATCATATATTTGGTTCAATGCTGAATACCCAACTAATTAGGAAAAAGACACATTATGTTACTGACGATTATATGAGTTCATTACCAAACTATAACTTTAGTGACTAAATTTGAAAGTTTTATTTTTAATTTTGAATTTGAGATTTGATTTGAAATTGTAAGTTGTGGTTTGCGGTGTGGTGGTAGTAATGGATAAAAACAAGGTTAGCGGCATTTGTTGGTAGCAAACGATTATGTTTTCCTCGCACATGGTCTCAGCTTCAGAAAATAACTAATCGCTAAATACGCTTCTCTAGTAAGAAATAGAACTTTCGCAAATGGTTGCTATGATTGGTTGCAACTTACATTATTCTTGTTTATGCATTTGACAAGCATGAATTTTGCGCCGAAGGTTCGGCGCTTCGGCCGACAACTTTGCTGAATATTCGGTGTTCGGGTTTCGGCAAAATCTCTATTCTTGGCAACTCTACTAATTTTGACTAAAATATAGCTAACTTAGAAATTTCTAAGTTTCTGTCTATCTAAGCATACGCATTACGTTTACACAAACAGATTTAATCGCTTTTTTTATATTACTTTAGTAGACTTACGATGACAATTTATCGGCCTACTAAAGAGGTCTTTTTTACGAATTACAAAAGCGCCTCGTGAAATGAACGTTATTTTTATAGCTCTGTTAGTTTTATCCCGACAGTCGCGCATTGACCCATATAAAGGACCAAGGACTAAGGCAATATTGATTTTGTGCTAGCACGTGTTGTAATTCTTATTATGAAAGGGATTAATGATGTCGGCTGGTTTGAATCGGCTCTTCGTTACGAATAATGACACAGATAGTACATTTAATGACTTTATATGAATACTTTTAATGATGTATGTATAATTCAGGGCAAAAAGCTCAGGAAGTACTCGCTGAAATATTTTTTTGTAATGATAGATGGGTAATTCTGTATTTAACAAGAGCTTTGGAAAATGATTTTCCAGAAAAAGTTGCAAGATTATTTCTATTTCATACGTTAAAAGGCAAGTTGTTAACATAATAAAATCGCCTTGTTATGCTAATATTTTAATAATGAAAAGATAAATACATTTACTTTTTCATTTACTAATTATTTATTATATTTATAGAAACACATATTAACAGAAAGAACAGTATCGTTACTACGTTACGTTACGTAACAATATTTGTTCAGTGAAAAGTTTAAAACTCACAACTTCAGGAGCAATAGTCCCTACTACCAATCAATCCGCCTAGTGTATCACCGCTTTTGCAATCAAACGATTCCATAATTATACATCGTCCTATATTTTTAGTGTGTCTTATTACTAATGCATTGTATTATAAGAATTTATTCATACAATCACTATTCAAATATATTTGCATCTTTTTATCAGGAAAATCTTTTTAATAGCAACCTTTTAATACACTACACTCCTTACATATTTAATTATACACAGAATAATTTAATGTTGTACAATCATGCGTTACATTGATGTTGTCTGATATCTGAATGGGTGGTCGTGTCTGGCTTCTCCATTATGCCATGTTTCGTCCTCAAAACTCCGATGGCTTTAAAAGGGCCTGGAGGGACTTGAACGACACTGGGATTGTTAGATAAAATAGAATATAATGAAGTGTCCCTCTCTTGTGTGACGGTTCCGCGTAAATGCGTCGTAACCCATTCAGACTCGTCCTTTATGACTTTTTGATATGACAGCCCTTTGTTTTATAACATATCCTTCACCGTCCTTTAGTATTTCTAACTGCTTAATGTTACCTATGTATATAATTTTAAATTTTGTGTTAGTTTTTTATAAAAAAATGTTTGTAGGTTTATTAATAACCATCAAAGCGGCATAAAAATGTTAATTTAGTGTTATAATCAGATGGAAAGCATTAGGCCTCCCTCCTATGTCCAGCAGTGGACTAAAACAGGCTGATGATGATGATGACCTTTATCAGATCTTTGAGTATGTCGTCACCGGTGTCTACTTATCAAACATTAATACATGTAAAATGTTAATGTAATTAAGTGATACATCTTCATCTGTGACATCATCTGGTATCATCGTACATACAGCCAAACCAAAATGGATAAAGAATTTTAGTTACTTATTTTACGCTTCTGAAACGTTCATATCTCGCGCCATTAGTGTTTGATCCTAATCATTTGCCTTCGATACAACTAACACAATATTTTAATATAACTAACGATAAAAACCCACAAGTCAACGTGTATCCTAAAACATTTAAGTTTTCTTTACATGTAATGATGTTATGTAAGATGAATGACCAAAGTTTTAGTATTTATGTGTCGTAATCTTTTCATAATATAACCATCTTTTCCACATAATTTAATGAAAATCGATTTTTAATAACTGTGGCTCAAGCTTAATATGCCATTAATTACGCAGATGCCAACCTGTTTAACGTTTCAGGTAACGCGTACGGAATTTATTACAAATTTTAACGACAACTTTTATCCCTTTTTGAAATATTGCCAACCTTGCTATGGTTCATTTATAGGCGTTGTCGAAGCCCACATTTTCATTGCTATATTTTCTTAAAGAGATGATGTTTTGATAGATGAAATAGCTTTCTTTTATTTAACAATAGTTTTTGGATCAATTCGCGGCCTAGTGGGCCTTAAAATACCTTAAATATACTACAAAGTTTAAACAAAATGTAAATATAAAGTTATTTAGCTATGGGGATCATATAATCGGCGGATTACAAACCGAACCCCTGTGTTCATTACAAGTACAATTGTTTACAACTACATAACAAATAGCTATTAATCTAGTAAAAGATTAAAGCAATTGTCTCGCCTTTTGTACGTCAGAATTTATTTTCCACTCAATAAACTAGTTTAATACGTGTTATATACATTAAGGATACATAAACTCGATAATGTGCGTTGACTATTAGAAACGTATCAATCATCCAGGCAATTTCAAATAGGCCATTACCGCGTACTGTCCTGATATCGATCAAAAGCTATATAGCTGTTATGACATCATTCGGGCGTATAGCCAGCAATTAGTGTGACACCGGGGGTAATCATTCAATTGACTACGGTACGCGACACGCACTACCGTTTCAGTGCCCGCCCGTTGTGATTCGACACTTGCTTTTTTGCCCTCGCGGAGTAGATAATTAATGCCCCGGTTCACGTTCAAAGGTTTAATTATCTGTGTTGATGAAGTCTTTAAGCTTTAACTGGAGGATTGCTCGCCGTTCACTGAGGAGTATTAATTTTGTTGAGTTTACTCTTTACTTGTGTAATTACTCTTGTATAATTAGACATTTTCTTGCTGCGTTTCTAATTTATGTAATAAGCTATTAATATGCTTTAGATTAAAACATTCTTATGAACAACAGCTTCATATATATGTTTGTCAACTATAGACTATATCAATTTAATATTTTTGATAGTTTGCAAGTTATATATACGAAGTTTAGTTTTATTATATTTGGGTCAATTGATTGATATAAATAAATACAATTGATATGTATGTAACATTAAAATAACATATACATATTACATAGGGATATATAACCGGCGCATACAACAAAACAACATTTAAACAAGTGCCTGTCTGTTTTTTTTGGCTAATCTATAGAATGGCTGGTCCAATTTTGATGGAACTTTCACTTAAAGATAGCTGGGCTAACTGGAAGTAACCCAGGCTAGGTTGTTTTGAGAAATAAATAGTATATTTTTTTTTAAATGGCCACGCAGACGAATTTCCATGTCTTACAGTTGTAGTCAATTTCTACGACAATTATATGTCTAGAAAATATATTTTTTCGTATAAACTAGTGTGAATAATGCACATGCACAAAATACGACACATGAACGCATATTCTGCTGAATACGTTGTGAATTTACGAACGTTTGTTCAATTTGATGCATGAGTCAGCGTTACATTACGTTTCGTGTAATAATATATTACCATAAAATTGGATTACGTGATACATGAAATAGGAAATCGATTTATGTTTTTGTGCAGAATGTGTTTATATTTTAATTCTATTTTATAATAACAATAGCACTGGACAAATGACTCGACATCATTTAGTCCTAATTAAGCGGCTTGTAGTATGAAAACTAACAGACAGATAAAATGTATTTATCTGTCAACCAGTTACTTTCTTCTCTTTTGTACATATCTAAATAACTTATATAGATACAAACATGCACACACGAGAAAAACAATTTGTTCATTACACTATATGTTTCCCTTGGTGGAATCGAATCCACACCCTTTAGCGTAGCAGTCGGGTCACTAACCACTACTCCAAGCGGTCAATTATGATGTTATAACTGAGTATAATAATAACAGCAGCTCAAATTAAAACCGTGATGTAATAAATGTACATTTATAGGATAGGGAGGCTGCAACCTGAATCCGGTTGAAACTAGAATGTACAATATTTGATTAAAAACAAGATACAATGAACAAGTTTTTCTATTTAGAATTTTTCTATTAAAACATTATAATAAACATCGGAATACAATGACACAAATGCTATCACAGAGTTACTACATCTATGGATACATGTCTCTTTAGTAGTAACATCATCAGCCTTTGTTAGTTCACTGTTGGACATAGGCCTCCCCTAATACACCCGTATCCATTAGAGGACAGTATCCCACCACGCTGGTCCACCAACCTGCGGTGTGGTGGACCGACTTTTACATGCCCATCCGACGCATGGATCATCTTACTTTTCAGACAATTGGGTGATCGGCCCAAATTGCCCTAACCAACTAGGAAACAACAAAGAAAATTTGCCGCGTCCCCGCAGGATTCGAACCCACGACCTCCGGTTTCTAAAGCACACGCTTATACCACTAGGCTACGAAGGCAGTTAGTAGTAACATATAATTGTATATCCATTTCGTATCGCAACCTAGGTAGGTACAGAGGGTACCTAACAGAAAATGTTGCAATAAAATAATGTTTAATTAATTGTTTTACTATTACCATGTATAAACTGGCTGAGTAACAGTTTAACCATACTAAAAGCAGATATAAAAATTCAGATACATTACAACAATTATTAGATGTTCTTTAAACGTGTTTTTAAAATGAAATTAAACCAATTCTGTCACAGAATTACTACAGCAATAGAAATATGTCTCAATTAGCACTCATACAATTGGTAGTAACATAAGATTGTATATCCGTTGGGTAGCGCAACTTACACGTGGAGGTGTTGTCGAACCCAATCGATAAACAGTTGTTAAACCTTACCGCCGATTCTACTACGGAGCTCGCTTGACGTGGCGCGTGGGAGGTTTTGAGCGATGGTCGGACGTCGACTTGAATAATGGGTAGAAAGCTTTTATGGACGCGCCACCGATATGGATGGGCTTTTGCTTTTTATGCTCCCCTGGTATTTTTCGTTACATTCTATAGATATAAAGTTATGTAGTGTTTTAGAGTCAATAAGCAAATAATTTCCACTTGTGTGGAATAGGAACTTTTTGAATCTGTAAATCGACGTGTCTATGACATATTCCTTAAGTATTTCGTGTTTATTTGTTAAAAATGCACCGATAAACTTAAAGATATACATAAATACATAGATAATTTTTCATGGATGGCATCTGTTTATGCGCCAGAAAATTTTAATATATTTATTATTTATAAAATTAAATATATTTAATATAATTTTTCTTTACAATGTAAATCTACACCTATAGCGTTAAAAATCTTCATCTATGATTAAGACATATTTACCATAAATGTTTAAAACGTCCGAAAATAATAAATTTGCAAATATATTGTAACCACGTCATTATACAATAAAAAAAAACTGAAAAAGTAAACTTATAATTAATAATAACGCTATAAAAAGACGTTATCGTATTAATTTTATAACACGTAATATAAAAATGTTAACGTATTTTTTTTTTTATTTTAGAACGAAAAGGTACAGAATGAACAAGCAATTTACGTTTCGTTCCCTAATTACTTCGGCCCGTGGACAACCTCAAAAAGGTAGGGTTGTGTTTATCTCATCCGCCAGACGCAGTACAAAATTACCTACCCTTATAATTTTACACTGATATTCTGTACAGTCATCACCCTTCTACAAAGCAGCTAATCTATGCTTTTAATATCAAAAACAGGCCAAAATAAAGTCCAGTTATTAAATATTTCATTGTATTAACTATGTACATACTAAACACGAATTATATAAACAAAATAATATTTCTTTATTAAAAGCGACATTATCACTCGGTAACACGAGCTTCATTTGTTTATAGAAATAACAATCGATAAATATAAATATCGAAAGAAATTTGCGTTGTGATTCGAACCGCTTGAAGCAAATATATTGTATTACTTTTGCTGTCATTTCTTGTGACGGAAAGCGTAAGCTCGGTGCGTTATACCTGTCATTGGCGTGTGAAACGTCACACCATTGTTTGCAAACGATCGTTTCTTCATCGCGTAACTTGTCAAACGTCAGCTGTCAAACGTGAACTGTCACACGTCAACTGTTTTTGTTCGTTCAATCGGATGTGACGTCATTCGGTTAGCCGTCGTAGTTACTACGTGCCCGTTAGGACCCTACGCGCTCGGAATCCCCTATTAAAAGACCCTTCCTTATAAACCAAGGAAGGGGTTTACCGAGTCTTTGTAAGGTACAACTTGCTTACGTGAGGTAAAATTTTTGCTGGGAAATATACACAATATTTTTGCCTTTGTTGCTTAACAGATTAGGGCAGTATTTAAAATAGAACTTTTATTGGGAAACAAATGTTTATGTGATTGAGTTCCTTCCTTTCGTTTATATTAAATATGCAGCAAAGTTCATTACAGTAGTTATATATATACTTGACCTTTAAGGATGTTTTATTAACCGTAACGTAAACCTTAATAACCAAATTTACGATACTGAAAAACGCCAACACACGCCATTCACCCCAAAAATCACTATACAAAATTAACATTTGGCAAACATTTTTAATAATAAGCCCGATAACCATATTGGGGCAAACAAGACTTTCCCCGTTAAAGCGAATTTGAGTCGGTTCTTTCACGGAATCCGTAGCCAGCCGCCCACGCCTGAAACGTGACGTCATTCCTCGACAATATTTTACTCCCACGCGGTGGTTCCCTGAGGTAAGGGATTGTTTACTTTAATGTTTACTTTGTATAGAATCTTTCTATCTAAGCGTTTTCTGTATATATTAAGGTATCTAGATTATGTATTTCTAGTTACAACCTCATGTATTGTTATGATTTTCCTTTTGTAGTAAAATTTTAGATTACTCAAATGAGGTATGTTTATTTTGTGTATTATTGATTTAGAGAATTCATACTTAGGATATCGTCAATAAAAATAACCATCGCGTTAAATATGCCGTCACTCTCTTTGACATAAGATTATATCTAACTATTATTAGCTGCTCCTGTTCAAAATAAATTTAAAACCTATGGATTATGGAATAAAAGAATTTTTAACGGATTTTATCGCGTGTATTTTACAATTTTAAATTCTCGACTTCGAAAACTTTCCAGCGGCGTGCTGCGTCTTGTTGCCAGAGCTGAAGCGGGATTTCCAGATCTTAATTGTAATTAAATATTTTTAGTCCGTACTCCGACCTATGCAAAATGAACTAAATAAATGAGAATTAAACGGAGTTCAGAAATGTAAAATAAACGCAATAAAATCCGTAAAAAGTCCTATCATTTAATAACGTGTATTATTCGCGTAAGCAAAAGAATTAATTAAAATCTATGTGCTTAAAAAAAGTGATAGTGGATGAACGTCGATCTTATTTCTAATGCGCCTTCAAACGTGCGCTAGCTTACAAATAATTGCGTCGTTTTAACAACATAACTAATATATATTTTTTATTTAAACTCCACATTAATTTCGGCTCAAGTATGTTTACTTGTTATAAGTTAATTATCATTTTATTTCTCAAACTACCACTTTCGCTTAATATACTACAAGAAAAATTGGTCTAAAACTTTAAAGTAGTTACATCTCACCAATTTCCTCCTGAACGTCGTCTAATCTCGCTTGTATTGTTTATCATATTAGATTATCAAAGCGGCTTTAACTTTTAAATTAGCTTTCACCGCGTTAGTTAAAGTTGTCGTAACTTCCACAGTTTTGGATTATCAACGCTGTACTAATCCACACAGTTTTCATGACGCATAACCACTTTAGGTATTCTCACGTGAGCTTGTAATGTTAGTAGTAATCTCGATTGACATGTTTTACTTAGAAAACATGGATTTAGAGCACACACCTCACACATCTTATTGTGTGTTGGGTTTATAACTTTTTGGCATTGTTGCTATATTTCCCTTGGGTCTTCTTTATTGGACGGTATATACTTGGGCATTTGCAAGTTCATAATAAAGACTTCAGTTACCTTTATTAATTTTCTTCTTAAATTTTTATTTTTAATAAAATGTTAATAACAGTTGCGAAAATATTTAAATAGTTTTTATCGGTTTATACATTAAAAACACGATTAAGATAGCCTTTACCAAAAATTAATAAGATATGGAATAGGTCTAAACAAAGTATATGGCAGTTATATAGTAGAAACAGCAATTCTTGTAATTGTTAATAATATACTTGAAAAAACATTACGTCTAGTAATGAAATAATTGTTGTTACACACGGTGTTGTACAACCGTAAAGTTAATTATTGACTAAAACATTTAGGGACTATGCAAGAACACCACGTACAATCTAACGTGTTCGTTAGCAAATAGCAATAGCCGGTAAAAAATATTACTAATCGCGTTCTTTTAAATCCAACTGGCAGCATAACCTGCTTTTTAGTTGCACACACAAAACAAGGTTTAAACTGAGAACATTCTTAATTTTCCTTTACTTAGCTACCACGTCGTTATATCAGACAAAAAGTTCACTCGTATAACCAGGACACGTTTCAGGAATCACACCGTCCCTTCTTTATCCCGTCCCTTCGTCACATTTACCTGTCGCACGCTTTCTGAATACAGCCCCTATCTTTTGTTCTATACACGCGCCTACGTCGGGTGTTTTGCATGGGCCTCGAAAATAAGGCATTCAAACGAAAGTATCGCTCAATTTCGAGACGTGATATTTTGTCAGCGTCACTTCCGGTGGAATTAGGCTGGTTTATACGAAAATGAAATTTATGTGCATACGGTGCGAAGGTTTCAGTTCATTGATTCGAACATATTTATAATAGCGATTACATTCTATTGATGTGTCCCCATGCCCTAGTGGTATTGGCCCATGCTTTACAAACTGGAGGACGTAGGCTCCAATTTGGGGTTCGTACAATGAAATATTGCAGTATATTTAGTATGTGATATTTATGAAGTTTTTCTTTGTTTTATTGTCCTTTCGGTAATAAGCACTAATCATTTAATGGTTTCAAAATTGACGATTATCCATGTGTCGGATGGGCTACTTAAGATTCGGTTTCGGATTTAAAAGTTAATGTTATAAAACGCCAGTGACATTCTTAATGCGACTAATGTATTGATTGTACAGTTCCTAAGCCTCGTTACTAGTCGATCTTTGTAAAAACAGTTTTTTCTGTTTGTATTAGACCCAGACCCCATGATAACTTAAAGTAATAACTAGGAAAGAGTTGGGTGATGTACTTGTGTTAGTATCTAGAGTTTATCTCATTTAATCCTTATTAGCCGTGACTATAAAGAGGAAATCTTCCATATTATGCTATAGTCATTTAAGACATAAAATTTATTAAACCCTACGCAACGAAGCGTCGAATAGATGGCGTTGTTTAGGGTGGATTGTCACAAACTGTTTAACATCTCGATGACAATTCATTATAACTAGCGCTTGTGTGGAATTGTTTAAATGATTCTCAAGTCTAAATTTGTTTTTTTTTATAGGCTTACTAATAATATAGCAGAGGTTGAGTATTCTTTAATGATATTCATTGTTCTTTAATTTTGACTCATTAGAATCAATTAAATTGTTGTAGAAATGATAAGATATCGTTTTCTTTCAGTGATAAACAGTTCTGCATTACATTTTACGATTGAAGTCATGATTATCTGACGGTAAGTTAGTAATTAAACCAAAGTATATAAACCAATTTTCAGCCGTCGTAACACATGTCATTCTCTATCTGTCATTTGAATTTAGTAAATTTACCGGAAGGTTTCTAAATGTATTCTATTATTACTATACCAAGTCAGAAATAGATTTACTTCCAAGATACGCTTTAATTGGTTTTGATATTTTATCTTTAAATCTCGTGCGTTTTAATTAAAAATTAACTCATTAAAGAGTTGCATAGATTCAGTAGTAGAAATATTATCTATACTAAATCTTCCCATGTAACTTGTTGAGGTTTTTAGTTATTTAGTTGCTAACACAAAAAATTTGAAGATATTTTAGTTTTAGGTCACGCAACTAAACTCTTTTTACATTTCCCGAATTGACAAAATTCTTTTTTAATGGTCAAAACGCTGGTCTTTGTTAATTCTTAAAATATTAATCTTCTATATTAATGATCGAAGGTCTTGTAGAAATTAAGGTCGTGTCAGTACACTAACAACAACATAATAGCAATAGGCTAAAAGCCCATGGATAAAAAACCCAAAATAAATCATATTTAGAAGGCTGTGACTATAACAAAGAATATGTCTGAGCGCGACGCCACCTCTTTGCTATGCGTTACATAATTTTCATCTATTTCGTCTTATTTGGCTCAACTATGGTCTTCATCAGCCCGTGATAGTCCACTGCTGGACTTAGGCCGCTCCTAGTACATCCCTATCCATATAACACAAAGTTGTTTTCCTGCGGGATTCAAACCCACGACCTCCGGTTTCTCAACGGTTCCTTTACGAACGATGAACCATGTTTCGGATGGGCATGTAAAAGTCCCACCAACCCGCATTGAACCAGCGTGGCAGGATACGGTCAAAAAAACCCCATAATGGGAAAGGCGAGCATTAGGGGAAGCATATGTCCAGCAATGGACTATAACACAGGTTGTTGATGATAGTGTAATTACTGGGTAACGCTATAGTTAAGTTGTAACATACTTCTCATCTTGTTTTTACATAAGTTTAGTATCGTTATCGAAATGTCTGTTCCGTTTGCTTCAACGCTTTATTGACGAAAAAATCCACGAGAATCAAAATTCGCGTGAATAATACACATATATTTGCACTCATAATTTCCAACCATTTCATAATCCACTAAATTAATGAACAAAAGACCTTCAATAGCATAATCCGATATGCGAGGTCGTGTTCAAACATTCACGCATTTCGCACAAGAGAGTGCCAAAATATTTGAAGGCTCTTCACGTAATGTGTGATACATAGCGGACTTTGCCTTAGTTTCAGCTCTGACCTAAAATCGATTGAAATTAATAGCCTTCAAAGCCTTGTTTATTGGTGAGCGTTTAAATCTGAGTATTGTTGTTTACAATACTGCGGCAAATCAAGTTTGTTTGTTGTATTATTGGTTGCCGTGATGAGAGCGAATTATTTAATTTAGTTTAGTGCTTTATGTCAGAAGTCATGTAATCCCGATAAACCCAAACATCATATAAATGCAATAAATATCTAACTCCCAGGTAAGTTTTGAGCCCCCAAAATCAAACTCGCACTCCTAAATTTCTGTATAGGTTATCGTCAAAATTAACATACGTCTTGTATAACATCTAAAAAAACACTATTTACCTTTTTCTTTTCTTGAGCGTGTTAATTATGCAGAAACGAACGGGTTCGTTGCGGCAAAGCAAAAGCTGAACTTTAATTGTTTCAACAACTTGAGTGGGAGATATCGAAGTTTTAGATCTCGTTAAAATAATAATTATTTTAGCTAGTGTAAGTAATGTTTGACATGATTGTGTTTCAATTGAATGCACTTCTCTGACAGAAAAATGCATCACAAAAATTTACTACTAACTTTAACCAAGTTCTGTACACTGGCGGTCGTGTACGCCATGAATTACGTGGGTTTTCCGATAACTTTCACGCTTGCTTATACTAATTAGTTATAAAGAATTGTAGCATTCTTTATAACTAATTAGTATAGTATGTTTTGAAATCTATGCTAGTTAAGTTGTCACAACGTAAAGAGTTTTAATCAGTGCACCGATTTAATAAGTTTTTAGGAAGGCCACAATAGAATTGGTATACGTATATATAATCTAATAAAGAATTGAAGAAAAATAATAAGATTTGCTTGTTTGTTTGATTTGAATAGGCTCCAAAAGTACTGAACCGATTTGAAATAGTCATTCACTTTTTGAAAGCTATGTGATCCTTGATTAACGTGGGGGAGGAAAATCTATTCCAATAATATTAAATTACAGGGCATAGCCGTGGACGGATTTTTAGTTCTAGATAAAATATGACTCTTCTATAATTAATTACAGACGGATACTAGCATCAGCTTCAGCCGCCGGTACCTATATCGTAGCTATCGATTGATACATCATCAACATCATCAGCCTGTGATAGTCCACTGCTGGACATAGGCCTCTTCTAACACACCCCCATCCATCCGGGGGTTTTCGGAGTGTATCCGACCACGCTGGTCCAATGCGGGTTGGTGGGTGGACCGACTTTTTACATGCCCTTGCGACGCATGGATCATCTTAATTTTCAGACAATTGGGTGATCGGCCTAAATCGCCCTAACCAACTAGGAAACAACGATGAAAATTTGTCCCCCCAGGATTCGAAGTCACGACCTCCGCTTTCTAAAGCTTACGCCCATACCACTAGGCTACAGAGACAGTCAATATCGATTGAGTGTCTTTGACTTTTTTTACAAAGACTGAAATCGTGAAAGAAGAAACAAGCGCGATATTTTAGCTGAAAAGGCTACATTATCAGGGGTAGTAATTAAATTGTCCGTGTAATTCAAACTCCGCTGGGATGCCCAAACGTTTAGTCGTCGCATCTCTCTCTTGACGTTTTTCTACTGTCTCTTTTAAAAGCTTTTGTTGTTTCTGATAAAAAGGTTTAAGAGAAGAGGCCGGTTTTCTTAATTCGATGATCTATATTATATATGAACAATAGATGTGAATTAAAAAGGGTAAAGTTTACTTCGGTGAAAACTACGCCTTTTTTAGTTATTTTTTTGTTTGACGTAAGGTTTTTTTATTGAATAATTCATATAAAATGAAGCATCGCATGGAAATATTGAAACATTTTGAAAAAAAGCAAATAGTGAATAAAATTTCAGCTGTGCTATTTACGTTTTTTGTCGCATATGTGAGTGATTTATATTTACGTAAACTGTATAATTTTATACGGAAGTGTCCGTATTAGTAAGTAAAAAACATATGATTTTTTTCCTTTATATTAAATTATACCAAAAGTAGAACGTACATAAAGTTATTGAAATGTAAATGACAGAGCGAATCTTTCGATTGCCGATAGACGTCGCAAAGAACGAAATAAGTTTTTGCAAGTCATATTTTATTCGTAAAAGTGTATAGAACAAACTGATGCCATTTCCTACTTGTGTTGAAGCTAGGAGTTTACCTAAACATTGTCCTAAGTAATGCGTCTTAACGTTAGTGTTAAGAATTTGTTTGTCGTGTTATTCTTTTCTACATGATTGCTTTCATTTCGATACCTCCCATGTAAGTTGTAGCAAGTTCTTTTTGCTTTACGCGAAGTCTAAAACGAATTTGTGCTAAGCATAAAGTCATTATTTTCATGAATAATATTTAACGGATAATCTATCATGATCATTCATATGAACAAATCGATGTTTTGATTAAGTGTTAATGTGAATAATATTAATTTGAATCTTTATTTTAATGTGTGAAATATATTGGACTGTATGAAATATTTCATTATTTTGAATTTTACATAAAATATATTTGCATTACTATGTGATTATCAAATTAAATGGAAAATTAAAATAAGCGAGCGTCAAAAAGTTCCGCACAATATATAAAATATCGTTAACTAACCTTAATTGACTGCACGTAGTAAACTTAGCAGTTAGCAACAGAAACAGAGTATTAGGTTCTGAGGCTTATAGACGGGTCCTGTGGGAAATCTTTGTTCTAGGGAAGAATTATGTAAGTAATATTTCTTCGCAATACTCAGTTTAATGTTTTGTTAGTTTTCCATCTTGTCTTTTATATTGTTGCTATATCAAGATGAAAATGGCAATATAAGGATATCATCGTATAAACTGTCAATTAATTTGCCCTTTATGACTCAAGGTTTTATACTTTTTACGTCCAATTTTATATACAATTTATAATAAAGGCTGTAGTAAGAAAGGAAGAAGAATTGGACGTGAGCAGATTATTAAGTAACCGTAAATGTAAGGGCGTTTGCTTTGATAACCGGAGGTTGTGAGTTTGAATCTTGCGGGGAATCAACAAATTTCATTGTTGTTTCTTATTTCGTTATGGCAATTTTGGCTGATCACCCAATTGTCTGAAAAGTAAGATGATCCAAGCGTCGGATGGGCATGTAAAAAGTCGGTCCACCCACCAACCCGCATTGGACCAGCGTGGTGGGATACGGTCCATAAACCCCGTAATGGAGAAGGGAAGGCCTATATCCAGCCGTGGACTTACACAGGCTGATGATGTATGTAAATATATTTTTAACAATACGTTAATAATTTCATATGGATGTGAAGACCTCACCGCCCACTTGATGGCGGATCTGCCTTACAGTCGGAGTGAGACAGATCCGCAGTACAAGCGAAATTAGTCAATTTCCAATCCACCTATTTAGCGTGGCGATTATGAGCAACTCTTTCTAATGGACGCCGTCTTGGCGTTCACTAAACAGGCCTATGTCCAGCTGTGGACTGCTAAAGGCTATTTATGATGATGATTATGATGAAGTTCATATGAAAAATTGTATAATTTATGTCGAATTTGACATGTGAACATAAGACAGAATGAATATTTCTAGATATGTTTTGCTATGTAACAATTTTATAAAGAAAAATCTAGCATGCTGGTTAATGCATTCGCCTTTAATGGTGCACGCAAACGTTATTTTTTGTTTACGCAATGATTGTACTAATGGATTATGTTAATTATCACTTTAATTATAATAATTTTTTGGTACTTGCGAGTTATTTATAAATAAAAGTAACCAATCAAGGTGCTCATCTACATGTACTAAAGTAAGCTGAAACGAGAAAATTTCCAATTTCCAAATCAAACCGTACCTAGATCAATCATTCATCAAGGATGTTTCGGTTCTAAATCCACTTTCTTTCATTCGTATCACAGATGGAACGTGTTCCGATTGTGCACTCTTTTATTTCCATCTTTCCAATTGAGAAGTTTAAACAGAACTCCAGTTGGATCAGAAAATTTGAGACATTTCGTACCTCTGACCTGTTTATTTAGCGTATTTCTTATTGCATCGCTGGAACTCCGTGTATGGCTGAATCGAATTTGTCTTGAACACGTTCTGAGCGAATTTCGAGTGTGTTATTCTTTGCTCAAAGTTTTCTCGATGTTTATGTAGAATGCATTTTGGTTTTGAAATTGAGAAACGGTCTTGGTATTTGTTTTTGCTAAATTTGTGTGAGGTACATAAAATCTATCATCGTGTTGTGCCTTTTTGTTGCTGTTGGTTTTTATAGTACTAAGTAAGGTTTTATAACTTTTTGTTTATTATGAAGAAATATAAGTATTATAGTAAATAATCTTAATTACGGGAAACCTATGCCTAATTCCTTAACAGGGTCAATTTGCTTAAACAGGAAGACGACGACGAAACTTTACAAAAACCCAATTATTAAACGAATCGTAATTGAAAGAATATATGTACTTCATTTATTAACTAATAAGATGTTTTATACTTTCCAAAGAGGTATTTATTGTATTTAAACAGTTTTTATCTAAAGAAGATGTGATGATGAAATGTTAGAGACGAGCGAAATGCTTGGACTAACCACATTTGTGGATGGTTAGTTTGTCAACAGATCGAGCTAAGAGCAGGTGATCTTTGTTCCGAATGGAAACGTGTTTATTGGTTCACTTTGATGTCGATGTTTTCGTCCCTCGGGGAGACGCCTTGTTGGAGACTGCACTCAAATAAATTACCGATTGCTGTATATAGATTGACTATTTGCTCAGTTTTGAGGTTTACTCTATCTTATCTTGTTTATATAAAACTTTAAGTACGAGTTGTACTAATTATATTAGTGGAATGTTGTGTTATGTATCAAGTGTGTGACCAATATTAAGAAAACCTGAAATCAACTGCAACATCGTTGTTTAAGGCTCTTCATATAGTTGGATGGATAGTAAAGACTTGAAAGTTTACTGATAGCGATCTGCATATATGTGAGGTGTAAATATTCAATAAAGCATTATTTTTTGCATAATATATGCTTTACATTAGACTCACTAACGCCTCACTGTACATTGGTAATTTATAAGTGTTATAATACATCAATCCGATTTATCGCTTGACGATCGCCTGTAGCGATTTTTTAACCTAAAATTATTTCTTACGGCTTAGAATACTATTTTTAGAGAACTATTTTTATCGTTACATGTTAATGAAAATAAAGCAAATAAAATATTTAAAACAAGTGTAACAATATGTGTTCTAACTAATTTGAAAATTTCTTTAAAGGACAGTATTCTACAAGAATTAAGATGCATTCTTCTTTTAGAGCGCAGACTTATACATTTCGATTAAAGCGTCCAAGAGATTATGAATATTTCGTATACAATATAAATTTAAGTAGAGAAATAAGTTGTTAAATGTATTTATTACTTATGTAGTTACCTTTTGGCGTTGTGCTAACATTAATAAGAAACGACGATTTCGCTTTAATCCGTTTCTTCATAGTTTTTCATTTTATTTAACACGATAAGTAATTAAGCAAGAGAAAAGTGTAGGTGTTCGCAATTAAAGAGGAGTAACGAGTGCCAGGTGCCCAGCTGGTCCTGCGCCGTTTAATTTCAAAACTTTGAACGCTCCCTGTAATTATATCAGCGTTGCAAACAGGGCCCATTTCATAATTGCGAATTACTCGACGTCCCTTTAATCAAATCACTCTTTTATAAGATTGGAGCTCTGTGTAAACTGATGCTGTTATTCAACCTCTATAGGTCTATATTGTTAGTTGACGTTGGGACCGATAAAGACATGCAATTTAGTTAAAAAAAACTTAATTTCAATCAACAATTACGCAAGAAGCAAACGTCCGCTTTTTATTAAAATGCTTTTAATTTTACGATTATGTTTTTAATAGTGTTTACAAAAAGCATAATGAAATATTTTTGGACACAATCAAGTCTGAGTCCTCTTGGTCCTGTAACACTTTCTAAGTGCATTGTACAATTTTAAGTCTAAATCATTCTTGTATCCATCTAGTGTCATGCAATGTAGTTCAAACCATTCTTAATACCTGTACTAATTTTATTGCATTCTACAAACTTTCCCGCGTTGTTTACTTTTGTCTAGACAAATAAAACTCGAAAATTACGTTAACAAAGTTTAACTACTTTTGTTTAACGTTATTATTGTTCTATATCATTATTAAAAAAAGCTGTGTTAAAACGAACCCGAAAAGAGCAAAAGAAAGCTATCGAGGAAGCCAAAAATGAACGGTCCAATTTATTCTCAACCCAGATTCTCTAATCTGGTCTGAATATTACAAACTGCATTTAATCAAATCCGGTGTATACAGCGATGGCCCATATACGTCAATGCCGTGAACATGCGGGACGCGGAGGCAATCCCGCCGGATATCAATAGTGCATCGGGCAGGTAATCTAGGTTCGGCTTGTGAGCTAGCCCGTGCTTTATAAGCTAGGCATATACGCGGTCTCTTTGTGCCCTCCCATCTTGTCGTGTCATCGCTTCTGTTGTGGCCTGTACCTTTGATGTTCATCGTTTGTTGTAGTAGGTTATACAGTTTGTCGTAAATTGGCTGGACGATAAAGTTTCGGTAGGTACTACAAGTTTGTAGAAAATTAACGAGACTGTTGAAATGCCCGTGTTTGTTTAAGGAAATGATGAGTATAATGGACATGGTCAGCGCTATGCCCCGTAGGTAATATGAATAAAACCAAAGCAAGAAGCAGTTATTTAAATTTAATGAGTAATTTTTGTAAACGCTTCCGTGGTCTAGCGGTATGAAACGACGTGATGATGCCAGGTTGAGTAAGGTAGTAAAAGAATGGTGGTCTAGGATTGGAAAGCGACGTTTCGAGCAAGGTAGAACTTGGATGAGACTAACAAGAGATTGACATTGATCAGGCCTATACCCAGCAGAGATGTGGATAGTGGTGATAAAGTTATTTTTGCACGGCGGCTGAAATTAGCACCACGAAAAAAAGGCCGGCAGTTAGTTGCCTTACGTTAACATTAACATTAGCTTTAATCATATAAACATAAACGAAAATATTACACTTTGGGAAATCCTTGTTAATTTTATGTTGGCGACTTGTTTGAAGTAAACAAGATAAATATTACCTGTTTCTGTTGAAATGGAAATATAGTAATTAATCGCATATTAAACATATTTATAGATATTATTGCAATCGGCTGCGCTATTTCACAGAAAATACTAAAAACTAACGCTAAAAGGTTTATTCAAATGCTCATATTCTCGTTAATCGCAACTTCACTGACTCCACTCTACCCAGTGACGTTATAAAGCGTTTAAAACTTTTTAAGCCATGACTGCTACTAAATATTTCATGTGAATATTTAGCTTAGTGCAGTATCAGTAGGCGATTGACTACTTCGTATATATTTAATATTCCGACGTTGGACATAATTTTTTTGTCAAAAAGTATGAGATATGTGGGCAAGTCCATTGAAATAAATTTTCATGTCCATTGAAAGAAACACCACTAGCTACGGCTTTTAAACCGAGACATTAGTGTTTTCATACCACTGTTTTGTGGTAGAAATGGGTTACGTAGATTATATATTTATACCCGATCCAGATTACAAATGAAGTTTGCATACACAAAGTCCAATGTCTATCACAAATGCGCGCCGGCCATGATTTCCATATATATAGGACTACTCAACATTTTGGCGCCAATTACTAAAATATTTTTTACGTTACTTTCACACTGTCAAAATATGATTTTCTATGAACAATTTTGAAAAATTTATTGCAAAAATGAAAAAGTTAGCTAAGTTTCTTTCGTCCGTTCTTCTCAGGTCAGAGGCTTCCATTTCCGAATAGTTTATTTGACAATCAATGAGAAAGTGTAATGCTTTCATATTGAATAAACATATTTAACTTTGAAAAAAATATCGTCTAGATGGATGGATAGACTTTCGCACAGTTGAGAAACGCAAGTTATGGCTAGATTCCTGTTTGGCAGCGATAATTACAAGTGTTAAAATTTCTTCTTCTAATGCCTCCTAAAGGACTATCTACTACTTCTTCTTCAGGAGGCATTAGACAAACAAATATTGGTAGCAATATTGACAGCGAACGTTAACGTTCAATAATCGTCATTTTCTTTTATTTAAAAGTACAGTCTGATGTTGTTTGCATTTACAAGAAACATTTGTCCCGGATTCCCGGCGCGTATCTTATTAGCCAGATACGCCGTCTACGTGTAATTCACGTCGGAATACGAGACGTATAAGTAGCGTATCACCGAGATAATCCGCCGTTGCCGATTCAATTGGATATCGGGTAACTCGATACGTTGGGCGCTAGACCGTACTAGCTAAGTCTCGGCGGATTATGGTACGATGCCGGCTTGTTTCGTGTTTTAATTGTTATTTGTACATGTCACTAATGAAATAACTAGTTCGTGTGTTTGTTTATCGTTGATATGTAAATCGTTTTGTTATTTACTTTCATGGAGGCTGCGCCAGAACGTAAATGGTGGAGGTTTTGATTTAACTTTTGATCTATCGATTATTATATTATTTCTTCGAGTTTGTTTTTGTGTTGTTGTTTTGTTTCTTTTAAGCAGAGTACGAAAACATACTTCGCTACGTTTACATAAAAAGTAAGCTCTCAACTTTTATTTTATATATTATAAACTATTATGTGTATAATTTCATATAATTATACACTAAAATAAGCGCTGTTATATTTAAAGGCTGCATCGCCCCTTTTGCATTACATAATTGTATACCTTTCTATGAAGGCGACAGGCAAATCGATTTGCCAACAAATTGAAAATCCTTCCCCATAGAACTTTCATAATGGTTTCCTGCAGAATAATCGTAATCACATCGACGCCTATCTTATAACAGTCTTTTATTAACTTGACTTTTAAACTTTATTATACTTTAGTCAAAATTGTATAGAATTATAAGGAAAGTACCGTCGTATGTCTGTTTTCTTTGTACATTATATAGTTATATAATAACATTTCTTATAACTGCCATCTGATCTCTACCTTTGGGTTTTAACACAGCTTGTGTTGAAAGACCTTCATCCTATAAAGACTGTCACAGACGGTATTGTCAACCAGAATCGAATAATATAACAAGTCGACGTGGAGTGTCTCGTGGGACTTTCCTTTTAATTCAAATCACTTAAATGCCTTAAAACCAAACCATTGACCAACCTGAAAACTAAGAGTTTAAAATTTGATTTACCGCTTACTTACATCCTGATCAATAATATTCTGTCTCGTAACAACGACCGTTGAAGTCTAAGAAATATCGGCTGTTAAAATATGTTTATTACCCACCAACCCGCATTGAACCAGCGTGGTGAGATACAGTACAGAAACCCCCTAATGGAGAAGGCGTGCAGTAGGGGAGGCCTATGTCCAGTAGTGGACTAACACAGGCTGTAGATGAAAATATATTTAAATACGTAAATCGATCGTGTCTAGTCGCTCACTGTAAAAAAAGTTATTTATTCAATATTGTCAGAAATCATCCTGAAAAAAGGTTTGAAAAATAAAAGTTGCACAATTCTTTATTTTACGTCGTCGGAAAAAATACGATGTTACATTTGATTGCACGTTTTGTGACCGAAATATCCCACAAAAGACTGAATCCACGTTTTAAATCAACAGGTTTCCATTTTACTTGTTTTGTCTTTACTCGGAGCGTGCGTTGTATCGCCGCTAAATGGAGTCCAATCAAATATTGTAGAGTTTCTAGAATGTTCAATATATATATTGTGAAAAACGTAGAATCTACGGTATTTGTTAAAAGTAGATTAGTTTCTAGTGTTCGAAAACTTTCCGTCTATTTCTATGGATTTGCACACAAGTTGTTGCAAGTTTCCTAACTTGTGTACGAAGTAACATATCATTTGTCGACAATTTGTTTGGTAAATTTGTGTCGTATGTGTGATAAAGTTTCCTATGTTTGGTAATGTTTAAAACATGTAACATGAACTAAAAGGTAGCATATATGCATTAGAATTGTCAGTTCTTTTGTAATTCAAATATTTGTGTGCTTTTATTTTGATATATTATTTATATCATTATAATAACGATGTTCCGATTTCTTTTAATATTATACTATTGCTTAAAACGATGATGATACGCGCAATGCGTTAACCTGATGGTGAGTTTTATCTCTTGCTCACTAGAAACGCCTGTAAAAGGAGTCGTCGTTCAAACCAGAAGACAGTAGTGTTAACACACTACTGCTTTGCGGTGGAGATAGACACCGCGGTGGTAATAGCCCGGACGGTCCCTTGTAAGAGATGTAAGCATCTAATATTGTGTCGTAGAATTGTGCCAAATGAAGTTTACAAATGGCTCTTTTATTACTGCGGTAAGTATTGTGTAAAAGGAAAAACGTTTGCAACAAGACGACTGTTGCACTCGCTTCAAGTATTAGAGCGACTCTTGTAAAATCTTCAGCGTAAAAACATTTTTCTTTGACCTTCTTGCGGCAGCACAATGAGTTCCTTTAAAAAAATACTGGGCTGTTCTACACTTTTGCAGTTAATGATAGTTCTAGATTTTTTACTATTTTTTTAATCTCAGGATTTTACTAGGGTTCTAGTAATTAGAAAGCACGCTAGTCGTTTTTCGTTATTTTCGCCAACTAATTTCTAAATGATGTGTATTAATTTTAACTTTAATATTTTTTTGTCACATCATTGTAAAGGTTGTTACTGTACTGGTACAAAATAGGAACGGTTTTATTTAATTTGCATTTGAAGACAGACGAGCAGTCGGACTCCCTGATGGACAACGGCAATACCAGGGCTACGCTGGCTACGGTGCCCTCCAAAGCGGAACACAATAGTGATTCCACACTACATCTTTGCGGCAGAAAATGGCACCGCTGTGGTATCGCCACAGACAGCGCCCTGTAAAGGGGACCTTGCGACGTATATTCTAAAACAAAAATAAAATTACCTAATATTAGTATTTATTTTTGGATTTAACACAGCCCGTCGGATCAGTGAGTAATCTTAATAGTGTAGAATCTGTAACACCACTTAAAAGTATAACTATTTTTATAAACATAATTAGTGCCGATGCTCTTTTGTGGGCCCTTGCTAGGCTGAATTTTGTTGATTATGAAATACATTCAGATCACCCAATAGCTTGAAAGGGAAGGCGATCCAATTCAGTATAAAACAAAGAAAATAAAACGGCGGTCTATATCAACACCATGATTGACAATCTAGATAGACCGCCTGTGCCTTTGCAGGATAGTTCTTTGATACCTATTACTTGTGTGATCACAGACTTGATTCTTTCTATACTAATATCGATAAATCATCATTGCTTTAACTGTATTAAAGCCTTTATAAACAAAGAAACCCGTAGTAGTATTCTGGCTCTGAAATGTATAGTTATTTAATTGCTGCAACGTGTGTGAATGACTCTCGATGGCATCCGCCATTTCGGTGTTTTATTTTTAAGTAATTTATACCATGGTATAGTTACGTATACGGCATCACACCGTGGACGTATGATTGACGTGCTTTTGTCTCCTAGTCACTTGTAAGACACGCGTCTATTGACTAGTTATTGGACAACCTGCTCCGACTTCTCTCATGCTTGTGTCGATTAGTTGCACACGTTAGTTGGGTAACAAATCAGAAAATAATATAGTCTTTATTTCCAAGTGGCTCGGATATTTAAGATACAAACACTATCAAATCCATTATTTACGGATTTTTCGCGTTACTTAAATATTTATTCCGACGTTTCGGATTCTTTGGATGCTGAAAAGAATCCGAAACGTCGGAAAATATATTTAAATAACGTGAAAATCCGTAAAATGCATTTGATATGTATAATCGCTAAATAAAAGAAATAATTATATACAAACAGTACTTGTACCAAATCTCTATATTTGAACAGAGTTACGTTGAACCACTGTTATTATTGCTGTCTCATTTATATTATCTGTCGCCTTTTATATAAGATTCAATATTAAGGATATCAATGACAGTACAATTTGTTTTACTACTTAATATAAAGCAAGCAATTAAAAGTAATATGCATATCATCATCAGCCTGTGTTAGTCCACTGCTGGACATATCGTCCCCTACTGCACACCTTTTCCATTAGGGGCTTCTGGACCGCATCCCACCACGCTGGTCCACTGCGGGTTGGTGGGTGGACCGCCTTTTTACATGCCCATCCGCCGCATGGATCATCTTACTTTTCAGACAATTGGGTGATCAACCCAAATTGCCCTAACCATCTAGGAAACAACAATGAAAATTTGTTGTGTTCCCGCAGGATTCGAACCACGACCTCCTGTTTCTAAAGCACATGCCCATGCCAATAGGCTGTGAATATTCACATGGTAGGTAAAGATAAGGTTGCATTGTTGAGTGGTATCCTATGTAGGAGTGTTGCCATTAGTTGCCAGCATCTATGTTTTACTTTTAAAACACGTGTGTTTTAATTTAAAAAATTAACTTATTTGAAAACCAAATTAAAACTTTCAAAACCGTTGCAGACCGCTTTTATTTTAAAGCACCGTTAGATATTAAAAACGATGCTATAAAATATTATCTAAAGTATTTCAGTAACCAGCTGCAGTACCCAGCGCTACACTTATCCGGCTACCACGATATTAGCCTAGTGCCATTTTCATCCCGCTCGTGCTTCCATCATTTTGCCCCGGGGAAATGTAAGCTGTGGCATTAGGATCGCGACACACTGCTCTTCTTGATAGCACGTGTGCGTATACTGTAGATGAACCGAGCGCGTAATGTAACGTTCGCGAATATTTATTCGTATACGATAATAGATGCCCAAAGAATATTTTATGTGTCGTTTATATACTTTGAGAATAGACCAGGGAAGCAGTGGTAACTCTGTGGATAAGGTGGTTTAGAGCAAATTCGTGGCGTCTTACGTTGCACGTCATAGTACCAGGACTTATTTTCTTTTATCGTCACTTACTCATTTCCTGAAATTTTCTGCACGCGTAGTACATAGGCGGTATTACGCTGTTGGCATTTTCTTTTATTTTCTTCTATTTATCATTGAGATGGTAGAGAGTTTTCAAGCGCGTTATTGCGACTACCCGCGTTTTGTAATTAGCTCTGCCTGTCTTCGTATACGCACCTCACCACGTCGGTTGTGCATCGACCGTTAGCCCGCTCTTGACCGTGTACCCAGTATCGATTGCATGTACCCGCGCAACTGGTACGCTCACGTGGGCACACGCTTGCGTAACCGCCCACTGGGGTGCTGGTAATGTGACGGCACGGTGTGAAGTGACCTTTAGTTTTACTTTATAGTCACCTTGGTTACGAAGTATAAATATGCTGATATATATTGTCCTTTAGAAATATTTTTAAACTAAAAATAATGAATAAGGGTGGATAATTTTATATTACTTATATTTGATTTAACTGATTTTATCTCGAAATATTTAATTTAAGGATTTACAGGATCAATAAGCAAATGATAATCTAAAAAAAATTATAAGAATATAATGTGGTTTAGTGTCTAATTTTAGCTTAGTTACAAGTTATTTAAAAACTATAACATCTGAATTACCGATAATGTTGTATAGGACCAGGACTTTCGCAAAGCAATACAATTAAATCATTTTTACTACATTTACCATGAATTCACATCTTCAACTAATTATTCAGCCTATGTAAGTCAATAACATTTGATATTTTCTGTTTCAAACCGAACCAACTTTATATCAGCATCAACAATTTTAAACATCTCTCAAAGCACGTCAATTTTAACTAACGTTTTCAATACCATAACTTCATATTTCAACATTCAAATTGTGAATACATAGAGTTTATATTCAAAAGAAATCCGTGCATACTTCAAAATAACTCCGACTTCGACTCAATCCCCTGCAGCATTTCCATTCTCGTCATGAAACGTGTCCCTGCAGTCGTTCGGCTTCTGTGCGATATCGCAATCTCGGCGGGGAACGTGACGGGTTTCCTTATCACGCTGGCGGTTTCAGCGTGACGATTTTATGCGGAAACTTTCTTCGCAAACTGATTCTGAATGCGTATCGTACGATATGTTTGGCCAGATTGTATATATTGAAAAACTGGATTGTGTCCTTTCTTACTTCATAGTAAGCGCTACCGTTAAAGGTAATGGAAAGTGATGAAGAGATACTGTATTTGATAAATATTATTCATTGTTTACTTAGAATTAAACAAGTTATCAGTCGACGGTTAAGTCAAATATGAAACGGAATTCCCATAACCAAGGCATATTGTCAAACGCCATTGGAGCCAGAACAATAAGCGTATGTATTGTTTAACCGCGAATTGTAACTAAATAACTAGAAGTAATGTGGGACGCCCTGCGCCAAGATGGAGTGACGACGATATTTGCAATTTGACCTGTGTGGATCGTGTATAAGAATAGCCGAAGATCGGAAGCGGTGGCGTGCATTAGTGGAGGCCTATGTCCAGCATGATACAGGCTGGTGACGATAATGATGATGATAACTAAATATGGCAATGAAGAAGCGTCATGAGTGTTTGTCCTTAGACTGTCATACATTTTATGACCTGTTGTCTCTTTTGACGAAAAATTTACTACTGTGCGCAAAATAGTATTAAGGGAATCTTTATTTACCTGATAGAGGTGTACCATAGCTAATGTTAACACCAAGTAAATGAGCAGCATCTTATGTATTAGACAGTGAGAATAATTGTGCTTCATACTATTGCATTTTTTGCCACAAAACGGTAAAACCCTTTTTTTGTATTAAAAAAATTATACTCACCGTACCCGAACCCACGGACTTTGATTCGAACGTCATGGTCACTGCACACAAGGCAAATCGTGTCGAGTAATCCCTTTGAATTGAATTAGGGACCTTCACTAATCATGCAGTGACATCGGAACGCCTAACATCCCTATCGGCTTCAAATGGGTTTAAAAGTCATAGCCTTAATTTTAAACGAATCTTAAAAATGATATGTAAATAAACAAGGGGAAAAAATATTACTTACATAGTTTAATGTCAATAAAGTCATAAACACTTGCACACTTAAAAGTTTCTTAATTTTTGAACACATGACTCTTACACCTAAGCCTAAAATAAGGCATAGAAATAACTTAATCTAATCTTTATGTTATTGTCTATAAGCGTTATTCTGTAACCAAAACAGGTTCCTTTTTTTGACGTCTTAAAAGCTTAAGATTTAACTTCAGTCTATGGTTTATATCACGCATAACTTAACTTTGTTGGAAATGATTTTTAACGAAAATATACACTGCCAAATCCATAATATATTGCAACATTCAGGAGCTAACAATTGCAACAACAACGTTTACTAATTTATCTATTCGGCTTATCTCATTATCTTAGTCTTATAAAGGTGCGGATACAATAACATGCCGTAAAAAAACTTATTTGGTTATTACGCTACTATCTTTCAGATTGAAGGGCACCGTAGCCTACGCAATTACTGCGTAAACAAGACAACATAATAAGAAGATTTGTGGAATTCTAGGCGGCATTTCTTATGGACAATCGATTAATCAATAAAAGGGTACAATGGTGAGCTCGCCGAATGTTCGTAAATAAATTGTCATCGATCGTAATATATTTTTCATGTAACGAGCAAACAACATAATCGCGAATGTTTTCCGAACATGCAATATTAGTAAGTTCGTCCAGTGTATACGCACCTTAATAGACCCCTGTGTTCCCCAGCCCCTTTCAATTAACTTGCCCGGGTTAAGTAGTGCGCGTGTCAATTGTTTAGTACTGATGTCTGTCTGTGCGCATTATTTGTTTTCATTATGCTCATAATTGTGTTTAGAACCGACCTCTCGCTTATTGTCGACAATTGAACCGCTCGCTGTTTAATTGAGTTCGTTGTCTTTGCACAGCTTGCAGCAAGTGTCGGATTTGGTACTTTAATAATTGTTGTTGTAAGTTTGTTCGTCTCTCAGATTTTGTTAAGTTTGATATGATCACGCAACTTGGCAATGGTATATAATTACCTTACACTGTTTAAAGTTTTTAGAATAAGTTGTTTAAATTTATCTGCTATAATGTTATAGATTTATTATTTGATGGTTTCCAAAAGCAAAGTTTAGTTCCTACATTAATCCAATTTATACTTTTATGAATAGTACTAATGATCATTTAGTACTATTATCATTAGTACTATTTAGTACTAATTATTATCATGCGTACTTTTCATAACAGTATGAATTAAACTTTGCGTATGTTTTTTTTAATTGTCTGATCTATTCGGCTCACACCTTGCTTTAGACCATATGATTTTAATTAAATACATTTTGGTCATTCCGATAAGACATTTTAGATCTTCATACTTGTTGCAAGAGAAATAAAAACTTGTCTATTATCAATACAAACTACTTATATTTATTTCTATGACAAATAAGTTAAAACATACTCTTTGTAAACGATGCAACTTATACATTGATATTTCTCACCTATGTACCCGCATCTTTCTCGTAAAATGATAGACTTGCACGACAAACTTTATTCTAAATAAAAAAGTTACATATTTGTTGAAATATTCCCTCCGAATTCGAGAATTTAAAACTTGAATCTCTTATAAACTGCAACCGTATCACAAGTTACCGTTTTCGGAGCTAAAACTGATCTCCATTTAATATGCATACGGCATTAAATAAACACAAAAAAAACGAATTCAATTTATGTGCGACGACCGTCCGTATCGCCAGGTGTGCATTGCATCTGCCGTCTTATACAGGTCTCGCACGTGTACGCTTGTGTAGCTTTATGTATGCTGATGTTATTACAAGTGACGACTTTTTCTTTTACTAAATTATCACCGCCTCCGTTACCTAGAGGTACTGGCCCTTGCTTTTTAAACCGGAGGTCGTGAGAGAACTTTGTGTTATCGTTGTTTTCTGGCTGGTTAGGGTAAGTTGAGCCGATTACCCAATCATCTAAAAAGTAAGATGATCCATGCGTCGGATGGGCATGTAAAAAGTCGGTCCACCCACAAACCCGTATTACACTGGCGTGGTGGGATACGGTCCAAAACACCTAATGGACAAGGGTAACCTTAGGGGAAGGCTGTGTCCAACGTGGACTAATCCAGGCTGATGACGAGGATGACTAAGTTATCGTTAAGTAATAATTTTTGTTGAATATACGCGACCTACGTAAATGTCATAATATAAAGATTTGTTCTAGTCTATGACCGATTAGGACACTCTTTTAGTTTTAATTGTTTTTCTCGATGATTGGTTGACGCCGCCTGACGTGTGTCAGCACGCAATATTTGACCAATAAGAGGACAATAACTTTTAAAATCATTTTATTTAGACGATTGACTGTAGGTACTTAAATAACAGATCTTATTTGGCTTGGTATGCTATAACACGAACATAATAAACCTATTGACATACACTAACTTTCTAACAGTTTAACAAAACATTCTAAATTGGTTGCTAAATGCCAGTGACATTATAAGTTGTAATGATTTTGGGCAGTCAATCAAACACGAGCCGAGACCCTTGCATAAGTTAGTGTTTAATAACATTCTCACTTTATTGAAAACTTATCAAAATGGAAAATTAATATAATACAGTGAGTAAAACTTTACTTCTTCCAGAAAAGACAGTTCTTTTAGTTTGAAAACCATCTCGACGGCCAGCATGGGTTATCTCCGGGTCGTATTCGTTGAATATTTGATTAGCATCACGAAACGTAAACTGTTTAATCCGAATGCCCGCCCGCTTGTTAAGTGCTTGATTATGGAGACGATGCCCTTAGAGTTAGCTGCCGTTAAACTAATTACTGGACTAGTTACAATTGATAAGAATATTTCGCTAACGCGGCAAAGTATTGCATAAAACCTTATGAATCTCATGATATTTGCTTGGTTCTTTAATATCCAGATAAAATTTATTCTGGTGGCGCCATCTAGTGACGCTAGTTTGTTTTTATTTGGTTTTGTATAATATTACCGTGAGATGGCGTTTTAAATTAAGGATCAGTTGCCCTTTCAAATTATTAGTGTAATTGAACGTATAGTTTAGTCAAGTTCGTTTTAAAATCGTTGGGTTTGTTTTAAATTTAATAATTTTGATTAAATCTATAGTTTGTACAAAATAGAGATAGAATTTATGTAATATAAAGCACAATGGGTATCAACAAATCGAGGCACTCTCATTGGTTAAACATCGCGTGAGGATAGAAAATGGCCGCTGTCCACCAATAAGAAATAAAAATATGTTTATGTACATTTATTTTGAGTCTAAATCAGTTAGACAATAAGCATGTATGTATATGAAGGAAAAAATATTCCCAATAGATCCCATTCCATCCTATTGTAATTTAAGTCTATATCTTTGCTTAAGATCAAGATTATTACATAGAATAATCAATCTCATCGTTAAAAACCATTGCACATTTAGTGTTTGTGGGAAATATTATTGGTACTTAACATACTTGTCGAACGTAATCGATTTGTGTAAACATTCATAAAGCCGGTAATCCGATATAACCCATTGCTTGTACCGGAATCTATTAAGTATGCACGGAAATTGACTGTGGCTTTAAAATGTATATCGATGCGTATACAATAGTGAACTCGATTAATCGCTATATAAAAAATTAATTTACGATATAGATCACCAGCAAGGACAAGAACGGGATCATCCGGTAGATGATTAATGGATGATTTCAAGCTTACGTTACCCCCGTTTCGGTCACGGAAGGGATAGAGATCGACAACACTATGTTTAATATTACCTGCACTTAGGGAGTCTCCACAGGCTCGTCGGGTTCTTCTTAGCTTCTCCGCCGCTAGACCAGGTACAAATCCCCACCGCTGCTACATATATAATCGTATCTATAAAATTTATATGTACTATTAGGTATACAAGTATTAACGGGTAATTGTTATGCCTAAAAGATTTTCTATACTTTCTTCTTTACTCTTAGTAAGATAAACAGACGCTATATAAGAGCGCTCTACTTGTTGATCTGTCCTTTTCAATGTTGTTTTTTGGACCTGGTACAGTAAAAGAACACGATGTATTTTGTAACTGGTTTGTGAATTTACAAACCTGTCACGCTTTTTAACTCGGTCTTTGTGTCTTATGCTTATTCGACGTTCTCGTTGCGATAAATTACGGACAGTGTATATCATTTTCTAAAATAATGCTCGTAAAAGCAGCTGCGTAACAGCTGCCTTGATTAAGGTCTCATTTGCTTGCTAACTTATAATGTTTATTATAAACTTATTGCTAGGGATGTTAACTTAATCAAGTTTTGGCTGAAGAAAATAGATTCTTTTGTGTGTCGTTCCAATTTAATAGTTGTAAACATCCAAAGTTTTACGGTTACGGTGTTTCCTAAGTAGTCTGTAATGACAGTATGCTGAATGGTTTATATGATTTTGGTGTTGAGTACGTCAAATTATTTGTAATTTATATAATGCTTTGTTTGATATATAAAAAACACAGACAAAAAAAAACTTAAAAAAACAATTTTTTAAGTTTTTTTTTTTTGATTAGATGCAAACTATTAAAATAATTTCTTGCGGGGAGACGTGCTTATCTACTAATATTATAAATACGTTTCTTATTGGTTTAATATTTGTTACAACGCAAAAATAATACGGTATATTTCAGAATGCAGTGTAAAACAGCAATTTTACTATAGTATAACATATAGACGAGAGGAATAAGTATTTATTAAAAAATTAACTCGTGCGAAGGAAAGTAAAACCTACTATTTTTGTATTTAAATTATAAAAAGCTCAAACTCAGCTCAAATAATTAAATTTATAAACCTAATAAGACTGTTCTACATGCATTTTTTTACCATTTTCGTAGCATTTCACCGTTAAACAAAATAAGCATCAACATATTTACGGCCATCGCTTCGGATTGAAACAGTAACAAATTTGTACCGAATAAGACTTTTATGTCGCCATTGCTCTTATAAAATTGTAAACGTGCAAATAATTTCAAGCGATTTGTAAAATGTGAGGTAACATTTTTTCAATTTCAAAAAAAATCAAAGATATATGGTGTTGGGACCATAAAATTCTGTAATTTTTTAAAACATATTATATGTATACGTGTATATTAAGTTAAAAAAGGCCATTAATATTTATTAATAATTGGACTAGCGTGATGGGATACGGTCCGAATACTCCCTTAATGGAGCCATGCATTATGAGGAGAGCTATGTTCAGCTGTGGACTAACACAGGCTGATGATGATGAAATTTTTTATTTTTTTTGTACGATGATTAACTTCACAGACACAAATTAAATCTTTTTAGTTCTTTATTAGCTTCGCAAGCAGACTAGCAGTCGGACCACCTGTAAAAAGCGGTCACCAACGCCCATAGACATCGGGCAAAACCAAAATCTGCGCTCTATGAAAACACGGCTTATTCCTTAACACTTATACGGCTTTAGTAGATTTGGTGGTTATGTTTTGTTTAATTTGAAATGAGCTAATTTAGTTATGGATTTTAAATTAATAACTGGCTACATTGCTAACAATATAATGCATTTATTGGTGACAACAATAAGTACACTATAAATATTGACATTGTTTTATAGAGTTTTTGGCATTATTTGAAAAGCCCAGGTGTTTTAGTTACAAGTTTACTTTTTAAAATAGCTGCCATGCATTATATCCTGCATTATATCCATGCGCTTTAAATACCTATAATTGCTTCTTACGTTATAACAACTCAGAATCTACGCTTCTCTTCTCTTCTTAATACTACTTTTAACTTTCAGTCACGGTAATTACAAATAGCTCCAATTTGCTCAACCAGTAAAATGTTCGTAATTCCTAATTTTTTACATAAAAGGCTTATGTTTTAGGAAAATGGCTATTTATTGTAATTATTCCTTATTTGGGCCTTTTGGTCCAATTTATAACTATTTAATGTAAATAATGCATGTTCAAAAGCAGTCATGTTTTTATACTCGGCTAGAACCTTTTAAATAAAATATGAGCATTTTCCTAATTAAGTCAGTACAAGCTCCTCGTGACAGGCAAAACCCTCTAATGGATAGGGTGTATTAGGGGAGGTCTATGTCCAACTGTGGACTATCGGAGGCTGATGATGAAGCTCCTCGTGTACAAATTATGGAAATTAAAATAAAAGAATAATTATTTTACGCAATTCCATTAAACATGCACAGAGGCGGTTTTGATTTAAACTTAACTCCTATGGCATAAAGTGTATAAAAATGTTTGGGGCTATAAATTCTTTAGCAACAAAATAATCCAAGCGACCAAGAGTCGTATATCATACACTATGTGTATGTGATATATAATGACACTTGCACGGTACTTTGTCGATCACAGCGTTCTTTTAATGATTTTAAACGAAATGTCAATCGCTAATTGACATTCCACTAATAACAACAACATACTATGCTGCTACTATTGTATAGTTTTTTTTTTGCTTGAGGCATCAATTCGTGATTCACCATGACTGTAATTGAAATTACAATGTCTTATTTACGGCTTACCTTTGTAGTCCTCCATTGTATGTCTAATATGGTCCTGTGTTTTGAATCCATTATAAACCTTTAACGGTTCCTTAACGGTTTAAGAGTAATTAGGGGCCGTCTAGGTTGGTAACAAAAGAAACTTGCATTATTTTGCTACGTTGCAATCGTGTTTTGATAATATACTCTGGTTTGAAGGTTGCTATAGTGAAATATATTGAACAAGAGTGCGTTTTTCATAAAGTTTTCACTGCACCATAGAAAATTGCCCTTGTAATTTCACATTATCCATCTTTTTGGGTAAATTTTCTTGTTGGCCCTGAATTTCTTTACCTCTAAATTCAAAGGTTTTTTTAAGTAACATTGTCGGTGCACTATAAAAGCCATCAATGTAGTTTCGCAATATCCATCGTTTCAGTTGATTTTACTTTGTAGCAGTTGAACTAATACACCATTTATCTTGAAATTCTTACATGAATTAAGCAAAGATTTTACATTATACGTGGTCCCGTTGTATCTTCTAAAATATAGAGGATGACCGCGGATCTGATTTTGTTGGCGGATAAAGCGAAGTGGGTAATTGGGCCAAGTGCTACAAGACTCGTTGAACACCCGTGTAAAAGTGCGTATACATTGGACGAGCTGAACGTTTAATATACAACTTCAAGGAGATTAGTGACGACCTATTTCTAATAGCTGAATAAGAAGCGAATTGCGAAGGCGATTGACATTTCAGTGAGCAATTCTGCTCCTGCCATGGATTACTAGCAAATGTATGTGTACTAGTATATTGAGGCTTAACTATAATTGATATTCCCTCGCACATCTGCTCTGTTTTGATTGTATTATTTTTCACAGATTAGTTCCGAACTTTAAACGAGCGTTACGTTCAAGCTCTGTTCGCTAGTGTGACCGTACCTTAGGGACTAAAGCCTTCGGGGCATCTTGCCAACGTGTATTTTATAAATTAGCCGGCTTTATTAAATTGCACGTAAATTAATTGTTTCCCCTGTCGTCCCCGCCTCGTGTTCATAACGTGTTCTGACGTTACTTTCTTAGCTATATTTTTGTTCATTAAAACTGTTTTAAGTTTTAAATAAAATTATTTCGGTGGACTTACCGCTGTTTTCTTTGTATTCATTTGAATCTGCGCAGAAAGAATACAACTGTATTATTTATGTTATGTTTGTTTAGATACTCTCTTGCTAACAACTCTTAATTTATAAGGTCATGGGTTCTTGTGGTAATGGTTACTTGTTTTGGATTTTATTAAGAAGATGTTATCAATTTATCGACGTATTTCAATTGATAATGTTGCTATAAGAAAATTTTATTTTATAAAATTTAATTATTCTCACTGACTGTAAAGTCAATGCTAAAGAAAAATTGGCTTGTGGCTGTCAATTTAATAAAATAATATTAGAACAGTTATCGGTGCTATTAAATGCATTAATTAAATTTCATCATTATTAGCTCAGTACTGAATACTTTAATATTAATAATATGTAACATATGGGTTATGTTACATATTATTAATATTGAACTTGAAACTTGATAACAATTTATGACGATTAAGAATTTGTATAGAGGGTTTATAAGTAATTATTTTTAATACAAATAATAAAAATAAAATATATACAATAAATAGCTCTTACGTTGTTGCGTGTCGATAAGAAAAACTGCCTCCGTAGCCTAGTGGTATAGGCGTGTGCTTTAGACACCGGAGGTCGTGGGTTCGAATCCTGCGAGGACTCAACTAATTTTAATTGTTGTTTTCTAGTTGGTTATGGCAATTTGGGCCGATCAACCAGTTGTCTCAAAAGTAAGATGGTCCATACGTCGGATGGGCATGTAAAAAGTCGGACCACCCACCAACCCGCATTGGACCAGCGTGGTGGGATACGGTCCAAAACCCCGCAATGGATAGGGTTGTATAAGGGGAGTCCACCAGTGGACTATCAAAGGCTGATGATAATGATGACGATGAAGCAAAATTTACTATTCATTTTAAAGGAGACATAACAATTTCTATTGCTTGCCTGAATATTATACATTATTAAATGAAATTACTTTACGGATTTTATGCGTTTATTTTACATTTTAAATTCCGACGTTTCGAACACTTTCCAGTGGCGTGGTCAGGGTAGACTAGGTGTCATGCGTCTTCTAGCACAGTCTGAAGCGGGGTTCCCAGATCTTAATTTTTATGAATTATTTTTAATCTGTAATTTTATTTAATAATGAGACATTAACAATATGGAAACATGACGTATTATAATTGCTATTGCTACACTGAATAATCTAGTTAACACATTTTGATGAATCTTGACAGAAATGTAGCTTATTCCCTGGGATACCATGTGGGTTGCATTTGTAATGAATTTAAGATTGCGATAAAAGTACGCTTTTAAAATAAAGATGAAGACAGATCTTTTATAAGGCATGTAAGTCTGGATAATGTACAATCTTAGCCAACGAGATCGATTAGCACTTATTAAGCGAAGAACTAACGAGAATTCATGCAATTTTTTTTATGTCAGTATTTTGAAATTTTTAAAATTTTGCTGTTGAATTTTTTTACACATATTTGTAAGTTATTATTGCGATGAATTATCAAAAGAAAATAACTTACATAACGACTCTTTTGTACGCTTCCATTTCATAGCTTTATTTGTTAAATTTTAATAATTCCTTTAAGATAAAATAATTATTAACATTAAAATTGACAGGTCACATAAAATACTTTGTGCCAAAAACATTCTAAATCGTGAGAAAGACGTATCAAATTTTAAATTAAAGACCATAACAGTTACTCGAAACTTATGGAAACACAGGCATATCCTATCTTAGTATCCCCTTGATCATGGACCCTGGTAAAAGTCGGAAACGTCAGGGATAAATAGAAAAATTAACGAAAAAAATCCGTAAAAAATGCATTATATACAAATAATTCGTTTATTGAAACTGATCTAAATTAAATATTGTTATTAGACAAAAAATATCAGCTAAATCTATTTCATATTGTAACAATAATTCTCAAAATATTAGTTTAGTTATTCGAAATTTATTTTATGAGTTATGTCAAGTTAGCACAATGGCGGACGTAATGCCTAAAGAATTTAGTATCTACGTATTTGTTTTAATTTCTATTTTTACTAAACATGATTCATGATTACACAGGCTATATTAACAAACGTTCATTAGCCACGATTTATTACAACGTTTACGTTATTTATTAATTCCGAAACGCGTACAAATGATTAACTCGGCCGTCGCGAAGTGACATCATAACTTGCTCTTAATCCTTCAGCCGGTGGAAGCCCTCGGGCGGTGCCGTTTATAAATTGTCATGTGGCATACCGCGGCTTTGTCTGACGACGTTATTTCCAGTTTCTAGAATAAATTGAGAAATCGATTAAAATAGTATTTGTATCCTGCCAAAGTTATATAAGAATTTTAATAAAACATAGCTTAACAGCATATAATAACATAGCTTATACATAGGAATAAATTGTAGGCTATAATTTATGAAGATATCATCATCCAGCCTGTGTTAGTCCACTGCTGAACATTAGCTTCCCTAATGCACGCCTACTCCATTAGGGGGTTTTTGGACCGTATTCCACGACGCTGGTCAAATGCGGGTTTGTTGGTGTACTGACTTTTCCTATGCCCATCCGACGCTTGAATCATGTAACTTTTCAGGCAATTGATATGTTTTAAATGATTTAAAACATAATAACAAGTTTCATATATTTAGAAAAGTATCTTCAATTTAGGAGCTATTCCGACATGCACCGCTAAAATATATGGGTTTTCAATTTTATATTGTGTTAACATTATTATCTCAAATTACTATATCAATGCAGACAAAACTGCTGGGTAAAGCTAGTGAAACAATGGTTCTATCTTAGTTTTTCTGATATATGCTAAGATTCGTACGCTGATTTTTGTAGGTTATAGGTTATCTTTTTACGTGGTAGAGTGTCTAATAATTACTAATAAAAGTTGAATCTTTCGATTCACGTAATAAAATTATGCCATAATTTATGCAACCCTTGCTTGTTTAGTTTTGCACAAATTATGCTACACACGTAATCTTAAAGCCTTAAGAAAATTTGAATCGCTGCTAGACTTAATCTAGGCCAATAAAAAAAATCATACCAAATCAGAAACGACATTCAGTCAAGAATACCTATATTCATATAGGTTAAGCGAAACTGAAAACTCTAAATCACCTTGAAACCCGTCACCTTTTGAACCGCTTAAACTCTCCACTCGCTCTGCTCTAGCGCCGATTTATATACGCGTGGTTTTGAGCCTACTCGATTTCAGCCTGACTTTTAATGTCACCATACACCTAAACGTAGCGGCACAAAGGCTAGTGAAACCGCATGCATTAATACGCATTTGGATTCAAGTAAAAGCGTCCCGGGCACAACGCGGGGGACATCGTAATTATTCATACGGTCGCGTGTGCTCCTTTTCGGATCGTATTACGTCATCCTTGTATATATTTTTGTTGTGTTTACGTTTATGAATACGGAATATGAAATTAAATAATATACTTTGGTACGTTACTTTATTATTAACGTAAAATGTGAGAAGTGCAGTAATTCATTTGTTCTGGATATTTACTTAATTCGAACTTAATTCAAAAATATATTGATCATCGATGGTACAGCATTTGATAAGCACTAAAATGAGGTAAGTAAAGTAGGTAGTCAATATTTTTGTGGCTTTAGTGTAGTGGTAAATTTGTATTGGTAAATTCTGCCTCCGGTAGCCGTGGTAAGGGCGTGTGCTTTAGAAACCGGTGGTCGTGGGTTCGAATCCTGCGGCGACTCAACAAATTTTCATTGTTGCTTCGCAGTTGGTCTAGGGTAAGTTGGGCCGATTACCCAATCGTCTGAAAAGTAAAATGATCCATACGTCGGTCGGACATGTAAAAATTCGTCCACCCACCAACCCGCATTGGACCGTGTGGTGGTGGTGGTAAACGATCCAAAAAAACCCCTAATGGAGAATTAGGAAGTCCAGCTCCAGCGGTGGACTGACACACACTGATGATGAAATTCTTCACAATTCATGTCGAATTCTATTGACAGGAATGTATAATCGAATATCTGTCTAATCGTAATTGTTAATAAACTCTAATTATTAGGTTACTTTACTTTACCTAGGTAGCCTCTTTATAAATACTTTTAAGGACTGAGGATTTTGAATGAGTAGATTTGGATTATCGTTTTTTTATAATCCGTATTGTAATCTATTAACAGGAATTACTATTCGTCTGATCCAAATTGAAGCTTAATTGAAAGGAACCAATTATTATTATCCGGATGTAGCTTCCTAGTATCGTTATATTGGATCGTTCAATAAGTTTCGGGTATTAGAGTATTATTGATGTATTGATCTCCCTTACATAAACTACATCGTCTGTCATTTAGTAAATTGAATTTTAAAAATGTTTTGTTGAGGGAAATGTTAAATTTTTAAGTCAATATTGATTATGTTTTTAGCAAATTTTGAGCAATTTTTTATATTTTGTTTTGTGTTTACGCGAAGACTACACATGATGTAATAAAAGACTTGGTGGATTTTATTGCGTTAAATTTCATTTACAATTTTCCTAAAATTGTCTTTATTGCTTTTTTTACTAAGCAATGTTCAGATATGTTCAGATATTATTTATACGTTTATTTCACGGGAAAATATATCAGACACATAAATCAGGTGCCTCTGTGAGATGATAGTATTATATGACTAATGTCTGTTTAAAGTTGTTGATGAAGTTGTTGTTATTAAGCAATTTTTTATTACGAAATATCTTTACTATGGTCCTTCCTCCTTCGGTCGTATACATTTTTTTACTTTTTTATTATAAAATAAGGCATACGTTACAACACGTTAGCTATGGCGCCTTCTGGTCTTCCATTGGTGAATTCTTATCGAGTCGGAGTCGGAGTACCTCCGACTTTCCAAAATCCTAAAACTTTCTCAACCAGCCGACTATCCGCTACTAAATAAACTTTTAATTTAATTATCAGAGATATACAAATAGGTAACACTTTCAAACAAACCTGAAGCTTGACATTGAGCACTGGCATACAAAACGTGCACATACTCTTCATTAATGCACCCAACTAAATGTTCTAATCCGACGTTACTTGGCATCGTCCATAAGCGTCGCCCCACACTTAACGGGCATGCATAAAGTATGAACGCGATACCTGCCCGTTTTCACTCTCGATGCCTGCGTACAACGACGCAATTACGCTGCCGTGTTGAGTGTTTATAAAGTGAATTTTATATGGGGGATGGAGTTTTATGGGCGGGCTCCGACGAGACGACATGGTGTTGCGCGACGTTAATGTTGTATTTTCGAATATATTGAGGGGAAGTGTAAGGTAGAAACTGATCCATTTGGTTGTTCGTCTTAGAAGTACTTAATAATATTTAAAAGTTATTTCAATGTTGGATAAACGTTTTTTCAGTGTTTACAACTTACGTTGTGATATTTTTACCTTACAAATATGTTGGGGATTGCTCAGAAGTCCCTAAATCTTAATCTTTTCTATTATAGTGCCTAATTTGTTATACGGTGACAAACATACACATTTTTTTTTATGTTGATAGGTTATAAGAAGTGGTATCTTTTCACTATTGGCTGTTAGCACTGCCTTATGGCTCGTAGATATTACGTGCCAGTCAGTGATTTTAATAACGGACAAAGCTAGCGGTAATTGATAAATAATTCCGTTTCACGAATTTTATCGCGTTTTTTTTCTTAATTATTTCCTAATTTCAAAATAAATACATGTTTTAGGGATGCTGGATAAGGTACAAACCAAAAAACACTATATTGTTTATCATGGGCAATATTCGCGTAAACAACATGTGTGTTTTAAAAACAGCCATGTCCTTTTTAACCACAAAACGTTTGTACCGACGTTTCATTGTTTCGTATTCAATTCACGTTCCGTGTAGAGACAAAAGCGTTTGACCCGATATAAAAATCATCGGTAACCCGTTAAACGGGCCATTTTATGGGGCGGCCATTAAAGTGCTATACGATTGGAGGCGTCAGCCGGGGCCAATAACGAACGTCCATATGCATAGCGTATAAGCGCGCTTAGAACTTATGGTTAGCAATATGAAACTCGATTTTAGTAAACTAACTAATGTTGAAGAGGGAGAAAGACTACCGGGAGCCGAGGCTTTGTATTAAAAAAATAGTTGCCTGTAAAATCGGTATACGGGCGAAAGTTTACGTGACAACGTCCTTTAGTGATAGAATGATGGTAATGTGAACATTCATTCGCATAGTAGGAAGAAGGATCAAATTTATTAAAACAATTCTAACTTACTAACTAATTCAACGACTCGAGTGTAAGAGAGACGCAAGGCATGTGCCGGTGTAAGCATGCCCCTCTTTCTCTTTCTCTCTTTCACTTAAGCAGGCCAACAGGACGCGTGACTCTCACTTTCTTTTATCGTTGCTTATGGAGAGCGTTACGTGAGCGGCGCCGTGACACAGTTTTCGAAAGTGCCTTCCTATCTTAACCAATTTATTAGATGTTGTCACGTCAAAAGTACTATCATTTGTATCTCTTTATATTACGGGCAGTACAATGACGTATGGAATATCGAATGACGACTACCGGCTCTCTTTAATATTAATCTACCTCCATTTTTATACAATTTTGTGATAATCCATTTACCTAACCATTTATTCTACAAAACTGTATAAAACAAGTTGTTACTACATCGACAATATAAACCGAAACATGATCTCAACCGAATATACACTATTCAATTTTAATGATGTCAAAATAAATATAGAAACGAGACGTAAATAAATATATATTTCCATTTCTAAGATTTGAGACAAAAAGCTTATTATGTCCGTTGAATGTCATCATATACCTCAACGAATTTATCACGGTTTCAACAGACGAAACTATTTACTTAAAACGCACTAACAGCACAAAGCGATCACATAAAGATAGAACAACGAGAGACTAATAAAAAAAAGCGTTCCTTGCTCGTTTGTGCAACTCATGCGTGGAGGGAACTGAACAACACTTGTTTAGGTACGAACGTCGGCGTCGGAGAAAATCGACAACCCGGAAATTGTATTGTGAACTCGACCACGTTTGAGCCCCGCGTCGATACGTTTCCACGAAAATATATTCGGCTTACTGTCTGTCTGTGTCGCTTTAGCAATGGACATAACTCAAACGCTTTGAAGCATCTAAAAAAGATTTAAATGGCGTTATTATTAGGTAGAACAGAATAGGTATATGTGAAAATTAGTTTTCAGGGACGATGCGTATGTTGTTTTGATCGTACGCAAACGTTATATTTTCTTCACCACCCAAAGGTTGATTAGGAAAGAATGCCAACGCCATTAAGTACTGTACGTAAGTATTGTACTCAATATTATTATTTTGTGTACAAGAAGTTTTAATAAATAAACAAGTAAGTTTATTTTACGGAGTCAAAACTGGAAAAAAAAAATAAATGTTATGTCAAAAGCTCATCAGCAAAAGACGAACGCGTATTTATTGGTGAAACTCGGCCATTCTCAGTCCCCACGCAATGTTTATCCTGCAACAGTGTCCGACTTTATGTGACCAATTAATTTTGCCATTAGATTTTGATCTCTAAATTGGCTTAACTCTATCGTGTTTATTACCTTGTAGCGGTCCACGCCGAATTTACACTGGTGGACTTTTTTAAGCATTTTGCTTATTAATTACTTAATGATTTTCACACCTCGAGTTGATTCAAATGAATTATAAACATTAATTTTTAAGTTATTATTGCTACTCAGTAATGATGATGGTGTTCTCCTAGTCGATTCCGACTACGGCGGCCGATCTGTATTAGTCGAGAGATGAACCGACTGCGCAGGTGATGTTATAGTGCACATGTGTACGTGCAAACAAAAGTGCAACGCCTATTCCTTTATACACTCAAAGCCCGATGGGATGGTATAACCAACCGACGACTAAGATAACGAACACGACCGCAGGGAGATCGAGGCAGGACCGACTTTTTCATGCCCAGCCGACGCATGGATCTGTACTTTACAGACAGTCGGGTGATCAGCCCGTATGGCCCTAAGCAACTAGGAAACAACTTAGAAAATTGTTAAGCCCCGCAGGATTCGTACCCACGACCTCCGGTTTCACCTCTAGGCTACAGAGGCAGTAACTCAGTAATTATGTATCTTTAAATTAGTAAAACAATTTTTGAAATATGTCCAGTAGTTTTTGGGTCCATTCGTTACGTACAAAACTTACCTCCTTACAATATTTCTGTTGATAATGATAATAGATTTTTTTGTATATCTTAATTAAGTTAATGCTCCGGTAACATCAGGTGTAACATTGTCCCTTTTGAGTTATAAATAAAATAATGTACGTGTGAGCGACTTTGGGAAACGATACTTTACGGGATCATACGCTAGAGAGGGAGGTTATATCTCGCGCACCTGGTCGCCTGTCGAAAGTTTTTAATTGCTCAGAGCTGACCCAAGCTTAATCAATGCTTTGACAGTTGCTCAGTGCGTTTGTAAATATTGATTTTTTTTCAGTCGCTATAGCGGTATACTTTATAAAACGGAGGTCGTGGGTTCGAATGTCGCGGGGAAACAACGTTAAAATGTTTAAATTATTTTATAATTATCTAATTCTCTTCTATAATTATTTTCTGGTTGGTTAGGACAATATAGGCCGATCACCCAATTGTCTAAGAAGTAAGGTGGGCATGTAAAAAGTCGGTCCCGGCAGTCAAGACCATCTTTGGCCGTCGTTATAGAATTCTATGGACACAAGGTAGACTGAGATGTCATACGTCTTGTTGCCAGTGTTGAACCACGTGACCACGGCCGCTGGAAAGCGTTCGAAACGTCAAGAATTTTGAATGATAAATAAACGCGATGAAATTCGTAAAAAGTAATTTTATCCAATAATGTGTAGTATTCGCGTAAACAAAAGAATTAAATACGTACGATGCCAATTCGTTGTCATGGTTACGTTGTTTACATTGATTCTATGTCTTTTTTGGTCGGTATGGTTTATAGTAAAATTTCACATATAAAGTAAAAAAATAAAAAACTTGGATGTGGTTTTTTTTATTTAAGCACAATACCTTGTTGATTTATTACATAAGTTTTTGTTGTTTTTTATAATTACGTATTTGTATTTTGTTTTTATAAAATCGTCTTTGTTGCACACAGAAGAATTAACGATGATAAATTATTATTATGTTGGTGTCTGTTGAGCAGAGAATATAAATTATTTTACGTTATTAATGATGCAGTCAAAGTGCAGCGTTCGTTCATTTATTTAGCACGCGCTTGCATTATACGGAGATTGTTGTGTGGTTTTTCAGTTCTCATCGTATTTATGTTTTGATACATTGAATTGGTACGTGTTTACTAGCGACATCTAGTGGTGGTTAATGTATACTAACATGCGCATGCGTTACGCAAATGTTGTCGATGTTGTAGATCGTTTATAGATGGCGCCACTGTACATATGGCTTAATTATATATGGTTATGTGTTTTTTCTCAATATATGATCATATCACTAAGTGTTATTTCAGTTTTTCAATTTACGTTATATTGTCACGGTGACCTATATTGTACATTGAGTTTAAGTTTATTAAACGCTATTTTGACAATATAATTTTTTTGGATTTTGAGATTTAATAATGCATAATATTTTTTTTTAATGATAATGGTAATAATTTTCATGTTTGGAAAGAACTAAATATAAACTAAATTAGTAGATAACATAAAACTACACCAAGTTCCTATATAAATGCTGTTTTTATGAAATTTTATGCTGTTCTTTTTGCAGTAGTTTTGTGCTTATTTCATTAACATTAGAAGGATTGGGACTAACTGTAATACGTTTCTCTAAGTTACATAAACGTAACTTACCGAAATTAATTTTTGTTAAATATGCTATTACTGTAATTATAACACTGACTAAAACTTAGAAAATTTAACTAAAATGTATTTTCTGGCATTACCTTTGTTAATTAACTTGAATTGTTAATAGAATATTTTATGGCATCACTCTCTTAAAAGTAAGAAATTTAGTATGCGACATTATTATATTCAGGAGCATAAATACTAAAGTCTGTGAAAAGAAAATGTATGTACGTAAATTTTCCTCCATTCCGAAGTTAATCTTTATTGCTTAGCAACCTCCTGAGGTCTTAAAGTGGTTATCTCCATAAGCAACACCCTACAAAACAAAGTTAGCGAGCGGCGGCGAATAATTTGATTATTTTGTTAGCGCGAAGAAACCCTGCCATGCTATTTGAAACCTTATTATTATCATTTTTAGGTTTCATTTCGTTATGATGATGTGTCCCAATGGAGGCTTGTTACGGTGTGATAGATCGATTCGAATAGTTACAGTCTACGATTATGTCCTTTTGGAAGTTTCTGATATGTTCATAAACCACCGCATTGCGCTTCTGCGAGCCTGGTACCTTAAAGTGTGAATTTTCAATTTTGTACCGTACTTTTTTTTAGACTGGCAAAATTATGCATAAAAAAAAACAAAAACAACTGCTAATTAGATATTATTGTGGTTTTTATTAAAAGCTTTTATGCGACTGGGAAAATACCCACGCGGTGTGAATTTATGTTGAAAAAAATGTGGATAATATCACTTCTGTGTTCCGTAATCCATATTTTTACCACGCGAATACTGCACGTTATCTTCAGAACACATTGCAGCGGCCACGGTTCGTCCCGCGACCTACCTTATTTAATACCATACCATACTTATACATAGTGATTACCGTAAAAAGTGCGACACAACTGTCAGCCGTCTTAGTGCACTGTTTTATTTATATATTTTACACAAATTTATTTCTTAAAACACATACACATACAATCATTTAATTAGGTATGTATTGATCTACACATAAATCGAAAATAAAAGTAGTCCTCTTGCACTCTTCATGTACCGTTTTGTTCTTTTTTCTAATATTTCTAAAACTATTAATATTATATCCAAAGTATTACAGAAACAACTGTCACACGTATTTAAATAAGATTGTTATATTCAAAAAATACACGTACAAGTTATGCTTCGAATTCTAGTTGATAAATAAAGGTTTATTGAAATTAAAACGGGAATAGTGACAACAATATTTTGAACGTACGCTTCGAGCGACAAATGATCGATTTGTTTTCGCAAGCGGTACATCTAAACATACAAAAGACACGTCTAGTTCTACATTCGAGCCTCGTTTTACACACGTTGCATGTAATGTAAGTAAATTCCCAAATCCCTTACGAATCTCGGGTGCCACTCTCCGCTCAGTAATCCAATAGTAAGACGCTCTGCAGCGTTAAGTTACCGAGTAATCCATCTGCAGTGCAGTTTAAATTTAGACATACGAGTCAGACATACGTTTCTATTTATATATCTATATTAATTATAGAAATGTTGCAATTGTTTGAAGATTGACAAAAAAAAGAAAAGGCTGAAGAAACTCTAAAATCTTTAGTTGCTGCCGTTAAAATGGGTATTCCTGTTTTATAATTATACTAGCGAGCCGCCCCAGCTCCGCATGGATGCAATATTGATATCTGTAAAATTATAAAATATTATGAATTAATTATATACATAAACATCCCTCTTCAATCAAAAAAACCGCTTCAAAATCTGTTGTGTAGTCGATTTAAGCATACATAGGGATATAGGGACTGAAAAAGCGACTTTTTTATACTATGTAGTGATTTGTGATAGCAGAAAGGAACATACGACACTTTTGAGAGAGATATTTTTAGTGTTCACGTCATATGGGCTTATTTAATGATACTGAAATTTTGGCTGATAAATAAAACTTAGGTAACCTGCGTCTGGACCATATTAAACAAATATCGGCCTGAAAATCCAAGCCTGGTAGTTCATGCCTGACATAAAGTAGAGGTGAAATGGTAGATGCCTCACTAAACCTAATGTTCAATTGATACTGATTGAATTTGTAAGTTGATTGAAGATTTTAAAAAATAACAAAGTGAGTTGGTTGCTCCAAAAGCACAATTTACAATACATGCTATTGAACATATTTTAATTTATTTAATAATTAATCTAACTAATTAACCGCCTTCGTAGTCTAATACTATTGGCCCTTGCTTATATGAACCGGAGGTCGTGGGTTCGAATCCCGCGGGGAAACAACTTTGTGTTATCGTTGTTTTCTGATTGGTTAGGACAATTCGGGCCGATCATCCAATTGTCTGAAAAGTAAGATGGACCATGAGTCGGATGGGCATGTAAAAAGTCGTTCCACCCACCAACTCGCATTGAACCAGCGTGGTGTTGTGACGATGATGATAATGATGACAATGTTGAATCATTGTTACTTTTTGTAATCATCATCATCTTTCAACCTGTGATAGTCCACTGCTGGACATAGCCTCTCTATACACCCCTATCCATTAGGGGTTTGGACCGTATCCCACTTCAGCTGGTCCAATGCGGGTTGGTGGGTGGATTCGACTTTACATGCCATCCGACGCATGGATCATCTTACTTTTCAAGACACATTGGGTGATCGCCCAAATTCAACCTAACTAGGAAACAAAATGAAAATTTGATTGAGTCCCGCAGGATTCCGAACCCACGACCTCCGATTTCTAAAGCACACGCCCATACCACTAGGCTACGGAGGCAGTACGGTTTTGTAATAAACGTATGTTTATAATTATAACGTACGTTTTTTATAAGCATTGACGAAGCCTCGGTTTTTTCTGTATTATTACATTATAATAAGGTAGGTAACAATTAGATAAATTCCTCTGTACTTTTTCAGGAAGTGTCGCATAACAAAGTTCATGTAATTCGTTTTACCTGTTAAATGTAGGAACGAGCTTTATTTAGCGAGGGATTATTTTTTTAAAATCTCCATTTTCCCTAATGAGGGTGACACCTCATTCGCGAGATTTTCCTGCCCAATTATATTTTTTTACCTTGATTAGTTCGTTATTTTTTTTACGGTCCTCTGAAAGGTAAAATTGAAAAATATTTAAATACGTAGCTTTTCTGAATGGGAAAAATGTTTTCGTTTTTACTTAAAAATATAGCAATTTTTAAGTTATGTGGTAATAATTTTTTTTAGAATGATTTATAAGGCTTTTAACTATAATGTCATTTCTGCAAAAACAAACCCTTCACTTTGTTGATAAAGAATATTCAAATGAAGTCAACTTGTCTCACAGTGTTATTTCGTTTTTGAGTTAGGTCTAAATAAAAAAATAATTGTTTAATTGTCTTTAGTAGTGCCTAGGTTTTTACCGGTGGTAGGTCCCCTTTTTACAGGAGACCGTCTGGGTGGGTACCACCGCGGTGCCTATTTCTGCCGCGAAGCAGTAGTGTGAAAACACTGCTGTGTTCCAGTTTGAAGGGCACCGTAGCCAGCGTATTTACTGGGTAAACGAGACTTAACACCCTATGTCTCACGGTAGGCAGCGCGTTGGCGATACCACTGGTATTGCCAATGTCTATGGGCGTCGGTGACCACTTTCCATCAGGTGGCCCGACTGCTCGTATGCCTGCGTATGCCATAAAAAAAAAGGAAAGTCATGCTAGAATACTTTTACAGATACATTTATTTCGTGACACTTTATTGGCAGTAATGCTCCCGGAACGATTTTTCTTTCGTATAAAGTCAGTTGTATTACTATTTATGTCTATACCGTGCCTTTTTGTACTTGCTATATTACCTAAGTGTCTTAATAAAATTAAGAATCTCGCTATATGGCCAATTTTTCGGTTAATTATAACCTTAAGCAATGAACTAATTCAGTAAATAACTATTAGTCACTTGTTATTATAGGAAACTCATACAAAAGCTGTCTACCACAATATATCAACAAACCAACAATATACCAACTATCTGCCACATTATGAAGAACTTATATATATATATTTTTCATATGACGAGTCACGCTTACCGGAAATTAAATCACTGCATTAACTCATTAAATCCAAACTAAGTCCCCTAATGTCGTTTAGACACGCTCCCGTACATGTCTAATACATCTATTATAACATAACTGACATAATTACTTAAATGTTATATATACTATACAAATATAACTCCCGTATATATATTTAGTATGTATATATATATATATATATTAGCATTATTAAGAGAAAAGATATAATGGAATTTAACGATTTTTACTATCGACGTATCGAAACCATTTCAGTAATTGTGTTTTATCGAATACTAACGACCCGCTCCGGCATCGCACGGTTGCTGATAGAAAATATACCTACAATATTAAGCACATGTTATACATATAAATCTTCCTCTTCAATCACTCTATGTATAAAAAAAACCGCATCTAAATCCGTTGAGTAGTTGAAAAGATTCAGGCATAGGGATATAGGGACAGAGAAGGCGGCTATTCGTAAATAAAAGAAAGAAACAATAGTATTTTTAAACTTTTACGTTGATAAATTAGACTCAAAATACCATATTGCGAGCAGAGAAAAAAATTCTTAGTAATTGCTATAATAATAAAAAATATTTGTAAAAAAACGACAACTGTAATTCTAAAATTATATTTAACGATAGTTAATAACAATTCTTATATAAAATATTATAAATTAGATATAATAATCCCGTAAAAATTAAGATGAGACACATAAAACGAAGCTACATAATGAAAAATATACGTAACCTTATAAAAGTGAATCTGACAGATTTGTTTCTAAATGTCAATGTAAATAATATTTAAGTATATGTATGTATATATATCTGAATCTATACGTAAATATAACTTGGCGGCTTGTTATTTCCTTAACAATTTTTTTATATGATCTAACTTTCCTAACTTATCTATACGAATAAATAATATTGATGTGTTTCCCCTGTTTGTAACTTTTTTTTAAATTAATTGATTGCGATATATTAGCAGAATATTTTGATTTTTTTTTTTACTTTTTTTGTCTGTTTGTTATGTCTAATTTCTATAGGCGATGTCACTGGGTGTAATTTAGGCTACTTTTTGTTGGAAAAAAAATTTTTTTACACACAGACGAAGTCGGAGGTAACAGCTAGTTATGATATATAGCGCACAGAGTTGGTAACAGCTCATCAGTGTAATGAATTCTCGTGTCGTTTTCGCGTTTGCGCTTGTAATGCTTCGTTTAGTTATGAGGATAAACTAACAACGAGGAAGTGTTCGCTATGATGGATTTCTTTAAATTTGCCCGGCATTCACGTTATAATTATGCGCCATTTGAGTAGTACGTGACAATTGTGGAAATCGATTGTACGTGTCTATTTCGCGATGAGCTGATGACAGTTTTTTAGGCTATCTTCTGCTAACAATAAATGGATGTTATTAAGAGATTATGATTGTGATGCTACTGGAAATAATATATTATATTATAATATAGTAGGTATAGTAGAGTTTATGGACTCCTTAAAAATTATAAACGAGGTGTAGGTGATTCTTCTCACCTACAGATACGATACTTTTTTTTAGAATTCAATAATTTTTTGTTTAAATAATCTGTTTTAAATTCTATTCAAGATGACTCAAATTAAAACTGTAATGAACGAAATGTTATTCCTCTAAACAGGTTACTTTACTCATATTGTTATTGTTCTTTAATGAACATTCAGTATATTAAACTGTCTCTCGTAACTAGTAATATCATTCTATTATATAACGAGAAGTAAAGAATAACATGATGGCATGTTCATAAAGTATTTATTTTCGTGGCTGGCAGGAATGACCAAGGCCTGTAAAAAGAAAAAATCGTGTAAGGGAACCTAAATCCGCCCATTTACTTGTATTTTAAATCGTGAGCCATCTTAATAAATATGTTTTTTAATCAAAATACAGTTAAAACTCGGTTTTGTTGTGATATCAAAAAAAAGGGACAAAATGTTACGAACATGAATTGTGCTTCTTTATTGTGATTCCTATAGTTTCATATGAGTAATACGTGTACCTACTGTTATAAACTGCACGCCGTTCCGTTTACCGGAGCTCAATATGTAACTTGAATTTCAGCTATTTGTTTCGTTATATTGCTCGCATGCCTTTGATAAGCGAGCTCTCCGAAAGAATTTCACATGAGAAAGTATATGAAATTCTCGTACCATGTACTTAAACATCTCTCCTTTGTTTCAGATCCGTACAATGTAGCGTGAGCATGGAGCCGGGACTGTGAGAGTATCGATAAAGAGCCTCCCAACACTACTGTCGCGCGCCCATTAGCGACGTATAATGGGAGATTGAAATGCGCGTGTCGTGTTCTGTGAATAGTGATGTCAAGTGTTGTAGACAGCGGTTATCGATAGTCGTGACGATGGCCACGATGGATCTGACCAATGAGGTGGTGCGGCTTAGGGCCGAGCTGGAGAAGGTGTCGGCGGAGAGGGACATGCTCCTCTGCGAGGTGTCCAATCTACGGCGGGAGTTGGAGCTCAGCGAGTTGAAGCAAATGGGCGATGACAGGTGAGATATCTTAAGAGTTTCCGGTAAAAGTTCCGAAAGTAAGCTTTACTGACATAATGACCTTTTGCGAAATATTTGCTTTAATACGGGCACTTGACTACGTCGTTTCGATTGATTATATCGAAGCTTCCAATAAACATAACGTGCATTAAGATACCAAAAAATATTGTGTTTTTGATAAGAACTAAGTACCTATATGTTAAGATATACGAAAAAAGTTAATTTAAAATATTGTAAAAGATCCTAACATGAACAAAATTAAATAACTTTTAGGTCTGTTACAAACTGACGGCTTCGCGGAAAGACCAAATTGGACTAAATTATTGTTTATATGGTCATAGAAACGCGTACACGTAATATCACGTTATATGCTACAATTAAACGTTTTAAGTCTGTACTTTGTATTATTGTGTGATAGTGACTTAAATAAAGTATAAGTAGATTATTAATGGATAGATCACGGCAAGATGGAGTGACGACGTTCGCGAAGTGGCCGGTGTGGGCTGGATGAGAATAGCCGAAGATAGGAAGCGGTGGCGTGCATTAGGGGAGGCCTATGTCCAGCAGTGGACTAGCGCAGGCTGATGATGATGAGATTATTAATTACACTACGTAACAGTTTATTGCAGAAGTATTTGTCATTACGTTGTAAGCACTTTGTGCAACAGTTTTTGTAAGCACATAAAGTAACTTGGCCGATGTTCAAGACAAGTATTTATCGAATCAATACAAATTGTGGCGACAATTAAGCAAGAGAAACAAACAACACAAGGTTGCCGAGAGTTTTATTCGTGTCACGAGAAAAAAAAATAACACTATATGTACATTTGTTGATGTGTACACCGCGGTGACAAAATTGACAAGTTGGTAAACGCAATTTAAACTGTGTGACATGTCCTAATTCTACTTTTACTAATTGGCGAACTTACTCGTTTGTGTTAAATTTAAGATATATTGAATCAGTTTGAGAACAATTTCATACATATGTTTATAATTGTGAATTCAAAGCCGATTTTGGCCGTTATCAATAAATCTGTCGATTTAACTTAAATTCGTCTTTTCGTAACAATACATCGCAATCTGGAGCTTCATTGATTTATAATAAAGATGTTACCAAAAAGCTCCACGTTGCTAAGAATAGTTGTCCAAAACTTTAAGTTTCACAACAAAGTTTAGACTTTTGACGAATATGCCAACATGTTATTACACTTATTACAAACTTTACAGTTCAATACATTTTTTACTTACGATTTGTATTATTTTATTGCAAAAATGTTTTAAACAATTAAATAATTATACTAAAGCAAAGTTCGACCATTCTAATGAACTTAAGAATGCGAAACAATTTATATTTTAATAACTCGAAGGGCAGAAAGGTAAGAGGATTATATTAAGCTGAATTGTTGTCTTCAAATTATAACCGTCAAAAGAGAGGACTGAGGACTGGAGAAGATTTTCTATAATGTTTATCATCAGTAACAATATTTTGCGATGAATTTGTAATGTAAAGCTGTAACAAGTTCTAAAAGTCCAAAGTGAACTTAGTTGATACTTTAAAAAAATATCATTATATTTTATAAAACAGCTGAACTCACCTCAAATTGGTATTGGTGCGGACTAGTTTCATACCTATAGAAGGCCCTTCATCACGACGAATAGGATTTTATAGAATATGTTTTCAGGGCAATGTCTCACAAAAGTTTTAACTGCGGTTCAATCAGTATAAAAATATATTAAACTTTTTTTCTAGCGTTCAGTTGGACCGTCTGAAAAATCTCAGCGATAATAGTTTATTTTTTCTATAGAATTCTCACGTGTGCAATTGTAGATTATCGGCATCGTAAAGTCCTGTTTGGAAATTTAACAAACACTGAAAATTACAGCAATTCTATATATATTATTAAATAAAATGATGTCATGCGTCTTGTTGCCAGTCAGACGCATGACATCTCAGTCTACCCCGTGACCACGGCCGCTGGAAAGTGTTCGAAACGTCGGGAATTTAAAAATGTAAAATAAACGCGATAAAATCCGTAAAGTCATTTTTAATAATGATAATATTGCTAAATAGAAATAATATAATTCTATATAGCTTTAATTCTAGTTTATTAAAATCTATAAAGCAACTAATTAAGCTGTCGGCAACGATAATTTGTTTTCAAAATTACATCATATATGTGGAACACACTACTATTTGCTGTATTTCAACACATTTGAATTCAAAGTTTTATAATTTTATTGGTTTTTAATAATATGCCTTCATATTGAATATACATTTTAACATATTGTGCAAAATTCATTACACCGCTATGTTCATGATCATTTCACGTTACAGATTATTTGGTTGGTGATCAATTCTCTAATTGACTGTACTACATAAGTACTACACAATCACCAAAGTTACCAACATCAAAGATAAAAAAGGCAATCCGTCGTACTCCCTAATTCGGCTGCCTAATTCTCATCCCGTACGATATATTCCTATCACGCTTGCCCTAATCGACTTTTTTCGTTCACTAATACACCATATTTTCTTCTCAGATCGTTTTATTCCCGACACGTAGATAAACAAAGGCGCTACAATTTCGAATTGCTCCAGAGAATCGGTTGTTCCGCCCTGCTCTATATATTCCTAGAGAAAATAATGGCACTAAGCTCGGCGGAACACGCAGTGAATTACACTCGAACTCCTTTTGGTTTTAATATTTTTATGTCTAGGTTTTTCGTGATGTCGTGAATTTGGTTTCTCGCCAAAACCGAAATATTCACGTACGGTTTTCACTTACAATTGTATATTTTTATAACCATATGCGATTGATACTAATATTGCTCGAAAGCCCTGCTGATGTCTGATAATAAATGTGACTAGTCCATTTATTTAATGGTTCATTCAATTTATTAGCCAATATTCCACTAACCAAATAGGATTTATTAGCAAATTAGACTTACTTTCATTCGAGATTCGGACCTACTTTCTTTAGTTTGCATAGAGAGCGGTTTTAATATATAAGGTGTACCTAAACCAGGTTATGGCGACATGCAGCTGTTTTTAAAAAAAGGTAATGTGCTCCAAAGTATATTTTTAATAATCTTTTTTGCGGTCCGCTTTTCGTAAGCAAAGCTTGTACGAAAATAAAAAGGTCCCCGCAGGATTCGAACCCACGACCTCAGGTTAATCGTCACTTATTGGAAATGTCATAAATAGAAATAAATGTTCTGTGCTGCCCCATTATCCGTATAGTCACCCCCTGTCGCTCACAGCTCCCTGGCTCGTGTCTGTTACCCCATTGTTCCGGCTTGGAGTCTTCCGACAGAATGACGCCATGCGTCACATTACATAAACGGAAAACTTTCCGGCCCTCTGCTTTATTTTTCTTCATACATGTCAACCGTGGCAAAAGAGGTTTTAGTGTTCTACTTTTTCTGTTTCCGGCCAGTAGCATTGATAGATGTTATGATACTAAAATTGGAATGACAAGAGGGATTTTTTAATATTATATTGTTTTTAAATGATTAAACTATTGATATGTTTAATTTAATTCAACATAAAGTCATGAATGTATGTTGTTATAAAACCTAATAACACGTTATACGTTGGTTACAATACCAATCTAAATATAATTGTTATCTTTGGAAAAAGATGGAAGCGTAATATACTTTATCTTTAATGCAAGAAAATAAATAAAATAAAAAGCTCATTTTAGCTCGCATTTACTAGCATACTACTGAAGCATAAAGTCCTAAAATATCCCGAATTTTCGGACCCTTTGCTGACCCATTGTTATCGGAACAAACAGACATTGTTAATTATATTATATACATTAAAACGCTACGGAATGTTTTAAATAACCCTTAAGTATATATTAAAAACAAAATTTTACCTTAACATTACCGAAGCGAGAACGTAAAAAACGTGCTCACTCCATCTTTGTCTGACACGTCTTACGTCAGCGCACTTACCCACGTCAAAATTACGGAAATGAACTCAAATAATACGTCTCTTACTTGTCATAAGGATCGTATTATTTCTACGTTTTTGACTTCTCTGATACGACACATAGCCGTTTCGTATTTAAGTACATAAACATAATTTCATGGATGGAGGAAAAGTTGGATGTTTAGCTGGAAAGATATTATTTATTTTAATGGTTTTAAGACTACAAAAGCAACTGACTTCAGTTTAAAAATCATTTGAGCTGGGTAATTTGGCGTTATAACATTGTAAGCGAATAATGAAACAATTAGTTTAATAAAATAATGATGATGAAATGTTTTGCTAAGATTGAATGTAAATGTAGTATTAAAACAGTGAATGAAGCATACCGTTTGCGGTTCTGCATTAATCTCTACTAAATCATGAAGTCGTATAATTTTGCTGCTTTCGCTTCAAGCGTTAAACACAAAAACTACTGGTTTCACTATAAAATTTACTTCGATAGAGCTGTTCATAACTGTTTAAAAAGGTTACTGTTTTTATTAACATTAATGACCATAAAAAATATGCTACCGGCGACTGTGTTAACAAACACATAAATCAACTGAAAGAATAAAAAATCAAATTTGTCCGCGACACTTATAAAAAGCTTTATTTTTTTACTAAATTATGGATTCCAAGGCAATTTCCATAAACCACGTTGTACTCAATAGCTTTTTCATATAGAATAACCTTAAGAAATATGTTAAGCCAATATTTAAGAAAAGAGGAATTTGTCCTCAGCTTGTTATGAAGACATTACACGCTGGTCCATTGCGGGTTGGTGGGTGGACCGACTTATATGCCCATCCGACGTATAGCTCATCTTACTTTTCAGACGGCCAAAGTTGTCCTAACGAACTAGGAAAGGATTTAGAAAAGTAGTTTAGTTCCCGCAGGGTTAGAACCCACGACCACCAGTTTCTAAAGCACACGCCCATACCCCTAGGCTACGGAGGCAGTTAAAAATTTTATATAATATCAAAAAAACATAATTAACTCCATTATGCACGCAAATACTACACATTATTGAGTAAAATGACTTTCACGGGAATTATCGCGTTTATATCCATTTTGAAGATCAATTTGTTTCTGTGTCCGAACTGAACTATCACAACTTTTTGGCTGTTGTTGTTGTATTTGTCCATTCGCGGAACAAGAAAACTCCCAAGAAAAAGCGTCCCCTGAAAGTTGCCTTTCACCGCGGTCGCCGTGTGACGGAATGCCTTTTCATTTTCAACGATCCCAAATAAATATTTGAGTGTCGATGTTATTTCTTCGAACTGAGCGGGATAAAAAAAGTACACGTCACACTTTCGCTACCTCCATTTTCCCTTTCTTCGTTTACCGTGACTTCGTTCGATTCAAATTGTGTTATGTGTTCGAGCGAATTTTGTGTCGGATTATTACTGACCTTATCAGATTGTTAACGTTGATTCGTAGGCGTAATATGGTTGACTTACGTGTCGGAACAAACGTAAATGTCAAATGAAACAAAAAAACAACGTGCATATATATTAAACTACGTGTAATTTTTTTAAGATATAAGAGCAGTCGGGCCACCTGATGGAAAGTGATCACCTACGCCCATGGAAATAGACAATACCAGGTCAAAGTTAAAGTCAAAGTCAAATATCTTTATGCAATATGTATTCAATATGTTTTCTTATTGATCGTTAAATAAACTACCACCGGTTTGGAATTAGAAGCGTCTGACCTGAGAAGACAGGTGTAAGAAGGGGTATCACCATCGCGCTGCCAACAATAATTTTAGTCTATATTATGTAGAACAAATACCACTTTATTTCACTCAGTCGTTTAAGCAGGATGCCAGTACAAACTGATAAAGAGACTGGCAAAGTTTTTTTACGCGGTTCTATATGCTTTTGATTTGTATTAAGTTATTTAATGAAAAAAGCAAACTTCCAACATAACCGTTTTAATTTAAATGTAGAGAAATAGACTTTACTATTTCATTGTAGGTTTTTTTAGTCATCAAACTCTCTGTCTGGCTCTGTCTAAATACAATGCTACACCTGAGTATATTACTTAAGATAATTTAGAATATATGATTATAATATACTCAAAATTATTTATTTAGATTACATAACCAGTATTAACTGTATTGTATTAAAGTCAAAGTCAAAGTATTCGAATTTTATCAGGACTTTATCATTTAAAAAAAACCAAAATGAAACCTGCACTAATTATATATTAACTCAAGACAATTTAGAGCTTATAATTAAAAAAAAATAAAAACACGCCAAATATGAAACGAAGGCATCCTTTAGTTTAGTCAAGCCGACTTTTAACTACGGTTTTACTTGCATCCACTTGGTACTCGATAACGCTCTATAAAATTCAACCTTCACCCAGTATAGCTAATATTAGACGGGTGCTGTAGCAAAATATATCAGGGTCCCTCTTCTATATGTTGCGGCCATGTTACTCGCCCGAGGGCCCATGTGTAATGCGATGAATCGGCGTGTATTCAAGTCACTCTCTTCTCTCTTTTGGGAGTTGTTACATAGATAGAAAAACATAATGTTAGAAAAGTTAAAATTACAATACATTAACTTGGAGTAACCATAAATATGAGCGACTTTAATGCTTCGTACGACCTCTTCCATGCGACCAAGCTGGTCAGATGGGAATATATCCCATCTATAGAATTTGTCGTTCTCTATAAGTAAAATATAATATTATTTTATTTGTCATCTATGCGTTGATTACAATTGCCTTAAATTGCTTATTAAGATGCTGTTTATAATATTTCTTCGTTAATTTGTTTATCTTGAGTAAAATTTAAAGCAACAGCCTTAAATCGTCTCAAATATTGTTTACTAGCGACACGCTGGCTCCGTAAGTTTGCAATACTGATATCTGTAAAATCTAATGGTAAAATATTTAAATTTATCAGCGTTTCTCTACAATATAATGTATTAATTGTACATTTAAACCTTCCTCTTCAATCACTCAATCTGTTAAAAAAACCGCATCAAAGTCCGTTGCGTAGTTTTAAAGATTTAAGCATACATAGGGATATAGGGACAGAGAAAGCGACTTTGTTTTATACCATTATTTGCTCCTTTAATATTTGTGCAGCGCTTCACTATTCAAAATATGATACAAAATTCTAGTAATACAGTTGTAATTATAGTTATGTATGTAACGTAACTACTAAGTATTTCCGTAATGGTATAATTCTCTTTACAGCTATCGTGCAATAAAAGAAATTAATAGGGAAGCAGCAGCAATCGACGATTAAAAAGCCGAATTTTTAACTCTATGTATTAGCACAGATCATGTAAGCTGAAGTGTTATTTAATTTCACATTAAATGCCATTGTTCTTTATATTTTTAATCAAAGTAAAGCCAAGTCCATTGAACATACTATGAATTCCGCTCCGCGAATAATAACCGCCGAGGAAATTAAATTTCTTTGATTTAGGAGCGACTTCGTTTTTATTCGCTGCGTAAATCAAAGATGGCGGCTCGATACACGTGCTTTTACAAAATGTTTAGTTTTATTTCGTGACTTTATTTGAGTTTTCATTATTAAATGTGTGCTTGTTAGATGTAGAAACGTTTCATTATAGTATATATGGAAGAACACTAATGAATTTCGGTTGAATTAACGTGATGTACAATATTACACCCGTAGGGTAAGGATGCCTATTATGAGATACCATTTCTATTTTTGGGTATTAAAACAAAACTGTTACATTTGAAGCTTTCTGAGATATAGTTTTAGATAGGAAATTTTATGTACTTTAAATGTGTAATAGCTTATTCAGGAGCTAATACAATATTTTTCTGGTTATGCTGTAAAAAGTGAAAAATATCAGAAAAAGTCCAAGGCAAAAAGGTCTCCTATTATGAGATACTAGGGGTTGCTAATATGAGATAGTATCTCATATTAGGTTCCTTAAATTTTAGGGGTTAACAAACAAAAAAAAACAATATTAATGTCATAATCAATTTTTATTGTAGGTAATTTATTAATTAAATATTAAAGACAAACATCAGTCTTAATATTTTGGTACTTAATTATTAAATTATGGACTATCATCCATCAGTCTTCAAAACGGGTTCACAATAATGATTTTTGTACTTTAATTACACTTAACAAAGATTTGAGCTATGCTCACTTATCATAATCATATTTAGCATTTTTAATAAAATATTAAAAGAAAAGTTATAATGTATAGGTAATAACAAAATAAAAATCTCTTCTAAAATATTTTAACTTTTTCCATGTCATAGGGCACATCTAAACATAAAGAACACAAAATGATTGCTGCTACATCTCCACAATCCTCATGAGCCCATTTAAAACAGCTTTGACATTTGGCCCATTTTTCCTCTAGTATCCTGTGAAAGTTGCCGCTACAGTAGGGACATTCAGCATCATATTCATCCCCACTGCTATGTGCGAGCTCAGGCATGTCATCGTCTTCGGAACTGGAACTAACTTTTCAACTTTTCTTTGAATGTATTTTTTTTCATTGTTTGCTGTTTTTATTTAAACGTTTCTTCTGTCCTTTTTATTTTCTTTTCTTGCTTTTTATTAAGGATTCTACTAGTGAATTCTTATACGGAGAAGCCGTAATTACAGAAGCTGATCCAGTTCGAGTTTTCTTAGAAGAAGAATTGTTCTTAGGTAGTCTGGGCACTGGCTTCAGTGCAAATGGTGAGACACAAGACGATGTACTGGGTACTGGATTGTCATAAACACTAGCTCTTGATGATGCTTTAGAAGATGCTAATCCTTGAGGCTCATCAGAAGGATTTATATTTGAAATTCCGCTATTGGATAACACTTCAGTTGGCTCTAATCGGTTTTCAATCGAAGTAGGCACATCAACTTGTATCTTCCGGATTTGCGTTCTCATCATTTATCTGAACATTTAGTGACTCTTGCTCTTGATCCACTTCATCAAATATTGAAAACTCTTCGTCTGTAAAATATGTCGATTGCAGGGAAATAACCCAGCTTTAGCAAAACCATTTACGGAGTTGGTCATGGTAGCAGCTTTTCATAAGCCGTACCAAACAATCTAGCCACATATTTGTTTGTTAGTGTCGTCCGAATTATTACGCAGCCAAGTTTCAATTTCTTGGGAGTATAAGCTTTTAATGGCTTCATAAATGCCACATCCATTGGCTGCATTCTATGAGTGCAGTGTGGGCAAGCAAACAATTATCACGTTGTTGTCTCGAGCTAAATTAATCACATCGATGTTTCGTGTATGTGTGTAGTGCCATCTAAAACCAATAAAATTGGATCATCTTTACTTGGCTTTGTAAAGTTAATAAAATGCTGAAACCACTTTGTGAATAGGTGTGTCTGGATCCAGCCTGACGGATGACAATCGCTAATTGAACCTGCGTGCACCATCCATTAGCTCTTGAGCCATATTTTCCTTGGAAAATTATTAATGGAGGCACGTAGGTACCAAAGCGTTCATACAGGTCACTATGGTCATGAGTTTTCTCTTTCCAGGGATGTCAACGCACCAACCTGTTTTTGCCTTTCATACTGACAACTTTGGAACGTTTATGTTGAACTACTGTTATTCCTGTCTCGTCCACGTTGTAGACCCTGTGTGGAGCGGATTTTATCTTATTAAATTCAGGCTCATATAAATCGAAAAGTTGGCGACTGCAACTGGATTAAACCTTTTACTCTAGCGGCAGAAACTGCTTCAGGTGTCCTAATAGATAATGTAGGATGTCTCCTCAAAATCCACGTAGCCATTTTTACCAGCAGAGGCTTTAGTCACACTGAAAGGATGCCTTAGATTGTTTTAATAGCCAATTGAAACGCCATGTATTTGATGTCCTGCAGACGTAAGCCATAAAATCGTCTATCCATTCTTTGCAATAACTTTTCAGCTCGGCTTCTAAATCAATAGGTAAGGCTGGTCGTCTCCCATAGGAACCTGGACAAGATCTTCTGCACGGACATCTTTTTTCACATAGCGCCTCAAGGGTACCTTTTAGGAACACCAAATCGTTTTGCAGCTCTTAAGTAACCCATTTCTTTTCTTCTGTACTGCATTCACAGCCTGCATCATGGCAGTGTGGTCCCAGGTCTTCCTTTTGATGGGAGGCATCTAAAATAAAAAATATAGGGTTTAACCCAACACTTATAATAATTGCTCTTTTTTTGTACAAATAATATGAGATATCTCAATTTAGGAACCCCAGATATCTCATATTAGGAAAACAACAAGTTTTACAAAATGGATGCCTATTTTTTGCTTCCAAAAGAAAAACACAATTAAAATGCATTTACAACTTAAAATTTATCATATAAGCTACAAATAATACATATATTAAATGCGTTTAACGTAATGATAAAGTTGTTACATACCTTGTAAACATTTAATGAAAAATATTTGGTTTTACGATTTTGTAATAACCTGACGCACAGTTCTTACATCGCCGGTGGCCGGCGGGCACTAGTAGACGTTTAGAACTATTGCCGTGTCAATTCGAGCGACACTAGCGCAAAATGGCTGACGTGAGTAGTTTGACCAATACCTTGCTATCTCATATTTAGCGCCTATCTCATAATAGGCATCCTTACCCTACTATATAAGATATGAAATCTATATACATCATCATCATTCATCATTCATTCATCATCAGCCTGTGGTAGTCCACTGCTGGACATAGGCCATCCCTAATACACCCCTATCCATTACGCGGTTTTTGGACCGTATCCCACCACGCTGGTCCAATGCGGGTTGGTGGGTGGACCGACTTTTTACATGCCCATCCGACGCATGGATCATCTTACTTTTCAGACAATTGGGTGGTCGGCCCAAATTGCCCTAACCAACTAGGAAACAACAATGAAAATTTGTTGAGTTCCCGCAGGATTCGAACCCACGACCTCCGGTTTCTAAAGCACACGCCCATACCACTAGCTACGGAGGCAGTTACCTACAGATCTATATACACAAAGTATTATGTTATAATTTAATGGTGTCAGATCGTGTGTACGCTCTCATTGGTTTAATATCGCGCGATGATTGCCTATGACTGAAGTCCACCAATCAGAAAGTTTTTAGTTTTTCCGTCACTATAGTCCGTTTATATAAACTTCCATTACTAATTTGTCTTGGGCAAAACATGCTAAATAGTTGTAGTAACATTTTGAATGGCATATAATTTTGGTATAAAAAAGGTTCATCGTCGTGTCTTTACGCTAAGGAACAATCACAATTTCTTACAAATGTCGGTAATGTGGTATTGGTTATATAATTACTATATCACAAAAAATAGCGCATATTATTAAGGCTACAATTATTAAAAAACACTATGTATTATGCAGCTTATTAGTTAAATAACCGAGTAATAACTAGCATTACTAGCAAGTTATTAAAGAATTGCATTTAAAACGCAGAATTGACTCGGTAAAACTCTCTTCTCAGTGCATTATGCATTCGTTATCAACAACGCGCACTTTCTAAATAACAGGTCCAATTTACCACTTTTTAAACGCCGCATAAACGCGTGGCTAAGCGATTAGCATAGTTCAAGCGAGATTGTGGAATCAAAGGGAAATTTCTACTGTTTCGAATAGATTACCACCGTAGGGTTAATACATACATGCTATCTTGCCCCCGTAGCCTAGTGTACAAGGTGTGTAAAATGCTTGTGCTTTAGAAACCGCAGGTCGTGGGTCCGAATCGTGGGATTCATCACAAAAAACCTGTTTGTGGTTTAAAAAGAGTGTTGATTCCATTTGATAGTCAATATTAACTCTCTACGGTTCTATATGTAACATTATTGTTTAGACTTCATGTCGAATTCTGTTTTGATATACGTAACTTGCCATTTTCTCCTTGCGGTTTTTATTAACTTCTCTGTAAGATATAATCACGAAGTATGCTTTATTATTTCAATATTGTTCCGATAACCACGGGTTTAAGCTGTTTAACCTTAATATCTGGTTGTTTATCGCAACGTATTAATTACTATAGCTTTATGAAGCAATAAGGCGTCGTTAACGTAATATCGGGGTAACAAGATAATAAGTATATTATAAAAGGAATATATAAGAATGTTTTGTAATTTTTACTTATTTTACTTACCAATATCTATCTTACTACTTTATCAGAATCCTGTTTAAAAATTACCGCTTTAAAATACCTTATTTATAATACTCTTGAATCATTAAAATCATTAATAGCTTATTGGTTTTATTGATTATTATGTATATGTATTTTACGATATTAATTTAAGACTAATTAAATATATATATTCTATAAAATCCATAAAGTCTTTTATTAAATCATTTGTAGTATTCGCGTCAAGTTTAAAAAGAATTACGTAAATATCTAATGTTATTTCTATCTGTCATCTCTCCACCGGTGTCACGGTGACGTCCCGTGTCACGTAATCCGTCTTGTACCTGCAAAATTGAACCGTCAGCGTGACATCATGCCAATCGACCTTGACGCCGAGGTCAGGAACACTGTCCCTTTCATCTCTAGTCATCTGTGATGGCAATAGTTCGGTGAGCGGTTTTAAACGTTTCGTCGGATGCGCCTTAGCATTGTGTAAATTTATCGTAAAAAACATTGTCTAGTTTTTAAGCGTGTTGCAAATGGATATGATACAAAGTTTATTATTTCCTTTTTATTTAGCAACTATGTTTAACTTAATTAAACAAAGTTAATGTTAAGATCTCTTTTGGATTTTTTCATCATCACCATCAGCCTGTGTTAGTCCACTGCTGGACACAGGGCTCTCCAAATGCACGCCTTGTCCATTAGGGGGTTTTGGACCGTAATGATGGTGTGCGTTTACAATCGTAATTATTGTTTAAGTTAAATTAAACGGTATATCATTCATTAATTAGTTTTATTCACTTCTAACTTAATTATTTGTCATTTATTTCAGTTCATTGGCTAAAACTAGCGTTAAATCTTAAAACTATATTTAGTCCCAGTAAATAAAGGCTCAAAAGTAAAATCACTTCGTCATACTGTTATTAGTCTAATATTAGTATTTGTTGCCCCTTTAAGGAAAATATTAATTTATTTCATAATAATCCATTTGTTAGAAGCATCATTTTCTTCCTGTGTGATTTTTGTTTATGTAGTAATATATAAACATGAAAATTTTAAATACAATAACAATTTCTATTAACCATAAATGATTTAGTCTAACTTTAAAACAAAAAAGTTTATGTAATTATTTTTGTAAAAACACGCCACGTCTAACTACGGCATGGTGTCATTGCAAAACGTAAGAAAAGCTTAAACGAAACTTTGCACTTGATATTGCTAACTCAATACAATGCTACTTAAAAAACAACTGAATTTTGCATAATTTTAACAACAAATTAAACATTATAAATAAAATGTAATTGACATTATCATGTGATGACAATTTTTAAAGTCCTACAAGATCATCGCATCGCACAATTCGTATCCATTCTGTAAATACACAACGAAAAGATCTCCGCTGGAAAAGGACGACCCGTATAACTCCACCAGTTTTATTTACTCGAGGCTTAGGTGGATTCAATGGCGCTTTAAGAAGCAATACCTTGTCAACAGCGTTGCTCATTTCTTCGCCGATTCGTACGTTAATGCGAAGTTTGCCTGAGCTTTCTACTTTCAGGTCAATCCTAGGTCACGGGGAGTTAAGACGCTGGTTCGACTTATTCACTTGACTGTATCTGCATAACGTTTTCAATTTATTGCTTCATTGGGAAATCACAATGCTACTGAGGAGAATTTGTGTTTTGAAAAGTTTCACGTATTCCTATGTCCAGCAGTGGACTATCACAGGCTGATGATGATGATGATGATGATGATTAAACAAAATTGTAGCTTTATTTTTAAAGCGTTTGATATTTTTGAATTAATCAGTTCATTGATATAGAATCTTCTAGAAAACTTCAGGCAATTTAAGCTGATCACCCAATTGTCTGAAAAGCAAGATGGTTCACGCTATGCATTCGCTTCGGAACAATCACAAGAGTTGTTACAGATCGTCAATTAAATTATACTGATGTTTGAAATATCTATCGATATTTTTTCATGAGTACATTTGACGTCAGATTATAATTATATATTATAATATATTATAATAATAATACTAATAATAAGGCTATCCTATACTTCAATTAAGGGACACTTACCAATAATGGCCTATATTTTTGACCTAACCTATATGTTTGCGTGAAATATTAATTATCTTTCAAATGTAGATTATCACCTACATGCTAACATTTAAAATTTTATAATTACATTTGTACCGGGTCTAAAATTTGGCTTTGAAATGTTTCTTATATTACAATATTTCTCTTAACTTTTTAGTGAAGTGAATTGACGTCATTTCGCTGCCATTTTTAAACTGATTCCGCTTTGGTTAAAAGAACAGTAACAATCGATTCCGCGCCGACTGCCAATATTGTATGCATATTTGAATATTGTATTCGTATTTTATTACCGTTTTCGTACCGAATTGCGAATCGATTTAATGTTTCGCAGTAATGACTCTTTTAATACTAACGGCTCAAGAACTGGTGCCATTAAACGGTTTAAGGTTAACCGCAATATAAATTGCTCTGTTATTTTTGTTTTTGATATGCCTCTTAAATTTAGTTTTTTATCTTTAACTTAACATGTGCCTGTACAAGACTTGACTCTTAAAGTATTTTTTATGCATTGCACTGTAAGTAGGGCTGCTTAATCTATGATATATTGTACTTTTGTTCGGTATAGTAAATGGAAATTATCACACTGAAAGGGTCTAAATTATGAGGCGAAACATCAACTCATTTAATTTCTGATGAACATTGCTGAGGAGCGGATTTGTTTTACCTAATAACAGTGCGACTATATAGTTTCTTCGGAATTAAAATTTCTATGGCAGCTGGTGCTGGTGCACTCCAGCTGTTGTTAGTGGGATATACTTTTTTTCAACGCGCACCCGAAGAATAGGTATAACCGGATGAGAAGCCTGCACTAATCAAACTTAATGGTTGAGTGAACTAATAAACTTCGAAACTAATGACGTCTACACCATTCTTTTCTTTATATTAGTTATTTAACAGACTTGAAAGGCATTCACTCAGACAACCTTGCCAATAAAGGAATTTACGCGGCGTCCAAGAGATATCGTATGTTTGGAGTTTTATTAGTAGATTAAACAATTTAAACTTTCTTGAGACATTGCACTTAAAATATGTTCTACAAACGGCTAAACTCGTACGTGAATACGTGAGTATTAGGTGCGAGACGGGAAGCGACGGTGAAGTTATCCCAATCGTCCCGATAAAGGACCTCCTATAGGTCTGAAGCTAGTCGGAACCAAAGTCAACTTCACGTGAGCTTAGCCGTTTGTAGTATGTATTTATTAGTGGATTGTCGCTTAGTGATAAACATCTCAGTAACAAATTATTAGTAAGACTACTACATAAACGATGCTGTCATCTCAGGGACAAGTTATGAATTGAATTATTCTCCGAGCTCTTGTATATATTTGTGTGAAGTATTAAGGTGCGTTCTTCGGTTCTCAACCTTCATGTGCACCATTAATGTTGTAACTGTGCAAAAATCAAGCGTTTACCTAATCCTTTTACCAGAATCGCGTGTTAAGGTTGCTTCGTTGGTGTTGTAACCTCTTATGAGAATACTGACCTCAACCCGCGTTCGCGCGACCTCAGCTAAATGGCGTCTATTGCTTTATTAATATCAAAGTTATTTACTCGTTCGGTCGCATGAGTCATAAAGCAGTTTATTTCATAATTACTAAAAGTATATCGAGATATTTACGAAGAAACCTTAAATGCTAAATGTATAAAATAGCAAACTCTATGAGGACGTTTGAATTTGAAAAATCGTTTATAAAGCACAGAGGAAACAAATACTAAGATGGAAATAAAAAACATCGATATCATTTATATTTTGTTGGTGGTGCTGAATTTTTTGTTTCATGTCCAGCAGTGGACTATCACTGCTGATGATGATGATGATGTTGACTCCAATATCAGTATCAAAAGCCAAGAATAGTTTAATTTAATATGTGAAAAACGGAGAGTATTTTATTTTCAAAATAAAAAAAAACAACCGGTTAAACCTTTCAATGATTAATCAAATATGGATAGGGTTTCTCAAAGTTCTCATTCGTCAATCGAATTCTTTGAATTCTTTCCCGATACTTTGGGATCGGCGAAATTAAACAATCGAAATTGAGTTCACAAAAATAAGATCCTCCCTGATGTCCTTTTGTCGATTGTAAACAATGAAAGGAACTGAGTTTTTTAATATGAAAACAAAATAATGTATAATACAATTATCATTTTATATAATACGCAAGTTAAGATATATAGACATATGATGTTACATTTATCTGGCGGCTAACGCAGTAGCGTTTTCACAGTAATTCTTAGTCGACCCCTGTTAAAACGAGACCTACGGCATTTTCGTGCAGAAGAAAGTAGCCCAAAGGTAACCTCATGGCGTCCTAATAATGGCGTTGTTATTAATAGATATGATATTAACTCAGCTCATTCATAAACAAACAATTCGAGTGACTCGAACAATTCGTAACAGATATGCCTTTGGTCGTCAGTTAACCCTGTAACGGTGTACGTGGGTGGTGTAGGCCCATTCCCGCCCGACTCAAAGGGAGCTCCCGGGGGAATGTTTTTGAGGGCCCGGGAATAGGGTCCTGCGTGCGTTAAATATACTTATGGCCGGTTGGTCGAACGTCAGTTGTACTGTTTATTTAGTGTATCAAATATATTATATGTTATGACTATGGCATGTATCTCTGTATATGCGTAATTAATGTTATTGAATACATGCTTTTATTAACGCAAATATTACACATTATTAATAATATGAGGTTACTGTTAATAATGTTTTTTAACAAACTTTTGACGGTCGTGGTCATGGGACACGTAATGTTCGAAATCGATAGATTCGAATTGATTTAAATGTAATTAAATATGTAAATAAAAGCGATGAAATCCGTTAAAGGACCTATTATTCGGTAAGGTTGTTTATTGCGTTCAAAATGTGAAAGTTGTGTGAACGCGTTCTACTAACTGAACGAATAACTCCTTTGGTTTTAAATTCGGTTTAGATAACACCTTATATCCGCCAATTTGAATTCATTCACATTAGGCAAATTCAAGTGATGAAGCATCTCCATGGATCGATTTCTTGTGAGCTTAAAACAGCAATTCTTTATCTTTTAAGCCAAAATAATAATAGACCTATACTAACTGTTATTGCATTGTTAAGCCTTTCCTGTTCTATTCTTTATACTAATATTATTAAATGTGAGAGTAACTATGTCTGTCTTTTTTATTGCCCACGCAGGCAGACGTGCAGTCGGGCCACCGACCCCCATAGACAACGGCAATACTAGTGGTATCACCAACGCGCTGCCTACCGTGAGGCATAGAGTGTTAAGTCTCGTTTACCCAGTAAATACGCTGGCTACGGTGCCCTTCCAACCGGAACACGGTAGATGTTTCACACCACTGCTTTGCGGCAGAAATAGGCACCGCAGTGGTACCAACCATGACGGTCCCCTGTAAAAAGGGGACCTACCACCAGTAAAATCTGGTCTAGTCTGTCTGTCTATCTATCTTAGCCACTGAACGAATTTTGATGAAATTCGAAATATACGTAAAATAGATTTCAAGAAAATACATATTACTACAAGTAGTAGTATCCCCTTCTTTCGCAATAATACGTGTTACTAGCAGGCTACTTAATATTGCGAAAAAAGTCGTTGAAAGAGGCATAAAAATTTATATGAAAATTCGTCATTGTTAAAGAAAAAACAATAAATTTTATGAATTATTATCAACATCGTCACCATCATCGGCCTGTGCTAGTCCAATGCTGGACATAGCGGGTTTTTGGACCGTATCCCATCACGCTGGTGCAATGCGGGTTGGTAGCAATTATTATACACACAAAAATACTTTGTGACTTATAGACACAATAATTATGTAACTTTACATTGAAGTCGCACATCCCTTTTCCACGCGGACGAAGTCGCGTGTGCCAATTAGTGTACTATATATTACTTACTACTGATTACTCAAGTATAGAATCTAAACAGGACGCTTAAATTTCAATGTACCCTAAACTTACATGACCTAAACAACTTCCAAATTTAACATACAACATCTAGCAACCATATTTCATCGTGCTTTTGTTAAGGTGCATATTTATGTTCGCACCAGACGGCCAAGGTGTTCAAAATTATCTTTGCCTATTTGAACGCTTGCCTCGTGAGGTGAGTCTGTGGGGCACGTGCATTTGTTTAAATTTCCATAAATAGAAGTTGGAGTAAATACAGTCTGTACTTACGCAAAATTAACAAATAAGATACAAGTAGAAGTAAGACGCAAAATTAGGATTTTAACGCCATTTTACTTTACAATTATTTAAAATTATACCAGACTGCCTCCGTAGCCTAGTGGTATGGCCGTGTGCTTTAGAAATCGCAGGTCGCGGATTTGAATCCTGCGGGGACTCAACAATTTTTATTGTTGTTTCCTAATCGGTTAAGGCATTTTGGGCCGATCACCCAATTGTCTGATAAGTAAGATGATCCATGCATCGGATGGGCATGTAAAAAGTCGGTCCACTTACCAACCCGCATTAAACCATCGTGGTGGGATACGGTCCAAAACCGCCAAATGAATAGGGGTGTATAAGGGGAGGCCTATGTCCAGCTGTGGACTATTACAGGCTGATGATGTGTAAACTAGATGTTTCAAACTCTTACCAGGGTCATGGGACCGACGATCGGTTATTTTATTGCATCTTCACAAACCAAAAGGATTGTGTAAATCCAGGAACTGAAGTCCAATTATAGAATATCAGTAGTGGTATCGTTTAGTGTGTCCGACTCTTCGGATGTCCATCATCAGGGTATCTGATCATAACGTGATGACCAGCTTAATAGCAGGAACAAAATCGTAATCTCGTATGCTAGGAACCAACAAAGACAGACGTAAAGTCAAATATCTTTATTCAATATGGAAGCATTACACTTTCTTATTGATTGTCAAATAAACTACCACCGGTTTGGAAATGGAACTCTCTGATTTGAGAAGAACCGGCGTAAGAAACTCTGCGGGACTCTTTTCCCTATTTTTTTAATAAGTTTTACAAAACTTTGACAAAACACTTGACTTTTTAATAGTTCGAAACAGCCTGAGCGAACTGTTCATTACCAGGGTTTGTTATCTATCAATTAGTGATTACAACAATAATAACCTTTAAAACACAAATGTTTCTTTAGAAATTTTTAAAATTTATTTGCAGATAATAGCTGAAAGTTAAACGAAAGCTATTAGAACATTACGATATCCTCGCTGTTTTGTAAAATATTTAGTTGAGGCATTTACTAACATGCATGGTTTCGATGCAAATATTTTCGACTGTACCAATAAATATCGCACAAAGTAAACAGATGAATGTGAGACGAACATACATGAAGCCTTTTTTACTGAATGCTGTCAAATAAAACCGGATTTGTGGTATACGCAACCAGCATCTAGAAAGTCCTTACTTCCATAGTTTAGCTTATTTAGTGAAAAATTTCACATATCAAAGTCTAATATCAAAGACCATCTAATATCAACCGCGGCCATGTTTTAACTTCACACGATCATCAACCAATAAGAGTCCAAATTTTTGGCGCCAATTGTGGCTGTTACTTTTATTTATATAAATACTATCTCAAATTACCGTAACAATGATAAATATGACACCTGGCCCGATGAAATTTCTCTCGTCGCCCGGTTAAATCACTTCCTGTAAGCAACTGGGCCACAGTATACCGGCATGGGCTAATTTTAAAACCTGTGTTTACGTTTCGCTCGTTGTTTGTGTTCGTATATTATTGCGGCTAACGTTTCACCGCAGCTGAAGGATTACGCATAGACAGACCAGATTGCATCGTGGCATATATTCGGAGCGAGTCGTGTGTAATGTTTTTGTTTGTTGAAATAGAATTACCGTTTTATGAATTTCGTCGCTTTTGACTGGTGTTTTCTTGATTTTTTTCTGCTGATAAGCAATATATCCTTAATGAAATGAAATGCAATATATAATAGTATATATAACAGTTTTCTTGTGTATTGAATGATTTTAATAGAAGGGCAACATATGTATTGTTTCAAAATTGACCTCAGCTTTATATTTTAAAGGCAAGATAAAGCTGTTATTAAAGTTAGTATAATAAGCAATGCCTTTATTCTAAATGTTATTTTATTATTATTTTATCAATAAAATGCAACAAGTTCAGATTTTGACGCCAATTATGCATTTTTTTTAAATGTACCACAGTTGTAATTATTTGTGAGTTAATTATTACGTATTCATGATAAATTCTGTTTGCATTTATACTTTGAGCGTATTATATTAATTTGCATAATATGTATATATATATATATATACATATTATACAAATTAATACAGACATATATATTATTCATATCACACAAATAATTATATATAATAATAATGTTTCAAAATCTACTTTTAAAAAATGCAAATTTGTCAGGTATTGACTGATTATTGAAATGTGTTGTTCGTTGTAAACAATATCAATTGATATTATTAGATGGAAAACGCCCCACTATATATCTTTTCATTGTCCGCCCACTAATACTCTTTCATAAACGATAGGGTTACAATTATTTCGCTTGCATCTGGCGTGATTCAGTATTTTTTTTTGCCTAACCGTTTCTTGCGCAGAATCTTCAATTCTTTTTTTTTTTTCGGATGAACTCACGTTGGTGGAGTTAACCGCTACAACCCGGCGTGTTCGAGGGGCTGTGCAACTTTAAATGTGCACAGACTTCAACTCTTTTCTGTGGCTTAGCTCCGAGGGACCCCTGAAGGGGGACCTCGGCTCGGCCTGCCACTTTGTATGTATACCGTAAGCGTCCTTGATCGAGGGCCTGCCGCCCAGAGAAAGGCTCAAGAGGGAGCGCCGTGCTGTTTGTTCCGGCACGGCGCCTAGTGACGATCCGGTTGTCCCAACACAACCGGTGAGAAGAGGCCGAAAGAGGCGAGGGCTACGTCGCGCCGGGGTCTGCCGAAGACTGTCAACAGCGCCTCGCGGCCCCGGCTATAGCGACAGGGGAAAGGAACAACCGTTGGTTTTAGTGGGTTACCGGCCGCTCCTTCTTGGTCCAGGGAGCCCCACATATCTCCGCTGCCCTCACTTTGGCGGCGGGGAATCCGTAAGCTGGATTTTTCAAGCAAAAAAAAGGTTGCCTACGAGGGCCGAGCCTCGGCTCGATCAGCCGCTGGATCCATGCCACGTGAGTCGTCAATTCTGTGTCCAATGCGTGCCGAAATAATCTTCGGTAACACAACTAGTTGGGGTTTGTAACATTCATTTAATAGTGTCACGTTGTCTAGTGATTATGTTTTATGGTGTAATTATGTTTTATGCGGTGTATTGAACGATACGGTATTTAGTTGACTTTGATATAACTATTTAATTATGTACAGAAAATTTAATGTTGTGGAATATCTGTGTTCTAATGTTCAGTGTAAGTGCAAGTACGCTGGTGAGTAATGCACTTTATACATATTTCGTATGCTCAAACCTTTTGATGTGGAATATGTGTAAATGTGATGTCAAACTTTATAACGACTAATTTCATCATCATCATCATCAGCCTGTGATAGTCCACTGCTGGACATAGGCCTCCTAATACCTTTCCATTAGGAGTTTTGGACCATATCCCACCCACTGGTCCAATGCGGTTGGTGAGTGGACTAACTTTTACATGCCCATCCGACGCATGGATCATCTTACTTTTAGACAATTGGTGATCGACCCAAATTGCCTAACCAACTAGAAACAAAATAAAAATTGTTAAGTCCGCGCGAGTTCAAACCCGACCTCCAGTTTCTAAAGCACACACCCATACCACTAGGCTACGAAGGCAGTTATTAACTGTTAGTTAGTTAGTTAGTATGCACTTATTTACGATTGTCTTATTGGTTAATCACCCCGCGGTGTTGCCTAGAGTTTAAACGTCAGTGATAGGACGTAATTTGTATAGAATATTGAATCAGTATAGTTAAATAAATATCGAAAATCAACAACATTCAAGTGTTTCTAGTTCATAAATATCTCCAGTATTTAACCATGATCGCACCTTGAGATTGAAGGACGAAGGAGTACTACTTGTGCACTATATCTCGTTGGCTGTTCTTATTAGAGAACATTATTATAACTATGATTTTAATCATCATCATCATCAGCCTGTAATGGTCCACTGCTGGACATAGGCCTCCCTAATACACCCTATCCATAAGGGGGTTTTTGGACCGTTTCCCACCTCTCTGGTCCAATGCAGGTTTGTGGGTGGACCGACTTTTACATGCCCATCCGACGCATGGATCATCTTACTTTTCAGACAATTGGGTGATCGCCAATGCCTAATCATGATTTTAATACCACATAATATATTTATCTCAATGATATAACATCACATCACATCATCAGCCTTTGTTAGTCCACTGCTGGACATAGGCCTCCCTAATACACCCCTATCCATTAGGGGTTTGGACCGTAACCCACCACGCTGGTCCAGTGCGGGTTGGTGGTGGACCGACTTTTACATGCCCATCCGACGCATGGATCATCTTACTTTTCAGACAATTGGGTGATCGGCCCAAATTGCCTAACCAACTAGGAAACAACAATGAAAATTTGTTGCGTCCCGCAGGATTCGAACCACGACCTCCGGTTTCTAAAGCACACGCCCATACCACTAGGCTACGGAGGCAGTCACATTATAAAATATAACACTGACATTATTAAATTTGCATATTAATATAACGACGGCAAACAGACTAACACAATGCGAATTTAATTATAATATAAACAACGATTATGTCGGTGCTGCTATAAAATAAAGTGATATATCAGAATTACGATGACCCACTGTATTACGTTTTTTATTTGACATGCGGGGGAATGGAGATGTTTTAATTCTTGTTTACTGCCGCCCACGGTGACCTTTTCAGTTAGTGTTCGGTGTTGCCTGACTATAAAAGTTTGCGTGTCGTGTACCAACGTTAGACAAATATATAGACATGTTTTATGATAGTAAGCAGTATACTTACAGTTTAGGACTAGACCATTTTCTGTAATATATACTATAAAATGTGTTATTCGTTAGTATATTTAACAAAATAATGATTAAATGACATTGTATAACGCTCAATTATATTATCATTATTAAATACGGGCTCAATCATCAATCATAAAAAAAGCGGGCTTAATTTCTCAGGTATTATCTGACAGCATCAGGTGCATTTGAAATTAGCAAACTACCTGTATATACCATGTCGAAAATTTGAGATAAAACTATATTTTTATTAATAATTAATTTTCTGGTTAATATAAACGTCTATAATATAAAATGATTTTGTGGTCAATACCTACTCGAAGTTTTTTTTTTAATAATATTTTACACTTTTTCTAAATTAATTAAAATAATAAACGCCGTTATAACTGGGCATAGTAAAAGAGAGAAACCGTATGTGATTGTAATGTTATTGGACAAAGCTTTAGTTATCATGAATATCGAATCGAACCTAAAATTCACTGTTTGTTATAAATAAACACGGTTAAATGTATGAGTAAACGCGTAGATTGTTTATTCCTTACCGATTTTATAAATCGCCTATCGTTGAAAATTGACATGGTCCAAGGTTCATACCCTGCATTAAAATATCTTAGCCGTATCTTTTTGGCATAAACGTGAATGTTGTATGGGTCGTTTTCCCTAATTCCTGAAAAATATTACTGCATATGTGTGATATGGGCATATGAAATGCTAAATGAAACTACTTCTACAGTTGTAATACAACCTCGTTAGTGTTTCGGAATACGTTGATACGTTATTCTTCTAGCATGACTAGGAAAAACATAGTTAAGAAGTAAAATAGTGGATACCTTTCACATATGTTCATAGAGATTAAAAGCCGGCCTGAGCTAGAAAAGTCTGTAGGCCGTATCCTAGAAACAAGACTGCTGTGTAACTTATTAGCTAATTGTTTCACTAAATACCTTTAGTGGCCGTTGTTGTGTTGAGTTGCGCAATCATGTATTATGAACACAAAAACATGTAACTAGACGTTAGAGTGGACACTTATGAAATTCGCGACTCGCGACTGTAATTATAATGAGACAGATATGAATCATTTATGAACATGTCTGTTAGAATTAGAAAGTTAAGGGCCGAATGCGTTGAAAGCGAATAAAATTTTAATTATGTGTGGCTAATACTTGTGCAGCATGTTTATTTTACGATAGATATTGTTCTCACCTTAAATCATATAATAGAAATAAAAATCTTATAATATTAAGAGAAGAGGTAGGGATAAAATTTTTTTTTACTAATGTTTGTAATGTTTATCAGTCATAGATACTCAAGATTTCATTCGACCACGCACAAACTACATAAGTCTACAACATTATAACTATACTGAATTTATAAGGTGTATACAAATAAATACGTGTATACATGTTATTAAGAAGAATATTAATATGTACTATGAGTTTCAGCATTGTATACGCAACGAGTACGTTACAATCGGCAACAATTATTTTTCATCATTGTGCAAACAGCTGGGTAAGAGCAAGTGCTAGTGAGCCACCGCAGCTCGGTAACAACACGGCTTACTGTAAATATGTTCGAGCCAAACAAGAAGTTATCGGAGAACGTGAGACGTGGAAAAGCAGTCCTTTATTTACCCGTATACTCCAAACCAAAGTGCCCCTTAAACCTTTGAAGTTATGGTCGATCATGGTGTGCAGTTGAAACGGGCACAGTATTGTCTCAATGTACAATGCACTCGCTAGGAAGCAGCGACTGTCTTTGTTTGACTTTTGCCACTTGCGCTGGTGGCGTTTTATATAGATGTGCAATGCAAACCCCGATGCGACCCGGAGTTCGGTAAAAGTTGATATTTACTTTGGCTATGTATGTGTCTGTTTGTTCATACGCCTGAAATGAAAAAGATGTGGGCTCTTTGACTGATCCAGCTTTAGCAACGGGATGGCGATATAGGATGGCAAGAAAGTAGTTACTTCTTATTACCCTTTGTTTACACTTTACCAAAGTCAGAAAAATTGTAATTTTACTGCATCATTGCAAATTATCATCGTAGGTGTTGAAATTCTAAAACGGTTATTTATTAAATTGCTGCCAAGTTAGTCATTGTTACAAGAATATACAAGCTTTTTTATTTGTTTTTATTATTAATAATATATTTAAAGTCTAGATATAGAACGAGCAGTACTAGTTTAGTTAGTTCAGTTTTTTCAGAGACTTTTTAAGCAAACGATTATATTAGTATTTCTTATTAATGTAACACGCTTCTTTTGTTTTTCTCCAATGAATATAAAAGTGAGTCAACATTAATTTCGGCTCGTTTTAATACTTTATCTCCCCGGCAAGGTTATGTAATGACGAACGTAAACCTGTAACGCTCATTGCGCAGACTGTAACCAGATCGATGGTCGTAATTGTACAATGTGTAACACAAGACTTGAACGAGCGACATACACAGTATCAAGGACACGTTGCCATAAGCATATCGAAATAAGTCAAGTTTTTTGAGTTGTATTTTAAGTAGTTTCAAGCTGTTGTGTATTTCGCATGAGCAAATTATGCAAGTCAATTCGTTTACTTTTATCGGACTTATCGATACGCTTTGAACTAGTGTTTTACCATTTTAAGCCTTTGTAGCGTACTTGATAAAGACCCATTATACCCTATTATAATTACATCTAGTTTCTTTTGTTAATAATGCAGTTGAATTTAGACTATTGTTTAGACAATTTAGACGTGTTTCCATCATCTAGCTTATATTCATATAAAACTTAAATAATTCAACCATATCACTTAAGTAAATAATGTAATGAAAATCTCGCTTGTGCATCACCTATCGATGAACTACGATTAAAGCCTGAGTAAAGTAAATGCTAAGAGACTTATCTATGAACTAAACTCATCTCATTCTTACAAATGTTACTCTTCTGGTAAAATAAGCCCCAAAGGGATATTTTTACAAGAACACTGTCAAATAGGTATATAATTGCGCTGTTTATGTTGCGGTGAAAGTTTTTAGTACGCTCTTACGTGCCCGCTTTGTTGCAATGAAATTTGCATAACATTGTATTAAATACCGGCCAGAGACAATCTCTGTACGAAATGGTTTTTGAGGCACAAAACATTGCTACACGCTCGTATTTCTACGGATTTACGGGTCTTCCAAAGGTCTATTTTGATATTAATATAGTTCTTAAGGATTATTACAAACATGCGTTACAATAATTAAAGTAAGTAAATTTAATGTTTGACAAAAACAATCATCATCCTGTATCAGTCCACTGCTGGACATAGGCCTCCATTAATGTACGCCACCGCTTCCGATCTTCGGCTTCTCTCATCCAGCCCACACCGGCCACTTTGCGAATGTCGTCACTACATCACGCCGCAGGGCGTCCTACACTACGTTTGCCGATTCTCGGTCTCCACTCCAACAAAACAATATAATATATATATTGGTCACATGCTTAACATAATCAAGACTTCTAAAATAATTATAAACATAAACACATTCCAAAACTTGATAATCATATAACAATTCATTTTAACAAACCTTTTGTATAGTAAACGTTACTTACGGAATATGATGTTGAAATTAGAAAATCGTGTCAATAATAACAATCGTTTGGATCCGATCCACCTGCATTGCAGTTTCATTTCCACGGCTTATCTCCTTATCTGGTACAAGCGGATCGATGGAAAGTGACAGCCGCTATTGAGGTCGATGTGTTGTAAGGCCATAAAGTAAATACGATGGCCTGAAGTGCGATGAAATGAAATGAAATTGTGTTACGAATTGTATCGTAAATGGGTGAAGTGAATCAATATGTTAAGGTTATCGTTTCAGTTTTAGGAGGCCGGAAGTGAGTTTAATTTTTTTTCGGTTTGTGATTTGAATTTATATAATTTTAGTTTAGGTAGTTCTCTGATTTCTGTAAACTTGTTAAGTGTTTGAAATGTCAGTTATTTCCAGGTTTATGAAACAACTGTAATTTTTGTTTTTAAATGACTAGTATAAGGAATAATCTGGATTATAGTCTCATCATCTCCATACTATCATCATCATTATCATCTGCCTGTGTCAGTCCACTGCTGGACATAGCCCCCCCCCCCTAACGAACACCACCGCTTCCGATCTTCGGCTATTCTCATCCAGCTCCTACCGGCCACTTTTCGAATGTCGTTACTCCATCTTGCCGCAGGGCCTCTAATATATACGTATATAACTTTACATATAGACACTAGTACTTTAAATACTTTACATTACCTATTTTTTTAAAGAATTGGACCAATAGTGAAAATTTAAAACACTCCAACACTATCGATCAGTTCATTCTTAACCTTTAAATATTGTATTACAATGCGAAGCAAACATTAATAAAACAAATCCACCAGTATTACTATAACTATAATATACAATCATGCTTCGCTATGAAGACATAATAAAGCCTCACAAAATATACCCGACGTTTGAGCTGACAGCAACAGAAATAGGTAATTAGAGTTCGAAACTGATTAAGGCAATTACAACATCAGCAATGCTAAGAACCGTGACATTACACTGACAGGGGAGGTATCGAGGACGCAATGTTTATCAACATCCGACCTTGCCCGCAAATCGATTATTCATGTTCATCGGCGACATCGCGAAACAAAATACAATGGGCGAATTTCCCGCTCGAAATCATCGTCGCTTCCTTGTTTCGCTTATTTCGGTTGAAATTCAATATAATTGAAGGCAAAGATTTTTTCCGGTGAGTTAGAATGTTTTGAAGAACCTGCATAAACATGTACATATTTTTGTATTGTGCCTCTTCCAAGTTGCCAATTTAAACTAGACGTACACTATCACTTTCGGAGAATAAATTATTTCATAATCACTCGGTCCTTGATTTATAGTTTCTCGGAGCAATAGGCATTAAAATCGTTGGTTTAATTACTTATTGAATAATAAGTAAATGTATGTGCAGTGGGTATTACATTTTTAGAAATAGGTTGTTGGGGGTCGAAAGGGACAGTACCAATACATCGCTTACTTCTTCTTAAATTTATAACGTATATATATCAGCAGTATCGTCTATACTGCTGTCTGGTTCGATCGACCCTAAAGCTTATGAAATTACTGGTTAAGAACCTCCGAGGCGGCGAATGGAATTTTGGTTTCGCTCAGGAGTTCGTTTTCTCCTCTCTTTTGCATAAAATATACACATAGTTTCTAAATGTTTTAAATGAACTCAGATAAATTTATACTTAGATTACACCAAGAGTAAAATAACGAGTTTTATCGCATCTGTACATTGTTATATTAATTACTCGAAGACATAATCAAAACTTAATTCTCGATTGGATGTGAGTTATCCGTTAAACGTTTCAAATTGTACAACTGATTTTCAGCGAGCATTTGCAATAATCTTCTAGGTCAGACATACGAGTATTGAACCACACGTATTACTTTAACGGTAGTGAATAGTGTTGTAACATTAAACGTCGGATATATTTCCAATATATCGACATATCACGTCAGCCCAGTTAGAGACGTAACTGGTCGATATCAAACCGTTGCACGGACACGCTTAACTGTTTCGAATCGGGTTTGTTATTGCGGCTGGCAACATTGTTCTGCGCGATCTATGAGGAACTGTGAAGTGTTAACTTGTGACCGATTTTATGGCAACTTTTCCTCGTTTTGTTACGTTCGTTAAAAATGTATTGTCGACGGCTGCAATGGATAAGGAATGTTTACTACATTGTTTGTTGCTGATAAAAGCTAAAGGTCGGCGTAGGTTTTTTTTAACAATTATAACTCAATGGGAATTGTTTTTTTTTTATGTTTATATCATGATGTGATTAGAAATGAAAAATTCTAAACAATAAAATGGCGCACTTTAAACTAAAAAAATATTTAAAAGACAATAGTGAAGATATTCTTATTAGCGATTTTTTTAATGATGCAATTGATTAATGATTGCAATTGATCAACTTTACTCTAAAATCATATTAAAACTACTAAAATTACGATTAGTGCGGTAGTAACATATTATATTCGTATCTTGCTAAAAGTCAATAACTTTCTATCCGATTCGGGCTCTTTGGAAATTCTAAATACGAGTGCTCTGTCCAGATCCTAAGTCAATTATACCTTATTCAATTTTAGTTCTGTCGAGCACTTATAAAGTCAAAAATACGCCCAGCCGTCTAAGCCCAGCCGTGGACACTTCGTATGCATCGAAAAATGCTTTTTGAACCGTCGTGCAATCATTACATATGCGCGTAGCAAATGCGCAGAGATTAGGATGGGCCCCGTAGCGTGCAACGGTTGTTTTACAAGAACCGGGTAACCGTAGCAGTGGGTCGACCGCAGACCGCTTCGTCTGCATATAACCAAGCAAGTGGGACAAGCGATTGGCCACTCACGATCGCATATATATAGCTTGTATCCGACATGATCGTGTTTACTGTGGACTTCGAACTTAGAAAAGATGTATATTCCTACTAAGTCGAAGGATATTTTCACAATATAATGTTAAAACTACTTTATATAGAAAAACATCGATATTTTATAACGTACTAGCAATCTGTCTTCTGCTCTGCTCGTGTTGTTTCGATTTGATTTCGCAATGGATTATCTTGGTGTAAAAAGTAGCTTTTGTTAATATACTGATATAGATTTCTAGTAGTGAAGGAATCTTGAAATCGGTTAAATTAATCAAAGATCATATTAAAAAAGAAGTGTCGGTACCTCCTTGTTCTCGACTGGTTTAAATATATATGAAATTTGTAGTCTTCAATAAATCTAAAGACCTTATTAGTTTGAGTCCAAAATTCTTTTAGAATTTGCTAGGCGATTTATCGCATTATGCTATATTTGGATTAGCTTGTTGAAGTGGCAGTGGGCCGGTCACGTGGTTCGAAGAACGGATGGCCGATGGGCCTATAAGTCCTAAGTGGAGGCCGCGTTTAGGAAAATGGGGTGTTGGTCGATCCCCAACCGGGAGGGATGGCCGTCTTGGTGTTCTTTAAAAAAGGCCCATGTCCAGCAATGGACTGATAGGGGCTGATTATGACGATAATGATGATGCTTTATCATGCAATGAAATCACCAACACCAATAGAGCACCAATTAAAACTATCAAATATAATTATCTAAATATCACAGTGATCGAGTTGCTTAGCTGTTGAGAAGAATTCGTCTTATTTTCACGACTGCCACAGGCAGGTTTTTAAATAGTATCCATCATTAAAATAGTTCGCGAACCGTGAGAAAACTATGATAAATATCAAATAATTGCAACGCGAAGTAATTTTAATTGGAGCAGCGAAATCAGACGCAAAAACGCGCTCGCATACGATTGCTCCTTGAATAATGTTCTAAAACTCGTTGTTAGTTGACAGGTGGCTGGGATGTCAATCAGGATTCCGATAAGCGAGTTTATGATTGTTGTAATCTTATTGCTTGCAATGACGCCTGTTGCAATTCAAACATTTCTAAATACTATCTGATACAAAAACGAGTATTTGAGTATTTCCTTTCAGTTTTTAATGAATCAAGCGGTGATGAGTGAGGTTGTCGATGGTAGGTAATACTCCCTGCACATAAGAAATGCACCGTAAAACACCATGAGTCGCCTTGATATATGGTATGTTACTTCTCGTTTACCCATTAATTTCACTTACTACCGTGCTCTCCGAATTAAAACGCAGTTGAGTCTTCCTATTACTATTGTCTTTTTGTTTTATCTATGTCGAAAAACACATAAAGATGTCTTCAATCAGATCAGTTAGTCCCCGAGCTAGTCAAACGGAATAACTGATAGGATAGTCACTGCAAAGGTAGAAATTCTTTAGTTGTAACTTACAACAAAAAGTTTACAAAGTCAGTCCAACAGTTTTCTTTACTAAAAAGGTTGACAGCGTCTTGTCTAGAAATAGCCCAGTCAGGTGCACTATCGGTTACATCGAATGTTGGTCAATAAAGAGTTGCCCCGGCGCCTTGCACGCCTGTCTTGGCCCGTGGACCGGTTATGGACGGCCTTGCGACCACGCACCTTCACTCGTTCTATCGGCTTTTAAAGTTTGTCTATCATAGCTTTTGTTTTTAATTTGGCTTAAACTGTGTTCGGCTGTTTCTTGTGTGCGAGCACTGTAGATATGTAAATTAAACACTGTAGGCATGGATATCATCAAAATTACTCATCAGACCCTTACTTTAACTGTCGAAACCTGAAATAAGTGTTGTTTTTTACAGTATACGACGAATAAAGATCCAGTTTTCGTATTTTCAATTTATATGTAAATAATGTTGTTCGATAGTTTTTATTGCGGCAGCCTTATCGTTATTTCTCAATAGTATTGCTCAGTACCGTTTCATGTTGTTATTGCTCGTTAAATAATACACTTGTACTGAAGCATCATCATTACACGTAGTGCCATTGACCTTCGGGCGAAGTAAATCACCTTGAATCGTACCCATTGTAGATATTCAACAGGTGTCTCAGGTTGTTTGTGCCGACTGACGCATATGGAGCGCCATATGTCGGCACACGTAAGTCTTCGCGGATTTAGCCGAACAGGATAACACATGCTTGTAACATCCTTACATCCTTTGGTATGTGTCTCTTGTATTCGTCTATTTCAGTTCTCGTAGTTTCTCCTTACGTTGCGTATTGCTAAACGACCGTGTCTTAGAAAGCCTCTCCATTCGTACCGATCAAGCGGAACAGCGCTTTATAAATTAATAATTAAAACCAGAGGAAAATGTATAGAGTCGGCATGCGCTGGAGTCGCTTTCGCTGAAGCGCCGCTGAATACGCATGCGTAAAGCCAGTCGCTCACGGCCTCTCGTCGCGGTCGGACGTGTCGCGCCGTCCGCTCGTCTCGTGATTATTACACGACGGTATCAGTGTAGTGTGAAAAACAGTGCAAAAAGCAAACACTCAGTGTTTAAACGCACGGGACACGCGAAGGTTATTAGTGCTAGTGCAAAAACCGAAGGATCTCGAATATTGTTGTTCGCAACGGATCGTCACGGCAGTTGCCTCTTTTTTATCAACGGTTCGCATTTATTTACCTAATTACTGTGCTTTATTGGCGTTGATATTGCGGATGTCGGGCGCGAATTTATTGCGTCTTTTTATATACATCGTGTTTATTATCCGTTTCAATTTGATTGTCTCATAATGGTTACGATACCTCGCTGATTGTCGAATAGCTGTCTCTATGTGAAATTCGCTCTCGGTTGAAATCGTGCCTTTTGTGGACGTTGAATTTGATAGTCTATTGTATTTTTTTGCCACGACACAATGACACCTGTGTGTTAGTGGTCTCTGTATGAGCTTTAGTGTTATCTATTATACAAATGTAAACTTGATTGGGAGTACAAAACAGGGCCGTTTTGTTTCAACATTTATTATTGTGAAAATCACGCGGTGTAACACTAGCTTCTCTGGTTCCAACTGTTTCTGTATGTGAAACGTTATCTCGATTCTTTATTTCCCGTGAAAATATAGTTTTATCGCTCGTATTCGATAGAGATGCCTTTTATCATTTTTCTCACGCGTTTTATAGTATTCAGGCGTCGATAGCGTTCGATAGAAATAGGTTGTGGCCCATTAAATTATCTTCAACAAGGCAACAATATTATTTTAAAATAGTGACGTATAAAAAAATGCAATTACGAACAATTTAACTAGTATTAACTTTAATATAATTAAACCCCCTAATGGATAGGGTGTATTAGGGGAGGCCTATGTCCAGCCGTGGGCTATCATAGGCTGAAGATGTGGCTTTAATAAATAATTACCAGTAAGCTTACAATCCTGTGAAATTGTAGATATTAAGCACAATATAACATTGACTAACAGCTGCCAACTGCCATTTATCTGCCTGAGATAGTCTTAGTTTACCTCAAAGGTACCTTCATCAACATTCAAAAGAAAAAAAAAATATTTTCATTCCCATTACTTTTGACGTAGCTAATCAAAGAGGCTATACTATCTGAACCAGATGTTTAGGCAAAGTAGCTCTTCACAACATTAGTGTAAATTGTTCTATACTCTTCGAATTCAATATGTAATTGAATCTAGACTTTCTTGATGCTGCTAGATGTCAAGGTGTAGTCATTCCGTGATTTAACTTAACAATACTGAGAGGTAAATATTCACACACCACTGAGTCGTTACGAAAAGAAGACAATCGTAATGCGAATTATAGGAAGCAAGGAAAAACCTCACGGTCGTTCGTGACGGAAGCTGATCTTAGACAAGGCTACTGTGGTTATTATTTAAGTGTATCCTTCGCGTAATCTAATAAATAATTGACCAAACATTAAATTTCCTTTTTGTAGTCGGTGACTTTATCTAGACTGGATGGTGGAAAACGCTTTTGTTATTTATGACCATGAAGTTTAAATAATAAAGCAATTGAGTGTATCCTAAACTTTTCTCTGGGAAATCTAAGTAATTCGATCTTTCTATGCCTTTGCATGGACCTAAGTTTGTGATTTCTATAGAATTGATGTCGTTATACATGTATAAATGACTTAAGTAAAGTAATAGTTACACTGTTTTTTATAATAGTCTGTTAATAGTTAGCGTTACCGAGTGTACTTTGTAGCTCAAAAATTGACGAACGAAAAACTTGAATGACGATTAAAGTTGTTTTAAAACCATTAAATATAGTGAAATGATAAAAAAAATTCGTGATATCTAACTAAATTACTCGTTCAGTTATTGTTCATTGCAATGTATTTTTTTTAGTTTATATTTTGTGATTTGCCTATACTTTTTATTAAAGCATATATTGTTTCTGTACACGGTCTTTTGTTTTGAGACGACTTTATTTTATGTAAATAAGTATATTGTTTACAAAGAGCTGACGATAACATTATATTTAACGTCAACTTGACGAAGAGAAATATTATATTATTATTTAAATGCATTTAAAACGACTTAAGGAAAACTACCTCTGTGTCTCTGGTTTTTTTTTGGTTATATGAGTGGATTAAGTTTGTTTTGTTTTAAATGGAACTGTACGAGGAAATGAAATGTCAACTTGTTTTGTTGCCAAGGAAAAAAATGCGTTATCGTATTTATATTTATTAAATGCCTATACCTGGCCCTGGCAATGTTTTTTGTTAATTAATTTATCTGTCTAATGTCTACGTTGGATTAAAAACGTTGTGATTATACGTATTTTACATACCTTATACATTATCCTAATCTGTATTATTAAAGAAAGCAAAGATTTGCAATATTGTATGTAACGAATAAACTCGATAATTAATAGACCGTCAAAAATGCTTTTGTGATAACAAAGCTTTATCACAACTAATTAACATTGACAATATTTATGACTACAAAAAAATATAATTATTATAATCATAAATCATAATCATCAGCCTGTGATAGTCCACTGCTGGACTTACTATCCATTAGAGGGTTTTTGACCATATCCCACCACCATATATAATCATTAGAATTAATTATTGTAATTGGGCCAAAATGTTAGATAAATGTCCACTTGTCCAAATTGGGATCGACCGATAGTGGGAGATAATTAAGTGATACTGGTTTCTTAGAGGTGTTCGATCCCCTTTATCAATAATACTAAGTATTGAATTAGACTCATTCTGCCGCAAAGTAGTAGTGTTTTGAATAACACCACAGGTATTATTTTTGTTGTGTATATTGAGACGTTTACTTTTAGGGAGCAATTATTACTTTTTCTATGGGTAGGGTGCCTCCGTAGCCTAGTGGTATAGGCGTGTGGCTTAGAAACCGGAGGTGGTGGATTCGAATCCTGCGGGGACTCAACAAATTTTCATTGTTGTTTCCTAGTTGGTTTGGGCAATTTGGGCCGATCGCCCAATTGTCTGAAAAGTAAGATGATCCATGCGTCGGATGGACGTGTCCGCGCATTGGACCAGCGTGGTGGGATACGGTCCAAAAACCCCCTAATGGAAAGGGGTGTATTAGGGAAGGCCTATGTCCAGCTGTGGACTATCACAGGCTGGTGATGATCATGATGATGATGGGTAGGGTGTATTTATAAACAACAAGTGAACGTCTTTTTCTTGTCTTGACTTTTTTGATCCCGTTAAAAAGTTTTGTTTCACAGATGATGACTTAATAAATATTATCATTACTTCAAACATTACCAAACCTATACAGATTTCGCGTATATTTATTTTATCTCATCTTAAAACTTTCTTTAACTGTGTAGAGGTATTATTTATTTCTTTTTACAACTTTTTGTTAACATAATGCTGAATATCTTAGTAATATAATCAAATAAGTATTTATTATTCAAAAATTACATTATATAACTCTATTATACCATATGAGTGATGCAACGCATAATATTATTCTTCATTCGTATCTTTTCACAACAAATAATCAGACATTATATTATTCAAAGTAACTTTGAACCGAGAAAGTTGTTTATTACGTTTTATTCACTGTTTAGATAGAAATGCTCTTTTATTGCGAAGCTAAGTACGGCCTGAGTTATGAACTAGAAATGATTTATAACTTTGAGTCCATTAGTCACTTTATTTTCTTAAAGACCGACGGACCGAGTTTCTTTTGTTATGTCATAGTTCATTGGATCGCATTTATTTAAAAGATGGATTTTTTTTCATGCATAATAGTTTTGCTCGGCTTTAGCGTGGGTTTTTTTTATAAGACTAATACACATATAAACTAAATATAAGAAAAACGCCTGAAATGCCAAAAATAGCTGTGTTTTTTAAAAAAAAACTGTTAATTTTTTATTTATTAACTAAATTGCTTTTATAGCTTACTTTCATACCTATGTCATATATTGTGATGGTAAAATAATAAACGTGAAATTGAATATTATAAAGATTACATTAGTTCTAGAATATTGAAATAACGAGAACGAAAGTAATGATGGTCATAAAAACCTTGCGAATTTTGTTCTATTTTCTGTCAAGAGTCAGCACATATCATTGTTTAAATGTTAACTTCCTTTCACTTTAATAAAAGCTATCTTTATTCGGGCAAGTCTTGAATATAACATTTACGTACTGTTTAATTTTTTTTTAAGTTACCTTTGAAGTCCTTGATATTCTTTGCAGTATATTATTATAGAGCCTTTCAATTGATAATTTAATCTCTCCGCCGATTTTTTTCGTGCCTATGTACCCTTTATGGAGATCGTTATACGAAGAAATCTAAACGATAGCCAAAAAAAAATTCTCAAACGTTTAACTTTCATTGTATTTAGTATGATGAAGAGAAAAAAATGAGAGCACAATGGCTTGCTTTAAATACACATTGTCACGATGACAGATGAAGTTTTGCCTCTTTCAAAATAAGCACTAATAGCATTTTTGATAGTACCAAGTGGGGAGTCGGCTATAGCTGACACTTGATAGAAAATAATATGGAGTATAAAAGAATAGAGATCGTGTGATACCACGAATTCGGTTACTACATTAGTTTTTCGACTCGTATACCCCAATTCACTACCTTTGTCCCCCTTCAACCACGGTTGGGCGTTCTGCTCCGTTTACTAACTGCCATTAAACGATAGATGCTTGATTTGAAGGGATAAAGCTTCCCTAGGACTCATTGATAAGATAAAGCGTAACCAGTAGAACAGGTGTGTTGTAACATGTTCCTGTTTGCGCTGGTAATCTAGCAAAACTTTCCTAGTAGATACGATCAAGTTATTAATTCGGTAGACTGTTAGAATGGATTTATGTTATGGTTTCACGGTAAAACTACTCATTGAAATATTAATGAGACTCTACAGTAATATGTCTTATATCAGAATGGCTTCTTTTATAAGGATAAAATTTGGATTATACAAAATAAAAAAAATCTCATGTCGTATTAACGAACCATGTTGGCGTCGAAAACAACAAAATGTACGACAACGACCGTTGTGTTTTCTAGTACATTATTTGTAATCAAAATGCTACCACTATGTAGGTGAAACCGTGGGGCGCTGCTAGTAAAGTTCGAATATAACTATCTTAATACTATTTATCGCTTTGAAACATTTCACTTAAAGATTATGTAAGTGTTGCATAAAAACTCTGACCAGTAAGACACTGTTGTGTCGAAATTTGTTATGATTTAAATTGAGTAATTGCACGACGTACATCGTGACATCGATTTTATTTTTCAGTCTTTCTGAATACTTATTGTGATTGCGACCGCAATTGACTTTTGACATTATTGTGTTGCTGCGGGTGTAGATTCTGGCTTTTGTTGTTACGATGTTGGGTAATTTGGTTTTATATTGTGAGTTTAAGAGTGCTATAATTAAAATGGGATGACTTCAACAATACTCGAGCCACTATGAATATTTTGAGGGAAAAATAGTTTATAATATTAATTAGCATTCAATGTTATAATTGGGACAAACCAAAATGAGATTGAGTAACAATTTACCTCAATATGTCGGTGAATGCAGATGGCTTTGGATCGTACCTTTTGGCTGTGATAGGTTGATATGATGATGATTATAATTGAGGTTTTTGCGTATTAAAAGTTTGATAAGACGTATGTAATCATGAAATATAGTTTATAATTTAATTGAATTAAATTAATTATTTTCTATTAATATAATTAAATTTAATTGAATTTTAATTCTATTAATAGAATCACAAGTATTAAAATGGAATACGTATTCACCTATTAGCACTAATGTGCTAAGTAATCTTAGTGCAAAAGTATTTTACTAGATCTAGACTGTTTTCGGTCGAAATCAGATGATGGTGACAAAAAAGAAAATATTTTTTTTAATATAAACTATAACTAACGACTCGCTAACCAATACTTCCACCTTTTTGAAATATTATTTTATGCTTTCTCGCTAAAATAATTATTCTCCTTGTCCTTCGCACTAAAATGAGACAGTTAAAATTTCCATAAACGGAACACAAACAATACTATATTTATATAAATTTTAACTTGTAATGTAATGTTTTTGTAAATATTTTTGTAATAACATAGCTTATACAGTCCATGGAATAGTTTTTGCGTAAAAGTTACTCTTTAACGCAAAAACTATTCCATGTTGCGCTAACATCCAGACATTCGCACAAACTTCCATTTAGTATATTATTATGTTAGTACAAACAGTTTATTAGCGATTCGACATTAATGTGGAGCAAACGGTATCAGGGTTACTCTTATCAGTCGGTTATTCGATTCTATTTTCGTGCTAAAATAACGATTTTAATTTGTGATTCATCGCTGCTGTCTTTTGACCATTCTTAAGTGTGTCTACTTAATCATATCTATATATGTCGCGCGCCTGATAAGGTTTTGGTCTAAGATTAATAGTGGAGATAATTTTTATACCGACTTTGCCTTTTGGTGTGAAATAATTAGTGCTAAATAATATGTTATTTTTGCAAAAAAAAGTTGTTTAACTCTTTACTCACATAAGTGTAGAATTCTGTTTGTTTTGTTGATAGTTATTAGTATATGTATGTATACAACATATGATGAACGATTTCATCATGAATTTTTGCTTTGTTGTAACGAACGACTCTTATGGACTGAGCATTTTTATCGTTGAAAGGTAATAACAAATTGGAATTAACTGAATAATATAACTTTTATCAATCAAAATTTTGAACATCATTCAAGGCAGACTCTCGACCCTTAATATTAGTGGTGATAAAACAGCAATAAAATAGTTGTGCGGACGCCACCTGTCATTACCTAATACAAACACATTGTTTAACATATCCTCGTATAATATAGCAATAGTATTATTCGTTATATGCCATAATATTATAAGGCACAGAATTTATATGCATAAAAGGCAATGTAACTGAAGTATAGGATAGGATAGTGTCTACATCCATTGACTGTTTGGCTTTCTGTTGGTGGATTACAACTCTTTTATGTAATACATAGGCAGTTAAAATCTTAGCAAAATGGTATGCTTATGTTTTTGCCATATAAAGAAAGATTTAATTGTAAATATAAAATCGTTATTAAATGGAACAAACGTTTTAATGGTATCGATATAATATGATGATAAGTTTATTCAATGAATCCTTGGGCGTAATAAAACTGTAATTAATTGTTTTTTTTTTATCCAGATGAAATACGCAACATTACAATTGCCTAATGATTTCAGCACGAATCCCGTGTTGCATTAAAACTATAAATTGCCCAGTATTAATAAAAGACATTTCCTTATAATTTATGATTTTCACGGTATTACATTTCTCCGTGTTGCTGTTTCGAATTTCTTACATAAAACATTATCACCGACCATTTTTCTTATTACGTGAAATACTGCGTTATAATGCCAAGGCTCGTAACAGACCGCTCTCTTATTTAAATATGAGGCTATTATTTTAATTTTTTATGATATAAGTGAAACATTAATGCATTAGTTGGATGATATGCAGCCTTTGATCCGCCCGCGAAAAATTTTTAGTGTTTAACCTGGTTCGGAAGAAAGTATACAGGTATACTAAAGAATTTTTATGTATTAAAACTTTAAATTAACTAAACTGTATTAATGGGTTATTGTCTCGTGTTAATTGTCTTACGATATATCTGGATTTGTCGCATTCATTTTTTGTTTTTTAAAATAAATGATTTTAACGCTACTCAACAAATGAGTGAAGCCTTATAAATAAAATATAAATTTACGGATTTATCGCTTTTATATTAACTATTTTATTCCCGACCCTTCCCGGCGCAGACTAGAGTAAAATGTGAATGTTCGTATTTAAATAACTGTCGGAGATTGACATTTTTAAATCTTTTATCACCATTAAAACAATCGCAAGAACCATTACGAGTAACCTTATAGTGCTTTATTATAAATATTATTTAAAAAATGGCATATTTAGTAAGATTGTTCTGAAGCCTTGTCAAATACAGTTTTCTATTTTATCAATTATTAATATATACTTCATAAATAACATGTTTCGGTTAATATGCACATAAAAGATATCTATATACGAATTTCTAGTATATTAAGTTACGTAATGTTTGGATTCTTATGTTACGAAACAAAGTGACTTGGATTTGCTCCGTAAAAGGATATATCTGTCCGAATATCACTTAATATTTTATTCGAAGCAGTTTATTTGGTTAAAGTTGAATATTATATTAACAAAGTGAGAGTAAGCTTCTATAACGGTGTCACTGTTTACTGTTGGCATGGAATACTAAACTGATAAGGAAGAATTCGTCTTATATATAATATATTAATTGGTAAAACTGTCTGGTTAAATTCCATCACTAGATTATATTAACAAATTTTAGAAGTAGTATTTTTAACAAGAAAGGAGATCAATATGAAATTTTTCTTAAAAATATTTATTGTAATGCCGATTTTTAAGGGAATTTAATAGACATTCAGCTTATAACGTATCCAAGTTTTTTAAGTATTTTTTCGAGCAAAGACAATGTATTGATGACGAACATAGTGTCAAATGCTAACTGCAGAATTAAACTATTTTGAGAATATAGTTAAATGATTAGTTAGCCGTTAGCCGACCATCATTCTAATGTTTTAGTTAAATATCTATTTGTTGCGTTCAATAACTCTAACTTATTCTGTACATCCGGTAACAATTTGGCCGATTAACGGAGATCCGGCGGATTATCATTTGATTGGAAACAAATTTGTAATGACAGAGGTTAATTGAGAGACAAATCAAATCGTTTATTCATTAACAAGTCTTAATTTTAATGTTTAATTGCAAGATTTCACTGTTAATAACATTTAAATATGTTATTGTTTTGAATGTGAATCGTGTTGTTATGGTTCAATGTTATTTTCTATTCAAGTGCTGAACTAGTTTTGATGAATTTTAGCACATAAAAACCTACGTGTGATTGTATATATATATATTATTTCTTATTAAGTCCTTTTTTGTTATTTTATTCGTAAATAAGACAACAGTTTTTACTGTGTGTTTGTATGCATTTTTTGATAGAATTTTTGTAAGGGATTTTTTATAAACTATACTTTTAGCTTATACGTAAGAACGACACATTTATTTGTAATTTCGAAATGAATCAAGGTTTTGATAGATTTACGCATTTGACGCCGTCGGTGAAAGGTACTTGGTGAATATAAATTATTACATTAACGATTTTTTAAAGTTTTAACCACGGACTACGAGACATGAAAATAATTTAGTTTTTATAGTTCTCATCGCGTTTACATTTCAATCGTGATGGATAGAACACGATACGGTAATTAACTCCGCTTTGAGTTTTATTTAACTGTTTTTATGCAAACTCTAGAAAAAAAAACAGCGTAATTAACTTTTATAAAAGCTATTGGCACGTGTATCACGTGTTAAAATATTCATTTAATTTGAAGATGTTTAAAAACAAACGTAATTGTGTGTTTTTAATCTGAATGAGAGAAATTATTTTGGTTTTAGTTAGTCAAATTTTGGTTTAGACTCAAAAATATTTTATAAATTACGCCTATACAAAAAGATCTATCTATCATTGGTAATTAAGATGATACATGCGGTGGCTAGTATTGGTTATTTCCGTGTCTTTTCCTTCTGAGGCTGTGTCTATGTGGCTATACGTCCCATCGGGCTATGAGAAAGAAGAAAGAGGATGCGCACTTGTGTCGATGCGTAAACTTGTGAGAGGGATCTTATCTCAAACAGAAATTAACAGCCTTAACCATAGTCAGCTAGAAGGAGATTACTGTTTAAATAACTATTCGCTATGTTTTTATTATATTTAAATAAAATAATAAAACTTAAATTTGTATTTATTATTTTATTATAGTTTAAAGTAATTTTATTTAAATGCGTAGCGTAAACATAAATCGAAAAATGTTTAAAGTAGCAGCAGAGAGAAAAAAGATTTTCTTTAGATAACTATAAGGGGATATGTAAGGTTGTATCAGCTATTACTAAACACAACTTATATGGTACTTTAGGTCATTGTGCATCAATATTACATGTTCAGTAGTCCTTATATGGCACAAGGCCGTGCCCTACTCAATAAAGCAGTTGTTCATAATGTAGATCAGAACCTCGAAGTCTAGCTTCTATATGGAAAGATAAACATTTTACTTTTCGATGACCACATAATGATACAGTGCTAAAACACTGTTCTGCTTCATTGTAAATGCTAAAATACAATATTTTAAATTATAATCTAGATTTGTAGCCTTAGGCCTTTCTAGATAAGCGGACTATGGAGCATTGAACTATTTTATAAAATATATCAAACGCACAAACTTTTCAGTTACATATATATATATAATATAAACAAGAAAATTTCGCTACCGATGAATGAATTTCTTCCGCACTGTTCGCCATTATCGAGCAACGACCTTAAGAAAACGAAAGTATCTCTTTTTTGTGGACTAAAAGAACTCGTTATTTCACCTAATTTGAATACTAATAGTCTGTTCGATTTATCGCTTTGGTTATATTAAGGAAAACGTGTTGTGTTTCATTTATAACTTTATAAATATGAACAGAAAACGATTTAAAAATGGGGCAATCACAAATATGGGAAACATAAGACGTATAATACAGTAAATACATTTTTTTCTATTATTACCTTCTGGAAATAAAAAAGTATCCGAATTAGAATGTGCTAGAACGATACAAATTTAAATACGTTTCAGGTGGATTAAATACAATGATAAAGTTATTATTTTTTTTTCTATTGTAATAAAAATAATAATAAGACTAAATTTGTGTTTTCCGGAATACTTTGGAAAAAGTCCGAAACGTCGGTAATAAATATAGATAATAGCAATTTCGTAAAATCCGTTCTTAGATGACCTCTACTCGGCGAAAGGAATATTAGTACCAAATTTCAAGTCGCTACGCCTTTTGGTTCAGAGATATCGTGAAGAATAAATATATATGTGGGAATCTCTATTATATATATAGATAGATTAACGCGAAGGATCTTTAAAAAAGTAAATTTGACAGGTGTTTTTTTTTTAAAAATTTTGTCAGTGCGGGACAGGAAAATTATCAAGGAGAATACCTTTAACGAGGAAGATAGGTTTTGGCTTATAAAAATAAGTCTTAATTCTAATTAAATGTAATTGGCGGGAGTCAACTAACAAAGAATAAAAGTAAAATGGCATTAATTCTTTTTGAGATCTCACGCTTCAGTGAGAAGTTCATCATATAGTTTATTGTATTATTTTTTTGATAATTTATTTCCCTATTTTAAACCGTTATGCTGTCGTTTTTTGTGTTTTAAATACTCCAATATAATTGGAATCAAAAATAGGTCAACAGAAATATTTAAGAGTTAAATTGTAGTGTATTTTTTTTCGCTTTATACTACCTAAGGTAAAATAAAGGATTTGAAATAATGCACGCTGGCCATGATTGATATACGCCTTCCATATGGTGTTAGCGGAACGTATTAGATTTCCCGTGATATGAAATATTTTTGTGCACCATATGTGGTTTGGTCCATAGATAGAACGCTGCTAATAATTTCATTCAAAATTCAATTTTATAGCTTCCTCAGTTCATCGGTTATTCCGCATTTGTCTCGAACTAGCATGGATTTTTTTAGTTCTTTCATATTATACAGCATCTTTCTTAATTGATCGCTTCGACCTACTATAAGTGCCCCCTTGCTGTGAATTACCATCCTTGCTTGGATAGGTGTAATATGTTACTTTGCCCGCTTTACTTATCCTATAAACAAGGCAGTTAGGTGCTAGGACCCCTTTTACTAGGGACCGTCTGGGGCGGTACCACCGCCGTGCCTTTTTCTGCCGCAAAGCGATAGTGTGAAAATATTATCGTGGTCCGGTTTGAAGGGCACCGTAGCTAGCGTATTAAATGGGTAACATCCTTTGTCTCACGGTAGGCAGCGCGTTGGTAAACCCCTGGTACTGCCGATGTCAATAGGCACCTTCCATGATGACCACTCTCCATCAGTTGGCTTAAATATTGGTCTACCTGCCTATGCAAATAAAATAAATTTAAATTAAGAAAAGGCAAGTAAGGTTTTTTGATTCGAAATCGTTCGAGCCACGTTATCGTTGTCTATCGTGACTGTGCATATTTATATCCACAGACAACACACGAAATAATATCGCAGTAGGTCAACGGCGCCGCCGTGAGATTACGTCCGGAATCTCGTTTCGTCCCGACCCTTCTGTGGCGTTGCGTAATCTTTGGCATTGTTTTGCACTTCTGTAGAAGACTGTGATGGTCTTTTGTTGCGCAAATCCGCTGCGATTATCTCTGCGAACGTCACAGCTTGAATGTTCTCGAAGATTTTTTTAATTTTCGTTGTGTTTTTGGCCAGATACGATTTTAATTGTTGAAAGGGATGTTATGGACTGTTATAATGGCCGTTAATATTATAATTGAGGAATTTCTTAATGACAATTGTGCAGTGGATATTGTAGATTTAATTTTTGTCATATTGGAAAACTTGTAAATTGATTAAACGCGCATTTATGGTTGTCGGTGTCAGCGCACGAACCTACATTTAACTTAGATAAATAATATCTGATTTAGTAACCTTTCATTATGGTGTAATACTTACATGAAATACCAGGAAAAACTCGAGCTGATTTCCGAAACTAATTTCAATTATTTTAAAGCAAGAAATCGAAGAGTAAAATCTGAACTCGTAAGTTAAATCTGTTGTTTCCATTCTATTGTTAATTGAGACGAAAAAGGATATCAAAGAATACAAGACACTGCAGACGTATAATGCGAGAGAGATGAGTTCACATTCGTGTCACCGGAACTTCCCACCGTCCGCAGTAGCAACAATAAAAAGAGAATCGGAACATTATTTCGTAAACGGTTCCGTATGCAAATGCCGCGGCCACTTTCTTCGCGTTACGTGTTATTTTATCATTCGTTATGTGTTACTGTGGATTTTCAGACGGTTCCAAGCGACGGAATACAATGAGAGTAGCGCGGCGGGATGACATTTGAATACGTAATTAGGAGTACGTAATTTGAGTAGCACTGCCTCCGTCGCCTAGTGGTATGGGCGTGTGCTTTAGAAAGCGAAGGTCGTGAGTTCCAATCCTGCGGGGACTCAACAAATTTTCATAGTTGTTTCCTAGTTGGTTAGGGCAATTTGGGCCGATCACCCAATTGTCTGAAAAGTAAGATGATTCATGCATCGGATGGGCATGTAAAATGTCGGTCCACCATCCAACCCGCATTGGACCAGCTTGGTGGGATACGGTCTAAAACCCCCTAATTGATAGGGGTGTATTAGGGGAGGCCTATGTCCAGCAGTGGACTATCACAGGCTTATGATGTAATTTGAGTAGCATAGGGGAATAAAAGCGAGCAAAGAAACACAGGATGTATTTATTTACTTCTAAGCAGCTAGATGTTTAATGAAAAGTTTGACATACTGTATTTGCTGTTAAACATACTAGAGGCAAAAAAATGTTAAGATCCTGCGTTGTTTGCTAAAGTTAACAAAGTTAACAGTGGTCGTGAATCGTTTTGATGATATTGTCTGAGTATGTATGATCTTGTTTCTTTGAAAACACCAAAGAAATTAGTGTCGTACGAAAACTTAATTTGCGGCTATTTTGTTGGTTGGCAATAAGTTGTTTTTTATACAGATATTGTCCGTTAGCGTTAACTTACATTTCCACTATGATTATTAGGGCTGCCTTGAAAAATGTTTAACTGTAGAAATTTGTTTATTTCCACAAATGTGTTTTTAAGCAAATCTTGGATGCCGACGATGTTAACATTCGACGGAGACTTTAAATTTCATTCATATTTTATATTTAAAGAACGCTAATATTAGCCCATTAGAGACATATTCAATTTTGAGAAAAAAAACTGCACGTTGTAAATTTATGTAATGCTTATAAATAACTCATATAACAAATAATTATTATACTCCTAATAGTAGTAATTAAAATATCCATACGATTCGCCAACCATATCCCGTAGGATCAAAGTGTGTTCCTAATAAAAGTAATTTTTGTTTATTAACCTATATATTACTCAAGAGTTATTATACTAAAACTAGGTGATATCCGACTTCGGGATTCGAACCGGCCACCGGAATTCGCGGTGACAAACACCGTGTCACGTCAATAAAGCTGTTGCAACCGGCGTGACGAAAAGCCGCGGCCCGATTTGTCACGTTGCGTCACGCCGCCAGATGGCGTGTTCACTTTCACTACTTTATAAACGAAATAGTTATAGATCGGTCACTGGGGCATTAGTTGAAGACGGTGAAAAGATAATTAATCAAATAAGTAACTGTCATTTGATTAATTAGCAATCGAATATTAACGGCCACAACGTTATATTGATTAGGATCTAGAAATCTTAGCACTATTGAAATTAGCTTTGAACGCTTTTACAAATATAGCAATTAATTAAACTACATATATGTCATTAAGACGCGGTATTTCGATAAAATATGCTTAGGTTATATTAAATATTGATATAAATATTGATTATTTCAAACGTTAAATTATGTAACTAAATATTGGAATTAAATTACGGTATAATATTTTAATCGTGATTTAACCAAAAGGACACTTCAACATTACCCTCCTTGGGATATGTCACGTGATTGATCTAATATCTCAGCACAATTTGTCATTTACGCTTGTGAGTGTGTGTGTTCCTATACGCATGTGTGCTCGTGCGAATACACTATAAAATGATTGTGCGTGTGAATTTCGTTGAAAGTGGTCGCGCGCCACTCTCGGTCTCATCAGAAAGCAATTGCGGCCATTATCGCTCGTGTTATTTTTTTTTCACTATCTGTTCTGTTTGCCGCCAACTCGGTGGAAAGTTTTGTGGAGCTTTTAGTTTTTATTTGTCCATCGAAAGCTCTCTGAGAGCGTTCCATCGCTCCGCTTTCGTTTAAACGGTCCTGATTAAGTTTGGTCTGTTACAGACATTGTTTGTGTAGTACGGTTTTTATGAATTGGAAGAGTTTATTAAACGATAATTCTTAACTCAGTATCTACATCACACCAAACTCTTAAATAACTTAAATCAAACCAATACCCTACGACGAACTCAAATGAAGCCAAAACCTATGACTCCATTATTGGACTCACCGGTAGGAGAATTTAGCAACGGAACCCAATCAGAACACTTGCGGCTTAAGATTGATTAAACTTTGTTTATTTCGATTTTAAATCTCATTGGGTTTAAGAAGATTTTGCGAAAAATAAGCAACCTGATAGAAACAGGAAAAAACCAACCATCTATTAATGAATGATCTGATGAACTCGCGAATTTTTAGTCGCTGTCATAACTTTGTTTGGTTTCCTTATCAACGTATTTGCATCACAGCACTTGATAATAACCTCCCATAGACCAGTATTGCCGAGGCCTTCTGTTCGTTAGCCAAACACTCAACCGTAAGCCATCGAGACGTTGGAAATAATTACATTACTCGGCGTTATTGATTTAGAATCGATTAATCGGTTTGCTTGACGCTTGCGTAACTACCGTTGCCTGCGGAAAGGTCATCGGTGCTGTGACTAACGTTTACCAATGGTCGTGTTATTACGAGTTTATTTAAAGTTCTAAATATCTTTATAAGTTAGAAAGAAAAAAAGAATGTTTTGTACCGGTATCATACAAGGCTCTGCAGGTCAAAAGTTTCGAACCACTGAAAGATTAGAGGTTATTTTTGTTACATTATGTGGGTTAAAAGCCTGAATTAAAGAAAATATTAAAGTTTTTTTTTAACATATATGTTAACCATTATTTTCTTTATTGATTGAACAAATTTGTGAAATATAGGGCGATGCATTTTTTGAATTAGAATTTTCCTTAATTATCATTTGGCGTTTATATGTATTTTACATTTTATTTACTACTGTTCTTCGCTAACTACGCTGTAGAACTTATAAGTTTATGCAAAATATTAATAGCATATGAAAATGATAAGCTCTGCTTGCTACTTAATGTTATCATGTTGCCATAAGTATATCTTAGATCGTCAGTCGGTTTAAATAGCATATTTTAGTGTGTTACACAAGAAATGTTAAACACTTTGGAAATTTAAATTTGAATAAATGTAAATTTTACCATAAATTTAGTTTCATTTAATGACATGTCATTAAATAGAAGCAGCGTCAACTTATTAACGTAGTTAGTTTAATTTCATTAATTCTACGGTATTAATGATACAATATATAAAATTAATAGCGTTTTAATGATTAGTATATTTCTGGTCTTTTGTACGTGGATTAATATTTTACACAATTTCTCCTTTTTTAATTTTTTACCACAGAATTATATATACACTCTAACCTCTACCAATCTCTACTAATAATCTGTTAACCAGTATTTTTTAAGTGACCGCAAAACTTGCAATTTTTCCGCTTAACTTCGCAATGCTTTATTCGATTGCCAATCGATTTTTAATGCAAATTCGTCAGTTTTAAGGTGAATATGTTGTTTTATATGCACTATCGCGATTTCACATTAAGATCGGCTGGTAAAAAGCGACCTTAGCGTTACGCGTAGGCGACCTACAGAGGTCGTTGTCGTGTCACTGGACACGACCTCGGCGTGACGAGAGCAACCGGTTCTGTTAAAGTCGGATTACCGGTTTTCGGTTATTCCGAATCGTAATTTGTGCATCCCTATTTATGTTTGTGATATCGGTTCTGCGGTAACGTTACCGGTTTTTCTCCGTGTATGCTTAAATGGTTGTATCTGTTTGTTTTCGCCATACGTGTTTAGTAGTTTAAAGCGATTTAATCGCTGTTTAGTCTCGATTTGGTTTAGCTTTAGCTTACTACTAATAATAGCTTTAGCATAAGGCTTTATCTATTATAGGTTACGCTACAGTTTCGATTCTAGTAGTATACGTAACGTTATTATTGTAGTTTCTATTTTAATGTTTCGTATTTCTTATAATTTACTAGGTTTAAATACAGTTTTGATATTTGTAAACTTGTCATGAATACATAATACTTTTGATAGCCTTCTACGCCTACAGTACGGCATTGATCTGGTTGGTTCCTTGTTACTGATATAAGCTTATCTGAATCAGCTTTATAGTTACGTTTTCTGTGTATTGCAGCTTAACAACTTATGTTATTGAACTTTTCTGTATGTACAAATAATTTATACCACATATTATCTTTATTCGCGAACCATATAAGATGGGGGATCTCTTAAAACAATGTTATATGTCAAACTGTAAGTGTGAAAATTTGCTTGCATAAGGAAAGTTTTCTATGATCATTTTAATAAATAATTACTTTATATTATTCGATGCTATTTGTCATAGCAAGTTTTGAACAATAGCATGATTGACTTTTTTCCGAGATAATATGCTATTGCAGTGAATTGACAAATTTGAACGTGTAATGACTAAGATTAGTATATTTTTATATGTTAATGACGAGGCTTTTTATATTTGCATACTCATTATATTAGACATCAAAACATTATCTTGTTAAAGTGATGCATCGATTTGTGCTTTTTCGTAATCGGGGTCAAATAAATATATGACCCCGGTACACAACTTCTTCGTTTTGAAAACACACTTATAATATATATATATATATGTCTTTTGGTGGTTAAAGATTTACTATAAGTTTGAGTTGTTTTATACTTATATGTAACTTACATTGTTATTGATGATACGTACCGCATTGGACCAGTGTAGTGGGATACGGTCCGAAAACCCCTAACGGAGGCGTGCATTAGGTGAGGCCTATATCCAGCAGTGGACTAACACAGGCTGATGGTGATGATGATGATGAATGATGCTTAGAAAGTTCTGCTATGTCACTCAATATATTTTAATAGCGAATGACAAAGGTGAATGTTCAAACGCCTTGCTTATTACCTTTGCACAAAGGGTTATAGTATGCAAAATATATTTTTAAGATATAAACATTCACATATTGTTTGTTGTAAGATTACAAAACAAGCTAAGCTCATAATTTTGTTTGCTTCGTATAATTTAAAATGTAAGTTATGCCTTTCTACAAAGTAGAAATATATAATAAAAGGGTCAACATATTGTACTATTTCGTTCCCTATCGTTGCGCGACTGTTTTTTCGAATTCGTTTCGATAGCTATCATTCCGAGTGCCCTCCCTGCAACCGGAATCGAATCAGAAACGAGCGGACGACCGGAATGGTACGAACCTTGCACGTACGTGTTGCCGCGACGCGAAACGAGAATGTCCTTATTGGGACACCGACGCCTCTGAGGCGGGTTGATAACCTATCTGGATCTCTGTTTATAGTCTGTGCACACACACACACACATATGCACATTAACGTGCGCACACTCTTACACACATTCACACACAAACGTCCTGTTTATTGTCCGTACACACAGGCTGACTCACACTGATATAAGAAGGTTAGGGGTTGGCGGATGTTATATATATGTGTGTATTTAAATCACGATGTGATATTTTAATATGAGATTTAGACTAATATAACTGTCTAAAAGGATATCTGTAAATGTTTCTCACGAATATATTTTTTGTTAGATGTTTCCGCAACACGGAGGTTTTGTGTCGACGTGTCGTTGTGATACGAGATAATATTTGATTTGTTTTGTCTTTTTTTGCTCAGATTTATGCAACGTATAAATCGCTTGTTGATGTTGAAATTTTGTATCGATTATTACATTGTGAGTAAAGGTCATTTTAGACTGCTTTTTATTAACTCGTTGCGTACAGGATATTAGAGACAGCCCACCATGCGGAACTCGCAGACACTATAAGTAACGTAGATAAATGCATACTTAATTTCTAATATAAAAATGTTAAAATAGAGTAAATAGAATTATGATCTCATAAACTAAATGTGAGTAAGGGTGGTTTTATCGCTATTATTAATAATAATAACTTACACGGTATTTTGATACGTTCATTAATAAATTCAATTAGTAACAGTACTTCATTTCCATGGAAACAATTATATTCATGTAGAAAGACATGCTCTGAATTGATTACCTGTCAAGTTATGTGAAGTCGCTTAAATCGGCTACCGTCGAAGTAATGACTTATTCAGTTGACGTAACTCGGTAGCTAATGTGGCAATGTTTTTAATATTCGCCGGCACTTATAATGTTGACGGCGGATCTGCCTTACAGTGGGAGTTGGACATCCGCAGTACTAGTGCAATTCGTCAATTGCCAATCCGCCTTCTCAGTTTGGCAATTATGAGCAAATGTTCTAATAGATGCCAACAAGACTCACCGTTTAGGCGTTCATTAAAAAAATATGTCCAGCAACAGACTTACAGACTTACAGACTTACATAGGTACACTTTCTAGAAACGTAATGGTTAAATGAAAGAAAGATTATAAGAAACTAACGGTTATGTCAACTTTTACTTCAGCGCGCGGGTGCCCGCTTATTATAACTCGGCCCTAGAAATGGGTTAATAGGCGACTATTTTAGCTCCAGCGCTCGTCCAGAGCGGACGTGCCGGTGAAAGTGGCGTGACTGTCGTATTAATATTCTCGAATGTTTAATCGTCTCGAATCGAGTTGTTTTCGATTCGACACGACTCGAACGACGATCATTTCGAAATGTTTCAATCTAGCTATTAATGACGGTAGTTCTTCTGTTCGTACCGCTAAATACGTCTAACGAAATGGGTATGAGTAAATTTTATCATTTCTGTATTCAAATTACGGCTGTCAGATTATTTATTGTGAAATTGTAACTGTACATGAATGATGCACTTTAACAGTACATAGTTTTTTTTAATTAAAAGGTGTTTTTTTTATCTTTACTGATATGAGGTAAATGGTTTTTGTCTAATGATTTATTATTAAACATATAGAATAATTTGTATAGAGCTTGGTTGTATATTTTAACTGTAAATCTGTTCTACAAGCGATAGTGAATAGATTGGAGGCCAACTGTAATAGCTTCAGAGTTACATAGAAATTGGCAATGTTTAAAGAAATATATAGGTTATATTGTTTTGATTGCCTTTTATAGCTTCAGGAAACTGCAAGGAAACCGTAAAAAGTAATATTTAATGAACTACGTTCATTGTCTTTTTGTGACTATAACCATTACCGACTGTCGCTTGTTTAACTGCATCGCGTGTATAAGTCTGGACATTGATCTCGATACAGTTTTTCGTCTAACCGACAAACTTCCTACTGCCCCATAGACTCGTGAGTCCACTTGACACACTTTGACACTTCCCAGTCGGTTATGCAACATTCAAAAGTGACACAAACGTGCTTGCATCACGTGACAGTGGGCAATCGACGTTTAATAGACTGTTGTTGGTCAATATCGTATTTAGTTTCATCGCTATTATTAGATGTACGAAAGTAACATGAATTAATATAAATAATAGTTAGTTATTATAGTTCTTTATTTAAACAATGATATACATAACATGCTTCCTATACAAACAAAAATAACGCTCGTGCAGTCCTTAATTTTCCCTTTGATCGACTATGGTGACGTGTGCTACTTTGACCTGAATGCAGATCAACTCAATAAACTCGACCGGCTTCTAAATAACTGCATTCGATTCGTATTCAATATTCGTAAATATGACCATGTGTCGTCGTACCGATCCCAACTCCGGTGGCTACCGATTCGTCATCGTCGAACGTTAAGGGCACTTACCACACTATTTTCTTTACTTGTATCGTCCTCTTCTCCGACTTATTTGTCGTCTTATTTCCAATACCTCAGTGTCGCTAGTCTTAGAGATCTTCGTTCTACAAACAACCGTCTTCTTCTGTGTCCCGTTCATCGTACAGATTTCATTCACAAATCTTTCCAAATTCAATCCATACTTCTCTGGAATGCGCTACCCTTGGAAATCAGGATGGCTAAAAACGTCTTTCAGTTTAAAAGAAAAGTGTAAACATTTACTGGACGAAGAATCAGCGAAGCAACTGACTTTGTAATTATGTATTTATAATCATATTTCTGATATGTATATATTGATATATATTATATTATATATGTATGCATAAGTAAGCATATATTTATATATACATATTTATGTTTATGTATGCCTATAGTGTATTAATCGTTATTTATCAAATAATATATTTGCTACCTTGACTAAAATTTTATCTCGAATTTAACCTATTTTTGATTCTTTGTTATTCTCATATTGTACCTTAAGAGCACCCACGCTAAATTTTTCATAACCTCCCTAAGGTTGGCTGTTAGATAATGCCTAAGGCATTAAGCCCGCCTTGTATATATAATTGTGCAAAAGAATAAATAAATAAATAAATAAATAAATATTTTGCCTACGGATAAGGATGTTGAGTCAGTCAGTTGCTTGCACCGTTGCTATTAGAAATATATTTATTAGTTATATAGCTTCTGATTTATTAATGTGATGTGAGTAAGTTATGATGTACTCTTTAAAATTATAAACGTTATGACTTATTGGAATTTGACGATAAAATTGAGCATTAGACTGATAGCTTTCTGATCATAAATCAAGTTAAAGGATATCATTTGCTTAACAAAATGCCGCCGTAATTTGTTTACTGCTTTATGTTGCAAAATGTTCTGTTTGCCTTGACTTTATACGACAGTTGCGTCATAGTTTCTCACTAGTTAATGTCTACATTGGATGAAAAGTTATCCTTTTATATTTATTCTTAAGAAAAATGTAAACGCTTAATGTAAAAATGTAAACACAAATAAAACTTGAAAACAACTTTTCAAATTGCTTTCTGTGATTTGGGTAATAGTATTATTGTGCCCCTTGCCTAGTGTAGTTGCTTGCCTTACAAATTGAAAGTCTTAGGTTTGAATCCACTGTTTTGACCACAATTTTTTAGTTGTTTTCTGGTTTATAGTAGCTAAGTCTGATTATACAAATGTTCTGCTTTTACTCTTTTCGTTGTCGAAACTACGCCACGCTTTTAGATTTTCTCTGCTTCCCTGTCTACGATATTTTTATTTTTAAACAAAAAACAATCGTAATTAATATCATTATTGGAATAATAATACCGTTGGTGAGCACCTTGACCTGAAACGGACGATAAATAAAAATTGTTAACCTTATAAACTTTCAGTTTGCGTTTAATCCCTGGTAGCTTTAACTCAATTCTATTCATAAATATGCGATAAAAAGATTAAGTGGATTTTTTATCGTATTATTTATGTGGTTCTCTATATGAATAATATAACTAAATTCATAGAATTTTTACCTGGCAAGGTCACATTTTATCATTTAGCGTAATGACTGTTTTCCGATTATATCTCATAGGAATTAAATATGCTCCATTACATTTTGTTAAAAAGTAATAATGAAAATAAGGTAAATGAACCTCTTTGTTTATACAAAGATAATATTTAAGTCGATTGTTCGATCTGTCTTTGGACACCGAATTCGTGTAATTATTTTGCTTAAATCAGAGGATTCGTATAATCTGATTGTTTGGTTTGCGCATAATTCGTAATCACTCGATTGTGTCATATTTATTTCTTTATGTAACTCTTTCCCAATCTGACATATCCTTATTATCTGAAATTTCCTTAGCAAATGAGTTTTATTATTTATTCCTTGCACGCGTTTACGAGTCATTCGCATTAACGATATGTAATCGTTTTATTGTTCTCATCGCAATTAATATGCGCGTTAGGCGTTTGTGAGTTATAAGATTTCCTATCGCTCCTCTGACTATATATAACGAATCCCTTCTTAACGAGTTTGCTGTTATCTTTTATCATTACGATGGTTCTGAAATTAGATATCAGGAATTGGTAAGAAGATTGTAGGTTACTCTTGTTAGCTCTTTCGATGGTCTATTTATTATTTGTTTTATTAACACTTTATGTACACAAATAAATGGTACAAAGGCGGATTTAATGCCGAAGGCATTGTCATCCAGTCAACCTTTGGATGGTTAAGAGAACATAAGGTAGGCGTACAATTTTGCAAAAATTATAGACATTTACACAGCCTGTAAATAAACCAGGATAATAAAATTAATAATACATATTCTCAAAAACATATATACAACTATACACATATACATACAAACAAATATACATATGTACTCATATAGAAATATATATACAAAATAGACACATATTTACATAAACTACACATTTACTTATAAGTATTGAAAATTGGTTTTTCTTCAGCCTATATATTTTTAACAGGTGTTCTAGCACTTTGCGTTTAAACTCAGCCCGGGTTTTAGCCATCCTGATGCTGGGAGGCAGTTCATTCCATAAGTGAATCGATTGGATTAGAAAAGAAGAATGCGTGAAGTCAGAACGATGAAGAGGACATTGAGGAAGACGATTATGCGTTGAACGAAGATTTTTGTTGCTGACTTCACAAAGATATTGGAATTGCGAAGATATGTAGGAAGGGGTAAAACGGGAATCTAGAAAAGAAAAAAGAGTTGTAAGTGCTCGTAAAGAGCGTCTTTGGCGAATCGGTAACCACCGCAGTTGTGCGCGGTAGGAAGACACATGATCAATTTTCGAAGATTGAATACGAATCGAATGCAGTTATTTAGAAGTCGGTCTAGTTTATTGAGGAGATCTGCATTCAGGTCGAAGTAGCATACGTCACCATAGTCGATTTGTGGGAAAATCAAAGTCTGCACAAGCATAGCTTTTGTTGTCGAGGGTAGAATTTTTTTAGCCTATACAGCAATCGCATAGAACTGGTGACTTTATGGCTGACACTTGCGATGTGGGGTTTCCAGCTCGATGTGCTATGGTCAAACCCAAGTTTTTAACACTCTGGCTGATAGGTATAGGAGTGCCGTCGAAGAAAATTTGTGGTGTTTGAGCTACGTCGACTTTCGCCAAAATTCTGGAACTGCCAAGCATGATAGCTTGACATTTCGCTGGATTAACGATGGTTACTTTGGATTGTTCTGTAGTGTTCAAAGTCAAAGTCAAAGTCAAAATCATTTATTCAATTTAGGCTCTACTGAGCACTTATGAACGTCAAAAATTATCCATTTATCACCGGTTCACAAACTCAGACCCTCCAGAGAAGAACCGGCAAGAAACTCTGTAGTCTTTTTTTTAAATATTAGTACTTACAAATTTTACCAATACATTTTTTTAAGTTACAAGGGGATTTGCAAGCGCAGAATATAAACTATTTCCACACATCTTGGTCCTCAATATAATTTATAACAGAATAGGAGGCTTTTTCTATAAGCGTTGTTTTGACAATTTTACGAAAGCTCGAATCATTCAGTTGCGTTTGTAGGCATTTAATTTATTATACATTCTTATACTATTATACATAAAAGATTTTTGGTTCGGGTCAGTCTAAATCTGGGTAGCTCTAGGGACTCAATTCGACTCCTGCGCTGGCCTATTATCTTTTAGCAAACATATGAATATTTTGTCGCGCGTACATAATATTAAATATGTATAGGAGGTTTACGTAATGTTTTTAATAAAATTTCAGTTTTATTAAAACATTACGAAAGATTCCTAAACCCAGATTGTAGATTGCCCTAACGGCCTGTTTTTGTAGTATAAATATTGTGTTCAAACCGGCTGCAGATCCCCACAATAATAATCCATAGGACATAAGGCTGTGAAAGTACGCGTAATAAATTAGTTTTGCAGTTGCCTCGTCAGTTAGCTGCCTAATCTTGCGTATGGCAAAGATGTTGTTAACCTAATAGCAGGTTTTTAGTTATTACCGCAATAATTTATATGACATTAGAAAATATTAAAAAGATTGATTTAGATTTCCATCCGTAGGCGAAGTAAGGATTTACTTGATAAAGCAAAATGTGTTGAACTTTGATGAAATAGTAAGTAGTATATAACGAAAATTTTCATTCTTTCGACTATATTCTTAAGTATAGATGAATATTCGTTAAAATTGCAATGACTCGATTGGCGTTTTCTCTCACGTATCCATTACACCTGTGATAGCGTTAGAACAGCTAACTTTCTAGGCGCCATCATAGTTATGTCCCACTAAGTACAAAGACTGCTGCTTATACATTATGCGCAACTGCAGAAATTACTTTCGCAGCGGCACAGGGAATATTAAATCCGTGCTCATTGTCTAACGTCAAAAGATCTCGCGTCCGAGTTTCTGGGTCAGCGGGATGCGCATTGAAAACGCTACGGGGGCATTAATGAACGACACATTTCCACGGCACCGTTAGAAGGATTCACGGGGTCGAAAATTAAAAATATAAATGGAACATTCGAGATGGGAAACAATGGAAAACTCGCGGTGCGTTCCGCAGTTTCAGAGGGATTCTTTCGTTTTGTTTCAACTTGTTCGGAATCTTCTCGAATCTTTTCTCGGAATGTAACACAGTTTATATTTGAAAAGGGATTGAAAAGGGTTATAAGTATTTTTCTGTTTTTTTGGTTTTGGGTATAGAAAACGGCTTCGCCCGTTTACAGTGACTTGTCAGTTTCGAAGTTATCTATATTATTGTTATATTATCATCATCAGCCTGTGTTAGTCCACTGCTGGACGTAGGCCTCTCCTGATGCACCATAGCCCACCACGTTGGTCCAATGTGTGTAGTAATGAGGGTTGGTAGGTCATTTGTTATATAAATAAAAGATTTGTGAGTTTTGAATAGGTCCAAAGACTACTGGACCGATTAGAAATTTTCTTTCAGTATCGGAAAGGTCTATTATCCTTGAGTTACTTTTTGCGTTATAAAAATTCATTCCAAAAACCTAAAAGGGCAGGGCTTGGACCGGTTCGCCCAAGGCTCTGCATAGTGCAATGTTTTTTTTTAATCGCATTGTCGGTCACAGAGTAATGACTCAATTGCAGATGACATATTGCTGTGTCACGGATAATTATATAGGATTATGAGCGAACTAATTGCTGGCCATCAGTTTAATCCTAAGATTAAGTCCTAACGTTGTTAGGTAATTCATGACTTAAATAGGTATTCAATTGACTTAATGCTTCAGCTTTTCCGCGTATACATTAAAGACGTAACTGTTGAATTGTTATACTTTATACTTCTTACTAACTGTCAACAGCGTAGATGAGAAATCCGTAGAATTTTACAATATTTTTTTTAACCAAAAGCAGTACGTAACCATGTTATGTCGAAGAGACTGTATCCTTAGATGGTTTCTCCAGATTGCATAAACGGGCACTCGATTATTAACTCTATTTCATCCATTTTCAGTTGATTTTCCCGTGTTTTCAGATCGTTATATGCGTTTTCACCGCACGTGTTCAGCTACTTAATATAGCGTGCTCGGACTGCGTGACTTTTCGCTCCAATTGTCGCTTTCTTGCCATTCTGTCTGCTCCCTTAGGCGATGGCTTGAATGTCACGGCTGAACGGAGAACCGGTGGCCGGTGTACTGTTACAGTCTAGGTCTGATGCGATTAGCTGTTATTGCTGTGCCGTTATATACGCTAATTGTGTGTTGTAGACTGTGGTAATTGATAATTTTCATGAAGTTGCGGCCGTCAAATGAAGATCTGCGTCAAGACCGCACTGTGAACCTGTACTGAGTATGCGTGAATGCAATGTAGACTCAATTTAACCTTCCAATGAGCAAGAGAAGAGATAACTCGCATAATTTGAACAATCTATGCGATTAGGTGATAGAATTTAGTTACTCTAGGTAGCAAGGTTTTTTAATGATACTGATACATTTTATATTGTAGATCTTTTTAATTTTTATTTAGTGCCAAATAATTACGTATCTTATTGAACCAAAATTACATGTAGCTTTTTACTTAGGTCACTTTATTACTTTGACAGTATTTATATACACAGTTATATGATCGACAATTTCAAGGATACGTTGTCGCAATTTGAAAGTAATTGGTAAAGTAATAAAACTTGTGGTCGGATTGATTGTTTATCTCTTTGCAAAAGGTCTTTTAAGTTTACACGTTCAAATTTATTTTTATTTTGTTGAGAGTAGTTTACAAAAAATTCGCAAATAAGTTGGTACTCTGATTTGAGTTTATAACTAAAGTTATATACTCAAAAGAAAAATCCATAGAAATTAATAGAATCCTAACAAGGTGCATTTATTCATTTTTATATCTGTAAATTTAGGTCTGCCTCGTAGCCTAGTGGTATAGGCGTGTCCTTAGAAACTAGAGGTCGTGGTTCAATCCTGCGGGACTCAACAAATTTTCATTGTTGTTTCCTAGTTGGTTAGGGCAATTTGGGCGATCACCCAATTGTCTGAAAAGTAAGATGATCCATGCGTCGGATGGGCATGTAAAAGTCGTCCACCCACCAACCGCATCTCCAAAAATCCTAATGGATGGAAGTGTATAGGGAGGCCTATGTCCAAGCAGTGGACTGTCACAGGCTGATGATGAAATTTAGGGTCCAGCTATGTCATATTGACGTGTACTGGCAAACTGAGTATGTAATAGGTACAATTGGCAGTAGACATGTAACTGTGTAAAATTTATTACATTAAAATGACAACCCGCATAGCATACTGGTCAGCAACCTGACTCTTGCGACAGCTGATGAGAGCATGATGTGTCATGAGGTAAAAAAATTGTTTCATAAACATAATGTTTCCTCTTTTCGGGGTTTTAATATCTCTATTATTGTATTTTGTTTTTGCCGCCATCCGCGTGGAAGTATATAGACTAAAATCTGAAAAAAGTAGGCTATATTACTCCTTGTTACAACAACTATCTTCCAGTGAAAGTCCCATAAAAATTGGACCATTCTAGAGATAAGCCAGAGCAAAGAGAAAAACAAAATAAAAGAAAAAGCTGTTCTGTTGAATGTATAAGGCTATATATCGCAATGTAGTCATTTAAAAACGGTTATTTTGATGTTACAAACAGTCTCTCCATTTTCATTTTTTTGCATGGAATATAGATGAAATGTAAGCAAAAGCCTTTATAACTTATCTAATAGTAAGTAGGACATGACTGTTTGTTACTGACCCTAAATATTCATTTCTTCATTTGATTTGTATCAAGTTGTACTACAAGTACATTGGCTGATGTAACCTACGTAAGAAGTATAATATCAATGTCTCAACCAATTTGCACCGCTAAATGAATACATCCCGACACAATGGCATCGTTCCCAAACGAAATTTCCCAGAGCGGGGCGCATTTTATCACACTAGAGGATCTCTATTCAGTTGTCATCTCCACGTTTCTAGGTAATAGATCTAATGCAAGATGGTACGTAACAGAAGATTGCCTTGGCCATTAGTTATGCAATTACTGCGTAAATTTAATTGTTAAACTGAGTAGATGAAAATATATCTCAGAAAAATTGTAAAACAAGGGAATCATTTGGTCCTAGTCCATTGAAAATCAACATTTATGTGTTGTAAAATACTCGTCATTTAAAGTACATTATTTTTTATGTTCAGTTTTTTTTATTTGTCTTTTTTCGAGGTTTGTTTGTACGTACCATGTAAATATTTTTCCTTATTTTTTTCTAATAAAGTAATCAAACAAACACGCCCTTTTAAATTATTTTACACTGAAAAATTTATTGTACTTGTGTCCTAACAAAGTTTTTGACGTAATGCTGTGTATTTAATCTAATTATGGTTAATTTTATTACAATAACAATATGGGTAGAATGTATTATTGACATCGTCGACTTTTGTCAGCTACTTCAATAAATAATTTAATGAATTCAATTGTTTTCCAAACAGACACGAATAACGTTTACGAGAATATATGTGCAATTGTTGTTTTCGTAACTTTATTTATTTTTAAAACGCGCATACTTTGCTGGCCCTGTGGAAAATTACCTTGTACTTCGTACAGTTTGAGTAATTAATGTCGCAATGACTTCTTTAAATAACTTACGCCATTTTAATTGCGCTCGTGTACGATTGGTAAAAGATTATTTCATTGTAAAAGAAAATAAATCAAAAGGAGTCGTCGTACAGTATTTTTTGCATTAAACAATTATGATCAAAAAGTAGTAGTCAAACCTCTTCTTCGTCTTTTTCAATTACATTTGTGTAATTCTTGGTCGTCGTTTAAATGAATATACATTACTTTTTCATTTAAAAAAAAATGTATGGCTTTTCTTTGTTTCGTGTTCACAATAAATGCGCCAGTTTGTAGGTAAGTATGGTTTATACACCATAATGCACCAATAGCACTAGATTTTTATGATACTTTACAGTATTGTAGCTTACTTACTGTATTAAATATGGTTCTTAATTTGTTATGATTTTTTGGTACATATTTCTAAACGCAAGCGCAGTCGCTGGAATAAGCTATGTCCTAGCAAACACGCAACTCTCAGGACTATATATATACCTATTGGAGGTATAAAAATAGTCATAACTGCCTCCGTAGCCTAGTGGTATAGGCGTGTGCTTTGGAATCCGGAGGTCGTGGGTTCGAATCCTGCGGGGACTCAACAAATTTTCATTGTTGTTTCCTAGTTGGTTAGGGCAATTTGGGCCGATCACCCATTTGTCTGAAAAGTAAGATGATCCATGCGTCGGATGGGCATGTAAAAAGTCGGTCCACCCACCAACCCGCATTGGACCAGCGTGGTGGGATACGGTCCAAAAACCCCCTAATGGATAGGGGTGTATTAGGGGAGGCCTATGTCCAGCAGTGGACTATCAAAGGCTGATGATGATGAAATAGTCATGAGAGTTGCGTTTTTATTGATAAGATTTATTATATGTCCATCACTCAATCTACTAATAACTATAACAACATCTCTCAGCCAAATCCACTTTTTTTACATTTTCGCGTTATTTATTCCCGACGTTTCGGACTCTTTCCAGTGAATTAATTAACGCAAAGAATCTGATTAGATATGTATAATAAAAGAAACAATTATGAACATCTCTCATCATCTATATTTATATGACTCAATTTGGTTGCTTTAGATTACATTGTGTTAATCAATTCTATTCCTCATTAGGCTCCATTATATTATGTATATATATTGAAGAAGCGCGATTGCCTCCAATAATGTTTCGTATTACTTGTAACCTCTTCAATAACCTTGTTCTAGAGAAATGCCTAACGATATATTTTTTTATCAGGATAGCTATTAATTAAATGGACGGTTTCATTTGACCTACCAGAAAATTTATTCCGCCTGTGACCCAATTCAGCAGTGGCAATGATTGAACATCGTCTAGGAATTATTCATGGAGTGAGATGCATAAAATATGACTTTCGGCACTATATATTCAATGCTGTTTTGAAGTTTGCTGAAAACGGTTTGCTATGCACAAAGCGATCTTGTTCGCTTTGATCTCTCGTCATATTGATCGTACATCTTGTGGAGTTTAGATCGAAATAGAATATGTTATAATTGTATATAACTGTTTCTCTATAACATTAGAGTAATTTGAATTTTTATTGCCTAACCATGTCAACGGCTAATGGTGGCCGAAACGTCAAGTGATCTTGTTGGCTTCTGCCGCAGAACATATTATATATTTGATTATTATTCATCATCATCATATCAGCTTAAAAAAAGTCTACCGCTGGACATAGGACTCCCCATAGTCGCCAAGAAGTACAATCCTGCATCTACCGACTTCCAGCACATTTGCTCTGATCGTCGCTCCATCTCGTGGGGGATCGCCCTACATTACGATGACCAGTGCGAGGCCGCCACTCGAGAACCTTTCTTCCCCATAAGTTACTGGCTCTACGAGCTAATTAGTGACAACCTTTTTAACCGTTGTAATTTAACGTTATTTTTATAACATACCGTGTTAATAACAGCAATTGAAGTCGTTACAGGCCAGCAGTGCCTTTAAATTTATTGACAACTTCTCACTTCTCCAAAGAATGCAGTAAAACTTGCGTTAGACATTTTGATTCACGTGGAAATCTTAACTGAGGTTATTTAACTTTTTAAAGAGAGAATGTTAAACTTTTCCTGTATAAATTTCGCTAATTATTGGGCTTTTGTATAAACGAGCCGTTACAAGAATTTTGTAGACATTATAACCTTTAGCAACGACTTTTTACTTAAGGCATTTTTATCAATAGGTCGTAATCAAGCTGTTACCTGCTGAGTCAAACATAAAGCCATGCATATAGCGAAATGACGTCACAATGGGTTACATTGTCATGGAGTCCGTTGCTTTGTCCTGCAGTCATCAAATGGGTGCGTTGGCAAATTTCAATCATGTTCAATGAGTAATGATTACTAAATCACGAGGCTTGCTTTACGAGAAACAAGTAAGCTATAGAAACTTTGCAACCATGGTAACCTGAAAAAAGTGTCTGCAAAAATAAGCGTCGTCAATAAATTCAAATTCAAAAATCTTTATTCAACATATGAGTGATACATTCATTTATTGATTTTCATAACACTACCACCGGTTCGGAAAAGGACTTCTCTGACCTGAGTAGAACTTATTGGGACGCAACTCATGCACCTTCGACAAGTAGTATGCTTTACGTTTTTTTTTTATTTAATGCTAGTTCCACATCGTTACTGGCTCCTTTATTCCGCTTCATTATATTTACTTACCATTGTCTGCAACGGTATTGTGCGTTTTTACCGATGCCCGATGCCCGATGCACGTCGATGCATACTGTCCACCACATTTGCATATATCGTTTCCCGCGAATCGCAATTCGGATTGCGCTCGTTTCGTTTCACGCCGCACTTTTGCGTACAGTTTCCGTGAGACATTAGGGTGTTAAGTCTCGTTTACCAGTAATGTCTAGGTGCCTTCAAACGGAACAGCAGTGTTTTCTCACTACTGTTTCGTGTCAGAAATAGCACGTGCAGTTCCACCCAGACGGTCTCCTGTAAAAGGGACCACCAGTAACAGGGGACCACCATGGTTAGTTTTTCTTTCGTTTTTGTATCTTTCGATTTGTTTTGTAGGAGAGTCGAGGTATTGTTTGAGCGCAGTTTGTTGGCTTAGTATAAAAATATATAATTGAGTATTACCCGTTATTGGGAGACTTGTAAGCAAACCGATACATTTTTGATTGGTAATTTTTTTATCAGTAAAAGTTAAACGTGAAATAAATGATTATATTTACCTATAATAGTTTTTAGAAAATTCACAATAAGAACTAATCATTAACGTAATGATGTATAAATTCATATTTTATTATAGATTGGAATAAAACGTATTTGTTTGTGACTGAATAAAGGTAAAACACTTCAAATTATTGATAGATTTGGTAATCTCTGGTGACTTACTCTTATCTAATTAACCGATTAAACTATCGATTGCCTTTCAGTTGTAATGTATTACTTTTGAATGTCATTAACTGATCATGTACACGTAATTGGAAAATAATTTTATAATCTATTATCTAATGATATGATTGATATGGACTTTGATAAATTCTGCAATGTATAATTAAAAAATATTGTTTTCGCAAAAACTTTAGAGTTACTACAAATTATTATTACCTATTCATTAACTATAATCCCTTAAATGCTATGCGAAATTGGTTTGTTTAACTTTTTTTAAGCTCAATGTCTTTATTAATTTATTTGAGATCTTTCGAACGCTATAAAATGCCAAATGTTTAAAATGTTGAAACAATATGTTTTAAATAGCTGGCAGCTGTACTACTGAAAATAAAGTTATAGGAGAATAAATGGATTTTGTACAAAATTTTATTGCCAATAACAAGTTAGTTTAAGGGTTCCACCCACCAACCCGCATTAGGCCCGCGTGGTGGGATACGGTCCAAAAACCCTCTAATGTAGGAGTCGTGCATTAGTGGAAGCCTATGTCCACGAGTGGACTAACATAGGCTGATGATGATGATGATAATAAATTAAATAATCATAAATAATAAATACGAAGCAACGCATTCAAACTTTAGCTAGCATATCTTACAATATTTTTAACAATGTTTCATTAATAGACTTTCGTGAGTGATGATTTTAATGCATCAAGCCAGTATCAGTTGCAAATTCTCCTGACTGATGTATTTTCAATCGACAGTTTTAAACTCGTTCTGTTTCTAGCCTTACTTGTAGCTAATCGTATTTCAATCGTAGCGTTTTCAGTGAACTGTCTGACTTCCTAAGGTACGTATGCCTTGCGTTCTGTAGCGCATTCCGATTACTGACAGTTCGATTATACGACGTTGGGAATAAACACAAGCGATTATGGAAATGCGTTTAATTCGCTTTTAAACCAAGAGAATTACTAGAATGATATAAATTTGTTTATTTTTAATAACTTATTATCATTTTCTTTGTTTGTTTTTATAATATTTTGTATAGATTTCGATTTCTGCAAAGCTTAAGGAATGAATAATGATGTGAACATGACATTTTTGACTGTTTTATAGTACTCAGTAAAACTTTATCTGGCGTAATGTTTCCTTATAAAATTCAGTTCAGTTTTGGTTACCGAGTCATATATTCAGTTTAAAACTGGTTTCGAGTCATACGTTATTTCAATTTACTAGAATTAGGCATGTAACGTTAGAGAAACACCTGAATTTTATAATACCATGCTATTTTATCTAAAAACTTTATAGTCTATGCTTATGGAATTTAATCTGTTTAGATACCAGTTCAGTAAACGTTACCCATTTGCGTAACCAGCGGACACTATAGAAGCCATAACGAGACTTCAATATGCCTTAATGCAATTTGCCTCTACCGAGTCGCTTGTGAAGTATGCTCACAGTAGTTTTGGTCTGCGCTCGGTTACATTAACTGTCAATTCCAGTGCCAAGGTCTTTAGTGCTAATCATAACTAATATAAAACAAAATACCATTAATACACGTCAGTGTGCCAATCAGTGTCTTCAGTGAATCAATATAACCTTTCGACGCGTATTGTACGAAAGTATGTTTTGTAATTTTCGCTTAGGTTATTTTAAGCGCTTCTCGCTAATGACTTGCGCCATGCAGTTGACGTCGAAGGCTGAACAGACCTTCAGTGCAACACAACCTTTCGTCCGTCGAATTGTATATACATTTACTGTGGTCGTGTCGTATTGTGCGTCTGTGTGTGTGAATATTTCGTAATGGCCTTCGGTTTATTAACGGACAGTTTAATAGATTGATTGCGATACCGATAATTACGATACAGGTATGTTGCAAGTCCGCGTAGATGCGCCTGCGCTTGTTTGGAACGATGTGTGTTATAATGTTGTGTTAAATATTTACCGCCTCCATGGTCTAGCGGTATTGACCCTTGCCTTATTAACCGGGGGTCGTGGGTTCGAACACCACGGGAAAAACTTTGTGTTATCGTTGTTTTCTGGTTGGTTAGGAAAATTTGGGCGAAACACATGATAGTCTGAAAAGTAAGATGATCCATGCGTCGGATGGGCATGTAAAAGTCGATCACATCACGATTGACCAGCTGTGGGATACGGTCCAAGAACTCGTGGAAAGGCATTAGAGCATATTCCAGCGTACTGAAACAGCTAATGAAAATGATGAAATATTTACCGCGTGACTTTGAAAATTGGGTGTATTTTGGTTTTTGACCTGTTTCTTGAATTTCTTTAAAATCTGGTCAATATTGCGTCCATCTTAGAAGGCAATAGTGTCATATACCACGGTGGACTGACACGTAACCTGAGTATGATGAAATATTATACGCGTGACTTAGAATAATTGGGTGAGGTGGTGGCCCTTCTAATGGATAGGTTTGGTATTAGGGGAGCCTAGTGTCATATGCATGGTACAACGTAAAGCTGATGATGTGATGTGGATGTGACAGAATAATTGTGCATCTTTAGAATATTATGTCAATAGCTCTCGTCTAGGTGACCTGAAAATTTTAATTTTTAAACTTTTTGATTTTTAAATATTCATATTTATGAAACAGATTTTTGTGAGTGTAATTCGTTCTTGTAGGCATATATTTATTGTGACCAGTTTTTGTAAGTTACAAAATGTGTTAAGTTCAGAATATAGCTGATCAAAAAGAACGTATAGAATAATGTTTACTAACTTTATATGGCATACGACAAGGTTATTTGTTTTGATCAAATCGCGTTGTCTTTATCGTAATAGAAAAGACCTCGAAGCCTTCGATACGCCTACATTTTATTTTTGTTTTGGTGCGGCGATTTTATAATTTATGTATTTTTCTCTTATGATGACGAAATAAAATAGAAAACGTTTGTCCCTGTATTGCTTTGTGGTTTGAACTATTTTTTAACGTTCATTACAAAAAATTTGTCGTTATTCTTTTATAAGGAACAAGCGTTTAGTAGGAACATCATGTGTTTGATCCGATTTATTACTTTTTAAAAGTAGAAGAAGAAAAGTTATATTTTAATACTTAATAGTTTAGAGAAGCAACGATTTATCTACTTTCAAATAATTCTAAATAAATTGATAGCTTTAGATAGGTATAAACTCTTAGTGGTTGAATACCTGTCTAGCTCTTTGTTATAATAATAAACATAAACCCGTTCACTTGCCTAACTAAATAAAATATAGAATTTATGAAAACAATGTATTGAAGCTACGAAGCGTGGTCGAACTTTCGAGTTATTTCAGTTGATTGTCTCTCGTGACTTACGTCTTGGAAAGAATTCATCAAAAGAATTAAAGAAAGAAGGTATGACGCTACTTAATTGTTACGAGTAACATTGTTTGCATCAAATCGGTCTTTTTTTTGGCAAAGGTGTAGTTTTAAAAACAAGTAATTTGTATTAATAACAGAAGTAATGATAGTTATGCATTATGCAATGTCGTTGTACGCATATCGTCACTTCCATAGTCTTGAGAAACGCGTTCGCTCTTTTACACTACGCCATTGTAAGTAAGCGAGTGCATAACACTTGAATAGCTCATTGCATCCACTGTTCGCGCAGATAACCCATGCTCGTGCACTCCGCCTGAAACGCCGCTCTAAAAGTGCCTTTATTCGAGCACTGAGTAGCTCTAGTTCTTGAGACGAACGCCGCCCGATATTGAGAGGGCATTGTGACGCTCGTAATTGCTCGAGCTATCGGCTCAATGCACTAGTTAAAAGGTTTATTGTATTTTGTTGCATGTATCTGATATTTTTTACATATTATAATTTCATTATCTCTATTGAAGTCAAAGCCTTAACTTTAAAAGACGTTTTGGAATTGACTTTTGTATGTTTGCATAGAATTTTCGCGACAAAATGGTTTTAGTTTTCACTTGATAGAGTTATTATGTTGTTCGTGTCAATATGGTGTTGACTCAGGTACATGATACATGTAACGTTTGCGGTCTCAACCGACATGACGCACTTGAATAAAACAGAACCTAATTACGTTAACGATTGATAAGCGTATAAATAACAGACACATCTGTAATATTTATTTTATTTATTAAAGCTTTATGCACAAATAAGCACCAAGGCGAACTTAATGCCAAAAGGCGCAGATATATAATAAAACTAAGGAAAGATATAAAATAAAACAGAGTAACATGGTAATGCCCTTTGCATTTGACGCTATAGTTGGTTTTATATTTAGTGCTTCTTTGGCTCCATGGCAACCGACTAGGAAAGTGACTGCTTCTTCTTGATGTACATAAAATAATGGGTCTGCGTTTCACTTACCAGCTATTTCTATTGCTTACCTTCATACATGTTTCGCGTAATAGTAAGGGGTTATCTCGTATTGAAAAAAGTTATATAGTACAGTATGAAATTCTTTGATATTTGACTGTTTTTTGCTATTTTAATATGATAATTGTTCGTTGAAAATAAATTAACATGTTGCTCAAACGGATTTGTGCGGCAGTAAACTAAAATTTAATTAGACCAAACGGAGCGAGATACGACATCGTCACGTCTGTTAAATGCAATTTGTGAAATGTTTACTTCAGTCATGTGTAGGGTTGAACCATTATACATTTTCAAATTCTAGTCTATTTTTTTACTAACTGTACGCAAGGACTTGATTCTTGATAATAACACTTTACCGAAAAAATACGGCTAAATTTCTATTATTGCTTTAGGAGTTAGGAACTCTGTCGTGGTACAATATCAATGTGACATTATCCTTTTAATATGCCTCTGTAGATTATATGAAATAATTAATATGAAGGGTTGAACCTTTTTTATTTCGTAGTAGTCCATCTTATTCGCTAACAGAGAGATATTCTATATCTTAGAACATTCATTCTAAGATATAGAATGAATGTTCTAAGCTACTCTATGACACTTCTCTACAGCAAAGATTACGTATATTATTGTTACTACTATAGTATAATATCTCGTAATAATATTAAAACGGAATTTCTAGGATGTATATTAAAAAAACAAAAAAAGATATTAAAATTATCGCCAACCTTAGCGGTGGCAGCTTAATTGGCGCCAGGCGTTAGCAAGTTGCAATTACAAGTTCTGCAATTCAGCGTTTTCGGTGCGAATTTTACATTCCGCCGGGGGTCAAGTTTGTAACGGACACACGTGACTGCTTTCTTAATGACCTTTCACTCGTAAAACTCGTCGTATGCAAATACTGTCAAATATAGTTATGCAAATTTTATATTGGAAAATATGTTACAAAAACTTATAGGAAAGATTCGGCGATATTAAGTTGTCAGTAATCAAATGTGGTCCACACATCATCAGCCTGTTTTAGTCCACTGCTGGACATAGGCCTCCCCTATCCATTAGGGGGTTTGGACCGTATCCCACCACGCTGGTCCAATGCGGGTTGGTGGGTGGACCGACTTTTTACATGCCCATCCGACGCATAGATCATCTTACTTTTCAGACAATTGGGTGATCAGCCCAAATTGCCCTAACCAACTAGGAAACAACAATGAAAATTTGTTGCGTCCCCGCAGGATTCGAACCCACGACCTCCGGTTTCTAAAGCAAACGCCCATACCACTAGGCTACGGAGGCAGTTAATAATATAATAATGTGGTCCAGCGATTTAAATCTCGGAGACAATTTGTCAATAACCTCGGCTCCATTTAAGGAAAAATATATATATTTACTAGCGTTTTTCTACAATATTATGCATGAATTATACATATAAACCTTTCTCTTTAATCGCTTTCTCTATGAAAATGAACCGCATCAAAATCCGCTGCGTAGTTTGAAAGATTTAAGCATACATAGGGATTTAGGGACAGAGAAAGTGACTTTGTTTATAGTATGTAGTGATAACGCTAGATATCGTATAACGCCACTTTATTGTAGTGGGTTACTTTGTTTATATCTATTACTAGACTTATTTGGCTAAACTATGGACATAGATATATTTAAAGCCGTTCAGAATAACTTGATGCGTCTATGACTTAAAACATTAATTGTAAATCACGAAACTGTGATCGGCCATAGGGAACGCGACTAGAATGTCGTTTGTCGCTGCTTTGCATTACTTTTTTGTTGACATATTAAGACATATATTTGCTATTTTAAAATTAAGATGTTCATTTTACCATTGGATATACTTGCCTTACGTTTTTGCCTTTTACATAAATATATGTAATTATTAGGAGTGATAAATATGACGTTTTCAAAATCGCTAAAGCTTAAAACGATAATCACTTAATAACAGTACGATTTTACACACGGCTAGTTTCTTACTAATCTTTGTTAAATTCAAAATGAATCCAAGTGTGTTATAATATACATTTTAATTTAATAAAGCCCCGGACATGTTATGAATTAAGATAGCTTATCAAAACCTCCGGGATTAAATAAACAAGATTTAGGCGTAAATTTATCATCCGTGCGTCCTTGAAAAGTTTCCTGAATTATGTCGCCCGATTTACCAACTTATTCCTGTAATTACCTCGTACAGACGGCATAATTACCTGTACAAACTAATATTTAAGAATAATAATTCATAATTTGCTGTTATGGTGTTAAAAAAAAGGACACCTAGTTTGTTTTCTCTATATATATAATGGTTTTTCGATTTAAATTATTTTTAATTAACAGTATTTGTTTTTCATGTATTTATAGTTTTAATATCTGTTATAAAAGCGCCTCTATTGTATCTTGGGTATCACAATTGTCTTTTATACATTACTACTAATAGTACAATTCATTATAATATTTTATGACTTTATCTTTCACTTAATGCAATATAAAAAACGTACGTATAGAATTCTGGCGGTAATATAATAATTCGAAAGCTAAAACAAACGTACATTTAACTATTATAATTCCATTTTAATCCGACAGACAGAGCCGTTTAATTCGCAGAAAAAGTTATCGCAGACCGATAAAAGTTTCATTGTTGTGTAAAATGGAAAGTCTTCTCTCCTTATAATCTAAGTTTTAATTGCGCGCATCATTAAAGAGCACAATACACTATTATTTTAAATTTTTTTTGTTTGCGCACGAAAAGATAATTAACCGCAAAAACGAGTATATTTTATATTAAGATTATATTATAACTCAAAACGTTATTCTTGTCGCGTATTTCATTTGTTTGTTTTGAACCATCTTTGCAATCTTAGGCAGTTAAGAAATAATTTAAAATTTTGTTATTATTAACAACTTAATCCTTCGTACTAGAATTGTAAAGTTTTAGTTATTTATTCTCCGACAAAAAGTGCAAGTGTAAATGTAGACATTATCTTTTTCTTTCTTCTAGTCATTGTGTTTATTATGATGTGTCACAATAATATCATATCATATTTACTATCATACAGGAAGACGAGGAGATTATCCCACTGAATATGCTTTGAAACCCAATTTATTTCGTGGCATGTTTAGTATATTAACTTCCTTTTAAAATATTCGTTAATTTATCGTTTTTCTGTAAAAATATTTAATTCTGTTACATGTATAAGTCATACTCCATAAGTCACAATCCATTGTTCTTACTTTTGTTTCTTTGACTCGTTTTAAATAATATTTCTTGTATCCTAATTATAATCTACACGAATACATTGTGTCTGATAAATCGAATGTATGAAACGAGGCTTCTGAACTTTCACCGCAAATTCGATACTCAATAACAACGGTTTGTCGGGTCGTTCATTGGTCGTGGGCAACTGTGTAAGGCAATAAACTTAAGTGGCCACGCAATACGCCCTGAAAGTCTCGGCTACATACATACGAATTTAGAGCTTATCTATATGTATATAAGGTCGATGTAATGCGAAGGAAGCATTCGATATCTTTGACCGATTCGTCTATCGATTCCCATACACCGTTAACTGGACGAGCCTTTCGGGAAATTCGATCGGTTAGTTGTTCTATTTCATTTGTCGCTAGGAGATAGAATGATGGAAAGTAATATAACGTTAATTTCAGATTATTATTATCGATTTCATTCATTGATTGGATGACAAAATGATGTTTACAAGTGATTATAATATATTTGCGATTTGAAATGTAATAGGAATGTAATGAAAGAATATTCTTTTTAACATCTCGATAGCCAGGATGTTTTTGTCGTCGTGGTGAAAGGATCTGCTAGTCAGCGTCAGGACTCGCTGAACGTTGCCAAGGGTGCGCCTGTCGTATAGGGTCCTTTAATAGGTCACTCGCGGGGGCTTTTTTCATCCCAGCGTAATAACGATATGGAATGATATCTGATTCCGTCAATCCATCGACTTGGGTAAGCTTTGGGTTGTTAAGATAAGATGCAATGTTGCTGTTTTATCTTAGAAATCATTAAGAACTCAAGAACTCATTGTACAGTGTATCACTTGTATAGGCACCGATTGCGCTTTGATCTATGATTGTTTAGACATAGTTAAAATGTCCTTTAATCATATCTTTGCAACGTAAAGTTTAACAAAGTGAATAACTTAATCATGTTTTATTGGTCCGCTCTATATTTGTCTATCCGTGTGCCGAGGTTACTTCTCACTATCGAACCTTTATCTAATTGACGCAAATGCCGTGCGAGCTGTACATTAGAATGGAAATCATAAGGTCGTTTGGATTGATTATTACTTGTTTTAAATGTTATTTGGCATATTGACTGTTGTTAATTTTAGCGAATCTAAGTAATACTTGAATGATGCTATCAAATTAATTAGATTGTAGTTGAGAGATGGAAGAGACGAAAAATAAAAACGTTTTCGATCTATCGCTGACTTATCGTTCCAGTTAATTGTCCCACTTTATTGGCAGCGCTTACTTTTGGTCATACAATGCCTTCCGATACGATTCTTTGGTATCAAATGTCACAACGAAAATTAATCCGGTCGATTGTCGTATGGTGTATCGCGACAATCACAAGGTCCTTTCCGACCCGAGCGTAATACAATTCCACGCGATCGCTTACTTAAGGTCGAATCAGGGAAACGTTATCGAATTACTCGCCATTCTAACATCGATTAAAACATTGGGATTCGATCGAGATATTGATTATTTTGTTTTAAAAATCGAGTAAATGCATCGGATAGAAAGTGACGGCTCCGTGGCAGTGAAATCGGTTGCACTGGCGCCAAATGAGCTCGGCGATAAGCGTTGCCAAGACTCGTGCCAGTCATGGAAACGCTATCGCTGTTTTGATTTATTGCGAACCGTCTCTCGGTGCGCGATAGTCCGGTAATGCATTCTTGATGTCGCCTCCGACGCCGTTGTGTACCGAATTAAGATTCCATGAGTTTCACAATGATGTGCCCGCACCAGTTGCTCATTAAAAGCGACTGAGAATGGCGTGTGTGTATGGTGAAGAATTCTGTTTCTTATAGGTGCCGTGGTGACAACTTTAGCTATAGTTTTTTCTAGTGTTAGATTGTTAGAACCGCCAAATGAAGGGCGTCGCAACCAGAATTATGAATGAGCGATATATGACGTGCGTTTCATGTGCCTCGTCATTATTATCATAGTTAAAAGTAGTATGTAAACATTCTGCTTCTATCGTCTACTCATATTATTGAAAAACGCTGATCAGTTTTATCTAAAATACGTAAATATTTCAATTGTTCTTAATTTTTTTATCGTACACGATTATGTGTCATTCAGAAGATTATTAAGACCAGTTTTAAATAGTTTAAACTTTATACAATATATTGATTCTATAAGTTTAAAATAAATCTTCGTCTCCTTAGTTTAGAGAATACGTGTGCCCGCAAATTTATGCATATCGATCACTAATGACGTATCGCCGACGATTCAGCAAGACGGCCTTGTTTCGTACTCCCCCGCCCGTTTGTGATTTTAAACAAATCTCCCCCTTCCGAACAGAATAACGGCTTGGCTCGGCAACAAACGGTTTATTCGCGAAATCAAATGAAACGATGTGAACTTGAAACCAGTGCTCTGTGAACTGTATACGGATTCGGTTCTCCATGTGATGGTGTTGTGATATCAAAGCTCTGGACAGAACTTGGACCGGAATACGGGTTTGACGGCAAAGTGGCGAAGTCTGAGTCGCGCTTGGTCCTTGTGGGTGAGGGTGAGGGGGATGGGTGCTGCACTTGCACTGGCATGAGGATCGGAGAGCTCGGTGGTGCATTGCTTGAGGCCGCCAAACTGACGAGGTTCTGGTTCTGCCAGAAGCCGGGATACGGGTGAGTTGTTGATACGGTTCGACATGTAGTGGGTGCTTGAATGATATACTGTGAGTGTTATTTGGTATTATATTTATATTGACTCAATGTAACGTAATATTAACAATATCGACTATAACATTGTTCATTGTACCGTCTATGTGTTGTATTTTAATTGTGTGTATGTCTTTACACAATTTAGGTCCAGAGTTTGTGATTTTATACAATGAACATCTTTTTTATGGATTAAAAGTAACAAATTTATCCTTTTTATTAGACATGCAAGTAAAAGGACGTCTTTTGCACCTATAAAAATGGAGTATTAAAACATAGAATTATTGGTTAACTTTCTTATCAATAAGAATAAATATTTATATATGTTTATTTACATTAATAATACTACGAAGACTGCGAAATAAGTATTAAAAATGTATACTGTAGGTATAGAAAAAAATACAACAGTAAATTCCAGTATCGTATATCCAGTAACATACATACACCTTCGTAACCATGCGTTCTCATTAACGACGAGTGTACAACATTTTAACATCAGTATAATTTCAAAATTCACAGTAATAACGTAAACGTGAAGTAAATGAAATACTTTTTAGATACAGGCCTCCACCTTATCCCTCGTTAACCTACTTTTTTTGCATCTACATTACGCTCGTGGATTTATATTTATTTTTATGGGTTTTCAGTTTCTAAACACTATTAATCTGAAAGTGGTAGATACGCGACTGCCTCGTTAATAATTTTAATTTAGATATATTCTACAAGCTATTATATTAATGAATAATTTAAATATACCAGTAGATTCCGTTATAGTATTTCTAGTGAAATATATTCTTGTTAATTACGAGTTAACATTTTCATCGCTGGATTGCTTTAAAAGTCCCCGTTATAACGTAATGCATATTATATTTCAGTTTACCAAACATTTAAAATAATTAAACAATTTCTATAAAACAGGAGTGGCCGTCTCGTTTAGACCTAAGATAGGCTTTTTCGCGTAGATTCTAATGCCAGCCACATATCACAAGTTTGTTTGTATTCATAAATGGAGCTTTGTTATTATTAGTGCTGGTCACTAAATATATATTTGTTTGAATGTTATAAGCGTATTATTGTCTTATAAATATCTATCGGTGGTACAGTTTAAGTTTTTAAGAGTATTAAAGTAAATAAGGAAAAGAAAGAAATTATTGATTAGTTGTTACCGCGTTAAACAAAAATGTAATATTTCACTGCTTTCCCAAGGCTAAGTTGTTTCAAACTAATTATTTCATTATATATTTCATACCCTATAACCGAGTTTTTTCTAAGCTTGAACTAAGCTTAGAAAAAAGACGAGTATAGTTATGTAAGTTTTTAAAACTTACCCAATGCTTAATTGAATTTAAAATTGTTTGATTTAGTTCGATTTATAAACCTAGAAATGTGGTGAAAGCTTCGAAAATCTTACTCAGCTTAATGGATTCAATTATTTTGTAATATTCATTTTACCCTGTCCAGTTGAATTGAAGCTAAATAAGTTGCAGAATCTTTGTAAACAATGAAACACGTAGCAATAAAATGTAGCCAGTTTTGTTTCTTATTGGTCGCATCGCGTGATTACGCTTTATTTCAGGCCAATAAGAACGCCTGGTGCTCACGCCATTTTGCTTTTGGTAACAGCTGTTGTTTACAAAGATTGTTTACCTTATTTGACATGGTTATTATTGGCCACGTTCTCGTGACACAAAACCGCTTTACTGGAACAAATACGCGTTGTCGAATCTAGCCAATTGCAGTTCAACTTTTTTTGGTACAGCTTTGTTTCAATTGTTTCGTATTGACACTCTGTATATTTGGCATTTTCCGTGACAGAACCGTTCAGCGGAACATGTGAAAGCGCCCGTCTAGTGGAATCTAAGCCGATTACATTGCAACTTATTTACCGTGCATCGCAGATCCATTTGTGCGCAGTACTGGCTTATATGACCAAGTTTAGATTTTGCTCTTAACTGACAGGGAGAATAGGCTGCAAATCATTAGTAGCCCATAGTTGAGCTCTATTGTACCTGCAACTTTAATGGGCGTCCTGATCAATCTATATCGCATGGCAAACGTCTTGGTGTGAACGATTTATGATAGTTAGTTTTAAACAAAGAATTGTAATGAGGCTAGATACATTTATTGACTCCAATAATTTATTCTTCTATTTAGTTAATTGATCGATTTAGAGCGTATCACGACTCTGATCATCTAATGCTGACAAAAAACAAGTTGTATACGTTTAACATTAAGTCATCTATTTTGTGTGTGTAATGAATTTGTGTAAGTTGTGATATCTGTGTGTGTATGAGATTTGGGGTTCGTGGGTTGTTGTGTTAGTGTTTGTAGTTATTGGTGTGCTACCTGCTGACAACCTGAAGTGTGTGCTTGTATGTTTTGAGTGTTGTGTGTGTGTGTGTGTGTGTTGTGTGACTAATGTCAAAAGTCACATGGTGATTTACGTAATGCGCCGTGTGAGTTTGTTTATACAAATTTTGGTTCTTATTCCGCTATCGTAAAAACTATTTTTCAGTGACCCTTCTGTGCTTTTAAATGTCAATTTTAGGATTTTAATTCCTAGTTACGATGTTCGGTTGACTTGTCTCTTCACCAATGCTTTTCACATCGTGACCATATTATTCAATTCTTACTTTGAATTAAAATCGGATGCAATGTTAGGTCTGATCTGATCCATTGACCGCAATAGAAATTGAAACACCGACCGACGGAACCACGCGAGTTTTTACTCAATTAAGATCATTGCAATAGCCACAGGAAATTGGAATCCGTAAAAATGAAACATTCCAATATTATATTGAGCCAGACCGCAGCGTATTCGATCGAGTTAGTTTTTGTTGAAAGCAAAATCTGGTTAGCGATTATGTCTCGAATTGACTATACTATGATACTTGTGGTAAGTTCCTCGTTCGACTTTGTTCCGTGTTTCCAAGGAATGTTGATTGTTCTGGTTTTAAGGATACTTTCGGTTTTATGCTTAAGTGAGCGGTAGGTATCAGCGCCAGATAAGATAAGATCTTGGCGCTTGTTTAACACCATTAACGTTACATCTCTAACACCTTCATGGATTTTTAGCAATATTTCCGTACCTTATCTGGCTCAGATGCGCAATACGTCACTTTCTGTTTTATAAAAACAAATCGTTGTAAATTTACAATCGAGCGTTCCTCGTAACTGGGTCGCTCCTGCCTACGGCGGGTGCATTCGGGCGTATTAATCAACCCGCGACATGCCTGCGCCTCCCCCAGTCGTATCACAATGGGAGTGACGCTCCATTTGACGTGTACAGCACGAGTGAGATGTCGCCATCGTTGTGTTCGATATTTAAAAAAGTAATAAAATACAATAATCGATTAGAGATGAATCGAAAACTCTTGAGGGTATGACGAGAAAATGTGAGGGTAACAAATATTAATTTGAGAGCGAAAGGTGTGGAAGGAAAATGGAGACTTTACCCTTTTTTCTTGTTGAACTGGTGAGATGTGTCCATTGTTGCGTTCGATATTAAAAAAATAATAAAATATTACATTCGATAAGGGATTTGAATCGATTACGCTTGACGGTATTACTAGAAATTGTGATAGTAATGAATATTAATTTGAGAGCGAAAGGTGGGAAAGGATAATGGAGACCTTATCCTTTTTTCTTGTTGAACAAGTGAGATGTGTCTATTGTTGCGTTCGATGTTTAAAAAGTAATAAAATATGATCTCCGATAACAGGTTTCCATCGATTACACTTGAGAGTATTACAAGAAAATGTGAGGGTAAGGAATATGAAGGTAAGAGCGAAAAGGTGGCATAGGAAAATAGAGGCCTACCCTTTTATCTGTTTCACTTCTTAATGCGAACATGGTAGTAAATCGTAAAAATGGTTTAAAACTATTGGATACTGGCTTTGCCAAAATATATAATAAGAGTTTATATATGTTTTCAGTAATCTCTTAAAGGCTAAAAATTTTCTATATAGGTTTTATACAGCTCGAAACAAAAGAGTTTTATTTGGTACTAGTAGTCCGTCCACGGCGCTGTCTTTCTCATATTTAAATTTTTGGAACGATTTTCCTTTGATAAAAGTAGCCCTTCTTACTTTTGGATTAAACGGCTTTGAAATAGTGAAGGAATATTTACAATCGGTTGAGTATTTTTAAAGCATATTTAAGACAAACTAACAATTGTTTTCTATTTATTTATACAGATCAGAAAGAACAATTTTCTGATACTATATGCTTTTAACAGGCAACCTAGTTTTGGCTACAATTTCTGTATACTAAAATAATCCCTTAGGTGTTCGACTACCGCAGTTTCGTGTCGAGTACTGCAGTGTTCATCGCACCGCAATTCGTGAGAGGCCTCCTGGCTTTATGCCAACCGTCGAATTAATTGGCAAGCTGGGTTAAACGAACTGGTGCTTAAGTTAACAATTTAAGCTTACATCGTAAAATCACTGGACTCGAAAACGATGTTATTTTAATGTTTCATGGGAGTATCTTATAATTACGTCTACGAACATAGAAACATTATGAGTTTAACTATGTTTATGTTTGCAAGAAATAAGTATGTAAACAACGTTTACCATAGGAACGAAAATGGCATACTAAATTGTCACTAAACTGACAATTGCTAAGCGTTGAATCGATTGTCAGATAGTTATGGTTACGACTTGCTTGAGTTATGAGTAAGAATGTTCACAGTCCATATCGCATTTGGCTTAGAAATTCAATTAACTGCAAATTTCAAGTTAAATAACGTGAAAAAAGAAACAATAACTGTTGACGTATTACTGTTTCTTAAATATGTTAAAATTCTCTTTTAAAATCTATTTTAAGGCAATCTACTTAATACCTGCTACATTTTACTACATATTTCAAATATTTTTTCCCGTTACATTGTAATGGAAGCTACGAGTAATGTTACATTGGAACTTCCGAATTGTTCGCGTTTATCGCAATCAATCAATTATATACGCCTTCGTTGTACATCGGAAACTAATTAAGCTTTCGCGTCGGACGAAACTCAAACAAAACAATCGACTAGCGCTAAAGAGAAACATTTCACGAGCAGAACTGGGTTATGTTGCAAAATATGTATGCTGATTGCTGAATTCTCTGCATAGTTGCGCTTCGTATTCACTCGTTGTTAACACGATTTTCAATTCACTGTAATGATATAACTCGATTTAAATACAAAATATTAAGTAGCTTGATTTAAGTAATTCTGTTCAAGTATTTTATAATGGACTAGCACTCCGTCAACAGCTCTGTCCGTTTATTTAGAATTTTGTGGATAGGTTTCCTGTAATATAGCCTAAGTTGCTTAGGCAACTGCCTCCATAGCCTAGTGGTATGGGCGTGTGCTTTAGAAACCGGAGGTCGTGGGTTCGAATCCTACGGGGACGCAACAAATTTTCATTGTTGTTTCCTAGTTGGTTAGAGCAATTTGGGCCGATCACCCAATTGTCTGAAAAGTAAGATGATCCATGAGTCGGATGGGCATGTAAAAAAGTCGGTCCACCCACCAACCCGCATTGGACCAGCGTGGTGGGATACGGTCCAAACCCCCTAATGGGTAAGGGTGTATTAGGGGAGGCCTATGTCCAGCAGTGGACTATCAAAGGCTGATGATGTGTGTGATGTGATGTGTGCTTAGGCATAATAAAGTTTTTTGGTAGTATTAGAATATTTAAAATCGCTTCAGTAGTAGTATCAGCCAATTGAAAACAAACATAACATATCGTAATGAAATATTTTTACAATATAGTTGAGTAAAGACTAACTATTATTTCATATATATGATGTGGACTATTTTAAATTGCGTGAAGTGAGTGCAAAGTTAATGAATGTCTATTTCAAATGGTAATATTATTGTAATCTTGATATAATTTTTGAGACTGCAGTCTAATATCCACTGAATTTGAAATCGTATAAATTGTACATGTCCTAAATTATATTTATAAAAGTGTGAATAAACATAACACTTTAATATACATGAAAGACCAGTTAAACTTTAGGCTTTATTTATTTTTTCGTGAAGTATTATAAAACAAGTCGCCTAGCTTGTTGACAAAAGTCTGAAGACATTTACGTTATATCTATGTCGTCGCTGGCAGACAAAAGCTTATTTAGAAACTTGTTTATCATATTTCTTCTGTATTGCAAATTTCTGTACGCTGTACTAAGCCCTCATAAGTTATAAACTCTATTGGGTTTATGTTTTGAGCGATACACTCAACGAGATTGAGTTATCGCATTAGCATATTGAAAGTTTTCATGTCTGTACACAAAGCTAACTCGCGATGCATAAAACGCATATACTTCATCTCAGAAATTTGTAATAAACTCTGTAAATGGACATAAAAAGTATAAAATAATTATTTATTGTGGTATAAGTATACGGTGTTAATTAAGGTTATTATTATCTTGTGTAATATATACCTATTATCATCATCATCATCATCATCAGCCTGTGATAGTGTGATAGCCTAATACACCCCTATCCATTAGAGGGTTTTGGACCGTATCCCACCACGCTGGTCCAATGCGGGTTGGTGGGTGATATATATATATATATACCTACCAACCTGACTTTTAATTAAATGAGCAACCCATATTGTATTTAATATTAGGTAAAAACGATTTTAAGTTGTTTCCCCGCAGGATTTGAACGTACGATCTCAGGTTCGTAAAGCAAGGGTTAACGCCAAATGGCCATTCAGGTGACCTCATAGTGATGTTTGTGAGTAAACTCAAGTGATCTGTCTTAACATAAAAATTTTACGTCTATAAGTTAAAATGTTGTCTATGAAGTGTCTTGGTGCAACATTTGTTGTCTCTATATATAGACAATCGTTTCAGAACTTAAAATAGAGTTTCTAAGCTCGTGAACGTTCAAAACATGCTGTTGACAGTTTCAAATGGATAGACGCATGCGACTTAGTCGATGTACAAGTTGCAATTGTAAACGCTTTTATAGAAATAATCGTACAAGTTCCGTATGCAGTATGTTGATGCACTATTCTGTCGTTTCGTATGTGTTGAAGAGCTTTTTAGTTTTATATAACGTAAAATGCTAGTGGTATTTATTTGCTGCTACTACTAAGGTATTAACTATTTGATTCAGGCTCTATGATTTGAAAAGTTAAACGCTAAAGTCATCATCAGCCTTTGATAGTCCACTGCTGGACATAGGCCTCCCTAATACACCCTATCCTTAGGAGATTTTTGGACCGTATCCACCACGCTGGTCCAATGCGGGTTGGGGTCCAACGCTAAAATGAAAGGACTATAATATCTTTATCCTCTAACACAATCATGTTTGGAAAAAACTCAAGCACTTGATTGTCAAAAAACTCAATCAAGCTTTACGAACTTGTTGACTGTGTATATACATAAAAAAGATTAAACTTATATGTCTGGCCGCTCGGGGCTTATACTCTGCTTTCATACTTTTTGTTATCTCTCGTCCTTTAAAATAAATATTCCATTTTTTGCATTTAGTTTGTTGTTACTTAACAAAGTTTGATAAACATTTCGAAGACTATTCAGTATCGTGTCTTACAAAAGGGAATGTCTTGTAACTTTCTATCAGAAAAAATATTACTTTCTTTGATATTGTAATATTTTTGGCTGTTCCCTGCACGAGTAAGACCAAGCTTTGGGTTTTTGTGTTTTCATAAAAAGTGTATCACAAAAAAGACTTGCTCAAAATGTGGCTTCTATTCAACAAAACAGTTGTTTTCGTCGGAATTTCCGGCTGTCACTTCCGGCAACGCATCTATAGCTTCTCTATAGATCACATCACTTTTTTACGGACAAATTTATCATTCCTATAATATGTGTCCGCTATCATCTACTTTCTATCACCATTCATTACCCCGCTTCTGCAGGGTAAATGCAACAGTTTTTCTGTTTCATCCCTTATTATTATTTGCCATTCCTGGTACTTACTCTCTTTTTATCGTATCCTCTTTAACTGGGTCCATCCATCACTTTATTCGCCGTTAATTTCCAGCATTCTTTTATGAGTACAGCGTTTGTTCCTTCTCATTCTTGTTCGTACTACGCTGGCCTCCTACTCAATCCTTTTTTCCGTCAAGGGTGCCACTTTTAAACTTCTATTTATATGTATACTACCATCTACAGCGTTAAAATATTAACTTGGCAGCTTAAACCGCCTGTTTCTAAGCTATACGAGTTGCGGTGTGTTCGGTGCCTCATTATAGGTTTACCGCGAGCAGCACTGCCGGCGGATAAAACGGCTCAGATCGTATCCAATATTATATTATATAGCGGTTAATGTTCCGCAGTGGTTTTTTTGTTTGCCTTGATTTTATCGGTAATAAGTTCACTATTATACCGTTATGGTGTTAAACTTGCAGAGATGGTGTAATTGTTTACACAACTTAACATAAATCTAAGAGTGCTGCAGCACCCCAAGATTTTTGGTTTTCATGAAATTTGTGTTCATTTTATATATTCTAGGTAATGGATTTAGTTTTTGATGATGTTTGATGATAGTTAGTTTAATTTATATTTTTCTATATAAGCCAAAAAGTTATAGATTTTCTTTCTTGTAATACCTATAACCAGAGCTTAAAACAAAGATGCTTCGTACTTGTGTTCTTGTTATTACTGGATTGACATCTCTGTGTCAACCAATCAATAAGAATGTTGAGCAAATAACGCTATGACGTTATTGTTGGTTATTATCATCATCAGTCTGTGTCATTTCACTGCTTGACATAGGCCTCCCCCAACGCAGTCCACTGATTCCGTTCATCGGCTATTTTCGTCCAGCCACACCGGCCTCTTGGCGAATGTAGTCCCTCTATATTGCCGTAGGGCGTCCCACACTGCTATCGTTGTCGTTTATATCATCATCATCAGCCTGTGATAGTCCGCTGCTGGACATAGGCCTCCCCTAGTAAACCCCAATCCATTCAGGGGTTTTTGGACCGTATCCCACCACGCTGGTGCAATGCGGGTTTGTGGGTGTCGTTTATGTAATTTTCGTAAATTCAATATATTACTTATAGGTGGCTGTGCGACATATTTTTAATCAATTTTGCACTCCTTATGTCAAAATATAACCGAAACGCTATCAACACGTCCATTGAAGTGCAAGCACCGAACTTTAACTATTGCCACGGCCTATTAGGGGTAATGTATATCGCCCGAGCCGCAACCCTCGTTATACGAGTGCATGAGGTCTCATTAAAGCGCAGCCCGCGGTACATTCGCTGAAATAAGCAGTTACCGGTGTGACCGACTTTTCTAGTGCTGCGTAATTTTTACGGCGAAACTGTTCCATTGTATCCAGCCTTCATGCCATTTTACTAGCAGATGCTTTGTTTATTGTTGGTTATTATTAAATATTGTGAAGATTCTGGGGTTTTCGGATTATGAGACGCAAAATTGTATGTTTTATTCTCTCATAAGGTATACTTTTTGTAATAAATTTATGATGATACTTTTGTATGCTTATGTATGCGGCTTCGCCCGCGAAGACAAATACGTTATATTACATCATTACTGACTACAAATAATATGTTTCTTTCGTAGTTTAACATGGTCGTATATCACTGTAAAGGTACATCAAAATCAGTAAATTACTTTTTGCATAACAAACATTTTTTCAAAGTATCGTATAAATAATATTCGAAGCATAAATATCTAAAGCCTTTGTTTAGTAAGAAATAAAATAAATAAAACAAATCTTTTCTAACATTAACAAACGTGTTGCACACTTCTTGTAATCATAAAGAAGAAATATGCGAGCAATGTTCAATATTGCTATTTAATAACATATAAAATCTAGCAATATTGTTAATTAGTGACGCGTAATTAATATAGGCATTGACGCAATTGATTTGTGGTTATCATTTTAGTCTAATTAAAGTGGCATACCACTGGTGTCTAGAAATAACGACTGTCTTGCAAAGTGTGTGTTATCTTATATGAGACTAGTAACCCGACCCGGCTTCGCACGGGTGCAATGTTGATATTTGTAATATGTTCAGAAAATATATACAATGATATCGCGGACTTTATTGGAGACCTTTTTAATGCGTAATACTATAGTATAATGTATAATTTTTATTTAGGTTCAGCCAGCTCTTGCTGTATGTAAGCTCAAAAATTTATATTACACTAGTAAATTAATTTGTAGAGTTTCTCTAAATAAGGTACCTTTTCTATCTAAAAAGTTACTTTTTCTACCTAAAAGTGTACGGTAACACATCCTAATAAAGAGAATTACTTTTCCTATGTCACTAATTCCACAATAATTTTTCTAGTCTTGCTTTCTCCCTGTACAGTAGTACTGTATTATTTCCATCACTAGTTTCTTAATCATTCATGTTTTAAGTTAAACATAATTACCGGTGGTAGGTCCCCTTTTTACAGGGGACCGTCTGGGTGAGTAACACCAAGGTGCCTATTTCTACCGCAAAGCAGTATTGTGAAAACACTATTATGTTCCAGTTTGAAGGGCACCGTAGTCAGCGTATTTACTAGGTAAACGAGACTTAACATCCTATGTCTCACGTTAGGCAGCGCGTTGGTGATACCTATATTGCCAATGTCTATGGGCGTCGGTGACCACTTTGCAGTATGCCATAAAACGTATTGATAAATAAATTCTACCCCAATACCAAGTATGTTATATTACTTTAATAAAAACAACAATCAGCTTTTACTGCGACATTTTCTAGAGCATCCAGTAAACCCACAAGATAACTTTTCTCAGTTCTTCCGCTCTCTAATAGAGTCGTGACTGCGTTGGTATTCTTGACGATAAATGGTGAAACACGTTTCATATTGGACATACTGGCAATCAAATAGTATATATAATATACTTTTATGCAGTTCTTCGCTGCAATATGTATCTCTAAATCTACTTGTACGATAAGGTACACTTGGTCAAATAGATTTATTCAGACTGAAATATTATATTACTTAATAAACTGCTGACTCATCACTAAGACATTAACGTCATTTTATTGTTTAATGTTTTATAACATTTATTTTGTACTTATGATAAACATGTACATTGTATAACACTGTTAAAGTGCATATAAAAGCGACCCATATAAATTGCTAGTGTTTTAATTTTTATTAACTTATACCGTTTATTGTTGTTATTTAAAGTTACTATAAAAAATTTCGTTATATTTTATTATTATTATAAAAATTTATTAAAATTATTATCATTATTATAAAAAAATCGTACACTAAGCTTCATTTAATAATATATGTATTATTCGCATTAATTAATGATTTTTTTCGAATAAGGTCAAAAATAGATACATATTTGTATATTGACCGTGAACATTTAAGAAGATGTTGTTTACTTATTGTACATTCAATACATTTCGCCCTCGAAACACTTGTCTTACAAAAAGGAGGTTAAATGGGATAGAAAGTGAAGTAACGATCAAGTGAACTCTTTCGCCGAGCCAAGAATTTTTGGCCCAAGTTGTGTGCATCAAGTATTTGCCAACCTTCACATTTTTCTGGCAGTGGTTACGAAACGCATTTAGTTATAACAAGAGTCTATTATTTATTAGTTATATCTTTAGATATGACATATACCTATTTACGCAGAAATTCCTATAAACCATTTTCTAAACTTAGATTTATTTTATTTTTCTAAGAATAAAATGCTAATAAGATCTGTAAGATTTTATATTTACAATTATGTATCATACATTTTTGTGTTATGATTTTGCGTTAATCACCAAGATAACTAGCTTTTCGCCTTCACTGACTAAACTAGATAAATATATTGGGTAGTTCTTATTTTTCTATATTCACTACGCGGGCAGACGAGCAGTCGGGCCACCTGATGGAAATTGATCACCGACGCCAATGGACATTGACAATACTAGTGGTATCACTAACCGTGAGACATAGGATGTTATATCTCGTTTATCCAGTAAATAAGCTGGCTACGGTGCCCTTATAACCGGAAGTAGTGTTTTCACACTGCTGCTTTGCGGTAGAAATAGGTACCGCGGTGGAACCCACCCAGACGGTCCCCTGTAAAAAAAAACCTACCTCGTGCTTTTAGCTTTCTTTCCAGTTTATCACATGATTGATATTATTTTTGCGAAATTCTAATGAAAAACTAATAGACCGAGATATATGTCATCGTTTAAATCAATAACCTAATACTATTGTACACATTTTAAGTTAAATGTTACGATCTACCAAAGCTGTTATTCCGTTGGGCAGCGTGGGTGATATTACCCATTACTTCACGTTAATAAGTATCAAATGTCTTATGTAATATCCACCTACGCCGTTTGTAATTGGACAGTTATTTGGTCCACTGTAGGTGTCTGTTACACGTAACTGTTGTTTTAATGTCGAAATTAAGTAACGAAAAACCGTAAACATTTTCTTGATTATCTTTTAAAGTGTTTTCTATAGATTTATAGACAAGCCCATGGATAAAAAATACCTGTGTAATGACTCAACGTGAATAGGGTTTAGAAGGCAGTTACTATATCGTGGAATAACGAACATAAGTAAGTAGAACAGTAATAATAGTCGCAATTCCTCACTTGTACCTGAAAAATTCCATTTACTCACGTACTGTCTAAATGAACCTCAAAACTGACGGCATAGCGCTGAGAGTCATTCTATGATATAGTAACAACCTTGTGATTCATTTATTTACATCGAGTATTTTCACATCACTACATCGAATAATTTTATCCTTTATAACTTACTCCCGAGCGGAATCATCATTATCATCATCAACATCAGCCTGTGTATTCCACTGCTGGACTTAGGTCTCCTTTAAGCGCCTTCTCCATTAGGGGTTTTAGGATTTTTTTGACTTTCCCTTTGACGGAACAGCACATGAAACTTACTAAATAATGTTTTCTATAGCAATAAAGTGACGTAATACATCTAGCGTTATTGATGAGTTGACACTGTGATGTTCACGGGCTACAAACAACACCGTACGTACAAACTCTCTTTGGTTTAGTTTGTATTGTTTACTTTGTTTACATTAATTCCATATCTTACGTGGCTATGTTATAGATGTTCTTTTTTTTTCTAAAAAGGATGTGAATTTACAGTAGTAGAACTTTCGATTCGGCTTACTATAAAACCATTTATCATTTCCTTGTTCGTTGTTTTTAAGACGGCCTGCTTGTAATGTATTAGTTAGTGGGGTTAGCTTACTCTATAGACATTTGATAATATACGTTGGAAATAATATTGTCAGATTGTTATTGCATCTCCCTTGTGTTGGGTGCTTTCAACCATAAAATATGTATGTTTTGCTAACAAAAACGTATCTGTCTGTAACTCGATAGTACTGCGTTAACGTTCCAAAATAATAATTGTTTCATGTAACTGTAGCGGTGAATAAAAGTTTAAATACTTAAGTTTTACTCAATCTTGAATATATAATATTTTTAAAAAGATATGTTCGCCGTGCTTTTAAACATTGTTGTTTTATTAAAACTTGTAGTTACTTTTTACCGTTGACAGCTACGTTTCTTCCATCAGGGCTCTTTACTTTAATTTAAAACTTTGACGAATAGTTTTTTGTAAACGGCAAAAGAAATTCCTCCTTTGATATCAACAAAACATAAAAACCCCAAGGAAACAATTCTAAATCACGCTTGTAGGATTTCTGAAACATTATGCTTAGATCATTGCAGGTGCTTCTAGTGATGTGACAACGTGACACAGACCAAATTTTTGAAACGCTATTATTTCTTTCGATGGGCTTTTGTTTGTAAAATTCATTATAATAATTACTGCATTTGATTAACTGTTATTTTAAGAGTTAACTTATAGCATGAACGTATAAATCATGGCTTCCTTTTTTTTGAGAATCAACATGTATAATATTGTAGAAAACGGAACTGTTGACTTGTTACTAAAACATTTTGTCAGTGAAGTCAATCAGAAGAGAGTTTAGTTTTAATAAGATAATAATTTTATTGATTTATCTTATAATAATTTATATATTACATGCAACATCCTTGGTGGTAAAAAAAAAGGTTGTACAGTTGCAATATCAACAAACTGCAATCGGTAGAGTGCAATCGAATATGTAACATTATAATCTGTTATCAATATTGATGCGACGTGAGGTTGTGTAGAACAAACTGCTTCATTCTCTTCGATTCACTTCCAAACTTGGCCTTTAAGTGCAACGGAGCGAAGATGGCTCCATTAGGAATATGCTATTTCCATCAAATGAATGATTTAGACTACGTACACTGCGATATGAGCTCGGGCTTCTGACAAAACCTTAATTAACCGTCTCGTAACAAATTAAGCTTTTGAATCGAAAGCTTGTCCATGAACTCAAGTCTTTTGTTCGCATCAAACCTGCATCTTTGAGACTTTTCAATTATAAATTTGCCGTTAATACTTTGGTTTGTATTTGTAGTTCCGAGGGGCAATCAAAAGTAAAAATAAGATAGAATATAATGACTATGATAGCTTAATTATTTATTTTTCTACATAATCTCCGAGTCCACCACACACTAAGTCCAGCGTTCCAAGTTTCCAATGCTACAATGCCTTAACAAAAAGGATTGTCTTGGTCCTGCAAAAGGCATCGTTTACTTGTTATATATAGTTTTAATCCTCCCTCCTCCTCTTTAATCTCTCCCTCCCATCCTCTTAAGGAAACATGTGATTGTATCAATTTGGAGAGAAATGAAAATAGCTCAGGCGCCAGATCTGGTAAGAGGGGATGCTCAACCATTGTACGCTGGCATGCTGAACGTGGCTATAGCTAATGCCAACCTATGTGCCGGTACGTTGTCAAGATGAAACACGCTCGCCCGTTCAAAGTTTGCCTCTTTTTATCATTGACGGCATTTCTCAACCTCCGTATTATAGCTGCATAATCTGTAATGATGGTTCCATGCTCCAGGTAATCAAACAACAATATCACTCTGAGTCCCAAAATATTGAGGCCTCTACCTCCGGCCAGGCCATATACCACGGCCCGGAATGAAGATCCTTCGGATAAACCCGTGTTTCGTCCACTGCCACAAAACTAGATTTAAAGTTTTGAATCTTCTAAATCTTGTCCATCGATATCTTCGAAGTCGATTTTGTTTCTGATTCTCGGCACCCATCTTAGGAGACTTTTCTCATATTCAAAATTTGTGTTAATATGCATTGAGTACCTTTACATGAAATGCTCGTTTCTTGGATCAGGTATCAGATGGTAATTCTTTAATCGCTAAAAACAGTTTTTTCGAATATGGCAGCATATTCTTATTGTTTCTTGTTGATTACTGGCTTCGATGGCCGTCTGCAACTATGTTCGTCTTCCGTGTACGTTCTCCCTACTCGAAATTAAGAAGCCCACTTTGCGACAATTGATTATGACAGAGCAGTCTCTTATCATGTTGCCTTTGAGCCGCAATAAATCTCTTGCGTTGTAAACTTTTTATAACAGTGGTTTTTAATAACAAGGTCGCACTTGGGTGTTCTCTTTTTTCGAGAACATTTCGCCATACATAACAAACAAATGACCACATTCAGAAAAAAGTATAGAGACTAGAAGATTTTTATTATACACACAAATATCTGAGCTACACTTTCCAGTATTATTTGTATTTATTTTTTGGTCAACAAGAGTATATTTTTAGTTCTCACTATTATTTCTGTGAGGAGGGACCTGTCATTCTAGAAGAATCATCAATTTCTTTTGTCAAACTTGGAATATTTGTCTGAACATAATCGACTGATCTAAACTCGATTGTAGCAATGATACATTTAACTTTCACTTATTTTGAAATTGTAAAACTTGAACAGTTTCGAGTTTGGCAAAAGTTTACCAATTTGCTAAAACCGAAACTGATGCCGAAATTTTGATTTTTGGCAAACTCGGTAAACTGAAACTCGAAACCGAAAGTTCGGTCGGACACTAGTTTTTGTATACGACAAAAGAAATTCCTCCTTTGATATCAACAACAAAACATAAAAACCCCAAGGAAACAATTACGCTACAATCACTGCCTTTGTAGGATTTCTGAAACATTACGTTATATCATTGCAGGTGCCTAGTGTATGTGACAACGTGACGCACAGACCAAATTTTGGAAACACTATTATTTCTTTCGGAGTGGGCTTTTGTTTGTAAACATTCATTATAATAATTACTCACCATTTGATTAGCTGTTTGTTTAAGAGTTAACTTTTATGGCATGAACGTAGTAAATCATGGCCCTTCCTCTTTCTTTTTGGAAAGACGCCAAGTATAATGTTGTAGAAAACGGAACTGTGTGACTTGCTTACTAAAAACATTTTGTCAGGAAGTCAATCAGGAAGAGATTTAAGTTTTAATAAGATAATAATTTTATTGATTATATCTTATTAATAATTTATGTATTATATGCAAATACCTTGGTGGTAAAACAAAAAAAGGTTGTACGTTCAATTATCTAACAAACTCAATCGGTACGGCAATCGATATAGAACATAATAATTTGTTATCAATATTTGATGCGACGTGAGGTTTGTGTAGACACAAACGTGCATTCTGACTCTTCGATTCACTTTCTTAAACTTGGCCTTTTTAACGTGCAACGGAGCGAAGACGGGCCTCCATTAGAATTGCTATTTCCATAAATGAATGAATTTAGGACTACGTACACTGCGATATGGCCCCTGGGCTTTGACAAAAACTTAATTAACCTGCCTCTCGGTTCGAACAAAGCCTTTTGGTGATCGGCGAAGCGCTTCGTTGCCGCGGCCAGCTCTTTGAGTGCAATCAAAACGCTGCTTTAATTAACCTTTTGTCTTGGACGTAATCTAGTATTGCCGAGATTACACGGGCTACCCTCTGTGCGCGTGAAGGTTGACTTGTTCAGTTTACGACCACGCGAAGTAAACGAAATTTATTAACATTATTTGTTTGTTAAGAGACCGATTTTGTTGTCGATTAAACAGTTGTTGTAGCTTAACGTTGATTTTACAGCTTTTTTATATAATTAAATCGTGCTTAATCACTTAGAGGTTGATCTGATACATTTTTATTATTGAAAACAGATATAATCAGATTTGTTAAATTCACAATTTTTTATTAAACTGAATAAAAAGACTTTTTACGGATTTTATAGCGTTTACAGGTGTCAGTCTACCCCGTGACCACGGCCGCTAGAAAGTGTTTGAAACGTCGGGAATTTAAATATGTAAATAAACTCAATAATATTTAAAATTCCTTTTTATCTCTTCGTCCTCTTTATCTTTATATTAGGTAATGTTTTAAAAGCTGCGCCCACTTTTGTGTTAAACAGAGTTGTATAGACAAAATAAATCTAAATATTAATTAAACACTTATATGGAATTAAGTTTCGTAAGTCACTTTACAGTTGTTATCTAATTTGTTGATGATATTCTAATTAAAAGTATGTTCTACAGAATGTTAAAACTCATTGCCCGAACTCCTAACTGTGCCATTAGCAGCTTCCTTTTGATGTTTTTCCCTCGGGATCCTGACTATGTACGGAATGGGCAAAGTTCCGAGTTATTCCTTTGTTTGCTTTCTATGTCTCCGGACCCGAACTTGCTGGGATTAACAGCGTAGTTTCTGTGCGAATGGGATGTTGTTCCTTATGGAGTTTTATATGTTTTATTGGAAAATATGGTATTAGTTGAGCCTTTCGATTGAGTTGGTGTGATTAATTTATTTTTATTAGTGTTAAATATAGCGTTGTCTGTTCTATGATAATTAAAAATACTCGAAGTCGCTACGAAGTATGTATGTGTTTACGTCAAAAAATACCACCGGTTCAATAAGTGACACCGGCCTAGAAAAGGACTGACATAAAACTTTTCGAAAAATTTTTTCTTTTCGATTTTCGATTAAAATAGCATAATTCGTAATTCTTATACTGTTAGTTTAAGCAGAAGCTGCAGTAAGCATGCAATAATTTAACAACACGCATAATGGACGAATTCAAACTGTGTAATTCCATTCAAACTCGATATTATACTTTTTAATACGTTCCGGTCTGCGTTCCAGTAGCGATGGTCGTGACGGACGACTGCCCTCGGTCACTGCCAAGGTACTCGCGCACACGTTGTTCTACCATTTGTGCAACCAAGTTGTGCAACCGTAATCAGTTATACCTTTCAGACCGTTTGTGATCGACAGCTGAAGTAAATAGGTCGATTTTTATACGGTTTCCAATGCACAATACATTTTACTTCCTTGATTGTTATAGATGCATGTTTGGATTTTCGTTAAATTTTATAATAACATAGCTTGAACATCAGTGTAGCTTATAGAATGTAGTATATAAATATATATTATTAACCAAAATATAACAATAAATATATTTATAACGTTCCGGCAAATCAACCAAACCGTTACCAAAACCAGTACCAAAACCGTTGTAGTTACATGTATATTATAACTGATCTTTCTAGTTTAACACAATCTACGAAAGAACGTAACAGTAAGTAGGCGCGCAAAGTCGACCACTTTGGCCGTTCTATTTGTAATGTGAATTTTAAAAGAACAGGCAATTTATTTCGTTTTCCCATTCGAAGCCGCGTGTCAAAGCTAGATTTTTTTAAAAATAAAGAACTCATCGTGTTTCAAATGAAATTGATTGGATTGATGTTTTTTGACGTCATATTGTAATGAATTGGTGTGTTTGAACAGTTGTTATTTGATTTCTGTAAATGAGTATTTAAAATTCTGCTCCATGTCGTTGTGTCGGTTACCCTCCATTATAAGTTAATGTACACTACGAATAAAAATGAAAAATGTTGAACAACATATCTGTAAAGTATTAAAGTTATGAAATAAATGTCTTATCGCACTTAATACTTTAATGTGTGATATTTTAAGCATTATTCATGTTCAAAGTTAATTAGCAACAGTCATACTCATTAAAACTTCTTCGTTTAACATTATTAAAGTAAATATTTTTAATTATTTTTACCATTTCCACACTTGAAGATTACCTATAGATTCTGCACAAATTTAATTGTCTCGATACAAATAATAAAAGCGATGAACGTGAATTATTTCAGTTATTTACTGTTATATAAGTATTTATGAGGAAAATTCTATTTGCTTTCCCGTGTTTGTTTTAGTTAGCGATCCCCTTACGCCAGTCGCGTTGGCAACTTAATCAAATGTTTGGACTAGATAACTGTCTTCGTGATAGCACAGATCGAACTTGCCTGGATAGGTCCTCTTATCGTAGATATTTATATAAAAATGGGAAGAAAATTAAACTTTTTCCTGAGTTTTGAGTGAAGGAAAACCAATCATCTTTAACTATTCGATAAATTTTTCATTTGACGATTGAACTGTGATTATGTGTCCTTCAACAGCTACATAATAACGTCATATTCTAAACACGGGACTGGACTCTTTTTGGTCAATGTATTCATTATAATTTCAACAATTATTTTAACTATTAAGTTAATAAACTTTACGTACTTTTCATGTTTATTTATTAAATTTCTTATATATCTCTAGTATACTTTGTGTCGTTACGTGACCAGATATATAAATGATTTTTACCGTGACAATTAACCATTTAAGGTTTGTACACACATATACATTACAAAATCATGGCGCTATTTTGCTTTCATATTCTTTACTATTGACTGTTTTGTTAGGTTGTCAAATGCTAATCAAAAATATAACAGTTCTGTCTCATTGATGCCGAGACGTTATTAGGGGGGGTTAGGTTTTATATATATATATATATATATATATATATTCTGTATGTAATATTGTTCAGTTATTATATGAACAGAGTTTCAACATAGGTATTATTCAGAGTCCTATCTTAAAACCTGACTTTTCCATACATTTTACGATAGGTTTTGTTCGAATTAGATTCAAGTCATGTCGTGTCGCAAATTGAAGCGCATAGAGGTTTATTTGCATATCGACAATTCCGAATATTTCCTTTAACGCACATTAAAGACGCCACGCATCGGGGTTAATGACCGGAGTATTCCTCAATCGTGTGATAATGTTGAAACAATTAGATCTTAAGTTTGGTCTCTATTATTTATATTGTTTATTGTTGTCTCTATTATTGTGATGAACAAGTTTCCTATGGAATTCCGGTGTTAGTAATTTTTCCTTTATTATTCTAGGTTCAGTCACTGTTGTGGTAACGTCATCAAGTAATTATTTTTATGAGGTATTAAAGATAGAATTGTTTCTAATATATTTAATATAGCTATATAAGTAATCATATCAATTCATAAATTTGGCTATTATTGCGTTAATTCCGTCTATTCTATTGGTATTGCATCGTAAATTAACTTATGTAACTATTTAATCTTGAAAAAATTAAAAGGTTTAATAAAAGGGGTTTTCAATTTATTTCCGGATATCGATCTCATCATCATCATCATCAGCCTGTGATAGTCCACTGCCGGACACTAGGCCTCCCTAATACATCCCTATCCATCAGGGGTATTGGACCGTATCCACCACGCTGGTCCAATGCGGGTTGGTGGGTGGACTGACTTTTACATGCCCATCCGACGCAAGGATCATCTTACTTTTCAGACAATTGGGTTTATCGCAAATTGCCAAACCAACTAGAAACAACAATGAAAATTTGTTGAGTCCCGCAGATTCGAACCCACGACCTCGGTTTCTAAAGCACGCCTATAACACTAGAGCTGCTGAGGCAGTTATGTCTTTTTATATATAGGTATATATCGTTTAATATATAGTTCTAAGTGATAATATCTATCTAGCAGCTTAGGAACTTCAACTATGCTGATTATATTATTCCCTAGGTATCAAAGTGGTGGCTTGGTTGATAAAGCATTAAAACGGGCTGGTTTAAAGTAAAGGCTTCTCGCCTCAAAACACTTCCTCAATGTCGACCGCTTTCCCTGCAGATACATGTATTTATGTTGACCACACTGTAGTGCCTAAACCTAGGACATTACTTATATTATCGCCTAGTGTTTTGTATCTATAATTGTAAAGCGTTATTTTAATATTACTTTTTGTAAAAGCACTATACTTTTGTGAGAAATACTTAGAATTTCATACCACACAGTATCTAATAATTCCTAGAATGTAATTGCTGTTTATGTCGGAGTTTTGCAGCTCATACTTTTGTAAATAGCCTGCCAATATAGTTATATTTTAGGTTATTGTTATTACAAAAATAATTTTCATATTTAATTTAAATTTTATCTTTTAATGCCATCCCCGACGTGGCGATTGTTTTAATCCTTCCTTGTGGCCGTGATATCAGATTATACACACACTATATCCTAACAGCTAGTAAGAAAGCGTGGACAGTGTACGGTGAACGGTGCACAAAATGGACACGTGCAAATGTCAACACTCGCTTGTTTCCATCCGCATACGAAGTTGTCTATTTTGCAAGCAGTTTTTAAATATTTCAGTCACAGATAAGGGCAAACTTGTCGAGTCGAGTCGGGCAACATAAGAATTTCTGTCGCAGTTTAGCTGTTATATGCGACCCGTTATCGTTCTTGCGTGTAGTTAGTTAATGATCTCGTTAATTTTTCACGGTTACATAACGCTACGTTCGTACTAAGAATCGGTATCGCGCGTATTTGTCACGGTAATGGTCTATACCATTAGGTATTGTGTGAATGTCGAAATGATCGACGGCGAAATGTTTACGATACCGACCAGAACAACTAATGATATTTGATTTCAGACTGTATTATCTTTAGGTTATAGTTCAAATTAGTTTGTTGACTATTTTATTTACCTGACGAAGAAATTTGAATCATCTGTCAGTTATTTTAGAGTTCAAAATCCAATGTAGTCCAATGTTACCAAGGATTGGCATATATTAACCAGTTCCTCTTCTTTTCCAGCTTCTCCCAGAAGGTGGATGAGGAGGAGTCCGGCGGCGGAGTGACCCTCCACCCACCGGACGGTTTCTACTCGCACCAGCACTCGATCCACAGCGGCCACCATGGCCACAACGCCGAACCAGACAGGGGCTATATGGACGGTAACCGTTACGTCACCGCCGTGCACAGGCCGCTGCCTGGTAAGTGTGGGTTCGAAGTCATTTGCACACATCGATATATAGTTTTAGCCAATGAACACTCGAAGTGAATGCGAATGCAAATGTAAAACGTATTTTTATTCGCCAAGCCATGTTTATACTTTGACAATCCTGTAAATGTAAGGCCAATTGAGATTGATATTAAACGTTTTTTGTAAATTATAACTCTAAATTGGCTTAGTCATAAAGTTAATCAGATCTTTAGTGGGCTTCCATTTCCGTAAGGTTGATTACACGATCTACAAGATACATATAGATTTTCGTGGATAAATCTAGGGTTTGTACTGGTTTTTTAAATAGTCAGTTGATCGGGTTTTGTTATTTTAAGTATAATACTATACCAAAGGCGAGGATAATGCGGAAGTCCCGTATCCAAAGTCTAATATGAAACATTAATGTCTCTAAAACATTTGCTCTTTTATCGTTAAGATTTCACTTGTTCATTAATGTGGAATTTTTTTTTAATGTAGTGTGGAATTAGACTTTGTTTATATAAATAACACGTCTTGTGTCGCTGAACAATAGGCTCCAAACTCACGCCCAGCCGAGCAATCTATTAGCCTACCTACGGCCTACTACTGTAAGTTTAAACACTGTAGACTGCAAATTGTCTTAACTGCGTAATAACATTAATATAACTACGTTTATACTCTGTCTAATGAACAAAAATGTCATCATCATCATCATCATCAGTGTGTTAGTCCACTCAGCCTGTGTTAGTCCACTGCTGGACAAAGGCCTCTCTTAATGCACGCCTTCTCCATTTAGGGGGTTTTTTTGGACCGTTTCCACCACGCTTGTCCAATGCGGGTTGGTGTTGTTGGTTGGGCCGACTTTTTACATGCCCATCCGACGCATCTTACTTTTCAGCCAATCGGGTGGTTAAGGGGTTTTACAACAAAAAATTAACTGATGTAAACAGTGTAACCCATTGGAACAAAGTAGTGTCATACGTATGGCATTGTTATAAGGTGATCGCCGCTTAGTAATTGATACCATAGTGACAACTCAATAATAAAAACGATCCATTGTTTACATCAATTCTTACTTTTCTTTAGCTTAAGTAAAGTAAGTAAAAGTTCAACTTCATATTTTTATCGCGTCAATAATTATTACAAAACATTTCATTAGTTAAATACGTTGTAATGCAGAAGGACAATATTTAGTAAATATAAGACAAACACACATACAAGATTTCAACTACCGATAAAAATATCTGACGTGCATCATGTACTGTGCTCAAAGAGCGCTGCAGTTGAAGTAAAGCTTTATCTTTTCTATCTTACAACACTTCACACATCTTGACATACTATTGACCTTTCGAAACTAGGTAGGTGGGGCTGGACGTAGGTAGTCTTAAAAGTGATTAAGTTCAGGGGCGATAGATTGCTTAATATACTTCACGTGTTTTTTTTTATAGGAAACCAACCTTGATATTATAAATATGTATTATATATAAGCTGAAAAGTAAGATGATCCATGCGTCGGATGGGCATGTAAAAAGTCGGTCCATCCACCAACCCGCATTGGACCAGCGTGGTGGGATACGGTCCAAAATCCCCTAAGGGATGGAGGTGTATTAGGGGAGGCCTATATCCAGCAGTGGACTATCACAGGCTGATGATGATGATGATGATATTATATATAAGCATGATATGTGTAAGTTATTATTGCATTGCATTTTTAAAATATAAATAAAGAACTCAAGACTTCTACGAATGTTTGAGTGAAAGCTGTATTTTTACGAGCTATTATAACGACCCATATAAGAAATAACTCTTGAGAGCCGAGATAGATTAAGTTTTTAAGAAGGCACGATATTTTAAGGTGGTTTCATAGGGACGGACTGGGAAGGTAACGTATTGTATAAAACATTACTTGGTTCCGAGTTTCAAATAGGCGTTAAACTTTAGAGGGGGTTCTACCCCAGAACGTCCCTTCCTACAACAGACCGTCTGGGGTAGATTCTCCGCGGAGCCTATTTCTTCCGGTTTAAAGGGCACCGTTGCCTACGCAATAACTGCGTAAACGAGACATGCATCTCGTGTCTTGGGGTGGCGAGAGGGTTTGTGGCGTCTCACGCCGCATTATCTATTCGAAGAGCGTATCACTTACAATGAAGTAATGTCCTGTCCCTAGTCTTGTCGCATGAAAAAAGATTTATTTGAAAAGAGGTGATAAATATAATCGAAGTTGACCGCGCATATTACATTTGACTTCGCAATGTGCGGCGATCATCACTAACCATCGGGTTGCTGCTCGTTTTCCTTTAGCTCCTTTTAAAAAAACTGATTCTAGGTCTCGTAATAGTGCTACACTGTTCCCATTGCAGCTCTGAACCATTCCAACTCGTCATGCTCCTCTGCGTCGAATGCGTCGACGGGCGCCGGTCTATGTCCGGCTTCAGTAGAGCCAGCGCCACCCCTGTTCATCGCCGCACCCCCAGAGGGCTTCGGACTGGCTGTACACAACAACAGGTGAGCTGATGATGATTAGGATTCGTATAGGTCAAGAAAAGTTAGGGAAGAAGCGGGAAACTGCTGAGAAGGTCTGTGCAAAGAAATCTAGCTATATATTGCACAGTTCTTTGCAAGACAGTTTAGGGTCAAGAATTAGGAATAGAATACGCGTAATAATATTGATAGTTCTCGTAGTTGAGATATTGAATAAAAAAATGATTAAAGCTACATTTTTTTTTGCTTTATATGGCTGAATTTGTTTTTTTTTTATATGAAACAATCTATTGAAAAATATTATCATTTATAAATTGGTAAAATTGCAAACCGATTTAAGAGAGACACTGATGATAAATGTATTAATTTTTTTGTCTTGGAAAAATAAACATAACGTCATTACTTAATCTTATGTTATACTTAAAGTTAGAAAATACTACAATATGTTGGGTAGGGTATTTATAGGCTTGGTTTTCTTCTGCACGATGTTTCTGTACCATTTTGGTTACACACGTGACCTGAAAAACTCAAGTGTTAAACTAACATTTCTGTTTTCTAAACATCGAATAGCTGACCTGACCTGAATCGTGAAGAGTATTTCACAATTTAAGAAACAAATTCACGAAGAGGTGTTATTGTATAAAACATTTAAAAATAGTAGCTAATCTGAACAATCCAGATATCGTTTTAACACAAGTATTTATATGTAATTGATGCAGACTTTGATATTGCTATGTTTCTAGTATGTTGTTCTCTCGGGGTTGGGGACTTCTGGTTTTATTTGTGTGTTCTAATTTGGGTTCCTTCTATAGGCGTGGCACAGACGTTGGGATCATTGGGACAACTGGGATAACCCCAAAAGATCCGAGTTTGCCCCCAAAAAGGGGTAAACTGTCCAGAGGGTACGTTCCCCACCTCAGGAATGCTTGTACTGTGACCTGCCTTAGTAATATCTCTCCTATGCAAATACGATAAAACATTAACTCAAGCTTTCTTAACGTCTCACTTAATTCTAAAAGAGCGTCAGCGTTTGACGAGGCATGATCCTATTAACTCTCTATTCCAAATTAATATCTAACTCTTAATATCGTTACTTCGATTTTAATAAACATTTTGTTTTTAATATCACAATGACTGTCCTGTATTAATAAAGAAAGTAATATTGATTCAAGTAGAATGTATTTAAAATCTCTTTGTATTTAATTAAAGAAATTAACAGTTCTTCAACTAACTTCATTACTTCTTTAGCTGATTTCTCTCGCATATTACATTCAGTATTTGCGAAAGATATCAGTCATATTAGAACTTTATCTATTAACTCTTCAATTTGATTATGCAAAAAGCACTGTAGTTTTAAGTTTAATTGGAAACTTTAGCATGATATGACGTGTATTCTCTATAGCGTCAATTTTCCAAATAATCCTATTAAATCTCGTGACACTCATTATAGATTGATCTTTTCAAAAAATCGTTACGATCTATGCCACTCGCTCTTTTAGAAGATCAGACATGACCATTTAGCTCTTCACCAACCCGTACATGGCCTCCACATCACAGACCTTAGTATCAATCAATCGTGAACGCATTCATCGAAACCAGAGCAAGTTACCTTCGCTAACTCCGTCCAATACCGTCATAACTATTCACGGCTTTGACTCAAATAGCGTCGTACGTTACAGTCGCTATGAGATGTCTCAAGATCTGCTCGACAAGCAAGTAGAGATACTGGAAAGAAGATACGGTGGGCTGAGGGCCCGTCGTGCGGCGGTCACTATACAGCGCGCGTTCAGAAGGAGACAACTCCTGAAGAAGTTCAGTGCCATCACGGCGATGGCTAAAGCTGCCGACTCCAACGCCAGGAGGCTGCAGGACGGCCCTGATCATGGACAGCTGGTTAACGGTGAGTTGTCTTGTCTATTTATTTAGTTTAGTGGGTTAAATATGAATGACTTTAAAGATTTCGTGTCTTCATTTGATATTAAAGTTTTATAGCTTTTACAGCAATCATCAACAAAATATTTTGTCTGAAAAGATGTATTGAATAATGAAATAGTCTCTTTTATGAGATTTAATTTTTTTCACATTATTTACTTATTTTAGTTATCAGATAATTTTTCGATTTATTACCAGAATTTAATATTTAATTTGGCTAACTTACTATAAAATTATAGATAATTGAATACATAGATACCGTATCCAAAAATCCCTAACAAGATGCAAAGTTACGTTTACTTATATTGAATATTGAGAGATGACACTAAATTGTAAACAACTTTTTATATCAACGTATAAAATATTAGCCTTTGATCGCGTAAATTTTTCACTTTCAGGCAACGATATATACGCAAACACGTTACTGCAAAAGAGCCCCGCTGGTGCGGAGAAAATGCTGGCCCTAACAAGGCCAATGCGTTCCATGTCCCTACGAGAGAGACACGACGTCGATATAAAGTGAGTTTTCATAAATGGTTTACAATCTTCAGCTTGAACAACTATTTAATATAACTTAGCCAAATAGTGGTGTAAACAATGTAACGCTTAGCAACGAAGTGGCGACACAAGGTTACCTTTTTATAAGGGTCCGACTGCGGACTAAAACTGTTTGTCAATTATTTCAAAAGGTGACATTATAATAGCCCGTTGCTTTCTTCGCCGGTTCTTCCCAGGTCTGAGGCGTCCTTTTCCGAAGCGTGGTAGCGTGTTTGACAATCAATAAGCAAGTGTAAACTTATATCTTCGTCTACACTGTTTTTTAAATGTATATATAAAATATACATAAAGTCATGTAATATTATATCTTTTATCAATAACTTAAATCTCTATATGTTCAACATTTGCGATATTAAAAAAACTAAAATACAATTGACGATTCTCTTTCAGTAATCATTTGCAATGCGACACTCAAAACGAGGTGGAGGCAATGGTCGCTAGAGTTCAGCAATCAGCTCATCAGATACACATGATAGCTACTGAAATGCCGCCGCATCATCGCGCCGACACCGACAGTGGGGTAAGCAGACATAAAATAGTACATATACATATATATAAATGTTATATATCGTATGGAGTAGTAAACAATGTGACTATTAACGTATTTGCTTTGTATTATTAGTAATGTAAACTAACAAAACGATTATTATTTATTTTATTTACGCGATTACATTACATATCAATACCACTTTTTACGAATATTTTGTGTTAATTATTTATATTTTTTTTAGTTAACTACGCATACTTATTCCCGACGTTTTGTACTCTTTCCGCGTCTCAGTCTGCCCGTGATCATGGATGCTGGATGGACTACAAAACGTCGGTAATTAATATTTTTAGCTAACTAGAAAAAACCGTAAAAAGTGGATTTGATATAAAAACTATTATCAAATACATGGTATAAATAAAGAGTTCTGAAATGTAGATCTTTAAACATTTTATTCAATACAGAGTTAATTTCTAAATAAAGTCCACAAAACCATAAAATTACGTTCATCATTAACAAAACACTTTTAGAGTATTATACAGTTACATCGTTTAGCGTCACCGCAATTTGTAACCGACCAATCAAATATTTGTTCACGTCGTTTCTTTGAGCTGAATATTTCGCATGTACGTAATTTCCTTATCAGTGTTTGTGAAGATCTTTTCGTGTGCGGTCATATACTATGAAACGGTGTCGTTTTAAGCGTGTTTTAAGATTTTTGAAGAAGAAAAATCTTCTTTTGTATTTGCGAGTCGAGAAGAAGTACGATGTGTGTTTTTTTTATATTCAAGTGTCTGTTTGTGTTTGTTTGTAAGGTCTATTTAAGGTTTATAGTATTCTGTTTTCGTCGATGAATATGCAAATAATAAATTGATAGGTTAAAAAATAGATGAAAGAAAAATAATTTTAACATAAACAATTAGATTTAAATTGAGGATTAACTGTTGAATTTGATCATTCTTATTTTTTTACTTGTGTGAAAGTTTTTTGTCAAGAAAATCTCAGTACTCGTCAAGGAAAAAAAGACATTTATAATTTTGTACATGCTAGAGAAAATTTTTATGGCAATTTTTTGAAGTCGCCTGTATTTTTAAAGAGTGCTATAACAATTTCCATTTATCTTTTAGAGTTTTGTTTGAAATTGTTTACGATAAATTGCCAAACGGAATACGGTAATCGGTGAAAATTATTACAGAGTGCGTTGACATTTCAATATATAATCTCGTAACAGTAACTCCATTACTACAAAGTGCCTCGTTTGTGTTATCTGTTGCGGATATGTGTCGTCACTTACTGCCTTAATCTCGTTAGATTTAATTATTGCAATATTTTAGAAGATTTCACTTGCTTATTTCTATACAAATTTTAATGGCGATGAGTCCAATGAACCATTGACATAGTGTTATAGAAGTATTCCATAAGAATAGAAGTATTTGTTGTATTGGATTAATAAATATTTACTACAGTCAGAGATTTATACAGCATTTGATCAGTCGTGTAAAGGTTTCTATTGACGTGTCTTTTCAATGTTTGTTTAGTGTCTTTAAAATATTAGTTATGTTCAAGGTAATTATTTATCTATAAATCGGAATTGATATTATAAAGCGGAAAGATTTGAACTTTTGTGTTCATACATCATCAGCCCGTGATAGTCCACTGCTGGACATAGGCCTCCCTATCTATTAAGGGGTTTTTGGACCGTAACCCACCACGCTGGTCCAATGCGGGTTGGTAGGTGGACTGACTTTTTACATGCCCATCCGACGCATGTTGTGTACGTGTTTGTGATGAATAAATTTAATAACGACTTGCTGATTGACTACTGCATATTAACATATGGCTAGCAAGGCTACTTATTACCCTACAATTTTCTTGTTCAAATATCTTATAAAAACTCGAGCAGAGCCGCGGTTGGAGTAAACTTTTATGTCGAGCCAATTGAAATGTGAAATTTATTTACACAAAGTATATTGGCATATTTAAATGGCTTTAAGCATGATCATGGACTTAGGAAACAGTCAAAAAGTCGAGAATAAATATAAAGAATTAAAGAGAAATCGGATATATGTCGGTTTAATATTCGTCAAAGATAGGTTCTTTAACGAATATTTTATAAAGAGACCTGTTAGCGAATGACTTGAATAACTAAAATGTAATGAAAAGTTAAAGTTGCATCTGTCGATGTTGTCAGCTTTCCTTAGTTTGGGATTAGATCGCGTCAGATTATGGTCTCGAAACCTTTTATCGATTGTTCGATTTAGTTCGTTCTCAGTTACTATCTTTAATGTGATTAAAATGTTTTTTTGAGTCTTACGACTGCTAACAGTTTTCCTTTGATGTGCAGCCTTTGATCTCCTCCTTGCAATCCTAAAATATCCTTTATATTTCCAGGTATGCAGTTGTTCCGTTAGTGGATCGGTTACTAATATCTCGACTTCTTCATCGCACAATGACTCGCTCCACAATCATCAGCTGCTGAACAATTCTGGTGAGTGTTATTCATCCTTTTATATCCCAGTGTTAGTTAAAACTATACATTAATTTAGAAGTTCTTTTACTGGCACGTATAAATCACTATCTGCAAATGTAGGTAGGTAATGTTCCTACTATGCATTTTTATTGTATTTTTTTTTACTAAAGGATTAGGACAAACTAGTAGAAGGTGTAATGTTAAGTTAACGCTGCCGCCTTTGTACACTTAGAATTACGCCTTACCGATCTGGTTGGCTTACCTTTAAATGTGTTTTATTATTTTTTAAAGGGACGTTGGTTAATTTCCCACGTTTTGAATGGTTTTTTTTTTATTTACGAAATGGTTTTTGTTAGTTTAATGGCGAAAAGCAAAATAATCTAATTTCGAATTCAATTCAAAATAATCGATGCTTAAAATAACATTGTGTTTATGTTTTGTTATTAAAACGAAATATTTAATAAAAAACATCTAAAACTTGCATGTTTATTGTTCACTAACAGAATTTTTTCAATTAAGTATTTAAACTTTTGTATTAGCTGATATTTGTACACCGACGGCCTTAGACATCATTTAACAGCCGTCTAATATGCACTCCGAACAGATTCTATCTATGAAAAGGTCGAGTCTGTGTCATGTCTCCAATCATACAAGTCAGCTTACCGTCAGTACTGATCGTTCTGTTCACAGGTCCGATATACGGCAATCTGCTGTCGTCCGGTGGGAAACCATTGTCCTCGCCCACCGCCCGTCAGCAGCAACAGTTGGCGGCGATACAGGCAGCAAACGCCCGTCGTCATCCGCCCGAAGTGCCAAAAAGGACGAGCAGCATTACACTGAAGTGAGTTTTGAGACAAAAAATAAGCCTCGCTTGATTAATTCTTGCATTTGCCTTTAAAACGATAATACTCCATATGATTATGTATTGTTTGCTTAACGGAATTTATGGTATTCAATCACTTCGAAATGATCCTATCGGCAGCGTCTATTGTTAAGACTTATTTAACGTGCAAGAAACCCTAAAACAGCTTCGTTAGCGTATACCCCATTGAAACTTAGTTATACTGTTGTTCGAAATTGCTTGAAGGGTAAAGAAAGCATGATGATGATGTATATACCATACATCATCAGCCTGTGATCGTCCACTGCTAGACATAGGCCTCGCCTAATACACCCCTATCCATTAGGGGGTTTGGATCGTATCCCACCATATGGTCCAATGCGGGTTGGTGAGTGGACCGACTTTTTACATGCTTAATCGACGAATGGATCATCTTACTTTTCAGACAATTGTGTGATCGGTCCAAATTGCCCTAGGAAACAACAATGAATATTTGTTGAGTCCCCGCAGGATTCGAACCCACGACCTACGGTTTCTAAAGCACACGCCCATAACACTAGGCTACAGAGGCAGTTGATGCCTGCCTCATCTTTTGTCTATCTTTCATAGGATCGTTAAAGAATAAAGTTTATTTACGGATTTTATGACGTCGATTTTGATATTTATGTATTCTTAAATGATTTCACTTCCACAGTGCCGAAAGCCCAGTCTCTTTACGCCGTGCCGAATGCGGTGCCGTGGTACGTGGTGGCTCCATGTCTTCCGTGCAGTCGTCTTCCTCGTCCTCCTCTCAGGAGCACCGGCACCATTATCATCAGCCGTACCAGCCTAGGGCGCCGGTAAGTTGTTGTTTTAGCCTGTAAGAATTTAATTGTATATAAGAATTAAATAAGTCATAAAAGTCAGTAGATTACATGTTACCGAATTTCAATAACTTAAGTAAAAAAAAAAATAGGAATTTACAATTCATTGTTTATTGGTTGTAACATTTAACTTTACTTTCTCTTTAAGAGCACTTGTAGTTTTTAATAATCCTGAGATGAGTTAATGAGCCCAAAGTACGAAAACCTTCTAATTATACCAAACTTTTACTGGATATTATCGATGTTTAATGTATTCTTTAGTATTATTTAGTAAATTAAATTAGAAAAATACAAGTGACAAAAACAAATGTTGTGGACTTCGGCTATTCTTTTTAGCACAAATTTTACTTTTCAACCACAATTTTTACATTATAACTTTATTTAAGCGTACTGACCATCACCATTGTCATCATAATCATCAGGCTGTGTAAGTCCACTGCTAGACATAGGTCACCTCTTCTGCATTTGGGGGTTTATGAACCGTATCCCACCATGCTGGTCCAATGCGGGTTGGTGGGTGGACCGAATATTTACATGCTAATCCGACGCCTGGATTATGTTACTTTTCAGACCATTGGGTGATTAGCCCAAATTGCCCTAACAAACTAGGAAACAACAATGAAAATTTGTTGAGTCCCCGCAAGATTCGATCCTACGAACTCTGGTTTCTAAAGCGCACGCCCTTACCACTAGGCTACGGAGGCAGTCAGTCGCAGTTAAGCGTACTATGGTATTTTCATTGATATTGTTATCAAAATCGATGTTAAAAGTAATCCATTTCAATAAAGTGCCGCTATTCGTATTACACTGCTATTAATCGATTGTCGATCTGTGGTTGGTCTATCACTTCACATCACATCAGTTACGATCCATCAACAAGAATGCTAAACGTACGAAGCAGTTGTTATGGATCACATTGTCACCGTCTAACCATTTCTCCGGCTCAGGTGCACAGTATTAAGTAAAACCAGTCAAAATTACTGGTTTGGTAAATCTAGTGTTATATTTAATTCGGTAACTGCACTTTATCTGTAAAATATGTCCATCCTTTTTCTTTCACGTGTCAATTTCTTTTTAAATATTAATTGTATACAAATATCTTTATACAGGAACCCCACGTCCACATCCAAGAGCAGCACTTCCAGCAACACCAACGAACCGCCTCAGGGTCTATTTACGAAGGTGGCGACCGCTTTGCCGTCTGGAAGCGCCAAGAGGCGCCGCCCTACTACGAGGCACCTCCTCCGCCAGGAGCTTGCTGCAGACCGCAGCATGAGCACCACCCTCATACCCATCAACCTATGAAGGTCACGGCGGTAAGTTAATACTTTGTTGTAACAGACACTGATAGTGGCTTTATTGGTGTTGGTTTCATTGATTTTCAGGAAAAGGAATTATGCTCGATTTTCATTCAGATTATTTTGGGACAGATTTTTGAATGAAATTTCTTAAGGATTTAAGTGCATATAAACGTTTTTGTACTGTTTAGTGGTTGAATTAAACATCTTTTTTAAATAAAAATTCATAATTTATGCCGAAGAAAGTCTATTAAATAAAGAATACATTCTTAAGTACTAATTTTTAATATTTAATAGATTAAAAATCAATTAATGATCTTAATAATTATTTACTTTGAATAAGAGACCTGAGGTTTACGTATTTGCGTATATATTACAATTTCTTGATTACGTTTCTCAACTTATAGTTACTGGAATTGAAGTTTTATTTATTTTCTTACACTTTCAGGTGTCAGAGACAGTTCGCAAACGTCAATATCGGGTTGGTCTGAACCTCTTTAACAAGAAACCTGAACGTGGCATTGCTTATCTGATATCTCGTGGTTTCCTGGAGAACTCACCTCGTGGGGTGGCCAGGTTCCTCATCACCAGGAAGGGCCTGAGCAAGCAGATGATCGGGGAGTACCTTGGCAACCTGCAGAACCCGTTCAATATGGCCGTGCTTGAGTGAGTGTACAGTGACTTTAATGGTTTTGATACGCATTCGGATAACCGAGTTAGGGTTATCAATTGGAAAGATTCTTGTAGTAATACTGTTATGTTATTTCGAATAATATAAGATGGATAGACTTGTACTATGTTATACATAATTGTACCTCTAGAATGGATGCTGCACAAGGATTACAATAAAGTCCTCGAAAGCATACATCTATGTTTTAAGAATAACCAACAATAACGATTATATATCATTTATTATAGCATATTTAAATTTATTTTTTGTGCATAACACGTGTCATACACGACATTATGATTAAATGAATGCATTAAAATATATCAGAGATTCAAAATGTGGCGGCTGAAATGGCGGGGCTGTTTTAAGGCGGTCATATTGTTGTGATAAAATTTTACTACTTTAATACCTATTTAGTAAATTTTATGAAATCCTCCAGATGTTATTCCTATCTCGTGTTTTATGTCAAAGGCTATATAAAGAATGGGTTACAGTCATAACAACTCCATCCTTTCTTTCGTTTAATAAGTGCACCGCTATCGGAATATAAAACCAAACCTTCTGTCCGCAATTTAATGCCGAGTTCTTTACCCCTTTACTCCAGGTGCTTCGTGAACGAGCTGGACTTGTCGGGAATGGCGGTGGACGTGGCCCTCCGTCGATACCAAGGCCACTTCCGACTGCCCGGAGAGGCGCAGAAGATCGAGCGGCTCGTGGAGGCATTCGCCAGGCGGTACTGCGTGTGCAACACGGACTTCGTGCAGCGGCTCCGAACCCAGGACACGGTGAATATCTTTGAAATGCTCGCAACTGAGATAAACAACAACTGCACGTGTTAAATTGTATCGTTTTACGGATATTATTGTTTATGATTTGCATTTATTTATCCATAGTTTTATACAATCTCATTATCACTCAGCAATAGTCCACCGCTGGACATAGGTCTTTTTTAATAAACGACAAGACGGCCGATTTCCTTCTACTCGCTGCCAACTTGAACCGGCTACTGCACGAGATCGCCATCCACCGTTTTTCTAAACGTGGCTTCCGCTCTTGAACATTTCGATGAAAACATTTTTCGTATTTGTTTTTTGTATATACAATTGCGTTTAGCAGTTTTTATGGAGAATTATGTCTAATAAGGCTGACGATTCGCGTATGAGCTGTGATATACCAGTTTAGGTTTTCCTATATCATCATAATGTACAGTTGGTTTTATTTTAGCGCCACCTTGTAGAGTTTTGTGAAAACGATATGAGTTAAACTTTGTTGTTACCGAATGCATACAGATGGCATCTATAATGTTTTCTTTAAAAGAAACTCACGGTTTACATTTAGCGTGTTATAAACATCAGTCCACAGAAAATTAAAGGTTCATAATAAATTCAGTATATTTTGGTAAGCAGGCTGTCTCCCAGGAAGATTTAGGTTTACAATACTAAATAATAATAATCATTCAGACCTTAGCATCTAATTACTACTTATTAACATATAATATTTTACATGTCATATATACATATAATATTCTACTAGAATATGAATTACAAAATATGAACCTTTTTTTCTTTGTACTTAAACTAATCTTAATCTTTATTGTATGTTTACAATACTTTTAGAACTTTCTTTTGTGCGTATTTATTTTTCGTTATGTTACTTTTCGATACTATATTTATAATACATTTGATTTTTTCCTCAAACCGTATACTAATAAGACCTAATTTTCCTCTGGTAGATCTTCGTGCTGGCTTTCGCCATAATAATGCTGAACACGGACTTGCACACTCCTAACCTGAAGCCTGAGGCGCGTATGTCGTTGGACGACTTCGTTCGTAACCTGCGTGGAATAGACGACTGCGGCGACATCGACAGGGACATGCTGGCCGGGATATACGACCGGGTCAAGGCCAGCGAGTTCCGACCGGGAAGCGACCATGTGACGCAGGTAATAAGGTCTATTTTGCCGTGTAAAAGTTCTAATTGGATGATTTACCTGTACCCAGAGTGAAAAAATATTATTTCAATATTTATTATCCATTTTAATCCATCAATGTCTTATTTATTTCTTGTATAGATAGGATGAAGCCGTTGACGTTGGCCCGACGTTAAGCAATATTCCTATGTCTGCGTTAGCACAAAATAATTCTTAAGTCTTGTGTTCATTTGTATATTGCAAAAACAGAATCGAATACTTTAGAAATAATTTTTGGAACTTCCAGTATATAACCGCAGGTGTTATAATATTTTTATACAACAATTTATCTCAGAGTCCCATTTATCTAGTTATCTAGTTACAGAATACAGTACTCTGTACTGTATTCTGTAACTAGATAAATGGGCCCCCATTTATAAGTGATACATTATTTAATTACATAAAAGTAAACATATATTTGGTTATATTAAATACAAATAAATATTCTATGTACAGGTGATGAAAGTGCAAGCCACTATCGTAGGCAAGAAGCCACATCTCGCTTTGCCACATCGGCGTCTAGTCTGCTATTGCCGATTGTACGAGATACCGGACATACACAAGAAGGAACGACCCGGCGTACATCAGCGGGAGGTAATGTAAATTCAATTCATTTCCATATTATATCATCATCATCATCATCATCATCAGCCTGTGATACTTCACTGCTGGACATTGGCCTCCATATTTATATATATATCCAAATATTGCTTCTGATTTAAAGAAAAAGTGCGTGCTGTTTAAATACAAATACCATAGACAGCGTTCTAATGCAAAAAGGCGCTTTCTTATTAAATTTCAAATTAAAAAAAAATCAATAATAAATACTTGTAGGCATCATAATTGAACTTAATTGCTATGGTTATTATTACTTCTATAAGGTTACTACCATTACATTGTGATCAATGTCGGAGGGCAATACAGGTATGAAGTATTCTCAACAAAAGAGTTAACAGAGTTTTACGACAAAACCTAAATGCGTCAAGTATTAATGGGTTTTCATCTGCCATTTCAACAAATAAGAGCATCCCATGTTTTGACGCCAATAGCGTTCGTAATTGGGCTTTTTTTACGTTAATCGAATCCGACCATCGGCGTCCCGGTCCGTACACCGATCGCCAACGATCCTTAGGAGACATAACAAATGCCTAACTCACGTACCTTCTGTACGTGCGGCCTTCACTTTTAGCAAAATGTGTCGGCCACCTAGTTCGCGGTGACGGTACCGTTTCTGGGAACTCTGTGTTAGATGAAGCTTACCGAAGACATGAATCTGGAAGCACAACGCCAAGTATAATAAAAAAATGCTGTCTATGCTATTTGTATATATAGTAGCAAGAGCAATGCGGCTCGATTCTGTATGACAAACTTTATTTGTCAATTTGCAGGTATTCCTTTTCAATGATCTGCTGGTGATAACGAAGATCTTTAGCAAGAAGAAGTCCTCGGTGACGTACACTTTCAGACAGTCATTCCCTCTCTGCGGAATGGTGGTCAACCTGTTCTCCGTGCCACGTGAGTAAAACATATTTTATACTTGCTTAAGTTGGTCGGTGACAGCGATAGATATCTACCTAGACATAAGAACATCTCGAATCGTTAATAATTGGAAGTTATCTTTTCTACGAGTAAATGGTTTCAATTAAAATATTCGTACATTACGCTAAAGATTCATATCATATTAAGTAACTGTAATGTTTATTGGTTGAAACTTATTAGCAGTTCCTGGAACATATCATCATCATCATCATCATCATCAGCCTTTGTTAGTCCACTGCTGGACATAGGCCTCCCTAATCACACCCATATCCATTAGGGGTTTGGACCGTATCCCACCACGCTGGTCCAATGCGGGTTGGTGGGTGGACCGACTTTTACATGCCCATCCGACGCATGGATCATCTTACTTTTCAGACAATTGGGTGATCGGCCCAAATTGCCTAACCAACTAGGAAACAACAATGAAAATTTGTTGCGTCCCGCAGGATTCGAACCCACGACCTCCGGTTTCTAAGCACACGCCCATACCACTAGGCTACGGAGGCAGTTGTGCTGGAACATATATATTCTAAGTATTTGCACTTAAGTTTAGTAATTTTAGTTCTACAAAGAACTATACTTATAATTGTTGATTGTTTTAAAAGATTACTGTTGATAAGCATTTATTTTTGCAATTGCTACAATTATAATAGTGATCGTATGGAAACTGCGTATTTTGCGCTAGAATCAACATATTTTTTTATCAATAATATAATGGAAATTAGAAATTTTGTTGATTAAATGTCAAACAGAAAAATCATCTATTAAAGTGTCCGTCATCTGTCGTTTGCGATTTGATTGCGCTAAAGTCGCTTAATATTCTATTGTCATTTCTATCATCTTCGTCGGCTTCGTATTTTTCCTAAACTAATGTGATATACTAATTAGATAAGATACTATATAATTTTATATAATATCTTTCTTTGTATAATTTCAAAATTAACTTTTTAATAGATTTCATCGCGTTTATTTACATTTTTTTTAACTTTGCGTTTCCAACACCTTCATGCCGTGCAACCGCAAAAAAATGTAAATGAACGCGATAAAATGCATAATTATTTATTTTACTAACGCGATTACTATTCATAATGAATCATTTTTGTTTCGCATTCATTCTTTATATTTACTGACATTTCGAACTCTAGACAGCGCCCATGATCACAGTAAAATAAGATGGGGTATCTGTACCTTGGATAAAATATAAAGAAACACCAAACGCGTAGAATACTTAAAAAAGTGGTGTATTATGCGATAAAATCCGTTGAAGAGACCCTTCACTCTATAATATGTAGTATTCGCGTAAATAAAAGAATTAACAAGTTTTATATTCGTTTTCTACCCGCAGATTATCCATTCGGCATCCGTCTCTCGCGGCGAGTGGACGGCCGTCGCTTGTCCACGTTCAACGCGCGCAACGAGCACGACCGGTGCAAGTTCGCCGAAGACTTGCGCGAGAGTATTGCGGAGATGGACGAGATGGAGGCCATGAGGATCGAGGGGGAGCTGAACAGGGGCAAGGGAAGGGCTGGAACTGGCGCCAGGAATGGTAAACAACAGCGGACAATTTGTTCTATTAGTAATTGATTAGTCAAATTAGGCTATATTATGACCAGATTTATCGTAACGCCGTAGTTATGATACTTCACACTAATTAATAGCCTAGTGGATTACGATTTAGAATCCGGCGGTTGTAGGTTAAAATTCGACAAAAAGTTTTGGGTCTCCAAAAACTTTTCGCTGTTGTATTGTAGTTAATTAGGATAAAGGGGGGATCAAGAGATAAGCGCATATTGCGTTAATCTTTTACATCGGTCTTATACCTGATCTCTCTCCAGTCGTATTGGCTTTCTGTCCCATTGGATTATGAGAGAAAAGTAAAAAGTAGCGCATCTGAGTTCCACATTTACTTATGCGCTATAATATTTTCTGCGTTGCCACTACCTTTAATCCTCAGTTCAAGCAACGTTTAACCAAAGTAGTTGAACGCTCATTTGCAGCTGAAAACTGAGAAGAACGATTACTTTCCACAATCTTCACTACAACATACCTCATATAAGAAATACATGTGAAAAGTGTGTTACTTATTACATCATCTTTGTCTCATAGATGTATTATTTTGTTTTAGTGATGGAGAACCGTGATAGCGGCGTGGCGGACGTCGAAATAGATCACCAACAATGCATGGATCATGTGCACGTCCATGGGTAAGATTTTTACGTGACAATATATTTTAAAAACAAAGTGTAGATTCATAGAAAAATGGATTTGAAAAAATATAAGTATGTTGTAATAATAGGCTCTGATACAGGCAGTATTTAAACTATCCGTTTTATATTTCGATTTTCGTCATTTGCCAATATATTGTATGATAAATATCAGTGTACTTAAAAAGTATTAATGTAGCTGGAAGAAAGAACTTTTTTAAAGTTAGCGAAAACAATAAAAATGTTTTCTAAACTCTGTCTGATTGAATAAATGCAAAATATTCAAATCATGTTTAGCGATCGTTGCTATACTGATTAGAAACGCTACGATTAGCATTACACATTAAGTTTCTAAACTAAGATATTCAATAAAATATCACCTTTAATCAGATATGAATTGTTTAAAACTACTTCTGAATTTTAAAGCTGAACTTTCTAAGTGGTAGGTGTTTACAGGAGACCGTCTGGGTGGGTACCACCGCGATGCCTATTTCTGCCGCGAAGCAGTAGTGTGAAAACACTGCTGTGTACCGGTTTGAAGGGCACCGTAGCCAGCGTATTTACTGGGAAACGAGACTTAACATCCATGTCTCACGAGGATGGTTCTGCAACCACTGGTATGCTAATGTCTATGGGCGTCGGGGATCACTTCCCATCAGGTGGCCCGACTGCTCGTCTGCCTGCGTATGCCATAAAAAAAAAGAGTGGGGTTTTTGTGTCATATAGGTCTTAAAATAAGAATTCTTTGTTAAATGTAATTGATTCCTCTATTTATTTCAGTGTGGTGGTACCACCGCCGCCTGCTGGGCCCGCGCCGGCCGCACCGTCTCGCCTCTCCCAAAACCCACCACCAACTAACATCATCAAGAGGAATGTACTCAGCAACTCACTGGTCGATATTAATGATCCAGGTACGTTATCCTATCCTATTATTGTTATACATGCGAAAGTTTGTATGGAGGTTTGTTACTCGTTCATTTAAAAATTAATTGATGTATTATTATGATCCTTTACAAACACAGAACTAATATACAAGAATAAGTTATAGGTTATAATATAGAAGGGTATCATCATCATCATCAGACTGTGTAAGTCCACTGCTGGACATATGCCTCCCTTCATACGGGGGTTTATGGACCGTATCCCACCACGCTGGTCCAATGCGGGTTGGTGGGTGGACTGACTTTTTACATTCCTATCCGACGCATGGATCATCTTACTTTTCAGATAATTGGGTGATCGGCCCAAATTGCCCTAACCAATTAGGAAACAACAATGACAATTTGTTAAGTTCCCGCAGGATTCGACCTCCGGTTTCTAAAGCACAAGCCCTTACCACTAGGCTACGGAGCAGGGTATAGTGTTATTTATTAAAAATATAATAAAAGGGGCATTTCGACACGAACTGTGAAAACCTGTGGGCTTAAAAGTATACTATATATGACTGTTATCGCAAATAACATCCATAACACAGTGAAACCGCGCAGCGAAGTTATATAATATTTTGGACGAAAACACTGTGTTCATTGATACGCCAAGCAGTTTGTCAAATAAATCACATTCGTTCTCTATGTTATGACTTTTTGTAATTTAATATCAATTACCGGTCTTGGTTAAAAACATTACGACAAAAAGGAACGTGGTAATAATGAGTAGTGTTTTAAAATGGGGCTATTCTATCTTATATAGCTATCCTACTTACCTTAGCTTTTGTTATGTTTACAACATAAATAAGGCTAAGGTAAAAGCTAGTATTCGCTATGCCATTGGAATATTTTGTACAACGCGATAGTGTTTTTATTGATGATTGCAGCCTAATTTTGAGCAAGTATAAAAATAAGGCTTTGTAAATTAATGATTTCACTACAGATAAGCGCTTGTTGCAGCAAATTTTTGTTTAATATATTCTTGTGTGACTAAGTTGGTAACATTTCTGCCCTTCCTTTCCAGTGGCACTAGCCGCTGAGAGATTGCAACGGCGTGGTTCCGTCGGCTCCTTGGACAGCGGCATGTCTGTCTCCTTCCAGCAGGGGAGCCGGAACGCGCTGCACGCCACCTCGCCCAGACACCCGAACGAGCAACGTTCACCGGGTAAGCTAAAATAGACTTTATATCTTAAGCGTTGGGCTCAAAATCATTTGCTGGATAATACAAGGGCTTAAACTCAAAATGCACTGAACTTGCCTGAATGGGATTTAAAGGTTAGGTTAATAAAATATTGTCACCAAGCGTTATGAGATTATTTTTATTTAAAATTATGACAGTTTGATTACGGACCTGAGACAAAAAAAAACAGGAAGGTCATAATGCTCTCACAGGCTGGCAGCTCTCAGCGTAGACGCACATAAGCGCGTTGTTGAGGCTTTTCTGCCAGTCTTTGAAACTTGAATGAAGCTAAAGGGCGGGAGATTGTCGTACTGGCTAACGAAGATTATTACCGGACATGGACGCTTCTACAATTATCAGTGTAAGATTGATAGGGAGGTGACAGCAAATTGCACCTACTGCCGAGGGTCTGACTCTGCAAACCATACTCTAGCGATGTGTTCAGCTTGGGAAAGAGAGCGGGGCGCACTAATTTTCAATATAGGTACAGACCTGTGCCTACCAGCAGTGGTGTCGGCGATGATAAGTGGGGATTCCATGTGAAAAAAAATTGAAATAAACCTAATAGTTTGAATGTTGTAATCTGATAGCACAATTGATATAAAAGAAATCAATAGCTGGTATAATTACTATTTACTTATAAGAAAAGCTCACAACATTAACCGGTATTTCTTTGCAGGTCGCCTTTTCGGCGGAATCTTTCCCAGTCGCCAGCGAAAACTGAGCGCGTCCGGAGTCCCGGATTCTAAAGGACAAGTCGGGAAGAGCACCGAAGTCTAAGAAAGAACAGAATGTTCCAGAAACAACCTTCTAGCGTCCATCGTAAGAAGGACCATTCAGTGCCATTCTTAAAGTTTACTTTCATACATAATCGAGGGTCAACATGTGGTTTGACGTGTTTTTTGAGGTACTGTCGCTTTATCGTTAAATTTGCCACGTGGTAATTTTGAGATTAGGTACGACTATTGATAAATAAACCGGAATGTATCTGGTTGTGAAGTAACGAAAGCTATGACTGATAATTGTTTGTCTCCATTTTAGGGTGTGTGACAGCTTATTCGTCTTTATCGAGATATTGCGAGTGCCAATAATCCGATAGTTACGTAACAATTGACATAAACTGACGTTAGGGAAGTGGAGGCATAATAATGTGGTAGATTCGGAAACGTTTGGGTCCATGTTTTTGGAGAAGCAATTTAGGATTCTTTAGCGTTTGACAGAAGGTTCAATTTGGTATACGCTATTTTTCGTCTGCAACCATTCATTTTGTAGGGTAGTTGCGAATTTTCTAAAGCATTTGAGTAAATCGCATAATATTTGTGGAACTAATATTTAACAGCCCGAAATAAAATTTAAAGATAACATGGTTTGGAACCAGAAAGTGTTATCGTTACTTTTATTTCGTGATTTAAGCCTTTCAGAATTTGTAATTTTCGAATGGTTTGCAATAGCTGAAATAATATTTTTTCAATTTATTCACAAGTTCTACCGTTGAATCGAAAAAAATTACCACTTTATTTGTTCAATTTATATTGAAAATTTATTAATTTTGAAATTTATTAGTGTTGTATGGTTTAAAAAAAAGTTACAGATAGTTCTAAAGTTCTAGGAGGTTTTTTTGTCCTTGATGAAAACTTTAACCCAAATATGATCCAACGATTTTTGGGATTAGAAAGGTTTTCATTAGATTTAATTAAAGTTATGGTGATATTGGAATTTCGTTATCTTGTCAAAATTTCCACTGTTTCTTCCCTTTATATCCAAAACCTGACATTTCCACAATTCAAATTTATTAAAACTATAAATTTTTTTAAACAAACATCTAAAACTTTAATTATTTATATTTCCATTAAACTTTTGTAATTAGCCACCACTTTTTTTTGTAAAGGGCTTTTATCATATAATAAATTTAGTTTTCATCTGGCTCCTTAAATTACAATCTTAATTTAGATTTGAACTTATTGGTAACGGTTTCGACAAATCTTTGAACCCAAATAATGCTCTGTCCAGACTGGCCGGGGTTTTTTATATTGATGTGTTGTTTAATCTAATATCCACTGTTAACTTTGTACCGGTTACGTAGACTTGTTATTTCTACTATTTGATACGTGGGTAGTTAGGGAAAAAAGGGATCATTGATATATTCCTCTGATCTCTAAAAGCGTGGCGTTGAACGATTTAAAGACTTGATTCTTATGAGTCCGTTTCCATTAAAATATTTACATTTGTCGCTCCTCGACTTCCTTTGACTCGAATGGTACAACTTGGGTGCGCTGGCGAATTAAACTTTATTCCTAAGGTGTTAAGGTTCATTTCGAATGCTTGGATCCCGTAATGGTTTCATCCTTAATTGAAACTTCACACGGGAATGGTATACAGCAAAATTGTCGTCTAAACATTCTTCAGAAATTTTTATATCCATTAATTTATATTAAAAAATATATTTAGGTTATTACCCTTTTTTGAAAAGTATTATTTTCCTTTTTTTCGAAAATGATTATTTTTTTAAATTTTCAATGTTTTTTTAAAGTTTTAACAAATTTCCCTTGAAAAATTTATTAAAACCAAATCTAAAAAAAATGGAATTGATTAAAATTTCGGTAATTATTGGGGTAAATGTGTGGTTAAAAAAAATTTTATTTAAAATTAAACATTTTAATCGAATAAATTACTATATCTTTAAAGGGAGTTGAATTTTTTTTGGATATTTTGAAATGGAAGTCCCTCTAAATTTTTGAACTTTCGACGGGGTTAATTTGTTTATTAGGATATCTTCTAACGAGAGTTGTTTTAGATAACCAAGATTTAGTTTCATTTGAAAATGGTATAATATTGCTCAATTTTAAACCATTTTTTTGTTTTTTCTCATTTATTTTTGTAAAGCAAAACTTTAAATTCATCAGGATTATTTTTTGCTTTTGTAAATTTTGCTTAAGGCCAAAGATGTAATTTTTCTGTGTTGAAGATGTCGTTAAACAAATAAGTGATTTGTCCAATTTGATTCCATTCAATTCTGATACTTTAACAATTGTTCAGTGTGTGATCTTTATAAATGCGAAATATCTCATATTTTGTCAGTTTTCTTGAAATATGCTGTAAAATCTTAATTTAAGTAGCAAAGTTTGAGTTGGCGGGGTTTTTTTTTTAAGTTTTCTGTAACATAAACGATACTTACTAACTTATTATATTCTTACCATGTATGTATATTGAAGAGTTCACCTAATATATATCTCTTAGTTATTAATTGTTATGTAAATCTAGTACTAAGCAATAAACGCGTACCGCGTCACCATATATATGTTGTATTATATAATAAAGTTGTTGAGAGTTGCTACAACATAGTCACTTACAATAGTTTTATTTAAATAAAAAAATACAATGGAAATGTATTTATTTATTAAATATGAATTAACATTCATATGGAGATTCGTTGTTTTATTTCGAAACCTTTTCTCTAATTTTAAGCCTTCGTAATAATATTTAAAAAATGCATTATTCCAGTATTATTATTGTTGGCTTCAACAGGGTTACGTCATAACCCCAAACTTGTTTATCGGGCGGTTTTAGACACGATACCAAAAGGGTCGATTTATTGAAAATTTTATAGGGTGAGTCAAAGTTGTTTTGCATCGTCAAGCTTGTAAATTTGATTTATACGAGTAAGCCCTTTCTGTCAGATTTCGTAAAAAAATCTGGCCTAGTTGATCGAAATACCCTTGAATATCAGCCACGCATCATGTAAGCTTTAATATTTTTTGTGATGTGTTGATTTGAAATCGAATAGTTTTTGCATCTCCTTGCAATTTTCTCGAGTTACGATGGGCAACTCGCAATTCTAAAGGGTTACGAAGCCAACTTCTAATTCATCCAGATTTACCTGAAAACAGTTATTTACGCGTAGCAGTTGGTATCTGACCTTCACAACCCAAAGGGTTCATTCGATGGATGAATTTGTTATCAGTAAATTTAAAAGCACTAAAATCCTTATAGATGATGAAATTTTCAAACACTCGCGTGAACAATCCCTATTGTCCTTTCCGACCAGAAAACGACAAAAACACTAAGTTGTTTGCTTGCAGGATTCAAACTAACGACCTTCAGTTATTAAAGTAAGGGCTAATACCAATAGGCAACGGGCCGGCCTTCGATTTAAACTAATGTCTGGGAGTAACTTCAAGTAATTGTACGCAAGTCACATTATGTAAAACATCGACATCTAAGCGGACGAGAATTACACCTAAACTTTTCCCATAATCTATAGAAGGTAAGAGACAAAAGGTAGTGAGTTCAAATTCTTTTGCTTAAGGAATGTAAAACCCTATTACATTTGCATTTATGTATGTATGTTTGCTTCTGATGTAAAGGGCTACGCTCTGTATGACTATTACTGAAAGTGCAATACTCGAGGAAAATTGTTTTACACGGCCGTAAGATAGGTCATTTATGATTTAGTCGACCACGTCTTTCGTCGCGTGGAGGCAAAGAATCAATCTCGACTCGAGCCCAGTGGTCAACATCTCTAAACTCTGGTTTGTGCGTACAGCAATTCACACAAGGAAACGCGCGGAATCTCTTATTTGCCACGGCATGACAGTTGATGTCATCTTCAAGGACTGAAAATATACTAATTCAAAAATGATAATAAAATAACTATTTTGGTGCATAGGTACACTTTAAAACTCTACATGTTTTTATCTCCTAGATACAGCACGCGCTCCTTTGTTTGGAAATTAGCGCGCGTTCCTTAGGGTTAAGTACGGTTATATCCTCGGCTAGAATCATACGTTGGCATTAGTTCTGTGTGAGGTTGTGAATTATTTAATGCTTTTGGTGAACTTAATAAAATTGAACTTGTAGGGGTCGACTACTTGAAATTTGTTTGTGGTATTATTTTCTTATGAGATAAAAGTTTTTTTTGGCTACGTGCAATTGTGCCACCTGATGTAAAGTAGTCACCGACGCCTATAGACATCGGCGAAACTAGTGGTATCACCAACCCGCTGCCTACCACGCGACATAGGATGTTAAGTCTCGTTTACCCAGTAAACACGCTGGCTGCGTGCCCTTTCAACCCGGAACATAGTAGTGTTTTCACACTTGCTTTGCGACAGGAATAGGCCCCGCAGTTGTGGTCCCCTGTAAAAAGGGGACCACCGGTAAAAAGTGGAGGATATTAGCCAAATCCATGGTTACAAATAATCATTATCAACAATATCAAACACTATCTTTATCTGCTTATTGATTGATTTCTGAGTGTTAAAGATACTCCTTTGAAGTGACAACTCGTTTCTTCTTTTGCTTGTCCGTTAACATTGTAGATGCTTTCTTCAATTGGCATCATCATCATCATCATCAGCCTGTGATAGTCCACTGCTGGACATAGGCCTCCCTTATACACCCCTATCCATTAGGGGGTTCTGGAGAGTACCCCACCACACTGGTCCAATGCGGGTTGGGTGGACCGACTTTTTACATGCACATCCGACGCATGGATCATCTTACTTTTCAGACAATTGGGTGATCGGCCCAAATCACCCTAACCAACTAGGAAACAACAATGAAAATTTGTTGATTCCCCGTAGGATTCGAGCCCACGACCTTCCGGTTTCTAAAGCACACACCTATACCACTAGGCTACCGAGGCAGTTTCCATTGGCAACGATAAGTTAAATACCCGAACAACTGATACGAGAAATAATATAAGTTGCTCAGGCATAAATATGAATCTTGTGATATGTGGTTATTACAAGCCGATGCCATGAGAATTGGAACGAAAGCATATAAAAGCTTAACGATTATATCAACATTAACTAGTAATGAGAAGTAATTCTGCATAATATTTATTAACATTCATTACGTCTTTCCGCCGCCTCCTTGGCTTAATGTGACGAATTAACTACACGCCTATTTCCGACACAAAACTAGTTGTGTATAGCAGAACTGTTTTCCGGTCATAAGGGTTATTTTTGAGTAAACGAAAGGTAACCTAACATCGCTGCGTGGCGAAAGGATTTGTGGCGTTCTGCGCTGCGTTTGTAAAGGTAAGGCGTATTACTGACCAACATGAACGTCCAGATTTTTCAGTCGCTGGAATCAATAAACATTTTTATTATCCTTAGTAGCCGTTTGGGTTGTGCATGGTCGATGCGAGTTGCACTGCACTTAAATAAATATCCGGATAAATGAGGATATTTCTTAATTTCTACAGCCTTAAGATAGAATCTATATTTCTTAGTAAGGACTATTTGACATGGCAAAACTTGTCAATGTTTTATATGGACTGTTTTCTTTAAATGGGATTCCCATGAACAACGGAGGAAATTCCTTTAAAAATCCGTGTATGACTAAGGAAAAAATCGCGTAACGAGTATTTAAGATAAAGCCTAGTTATTGCTGTCAGATTTTATAGGTGTTCTATGAGATCTGTTTAAAATGTATTTCTCTTCCAGTAGATGTATCATATTATAGAATACTCTTTGTAATATCCTTACTTAGTAATGATACATACTTTATCGTAACAAGCGTTGTAATAGTTTTGTCGTACTTCTCGTTGCATTCTAGTAAGTCTTCATTCTAATGCAAACCGAAAATTACAATTTTAATACAATAGTTTAAACTAATAGTTCATATTATTTAACTAATGGTGTACGTGCAACTTTCATCAACAACGTAAATTAGTATATCTTTTTTTCACAACATTTTGTTTCTCAAGCTCATTTTTTTAGTTTAAATGAACTCGAAAATGTTTTATTAATTTTAATTATTACAAAATGGAATAAATCTTTGTTTTAATGTATACATAAAACGTACTTGTTACATTCGTTATATTCAGCATTTTAAATACTTAATAGAGCATAAGGCTCTGGATTTAAGTTTTACTGTGACTTGACGTTAAGGACGTTCACCTGGGGATAAGTAACGCGCTTTGCCTACAATAAGTACAACGTGACCATTGACCGCCTTTGTAGCTTTGTAGTTTGTCTATTGCTAATGACCTGGTGGTCGTAGCTTCGAATCTTGCAGTTTCCACCTCAGTGTTTTACTGTTGGATTTTTTTTGTGCCAAGAACTTATGACTAAAAAAGTAAAATGGCCTAAGCGTCAAAAATGCATTATGGATATGATATGTTGACATTTTCGGAAGTCATCAAAAGACTTTTCCTCCGGGTTGTGGATTAAAGATTCCAGTCGCTATGCATAATAACTGTTATAAGGTGGTACTGAGGGCATCTCTCGCTTACTTGACTTGAATTTGATGAAGAAAAGTTTAGGTGAATTATATTATACGTCACATTGTTTTTATTTTCTGTGAAAAATATGTGACATGACTTTGATATTTATTAACAAATTCTCAATTGATATAAAATTATTTATGCTTTCACACTTAGGTACGTATATTCTTAACTTAACCAGAAACTCTAAATTCCAGATCTAAAACTGAAAAAAAACTCCGTAGAGTTCATCTTAGTACGTCAAAGCTATCAAGTTGTAGATTTATCACTAAACTTTATCAGTTTCCTGTAACAAACATCATTTATCTATATTTAATATGATTTCTAAGTTTTTTTTATCTGTTGACATCGTCAAAATTGTCCGAAATTTCGGCTATATCCAATATCGACTCGACCACAATACTCTACGTTTTGAAAACGTATTCGTTATAACAGTTTACTGCACGGTGGACGGTTCCAACGCAATAGATCGGAAAGCCACAATACTCTGACAGCGATACATCGGCACTTGTAAGACATCACCGCCTACCACCCTCAGCTGAGCTTGGCTTAGCACAGTATAAATATATATATATATAAATATACACATATAAAACACGTGGACAGCACTTTTATGTGTGTGAGAGTATGGCGTAATAAACGTCATGCTCTAGGCGAGATGGTTACGAGGTGTGGAGTGGATTGTTTTGTTTAATGTCTTTATAAAAGGTAAGAATTATTTTTGTTCTGGAAGGATAAATTATGTTTTATCCTTTTGTTAGATGTACATTTTTATTTCCAGTTTTGTGAGTGTATTAGCTTTGAAGTGATCGATAAAGTGGAATGTGACGCTGGTGTTTTGTGGTAGAGTTTTATGATTTAAATTGTTCTTGAAATTTATTAAAGTTTTTGCTAATATATTTAATGTATATTAAATGTATTTCAAATGTTGAACCAAATATAATGTAATATGTATGTTTTACCATTAAAACACTAAATTTTGAATGAAAATTAGATACCAAATAATTTTGAATCTACTTTTAATTTAAAGTAATTTACAATTTGTTATATAAATAAAAAACGAAAGTTGAATAAATAAATATATATAAAGTTTTTATCAATTATTTTACCAGATATACTATAAAGATAGTACAGTACTAAAATAACTGAATGCTGAAAACGCATGCGTGTATTTTTAGTGTATATTAAAAACGTCGACTCCATTGCTTTTCTGGTCTTCAAGCGACAGTGGAGCCACGGCAATTCACTTCAGTAGTGACGACCACGTGACAATAGATACAGCCTTCAGTAAAGTAAAGGAATTATTATTTTTCTAGGAAATTAGAAAAAAAGGAGGAGGGACACGCCGTTGAGGATTCGTACTCTATAAGGTCAGCTATTAACATTTTCTTTTTAAAACTTGAACTTGTAAAAAAAGTGTAGTTAATGTTATTGTATAAATACTTTCACTTTAAAAATAATTATTCATATTACATTTTAAGTATTAAGGTTTTGATTTCTGCCCTCGTGTCTATACTTGGTTGACATTGTGCTTTTCTATGATCATATAATCAAAAATGTTTTGTAAAATCAATTAGTTATGTTTCTATCGACACTATACTTCTTACGTATTTTTTTTTGATTTATTAAAATGAAATAAAACAACAAAAAATGCAACGGCTCACGATTTATGAAATATAATAAAAAAATACAATATTTTACCTACGTAGAATAATTTTTATAAAAATCCACAGAACATTAAATAATGTACAATTTTTTTTAAATAATTTAATATAAAAAAAAGAAAACACTAAACTATTCATAATAAAACACATCAAATAGTCTTAACATTTTTACCATTTCATACAGACTACAAATGTGAAGCCAAAATCGATGTCAAAACTACAAAGCACTTTTGGCGCCAATACGCGTGACCACACTGACACGTGTCAAACTTTTGGCGGGAAAAGACCACACGCCCCCACGAGCACCATCGAAACTGTCAGCGTAAACGGGAAAACGCCACAAATTATACTCATTTACTAGTAATTTAATAAACTTAACTAAATTATAGACATTTAATTCAATTTAAGAGCTGCCGTTCCCGTCCGTCGTAGCAATGGTTCAAAGTAACTTTATCGTATGATGTAATACTTTATATTCTTCGTATTTAATATTTCCGTATAGTATTTTTAAAAGCCTACAAATTAACTTCACTATCAAATTTATAAATGCTGTTATATTTTGGGGACATTTTTTTGGCCAAATATTTTAAATATAAAAGAACTACTAAATACTGTTGTTGTTTTTCGTAATGACTTTAAGTTTCTGTTATTTCTCTCAGACACAATTCTTGTTTTATCCAAGCGTTAATTACAAAAAGAGATTTATAATATATTCGTATAAATCCCTTAAGCCTGTCGCTTGCTTACGTTAGAGTCTCCAATCAAAATATCGCCTGGATACGAACTTGCGACTTCCGATTGTGATCCGTCGCACTTAATACGCTCTTATTCTACGTATCTGTAGAAGCATACGCGAAGAACAAGCGGTTGTAATTAAATAATCTGAATCTGCTTCAATTTATTATTAATTATATAATTGATAATAATATATCGGTAGAACGTACATGACTACATATTTCTAGTGTTGCAGTTTTCGTAAGTATATAAAAGAGAGAAATCTACGATGTTTTTTTTTAACTTAATCCGAGGGATTTACGCGTAACAGATTTACAGAACATGTTTTAAGATTTTTTTGGGTTTTTTAAAGTATAAAGTTATGAAATTTTCAAAATCGCATTGGACGATTTGTGTTATTGCAACAACTTATGTACTACGGTACATAGAGTCTAAAATTTCATAAGTCTAATGAAATACAAAAAAAAAACAGATTAATTAACAATATTTATAGTATTGTATTTTTTCTCGCGAATTGATCTTTTTAAGAGATCTTTTAATATGTTTATACTATGTTTTATTTGCGCGAATCCCGCATATAATTGAATGAAGTTATTTTACAAATTTCATCGTGTATACTGTATTTTCATTCCAAGTGTTTTGAACACTTCAACATTTGTCATCAAAGGGCCGACTGAAGTGCAAAGAGTCGTTTTGATGTTATTGCTGAAGCGGGAATGATCTTGATTTTTAATTTTTAATGTTTACAACTTTTTACCTTCGCATAAATATATTAATTTACGTTAAGTCTGGCAGGTTAATTGCATAGTTTTGGATATAGAAGAGATCCTACGCAGTTGTAATTATCGGTCTGGAAGTAGCAACAATTTTAATAATCACATAGTTCCTTCTTGGCCCCGTAGAGATGGGGTCACTGGAACTTTTTGCCAGTCTTGTGAACCCACTAGCGCTAGCCGCCGAAGCAGCCTAATCTCAGCCCTACGGCCATATGCATTCTTTTTTAAACAGGTTATAATTTCGAAACCGTTGCACATCGTAACTTTGACATTATCAGCTCAGTAAAACTTGTAAAGACTTAACGTATGTAATCTGCTCATCAGATGGAAGAATCCTTGGATGGCCGGGAGGCTGGCGGCAGCGGAGCTGGGTTCGATTCCGCCGCCATTTTGAATGATGACGTATCACCGACTACCAGTTTTTGCTATAACATACCGAATCTTTTTAACGGGTAAGTTGTGCACGGATGGTCATTTTTAACTGCTCAGAAAGACTGTCAAGCTTTTATGCCTTCTATTTGACTTAATTTTCTATGTTTAATTATAAATAAGTCAAACTTCATGAAACTAGTAAATGTTTGATCGCTTGGTAACACTGGTACATAAATGTAGCCTAATAATAAAGTTTTTGTTAATAAAAATATTGACGTAGTCAAACACTTCTATCTACGATTATTGAATTTGTATTATTATATCAATTGTACATGTACTTATAAACACAATAGAAAGCAAATGATCACGTAAAATATCAGCGACTTCTTTCTTTTATTACTTCTCCACGTTAATACAAAGCATTCACAACACACATTTGAATTTTAACTATATTATACGAGCTGGTGTATCAATTATTCATAGAGATTAGCTTTGTTTGACATTCGGTGTCTGCTACGGTTATTTCAGTTTGGGTCCCGGATCAGTCTTATGCGAGCGACCTGAAACTGAAGCAGGCGATACATATACAGCAAGCGGTGAGCATACTGAAGAAAATACCGAATCGCATCAATACGAAGAAGATGAGGAATATTCACCGAATTCAAGTAGGTTTAGAGAAGTTTGTATAGTCATGTATATTTAGCGTCCTCCCTTTCCAATTTAGATTAATCCGGTCGATCTATTATAAATGATTAGCAAGCTACGCAGGATCTGTTACAGTACACAAGTGTATGCAGAGTGAAGACGCAGAACAGACGTTTGATATGCCCATTCGAAGTATTGATCATCTTACTTTACAGGCAGTTGGGTGATCAGCCGAATTGCCCTTATCGATCAGGAAACAACAAAGAACGGTTGTTAAGACCCCACAGGTATTCGAACTCAAGGACTTCTGTGGTGAAAAGATGTCGGTTATTACGTAATTTTTAAAAGTGAGATCTTAACATTATGCATTATATTTCTGCTACTGTAATCCTATATTATATTCAAGGTTTAAAAATTAGAAATTTAATTGGAGGTTTATTTTAATTATAAAAACAAAATTTTATAATATTGTCGTTTTATGAAGTAGGAAAATAAATGGAAGCAATTTTCTTTTGTCGTTTATTCAAAAATGGCGTGTTTAAATTTGAATTGGTACTTATTTTGCCAACTGTTGATAAAGAAGTAATGATTATGTTTTCACGTGACCATTTCTTCCGTGACGTTAATTACTGAAGGCATAAATCATAATATTACAATAGTAATATAACTGTAATAATAACATAGAATTATTAAAGTTATTTCATTTCAATATTTCCTATTAAAATAGAGATGGAAATAAAAAAACTATCGGAATAAATACATTTTGATTACCAGATTAATGCTAAAATAATAAAAATACTGCGGTGAAATAAAGATCTATTAGTGAAAAAAGTAATACATATTTGGGATATTAAAACATTTTTAATATTATTTTTTCAGATTCCAAAACCGACGTGCCGAAACGAAAACAAAGAAGATATAGGTAAGGTAAATTTGTTGTGACTAACTAGAACTCGATCCCATTAAACATATTTAAATTAAAAACTATATATTCTACCTAAATCTTTTTATATGTACATAGTTACATATTGTAAATATGTGCATATAAAAAGATTTTTTCCTTTAATGTTTGCATGGATGTCTAGTTAAGTTAATAATTAAAAAACTATATAAATAAACATATTAAAATGATAATCTAATGGGAATATGCATGAAATTAAGAACATAAAATGTTATCTAAAATTTATGTTTCTAAATCTATAGATTTCTGTTCTTTTAGTTAGGAAAAGATTAAATTATAGCGGTTATTCTTTTACCTTACAGAACTACTTTCTCCAACATTCAATTGGAACAATTGGAGGCCGCGTTTCATAAAACTCACTATCCTGATGTGTTCTTCAGAGAGGAGCTGGCAATGAGAATAGATTTAACTGAAGCCAGAGTACAGGTAAATTAAAAATATCTATAAAAATATCGTAACAGAAGAAGTCTTAAAAGTGCCCTCTTAATGAGACGCTAACGTCTTATAACAACTACGATTAAATTGCTTTTAATATCTTTACTAAAAGAAAAAAATATGTAAGTTTTGTACGCTTTAAAAATTTTTTAAAAAAATTGTTCTAAACCTTGGTAGATGGAATAAAAGGTGTCAGGAATGTTAATAAATGAAAGTGACAGCTATAAAATGAAAAATGCACCAAGTTTTAATTGATGAACACTTAGGACTTCTCAAATATCGGTCAGTTTCAGATACAAATGTTGCTCAGCGTTATAATTGAATTTTGTAAACAATGTTGTAATTAAGAGTTCTTAGATCATTAGCAAACAACGTTTCTGTTATGTTATGTTACGCATTAATGTCTCAAAAACTTTGCGCATCTGAATTTAAATCGATGTTTTTAAACTACAGGTTTGGTTTCAAAATAGACGTGCGAAATGGCGGAAGCAACAGAAAGCGGGATGCGAGAGCTATCCCGGACGAGGGGGAAGGTCTCCAGACCCTAGATCACCATCTGCTTTGGCATTAGAGATGAGAGACTTCATATCTATACCAGGTTTGAATTTCATTTTATAATGTGTCGAAATAGTCTAAAGCATTCTGCTGTGATGAGCAAAAGAAAATTCAAAAGAAAATCGTTATTTAATATCGTAGTCCCTAATTTAATGTCGTTGACATATGAATTATCAATTTGTAATTGAAATTTCACTTTTAGTTTCTTCACCGCAAGTTATCAACTTGGCTGAATCTTCAAATATAAATAATTACGGATCTAAAAGTAAGCAACCACCACCTGCAATACACATATCGGCTCTGCCAACGAGACAAAACTCTCAGATGGATCTTCCATCATTTTCCATACCATTACAGTACAACCTTGGAAGTTTTAAAAAGATCGGTGAAGACGTCCATCTGGACTTAGAAGCGTCTACGTCAGAAAATGTCCAAAATCAAGTTCAAAACCATTGGGACTCAAGAATGATATCGGGTTATAATTTAATGAACATAAAACCATTACTAGAAAACCGTGATAGCATTGATATGTCAGAACTAAAATACGAAGTGAAAAACGAGAATGTAAATAGAATAAATTTCACCGAAATACCTGACACATCTATTCATAATACAAACATAGAGGCGGAAGATATCCTCGGCAAAGAGGCCGTTAACGAGGGGCAGACCATATCGCCCGATTTCGAAATTGAGAGATACCAGAATTACAACAGTGAGAATGACAAAAGGTTCAGAGAGTCGACTTTTGAAGATGCAGGCATTGAGGATGGGAGAAACGATTTCGTTTGCGACAGCGATTTCCTTTGCAAAAGCAATTTCGAGAAAGTGGACGAAAAACGGAACGAATTCGAAGAGTGCCATCTATTGGACACCGATAACAATGTGAACATGAGCAATTTTGAGAATAACTTGTAACTTGTTAATTTACTGTATGGCGTGTGTTTTTTAAATTAAATAGTGCAATAAAACGTTCTAGTCCAATTTGAGTCTTTGTTTTATTATGTCTTCAGATTATTTCTCTTTAGTTTTTTTTTATTTGACTGGTTAGCATATTTATATTAATAATAATTTATGTATAAAATGATAAGTAAGTAAAATCATTTTCAGGCTAAAATAAACTGAATAAGTCTAATTAAGGTTTATCTGTAGTTACTGCGATGTAACTGCCTCCGATACCTAATGGTATGCGCTTATGCTTTAGAAACCGGGGGTCGTGGGCTCGAATCCTGCGGGGTTTCAACCACTTGTCATTGTTGTTTTGAGTTGGTTAGGCAATGCGGTCTGATGACCCAACTGCCTGTACTAGGGCGTGCACCTGTTAGCTCGTACATTTGTGCACTATTATTATGTACTTTAAAAGAATTTTTAAAGAGTAATTGACCGACTATAAGTATATACATAGATAAGGTAGAAATTTTCAATGAATATCAATAATTTAATGAAGTTATGTTGGTTATATAAAAAAAAGAAAAACCGATTATTTAATAAAGAATTAACAAATATAAGAAAGTGATATAAATATCGGCTATCAGAGATTATTAAGAGCGTCTCGTTAATATAATTTGGGCCATTACTCTGTCTCCACGAAATAAATGATTCATTGACGATTTAATCAAAAAAAAATAAGATATTTGAAGAAGTCTTGTAAAAGATATTAATGGGCCATTAGCCGATGTCGATTTGTCTTACTAATATTAAATATACGAAGTCGGCTTGATTCTAAAATAGTTTCACATTTGCACTTCGATAATTGGAGAATATTTATATAATTAAAATAGAATTATATGTTTTAAGCTTAGGTTTCAGTTTCAAAATTTAATGTAGGTGGGATACCACCGATCCTATCCGCATCATGATTTTTATTTTATTGTAATTAAGATGATAAATAGAAAATAAAAATATTTTTTAAATTATGCCAGTGCTGTAATATTTTTTAATATTTAGAAAACTGCCCCATAGCCTAGTCCAAAATAGGCAAGCCTCATAACTCGTAGAACCGACAACCTTAGGGGCGAAAAGGTTCTCGAGTGGAAGCCTCATCGCGCATACTGGCCACCGCAGGACGCCGCCCCACGATATACTGTGACGACCTATGCAAATGTGCAGGGAGGCAGTGGATGCAGGCGGCACAGGGTCGTACTTTTTTAAAAGAACATTGGGAAAGCCTAGATTCAACAGTGGACTTCTTTAGGCTGATGTAATGTTGATGATGATCAAAATACCCTTTAAGATTAATATAACTTTTTTCCACGTTTATGTTAATTTTAGCGGATATAATACTGTATTAACTAGTGATATTTTTCCAAATACTATTGATCTCAGTACCTGCTTACTGTATACACTTTTTGTACTTCCCGTCATAATGCAGTTCGAAAGCATTTAAAACGTTGGCTATATGTTCGCTTTCGGCATGTTACATCGCGTTGCGGCAGTAGACGGCTGATTGCGCGATAAACTTTAAAGCATTCACGGCGCAATTTTTAGTTTTATATACAAATGCCATTTCAATAATGTGGTATCGAAATAATTCTAAGCTTCAGATCGGACTATAAATTACGTATTGACAATTGTACGTATTTGTTCTTTTTAATGAGAAATCTGCTGTTAACACCCTATAATATGCCAATATACCAAGAATTTCATATTTCTACGCATGTTGTTAAGAATAACAAGTTGATAAACCAGATTGTTTAATCATCATTATCAGCCTGTGTCAGTCCACCGCTGGACATAGGCCTCACCTAATGCACGCCTTTGCTTCCGATCTTCGGCTATTCTAATCCAGCTCACACCGGCCACTTTGCGAATGTCGTCACTCTATCTTGCCGTAGGACGTCCTACACTACGTTTGCCGAGCCTCGGTCTTCGTTTCAGAACTTTCTGACTGCAGCGGTCGTCAGTTCTGCGGCTTATATCTATATATATATAGCTATATCGGTGACTCTGGTTCTCGGACGGATTACAACATTTCTGATGCGGTCCATCAGAGATACTACGAGCATATATACTGTATAGTTCAGTATGCATCAGTAAAATGTAAAATACAAAAGTAACACTCAGTATATACTTGCACAAATTTTATTCCCTAAATCTTTTCTGAATTTTTTATGAGCATTCACCAAACCGCGTATGTATATTTATATAGCAAAGCTATATGTTGTAATCAACTTCTGATGCGGTCCTTTAGAGATACTCTAGCATAGTCCTCTCCATAGCTCACTGAGAGACTTTAAATTTAATAGTGTTTAATATCATGTAATAAAGAGAACGTCCTCATATTACATATTTAGTCATAATACGAGTTAAATGAGGTATGAACTTAAAAAGTTTCGATTTATTAAACTGCAAATTTCATGCATTTAATATTTTCTTTCCTAAAATTATCTTTTATTTTAATTTGCCTTAAAAAGTACGAAAATGAACAGAAAAAAAACTAAAATTAATACAGAAAAACACCTATTTATTTTGTTCTTCATATAATAGAAACACAAAACTATTTTTTAAGAAACTTTTAAAAAAATATAAGAAAAAGGAAGTTTTTAATATATCGGAATTTTTGCAAATATTCGAGCTGAATGAGTTGATAAATAACTAGCTAGCGATATCAGTTTTCGAAAATTTTGTTAATTCAGAACCTCGTTTAGCAAATTATTAATATTTATTGATTACTCTGATCGAAGGTGCCTAATAAATTTTGGCTTTAATGAACTTTAATATGTTATTTTTAAACTATTACTGTTAGTATTTATTTTAATTTTATTAATAATGCGGTACTTGATATTGTTATTAGTATACAAAAAACAATGTTACATATGAAAAGAATGTCTAGCAAGCCATGATTTATAAATAATATATGATAATAAATAATATAAATATATGTAGATAGATGTGAAATTAATCTTCTTTTAAACTTTACCTAACACTATCTTGTAGCTAATAACTCCTATTTTTTGTTAATATACGAAAGATATTTGTTCATTAATTAATCAGACAGGCATTTGAAAAAATTCTGTTTACTCAAGTGAACTTGTTGAAGTTTCCGCATAAAATCTAAGTATATTAACAAAATTATTAGTTACGCCCTTAAATCCTTGTATAAAACCAGTAAATTCTACAAAACTCAAAGTTTTGTGACGGTTTATACCCAAACTTTGCTATTTTAGAGTTTTAACGACACCATTAGTAAAATAAATTAAGATGACCTATGTGTTTTTACGTTATAAAGTCATCTGCGAACTTGTTTGCTAGCAGGTGAGTTTGTAATGAAAAATAATTAACAAAAGTGAATGCCTTTTATTGATGATAACTTAGAATTGATTTCACTTTTTCATGAGTCCCAACAAAAGCTATTTTATAGCACAATGTTGCGATTTTTGACACCGCATTTGTTTAATTTACTAAATATCTAATTAACTACTTATCGCAAAAGGACCACATGGCAGAAACTTTAACAATAATTTTAAATAAGAATGATCAATATCGGTGCACTAGGGAAGGAGCAACGAGAAAACATGCGTTGCTAATTAAATACCTTCTTCTTTTGGAAAGTTGGTCAAAATCCAACCACATGAGAGCTTCTACTAATCCCTGATTAAAAGAATAATCAAAATCGGCACACTAGGAGCAAACCAACAAATTGAATTGAGTACCTCCTTCTTTTGGGAAATCGGTCAAAAAGTCATTGGCATTTTAATACATATTTTTAGATTAAGTACTTTATCCACAGCTATTTGAAGAAGTCAAACCGAATCGTTACTCACGGTCGCAAATAGGCATTCACGGCGTAGCACTATAATGGACCGATTGTACACTTGGCGTGTCGTTTATTTCCACGTGACCCAGACGGTTGACCCACACTGGAACGGCGCCAAAATTGGCCGGTTTCGATCCAGTGATTTGGTCTTCATGGATTATTAGAAGTCTTGTGTGGATTAAAATGATGCGATACGATCTGATTGTACAAATTATTGTATGAGTTATATTCCCCTGTGACTGAAACTACGATGTTTTTTATTGAATTGCTGTTCAAAAACTGATTAGTTTAGAATCGTACAACTGTTTTGTTTACTGTGTCGTAAAAGTATATTGAAGTTCTTTAATAATTTAGGTAAGTTTAACAATATATTGAAAAAATTGTCACAATGAATAACATAGATCCTTTACTATAGTTAGTATGTTTCTATCAAAAAGCTCTTAACAATCATAACAAACATAACTAATGAATATTTAGTACTTTAAAATAAGTTTTTATATTTCTTTAATTAATATGATAAATAAAACATTTATGCGGTTTTTGTCGCGTTTAACTATTTTACAATGATTCAATACATTTATACGTTTTTAAGTTAATTTATAAGTGAGAAAAAATGTCGTTATGTTATCTTCAACAGAAAATTAGAAGAGACTGTAAAAAGAACACAAGTTATAAACCAATCAACAACTCTTTTTATATGGAGCTAAATTATTTTTGAAAATAATAGCTAAAAATTAAATAAAAGTGGTCGCTACCCCTTTTCAAAGCAAGTACATGTTTAGGACGCTTGTAAGATTGCGTTTCTTTCGTTCGGAAACCCGTATTGCAAATTGAAAGCTATAATCGTAAATTTTCGGCTAACGTTGGCACAGGTGCTAGTTCAATAGAGGGCTGAAAATTATTTTAATATGTAATGTTTAGGATAAATGTTAAAACGAGACATGGCTTTGTGTTTAATAATTTAAATGATAAGTTCGTTAAACAAAATAAACGTTAATATTTATAATGTTAGGACATTATAATATTTATAATGTCAGTTTTTACGTTTGCGTCTTTGTAATCATGTTCGTAGGTTTATTTACATAAAAAAGTCAATTTATATTGAGAGGTTATCAGTCGTCTAGTAAGACATGAAGAAGCTTTCTTGTATAGGTGCGATGTACAAATGTACATTACTTTTCTGATACACAGTTTTTGTTTTTATAGAATATTTATGAATCTTAATAGGCTTCTTTTCTATTTTTATAAAAAGGAGCCATTCTAAATCTACTTTAACCGGAATGTTAAGTAAGTTATATTCAATTCTTTCATATAATGAAGCGCACTATCGACAAGATGCTTTTCTTAAACCTTTGAAACTAATGAATGAAAAGTTTCTTTCAAATTAATATATCTTTTATGTCTTATGTTGTTATGGTTATCTTTAAACGTTGTTATCAATACTCTTTTAGATTTTAATTTAATAATATTTATATATTTTTTTATAAATATTATAATACCTTTATGTTTACAAAGGGTTTACAACTACAAAGTCACAAGACAACATTATTACGTTTTGCCAAAGCAATGTTAAAAAATATGTTAATAGAAAGATATGTCAAATTTTAAATAAAAAGCCCGGATGGCCCTATCCCATCTTAGATTGCCCGTGATCATTGATGCTAGAAAGAGTCCTGACGTCGGGAATAAATATATACAATTAACACGAAAAATATGTAAAAAGTGGATTTAGTATGTTAAATACCTTTTAAGACCATTCCTTGTAATGCCCTTCTTAAATTCGGTAAAGGTCTTTATTAGAGTATCCCTGAAAAACGGCGGGTTTTTTGCGTCCTCTTCAGGCTTGGGCAAGTTAACTTTAAACTATAAAAACTATCGTTAGACATTGCAACCTTTTACCTAAAACGGCTGAACTCATGGCCTTTTGGCCCTCGTCCCCTGATTAAGGACGTGCGACAAGGTCCAAACTGGTCCCGCCACCCGGCTGATTTCCGTGGTTTGGCCCGTTTTTTATTCTTCATATTATTTAAAGAAATTAACATATTTTTTTTAATTTCCCTTGAAATGAATAATACTAAAACTTTTCATAAAGCCTTTAAAATTTCATTTGGTCTTAGTTCTTCGTAAACGCGTTAACATCTGATTTGTACAAATAATACTACAAACACGATTATACGGGGTTTTATTTATTAAATTTATTCATTCAGTATTGTAATTTGGTTACACCTGCATTATATAAACCATTTAAAATTAAAGTTAAATGACATGTCTTTTATATTAGGTCACCGTATGATTCATAAAAATCTCATCACATCAATTGAACATTTACGATTATCGTGTTCAATTTACTAAATTGAATTTTAAATAAAAGAAATAAAATTTAACTAGCACTAGAACGAGTACTAGAACACTTTTAACGCTTACTTGTAACTATGGCCAAAAACTGTTAGTGTAATAATAATATGTTAAATTGTGACAATAAAATTTCTTTACGAAGCAGTCCTAATGTTTCTAATCAAAAGGTAAATAATTTCAGAAGTAAGGAAAAATAGCAATTTTTACTTTAAAAGAATATTAATTGAACAACATATCTGAGGAACCTTTATCTTTTTTAAACATCGTAGCTTATGAAAATTAAAAAAAAAGAACATTATAACAAAATATTTATGAATGGACATGAAAAATTTTAAGTGTTTTAGGGTTTTTAAACCCGGAGCCAACCTAAAGATAAGGGATGCTTGCAAAACAAAAAATATTTTCTGGTACGTTAAGAAAGTCTTATAGCAAATTGAAAACTATTATTGTAAAGTATTTAGCTAAATAGTCATGCTTGGCTAATGGGAATTGGACCCTAACCAAGTAAATATCAATAAAAACAATCCAATCAATCCCATATACATCTAGCTAAAAGAAAGCGGGTAAGATGGTCTTTGTACGACATTGACTCGCGATTTTTGCCACCGCATTAAATCTCAGATATTTGTAAGGTATTAATTTAATCAAAATGTTACGTATGACACGTTTTGTGCACATAAAATAAAGAATTTTTAAAATGATTTAAATTCTTTGTAAACTAACACTTTGAATATGCTTCACTGAAATTTTTAAAATTGTCATTGTAGGATATTTCTAAAACGTAGTTATAGGCTTTCGTGGACTAGGGACTGACTGAACTAGCGTGTGATGTTTTTCGCATAATATGTGATTTTGGCTGCCAATTTATTTTTAATTTATTAAGTATATATTAAATCTATATAAAGTTTAACCACATGACAGCTTCTACCAATGATTAAAAAAAATCATCAAAATAAGGGTCACTAGCGGATAAAAGTCAAAATTAAAATTAAAATCATTTTATTCAATTTAGGCTCTAAAATTACTTATGAACTCCAAAATTATCCATTTACCCCGGATTCCTGAAACTCAGACCCGTCCAAGAAGAACCCGAAACTCTACGGCCTTTTTTTTTAAATATTAGTATTTACAAAATTTGACCATTACATTTTTTTTTAAGTTACCAAGAAGTTTCGGCGCAGAAATAAATATTTCCCCACATCTTGGTCCTAATATAATTTATTACAGAATAGTAAGCTTTTCTATAAGCGTTGTTTTGACAACTTGCCAATCATTCATTGCGTTTGGAGGCCCAAATTTTTATACATTCTTTACTTTATTTCTGAAAATTTTTGGTTCGGTCAGTCTTCTGGGGCCTCTGGGGTCAATTCGCCCCTCGGCCTAATATCTTTTTAAAACATATGAATATTTTGACGCCGTAAATTTTTTCAAATATGTATAGCGGGGTAAAGTTAAAATTTCAGTTTTATTAAAAATTACTAAAATTCCCGTGAACCCAGTTGTAATTGCCCCTAACCCTTTTTTAGTATAAATATTGTGTTCAAACCCTGCGATCCCCAAATAATAATAATCCATGGACATAGGCTGTAAAAGTACGCGTAATAAACTAGTTTGATTGCCTCGTCAGTTGCTCCCTAATCTTCGTATGGCAAAGATTGCTGAACTTAGCTTCTTAGAGAGTTTGTCAATATGAGCTCCCACTGCATCTTGGAATCAATAGAAAATCCAAGAAATGTAGTAGAGCTTACGTAAGGAATGACCTCATTGTCAACTTTAATATTTTGAAAATCTGGCAACTTACAAAGAGTAAAACGTAAGCATTTAGTTTTGTTCGGTTAAGTACTAAGTTATTGGACGCAAACCAGTTTGACACAATATCAATTGCCCTATTTGCTATCTCAACGTTATGGTCATTTCTTTTACCCTTAGCAGTAGAGAGGTGCCATCTGCAAAAGGACAACTTCGGACAGCCTCTCACTACCAGAGGCAAGTCATTTATATAGACCAGGAACAGAAAAGGTCCCAAAACTGATCCTTGAGGAACACCCATCTGCACAAGGGAGGCAGATGACAGAGTGTCATTTACGTTTACATATTGTTTTCTATTGCGTAGGTAAGAAGATAGAAAATCAAGACCAAACGCGTTCACCGTAATACTTTAGCTTATTGATTAATATGTCATGGTCCACACAGTCAAAGGCCTTGGAAAGATCACAGAAGATTCCAATAGAATCGCAGCGATCCTCCCATGCCCGTAGAACATGAGAGACCAACTTTATACCAGCATTTACTGTTGACCTACCTCTGGTAAAGCCAAATTGGTGATCACTTAAAATATCATGTTTATAAAAGTGTACTAAAAGTTGTTCTAACATAATTTTTTCAAAAATTTTACTAAGTGCTGGCAGTATAGAGATTGGTCTATAATTTTCAATATTAACTGTACAACCCGATTTAAAGACTGGTACTATTTTACTGAATTTCATTAACTGTGGGAATCTACAGGTACTTATAGATGCATTATATATTATGGCCAATATGGGGGATATATCTTGAATTATTAAATTTATTGCCCATGTTGATAAACCCCACAAGTCTTCTGTTTTCTTTTTATTTATTTTATTAATTTAATAAAGTATTTATTTTTTTTATTTAATAAAGAGATAACATAAAAAAATCAACTATCCGAATTGAATACCACTATCATTTGGGAAGTCTCAAAAAAACAATTACGATCATAATATGGGAATAATGTTTACTTCAGTCATAACTAATAGATCTCTAAAAAAAATATTTAAAAACATAGTATTTTAGCCATAGCTATTTGAAGAAGTCAAACCGAATCGTTACTCACGGTCGCAAATAGGCATTCGCAGCGTAGCACTATAATGGACCGATTGTACACTTGGCGTGTCGTTTATTTCCACGTGACCCAGACGGTTGACCCACACTGGAACGGCGCCATAATCGGCCAGCTTCGATCCAGTGATTTGGTCTTCGTGGACTATTAGGAGTGCTGTGTGTGTTAAAACGACGCGATACGATCTGATTGAACAAATTATTGTATGAGTTATGGTCCCCTGTGATTTAAATTACGTTGTTTTTTATTAAATTGCTGTTAAAAATTGATAAGTTTGGCATTGTATATCTGTTTTGTTAACTGTGTCGTAAAAGAATATTGAGGTTCCTTAATAATTTAAGTAAGTTCAATATAAATATTGAAAAATTGTCACTGTGAATAATTTAGATCCTTTTCTATTGTTAATATATTTTTATCAAAAAGCACCTAACAATCATAACGATCGTAAGCAATGAATATTTAGTATTTTTAATTAAGTTTTAAATTTACGTGATAAATAATTCAGTTATTCGGTTTATTTCTCGTTTAATTATTTTCCGATGATTTAATAAGGTTAAGATTTAACGGAGTCTATTAGTTCGATAGCGACATGTTGCGGCAGCAGACGGCTGATCGCACGATACGATTGGAATCGACGTGGAATTGCAATCTTAATACATATTAATTACGTTGTCGGTATAACTCATAACCAGGGCGTTATACCATAATAACGCCGGTTCTTCTAAGTGATGTTGTCAAAATAGCCAAAAAACACCTGCTCTGCAGACGTTTGGGCGGTAAACAAAACTGTCTTATTTGATTGGATTAACGAAAAAAGTTAATTTAATTAACACGCAATCACAATCATTTATTATTAAACACCATGAATAAAGTTTTATTTATACAAATTACATTCCTAAACATGTGACATAACACAAACTCAAGCATAATTATAACTCATAAGTAAAACTCTGCTATATATATATATATATATAATCGAATCGATTCAAACCATTCACGGCTCTATTTTCTGTTTTAAATACTTATAAATGTTGAATACTGAAATATATAATGTTTATATTTATACTGAAAATATTCATAGCACAATAAAACAATACGTGTTTAACAGATCTTTTCTGATGACAAATAAGCAAATAACATACCATAATTCTTCAAAAACCCAAGAATTTCTTATTCTGTCTGAAGTTGAAAATAACAAGTTGATGAAACATATTGCTTTATGTCACTTAATTGACTTTTAACATGCTACTAACACTTTGAGATAGGACGTCTCTGTACAGTCCAAAACCGGCAAAAGATACAAGAGAGTACAGGTCACTACTCTCTTGTACTGTGAATCTGCTGGCATGGAAACATATGTCTAATAAACCCAGAATTTCATAATCATATGTGGTTATAAATAACAACTCCCTCAGTAGCCTAGTGGTAAGGGCGTGTGCTTTAGAAACCGGAGGTCGTGGGTTGTCGAATCCTGCGAGAACTCAACAAATTGTTATTGTTGTTTTCTAGTTGGCCAGGGTAATTTGGGCTGATCACCCAATAGTTTGAAAAAGTAAGATGATCCATGCGTCGGATGGGCATGTAAAAAATCGGTCCACCGTGTTGGCGTGCAGTAGGGGAGGCCTATGTCCAGCAGTGGACTAACACAGGCTGATGATGAGGATGATGAATATGAAGAATAACAAGTAGATGAAACAGATTGTTTGATCAAGTATTAAAGAGAGCTTCTCATATTATAAATTTAATGTGAATAAACATAATCCAAATCAAATAAGATGTGTTACTTTAAATAGTTTCAGTTTATTCATGCATTAATTAACTTCCCATAACAGTTTATAACTTCTTATTGAAGTATTCTGGCCTTGACCTGACCTGAAAAGTACCATAATTACAGCAGATCTTTTTGTTTTTCACTTAATTAAAACACAAAACTACTTCTTCTAAAAAAAAATAATAAATAAACAAGGTCCATCTTTCTGCTTATAACGTATGCTAGAATTATTTTAATACTATGAAAAAAAATTTATTCGTAAGTACCTGCTAGTAATTTTGGTTTACACGTTTATAAGTTAATTTATAAATGAGAAAAATGTCGTTTTAAGAATATTTTCATTGCAGATAACATATAACATAACATATCTTATGTTATCTTCAACAGAAAATTAGAAGAGACTGTAAAAAGAACACAAGATATAAAGCAATCAACAACTCTCTGATATAAAAGTAGTCGCTACCCCTTTTCAAAGCAAGTACATGTTTAGGACGCTTGTAAGATTGCGTTTTGTTCGTTCGGAAACCCGTATTGCAAATTGAAAGCTATAATCGTAAATTTTCGGCTAACGTGGGCACAGGTGCTAGTTCAATAGAGGACTGAAAATAATTTTAATATGTAATGTTTAGGATAAATGTTAAAATCGAGACATGGTTTTGTGTTTGATAATTTATATGATAACTTCGTTAAAGAAAATGTTGCAACATTTTATAAGTACACTCATAAGGCCAAAAAGAGGAAAAGTGTAAAAAGGATGTGGGTAATCGAACTAAACTATGATTAAAGTAAAAGATAGATCTACACATTTCTCATTATCATTTTATTCAATCCTTTCAAAATAAAGCTCTCTATAGACAAGATGCCTTTATGAACCTTTGAAACTATTGAATTAAATATTTCTTCTAAATTATTATTTTTAGGAAGTTGTTAGAAAGACACGAATCGATGTCTCTTTTCGATTTTATAACTTTAGTAATAGTTATATTTTTTATTACTGCTATAATACTTCTATGTTTATAAAGGGCATGCAAGTACAAAGTCACAATGCAACATAAGTACTTTTTGCCAAAGCAATGTTGAAAGTTAAGAAAATTGAAAGATGTGTCAAATTTATTGTATTTAAACTATTATAGTGTCAACATATTGAGGTACAGTCATATCCCATTGCTGCCTGTGATCATGGATGCTGGAAAGAGTTCTAAAAGTCGGGAATTTATATATACAATTTCCGCGAAAAATCGGTATAAAATGGATTTGATATATCTTTATTAATCATACACACATACACTTGATTAATGACAGGCCAGGATGATACCAAAGTCCAGAGACCAGGGATCTCAGACTAGAGACCTGAGCAGGTCAGAGATCAGAGACCTGAGAAGAACCTAAATAACATAGCGGAACCTTTTTTCCGTCCTGTTCACGGCTAAGAGAAACACTAACATATATTTTTTTTCATTTACCACTTAATCAGGACCAAAGTACCAAATATCGTCATAAGGCTACTAGCTTAGATGTATTTACTTTGTCTTTGTTGTTCGTGGACGCGATAATATCTGTATTGTACAAATTATTTTTTGATGAATCCTCCCCAGCGTCTACAAATACGATTTGGGGTTTAATTTATTGAATCGATGAAACATTTATGCCTTCGATATCGTACATTTGTTTTTAGGGTATTTAAATTTAACTGAATGAGCATAATAAAAAATGTAACATCGTTGTCATTTAAAAGTTTTTATTATCTTAGTTATTTGCTATTCCTCCTATTATCTGATAGGAGGAATAGCAAAGAAGTACCTATTTAGAGTATAGTATTTTTTAATTATAAACACAATTCGATTACACAAAATGTATCGTTTGAAACATAATTGCAAATGAGATTTTAAGATAATAAAAACTTTTAAATGATAACGATGTTACCTTAAAACACAAAGAAAAAAATTATAAATAAATTATTAAAAAAATTAAACACAAAGCCATGTCTCGATTTTAACATTTATCCTGAACATTACGTATTAAAATTATTTTCAGTCCTCTATTGAACTAGCACCTGTGCCCACGTTAGCCGAAAATTTACGATTATAGCTTTCAATTTGCAATACGGGTTTCCGAACGAACGAAACGCAATCTTACAAGCGTCCTAAACATGTACTTGCTTTGAAAAGGGGTAGCGACCACTTTTATATAAGAGAGTTGTTGGTAACATCGTTATCATTTAAAAGTTTTTATTATCTTAAAATCTCATTTGCAATTATGTTTCAAACGATACATTTTGTGTAATCGAATTGTGTTTATAATTAAAAATATATATAAATAGTACTTTTTGCTATTCCTCCTATTATTCGATAGGAGGAATACCTATCGAATAATAGGAGGAATAGCAAAGAAGTACCTATTTAGAGTATAGTATATGGAAAAGAAGTACCTATTTAGAGATAGGAGGAATACCTATCGAATAATAGGAGGAATAGCAAAGAAGTACCTATTTAATGTAAAAATATGATTACTTCAATGACTGTTCCATAAATGAAACTATCGTAAAATTAAGTTAGTGTTTGTTTTTAGTTAAGTTAAAGTTTTATAAGCTTTCGTTACCCACACTATTTGAAAAGTTCTTAAGTGTCAGTAATAACTATTCCAGTTAAAGAAAAATAGTGATGATAATAAAATTATATTACAAGTTCTATGGACGCATCATATTAATATAACTTGTTAAAGATTTCCCTGTGTAGTTTTTCAAAAAAAGCTCGTATTTATAGTGCTTTAGTAGCACCAGTAGCTATACATATCTATATTATGCATTATTAATTATGACATTTCACACTAAACTATAATGTTGAGATATGAAAATGTCACTCATTTCATATGACAATTCATTGACAGTTCGGGTATCATCGTATTCAGATAAAGATCCAAGTTTACCCGAAGGAAAATTATTTTTCACTACATCTATACTTTAACCAGCTCCTTGATCAAGCGGTATTGGACCTTGCTTTATAAACCGGAGGTCGTGGGTTCGATTTCCACGGGGAAACAACTATGCGTTGTCATTGTATTCTGGTTGGTTAGGACAATTTGGGTCGATCACCCGATTTCCTGAAAAGTAAGATGATTCATCTTATATAGTAAGTAAAGATCCATGCGTCGGATGTGCATGTAAAAGTCGGTCTACCCATCAACCCGCATTGGACCAGCGTAGTGGGATACGGTCCAAAAACCTCCTAATGGGAAAGGCATGCATTAAAAGAGGTCTATGTTCAGCTGTGAACTAACTTAGGTTTATGTTGATCTATATTTACAATATAAAAGTTCAAAGTAAGTGTATTTTGTGTTTAAAACTCCCTATACGGATGGTTTATTATTTGTATATATTTAATTAAACAATTAATTTCATTACTGGTGACGCCGTGCTTATGCAAAGCAGTTTTTCTATCATATATTAGTAAACGAGTAATTTAATTAAATGAATCCGAGTCGATTAATGATAATTTTTTATTGTCACAAATACTAAACTCAGACTGAATTGTTTATAAACGTGTCTTATCTATACAAATAAATAAAAAACATGTGTCTATTTGTAAAATAAAAATGACCGTTTCTAAAGGATTAAGGATATAAACTGATATAAATAATTTTTTTTTTTTTGTGGTTAAAGTTTATGTTTAACGAAAAAATAAAAAAAATAATAATCTGTCTGTTTATACTTCAATCCAGAAATATTGGCCCGATTTTGACGGACTTTTAACCGGAATTTGATGAACGAAAATAACAGGCTCTTTTTTTGAAAAAAATATATATCACCATGGGACGGTCGCGGGCACAAAGGTTATTATATAATGCATCACAAAAATCTTATTGTCCTTTGGCAAATGTGAAACACACCAATTGAACATTTACGATTATCGTTTACGATTTACCAAATTGAATTTCGAATAAAAGAAACAAAATTTTATTAACTAGGAACGTGTACTGGAAAAATAAACGCTTAAATGTAATTTTACCCAAATAGTGTTTATAATATAATTATGGTTTAATTTGCAACATTAAAATTGCTTTACGAAGTAATCAAAATTTTTTTAAATTGGAAAAACCTTTTTTAATAATATTATTAAATAGTATAATAATTAGAAATCTTTTTTTTTTAATTATGAATTTAAAACAACAATTCTTGTCGTCAAAAGGAAGAAAGTTCAAAAGTAAGACAAAAGAATGTTGATAGAACAAATATTTCAAGGGAAGTTATTGCTTTTTAAAACGTTGTTTTTCCAGAACATTTGAGAATTGGGAAAAAACGTATTAAAAACTTTAAACCAAATCCAATTTTAAAATTTAACCTTTAGTTCAAATTGAAAACTATAATCGTAATTTTTGGCTAAAAGTCAATTTCAATAATTAACCCAAAATTATTCTAACTTGCTTTGGTTTTGCCCTAAATTTGGTGGGGGAAAAAAAAGGGGGAAAAAACTTTTTACAAAAAACCCAAAATTTAATTTATTTTTTCCAAAAAAAAAAAAATATTCTTTGGGTTTTTGACAATCAATTTTAAAATTGAAATTTTATGGGTCTAATAAAGTGGGAAAAAATGTATTTATTTAAAATAATTTTTTTTTTTTCTATAATTTAAAAGTTGAAAAATATTCTTTCAAAATTTTTTAAAATTAATTAAAAAATTATAAGTTTTGATTTCTTTTTAAAATTTTAGGGTTTTTTATTAATGGCCTTTTTGTTTAATTAAATTTTATATTTTTCCATTTTAATAATTTAGAATTTCCCCTTTTTAAAAAAATAAAAGTTTCGTTTGAAAAAAATACGTGGCGATTATTTAAACTTTTTAGTTCAAACCTTGGCCTTTTGGGTCCAAATTTTGGGTTTATTAAATAATTTTAGCAATTAATTTCCCCAAATTTTAATAATTATAAATTTAAAAGTTTGAACTGTTATGAAATTCTGACCATTTAATCGCTGGCTGAAGACTATTTAAACAAATTTATTAAGATCTGACTCATGGCCTTCCAACACGTTTTCACCGTGTCGGGTTAAGATTGACTAACTAACTTGGAATAGTTAGCAACAAAGTCCTCGTAAACGTTCCGAATTTAAGTATGAAAAATTTAAAAAAGTTCCTCCACAGAACGTTTATGTGTTAAAGCTTATTTATAAGATAAATGAATTTATAGATGATGACACAACCTGGTAATGGAACGTTCGCTCCAGGCTTTTTCTCTCTCGGCTGTTTTGCTATAATTATGCTAATATGAATATATATTTGATTATTTTAAAAGATAACAAAAAAGGTCCGCTGAGTTTCATTCGCCGGTTCTTCTCAGGTCAGAGGCGTCTTATCCCGAACCGGCGACAATTAATAAGCGAGAAGTGAAACAACTTCTATATTGAATAATACATTTGATTTTGAACTTAGTTAAAGCCTAATGGGTAATTTTTTTCTAGTTTTTAAGAGGGATAGCTTCGATCCAGTGATTTGGTCCTTGCGGGACAAAAATCTAAATATTACGAGAAATTGCAACAGTGACGGTCCTCCGTGACTCGTATTGTGATCATTAAGCTTTTTTAACCGACTTCCCAAAAGAAGGAGCCACTTCACTTGAAGCGCATTGTTTTATTTTTTTATACATATGTTACCTCGTTGCTTCGCTCCGATTTTGAACGTTCTTCTTTTAAATGATAATTAATAATTGTAATGTGCTTCTATTCCATTTTATTAATTTTGTAATAAGTTAAATGGATAATTAAGGAATAAAATATATAATCTCGTAATAAATCACAAGCACTCTCATATATAATACATATCTCCTAAAGTTGAATAATTTAAGCATTAGATATTTATAAATAGTACTGTATTTATTTGCTATGAGCTAGAATACAGATATTTATTATTGACTATATCGTTTATCGTTTATCTGATGACTTCCGTTGGTGGAGTCAACCATTACAACCCGGCGGAGTCGAGGGCTGTGCAACTTTAAGCGTGCACAGGCTTCACCTCTTAATTTGTTGAGCTTAGCTCGAGGGTCCCCAGAGGGAGACCTCGGCTCGGCTGCCACTATTTTTAAACCGTCAGCGATCTAATCGAGGGTGCCCAGGAGGCCGTACCGCTCGGTTAGTCGCTTTTGATCCTTTCTAACCCGTTAGCAACATGCATCGAGGGCGCCCGGTGGTGCAACCTCGGCTCGATCAGTTGCTTTAGGACATGTTAATTTTAAGCTAAAACCGCTCTATCTAGTTGGTGAGAATCGGCCTGGTACGTGCCGAAATCTGTTGTACAGGGTATGCGTTTGCCCTCGGCGGCGAGGGCAATAGGTGTTTTGATAGTACGATTTAACACGTGCTTGCACGATCGTTATATCGTCGTCCGGATCTGTAAGTATAGGCGCGGTCGCCTATATCAACGTGTTTCCTATGTTTAGGATGAACTAGTTTGCGTGGTACGTAATCGGCGGCGTTACGTACCAGCTCATTCGGATGTTGCGAAGCCGAGTCGAAAATTTGATAGATGCTTGTTTTAAAAGTTATGAATGGAGGCAATTCCAGGTCCACATGCAGGTCAAGGTTGCGCACCAGTGACACCCGTGGCCCTGCGTATGAACCTGTTTTGCAGGGCTTGGAGTTTGTGGATATTGGATTGGGATGCATGAGCGAACACCGGACTGGCGTAAGTCATGATTGGACGGATAACTGTTTTGTATAGCAACACCTTGTTGCGCAGAGACAGCTTGCTTTTGGGATTGATTAAAGGGAATAGGCGACCTAGGACGTAGGCCGCTCTGTTTTTGACCTGCTTGATGTGCGGGCCGAAGCTGAGGGATTTATCGAGGGTTACCCCGAGGTATTTGACTGTGTTTACCCATGGAATTGGGTGGTCGAGGAGTCGGATCATGGATGGGATCGTCGGCATTCTGTGTGTAAACAAGACTGCCGCGCTTTTGGATGGGTTTATTTCGATCCTCCAACGTCGAAACCAGTCGCCGAAGCGCCTGGCTGCGACTTGGAGACGTCGTTGGATGGAGATAGGACATATGCCGGATGTAAAAATGCATGTGTCGTCTGCGAACAAGGCGGTGCTAACTTTATAGTTGCGAGGGATGTCGTTGGTGTAGAGGGTGAATAGGACGGGGCCTAACACTGAGCCTTGTGGTACTCCGGCTAGTAGCGGGTGAGGTTGGGATTTTGTTCCCTCGACGCGGTATCGGAACGTTCGCTTCCAGAGAAAGTCTCGTATGATGAGTACGAGACGGTCAGGCACGCCGAGCTTATATAACTTGTATATAAGCCCGTCGTGCCATACTTTGTCGAACGCCTTCGCCACGTCGAGGAAAAGCGCTCCTGTGTGTTGGCCCCGTGTCATGCGGGATTTGATGTGCTCCGTGATGCGGTGCACCTGATGTGTGCAGGAGTGTTTGGCCCGAAAGCCGAACTGGACTGGATTGGGAAGCCCATTAGCCTGCATAAAGTCTTGTAGGCGGGTCAAAACTAGTCTTTCATAGATTTTCCCGAAGCCCTTAAGCAGGCTAATGGGGCGATAGGAGGTTGGTTGGTTGGGAGGTTTTCCCGGTTTGAGGAAGCCTATAACTTCAGCATCCTTCCAAGTGTTTGGAAAAATACCCTTGGAAAGAGCTGCGTTATATATTAGGACTAGGAGGTTGATGAGATGAGTCGGAAGTATCTTTATGACGCGGTTTGATATGCCATCGGTGCCCGGGGCTTTCCGTGGTTTAAGCTTTTTGATTAACGATTCGACTTCGCTTTCCGTTACGGGTGTGAGTACGTCGCGTGGGGGTAGATGCGTCAACCGGTCAACCTCGCTCTCTACCTTGCGGAGATGAGCGGCGCTCACCGGTTGTGAGCTGGGCGAGCATTGAGCCTCGAGACTGTCGGCCAGACATTCGGCTTTTTCCTCATCGAGAAACGCTGTGGGCTTGTCGGGTTGGATGAGTGGCGGCATAGTTGGATGGCTGCCGCCGCCTTTGAGGCTTTTGGGAATGCGCCAGAAGGCCACATGTGAGGATGTAGGTTGCTCAGATCGCTATCCCACCGATCGTTCCTGAATTCAGCTATGCGCATCTTGGACTGATGTTCAAGGGCGCGTAGCTGCCTTCGGTTTCGCTCGGTTGGATACCAATCGTGGGCGCGAATCGCGGCTCTCTTGCGTCGCAAGAGGTCCTTGATGTCGTTTGGCAAGGCCCAGCGGGGGTTTTCCTCCACCGGGATTTGCCTCGAGGAGACCTCGACGACACTTTGGACATGACTTGTGAACGCATGAGCGGCGAGATTCACGTCGTGAGCGGTGTTTAGGGTATTGGGTATGGTATCTAAATGAGGTGAGCTAGTAGAGTCTAGCTGTGACTTAAGCTTATGCCAGTCGACTTTAGTTCTAAGAACTGTGTTTTGGTGATTTGCGGGTCCTAGCTTTAAGAGCACGGGACGGTGGTCTGAGGTTAGGTCATCAATGACCTCTATGCTCCTAAGAGCGAGATTGACGTTTTTTACGATAGCAATATCAAGCACATCCGGTCGTTGTCCCACTACGTGTGGGAAGTGTGTTTGCATCAACGGCGCAACCACACTGAAATTGAGCTTGTCTGACAATTCGTCTAATGCTAGACCCCGCGGATTTGTAGTGTATGAGTTCCATCGGGTGTGCTTGCTATTGAAATCGCCGGCGAGGATGACGGCGTCTCCTAAGGATAATAGCGTCTCGAAATCGGATTGGGTGATGCATGAGGTGTCTCTGCATGGTAAATATACCGAAGCTATTGTAATCGGCGCGTGACCTGACATGGCTAACCTACAGATCGAGGCTTCTAAATGCTTTAGATTCGACGGCGTGTCGATTGCTACGCAGTGAGTGACTTTTATAATAAATGAGAGTGCCGCCGTGTGAAGCGCCGGTCCTGTCATTTCTTATGATATTAAAATTAGCAATCTTCGGATCTCCTCTTCCGGGCTTTAGGAATGTCTCCTGCACCAGTAGAATGTCTACGTCGTTTTCCGAAGGAATTCTTTGACTTCGGTCGTTTGTTTCCGAGACCGTTTGCGTTGAAAAGACTAGGTTGAATGCGCGTGGCTTTACGCGGCCCGGGCCGTTTTACAAAGGTTGTGGTGTGATTATCCATTTAGTTCCACGAATAAGTTCGATCAAGTTTCTGTACTTGCGGAGTACAGCTAAGCGGGCGGTAAAATTGCCAACGGTGGCATCTAACTCGGCGGTGAGCCTATCGACTTCTGCGAAGTCTACCGTATTAACTAACACATCAGGTGTTAGGTCCCAGAGCCGCATTGCTATGGCTAGGCTTGCTGGGGAGCGCTTCGCGGAGCGCTTAGGTGCGGCGCGCGGTGCGGCGCTACGCGGAGCGCTCGGCGCAGGTTGCGGGTAGGTTGTTGCCACGCTGGCATGGGGCGTACGCGGAGCGTTGGGAATCTGCCACGCCGGGGCAGGCCGGACGGGCGGAAGGATGGAGGGATGGCACCGGTGGGCGCCTAGGGATGGTGGATGGTGAGGTGGTCTCGCTTGGCGCCTTGGGGCACCCTAGATAGTTGGCCGTGGGCCTGGGCTTTGCAGTTTACGCATGCCGGCGGTTCGTACGTAGCAAGGGCTTTCGGTCCCGAGGTCGTGGGCAGTCTGGGGTGCCATGGTCCCCAGGCACTTCACGCAACGGGTCGTGCGTGGCATTGCGGCCGTGTGTCCGAATAGTTGGCAGTTATGGCACTGCCCTGGGAGGCCGTTTGAATGCGGCGCGTTAAAGAGATGCGACCAATGTCGCCAATGTATTTAAGATCGTAAATTTTTTGCCCTCTACAGAGCGTTCGAGCGTCAGAAGGACGACATTATAGGCCTTTTGTCCGCGGATGGAACAGCCTTTGAGCGGAATAGATTGGGATATTCTCCGACTTGATGAAGTCGAAGATTTCTTGCGTTGGTAGTTCTTTCGGCAGCCCTTTGACCACTGTCCGAAGGACGCGCTCTTCCGGGAGCGCGAATGTACTGATAGTATACTGCTTCTCGAGCAGATATTTGGGACATCGCGGTGCGCTTGCACCGTCTCTAACTGAATCTTGATCCCACTGGCGGAATCATTGGCCGTGAACTTAACACGGTTGGATAAAGCGACCGTAGTTCGGCCCACTTTCCTTCGACCTAATGTAAATAGGCGGTGGCTTTTGTCTCTAAGTGAGACCGGTCTGTGCTGTGAGGCAGCGGCGCGGGTTGCTGAGAGGCAGCAGATGTTGAGGGCCGTGATGCGGCGGCTGTGAGGCAGCTTGGGTTGCCGTGAGGCGGCGGGTTGGCTCTACTGGCCTCGGGGCCGATAATTCGGTGGCCGACGATTTCGGCGCTTTGGTTGGCGGGTCCGGTGTCGGCGATGTGGCTGGTGATGACCTATTTTGCGCTTCTTCTTGCGCGATTGAATGGGCAGAAAGCCTCCTGCGTCCTCGGATTCACCGGTGTCGAGCCTACGTTTCTACTTCGACTCCATTTCGAGTCGGACGTTGTCTGCGTGGTTTCGGAGGAAGATTTACGGGACCTCCGACGTGGCCCTAGCTGCGGCGCCGATTTTTGCCCTTCTTGGCTTGGCTGACGTTATTGTCGAATCGGACGACGAGTCTGATGTGCTATCGTTGGCGTTAAGTGCCATGCGGATGGCTTCAATCGCTTCCGGCGATTTGTCTTGTAAATCCTCAAAGTTGAGGCCTATGCCCTCTAGGGCTTCTCAGATTCAAATGCAACATCGTTAGGCGATGTTGCCAAATCTACGCTATGGAATTCACGTTGGTAACGCAGTGCAAGCACCCCGGTGAGGCTCGGGGTTGAGTTCTCACCCTCCCGCCCCAGTGAGCAGGAGAGTAAACCTAACGTTGAAAGGAAAACTAGCGCTTTAGGAGCGCTAGGTGAATACTACGTTGCTGCCTAATGCAGCAAACTAGCAATTAAGTAAGAAATAAATACCACGTGGGTGGTGTCGTATTGATTTTAGAATTTTACTACGTTCGGGTGTAACTGGCAAATGAGTTTAATTGGCAAATAAAACTAACATATAAGGTTCTACATCCAACAGAAGGTGTCTGAACGCTGTAAAGGGAAAATTGAATAAATAGGCAAAATCGGAACGACTCACCCGACCGGACGGCTACAAGCTATCTGCGCGCAGGCGCGTACGCCCAACGCGTCGACACTGACACTTCCGGCACACACGACACTACACTGTACTGCACAGCACTGATGCACGATGACACGACGTCTCTTTCTTCTGCCACTTGTAGGCGTCGGGGAGAGCGTGCCACGGTGGGCCAAGCGGATGGCGCAGGTAGCGGAGCGGATCGAGCGGCTGGTCCGGTCGACCGAGAGCTACAAGCACCTGTATACACTTATATCGAAATGCAATGGATATTAGGATTCAAAGGGTAATCAGTTGGTTATGGATACGTATGTATGTTGTTTATAATACTGGTTTTGGTTTTAGTTACAAATATTTAGTGATTTCAAGTATTTTGTTGGTATTATATTATTGATTTAAAACTACTTGACTACGTTTAGCAAAATGTTACTAATAGTTACGTACACCAGTCGCATGAATATTCTAACTTTTGAAACTATTGAGGAATGCATATTATAATAAACCCGAAGCAAGTAAAAGACAAAGTTACCCCCGGCAGGTTTAGCACCTACGACCTTCAGGTAAAAATGCAAATGCCAAATCCACCAGAACATGAAGTTGAATGTAATTTCAAATATGTCATACATCAATTGAATTGGAAATTTTCAATCTCATGCATTCTAAGCCACATATCGATTTTGGGACAAATATTCCCAAAATTAGATCACGACATCACTTGCGGTAAATTCGTGCCAAAACCCTGACCTAGTCTGCATGTTTGTCTAATTCAGTGCAGAGGTAAGTTGAATGTTGTCAGCAGAAATCGCTGCAATAAAATGTATTATCTCACCTCTTAAAGAAATAAAAAAGACATAATAAATAATTTGTATACGCACTGATCATCATAAGTGACCAGATGTTAATGTTGTCAAAAGTCACTGAATTTAAGTTTATAAAAATCCAAACATCTATTAGCAATAAATAAAATAGTTATGCGTGTCCTATCTGTCCCGTGATTATGGACCATAGGATGGTTCTAAAACTTAGTGTTTAATTTATAACGATGAAGATCATCGTATATCATAGGCCTCCCCTATAACTCAATGCAAAGAGGCACGTACCACCAACATTCACTGACCTACACATCTGCACAGGTAGTCGGCTTTTGGGGGTACATCCGATATCGCGATGTCCACTCGAAAACCTTTTATCCCAACTGTTATTTGCCCATTGCACTTCAGCTTATTAATTCTGCGGGGTATTTTGGTTATATCGTTCTGCTGCGGATGTCTGAAATTAATTTAATTTAAGAATGCAATAAAAAGTACGAACATCTATTAACTTAAAGTATTTACTAGAAATAGTGGTACCGAATAAATCGGTATTGACCCCGTAAAATTAAGTCAGATTGATCAAGTTTATATTATCGTAAATAAACCAAGATTTTTAATGTGTAATATTGAATTTAGGTGAAAAAATAATTTTCGTCAATTGTTGCTCATACAAATCTGTATCTGACTATTAATTTGATAAAGTTGCCGATGTGAATTAGAGTTGTGGGAAAATTTTGCAGTTATGATATCACTAAATTACTACGTCTTCACGACTTAATTTAATTATTATAACTGTTATAACTTAAATTTAACATTGACTTTTTACATGCCCATCTTAGGTATTACTTTGACGGATCAAAATATCTATCCACTTTAAAGCAATACAGAGATCAGCCCGCGTTGTTTGACTGGGTCATGGAAAATATAATAGAAATAATAATTAGGAAATAAAAATGAAAAGTAGTTGGGGCTCCGCAGAATTCGAAACCACGACCTCCATATGCTTATAGTAAGCAACAGACTACGGAGGCAGTTTGATACAGATTATAGTATTTGATTAAAATTGTATTGACATCTTTATTATGGCGTTTATTACTACACCAAGGTCAAGTATTCTTGGTGGCCGTTTGAATAGTTGAATCTTTAATTATTACAAACATTGCCTACCTTTAAGTTATTATTAAGGATATTTAATTTAAATCTGAGTGAATGTTTAAGTATCAGAATTTAATAATACCAAAAACAAGCCTTATTCTTGTTTATTTTACAAGTTTTTTTAATTGTTATTTTTTTGGTTGTTCTATAAAGATTAAACTTTACGAAAATAATATCCATCTTCACTATATTATTCGCAACAAAACGTTGATAATAAGATTCTTATCATATTAATTCGGTTTAATTAAAACTAAGAGAACTAAAAACTAAGAGAGAGAACTTTCAGATCGTGCCCCATAACATCTGTCTACACAAGACAATAGTTATGTGGTTTAACAGATAGATAAGTGTAAATCAGGATATTTATACTATATAGGATACAGACCACTTATAATAACTGTCAAAGTATGTACTTCTAACTTCTATCTTCTTTTTACCTCATCACTCTGTTCAATATGTTTATATATATATATATATGCACAAGTAACATTAAAAGATTAAATAGGTTGTTTTTTTTTTATAAAAAAAATTGCTAAATTATAGCCATTCAAGCCGCGTGGGACCATAACTCGTACAATAATTTGTATAATCAGATCGTATCGCCTCTCTATTCATAAGACCCCTAATAGCCCACGAAGACCAAATCACTGGATCGAAGCTGGCCGACTAGCGGCGTCGTTACAGTGTGGGTCAACCGTCTGGGTCACGTGGAAATAAACTACGCGATAAATATATAATTACTTGCCTTAGTTATTACGGTGTGTACGTTTAGGTATTTCAAGAAACTCAGTCATGCTGTTTCAAATAAATTTGAGTTTAATAATATGGTGGAGATTATTTTCCAGATTGGGAAAAGAATGCAAATTTGTTTGATTCACTTCATTGAGATTTAGATTTTTCCTAACATTGCGGTTTAAAAGTAAATAATGTAAGTTTTATCGGTGTACCATCAGTTTAAAGTGGGATTTAACGTGTCTAAAGTTATTTAAATGTAGTTTTCTAACGGTGAAAGAAATTTTCAGTGTTATCATTTCAAAAATAAATGTAACTAAAATCAATTAACAGTTTTAGTTAATGAAATAAATTGTAAGGATCATTATTTTTTATTTGTAACTACTTCGTTGAAATTAATAAACTTTATCGGATGAATTTTAAATGGGTCGAACATTATAGTCATTAAAATAGTTTGTCGATATACTTTGTAGCAATATATGAAATGATATTAATTTTTAAGGTACTAAACCTTATAAATAAAAATAAAAGAATACGGGCTGATACTGCAATATCTTTACAGAATCAATACAGAAAAAAGAAGAATTTTAATATCTTCTAAATTAATATATGATTAAATGAAATTAAAATTCGGAATGTCGTGAATCTAGGTCAATTGCAACCTATAGCACCCGATGTATTTTGATCATAACTAATGTAGTAAGACTCTACATTACATAAAAAATTCTAGGATATGTAGTGTTTGGAAAGATATTTGATTTTTAAGTAAATGTTACAATGTTGTGACCTAAATTTAGAATTAATTTTATCGAACAAAATCGGTGCAGCGCCGTGGCACCAAAGACGGCTACCACCTTGAAAGTTTTGATACAATTTGTTCTTATTTTTTTATTGCATACGCAGGCAGACGAGCAATCGGGGCCACCTGATGGAAAGTGGTCACCGACGCCCATGAATATTGGCAATACTGGTATCTCCAACGCGCTGCCTACCGTGAGACATAGGATGTTAAGTCTCGTTTACCCAGTAATTACGCTGGCTACGGTGGCCTTCAAAAGGAAAGCCCTAGTGTTTTCACACTACTGCTTTGCGGTAGAAATAGGCACCGCGGTGGTACCCACTCAGACGGTCTCCTGTAAACAGGGGACCTACCACCGGTTAACGGTTACCGGTGTTATCTATTATTACTGTTATCGTGAAGAATGTGCTAACGTAATTGATTCAAATTTAACGTAACTACAATCGTAGAGTTTTAAAATAAATAAATATTGCTTGGAAGTAATGGTGACGGATAACGTGATTGTACGAAGATTTATTTGTGTCGTACTTTACTACGATTGACCCTTTAATTTAAAATCTAATAGAGTTTGCCTGGTTTAATAACATGTGGCTATTAAACTTTTTTAAAATAATTACTATCAACTACTAAATTAATATTTAACTCGAATGTCAGTTACGACAAAACATTATTTATAAATATTTTTCGAAGTTACTTAAGATTGAAGAGTGACTAAGGTTAGTTGTTTGTTCAAAAAAGTGGAATGCTTTCTTTAAATTGTGAATTAATTCAACTACAGGACATGAAAGATCAATCTATCCTGTGTGAAAAGTGTAGCAAAAGTGTTAAAAATGTTACGAGCCAATGTAACTTTTTCCAGATTGTTAGTGCTTAAAAAAACATTATTATTTTAAATTATAAATTTATGTTTATGTTATTTAATTTTTCTAGATCAACTTTATATAATCTTACGTTTATATAATATCAATTTGGTGTAAATGAAAGTATGGACAAGTTATAATAAACTGTATGTAATTATGAGTAATAATCATGTTAAAAAAAACTAATTTATTAAGCTTATGCGATGACCGTTCTTGTAATAAAACGTCTTAATAATGCAACATTCAAAAAGAGTAGCCTAACAATAGTGTCTGCCTGGCTTTTACCACATAAATGGTATAAAAACGATAATATAACTGTTTATGTATCGTTACGTTGCTCAAGGATTTTGGTGGACGACGGTCGTTTAAAGCTCTACAACTTATATCTGTATTTTTAACTTTCTTTACCAAATTATTTAGCATCCCAGTTCTAGTATTTAAACTCTGTTAGCAGCAAAGGTATTCGGTTGACGAATAACCTCCTGTCCTCCTTTTTATCCCCCACATCGGTCTGATTTTGTACACAGATCTTTCTTTGTCCATTGTTCAGAGGCAGCGAGTTCCAAGAAGTTGAAACTTAAGGCGTTGAATGTAAGGATGGCTATGATGAGTATGGTTCGTTTTCTAAATTATCTTAAAGTTGCCTATAATGCCTAAGGTATTAAGCTCACCTGTTTACATATTTTTTGCAAAGGATTAAATAATAATAATTATTATAACTATAGTTTTGCAGCTTTCACAAAAATTATAAGTTTATGCTGAAACAGGTAAATCGAATCCTTAAAGTTTTCCATATTGAAAAGCGAAAGCTTTATCGTTAGGCTACACTCTAAAATATATCTTATAACTAAATAATTACTCAAACTACATTTTTAAACCATCTTAATTAATATTCGATTACATAAAATTGACAGTCATTCAGGTGAATCTAGGTCAGCTTCACCTTGAGGCACTAGATGTAATACTATCTGAATCATTACGGAGATTACTAGAATGATGTCTGGAATATTGATTTAAATAGATTCATGTTATAATGATGTTACTTACTACTTGATTTATTAGATTCTGTTATTTTTTAAGTCGCTTGTAACGACTTTAATAGATTTTCGTAGGATGATAATATTTTTTACTTAAAACTATTAGGATTGGAAATTATTACGATAAATTGAAATTTTAAACTTTTCTAAGTAAATAAGTTCATAACAAGTAAGCGACCATAGAATATATATTTTCGTAACATCATTCTCGTAAGTTTGGTAGTAAATATAATTTCTTAAAAAAAATATGCAAAATAGGTCAGGGATATGTCTCGAATCCGTAGCGAGAAATATTACGATTTAAATTTAGAATTTAATTTAATTATATTTGTTGTAAATAGATCGATTGTGAAAATATTCAATGCTATTGTTACTAATTGACAGTAGCCTAATGGAGGTGTGTATTCCAAAAACCGAAGAGTTGCCAATGGACTAAATGAATTAAGTACAGAATAAAGTAATGACGACACGTTAATGACGACGTGTTATAGGAAGAAAAATGTGTTACAGAAAGTCAGTGGATGCTGGTGGTGAGATGACGTAGGATTGTACCTCTTAGCAGCTTTAAAGGCCTACGTAAACGTAGGATTATATTAGTTATATAATTTTTTGTACATTAAAACTGCAATTTGAAGTATTCAATGCATACATATATATTAGAAGTTATATATAGTTGAAGCTACAAGAGGCATATGACGGACTGATTTATTTTCGGGCTAATGTCGGGCTAGGAAAAGAAATTATCGTAGACGTTGTTTTTAATTTTTTTCAAAGTTTTCGTTTTAGTTTTACTTATTTGCTTACAGTTTTTATTAAAACTTTATTTCTCCGTGAAGTACAATATGATTTAATTTATTTTTCAACTTTTAAGTGCATGCGACGTTAAAGTAAAAAAATATATTTTGTTTATGGAATATTATAACTAGTGATGCAACAGATCTCTGTTTCTGTTTCCGCAAGTGCGGAAGTTCTGCGCACTTTTCAACATCCGTTTCCGCTTCTGTTTTCGCAACTTTTATAACGGTGATTTAAGAGGAATTTTACAACCGACGGCTGAGAGTTACGAATGCGCGGCGCGAGGCGCGTGCCAGTCGCTGGACGGTCGAGCGCGTGGGCAAGGGGTCAGCCAGCGAGCCGCGCAGGCACTTGTCACATTCGCTTGTTTACGTACTTTTTCGTGAATGTAAGCGTGTAATATTTTCTGCTGCTGTTTGTGTCAATACATTAGTGTCATGTGTGTAACTTAATCAAGATCATCAGAACCAGACAATCTAAATAGTTAACTAACTCCACTTACGATGATAGTTTATCTTGTTTAGTGTGGGGTACACCGAAAAGGTGCCGAACTCGAATTGAGGATGAAGTCCAGCCGACGTCATCTTCAACGATGAATTCATCATTTCAAATGATAGAATCAATGTTAAATACAAACGAAGACCAAGATATTTCGACTACAACTAGCGAGAGTGACAATCTCCTTTCGGAGATACAGTCAAATTTTCTGGAGCACAAAAAAAGAAAAGAGACACCTTTAAATTAAGAGCCTCTTGTGTGGTGGAAATTAAATTCACACAAATACCGTAATCTTTTGCCATTAGTACGCCAATATTTGTCGGTACCCCTCAGCAGCGTCGCCAGTGAACAATTATTAAGCGGAGCTGGTCTTATATACGAATAACACCGCAACAGATTGTTAGTCGTAAAAGCGGCCATATTACTTTTTATAACTTGCCACTACTAAATTTTGAATATTAATAAATTGTTCAGTTGCAAAGTTGCAATATTTTTTTTTAGTAGATTTATTATATATCTATTTCTAATCTAGATTTGGTGTATTTGATACTTAGTAAAGAATTATATTTTTCATATTATTTACCCTTCCGTTTCCGCATCCGGTTCCGTTTCCGTTTCTGGTTCCGCTAAGACACTTCCGTTGCATCACTAATTATAACATTGAATATACCTTTTAAAGCAATCAGGAAATTTTTATATTAATTTCTAATAAATTTAAATTCAATGTATAGAATTTCTTGCTGGTTTGTAGTTTAGATAAGCATTTCGTTTCTATGATAGAAAACTTGATTTTAATAAAGGTCTAAGATTTAGAGGGTAAAAAATTTCTCGATGTTTTATTTTTACCGTAAGATCTATACAGAAACTTGTTAATAGAAAAGTATCACAAAATTAATTTATTTAAAAAACAACCAATACGGCGAAGTAGTAATTACCAAGAAGAGCCATTAAGCTATTCAAAAGGAAGCGATCTCAATAGTTTGTCTAGTGCCAATTATTACAGAATTGTTTGAACACCAATATTAAACTTATTAATTATCAATAATTTCACGATTATTAATGTCAACGTCTTGAAAACAATTGGAATCGACTTTAAGACTTCATTTTTGTTAGATATTTGTCGACGTTCCATCTTCCTTTTATTTGTTTAAATCGTATAACTTTAAATATATCCATACATTTGATTATTTACGTTTGAAACATGCAAGTTTTAGTCAAACCCTGTTTTTTTACCAGACTACGAAATAACACAAAATTAAACTGCGCTAGTATACAACTATTTATATTTAGTATGTTATTGACACTAAGAAATCGGCTAGAACTAGAAGTTGGAAAGATTCTGCTATGTGCAGAATCCTTCCAACTTCTAGTTCCAGTCTTGATCCCTTTCGATTTAGCATGTGACAAAAACCACAATGTTCACCATAAGTTAGGAAAACGCTGTTTTACTTGTCCACAATTGTTGTAGCTGTTGGCAGCCCAACAACCTACTCCGCTTGTGAAAATCATGGAACTGGTTGGTTCCTAACTCCTGGCCCTATAATCTGGACAGCCGATTCAACTGATCATAGTCCCAAACGGCTATATCTTTCCTGCAATAAGATTTGCAGCTATTACCATTCTTGTCGTAAACCTCTACAGTCCGAGCGTAGCTACCTCGAGCTTGCTTCAGTCACAGAAGAAAGATGAGGACGATAATACGGTAGCATTGGGTAAACGGCCAGTAAACGGTCACCACCTCCGTGGTCTAGCGGTATTGGCCCTTGGCTATAAACTGGAGGTCGTAGGATCGAATTCCACGGGGAAACAACTTTGTGTTATCGTTGTTTTCTGGTTGGTTAGGACAATTCGGGCCGATCACCCAATCGCCTGAAAAGTAAGATGATCCATGCGTCGGAAGGGCATGTAAAAATTCGGTCCACCTGCCAAACTGGATTGGACCAGCGTGGTGGGATACGGTCCACAAACCCCCTAATGTAAAAGGCGTGCATAAGGGGTGGCCTATGTCCAGCAGTGGACTAACACAGGCTGATGATGACGGTAAGCGGTCAACCGTAGTGCACTGAGACTTAGAAAAGTTAGCGGTCTGCGAAATACCAACTCTTGGTATCCCGTGGTGTACAACAAGGTTACCACGCCCCATGGTGTATATGGGCTTCTTATGCCTGTACGGCTAGACTCCTCGAGATGCTCAGTTCTCTAAGCTTGCACGTAGTTACCACAGCTAAAAGTAATAAGGCCAAACACTCAGAATAAGTATGTTTCTATCTCCATAAAATTGTTATCCCTAATCAAATTGCTAAACAAAGCACTTGTATGAATAAATAAATATCAGATTCAAAGTAAATTGTAACATTTTTATAAAAGCTTTTCAAAATAAAGTCACGTCTGGGCTAAAGCTGCAATATATAATAGTGACTTTGTGATACACTGTCTTTTAAGTGGGGAATATGCATTCATTTTATCAAACAAAATGCAATTCTTATGATACTCATTTGACAAAATCTACGGAGACATTTATAACAGTCTCTCCGTGTTAAATTTCGATTTTTCTTTGCGCTAGCCATTATTTAAAAACCTACTTTAAGTTAACGTTATAAAGCATAAATTTACATACTTTTACATTTGAGCTTTGTACCAGCTAATATGAACCGTCGAAAGCAAACAGTGTTTTCGGAAAACCGACTGTTGGTGTACGATTTTGTTCTTTATACCTCATAGAATAAAATTCATTATCGTGATACCGGACACAACAATTATAACATAATCGAATTCGGACATTTGTGTCCACTGCACACACCTGCAATTCGTTTTGCTCACCTGTACTTAAAGTTATTTCTAAATGGACCTTTTATCCATTTTTTTAAGATTAAAAGTCGCTTGTAGCGAAAATATACCAGAACATCTACCGACTTGTCAGCTTGTGTTGTGCATTCGCTTTTCCGGTCCACAATTTCGCCGTGGGAAAATCCAGAACCTTGTCGTTTAAATTAAGACTTTAGCGTGTAGACATAAAGTATATTATGCTTCACCTGCGGGTGATAGTTACTGATGTTACAATACTGAAGTTGGAGCCGGGTCTGAGGGCCGTAAGGGGTGCGAAGGGGGGTAGCGGGGGAAGTGTTGGGGCAGCTAAAGCCTTTCCAGGTCTACTACGTTAGTAGCACCGCGTACATTGTTGGTGACGTCCGTATGGCGCGTGGAAACACGCGCGGGTGCGTTTTCGAGTTTTTTTAAACGTAAACCTAACCAGCTTGTATTTTTAAAAATGGAACTGGGCCTTTTTTTTCTCGCTGTGCTGTGGCAGTCGCGTGGTGATCGTGGCATTGGATCGGAAGAAGGATATAACATAGTTATATGACCTACTTGGGTATACTTGGATATATTACAGCATGTAATTGCCTAATACGTGACTGATATCGTTAAAGTAGGTACGAAATATTTTGGCACGTCACTTTTTATGTAATCCATAGGTATTACATAACTTTTGCAACCTTTTGAAATAGTTATATAAATTATTTCTCTGAAAATTTAACATAAAGTTTTTTCATAAAGAGGATTGTAAGTCGTTTACGAAAAAGAACACGATTTGTATGCCTTTAAATTAGTTTAATCCGTCAAAGCGCTAAAAAACAATCAATATAAATTATAAAAAAATATAATAACGATTTTAAGATTATAATTAAAAGATAAAGCTTCATCTGAAAAGCGCGGGAAATCATACAAGGCGCGAGTAAAATGGCGCGAAGGGAAACCTAGTAGCGCTCCTTATTAAAATTTAAGGCCACGTTTAAAATGGAAATTGTACTTTAATGTGACGTGCTCTTCAATTTTATAACAGGAAATTGGAAAGTTTAAGTATTTAGATGCTATTTACGCCGCTGGATGTAATAAAACAGTCTTGAAGCTTTCTTAAGGAGGGTTATGAGCGGAGGCGGAAAGGTGATTTTAAATAATGACACTTTAAAACTTTAATATAACAAGTTCCCGGTAGCGATTATTATTTCATAAAGTTATATAGCAATTTGTGACGTAATTAGGAAATTTATTGCTTACGAACCGGGTACGTAATATACTTAATAAGTAGAAATATTAAACTTGTTATTAAAAGAAGGGAATTTAATAAGCAAATACAAAATGCTCGGAGGTTTAAATAAGTAGTAATTTATACGCATTTAAATTCATATAATTTTAAAGTAAAATTTTATGTCTATTCGAAGTATAAGAAATAAACTTATTAATTAATTTATAAGAATTTGAAATTCTCACTGCAAAATCCAGAAACTCAATTAACAAGTTATAATGCAATAATGTACCTATAATCCAAAAAGCTCCAGTGAAAAATTCTTGGTAATATTTAAGAATATTTTGCAATATGATTATAAAATATTATTTTCATTTCATAAAGAAGGACTAAATAGACTTATAGCAAACAACAGTACCTAAGTAGTAACTATTTTATGGGTTCATTATTTTTGTAATCAAACGCCATCGGTAACAATAAAATTACATAAGAATGTTATATATTTATTAAAACAGGATATCAAAAAAATAAACATAATAGTTAGAATAATTCCGTGGAAAGAACGTAGAGCCGATAAAAACTGACAGCGTTAAATCAACTTTTTCTTACGAATGTTATGTTTAGGCTTAAAATATGGCTTTAACAATTACAAAGTTACAAATACAATAAAATAAAACTCCTATGCTATGTATTTAATAGGGCAGAATAAGGGAGTTATTTTGCGATTATAAAATAATATAATATTATTTTATAATATTCATACGATCATATTCAACAAAAAAAAAAGGTTTTTAGTGCCTACAATATGAGATAGTGCTACACAATACGCAACAAAAACTTTCCTAGCACATCTACTTAAGAACTGTCGTAAAGATTATATGAAAGAACTTGCTTCACTTCTTATGAACAATTATATTGTCTTTCGACAAAATAAAAACGCAATTTACATTTCCTTAGTGAATAAAGGTACTGTAGTATTTGTAGCTAAAAACGTATAGAGAAAAATGTGCTAAGTAAGATTTAGTAGTGAGCAGAAAACTAAAAAAACATCTTAAGTGGAATAAAAAATTTACAATTTTGGATGCCTCAATGTGATAAAACCAATTTTGGTAATATTTCCATTAAATTTCAATCGTTAACTTCATGAAACTAATTTATCATAGAGTAAAGTAACAAAATAAAATCTATAACCTTTTAAGTTTTCATTTTGTTACAAGGATACGAATCAAACGATATCCAAACATTATCTATAAAAGCTCCAAATATTCTTCTTTTAACTAGATCACGCGGAAATATACACTTTAAACTTCAAGTCTTATAGTTTAATTGCACACGTGCTTGTACGTAACAATATACAGAAAGTGAATTATAAAATTTAAATCGCATATACATCGACTAAAGTAATAGCATAATCTATTTAGTAAGTTTAATTTTTTCGAGTTGTTATGAAATAATACTATGATATCTTTTATAGCCGTTTTGTAGATAGTCCAAGAGGATAATACATATCGTGAGCCTTACTTAATGCTATGATATTTTAGCCTCATATAACCGAAGCTTCTACCTAGTAACTAACACTTAAATTTTTTTGAAACTACGGCAAATTAGCTCTAAACTTAGGTCACTAAAACCGAAACTATTTGCCAAAAATTTAACCAATTTTATTCTAGAAAAATAACTGTAAAAGCTGTACCAATTCTTTCAGAGTCGCTTCTTCAATGTCACAGTTAAATCGAACGGGCTGGTATCGATTCACTGCAAGGGCACGGCGTACATGCGAGCTACGGTTTGAATAATCCCAATTGATTTCTCATTTAGCTCAATGTTACGTGGATTCATATTGCGATTCTAGTGAATGCTATCCCGTAAGGTCTTTTATCGAGGAAAATCATGTTTATATCTAAAAAAATCTATGCCAAAATACACGAGTACGTGAGATTTTGAGTATTGTGAATAATTTAACTCTTAAATAAGCTTAATTTTTTGTTAAATAAAATAGGCAATAAAAAAATATTTCTCTACAACTATAATACTTATTCGCTTAAACGCAGTGTTTTATTTGGATTCTAATGTATTGATATTGAAACTCAAATATCTTTATGTTACATAGTACCAATACACTTATTTATCGATTGTCAACAAAACTACCACTGGTTCGGAAAAGGACACCTCTGACCTGAGAAGAGCCGAAGAAAGAAACTTAGCGTGATCATTTTAATTATATTTAAAGGCTATAAAAAGTCAGCAACGTAGTACAAATCAAAAAAATGTATCGTATATATCGTATCGAGTAATGAGAACAATTAAGCTTTGTCCGCTACGTAATTTAGTTATAACAAATTAGAATTATAAAATACGCTCGAAGGATTCCGTCCATTATATATTTATATTATTTTGGCAATAAATAAAAATTTCGTGTAGAATAAAATACAGAAATGATTTATTAAATCAGACATCAAATAGAAAACGAAACTAAACGTAAATTGAAGTTGGTAAATAAAATTACGCGTCCCATCCACGATGCCCGCTAGCCGCGCGACTGCCTCAATTGCTTTTTAAAACTGCAGCCAATACTATTGGTTTTGCAATAGGTTATTGCTTTCAATCCGTGGTCCATATTATTCGATATTACATTGTTATTGCTAACTTTCTTTGCTCTCTTAGTTCGCTAAGCAAACTGACTTCGCTATTAAATCTTGTTGAAACTTTTCCAGACGTGATTTATAGTTATTTTGTTAACAAAACAAAAGTTATCAGCATTTTGTATTCGGGGTATATTCGGATAACTTTTATATACAACTGAAGGCTGGTTTGTGAGTATTAACGTTGGCTTTATGGAAGTGTAATGTGAATCCTAACCGATGATCGTGAAGGGGCAATATGGGAGGGGCGTCGATAAAACGGACGGTAAGGGTGGACGTCGCGGGACCCGTGTGCATGATGTCACGGCAATGCTGACGGGGTTGTCGGGAGCGTGTTTCGGATCGATGTCACGCTGTTCAAAAGTCAGCTGGCCATGGTCGGTGGTAGGAGTGGTAGTGCTTGCGGCTTGTGTTGCCGCCAGCGAGTTTCCGGAGAGAGAATGTTGCGATCCTGTGTACCCACCGAACACGGCGACTACGGCTGCTGCGCCTGTTACCCATCCCGTCAGCAAGCCCGGTCCGTCAGGTAAGTGGGCGACTACTTTAATGACTTTCAAGTTTTCTGTCAGTATGGGGCTACATATTTATATGGGCGTATAGTAACTTAAATTGTTTACAGGTCTCTTAGTAGTTTTAGTTATAAGTCCTGAATTAATAGTTACCTGGCGGTATTTTATTCCATGTTAAATACGATTTTTTCGTAAAAGTAAGAAAACTCAATAAATTCATATAAAATATTTAAGCTTTTACGGGGATTGGATGAATGAAAATAGATTAGACACATGTTATAGCTCAGTAATTTATGTAAAATTTTATGGATTTTGAGGGGAGGTCGTATTTTTTTATGTATTTGAATTACAATCAACATATATTATGTTGATTGTAACGAGAATCTATGCAAATAAAGAAAATAAAGATCAAAATGGACTAAACCGCTACCATAACGAGGAAAGGATTATTTTTTAAATTGACATCCGGATACATAACTAGCTAAGTCCCGGAAATATAAAAACTTTTACATTTTTTGCGTTGAGTTTCCTCGGACGTTTTGCGTGACCTGACTTTTAAAGTGCACAACATCTATCTAAAATAAAAAAAAATATCACGAAGTGGATAGAAATCGTACGTACTCGAGGAAAATTATATTACGGATATAATTAAGATATGTTGATTTGATATTTGTATCATTGTAACACGATGTATTTTGTATAAACTCTTATATGGAAACAGCTAAATACAAGCTAAATATAAGCTAAATAGGTAAGATTTTATTAAGTGTTGTTTTTCTTAGAGACGTAGATGAGACATGTTGTTGTAAGTGGATTGTCGATCAGTGATTGACATATATTAAATTGACTTCTTCGGTTTAAAAACTACGCCTTAGTCTTTTCATCAATGATATTTTCATTTCACTATTTCAGTTGCACAGTATACAATTACGTTAATCGGGGAAAAAGAACGTGAGTTAAATAATGAACACATGTGTTGGTATATAATTGTTTAAAAATAACGAAGATAACAACAAAGATAAGATTTATTCGTCTGTTTGCCACTCTGCTTTTCCACGCTGCAAAGTGCCACTCGACCCATATCCGTGTTAAGTTCTTTTGTACATCGGCGGAACGGCTTTTACTATTTTTAGATAAACAGATTTAGCGTTCGCAGTATCAAAGTATCGCGTTTTTAATTACCTGTTTGCCTTAACGAGTGTTAACAAGCAGTTAAAATGGAAACAGTTCAACTGTTTGTTAAATATGTCAATAATAAATGCGTGCTACGCAAAAAGGTACCTCGCATGACGACGTTCAATCATTCATTCGTTTAATTTGTTGAATCATTTCGTTTTATTGAAACAACGCGGTACTGTATAGAACAGTTATACAATAGTGTATGGTTAAATAGGACTATGGCATTTATTTTGTCGCGAACGATGCCGTGTTACGGTTTGAAGGGCTATAAGTATTTTCTAATCAAGACGTAGTTTCCTATGACTAGAGAATGTGTAAACTCTATTTTATATTACCAAAAGACACACCTAAGATCTACCGATGATAATTCAATTATTACGTACGATCTTAAAATGATTTGCTTTTTATAAGTGTTTTAATGGATTAGCAATTTAAAATGTTACATTTGAACTTCATTATTATTTTTTATACGTAAACGTAATAATGGATTTTAAAAAATATAAAACGGTCGTTAAAGACTTTTTTTCATAGATACATAATGTCACATAGACAACATGTAACATTGTGTATGTAAAATTTTTTTAAAAAGTTTTTAAAAAAAGAAACGTTTATTTGTAATTAAATTATTGTAACATTAATGTACAATGCTCATGTTAAATGTAGGTGTAACAAAGAGCGTACAAACTGAATGATGTATGCGGCAAATCTGAAAATTGCGAAGAAACTCACAAGCGTGAACAAGTTTCAGCATTAGCGGAATCTACGAAAGTTCGTAGAACATCTCGTAGAAGTTGGAAGTGCGCGAGAATTGTTGCATTGCAATGAGATATTTTACGACATTTGTTCCGTTGTTTGTGTATTACATTTACAAATTTACTAGTTATTGTCTAATTTGTTGTACAAATCATTGTAGAAATTTACGTTTTTTCACGACGAATTTTCAAACAACAGGAAAGTATTTAAACAGTAGGTTTTTATTGTATTATCCATATTAATATTGTAAAGTAGCTCTGTCTGTCTGGCGGTGTATTCATCTTTACCGTCTAAAATATTGAACCGAATTTGATTGAATAATTTTGTTTGAAACGGATTATTCACAGAAAATATTTAGCATTATGAATTATGATAATCGAAGAATCTACTTTAAAATAAAGGACTAAAAATTTGAAAGCTACAAAATATTATTAAATAAGTTTTTAAAGAGCTTTCGTTCAATTTTGTTTACAAAAATGCCGACGTTTCAGGCTCTTAGCGTCGCCATTAAGGTGTTGTTCGTGTTTATGTCAAAATATTGATAAATCATTCTCAAATCATCTTTAAAAAAGCATAGATTATACAAAAACTTTAAAACTGTTTTAGCTTTTAAAAATCTATTAAAGCGATAGGATACATTTTCTATACCAATTGCATAATTAAATTTAAATATACTGTTTGTTCGTAAAAGCTGCTAATATTTTTCGATATTTGCTTAGTTATTAAGCGAAATAAACTGTGATTACAGCGTAATTTTATATTACTACAAGAAAAAGTTCGTTACATGGCCAACCTGCACGACGGTGCGTGCTTTGACCGGATGGCGGCCATGTTTTATTTATAGAAGCCCGCCGGCGGGAAAGAATGAGTGAAGGTGGCTTTTTTCCATCGATTTTAAACGAACATAGGCCGGTCTATGGGAAATGTTAAACGAACACGTGGATTAGCTGCTCCGTGCATTTTCAAGTGGCACTTGTTCTGAATTTTACTTTAGCTTTGGCAACGAGTGGTAATTGCCGTGCTGTTTGTTCTCGTATTACGGTTCCCGGTGCCAATGCGATTGTTGTGGTCGAGTTAAAAACGTGCTCTTTAAAGCTGTTTAATATTTAAGCCGAAGTGGCGTTTAAACTTTTTGGTCGTTATTTTACGAGTTATTTTCATGATAATTTTTTAATTAATATAAATTAATATTAATTAAAAATTATTTTCTTATTGGATAATTTTAATGTTTCAGTTGTTTTAAGTTGGCTTCCAATATGTCCATTCATTTATTCATTAAGTTATCCTACGTAAATATATTATGGAATTTACAAAGAAAAATCAATAGCAAAGAAAAAACAGTAAATATTAGGAAATCAATAGCAATGTAAGAGAGATTGATTTTGGTCAATTATCTTCTTAGTTATTTTGCATATATATTTATTTCTATTTTATACAACATTATATAAAATAGAAATAAATGTATAAACATGCACAAATTGTTTTGTACAATCTGTATATGTACACGGCCTCCGTGCCTATTTCTGCCGGAAGGTGGTAGTGTGAAAACATTACGGTGTTCCGGTTTTAAGGGCACCGTATCCTGGTTTATCCATTTACTGGGTAAACGGCAACATCCTATGCCTCATGGTAGGCAGCGCGTTAGTGTTACCTGCTTCTACCAATGTCTATAGGCGTCGGTGATCACCTTCCATCAGGTGTTCCGACTCGTCTGTCTACGTAGCCAATAAAAAAGTATACTTACAAAACTTTAAATGGTAAATCAATTCGTCTTCGTTATTTCGTTTTCGCTTTCACCTTTCTTCGCGTGGCCTTTCAATTGTTATTGACTAGCATTCCATTGTTATTGATTACACCGTGCAGTAGCAAATCAATACGAGACCGGTTGAAATACATTATTCAGGCGGCGGAATGAAAAGGAAGAGTATCGGTTATGCCACTGTGAGCGAGGCCCGTACTTGATTACGGTTAACCAAAGTCGAGTGAGACTATGATCTATTCGTACCGATTGAATACTTCTCGAGTTTTTCGCTTTTAATGTCTGTGTTAATAGAGAATAATTAGAGAAATAGTTAAAGTTAATAAAAAAATGTTTTTACTAGTGGAACTATTGGTACGTGCTGATGTACGTCGGAATCGTTGCTAGTAAAACATTCCCGTGTTTTTCAACTCAAATGTTATATTATCCATATTTATCGTTATCGCTGATAAAGATTTCAGAATAAATTTGTATAATATATTTAAAAAATCGATCGATCTGTTTGAGTTAAATTTAAAATGAAATATTCATATCATATTCGCTTCGATTCAAACGTTATTCGCAAACCTATACGATATTTTAAGCGGTTCGGCGTGAGCTTTACTTTGAGTATAAACGGCATAATGTTTTTTCATTTACATGAAAATAAATTAATTCACAATTTTTTGTTGATAAATAATTTTAATGAATAAGCTGTGCGCCATGCTCGGTGTTTCTTTGCAAGAAACTATGTAAAGAATTTATTCGTCTAAAGAACTAAAGTCACCGACATAGTGCTAAGGATTAGTGCTTAATAAGTGGCAGTGGGCCGGTCACATAGTCAGAAGAACGGACGATCGATGGGCCAACAAGGTTCTTAATTGAAGACCGCGTTTGGAGAGACGGAGTGTTGGTCAACCCCGGACCAGGTAAGAAGCTGAACTCCGCGCAGTCGCCGGTTTAAGTTGTCAGCGAGTAGCAAGGGATCGGCCGTCTTGGCCTTCATTCAAAAATGGCTACGTCCAGCAATAGACGGATAAAGGCTGCTGATTATGACGATGATGACGAATCTGTATTATTGTAAAGTTTTTATTAAAATGTATTGGGTAGTTTTGTTCAGAATAACATTCATGAAAATTTTCGTATTTAAAATATTTGTGAGTTATACTACGCAGCGGTGTAAAATAAAGGCAATATAATATAAGCTTTTACTAGTGTTAAGGGCACAAAAACGCTCTGTTCAAGCTGTGTTCACTTTTTCAAGGGAACAAACTGTTGAATATAGCCACAAAAACACGCTCGAAGTCCTCAGAAATAAATCTGGTGTAATTACGCGCAATTCTCTCTTGTTAAGTTTAACTAGACGTTGTTGCGACTTAATTAAGTTAGGAATCATTATAATAGGCATTATGAAAGGTTGTTTACGTTCAACATATAACTTTTCGTCCCAATAATTATTTTTTTTTCTTTTATTGATTGGGCTGACATTTGTAGGCCTAACTTTTTTAAAACGGACGAACTAATTGACGGGACTTTTACTAGAAGATAGATGTTACAACTGGTAATAACTTAGGCTCGGTTAGGCTTTTTTCTTTTAAAATAAAATGATTATTTTTTATGTATTACCACGTGGATGAGGTCGCCGGCAATAATGCAAGCTTTTGTAATAATAAATTAATTAATCACACAATACCAAATTCCTAAACGAAATAAAAATGTATCAAGTTCGCCACTGATAGACAAAAAAAATTGTCATTTTCAACCAAATATATATGAAATAGGTGTAAAGCTCTGTCACTAGTAAAACATTATGTTATATAAATTGAACCCATACTCACTAACGCAAAAGTAGCCGTCGGTAAGTACTACGCCTTTTTTTGCCGTTGGAAAAATCCAGATTACGAATACGGAATTAGAGGAGGCCTCTCTCCAGCGAGTGGACTAAGACAGGCTGATGACGAAAATGACATGTGAATATCCACATAATAATATAAATTTACTGCCGTAACTGTTAAGCTATATACTTGAATGTCAGTGCACAAACTTACATAATGTACAACATGCTGTAAGCATGACCGACAAGATAATACTTTAAATATTCCCAAATGCGTCCACTGTGAAATATTTATTCCATCCACTCTAAATAATTGCAGTAGTCAAATGATAAACGATTGCGACTTAAGTGAACAAACTGCCGTGATGTTAAACGCTATTTTAAAATAAATAATGATCTGTATTGACTGTTTGATTAATGTCCATTTCTGAAACGGTGATGCGTAACAGCATTCAAAACTATTTTGAACAAGGAAATTCCTGCATGTGCAAATTATAGTTTAAATATAACAGGTCTATAACTCTGAAAGCCTCTGTAAAAATAGAAAAAAAATATTCAAAGAAAAAAAGATGGCTGATATGTTTTGAAAAATCTAATATCAAATTATTATGTATATATCTTTCGGAAGTACTTAACTTCCGTATGAAAACACAATATGAATTCTTAATTTTAAAAGTTTACACTGATTTCAAGACTTGAGTATAACAAGACAACAAGTTACATTTTAAGTCGTTTCCCGTAGAAAGTGTTTTAAGTAGACAAAAGGAACCAGCGACGTTGCTGAGAAAAAAATTAAGAATTTTAAACTTTGTTGTCGTTCAGCCCTGATTGCTTTCATTTTCCAAGATTTTTTTTTCGCACAACGTTAGTAAGCGTTTGCGGTTAATTTAACTCTATTTTCATCTATTCTCACGTTTTTAAACGGACAGGTCAAATTTAGTTTTACACAAAAAAATGTAATATGATATTACTAATTAAAGGAGATAGGTGCAGTCAGTGAACTGAATTTCAGTCTATTTTTAATCATAATCAAAGACAGAAACAAAAAATCTCACTGATTTATACCTATGCATTATCATTCAGCAGTAGCTTGTGTTAATCCACTGCTGGACTCAGGCCTCCCCTAATGTACGCCTTCTCCATTTACGGGGTTTTGGACCGCATCCCACCACGCTGTTCCAATGCGTGTTGGTGGGTGCATTATAGGTATGAGTTATCTGTAATAACTGTTCAATGAAGAAACAATTACTAAAAACTATTCATTGAAAACATAAGTTATTAAGTAAACAAGACAGAATCTTTTTAGTATGATGGTCATCAAATACTTTGGACATAGACATCTTGGTACTTTCTTGTAACCCGCTTGTTTACTATCAAATTGTTGATTCTGGTTTAAAATAACCAAAAAAAGAACATGATTTATTTTGATAAATTTCTTTCAAACATTCGTAAAGTGGCCGGTGCGGGCTGGATGATATTAGCCCATGATTGGAAGCGGTGACGTGCATTGGGGGAGCATTGGACTGACGCAGGCTGATGATGATGATGATGAAATTTCCTTGACATGTTTTTACCCTAAAATTGTATCGTGCGTGGCTACTGCTCGCATTTTGATTTGTTTAATGGCAGGTTCCGATTCTGACAATCATTCACTTATCACTATTATGTATTTATCGATAAGGCCTCAACTATGTAGATAAACTAGCTAGTTCTATTTTCTTTATTACAAATCAATTTACCATTAGATAACATTTATACAGCACCCATAAAATAAAGTTTGTTGATAAAGGTTCAGTTTTTGTTATTACTTAATATGACATCAGGGTCGCATTTTCTTAAGCGAAATAACACGTTCTGTTATTTTTGTAGCAGCTGTGATCGCGAATGTGCTGTTGATATGGGACTGTTAGCTTTTATTTGATCTATATTACACTAAATTAACAAAAAAACTACAATAGTAGAGGTATAGATACAAAAAATGTAATTTTCAAACAAGACAACTTTACGCTCTAGAGGAACCAAGAACGTAGGTTCGATTTACTTGCGAAAGAAATATACACCACGATGTTTTTACTTAAAAATGTACCCGTAAATTGGATACGTGCGATATAATATCCTCATGAAAATTGGATTTTGTCTAAAAGTCGCAACTCTTGCTACATAGAAACTGCCTATTATCTAGCAATGCGAATGCTTCCTTGCACGAAACAATTAGGTTTTTCTATAGCTATTGAGATAGGCAGGCGCGCATATTAAACTGGGAATGCCGTTGTGTTGCTAATATCAAAGCTGCAGCAACAGCTCAGAAGCTTACCTCGGATGTTGTTAGATTACTCGCAGCTTAGTAAGCTGTAGATTGAGCAAGATCAGCTTCCTCATTCGCCTTTGATTCAACATTGTTCACCAAAGCGTCCGAACGACCTTTCGGTCCATTTTAAAAATTAATTATTTGCCTAAATCATTAACTATACAAACAAACGTTTGTCACATTGTCTCCGTAGTTAACGACGTTCCTGCCGTTTTACCGGATAGGTGCCACGGTAAAATTCTTATTCAATCAATACAAAAATTTATAACTATCCATTGTAAAAAAATCATTGAAAAGTAATTGAATACATAGCAAATCCATAAAAAAATAATCAGTCAATGAATCTGTTGTGATAAAAGAACTATTTAAATTTAGAACTCACAGACAATACTTTTTTTATGTTGAAATGGCCAGTATTAAAGTATACTAATTTATGACCTAATTTACTAGTTTATATGGTGCGTTTTATCAAACGACTGTTTTATTTCGCACAGTAATATTTTATTAAAGTCAAACGACACTCCTTCAACGTATTGACCCACATTTACTGTAATAATATAATGACGGAATTGTGACGTCTTTACAAATATTTTTCCCATTAACGTGAAAAAAAAAATATAAAGTATATCCTTGTTCTTGAGTTATTTATCATCATCAGCCTGTGTTAGTCCACTGCTCACACATCCGACGCATGGATCATCTTACTTTTCAGACTATTGTGTGATCGGCCCAAATTGTCGTAACCAACCAGAAAACAACGACAACACAAAGGTGTTTCCCCGCGGGATTCGATCCTACGACCTCTGTTTAATAAAGCAGTTCTTAAGTTATTAGCATAAGTAATTTAATTTTTTTAAATATTACAAAGGGGAAAATTTGAGACATTACATACGTAATAAATTAATTAAAAAATCACTTGAGTCAAATAAATATGAACAGATAAAGCAAACTTACTGTCATTGACGACTTCTGTTAAGTGCATCGAATTATACAACTTAATTGTTCTCTACATTTTTTCCACTATTATTATAACGTGTATTTAGTTATCACAGTCTTTAGTTATAAAGTTCGTTAAACTGTATTATTCATAATTATTTAATTAATAAGACATTTAAATACAGGGGACAAAAGGATATATATACACAGGATCGCAAAAACAACTAACAGAGTATCATCTGTCAGATTTCTATAAATAGTCATATTTTCGACTTCCCTCCCTCAATTGAAATCTTATGAAACATGAAACCAAGCAATTATGTAATAAATTCCACAAACAGCCTTTAGCTTGGCGAACGACTTTATTAAAAATTGCAACCCACGCGCGCCCTAAATATAGATTGAATATTGTAAATAGAATTTCGTGTCCCATATACATTGCCCGCGGCGATGCAATGGCCTCGATTACTTTTCAAAATACAATACATATACATTGAATGCTGACGTTTTTAGCCTATGACCTTTAGAAGAGTTAAATAAGAGCAGGAAATAATGAAAACAGTGTAACCTATGGTACGAAGATGCGTGGTACATCTAGCATTCTTATTAACGTCTCAATAAATTATCATCTTCCGCCATTGCTGGGTGATAGCCGGCTTATTACAACGTGCGCTTTTCATTGCGGTGGGTCTCATTTCAAAATTTCAAAATTTTAAGTTTTACATCATTAAAGATTGATCAAAACAAAGTTAATCAAAAAGTAATCCTTCATTCATGGAAAAAGAAAGAGCAGATATCAGATCCATTTCTTGTGTTCCTCTCGTTTCACAACAACTATTGGGTGGGCTTTAATTGTAGACAATATCTGCTCTCATTATTGTAGTACAGCAGCAATTGAAAAAAAGCGATTAGTTCTCTGTATTAGATGAAGCTTACCAAAGACAACAGTCTGGAAGCGTAACATCCGAGTCGTAAAAAATACAAAAGCGATTAGTCCCGTGACAATTTTCTGTGGTCGTGCTACAACAAAACGCCCGAAATTTCAGAAGTAAATGTGAAGAAATCTTTTCAAGTCCTTTCATCATCAATATGATGTGTCGCCTTCACGTCAATAAACAATAACTACCATCTGTGAACGTGTAACGCGATAAAGGAAGCAAAGTGCAAACAAAAAACTAATGTTTAACTTCTCATTGTTTAAAAACGCCTCAGATTCTTTATGAGATGAGATATAATAAAATTAGTATTGTATAAACGATAGTATTAAAGAATTTTGTAACTTATTAAGTTCTAATATTAAATATACTTTTTTATCAACATAGCAAACCATAAGTATAATTTGGTGCACTCTGCTAAAAAGAAAGGCTTAAGACGCCACAATTCAACTCGAGTCATTTATATTGATTTCCATCACATACAAATGCAAAAAATCGTAACGATAACAAAAGCTTATATTTTCGTACGTAAAATGGCTGTAAAGCAAGTAATTTTAGTCAAGAATTAGTTAGATAATGTAGTCAAATTTCACTTGACTTCGATTTCTCGCAATTAGTTGAAGCGTTTAAGACATTAATCCACTCTGGTGGAAGAAACTATCAATCAGCTAAGCTTATGCAAATATTGACCGACGCGAAGTAAATGGTCAACATAGAGATTTGTATTTGAACCTAATTTGCCTGATAAATGTACTATTTCTATTAAAACATTTTAGTTCAAGCTTTTCCTGTTGAAACTAATTAGTTTACTTTTAATATTTTTTTCTTTTAGACGTTTTAATCGCTGTTTTTTAATTGTTTTTTTCAACTTGCATAGACAGTGAAGCTTTATAATATATTTTTATTAAATTTATTCGTGACACTATGTTATATATGTATTGTATTGCATATTGTATATGTTGCCCGCTTATTTTATTCTTGAATCAAAAGTGAGTTTTAATAACTATGTTAAATGTTACATTTACGCGAACAGCATAAAAAAATTATAAATATTTATGTTAATTCTTTGAATAGTTCTAACCCTCGGAAACTCTACCAAATTTAAAGTTAAGAACTAATTAAATATTATTGTCATAGATATAGGTACTAATTAAACAAAATAGAAATATTGGTTAGGTTTAATTACTCATAAAAGGTTTCCACTACATTACCAACGCGTACGTAATTACATATGGTTTAAAATAATGCATCGAAAATTTGGTATTTCCTCCAACTAATTTTCATCTCAATTCAAATAAAATATTTCCATAACATTTTATGTAAACTTTCACTGTTTTAATAGTTTTTTATAATTACGGAGACACCAGGAAAGCGGCAGTGCTATTTGCTTGACTGCCTTTCTGTGCTGTAAAGAACCTTTTGACCCACATACATACATAGTTAGATTTTCACAGAGAGTCGTTTTTTAATTACTAGCCTCGTTAGGCCCTAAGACGTACGCTTAAAATGAAAGGAGCCAATAGACTTTTCACTTTGCCTAGGACCCTTGCGTGTGGAATAATCCCGCCATTTTTGTTTCATTCATAACCGTTTTAACGTTTTCTATTTTTTAATTTGTATATGTGTATGACTGCATTTATTAAATCACTGGATAAATTATAGGCGTGTGTTGATAAGGTTGCGGCATACTCATTTATATACTTATATATTTCCGTATAAAGCAATAGCCAATAGACAATTTGTTGTTTACTTATTAATTTAAATCCTTTATAAATTATTTAATTTAGATTAAATTAAAGTGTGATAAAAATGCCGCCGTTGTGGTTGTTTTCCTAATTTGCACAATTAAGATCATTTGCTCAGTTCCGACATGATAATGTTAGACTCAAATCACTACGTCTTTATATTTTTATTGATAGTTATTACGTTTAGTTTCAGAATATCGAAAATGCTAAACTTACTCGTTAATGTTTAATAAATAAAAAAAAATATTTTTGTTCTCAGTAAATAAATAAGCAAACATATGATTTAGTTATTGTTTATTTTAAAGCGAACTTTTTTGTAACCTTCCAAATGATTAAATCTTATTATTTCTTTTATTCACACGGATATTGCACGTTAATAAATAAAAGGGCTTAAGCGGATTGATTGGATTTAATGAAATAATTTAGGATAATTTAATATGTCAATAAACGCGATTAAATTCGCTAAAGTCCATTTGTTTAATATCTAGAGAAAGCTAGTTTTTATTGATTTTATATGCACTAAATAAAAATCTAAAATCTTTGCAAAGCGACAAAGAAATTGCCAAAAAACAAATTTATCAATATTTTTTTATACAAGTCAACCCAAGTGAAAGCAGTGCCATTAGATTCTTTACCTTTTTGAATATTAAAACTTAAGCCATAAAAATCATATTTCATCTCACGATGATCAAGTACTGTGAGATTACGATTTAGTTTAGTTGAGACTTGGAAATAACGTAGCTTGTCTCAATCTTATTATAGTGTACTAGCAGTCCGTCCACGGCATGGTGAGAGTAGTCATCATCATCATCATCACCGTGTGTTAGTCCACTGCTGGACATAGGCGCGCCTACCCTATTAAGAAGTTTTGGACTGTATCGCACCACGCTGGTCCAATGCGGGTTGGTGGGTGGACCGACTCTTTACACGCTCATCTGACGCATTGATCATCTTAATTTTCAGACAATCGGGTTGATCGGTCCAAATTGTCCTGACCAACCAGAAAACAACGATAAAACAAAGCTGTTTTCCTGCGGGATTCAGACCCACGACCTCCGGTTTATAGAGCAAGGGCCAATACCGCTAGGCCACGGAGGCGTTAGGTGACACGATAATTTTTGAGTTCATTCATTACAAAAATATAAGAGTTTCCTCTTACGTATTGCATAAGTTCTGCTCGACTCTACAATCTTGTATGTGTCGAACTAAACTGCACCTCTGTATTGTATTTAACTTGTCTGAAATTAAGCTTTGTATACTCTTCGTGTTACTTTAATGGTCATTAAAATGACGTTGTAGGCCTTGTACACCGTTATAGAGTAAGTGACGCGGTTTGATCGAAGGTGGCTATTCCTTATTAATAGTCGACATTGACACAAAACTGTTTGGAAAAAAACCGAAGGCCTATACGTTATTGACTTTATTTTAAATAACTTGTGTACTTGAGATAATAGAGTGAGTTTTTTAATGTACATAAAAATAAAATAAATTCAAGAAATTAATATGAGATACGGCCTGTCATTGCCGGAGTGAGTATTAGTTTAGAATTGAATACAAGATATTGAAATAGTGCTGGCGCCAAAATGCGCAGAAGGCCAGTATTTTAAACTAAATTGAGGCCGCAAAATCGAAGTTTTTATTAATTAGCTCACCCGGCAAACGATGTTTGACAATTTAAATAATTTGATATGATAAATAATTTTGTAAACCGCTAGACACATAGAGGGTATGTCTTACCAAGTGATGATAAAGTTGATGTTATAGTTTATAAAATTAAGGGGTGGTTTGTTTGATCAATGCCACATAATAATAAAATATTACGAAAATTATCCAAAAAATTAATTTGGGTGGACACCCCATATCTCTTGAGGGTTTGAGAAATAGATTGTAGGTGATTCTCAGACTTATTGAATTTTCATAAAAAATTCCATAAGAATCAGTCAAGCCTTTTCGGATGAGTATGAAAACGAACATTGTGACAGGAGATTTTATATATTAGATTACTTTTTGTATTTATTTTGATTCGGTTTTTATCTGTTGGGTATAGATCACGTGCATTTCAACTTTTAAAAATTATTTACTTATTTTATACGTTATTACGAACATAGAGCTCTCTTTTATTTCATGTATTTTTGGAAGTACAATTACTAAATTTAAAGGACAAAATCAACAATGTTTACCAATCATATAACATTTTTAATAGTTAATGATCTTGACATAAAATGGAATGAAAATCATTTGCGAAAAGAAATAAATATATAAATTATCTTTTCAAATCTCATGTTTCAGACATTTGTTTTCATTGGCCTCATTAAAATAACGCTTTAAATTATTCTTTTCGCGATAAAATTTCTATTACCAACTTTGTTCAATATCTTTTTTTTTTGTTCTCGGTAAAACGCCATAATTTTTATTGTTGAATTAATATATCGATGTTATATGCATCCCAATGTAATAACTATATATAAATATATAAATATATATAACCATAAATAGTAAAAACAAATCCTATAAATAAATAATAACACATCGCACTGAAATTCAGGGGTAAGCGTGACAGTAAAAGATATAACGACTTCGACGTGAACACTTGCAGGAATCGGGGCTACGAAGGAGTGACTGTAATTGTGCGCCGTTTGACGAAACTCCTTTAAAACGAGGCCACCTCAAGTGGCGAGATGTAATAACGACCTGGCTCTAAGCAAATGTACAAGTTATATGGAAACGGAGCGATTTGCTTAGCGTGCAAAGTTATAGTCGGGTGTGTGATATCGAAAAATAATCTTCATCAAAAATAGTGCAGTATTAGACGCTTACATCATAATGTTGACTAAATGATAAAATGTAACGACTAAAATGTATGAGATATATTATTATAACTTTTAGAGTTATAATAATATATCATATATACGGTTATAATAATATATCATATATTATTATAACTTTTAGAGTTATAATAATATATCTCTTACATTTAAAAAAAGAAAATTTTGTATTTAACAAAGTTCGAATTTAAATTATTTGCACGACGTTTTTTCTTTGTTTGTATTGCATTTAACAATGAAATAAATCTTCAATTAAGGCTCAGCATTTAAAACAGTCTAAACAGAAACCCACAACTGTTATTATTTTATACACAAGTTGTGTACAGATCTATTAAAATTAGACTAGTTAGTAGTCGTTACTAAATAATTATTATATGTATCATTTATTTACTTAGAAGACCTTTAGAAAGTCGGCAGACAGTTGGAAACTTGGAATATTAACACAAAACGGACTAAAATCGTCGCTGTCTCAAACAGATATTGCTAAACAATATTTAACAATAAGAAGTTCCACCCACGTAGTACTAAGCAAATGAAATTAAAAGTTTCTGAAACGTTCAAGAGAAAGTGACTTATCTTATTATGTAAGAAATAGAGAAGGATTACATTTAACTGTGATGTTATTTTCTTGTTTTTAAACGAGCTGCTATACAAAACAGTAATCGTTTCAGGACACGCTCATGCCAGACAAATCAATTTACTTGGACATATAGATATATGGTTAGTAGTTATAATATACTACGACCAACAGCCTCTGTATCCTAGTGGTAACGGCGTGTGCTTTAGAAACCAGAGGTCGTGGGTTCGAATCCTGCGGGGAGTCGACAATTTTTCACTGTTGTTTCCTAGTTGGTTAGGGCAATTTGGGCCCATCATCTAATTGTTTAGAAAGTGAGATGATCCCAGCGTCGGTCCACCCACCAACCCGTATTGGACCAGCGTGGTGGGATACGGCCCAGACAGCCCTAATAGAGAAAACGTGCATTAGGGGAGGTCTATGTCCAGCAGTGAGCTAACACAGGCTGATGATGATGATGTTTATTTATAATATAGATTAAAAAAATAAAAAAATAGCAAATTATACACAGGATTACCTAATCAAATATTTATTGCTTTTTTTCTGATCGTTCTCTTTTCTAAACAAAATCATTAGCTTTCTACCTATTAATGTCCCGTCAATAGCGAAACAGTCATTCCATAGATTAGCCAGAATAAACAGACAGACAGACAAAATTAAAAAAAATTGTTTTGGTATATGTACTGGTTATTTTAACGCTACAGACAGATATTACAATTTAATTTATTTGTCTAGTTAATCTCTTTAGTAAAAATAATTTAAGTACTATAGAAGTTTTAATATGAGTGAATTATTATAATATTCAAAGTATATTAAAGAAGTTGAGCTGATTAAAGCTAGAAACTTTTAAGTGCTCAGTAAACTTAAACAATAATCCTTCAACATTTATCTTAAACTTGTTTACTTTCTATAAGCTTTGTATAAAACGAAAGCAAAGTTTTTCTGTACATTAACTTACGCTTTTAAAGGCATAGATATTGGCAAATAGTGTATAAAGATAAATATTAAGGATTTTAAATAATAAGAGATTTTAATAATCAATTAAAAGCATTCAGTCTAGTACAGTTTTGGTAAAAAAACGTATATAAATATTATAATAAAGATTACCTGATACATATGCAGCCTAAAATGTCTACATATTTTTATTGTTTTTTTTTCATTAAATACGTCTGGTGTGTAAATGAAGATGTAATTGATAGTAATTATATGCTTAAGTCAATAAAAGACTTAGTTTGGTTGGTCGTGATAGGTCCTTCTACTAGACACCGGCTGGAGAAGAGCTACCGTTATTTCCCATGCAAAGTACCAGTGTAAAGAAACTACTGTGTTCCGGTTTAAAGGACGCAGTAGTCAGAGTACCTAGTTAAATAAGATTTGTCAACCGATGCCTTTGAGGGAAGGTGCAGTAACCTAAATCTTTCAATCCTAGCCTATTAATAACAGTTTTTTTTATCAGCCTTAATGACATTACAATTGTAACTTTTTGCATAGAATTTACCTAATCAAGCGTTTTTAACGCTAATTAAATAAGAAAAAATGTCATTGAAGCATGTACACCACTATAAGGTTGCGTGACCTGGCTTGAATAACCTGTGTCTATTTCTAATTTATAAAGTAAAATAATCAAATGGTTTTACTTTAATTTCATTTTAAATGTTGTTTATTATGGGGATATTTTATTGTATTAAAAACGATACGGACGTTAGCCAAAAAGCTACAACAATAAAATAGGTCATAGCACGCGTCTGTTTCTCTTGGGGCTAAAACATGCACCTTTTGGACCCCCAAAAATAAAAGACGGCGCGGCAGGTCTAGGCAAAGATGGCGTGACGAATTGGACAAATTTAAGAAAGATTTGTTATCGTTGGCTAGCAAAAGGGGTAAATGGTCACAGCAAAAAGAGAGTCCATTGTCCAGCAGTGGGATACAATAGGCTGAAGAGAAAAAATAAACGATTCTGTTACATATTTGAAGCAGCGGTGTATTATTCTCAAAATATATTCATATTGTTAGACTGTATAATACATATGTACGTACCTCCGTAGGCTAACGGTAGGGGCTTGCGCTCTAGACATCGGAGGTCGTACTTGACAAGTTTTTAAACAGGGGAACTACCGGGGGGAGGGCCCCTGTTGCCAATGTTTATGGGCGTCGGTGACCACTTTCCATCAGGTAGCCCCGGCTGCTCATCTGCCAGCGGATGCAATATAAAAAAAAATCTTTCGAATTCTGCGGGGATCTTGACAACATGTCATTGTTGTTTGCTAGATTTTGATTGTCTGGGTAAAAAGATGATCCTTGCATCGGATGAGAATGAAAACTACGGTCCTGTGCTAGATCACTCAATGGTCGGGCAGTACACCTTACACGTACATTATAAAAATGTAATATCGATTGCGTAGTTGGGTCAAAAGATCAGCCGCGTAGTAGAAATAGTCTCGATATAAAACATATACAACAAATTATAAATGATATGATATTAAACCGTGAACACTGTAAACCTTTAAAGATTTATTAATATTTATTTATTTAAGAAATAGCAGTTCCCCGCGACCTCATCGAAGTGCTAATTTATACTCAATTATCTTAGGTATAATTCAGTGAAAGTCCCATCATATCGAACAAGTTGTTCCAGAGATTACCTTGAACAAACAAACAGAAAGGTAAAAATAAAAAAAACAGAAAAAAAAGACAGACAAAAATAAAAAAAGTTATATTGTTTTATATATCGGGTTATATAATACTTTGTACTTAATTAAAAATGGTTATTTTAAGGTTACAAACAGACACTCCGATTTCATTTACTGGTATAAATCGATTAGAATAAATATGAAAAAAGTCAAAGTTGTAAATTTTATAAATAAGTACGTGTTCTTTTGACTTAATGTAAAAGAAAACTAATAGTAAAACAGTTATGATAGTTTTCATGTGATTGGTAATATCACAGTATAATAATTTTAAAGTAACGATCAGCATTCAAACAGATAAAACTAATACACAAAAGTATTACAATTAAATAAGCAATATATCAAAGGAAATGCTAATAAAATAATTAGCCTATGTTAGTCCACTGCTGGACATAGGCCTCCCCTATGCCTTCTCCATTAGGGAGTTTTTGACCAACGCGGGTTGGGCGGTTGGCGGGTAGGTGGACCGACTTTTTACATGCCCATCCGACGTATCTTACTTTTCAGACTTGGGTGATCGGCCCAAATTTCCCTAACCAACTTGGAAACAACAATGAAAATTTGTTGACCACATGATTCAAACACACAACCCTCGGTTTCTAAAGCACACGCCCTTACCACTCGGCTACCGAGGCAATCAGTGTTAAAATAATTATTCTATTTATAATCCATTTACCTGGAAGTCCTTTAAAAAGACTAGACAGTTGGACACTTTAGAAAATGAACACAAAAGAATCTTACCGTTGCCGTCTCAAACAAATATTGAACTTGAAATTTGGATGTTATTTAAGTTAAATATCTTATACTCAAGCAAAAGTTGTTCAGCCCACGTGATATTCAGTAAGTTAAATGAAAAGATTCTGTTAACTTAAGTAGTAATTAATCTTATTTTCTCTTTACTTATTTATATAAAAGAAGTTTTGACGTTTTTTGTGAAATAATGTCTTTGATGCTTATGAACATTTTGTTGTAAAATTAAAGAAATTGAGTTAATTTTAGGAAAAGGAAAAACGTTACACAATCATGTTTACTTATATAACTATAATGTGTGCTTTCTTTAATTTATAATAGCTTTAAAGGAAAAAAAATTCAAAGACGCAAAAAAATATAAAGATATGTATTAAATGTATTATATAATATTCTTTCTTAAAAAGATTTGTTATTAATTTTTTTAACAAATATTTTTCACCTAATTTTATTAGATTCATATTTGATTTTTTTAATATAACAACGAAAAGTATTCGTTTAATCTGTTACATTTTGGTATATAAAATGTTTCAATATTGACTGACCTTTTAATTCGGACAAAAATTTAATAAAATAATCACAAATTTTGAACATTGCTTCTGCTAGCATATATTAAAAATGATATATATTCCCGACACTACAGCATACAACAAATGCAAAAAACCCAGATCTTAAATTTGTTAAGTCCATCATCGTATATTCAAAAATGTATTCACGTGGTTTGAGATAAAAAAACAACGGAAGCATTACAACTGTACCCGTCTTTTAAAAACGTGATAGCTGTCGAAACGAGACATATGCGGTGGAAATAGTTCATTTTTTGTATGACGTTAAAAATTCTTATACAAATAGAGGTAAAACACGACCGTAGGGAATTCTAACAACTGACGGGTAAAACAATAAAAAGGAAGGCCGATTTTGGCGAAGTATACGCTTGCAATAGTTATCTTTCCGGATCTCTCCAACTTCGAACTCGGTTTATATTAAGGAAAGGAAAACAGTGCTAAGAAGGAAATACCAAGAGCATATATTATGTAAAGTTATACATACAAAACTTACTTAGTTACTAGGTATGAAACTTTTGAACGACAGTAATCATTTACCTCGTGCCTTATAGAAAAAAAATCGAAATACGACGAGAATCCATTTAATGATAATGGTTTTAATTGTGATAACAAAAATTATCATACATCATCATCATCAGCCTGTGATAGTCCACTGCTGGACATAGGCCTCTCCTAATGCACCCATATCCTTTAGGTGGTTTTGGACCGAATCCCACCACGCTGCTCCAATGCGGGACGCAGGGATCATCTCACTTTCTAGACAATTAGATGATGGGCCCAAATTGCCCTAACCAACAAGGAAACAACAGTGAAAAATTGTCGACTCCCCGCAGGATTCGAACCCACGACCTCTGGTTACTAAAGCACACGCCGTTACCACTAGGATACAGAGGCTGTTGGTCGTAGTATATTATAAATACTAACCATATATCTATATGTCCAAGTAAATTGATTTGTCTGGCATGAGCGTGTCCTGAAACGATTACTGTTTTGTATAGCAGCTCGTTTAAAAACAAGAAAATAACATCACAGTTAAATGTAATCCTTCTCTACTTCATACATAATAAGATAAGTACAAATTCAAGGCTAAACGCGTTACTTTCTCTTGAACGTTTCAGAAACTTTTAATTTCATTTGCTTAGTACTACGTGGGTGGAACTTCTTATTGTTAAATATTGTTTAGCAATATCTGTTTGAGACAGCGACGATTTTAGACCGTTCTGTGTTAATATTCCAAGTTTCCAACTGTCTGCCGACTTTCTAAAGGTCTTCTTAGTAAATAAATGATACATATAATAATTATTTAGTTACGACTATTAACTAGTGTTATTTTAATGGATCTGTACACAACTTGTGTATAAAATAATAACAGTTGTGGGTTTCTGTTTAGACTGTTTTAAATGCTGAGCCTTAATTGAAGATTTATTTCATTGTTAAATTCAATACAAACAAAGATAATACTAAAAACGTCGTGCAAATAATTTAAATTCGAACTTTGTTAAATACAAAACCGACATTTTACATAATCTTCCGACGCATTGATCATCTTACTTTACAGACAGTTGGGTGATCGCCTCAAATTGCCCTAACCAACTAGGAAACAACATTGAAAATTTGTTGAGTCCCACGACCTCCGGTTTCTAAAGCACACGCTCATACCACAGGCTAGGAGGCAGTAAATTATCTTATCTCTTTTATTTGTCATAAAATCTAGTTTAGTTGGTAATATGCGAAGCAGTATACATAACATCCTTTTTCTCAAACACTTCTTCTCTTAAATAAAATGTAATCTTAAAGAAAAAAGTCACAAAAAAAGATTAGAACAGAGCACAATGTATTGTTCGATTTTTACAATATCATACATTGTATTTTATAGTTTCACTTGTGTTTTATATGAGTGGCTGTAAAATATTCACGTTACTTTAATGATCATTAAAATTAACTCAGTAAGGCATGCACACCATTATAAGGTTTAGTGACGTGCCCTGAACAAACGTGTGGCTATTTCTTATTATTAGTCTGCAATGACGCAGTGAGTAGAAAATAGTCGAAGGCCGTTTTTGTCGATTTTAATCATAAAATCGACTCGACTACCTGACGTACGTATAACAAAACAGTAAGCTATGGTTCACGTATTCATTGACACATTTTTATGTGTTTGTAAAGCCTTTCGGTTTGCTGGACTGTCTCCGTAGCGTGTGCTTTAAACCAGAGGTCGTAGGTTAGAAACCTGCGGGGAATCATCAAATTTTCATTGTTGTTTCCTAGTTGGATGGGGCAATTTGGGCCGATCACCCAATAGTCTGAAAAGTAAGATGATCCATGCGTCGGATGGGCATGGAAAAAGTTGGTACACTCACCAACCCGCATTGGACCAGCGTGGTGGGATATGATCTTTAAATTCCCTAATGGATAAGAGTGTATTAGGGGACGCCTATGTTCAGCAGTCGACTATCACAGTCTGATGATGTATGCATGATGTGTGTGACAAAGTCCGTAAAGATCTTTTTTTAATATTATAATGTATTCTGTATAAACTAATATAATACCAGAAATATGCTTGAGAGAACATGCTAAAATGTTGTAATTGTAAATACAATGGCTTTTGTACTACAAAACAAAGTTTCCAGACAACAGATATAACGGAATACATAAAGTATACCGAAATAATTACCTATATTAGCGATTTTCGTAGCAGACCTACAGAAAGTCTATAGACAGTTGGACACTTTTATAAAAGCGGCCTAAATCCGTAGCTCTTTAAAACAAAAGAGAAACCTGAAATACAGGATAATGATTCCACTCGAAACTTGTGTAAACTATTTAAGTTTAATATCTATTAATTAATAATTACACAAGTTACTAACCCTTATACCTCAAGAGTTCAATATTTTTTCTTTAAGTACTGTAGCCTTTTGAGTAAAGACGAAAGCTAATTGTGATAGTTTATAAGGTTTTAAATATTAATTAAATAACATTATTTTTTAATTTCCGTGGTTTATTTTTAAATGAGAGTTATTTTCCATTTTATGTTGATATTTAACGCTGTTTAAGGGCGTGGATGCTTGTTTTCAGCAAACGTACAAAATTATATCATTAATTATTAAAAGTTTTTGAAATTTTTACGGTTTGTTCTCCTTTTCTTATTGCTGAGAATCATAGAACGATGTCAAAATAATGATGTTTAAACAATAGCTTATGTACTAGAACACGAGTATTCAAATTCAATCAAATTGCCAATAGTAGAACAGACAATAACAGTGTTAACAAAGTTTAACGACATTTGGAGACTGAGAAAATTAACACAAAATGATCTTAACTCATTGTTGTCTCCAACAAATGGGAAATATGAAACAGAAGAAGATTTCATTTATCATATTTTTTTTAAGTCATCGAGATTAAATTAAAATTTATGTTTATTTGGTAAAATTAAAACAGAAATATATGTCTATACATGGCGTGTATTAATATCTACACTTTTATTTAAATATTATAATTTTAAATATTTTAACCCTATCCTAGCACAAAACAATATCAACAAATACACTTTTCTAAAAGCTAATCGTAATGAATGCTTCAAGTTGACTTAATAAATTAAAAAACTTCTTGCATTATGAGAATGGAGAGTACTTTTCACATGGTAATGCCTGTAAATGTAATCCCAATTATAAAATAACCTGTACCATAGGAAATTTAGAATCGTAATAATAAATATCTACTTATATCTAAGTTAGATAAAATACAATTTGAAAAATGTCAATCGTTTTGTGTGACATACCGTTATTCAATAATTATGGTCTTAAATATTTCATACAACAACAATTAAAAAAAAAAGCTTTTGTTTGACGCCTTTCGTTTTGACAGAATTATCAACTATGCTTTTTTAATAAAAATCGATAGATATTCAACTGACGCTATCTTTTTTGACTCGTGACAGCGCGACAGAAGATATACTAGTGAATATCGATATATGCATTTGTGTGTACGATGCTAAAAATACAGATAATAAAAACAGCAAAAAAGCAAATGGTGGTAGGTCCCCTTATTACAGGGGCCATCCGGGGTGGTACCACTGCGGTGCCTATTTCTTCCGAAAAGCGGTAGTGAGAAAACATTACTGTGTTCCGGTTTGAAGGGCACCCTAGCCTTGTATTCTCTGGGTAAGCGAGACGTAACATCCTATGACTCACGGTAGGTAGCGTGTTAAAATATCACTGGTATTACCAACATATATGGGCGTCGGTGACCTCTTTTCATCAGTTGGCCCGACTGCTCGTCTGTCTTCTAGCCAATAAAAAAAAGCAAAGCGGTGAAGTGTAGCAAGTAACGCGTAAAAGATAAAATTACAGGTAAATTTTAGCGAAAAGCCCGAGAGCAGTGTTTTTTTTTCAGTTTTAAACTCGGCCAGCTCTAAAAGAAAAGAAAAACGTTACAAAAGAAGGAAACGCCGAGACCAATCTATTATGTAGATGGTGTTTTAACAGAAGTTCTTTTGTTTCGCATAGCTCCTTTAAAAATTTTACGGTGCATCTCATAAGAAAATGATTTATGCCACACCTTTTTACGGCAAATAGCCCGAGTTATTGTAAGCACGTTAAACTTTCTATTAGGAGTTTATTTTAAATGCTTTTTTTAATTTATTAAGAGTATGACTAACATTGAAAAAAAGGACTTTTTACGGACTTTATCGCGTTCAACGGGGTAGAATGTCCCGTCCGTCCCGGAAACACAGCCGCTGGAAAGTGTTCGTGTGTAGATTTTTGAAGTGTTACTTTAGATGTCTTAGTAACTTCTTATTCTTCTTCGTCTTTCCCTCACTGGTGAGGATCACGACCGCATATTTGCCTCTAATCGGTGCTGTTATAAGATGCGTGGACTGCCCGCTGCATGCTGCCGTCCACAGTTCTGCACTGCATCAGACCATATAGTAGGTGTTCCTTCCTGCGCAAGTCTGCCATCAATTTGACCCTTTGATAATCTGCATTCTCCAGGCAATGCTTGGAGGACCGTATGATAATGCCGAAGTAGTTTAGGACTCGTTTTCGGCATATTGCATCGTGGCAGCACGTCGTTAATATTATAATATATTTAATAATAAGTTTATCCTATCGCCTTAAAGCATTAAATCATCGCTTTAAAGGATTCTTTAATGTTTAAGATTTAATACTTATAACGGACTGCTCTACTTGTTAGGTAAAAACTGTTATTTAATATTGTACAAGAATGTTTGCCCCCATTTGGTAAACTACGAAAAGAGGTTATGGTTATAAATCAGGTTTAGTAAGCTCGAGTTAAATTAACTTAAGTAAAACTCAAACAAATAAATATTAAATTTCACAAATGTAGGGTTGGTAGTTTTAATTGCAATTTTTTATATATATTAGTATATGATACAAATTTATAGTGGAACGCCGTTTTATTTAAAAATAACAGAGGTTTTGGTAAGATTTCAAAATGTATAAAAAAATCTATTATAAATAAATAAGTAGCCCAATGTTATGATACATCTTTTATCCTCTAAAACGTATCTTTCCAATGAAATGTTTGTTATTTTAGCGTTTAAAAACAAGACATATGTTCGCAAAATATTGCATCATTTCAAAGAAACTTAAAAGAAAAAGAGAAAGAGAGAACGATTACTTTAATCCTGCATAACTTGCCACTGACGCGTCCAGAAGAAAACGGATGCCGTGAAAGAAAATAAAAGAAGCGAAGAAAATATACGCCCCGAGTGAAAAGTAACAATTAAAGAAATAAAGACATCTTTATGAACTCTTCAAAATAAACAGGAAACAGGGGGAGTGGGCGAGGCCCGTAATTGTATACCAGTTGATGAAAACAAAAATAATAACGTCCGTATTTCCGGCAAAAGTTAAAAAGCGTATTAGGAATTCAATTTATCTGGTGTTCTCGAAACACAATGGCGATTGTTCGCGTTTTCGATTTGATTTTTTTTAATACTTTTCAAAAAGCTTTTTATCCTTATGCGTATTTAGCCTTAATCCGATAAAATAATTTTAAAAGTAGCAAATTATTTTATGTATAAGATCTCTATTATATACTTCTTTTATGTTTTGTTGCTCTTCTAGATTTGACTTGTAGTTTCTTTCGCTTAGTGATGGATGCGAAGTACAAAAGTAAACAAATATATGATAAATATTCCCGTTATTTACGTATTCCATCACCAGCTTTTGCAGCGTGTGCTATATGTTTGGCATAAATGTAAATAGCTCGCAGAAGTCAAATTTTTTTTCATACTTAATAGTTATTCTTTACTTTTGCTAATTCATGCTAATTCATGGATAATTTATATATTATAAATTATTGCCTATGAGTAAGCTATGGTATTGTGAAGCTTTATTAATATATCTTCCTTCCTCCTCCTTCTTCTTCTTGTTTGTACGTAAAAGAGAAACAAACATACATTTTACAACTTTGGCAATTATAATATCAGTGAAATTCGTGAATTGTTGAAAGATTTGGATAAATTTCTCGAGGTCTGAGAACTATTTTCTTCAAAATATTCCACCATTTGAAGGAAAATAAATGGGACAAATTACTTAAACCCTAAATAACTTGGCAATGACTCTTCAAAGACTAAATAGAAGCCATAAATAACGAAGCAATTATATCCATTTATATATTTATACGTGAAAGAGTAACAAACACACATTTAATGATACTTTATATTAAAAGTATAATTGGTTACGTTACGGATAAATTGTTGTTCAAATGAAAAGTATACAGTTACTATTATTTTAATATTATTTTACAGCAATAGTCTGAAAAACACGCGTCACGACAAAACTCATACGTGTTGGATGAAAGTGGAGCGGACCGCATCTTAGCTTGAAGGGTTGTAGAAGCTGATGACAAATTACGTAACTGTGCTCGACAAAGTTTCTTTTCAGATGTGTAGTTTCATTTCAATTCTAAAATATGGTATTCTTCAGCTTGTTTTATAGCTAGCAAACCATAATCTTGTATTTAATATCTTTTTATCGAAAGTAGACGACGCCGTTTCTCGCCTGTATAAAGAAATACTTGTAAAATGAAAGAGCTAACCATTAAATCATACTAATCTAAGAGATTCATATAAATTGATATTTTCACACAAAATTTTAAGTACACTTCAGCCAGTGCAATTACTGTGTTAATAAAATATATTCTATCCTGATGTTATCCCACTAGATTCTTGTCTCTGGTAAGGTTAATCTAACACAGAGTTCGTGTGCGACTCAGAGTTCAAGGGAAGCTACCTTTCCCTTGAACGAGGTGGCCGACAGTGTCTTCTAAATTTAATTCCACGCGTACAGAAGATATGCGAGTTAGGCAATATTTCTCCTGAGGATCGTCGACGATAGATTTGCGAACCGGGACGCCGACTGTTTTTATCGGTTGCTGGGGCCATGATAACCAGGATCCAGGTGGAAAATGAGTGTTTGAGTCAATAAGACTACCAATGTCTGTATGAGAGGACACGAGGACTCTTAGGTTGCACTTATTGTGTTGTTTTTAGGACGAATTAGTCTCCACTAAAAAAAGATCTATAGTGTCACCACTTGAGATGTTTTAGAGCAAATTTTAGGCAGTCATGTTGATTGCAGGTTACTGCAAAACATTACACTAAAACGAAATCTACAATTTGAAAACCCATTTTATAATACTCACACATAGTCTTTTCGCTAGCTAATATTTAGCTTTATTGTAGCTAGATATAATACCACTTTTGAAGGCGTTAAAAGTACATTCAACCTTTCAGCATATAGTTATATCGGTGAAATAACTATATTGTTTATTTAAATAATAATCATTAACACGAGTACTAAAATTGATGTTAAAGATTTAATTTATACTGTCACTGATACACACTCAAGTGATCGCTCGTAAACTAACGCTTAAGACTGTAAAAGCACTTCCATAAAATGGATTTGATTGCTTTATTAAAGTTACGTTTTAAGCTGAAAAACTTAATATATACAAATATCTGTAGTAATGTAATGTAACATATGATTTTATGTGTTATTTAAAAATGTTTATTAAAGGAACATTTACGTTTTTATAAAAGTATTACAGATATATGAATCCATTCTATGAATACTATTAATTTGACAATTATTTTGTTAATGCAAATAAAATTTACTTCGTCACGAATCCTGTTACAGTAAACCTACATGTGTCGTAAACATAGCATTTTTCTATTATAACGGTGTATACATTTGTGTCATTTTTAAAATTGTAAAGTGAAATAAACCAAACATACTATCGGAAGTTGTTGGCTTTCACTGTACGTAATAAAACAAAAGAACCAGTCACTAGTCACAATTTTATAGTTATATCTACACAATAATATTATTAACAAATGTACACAAGAAATATTTACGATTTATTTATTAATAACAATATTATTATTACCGTCAATAATTATTTCTCTTCTTGTCTGCAACTACAAAACTACAGAACTACAAGTCGAAAGCATTAAATCTGCTTAATATGAAACAAATTGTCTTCTAAACATCGGCACTAAAACAATGCGAAATGTCATAACGCGAATCGTTAAGATAATTAAATACGATAACGACAGAACACGAAGTCAATTCAAGAGAAGCGGTTACACTTTCGGAATATTCATGAAGTGATTTGTTCGCAGAAATTACCCATCAATTGCATTGCCCGTTCTCGCATTGAATTTGAAACTGGCAATACAAGTTAAATTAAATTCTGCACCTGAAAATACCCACAGTCAGCGTTCGACGTACGGTTAGTTTTATTGATGCACTTTTTCAGCACTTTTGTGTACACGTTAGACATGAAATTGATATTTTTAAAGCTTTCCATTGGACATAAAAATAAGGATTTTTTATTGATTAAATCAAGAAGACACTCATTGTAAGACAATTCAAATCCTCGGCTGGTGACATGGGATATTAGGTCTCGTTTACTTAGTAATTACGCCTAGCTAAAATGCCCTTAAAACCGGAAAACAGAAGTGTACTAATTCTTTGAAAAGAGTGGGGCATTTAATTGACGGTAAATGATATGCCCTGCCTATAACAATACAGTGTAAGACCTATCGAAAATCTCTTGCCATCCGGAGTATGTGTATGACTACATCTCGTTCACCCAATTATCAAGCTTTGTACAATTCCCTTTAAACCGACATAAACTTCACCGCTAGGTACGGCAGCATAGCACAAAACGACGGTTTGACGTAAATTTTGGTGTTGTATCCAATATTAATTTTTATGTAGCACCAATAGCTTTCTCACGGATAAAAAAGATATAGATAACCGTTCCACAGATTATATACGTCCCAAAAAAATATTTAATGGATACTTATGACCACAGCAATATTCTACTTTTAGTGAATATTATTAATAAAAGTCGGGCTCTAAAGGTTCCATGAAATCGACTTAACTATTACCATTATACTATAAAATATATAACACAGTTATTTTTGATATTAATCTAGATATAACTGAAACCGCAACTGAACAGATCCTTGGCTTAATATAACCGCTTAAGGAGGTTAATATAACGCGCTTGGTACCTTCCGTAAGGAATGAATGCGCCTTATTTGATACTTTTCAATGTTGTAGTGCATCTGAGAAGAAATAAGGTGTCCTTTATGTTGTCGGGCGTTAGTAAAATTTTTATAAAAGTATACAAAATACAGATTCATTTTTGCTAAAAAAGTTCAGACTAGGAATAGTCTGTTAATGTATATCAGTATAATATATATCAATTACTAGCAACCCCCCAACCCCTTTTGGGTGGAACTTCATAAAATCCGTTCTTAGCTGACCTCTACTCGGCGAAAGGAATATTCCTACCAAATTTCAAGGCACTGTGCCTTATGATTCCAGAGATATCGTGATGAGTCAATATGTGTGGGAGGTGGGAATCTCTTTTATATATATAGATTGTGCCTCGATTTGAAACAGAAATTTTTATGTGACTATGACTTGAACTATGAATCTATGCTATTAATTTTTTGGATACTTTAAAATAAAATTCGGTTGAAATATGATTATAATAGTCCTGCCTAACGTGTCTACAATAAAATTGTTATCTTTTTATTTATTATTAGACAATTTGCTTTCTAAATCTGAACTTTTAGTGTGCCTCTTAGCATATATTTCTTATAACGTTTATCTAATGCTCATCTTTTATATTAATGTTCTATTTTTTCTATAAATATTTTTAATTGCAGTTATGCTCGTCACAATAAAAAAAAAGTACTTGAAAATTGGATTAATATTTAATATTTTAGTTAGTAAGGAAAGCAACCAATTAACCATATTTTTCTGCGGAACACTATTAAAAGTCAAAGTCAAAATGAAGTGGATATAAAGGTTTTTAAACTACACTGCCAACCTTATTTTGTCATCCTTTAACAAATCCCTGACGTTTTATTTTCATTACATTTAACTACAGAAATGCCTTAAAGTCTTTTAATATATCAAATAATTAAGCAAAATACGCTTGGTAATGCAGTCTTCCTTCTTTAAAAAGTCACTTTTGTTAGCATTGTAGCAGCTATAATATACACATAATTATTTATAAACAAAAAGCTGACCTTATTTCGGTCAATCATAGCGGCTTTCTTGTCACGAGTTGGCAAACACCGAAAAGTTGGCGTTAATAATGTTAGCTTTGCCCCATTCTGTCTGAAGACATGTCAGTTTGTTTATCTGATGTTTATATATATATATATATTTATATGTAAATACGATACAACGTATCGTGACGGTATTAATTAGCGTCACGTAATTTGTCACGTTACGTGACAGCGCTGACGTGACAGTATCCCACCTGTTGAATCGCATCAGTAAAATGTAATACATATATCAGCAAAAAAAACTATATAACGAACGTAAATGCACTATACTTCAATCATTATTCAACATATCATAATCAGGCTGTGGTAGTCCGTGTGGATATAGGTCTTTCCTAATGCACGCCTTCTCCATTAGGGGTTTTTTATCGTTATTATCAAAAAAAATCGTCTTGATGTGCATTAATAATGATCTATGTCGTTAGTACATCAGTGGACACAGGATTAAAAAGGGCTGCCGATATGTATATGTTTATAATAACGTACACCATACATGTGCTGTGTCAATTAATTATTCTTAATTGTAACTTATACCGTCTTATCAGCTTAAAATGGAAATGCAAAATGTATCTACTTTTAATTGTAAAACATACAAGCATTAAAAGAAGTCTTACATTATTTTTGGGTCAATGTCTTAACATTAATTCGTTACAATAAACGATAAGAGTTATTAAATTTTTTTTTATTAAAAATTAATGACAACGACATCTCTCGATTGTAATCTAATACTTAACCACGCGTTAATTAGTACTTTAATATTTCATCGCGTATTTTTATTCGGGACAATTGTAAGGAATGCATTTTCTATGCAGTTAAGAAATCAGCGCCATCTAGCTTTGGTAATGCTAAATGATAATGGCGTCCAATTAATAATTATAGGCTCCAGTTAAATTTAGAAACTAGAGAAATTAATTACTCGCTTTACTATTATTAATTATTAGACAGCTCTGTTTTTTTCTATATTTTTACTGACTAAGCAGTTTTTAATTACAAAATAGAAGTTCATTTATATTTTTCGTGCTTATTGCTTGAAAATATTGGCAAAGGAAAATATGCACAGGGAAAAATATTTTAATTAAATTTGTCCATACTTCACTTTACAGATAATATTGGTTAAATTGAAATAGGGTAGTAGAAAATAATGTGAATGATGCAAACTCTTATTTGAATTACTAACTTGTTGACTGTTAGTCAATAAATGAATGAATGTAACAAAATTAATATAAAATCACTAACTTGAAAGCAAAGCTGAATATTTAGTAATATCTCAGTTTATGTCGTACACGAACCATGTTATTTTTAGATTTTGCAATGGATTTTCCTGAAGTTATACTTCAGGAGTAGGTATTTTGTTACTTTAGATAATATATCTTTTTGCTAATAAACGAATCGTTTTAGTACTTTCGGAAACTATTCAAAATTAGAGAAACAGTCCAATCTTTCCTCTTTATAATAACAGGATTTCATAATATTAAGTAGATGGCTTTTATAATATGATATGGACTTTAACTATTGAGGTTATTTTCTTGAAGGTAAGGTTATTTTTCTTCTCTTTTATGGATAGATAAATTAACATATGAAGCATCTTTTATGTGACGTCTAGACTGTATAATTTATGTTAATGCAATAGGGCCGGTGCCAAAGAGATGGTTGATGCAAATCCACTAAAAGCTTAAGATCAAAGCCGTTAAGCTTTCATATACTCCATAAACATCTCAAAAGCACTTTCAAATGTTGAGCATTACTTTGAGATTCACTTGTATTGATTTAAAGTTTGTAAATATTATTATAATTTTATTACATATAACATTTAAAAAGGATTATATTTAAATCGAAAAACGGAGTGGAGTTCAGGTCTACCTTTATATAGTTTTTTGTATTGTAACTTTTGAATTTTGAAGGAAGAAATTCTGAAAACTCAAGTATTAATTTCATATTTTGATCGACCTCTGATCGAGCTATTTTTGCAAACTTTTAATTTTATTTTTCTGTCATGCTGTAATATTTTAAGAAATAATCTGAAATGGTCGCTCAAAATATTTTTCAGAGTATAAAATATATGTTTGTCAGATTATTTCAAAAGGTGACATAAAAAGAAGATTCCTGCTGATTCTTTTTCACCTGTTTTTCAGCTTGTGTGAAAATCGATAAGCACGTGAAAAACGTTCAAATTAAATAAAGATATCCGAATTTCAATTTCAATTTATGCTCCTTTGTCACAGTTAGGACAATCTTAATAACTGAGGTTATTGAAACTAGTCCCGATACTTACTTTGTCGAGTACAAAGTAACAGGAAAAATGATAAGGAAAATTTGTTAGCACTCCTTTGCGTAGACATCATCACTCATGACACGTTCCTTGTAATGAAGGATGAGGTAAACATTGTTACATGAAAAAAAAACACGCCTGTAATTAACGCGAATACTACACTTCATTTAATGAAATTATTTACTATATCAGTCACCAACCCGCATTGGACCAGCGTGGTGGAATACGGTCTAAACCTACCCTTCCCCTAATGGAGAAGGGGCGGCCTATGTCAAGCGGTGGACTTGTACACGCTAATGATGGATGATGATTAAATTATATTGGGTGTTATCTAAAATTTCGATAATTTTCCAGCCGTCATGATTACGGGATAGTCCGTCTGCCTGGAACATTGATTCACTTATTTTATAACAAAAAAGTTGAAATATTAGTAATGTCTAAAAAATCGATAACTATCTCGATTTCGGTGACGTCAATTACACAATATATTTCTTTTTAAATTCCATTCCTAATTGCTAAACATCATCATGGATATAAATAACCTCAATGTAGATATATGCGTAAAGCTTTTATTCAAAAATGTATGCAGACAAAAATTTTAAACATTTTATGATCAAAATAAAAGGATACCAAATGTTAAAATCTGTATGGACTTTTATTAAATTTCACCACTGATAGTTATAATGCATCTTAATGTATTATTCTCTTAAACATCACTTAATTGCTAACTACTTTATTACATCGCAATCAATGTTTGCTCATATTAGTATTATTGTTATAATCCAAACAATATACGAGTAAAGTTGGAATCTAATCAATCATGATCGGTTTACATCAACAAAGAAAACCTTCAAACTTTCATCAACTTTTCCACGCGAGAGCCTTAGTAAATTTGATGTAGGTGAAAAGGTCTTGAATAAAAAAATAGCGAATGGACGGATCGTTGGCTAAATTATCAAATAATCGCTTGGCAAGTTTCCGAAGGGACGGCCATTATTGGATTATTGTCGAAAACTTTGTTAGCGAAACATAAGGTATGGACAACTTTTGAGTACTTGCTTCGTATATCCAACATTCAGTGAGGATATGTTCTTATAGAAGAATTTCAAGTATGATTTATTTGTATGAAACATAAATGTTAAAGCTGATAAGTAAAATAACAAAGTATCGAGCAGGTTTTCATATCGCGTCTATCACTTGTACGTTAATAACTTCGAACTTGTTAGATATTCATTGTTATATTCAATTATACGCTGTACGTCTAGTTTAGAGACTAAAATTATTATGAATTATTTAAATCTCTATAAAATGGAATAATTTAAAATGATATTTATTTTTGTCATACTATACTTGGTTCGTTAGCGGCTTATTACATTTTTAATACATATTTTTCTGACATTTGTGCTCAAAACTATTTCTTGTAGATTGACTATTTAATGGTTTCTCTAGATCAATTTTAATTGTACTATGGATCATTGTATTTACAAGGCATCTGAAGTCCCAATTGACCGGTATTTTTATTTAAAGACGTATATATATACATATACATAAGTATATGGCACGTAACTTAAAACGACCTAAATTAGTATTTGTAGCAGCAGTATGCATCGCATTTGTATAATTTTATTAAAGAGACTCCTCCGAGACAGATTTGATAGATTTTAATGTTTATAGCAAGATATATAATCAATATTTTATGGTATATTTAAACAATGATTCAAAAAAAGTTTTATCACGTCACTGCGTTTTTAACTTAATTAGACGTTTTTTAAATTCAAAGTAATTTTCTAATTAGGAAAACATTAGCCTAGATCTCAATGTTTTTATAAGTTCTACCATTACAAATTTATTTCAAGCAGTGTCATGACAATGCGATCTACGGTCGCTGACCTAGCTCAGCTCACGAGTTTGCATTTAATTGAAAATCGATTCGGCCATTTCCAGCGTACTTTAACTCTAAGTTAACATAAGAATAAATTAGAACACAACCGATGCGTTCAATTCTATTCGTTCTACAGTATCCAAATTATTTAGAAGAGTCAATACCGATCTAGAGTCAGCACTTCCTAAATTATTTATGAACGCGATCCATGTAATCAATACTTAAGCCCTTATAATTTCCACAGTGGCGTTCAGAATATGCCGGATGAATACGCTAATAAAATCTCCATTTAGTAGATCAGAGACTGCAATCACATCAAATTTAATTTAAGACCTATTGAAGGAATACCTTTGTTATATTATTGACAGGAATAGGCATGATAGCAGTGAATACATCCGCGTGGTTTAAAAAAAATAATTCTTGTTAGTTTAGATTTTTTACGAGTGCGAAATCGGTTAAGATATTTTTTTTGTAACAAAAAAGTAACAAGATACTTCCAGTTCCATCGGTTATCTTCCAGTGAATGTCCCGTCAAAATCGGATCCACTATTCAAGAGCTTAGCCAGAACAAACAAACAGACAGACAGACAAGAATTTTAAAAGTGTTGTTTTGTTATGTATCACTTATTTAATGTTACAAACAGACGCTGCCATTTTATTTATTTGTTTTGATGTTTCCAAAAAAAATGTTCCAATTGTGATTACCTGATTATCACTAATTATGTAAAATAAAAGTTGGAGGTATGCCATAGTACCTACATTCTATAACCTTTCACGAAATAGTGAAACGGTTAATATCTTAGAATCTTGAAACTTCATTCAAGATTTAGGATATAAACCGTTTGCAAGGCTATCATATTCCGTAATTCATAAATACAAAATAAAACAGACATAAGGCATTTTAAGAAACGAATATCTCAACTTAGCAAACTTGACATATTAAAGAGATAAAGTAAAATGTTTATCAGTTAATTTCACAGTCACACTACTTTCGGCAGAAATCGTTTGGCAGTTTCTCTTTTGCAGATAAAGAAATATTTAATTTTATGTGGGTTAGACTTGATAATTTATATTATTTTAGAAGATTCATACTGATTAGTAAAGTAAGACATTCTAAAAACAAACTTTAGTTTTATTAGTAATAATATTTCTTGCTCTTTTCTGTAGTCTGCAATATGGAGTATAATGAAGTTAATATACTTTATCTTACATTTTATAACAGCGTATTGCTATACAGCCCGACGCACCATAAATAAAACAGCTAAGAAAAACAATAGCAAATTAACCTGTTGAGATTTTTATCGTAACAAAGAGGAAAACGGTGTTTTATATTCATAAGAATGCAAGAAAAATCTAACGATACTGAGGAATATTTTAATGGAGAAGCAACTTGCTTATTACGCTGAACAACAGCTCGTTAAGTCAGTATTTAAATGTATGAGTATATTTTATTATTTTATGTAAACAATCTATCAATTTTTAATTGTGTCTTGTTAACATTGATATTTAAAAGTGTTTCTCAGATTTCCTTACTAACACATTTTTCTATCAATACTTTATCATATTTGCTAATTATTGTTACGTAATTTACAGTAGGAAATGTTATCCATTTGTTTAGATTATTGGTTTTTCCGTATTCTCGGCCAACAATAAACATAAATATCTTCATAATCTTTTCGGTTTCAAGTGATCACTAGTAAGGTGAAGTAATTTTAGCTTCTCAAAAAACTGCAAATATAATAACATTTTAAATAAACGATATAATTAAAAATCTGTGTGACGTAATGTTCTGAAATATACCTTTTAAACGCTAAATGATACAGCATCCCTTTGTGAGCACAGCAATAATTAGTCTAGCAAGAGACAATAACTGAACAAATATGGGAAACGTCACCGTCGTTGTTGCCTTGATTCAGACCGAGTCGTAAGTATCCTTGCCCTTTGACCTCTCTTAAAGCGTCTGAGAGTTAATTGCATTATAAAGTAAGCCAACAAATAGTTAGCGTTTGAATACAATTTTAACCAGCGTAAACTGTATTTTAACGTGACGTAACATGCCAATCAAGTGTGATGAGCGGTCTAGAGATGACAACCAGTAAATTTGTCTAAATTCTCTTCAATAAGAAGTTTAACGTAAAGATAAAACTATCATGAGGTTATGGATGATGTTTGCTATACAAATTTATTTTATATTTGCTGATCCGGCAAATGTTTTATTATGTAAACAATTTGATATGATAAATTAGTTAAATTGATATTGTCGCTTTTATAAATTAGATGATATGAGAAATAAAAATAAGTGACAAAATTGATATTTTTGCTGCTTTCACAAACTTTTTTCAGATTGAAATGAAGGGGCCAGTAGGACTGTACCCTCATATAATGCAATATTCATAAGAACGTGACAAAAAATTTACTTTTTATCATTTTTGTTCTTCAAACCGGAACGACATAGTGATCGCAAACCCTTGCATTTGCGCAAAACTAAAAAACAGCAATAATAATATTTATTAAATAGTTTGACACGAAAAATCTATGATCAAAATAATAGAAAAAAGCAGTACATTTTATTTCATTATTAACTATAGTATTTCTAATGTAAATAAGTTGCTCCTAACATGTCATTAGGATTTATTTAAATCTTTGATTTTAATTATTTTAAATTAGTTTTCAAAATCATCTACCAAGCTCGAAATAATAAACAATAGTTATTCGCATACAAACACCACGTGCTTGCTATAAGTATCAATATAGACTACATTCTTTGTGAATGTTATACGAAAATCCATTACACACCAACGCTAACCTAAAATACAACGGCTACAACACATCAATCATTTAAGCAACCTAATATACTTCGATGAAGTTGCAATCTACCAAGTTTTAATAATAGCGAACTAGGTCAACGCTGTCTTATGAAACGCTGCTACCAATTTTCAGGTAATAGTTAACACGGCAAGAACACAAATGTTTAAGAAAATCAATAATTTGGTGAAGCAAAGGCTAAATGAGCTAAAACTTTAAAAACGCCTAAATTAAAGTAACAGTTATGTGTATTATTTCAGCTACGTTGCTGTTAATAATGAAATCTTTTTGTAAGACCTATTGAAATATTGGTCCGTAACTGAGATTTTTGCAACAAAGGGTTGTAGGTTTGATTCTTTCTACTGTTAAATATAGCGTGATAAGCATGGGTTTTCTCTACTGAAACGGTTGAATACTGAAAGAATATTTTTAAAGTTATCTATAAAGGGAAGATAAGTTTCTTAATTTTTGGTTTTATAAACTAAATGACTATCTGTATAATTAATTATTTTGTTAACGCAAATACTGTATATTATTGATTAAAAGAACTTTTACGGATTTTATTTCCGGTCTACCCAGTGACTACGGCCCCTGAAGATGCTCGAAATGTCGGGAAATAAAAATAGAAAACAAACGCGATAAAGGCGCGATAAAGTCCTTTCTCTAATAATGCCTATCTATACTTGATTTAAAAATATTATGAAAATTACGTAAAAAAAACATGCTGACAGCAATGTTGCCAGAAGTGTTACTTTTGGCGTCCCTTATTTTTCCAATCAAACTTTACTTTCGTAAATTACATGGTCTTTTGATGGGGTACAGCAGATACAGTTTAGTTTCGGAACTAGTGTTGCCAAACCAAATAACTTATTTTATTATGCGTTCTTCTATTTAAAAGTTAGGTAAACTGCATAAAGAGCGTCAGTTGATTTCTCATCGTTCTATTGTGTTTCGTATAAAATACCTTTATGATGTGAAATTTGTTATGTTTGTGTCATACATTTTTTTTAAATGACACAAGACATATCACTTCATCACATCATCCGCCTATGATAGTCCACTTCTTGATGTAGGCCTCCCCTAATACATCCCTTTCCATTCAGGGGTTTTGAGACTGTATCCCACCACGCTGTTCCAATGTGGGTTAGTGGGTGGACCGACTTTTTATATGCCCATCCGAAGCATAGGATCATCTTACTTTTCAGACAATTGGTTGATCTAAAACTATAAATAACAATTAAAATTTATTAAGACTCCGCAGTATTCAAACCCACTACCTCCGGTTTCTGAAGCACACACCCATACCACTAGGCTACGGAGGCAGTTAAAGACAAATGTAATGGGTACCAATATATAATCTTAAATTTCTTTAAAAATTACATTAATGACGTAACTTATAGCTGTAATATCAAAACAAATCTTTGACTTGAAATTTGTTTTTATGATGAAGGCAAAAAGCCATTCATTATTTAATATAAGTTAATCATAGGTAATCAAAAGTTCTTTTGTAAGATTTTATTTGTAGTATAGACAAATTAACGTTTTTTTTTAAGCAATAGACTTTAAGATTTATTTGGGGATAATGCCGAGTACAAAACCGTCTAGACGATGTTATTTATGCAAATACGATAGAGTGAAGATCAAACATTCAGTTAGTCCCATCTCGGTGAACGTTATGCACAAATTTGAGCGAATTTTTAGTAAATTATTTGATGATGTATTGGTAAATAATTATCGTGATTTCGTCTGTTGAGTGATTTTGTTGCGATGAATTTATGTCAACTTTTATATTTCCCTTTTGAAAGTAAATTAGAATAAAGAGCATAGAAAGCCTAAGATTTTAATTCTGTGTACATATTTTTGTTAAAAGCTTTTATATTTCGTTTCATTTACGACTATTTAAAGATGACCGCTGCATTTGGATTTTTATGTTTGACTAAATACAGAAAATCATCGTTATTTCTAATAAAATCAGCTATAAGATAACTCTCTGAAGCCTCGACTGCCTCCGTAGCCTAGTGGTATAGGCGTGTGGCTTAGAAACCGGAGGTCGTGGGTTCGAATCCTGCGGAGACTCAACAAATTTTCATTGTTGTTTCCTAGTTGGTTAGGGCAATTTTGGCCGATCACCCAATTGTCTGAAAAGTAAGATGATCCATGCGTCAGATGGGCATGTAAAAAGTCGGTCACCCACCAAACCGCATTGGACCAGCGTGGTGGGATACGGTCCAAAAACCCTCTGATGGATAAGTGGTGTATTAGGGGAGGCCTATGTCCAGCAGTGGACCATCACAGGCTGATGATGATAATGATAAGATAGCTATTGTGTTATATCACTGTGTAAACTATTTTCCTGTAAAGTTTTGGATAAATCCTTAGCTTAGATGACTGAAGGAGAAACTAACGCTGTTATAAACATTGTAACTCATCATATTACATTGTAATTATTATAATTTAAAATTCCTTTGTCATTCTTAATTAATTTCTTAAATATCTGCAGATATACTTTTAAAGCGAAGTTATTGTAGAAAAATGCTGTCGAGCTAATTTGTTTACATAAATTGTGTTCACGACGAAGCATCAAAGGCGTTTTATATTCATAAGAAACAAGCACTACAAAGGAAAATCTTAAACGTATTTAAATGCAATAACAAAGCCCTTAGCACTTCAAGAGTATACTCTAACAAGAATTGATTTAATTGATTTCAAAATCTTCGTGAAATATTGTAAAGTTTATTTTCAGAAACGTCGGGAATCGAGTATTATATTCACATGGATTTTATGCGAATCCCTTTAAAATATTGTAATAAATGGCAAAATAATTAGCATGGGTGCAATGCTGATACTGATTCGTATTTATCTACATTAAATGAACATTGCATTTATGGTACTTCAGATAAGAATTGATGCTGTAATGTCTAAAATTTCTTCGTAAATGATTCAATTGTTCCCGTAAAATAATTAAAAGTATAAAAATGGTTTATTATGGGTTATCTTTAAGTAATGCACATTAACATCGTAAACTTCTTTTGATCTCTTTAAGGTTTAAAACACTGTAGTATATTATTTTGACTTATCTCGTGGGACTTAGCCAACGTTTGCAATGAACGCGCAAAAAACGTATTCTTACCTAAATCACATTTGACGCCGCTAAATTTATCAATGTTCCTCTATAATATTATTCTCGTTTTATACATAAAAATCTAGAGTCACTCTTTCTATTAAAATAAACCGTTTCAAAATCCATTGCAAACTTTTAAAGGAATAATCATACATAGGGACGGAAACAGGTACAGCGACTTTGTTTGTAGTATGTAGTGATAATATATAGGTAATTTTGCAGTCAACTGTTTAATATTATAAATAAATTTGTAATATTGTCATTGAATTTCTAAAATGGAATTTTGTGCGATTACAAATACTTACAACGAATCTTATAAAACTTATCAGGAATGTCTATTTTTCATTACATACAACATAGACACAAACATCGTCTTTCATTTAATCAATTATTTTGTAAATATCTTCATAAATTCAGTTTTAATAATGAAACTTCAGGTCTATTTATGCAAACATTCTTTACTATCTTTTGATTCTCATTCAATTGAAATTCTGATAAACAGCTTACTCATCATAATGTTTTTTATGATAAATAATGCTCGATTTTGGAATTATTTATGCAGCATATATTATCCGAGTTCTTATAAGTCTTTTTAGTATGCCTATTGCATTAGTCTTGAGTCACAAATGCTTCTTGATAATTACAAACCCATTACTCATAATGTTATTATTGATCTTAATCACATGCACACTTATCAAGTTTAAGATATACATTGAATATAAAAATATGTTATATGACAACAACTAAAGACTTCAGTTAAATTCATGCATCATCAGCTCTTTGATAAGTCACTGCTGACATGGCTCCCTAATAATTATCCATTGAGGGTTTGACTATACCACTGGTCAATGCGGTTGATGGTGAGATATTTACAAGCCCATCCTCACGTGGTCATTACTTTCAGCACTGTATCAGCCTCAATTAGCCTCAACCAACAGGATCAAAATGATAATTTGTTGTATCCATAATTAAACCCAGACCTCGTTTCAGCTATGACATACCACTAGGCTACTACAGTTTAAGATTCAAATATAAATAATATTAAAAAGTTATATCGTATTACCAAACTTTATTTTCATTAAAAAAGATATTTGGATATAGTTTCTTTTGTGTATATTTTATATTTTTATTTTGTTAGCTCATACAAAGTTACTTTGTTTAATACCATCAGCACAAGTACATCGAGAAAGTTCCTCATTGACATCGTAATGCCTTTGAATTTACAAACAGATGTTGTTCACAAGATATAATTTGTCAATCGTGATTGTTACCAAACAAAGAGAGGTGCTGATGTTTTTAAATTCACAATATTAAGAGAGAAAAAGCGATGTCAAGTGTATTTAAGACGAACTTCGTAGTCCCTTTATTCGTAGCAATAAAGTTGATATAGTACCGTGAAAAAGAAGATAAGTAAAAAGTGTCGTAAACTTGAAAGTATTACGCATGTATCGCGTTGTTGAGTCCTCAATTCCCGCGACAATTGTATTTCGGAAATTAATTGAGCTCTCATTTGATGTCGGTTATTTATTATAGTTTTATTTTTTAAATAAATGGCTGTATGCACTTCACCGCTTCACTCAGCCGGACTCATATACTTTAGCAACAACCACAATATACGCTTTGCAATTTTTTATTTGCTATTTATTATACGTTTCTATCAGAGTAGAAAAATCGGAGACAATATACGTTACAAACCGATTTTAATCTGCTTTTCCGGCTACCTACCATTTGTTTTGTGTGGAGTATAATAATCTACCACAAATTACTTTCCAACTTATTATTTTAACACCATTCTTCTTAGCATCTTTTTATTCCTTTAAAAATGTTTGCGCTATAATAACCTTATGTCTTGTTAAAATCGGTCAAGTACAAGTCCAACTAGTGCACCGGAGGTTCTTTAGAAATCAATCGCTTCGGTATTAGCGATATTTAATTAGCTACATATTTTGGGGGACACTATTGCCTGAATAAAATTTTTCTTGTATTTTTTCACCGTGTTCACTTGATATGTATAAACCTTATATGGACTGTAGACCTCTGTATCTTATATTAATTTGAACTTGCTACGACCACTTCTTGAGAAAATCGGTGGTTATAAATAAAATTTTATGCTATCGGCTACGAACCGGCTTAATACATGATTCCTTTCATTGTTCTGTAGATATACAGTTTTTTTACTTCCTTTCTCCCCGAATAGTATCGTACGGATAGCTAGACGGACAAATTATAAAAATTTTATTACATGTAAAGGTATTGTAACCTGTAAATATATAGAGGAACGTATTAGTATTGTAGCTATTACTCAGCGCTCATGCTCCTGGCTATTTATTACTTAAAATAAGGGTCTTTTTACTGTATTTTACTAATATAAATGCATGGTTGCTTATTTTAAATGATGACATAGAAAAGCTCGATGAGTATATTCCGCCCGTCGTTCTCAGGTCAAAGGCATCCTATTCCGAACCGGTGGTAGCGTTCTTGACAATCAATTAGCGAGTGTAAAACTTCGACCTGTGCTAATATAATAAAGGCGAAAGATATGTATTTTTGTGCGTATGTTTGTAATTACTAAACTCAAAAGCCATTAGAAAGCGACATTTACCTTGGGTAACATACACTTTTAAACCAAGGAAATTTTTTTAAATCTAAAAATAACGCGGGCAGATCCATTGATTTTTTTTTATAGTATTAGATAAAGATATTAGAATCTGAGATAACTGACGGTCGCTTTTCATTTCATTTCGCTCAGAACGCACAAGTGTTGCCCACCGCTATGACATTAATTAGTGCTGAAGGCAATATGTCACGTTCTATGACAGCACTGACGCGATACTATGCCGTGTGTGGAATTATTACACTGGGTCGCAAATTTATTTCTGTTATACAGCTCGTTTTTGATCTGATTTTTCACATCTAAATTTAAGAATATCATTGATTGAAAAGTGGTACACAGATTGAATGGGACACAAAGATTTGTTTTTATGTTATGTTACGAACTCATTTGTATGAACAGGTAAATCTTGCAAGTGCATTTTGTTTCTTATTAAATGGTACAAATTATATTTCATTGCTAATTAAATTGCAATAATATTAAATTTAGCTAAATATTTGTTTACAGTATTTCAGTTGGAATTGACCAAGTAAATACTATTAAAGAGTATCGCGTTTTTTAACTAACTATTTCAGGAGTTAGCACAAAAATCTTAACAAAATTGTTTGCTTAGTAATAGCTTAATTAAGTATAGATTAGCTGTTACATTGTACTATGATAGATGACCGTAACATATGGTCAGGTAGGAAGAGTTTAACGGGATAACTTTTATTTTTTATAGCTATTATGTATAGCGATGAGAAATATAGGCCGAATTCTCTGCATATTTATATATCTCGTATTAGGTCTACAGGAGGAAACAAGCTTTTTAAAAAAATAGGGTGCTATTACTCATATTGTTTTGTTTGTTTCTAACAGCCTTTTGAGTGAAAAATTTTAGGACATTTGCATACCTTATTATATCCGATAAATAACTCATGGAATTCACTTAAACATAAAGTACACAACAATCAGCAGCCGCTACGATAACAAGGTAAAAAAAATACAACAAAAAAAGGTTAGTCCAAGACAACAAAATTAAGTTAGCAATAATGAAAGAAAAACATTAACAGTAATAAAAAATATTCGATTCCGGAGGTCCTATCTTCGAATCTTGCAAGAAGTTAATTAATTTTAAATATTGTTCCCGATATAACAAAATTAATTATTCCTATAGAACTCATTTTCCTATATAACCAAAATTAGTTATTGGTATTGAACTAATACAACTGCCTCCGTAGCCTAGTGGCATAGGCGTGTGCCTTAGAAACTGGAGGTCGTGGGTTCGAATCCTGCGGGGACTCAACAAATTTTTATTGTTGTTTCCTAGTTGGTTAGGGCAATTTGGGCCGATCACCCAATTGTCTGAAAAGTAAGGTGATCCATGCGTCGGATGGGCATGTAAAAAGTCGGTCCACCCACCAACCCGCATTGGACCAGCGTGGTGGGATACGGTCCAAAATCTCCTAATGGATGGAGGTGTATTAGGGGAGGGCTATGTCCAGCAGTGGACTATCACAGGCTGATGATGATGATGATGATTGAACTAATACAGCAAAATTGAAGGCACTAATAATTTTAATTTTTTGACCAATTTCCCAAAAGAAGGTGGTAATCAATTGAGGGCGTATGGTTTTTTTTACATATGTTACCTCGTTAGTCCCCTTGTAGGGTTCCGATTTTATTTATTTTTTCTAAATGATAGATATTAATTTAATTTGGTAATTAGTTGTTTAATAGATATTTGAAAATTAAAAAAATCATAGCTCAAAAAATCACAACCTCGTCTGCCAAAACCGTAAAAGACATAAAGTATGTTATATATTTGTATTACTTAAATTTTTCTACAATAAAATCTGCATAAGCATATATCTGTGTTATAAGAATACCGCAGAATAAGCATTTTAATATAATAATTTAAAAAAATTGCAATCAGTCATATTTAAAGCTTATTTACGATAATATAGTTTAAGTTCACATATAAGTTTTTGCATTAAAAAAATTCTTCATTCTATGTTCATAAACGTGTCATAGAACACATTTTGATGAAATGTATGCGTTCAAAGTTATCAGAGATTTAACATACTGTACTGGCAGACACGCGACGCAATTTCGTACGGAGAGCACGTTGCTACCTGCTTATGTTGCGTAAAATAGTTATACGCTGTTAGAAGTCGATCATGTTCTTTTTGTTAAAAATTCACTTGTTTTGTAATTATCATTGTGCTTTTTAAAGCTAAAGTAATAATGTCAAATATTTATCATATACTTGGTTCTTGGCTCGTGGTTTGAATAATAATATAAATCTTTAGTTCCAAATAAAATAGTAATTAAACTTGTTGGCTAAAGTGAAAATATTTGGTCTAGTTCAATAAGAAGCGATAATAACTCTGAAGTAATAACAACAGTTTTATCTAATTGTCTAAATCAAACAGAAACAGAAAATAATAGGAGATATTCTCCGCCTCCACAATTTAATTAATCATAGTAGTTTTATGAAAAAAAATTACTAGGTAAGATAATAATAACAAAGTCACCTGACCATTTTAATAAGCTATATTTTTATTATAATAATATAAATTTACTTTTTCTAATTATATACAATTATCTATAGTTATCAAAATTTAATTATGATATATTAATTATGCCATCATTATCAAAATATAGCCAGCCGCTTGACCTAATTGTACAATTAATATCAACCAAAGCCTTGGTTTCTTCATTAAAGATTTTTATTTTATAAAGCTATAATTTATATGTTTATTTAATGATGTCACCGACTAATTCATTTTATAACATTAATAAATATTACTTTAATGTTATTATAAACTTTCCATGTTCAGTACCATTATTATAATAAATGAATGACGATAGGATTTATATCAATAAATAATAATTTAAGTGCTTAAAATAAAAAAATCTAATGAATTAAATGAATTAAAAATTTATAACAAAATACTAATTTGCATATCGTTGAAAGTGTTCATACTTTCAATTAATCCTAACGTTAACCGTAAGCCATTATTGTCGCTCATGATTATCTAACCTATTTTGCTATGTCTATTAATAATCATAAACGCGAATGGTCGGTCAGAATCGCCATGCTGTAGGGTGGGGTTATAGTCAAAGCGACAACTCACAGAGCTTTCATCGTTATGATTTGGCTGAAAATATGCACAATTGTTTAAAAAAGTTTAAACTGAATTTTCTTACTTTAAATTATAGAAAAATATGTTTCTTAACATAAATAAAGTAATAAAGCCGTTAATATTACGACTTACGAAAAAGACTTAATTAATTTTTGTTAAAAAACGAGACCGTATCTTTTTTAATTGAATTGTACGAAATATGGAACGTCGGAGAGGCCTCTTGCGTATGACATGCTTATTTTTATCAAGTAAAGGTATAGGTTAAATAACTATTTAGTTATTTTTATAACATATAACCTATTGTAGTGTCATGTTAAATATAAAAATAAATCGTCAGGTATAGTTTAATTCAGATATTATCGTATTAATATTATAAATGCAACAATTTGTGAATATGGATATTTGTTCTATTTTACTTAATAACTACTTTGTGAATATGAATGAAATGCTGCAATAATATAGCTTATACATCAAAATATGTATAGCCTATAATTAATATTATGAAATAGTGTAGTTATTTAAGATATGATAAAAAGATGTTATGCATGTAGAAAATAATCAGCCATCGGTGAGCTATTCTAGCACGAACTGATAAACAATTTAGACTTATGAAAATATATTATTTAAGATATGTAATAATTCATAAAGCAGCCAGGTGAAACCGTGGGGCGATGCTAGAATTGTTGGAAAACTAGTATGAAGTTTTAAATGATTAAATTACGTGAGTTAAATTTTATAAAATGTGTAGCATTCGGTTTAACTCGATAACCTAACTTAATAACTAAACTAACTTAAGTTTTCTTGGTGCTTTTGTGAATTACAGTGTTTCCAACATTGATTAAAAGCAAACCATAAAGAGAATTAACACCAAAAGATTTAGTTTCGAATTATACATGAAAGGAGGAGTAATTATTTTAGTTATAATTAGCAAAAACGCTTCTTATATAAATATAGGCTACAAATGTTTTGTATCAGCTAATAGTTTTTTGTAACGATTTTTAATAGATTATTGTGCAATCTTTTACCTAACCATTTTCTTTTTAGGCTTTAAACCGGTTATATCATATAACCAGATATATCTCAATTACAGTTTTTACGCAGAGCGATTGTTATTTGACCTCTATTGCGCTCGAAATATGAATTAGTTGGCACTAAAATTTAAGAACCTGACATTCCCTAATGACTGCCAATGATGAATGCCTTGACAACCGGATAGACTTTTTACATGCTCATCTAACACATGAATCAATTTACCTTTCAGACAGCCGGGTCATCGGTCCTTATTATAGTAACCAACCAGAAAACAACGATAACATAAAGTCGTTTCCCCGCGGGATTCAAACCCACAAGCTCCGGCTTATAAAGCCAGGGCATAAACCATTAGGCCACGGAGGCAGTTCTTTGTATAATAATAGAATTTATGATAAATGTTTTTAATTTTAATAAAAAAAATTTATATGCAAATGCTAATATTATAATGTTATATTTTAATTGATAGCGATATTTATAACAAGGTGTAAGACATCAATTAACGAAACATATTATGGCAGATAAATAACGGTAAAAATAATGTTATACACATATAAACATACATATCTACGATATATAACAATATCTTTCTTTTATCATGTGGCACCATAATTTTACATGTAGCTTTGAAATTAGCCGCAATACCCTTCAAACTGGAAAGCGGCATGTTTGCATATTTTTTCATAAAATCAATGGTTTCGCTCCCCTAATCTCAATCCATCAGCTGAAACCTTTTCATTAAGTTAATTATCTTTTCGCATATGAAATTGAAAATTTGCTTTTTGTTACTGTTTCTTAGTATTTCGATTAATTTTTTTTTGCGTTCTAAACCGCCTATAACGAATACAAACCCCGCGTTCATAATCTGATTTGTTCATGGAATTGATGCATTAATGACTGCGACATTTTGCACTGTACGCGCAGTTGTATGCGGTGGGCACGGGTGAATTAATTGCACTAATAAAATGTTATTAGCGCATTGATTTTACTGCTAATAGTTTCACTTGATTTTATGTGGTTTGCTGGGCTGCGTTTATTGTCCTTAATCGTATTATGTATCTGTTTTTTTCATCTCTACCTCACCCAAGTTATATATGAAATTGATTTAATCAATGTAACTCGTAACAAGCCAATGTACAACAGTGGACTAACACCGGCTGATGATGATGATGATGATAAGGAGATTATTTATTGGTTTTACTTTCTAGGTCCTACGTTTTGGGGGTGGGTTGCAATGTTCGCATCAATTTCGTATTTTACTTGACTTTGGCAAACAAAATTTGCGTTGGTAAAATAGATTTATATTATGTTTAGATTTGAAGAGAACTAAAAATTTTCACTGTATAATCAGTATACACAGCCTATTTCGCAATATGAATATTTTCATTAATAATTTTTATAATTTTTTTATTTCATAGGCTTTCCAGGAATTTTCAACTAAAGAAGTAAAGCAACTATTTTCATATTATCTCTTATAATGTTATATAACAAACATACATCTGAGCATTTATATATGATATTAAAAAGTGTGTGTCTTTTTGACTTAAAAAGAAAAAAAAAACAAAATAAATCTTTAGACGCGTTCGACAAGTGTGTATATCTATCAAATGTTTATTCACTCAACCAATTTGGCTTACAAAACTTTATAGGCCAAGGTAAGCGAGCGCGAATTTTGTGCATCAAAACATTCGCTGGTGACTCTAAAAATTCACTGAAAAGAAACGAAACAAAGTAAACGTGTCAAGAACTTAGCGCAAGTCCTGCCCTTTGTCTTCAGCTTGAGAACAAGTCCTTACTGCGCGGACGTTTTGAAAATGTCTGACTAGAACGCGCTTGCCTGGAGCAATGCCTAGGCGTATAATATTTAATAATATGGTTGTTAAACTATTATTCTGTATGAAGTCGAAAACATTTTTGTAGCATTGACTTCTTCCAATACTGAAGTGAACAGGTGTTGTTTTCCGGCGTGAAGAGAGCTGAAAAGAGTGACATTCATTTCTTGAGCGATTAAAAACGTCATTTTAAAAGTGGATCCAGTAACTGTGATATTAAGTTGGTAGTAATTTAAAGAAATTCATCTTTTTACACCATTTTTCAACTTAACTTTTTGATTATGTGATAAACATGAACAGGCGAAGCTTCACCGCAACCATAAAGGTTGTATATTTTCATAAAGCTTAATATATGTTCATTGCATTATGTTAATGACTATTTTATGTAAACATAAATAGTGCAAAAAATTAACGTTACTATGATCCGTCTGACGCAAAACCCCTGTTTTTATTGAATTTCCCGATTTGTACTTAATATTATAACGAAGCAAGATATCGTGTGTATGTTGTTATGAATAATCTCAAAACTGTGCCGATTTTAAAAATATATTTTACCATTAGAAAGCTACATTCACATTGAGTGACGTAGGCTACTTTTTACCAAAATCAATTTAAAACTCAAAAATAAAACGGGCAGAGCCGTGGATGGACTGCTAGTTATAAATATTTCTTAGATCATTTAACTATTAGATAATGATAACCGTCGAACAAACAGTATTTGGATTTTTTTGACATTCTGAAACAGCACTGTTACGTTTTTAAATACACGTAGTCTATAGTTAGCATAACAAACAATCAATGGACATAGTTGTTGTATCGAGCTATCCATTTTCTTTAAAACGGTACTTGTCTCAGAGCTTACACAAACCTGGTCACCCTTAACTAGTATTCCCTTAAAGCATTTCAGCTGTCGCCTACAGACGCTTTACTTTTGAGCAATAAGATTTAAGTCAAAAGGCCTACAGCTGTATGTATTTTGTGGTGTTTAAGGAAATTTATATTATATTATTTGAGCAGTATATTTATTAAATCTAAAGAAATATTGTTAATAATTTCAGAAATTTCGCAAGTCCCGCTCAGCTTTTTCTGAACTTTTCATAGGCCTAAGGTTTTATTATTTCAAAATAGCAAAAGATTAATTAACTGGGAATAAATGGGATAATACTAATAATAATAACTACCTAACCCTAACGGGTTCGAATCCTGCGGGGACTCAACAAATTTTCTAGTACTAATTAGTATTGCCTAGTTGGTTAGGGAAATTTGGGCCAATCACCCAATTCTCTGCCAAGTAAGATGATCCATGTTATATCGTTTATCGTTTATATATTATCTTTTATCTGATGGCTTTCGTTGGTGGAATTAACCATTACAACCCGGCGGAGTCGAGGGGCTGTGCAACTTTAAGCGTGCACAGGCTTCACCTCTTAATTTGTTGGCTTAGCTCCGAGGGTCCCCAGAGGGGAGACCTCGGCTCGGGCTGCCACTATTTTTTAAACCGTCAGCGATCTAATCGAGGGTGCCCAGGAGGGCCGAACCTCGGCTCGGTTAGTCGCTTTTTGATCCTTTCTAACCCGTTAGCAACATGTATCGAGGGCGCCCCGGTGGGCCGAACCTCGGCTCGATCAGTTGCTTTAGGACATGTTAATTTTCTATCTAGTTGGTGAGAATCGGCCTGGTACGTGCCGAAATCTGTTGTACGGGGTATGCGTTTGCCCTCGGCGGCGAGGGCAATAGGTGTTTTGATAGTACGATTTAACACGTGCTTGCACGATCGTTATATCGTCATCCGGATCTGTAAGTATATGGCGCGGTCGCCTATATCTGACGTGCTTCCTATGTTTAGGACGCGTTATTTTGCGTGGTACGTAAGCGGCGGCGCTACGTACCAGTTCATTTGGATGTTGCGAAGCCGAGTCGAAAAATCGGATGGATGCTTGTTTCAAAAGTTGATGTATCGAAGGCAATTCCAGGTCCACATGCAGGTCAAGGTTGCGCACGCACCAGTGCACACCCGTGGCTCTGCGTATGAACCTGTTTTGCAGGGTTTGGAGTTTGTGGATGTTTTTAGGGGATGCATGAGCAAACACCGGACTGGCGTAGGTCATGATGGGACGGATTACTGTTTTGTAGAGCAACACCTTGTTGCGCAGAGATAGCTTGCTCTTAGGATTTATTAAGGGAAACAGGCGACCTAGGACGTAGGCCGCTCTGTTTTTGACCTGCTTGATGTGCGGGCCGAAGCTGAGGGTTTTGTCGAGGGTGACCCCGAGGTATTTGATTTTATCTACCCATGGTATTGGGTAGTCTAGGAGTCGGATCATGGGAGGGATCGTCGGCATTCTGTTGGTAAACAAGACTGCCGCGCTTTTGGAAGGGTTAATTTCGATTCTCCAACGTCGAAACCAGTCGCCGAAGCATCTGGCTGCGATTTGGAGACGTCGTTGGATTATGGAAGGACATGTACTGGATGAAAAGATGCAAGTATCGTCTGCGAACAAGGCGGTGCTTACTTTGTGATTATGTGGGATGTCATGGGTGTAAAGGGTGAATAGGACAGGACCAAGTACGGAGCCTTGTGGAACTCCGGCTAGTAGCGGGTGAGGTTGAGATTTCGATCCCTCGACGCGGTATCGGAACGTTCGTTTCCAGAGAAAGTCTCGTATGATGAGTACGAGACGGTCTGGCACGCCGAGCTTATATAACTTGTATATAGCCCGTCGTGCCATACTTTGTCGAACGCCTTCGGCCACGTCGAGGAAAAGCGCTCCAGTGTGTTGTCTCCGTAACATGCAGGATTTAATGTGCTCCGTGATGCGGTGCACTTGATGTGCTGAGGAATGTTTGGCCCGAAAGCCGTGACTGGATTAGGCCATTAGCCTGCATAAAGTCCTGTAGGCGGGTCAAAACTAATCTTTCGTAGATTTTCCCGAAGCCTTTAAGCAGGCTAATGGGGCGATAGGAGGTTGGTTGGTTGGGAGGTTTTCCCGGTTTGAGGAAGCTTTAAACTCAGCGTCCTTCCAAGTGTTTGGAAAATACTCTTGGAAAGAGCTGCATTATAGATTAGGACTAGTAGGTTGATAAGGTGAGTCGGAAGAATCTTTATGACGCGGTTTGATATGCCACGGTGCCCGGGGCTTTCCGTGGTTTAAGCTTTTGATTATCGATTCGACTTCGCTCTCCGTTACGGGTGTGAGTACGTCGCGTGGGGTAGATGCGTCAACCGGTCAACCTCGCTCTCACCTTGCGGAGATGAGCGGCGCTCACCGGTTGTGAGCTGGGCGAGCATTGAGCCTCGAGACTGTCGGCCAGACATTCGGCTTTTCTTCATCGAGAAACGCTGTGGGCTTGTCGGGCTGGATGAGTGGCGGCATAGGTGGATGGCTGCCGCCTTTGAGGCTTTTAGGATGCGCCAGAAGGCTCACATGGGAGGGTGGAGTTGCTCAGATCGGATCCCACCGATCGTTCCTGAATCTCAGCTATGCGCGTCTTGGACTGATGTTCGCGGGCGCGTAGCTGCTTCGGTCCGCTCGGTTGATACCAATCGTGGGCGCGAATCGCGGCTCTTTGCGTCGCAAGAGGTCCTTGATGTCGTTTGGCAAGCCCAACGGGGTTTTCCTCCACGGATTGCCTCGAGGAGTCCTCGATGACACTTTGAACATGACTTAGAACGCATCAGCGGCGAGATTCACGTCGTGAGCGGCTTAGGGTATAGGTATGGTGTCTAAATGGGTGAGCTAGTAGAGTCTAGCTGGACTTAAGCTTATGCCAGTCGACTTTAGTTCTAAGAACTTTGTTTGGATGATTTGAAGGTCCTAGCTTTAAGAGCACGGGACGGTGATCGGATGTTAGGTCATCGATGACCTCTATGCTCCTAAGAGCGAGATTGACGTTTTGTACGATTGCAATATCAAGCACATCCGGTCGATGTCCCACTACGTGTGGGAAGTGTGTTTGCATCAACGGCGCAACCACACTGAAGTTGAGTTTATCTGATAATTCGTCTAATGCTAGACCCCGCGGATTTGTAGTGTACGAGTTCCATCGGGTGTGCTTGCTATTGAAATCGCCGGCGAGGATGACGGCGTCTCCTAAGGATAGTAGCGTCTCGAAGTCGGATTGAATTATGCGTGAGGTGTCTCTGCATGGTAAATATACCGAAGCTATTGTAATCGGCGCGTGACCTGTCATGGCTAGCCTGCAGATCGAGGCTTCTAAATGCTTTAGATTCGACGGCGTGTCGATTGCTACGCAGTGAGTGACTTTTATAATAAATGAGAGTGCCGCCGTGAAGCGCCGGTCCTGTCATTTCTTATGATATTAAAATTAGCATCTTCGGATCTCCTTCCGGGCTTTAGGAATGTCTCCTGCACCAGTAGAATGTCTACGTCGTGTTCGCGTAGAATTCTCTGACTTCGGTCGTTTGTTTCGCGAGACCGTTTGCGTTAAAAATGCTAAATTAAATGCGCGTGGTTTACGCGGCCCGGGCCGTTGTTTAAAAAAGTTGTGGGTGTGTTAGCCATTTAGTTCCCACGAATTAGTTCGATTAAGTTTCTGTACTTGCGGAGTACAGCTAAGCGGGCGGTGAAGTTGCCAACGGTGGCATCTAACTCGGCGGTGAGCCTATCGACTTCTGCGAAGTCTACCGTATTAACAACACATCAGTGTTAGTCCCAGAGCCGCCATTGCTTATGGCTAGCTTGCTGAGGAGCTTCGCGGAGCGCTTGTAGGTGCGGCGCGCGGTGCGGCGCTACGCGGAGCGCTCGGCGCAGGTTGCGGGGCCGGTTGTTGCCACGCTGGCATGGGGGCGCTACGCGGAGCGCTGGGTATTTGCCACGCCGGAGCAGGCCGGAGGGGCGGGAAGGAGGTGAGGGATGGCACCGGTGGGCGCCTAGGGATGGTGGATGGTGGAGGTGGTCTCCGTTTGGGCGCCTTGGGGCACCCTAGGTAGTTGGCCGTGTGGCCAGGACTTTGGCAGTTGACGCATGCCGGCGGTTCGTATGTTGCTAATACTTCGCGGTCCCGAGGTCGAGGACAGTCTGGGGTGCCATGGTCTCCGAGGCACTTTACGCAACGGGGTCGTGCGTGACAATTGCGGGCCGTGTGTCCGAATAATTGGCAGTTGTGGCACTGCCCTGGGAGGCCGTTTGAATGCGGCGCGTTAAAAGAGATGCGACCAATGTCGCAAATGTGCTTAAGATCGTAAATTTTTTGCCCTCTACAGAGCGTTCGAGCGTCAGAAGGACGACATTATAAGGCCTTTTTGTCCGCGGATGGAACAGCCTTTGAGCGGAATAAATTGGGATATTCTCCGACTTGATGAAGTCGAAGATTTCTTGCGTAGGTAGTTCTTTCGGCAGCCCTTTGACCACTGTCCGAAGGACGCGCTCTTCCGGGAGCGCGAATGTATGATAATAATACTGCTTCTCGAGCAGATATTTGGTGACATCGCGGTGCGCTTGCACCGTCTCTAACTGGATTTAGATCCCACTGGCGGAACTCATTGGCCGTGAACTTAACACGGTTGGATAAAGTAGACCGTAGTTCGGCCCACTTCCTTCGACCTAATGTAAAAGGCGGTGGCTTTTTGTCTCTAAGTGAGACCGGTACTTGCTGTGAGGCAGCGGGGGTGGGTTGCTGGGAAGCAGCCGATGTTGATGGCCGTGATGCGGCCGGCTGTAAAGCAGCGGATGGTAGTTGCCGTGAGGCGGCGGGGGTTGACTCTACTGGCCTAGGGGGCCGATAACTCTGCGGCCGACGATTTCGGCGCCTTAATGGGTGGGTCCGGAGTCGGCGAAGACGCCGGTGACGACCTATTCTTGCGCTTTTTCTTGCGCGACTGGATCGGTAAGAAGCCCCCTGCGTCTAGCTCCTCGGGTTCCCTGGCATCTGAGTCTGCCTCGACCTCGACCTCCATTTCGGAGTCGGATGTGGATCTGGTAGATTCGGAGGAAGATTTTCGGGACTCCTCCGACGTGGCCCTAGCTGCGGCGCGCGATTTTTTGCCCTTCTTGGGCTTAGCTGACGTTATAGTTGAATCGGACGACGAGTCTGATGTGCCACCGTTGGCGTTAACTGCCATGCGGATGGCTTCTCTGATCGCTTCCGGCGATTTGTTTTTTAAATCCTCAAAGTTGAGGCCTATGCCCTCTAGGGCTTCCTGCATTAAATGCAACATCGTTAGGCGATGTTGCCAAAACTACGCGATGAATTTAAATTAATAACGCAGTGTAAGCACCCCGGTGAAGCTCGGGGTTGTGTCTACCCTCCCGCCCCAGTGAGCAGGGAGGTGTAAACCTAACGTTAGAAGGAAAACTAGCGCTTTAGGAGCGCTAGGTGAATCTAAGTTGCGCTCAGTGCAGCAAACTAGCGATTAAATGATAAAAAATAATACCACGTGGGTGGTGTGCGTGTTGATTTTAAATTAACTACGTTCGCGGTGAAACGTGGCAGATGAATTTAATTTGGCAAAGTAAACTAATATAAAAGGGTCCCTACATCTCAACAGAAGGTGTCTGAACGCTGTAAAGGGGAAAATTAAATTGATAGGCAAAATCGGAACGACTCACCCGACCGGACGGCTACACAGCTATCTGCGCGCAGGCGCGTACGCCCAACGCGTCGACACTGACACTTCCGGCACACACTGACACTACACTGTACTGCACTGCACTGATGCACGATGACACGACGACTCGACGTCTTCTCTCTTCTGCCACTTGTAGGCGTCGGGGCAAGCATGATAATAGCAAGCCACATACCTAAAGTTAATATTTAAATTATCAACATTTTAACTAAGGTCTCTTAAATTATAACATAATCATCCAAATCCAAATGTATTTTACCTTCAAACTGTATTATTAATAAGTTTCGACAAAATATTAATCTGTTTTTCGTTATAGCGTATCATACGTAAATTGACGTAAACATAACGTAAAGAACAAACGTTTATTCACAATATTTGAAAGATTCTTCTCGTTTTCCTGCAATTATATATATATGGTACAACGCCCGAGTCGTCATTCGTAAGGGCGATAATGAAGAGGAAATGTGTATAAGTGTCGGAGAGAACCGCCGTACCCTTTTAGTTAAGCCCGTAGTTCAACGAAGGGTCACACTGTTTGTTATGACATTCAACAAATCTTCAATTGCCGAATACCTAAGTTTAAAAAAAACTTTCAAGTAAAGGGCAAGAGAAATCGAAAATGGACCAGTCAGTGTTTAATTACATAGAAGCACTTAATGACTACTTAATGTAAATATATGAAATTTCACATTTTAATAGAATATTTACTCTGTTATAGGAAGTGTACTGGAATGTACACAAAAACTTTTGTCATTGAATTAGATATTCGGTAGAACTTTTTGGCAATAATCTAAAACTGATAGTAAAACTTCACATTCTGTTTACTCAAAAGTGTAGAGAACGATATAAGTCTATTAATATGATATTATTTATAAGCATCACCAAAAAAATACGTATACATTACTTACATTTAAAAACTCTTAACGTTGGCACACAAAATTATAATGATCTACGTTCTATATTTTTTTACACTGCTTCAAAGGTAGCGTTTTATAAATTGCAGATTATTGAGAATTAATCACTTGTTATTCAATACGTTTTTAGGTTATATGTAGAATATCTATCAATATATAGAAATGTAATATCTTACTGCCTCCGAAGCCTAACGGTATCGGCTTGCACTTAGAGTTCATGTGTTCGAATCTTGCGAAATAATTAAGTTACCGCAGGAATCGAACCCAATAGGTTTCTATATGGTTTCCATAACCCATTGGTACGGGTTTCATACCATATTACTTTCTTGTTATCTATCTATCATTATTCAACGATTAGAAGCCTTGATAGTACCGTTGTTATTCGCAACACGGTAACAGTATCGAGAACCGCAATTAAACTTCGTACCCTCATACGTTCCGCTGGCACCGCTCCACACGAGAGCGTTCGAGTCGAGGGCCGCTTAAAACGCGAGTGCTAACTTTTGATATTGCCCTATATACGAGCACGTATGGACAAATGTGCAATGGTTTGATAAGAGTCCATTTAATTTACAGTCCGTCCGCTTGAGTTTGCAGACCATCGTATATATATATCATATGCAAGGAAAGAAGTTAGAAAAGTTCTAATATTTGACGTTTATACTTTTGATTTTAAGTTCTAGTTGTGACTATATTTGCTTGAGTCCTGTGTTTTGAAGCAGTTATCCAATTAGACAATTGAAACTTTCGTGAGACATTGCACTAATTATGTATTCTATAAACAGCTAAACTCTTTGGTAAAAATTGGTATTGGTGCCGACTAGTTTCGGACCTGTCGGAGGTCCTTCATCAGGACGAGTGGGATTACTTCACGGTCACTTCCCGACTCGCAATGGTACCGCACCTATACCGATTTCATTTGAGTTTAGCCATTTATAGAATACATTATCAGATCTCCGCCTTCATTATCTATATCAATTTGATCATTTTCTTTCAATCTGGATGTAGATCAGGTCCACCACTATAGCTCAGTATAAGGTATTTTCTGGATATGGATCTAGTGTAAAAAAAAGCAAGTTGATATAGATAGTGTAAATAATACTTTTGTAGATCAGATGAGGGTTGAGCTTATGGTTTTTGATAACGTTTTCATTGTGGCATTTCAGAACTAGAACATAATTTCATCAAGAATACTTTTTACCTGGGTTACTTTAGTAATCACCCCAGAAATTCAATTCTTAAAGTTTCTGTTTGGGGAACAAACGTTCTATGATTTTTCGTTTTACTTCAACAGGTATTCGTTTTGTTTGTCTTCTATTAGCCAGAGAATGTCGCAAGTTGTCAGATTCATTATACTCTACGAAATGGTTTTATAACACGCAATAAGGCAATGCTTAGTTCCGTATAGGCTTTATATAAACTTGTATTAAAAAAGTGAAGGTTGACTTACTACGTTAGTAAAGTATAAAAAAACGATTATGTGTTTAAAATGATCAATAATACATGTGGAGAAAAACAATAATATTTGTAAGGTAATGTAGACCATCATATAAAAACTTAGAACCAACATAGACTAATTTTTCCAACAACTATACTGCAAAGAAGAACTAACTCTTTTTGAGGGGACAATGTTTTTGCTTTCAAATCAAAATCCCAGTAGTCTTTAAACATTTAACTATTAATAATTTTAAAAAAGTTGTAAAGAAACGTTTGTGTGTTAAAGGTTATTACAAAATAATTATATTTATATTTATGTGTATCCAGGATTGCAATATGTATTACGTATATTTGTATTGTAAACATATGTACGTGCATTACTTTCTTTTTTTATATTTTGTCATTTAGTACTTTTTAAAAGACCCAATTCTTATGTATAAAACCTTGTTTTTCTCTTTTTTTATTATTGCGCCTACTTAACATTCTCTTAACCACCCAATGGTTGACTGGCAGAGAATGCCTTTGGCATTAAGTCCGCCATTGTACTCATTTTGTACAAGTCATCATCATCATCATCATCATCATCATCAGCCTGCGCTAGTCCACTGCTGGACATAGGCCTCCCCTAATGCACGCCACCGCTTCCTATCTTCGGCTATTCTCACCAGCCCACGCCGGCCACTTTGCGAATGTCGTCACTCCATCTTGCCGCAGGGCGTCCTACACTACGTTTGCCGAGCCTCGGTCTCCACTCCAGAACTTTTCGACTCCAGCGGTCGTCAGTTCTGCGGCTTATATGACCGGCCCACTGCCACTTCAGCTTACTAATCCGGTGGGCTATGTCAGTGATTTTGGTTCTCTGACGGATCACGTCATTTCTGATGCGGTCCTTCAGAGATACTCCGAGATAGCCTCTCCATAGCTCGCTGAGCGACTTTAAATTTGTGGACCAGTCGAACCGTAAGTGTCCAAGTCTCGGCACCGTAGGTCAAAACGGTAAGACGCACTGATCGAAATTGTACAAGTAGTGAAAATAAATAAAAATAAATGACTTTTTAAATGATATCACACTAGTAATTAAATGCTCGCTCCGGGTTTCTACAATAAATTGAAATTTATGTACTTTGAATTGTTTCTTGATTTTGTTAATTTTATTGCAACTATAGAAAAAATAGTCACGCTGAATTTCTTTCGCCGGTTCTTCTGATGTCAGAAGCGTGTTTTTTGTAATCGGCGATACCATTCTCGACAATAAATAAGTAAGTATAAAGCTTCTTTGTCCAATAAATATACTTTTATTTGAATTTAAAGAATGGCAAGACGTGAGACCACAACACTCATGGGTTAAAAGTCTTCTAAGTCAGAATATATATTCTTAATCGTAAAGTCACACTCGATAGAATGATTCATAAAATAGACAATCAAAATACGAATAAATATCCATACTTTATTTAAAGAACTCTATAAAATTGACTTTTGGCAACACTTGTAATCCAGCTTGTCTAAGTGTTTTAGATTATAAACAGACTTAAAACTTCGCTTATCTGGGCTTTGGGTAGTAAAATCCTTAAAGCAGCCTTTGTTCTTTAGTTTTATCCAATAAACGGGACTTCAGACACGATCCAACTTTATATTCCTTTAATCTTGTAAATTATGATGCATTGAAATGGTAGCAAAGCGTTTCAAAGTAATAGTTTTGTTTTGATACTCTCATAATTTGCATAGTACTTACATATTGTTCCGATTTATTATAATTAATTATTTTAAATCCTCAGTTTTATAGTGAAATTCAACATTTTATAAAATATGATAAAATCATTGATAGAAAAAAATTAACACAACATACTAATTAAATAAGCTAAGTTTGGACGGTAGACTTCCAAAACAGAGCTTAAGGATACACAAATTAATTTAACCCCAAAACGATTATTGTTCCACTTTGTTTTAGACGCACACATTAAGAAAAATTCTCAGAAAACGATTACAATATATTTGAATAGCCGTTTGTCGGCCTGTATTTATTATGAGCGAAGAACACGAACCCGATTATAAAATGGCTGCCGACCATCGCGTGGAAGGTCGTAAAGGACGTAAGGTCACAATTTCAATTGTACCCTTGTTGTAAATCGAATTGTTTGGAGTTAACACGTAAGTTAAAGGCTTCTAAGCCGCGTTTTCTGTGTAATTCAAATGTTTTCATTTCCATTATTTATACTTTCTGTTACACTTTATTTCGTTTTGTTCGATATGTTTTGGTTTATGCTGCCTTAGATTCGTAAGCGTACCTATATTTTGAATGATAATATTTTATTTAAAACGATTTATTTAAAATTACAACGTAAAGTTTATGTTAATGTAATAGAATGGAACAAACATTTCATTGGTATATTTTTTTACTGCATACTACAGGGTGGCCCATAAGTCCTTTGATATGAAAAAAAATATTAAAATAAAACTAATTACATTATGAATTAAATTTTTATTTACAAAAAAAGCTTAAAAAACGGGAATTATTTTTTGAAAATTACATCTTGTAGATGTAATCCGTTGCGATCACAGCACTCTTGCAAACGACGTCTAAAATTGTCGATGACTTCGCGGCACGTCACTGCTGAAAAGCTTGTCATTTCTCTGCGGATGTTTTCTTTAAGGGCCTCAATTGACCGCGGGTTTGTGTCGTATACTTTAGCCTTAAGGTAGCCCCACAAAAAGAAAATCCATCGGGGTCAGATCTGGACTACGTGAAGGCCAGGAAATGTCCCCTCTCTTAGAGATCACTTTACCAGGAAAAAGTTGACGGATAACGGGCATAGCAGTGTTAGAGGTGTGAGAAGTGGCCCCATCCTGTTGAAAACCACGTCCTGGAATTGAAGCCTAAAAAGTTTTGCAATCCTGGTATAAAAAATTCTTCGATCATAGCCACATATCGCTCCGACGTAACAGTAACTGCGCGCCCTCTGCCATCCTCAAAGAAGAATGCCCTAGGATACCATGGGCTGACGTAGCGGCCCAAACAGTCACTTTCGGACTATGTTAGGGCTTCTGATGCTTAAGTTTTGGATTGATGGGGCTCCAATAGCGGCAGTTTTGTTTACTAACATGCCCGTTAAGATGGAAATGAGCCTCGTCAGAGAACATTATGTTATTGAAGGAAGTAAACCGATTCAACATTTCATTCGCATAATTTTGTCTTTGAATACCGTCAGTTTCCTTTAATTCTTGAACCAACTGAATTTTCAATTTTGTGTTTGTGGTCAAATGTAAATCTTTCTTCAAAATCCGTTGTAACGATGTCCTGGATACGTTTAATGCTCTGGCGCGCTTACGAGTTGACTGTGTCGGATTTTCGCGAATAGACTGTGTCACTGTGTCTATGTTTTGTTCCGTACGTATGTCGAACCGGTCTCCTCGAACTTAGCAACCCAGTTCTTGATCGTTTGAAGAGTTGGAGTGTCGTCAAAGTTGTGTAAACCTTTGTGTTCTGGAAATTTACGCCGCGCAAAGATTTGATGAACCAAAAATACTGGCTAATGAACATCGATTTATACCAAGGATGATTCGGGAAGCAATCGAAATTAAAAATATCCAAATTTTAATAGAGAGGATGGTTGGTCATTGCCACCTTCCTGGGATCCAATCATTTCAAAAATTAAACACAGAGTATAAAACTTTTGTGAAACCAACATTAAAATTAAGAAAACGAACGATATGTCAATTTTAAATAATAACTGACGGTTATTCGAAACATTGAAATACAGACATATACCAACTTAGTCTGCCCGTGATCATGGATGCTGGAAAGAAGAATCCGAAACGTCGGAATAAATATATTTTTAAGTAACGCGAAAATCCGTAAATTAGTGGATTTGATATGTATAATAATCGCGTAAATAAAAGAAATAACATTTTTCATTCAACGTTTTACATGCAATGTAGTAAACATGCTGCAGTAATGAAAAAATCTTATAAATTAAAAATAAAAGTTATGCAGCTCACAGCCTTACTGAATAAATCGTCTTAGGAATAAGGAAAGAATTCTGGAAAGGATTGAAAGAAATTTACGTTAACACAAATTAGCCACTTGGATGTGGATTCAAAGATTTTAAAAGGATGACTTGACATTTCCGTAGTTAACTCAAGTGGGTCGCAAATGTTCAATAGATTTGTTCCCAGCATTAATAACTGCCCTTTCTATTAAATTCAAATCGTTGAAGAAATAGCAATGAGTATGAACATAATTGGCTAGCAAGTTCTAATTTAGTACTTAAATGTTTATAATACACATTTATTACTAAATTTAGTAGTAGTACACATTAATAACTAAATAAAAAATACATAGAAGTTATGACATCATACTACAAGGTCACATTCATTAATACTATGCTTATATTATACTAGTTTCGTGCTTAAAACAGTTAAGCGACAAAAAACGTTAATAGGCTGATTACATTAATTCCATTTAAGGTGGCTTTGAAAGGCTGATTACTAAGAAATTGTACGTTGTGTAAAGTTCGACTGCATTAATTGTGATTTTTTGTTAATAATTTACTATACCTTATATTAAATTATTAACAAAAAATCACAGTTATAATAGCACATGAAAACGTTATATAATGTTTAGTATATTTTTAAATATGTGGAAATGTACCGGGAGTACAATAATATACTGTTTGAACATAAATGTACTTTGTGTACGTAAAAGTACTTACTTAAGAAATTGATATATAAGATTCGGTACGTCAACAGACAGGCATTACAACTCGGGTTCCCCTGGCATCTGAGTCTGCCTTGACCCGACCTCCATTTCAAGGTCGGAAGGGATCTGGTAGATTCGGAAAGATTTTCGGGACCCTCCGGCGTGGCCCCCAGTTGCGGCGCGGATTTTTTGGCCCTTCTTGGGCCATTGACGTTATGGTTGAATCGGACGACAGTTGATGTGCCACCGTTGGCGTTAACTGCCATGCGGATGGCTTCTCTGATCGCTTCCCGGCGATTTTTTTTTAAAGTTGAGGCCTATCCCTTAGGGCTTCCATTAAATCAACATCGTTAGGCGGGATGTTGCTAAAAACTTCGGAAATTTAAATTAAAACGGGCAAGGGCACCCCGGTGAAGCCGGGGTTGTTTCCCTCCCCCGCCCCAGTGAGCAGGGAGGTGTAAACCCAACGTTTAAAAGGAAAACTAGCGCTTTAGGGCGCTAGGTGGTTTGTTGCCGCCTTAGTAGCAAACTAGGATTAAATGATAAAAAATAATACCACGTGGGTGGTGTGCGTGTTGATTTAAAGATAACCAGTTCGCGGTGAAACGTGCAGATAATTTAATTTCCGGTAAACTTAATATAAAAAGGGTCCCTACATCTCAACAGAAGGTGTCTGAACGCTGTAAAGGGGAAAATTAAATTGATAGGCAAAATCGAAGACTCACCCACCGGAGGCTAAACAGCCCCTGCGCGCAGGCGCTACGTAACGCGTCGAACTGACACTTCCGGCACACATGACACTACACTGATTGCCCTGCACTGATGCACGATGACACGACATTCGACGTCTTCTTCTTCCCGAGGCGTCGGGGGCAAATGATAATAAGCCACATACCTAAAAATTAATATTTAAATTATCCTTTTTTAACTAAAGGTCTTTAAATTATAACGTAATCATCCAAACCAAATGTACATCTTCAAACTGTATTATTAATAAGTTTCGACAAAATATTAATCTGTTTTTCGTTATAGCGTATCATACGTAAATTGACGTAAACGTAACTGGAAAACAAAGTTTATTCACAATATTTGAAAATTCTTTTCTCGTTTTCCTGCAATTATATATATATGGTACAACGCCCGGAAATCATTTGGGGCGATAAATGAAGAAGGAAAATGTTAATGTCGGGAGAGGAACCCCTTTACCCTTTTAGTTAAGCCCGTAGTTCAACCCAAGGGTCGCACTGTTTTAATGACATTCAACAAATCCAATTGCCGAATACCTAAGTTTAAAAAAAAACCAAGTAAAGGGCAAGAAAATGAAAAATGGACCAGTAAAGTATTTAATTACAAGAAGCACTTAATTACTATTAAGTAAATATAAAAATTTTTACATTTTAAATAGAATATTTACTCTGTTATAGGAAAGCTGAATGGCCCAAAAACTTTTGTCATTGAATTAGATATTCGGTAGAACTTTTTTAACCAAAACTGAAAGTAAAACTTCACATGCTGTTTACTCAAAAGTGTAGGGGAACGATATAAGTTCATTAAATGATATTATTTATAAGTCACCAAAAAAAATACGCAATTACTTACACATTTAAAAACTCTTAACGTTGGTTTTCAAAATTATAATGATCCAGTTCCATATTTTTTTTTACATTGCTTCAAAGGTAGCTTTTATAAAGGAGATTATTGAAATTAATCACTTGTTATTCAATAGTTTTAGGTTATATGTAGAATATCTATCAAATATAGGAAATAATAATCTTACTGCCTGAAGCGAACGGTACGCTTGCCTTTAAGAGTTCATTGTTCAATCTTTGGAAATAATTGTTAACGCAGGAATCGAACCCAATAGGTTTTCTATATGGTTTTCATAACCCATTGGTTCGGGTTTTTACCAATCATTATCGGAAAGTAATAATCGGGTAAAAACCCATACCCATACATTATTACTTTCTTTTATCCTATCTATCATTATTCAACGATTAAGCAGTTTCAGAGCCTTGAAGTACCGTTGTTATTCGCAACACGGTAACAGTATCGAGGGCCCAATTAAACTTCAAATTTAACGTTCCGGTTCACCGCTCCACGAGAGCGTTCAGGTCGAGGGCTTAAAACGCAGGTTAACCGGATATTGCCCTATATACGGAAATGTATGGAAAAAATGCAATGGTTTGATAAGGTCCATTTAATTTACAGTCCGTCGCTTTTGAGTTTGCAGACCATCCGTCAGAATATCAAGGAAAGAAAGAAAAGTTCTAATATTTGACGTTTTTATTTTGGATTTTAAGTTCTAGTTGGTGATTATATTTGCGAGTCCTGTGTTTTTGAAGCAGTTATCCAAAGAAAAAACTTTCCTTGGACATTGCATTTAATTTTCTATAAACAGCCAAACCCGGAAATTGGTATTGGTGCCGACTGGTTTCGCACCCATCGGATCCCTTCATCAGGACGAAGGTGGGATTACTTACCGGTCATTTCCCGTCCCAATGGTATCATACGTAAATTAACGTAAACTTTTAACGTAAAGAACAAACCTATAATTTCATTTTAATTTTAGCCATTTATAGAATACATTATCAGTTCTCCGCCTTCATTATCTATATCAATTTGATCATTTCCTTTCAATCTGGATGTAGACGTAAACCAGACCCACCATAGTTTGTATAAGGTATTTTCTGAAATAAGGTATATATTGGATATGGATTTAGTGTAAAAAAACAAGTTGGATATAGATAGTGTAAATAATACTTTTTGTAGATCAGATCAGGGTTGAGCTTATGGTTTTGGATAACGTTTCATATGGCATTTCCAGATCTACAACATAATTTTCATCAAGAATACTTTATACTTGTTACTTTAGTAATCACCCCAGAAATTCAATTTAAAGTTTCGTTTGGGGAACAACGTTCTATATTTGTTCGTTTACTTCAACAGGTATTCTTTTTTTTCTCTTTAGCCAGAGAATGTCCGTTTGTCAGATTCATTAAACTCACGAAATGGTTTTATAACACGCAATAAGGCAATGCTTAGTTCCGTATAGGCTTTATATAAACTTTGTATTAAAAAGTGAAGGTCGACTTTACGTTAGTAAAGTATAAAAAATGCGATTATGTGTTGTAAAATCAATAATAATGTGGAGAAAAACAATAATATTTGTAAGGTTATGTAGAGCATCATATAAATACTTAGAACCAACATAGACTAATTCTTCCAACAACTATACTGCAAAGAAGAACTAACTCTTTTTGAGGGGACAATGTTTTTGCTTTCAAATCAAAACCAGTAGTCTTAAACATTAAATATAAAATAATTTTAAAAGTGTAAAGAAACGTTTTGTTAAAGGTTATTACAAAAATTATATTTATATTTATGTGTATTTAGGATAGCAATTTGTAATACGTATATTTGATTGTAAACATGTTTTAGCATTACTCTTTTTTATATTTTGTCATTTAGACTTTTAAAGACCCAATTCTTATGTTATAAACCTTGTTTTTCTTTTTATTATTGCGCTTCTTAAATTCTCTTAACCACCAATGGTTGATGGCAGAGAATGCCTTGGCATTAAGTCCGCCATTGTCCTATTTTTGTACAAGAAGTGTAAATAAATAAAAATAAATGACTTTTAAATGATATCACACTAGTAATTAAAGCTCGGTTTCTCAATAATTGAAATTTGTACTTTGAATTGTTTCTTGATTTTGTTATTGTTATTGCAACTATAGAAAAATAGTCACGCTGAATTTCTTTCCGTTCTTCTGATGTCAGAAGCGTGTTTTTGTAATCGGCGAACCATTCTCGACAGTAAATAAGGAGTATAAAGCTTCTTTGTCGAATAAATATACTTTTATTTGAATTTAAAGAATGGCAAGACGGAGACCACAACACTCGTGGGTTAAAGTCTTCTAAGTCAGAATATATATTTTAATCGTAAAGTCACACTGATAGAATGATCCATAAATACAAGAGACAATCAAAATACGAATAAATATCCATACTTTATTTAAAGAACTCTATAAAATTGACTTTTTGGAACACTTGTAATCCAGCTTGTTAAGTGTTTTAGATTATAAACAGACTTAAAACTTCGCTTATCTGGGCTTTGGGTAGTAAAATCCTTAAAGCAGCCTTTGTTCTTTAGTTTTATCCAATAAACGGGACTTCAGACACGATCCAACTTTATATTCCTTTAATCTTGTAAATTATGATGATTGAAATGGTAGCAAAGGTTTCAAAGTAATTTGTTTTGATACTTCATAACTTGCATAGTACTAATATTGTTCCGATTTATTATAATTAATTATTTTAAATCCTCTTTTATAGTGAAATTCAAATTTATAAAATATGATAAAATCATTGATAGAAAAAAATTAATATAACATACTAATTAACTAAGCTAAGTTTGGACGTAGACTTCAAAACAGAGCTTAAGGATACAAATTAATTTAACCCCAAAACGATTATTGTTCCACTTTGTTTGAGAGCACACATTAAGAAAATTCTCAGAAAACGATTACAATATATTTGAATAGCCGTTTGTCGGCCTGTGTTTATATGAGCGAAGAACACGAACCCGATTAAAATGGCTGCCGACCATCGCGTGGAAGGTCGTAAAGGACGTAAGGTCACAATTTAATTGTACCTGTTGTAAATCGAATTGTTTGGAGTTAACACGGTTAAAGGCTTTGCCGCGTTTTCTGTGTAATTCAAATGTTTTCATTTCCATTATTTATACTTTCTTGTTACACCTTTATTTCGTTTTGTTCGATATGTTTTGGTTTATGCTGCCATAGATTCGTAAGCGTACCTATATTTTGGAATGATAATATTTTATTTAAAACGATTTTTAAAATTACAACGTAAAGTTTATGTTCATGTAACAGAATGGAACAAACATTTCATTGGTATATTTTTTTACTGCATACTACAGGGTGGCCCATAAGTCCTTTGATATGAAAAAATATTAAAATAAAACTAATTAATTATGAATTAAATTTTTATTTACAAAAAAGCTAAGAAAACGGAATTATTTTTTGAAAATTACATCTTGTAGATGTAATCCGTTGCGATCACAGCACCTTTGCAAACGACGTCTTAAAATTGTCGATGACTGCGCGGCACGTCACGTGAAATGTTTGCATTTTCCGGATGTTTTAAGGCTCAATTGACCGCGGGTTTGTGTCGATACTTTAGCCTTAAGGTAGCTCAAAAAGAAAATCCATCGGGGCCGATCTGACCAGTGAGGCCAGGAAATTTCCCTTAGAGATCACTTTACCAGGGAAAAAGTTGACGGATAACGGGCAAGCAGTGTTAGAGGTGTGGAGAAGGGTCCATCCTGTTGAAATCACGTCCTGACATTGGAAGCCCAAAAGTTTTGCAATCCTGGTATAAAAATTCTTCGATCATAGCCCATATCGCTCCGACGTAACAGTAACTGCGCGCCCTTCTGCCAAAGAAGAAAGGCCCTAGGATACCATGGGTTGATATAGCCCAAACAGTCACTTTCGGACTATGTAAGGGCTCTGATGCTTAAGTTTTGGATTGATGGGGCTCCAATAGCGGCAAGTTTGTTTACTAACATGCCGTTAAGAAGGAAATGAGCCTCGTCAGAGAACATTATGTTATTGAAGCAGTAAACCGATTCAACATTTCATTCGCATAATTTTGTCTTTGAATACCGTCAGTTTTTAATTTTGAACCAACTGAATTTTCAATTTGTGTTTGTGGTATATGTAAATCTTTCTTTAAAATCCGTTGTAACGATGTCCTGGATACGTTTAATGCCGGCGCCTTACGAGTTGACTGTGTCGGATTTTCGCGAATAGACTGTGTCACTGTGTCAATGTTTTGTTCCGGTACGACGTCCCCGCGACCCAACGGGTTTATCTAATGTCGAACCGGTTCCTCGAACTTAGCAAACCCAGTTCTTGATGTTTAAAGAGTTGGAGTGTCGTCAGTTGTGTAACTTTGGTTCTGGAAATTTACGCCGCGCAACCATCGCAACTAAATTCCCAGAAACCGAAGTACTATCCCGCTTCCCTGCCGCAGCGCGCCCTGTTGTTTTATTCAAATTTTACTTTCAAAGGACTTATGGGCTACCCTGTATTTAGTTCCTTTTCCTTTAATTTGTTCTTCCTATAGTTCTTTTTGTTATAATTAATTATAATTTAATATTTGTTTGTTTAAGAAATAACAGTTATTTTCATGTGGTCAATTTAATTTAGTATAACTTTTGTTTATTTTATAATAAATATCTTAAACTAAAATTTCAAGAGTTAAGAATAATTTTTTAATTAGTTTTACTTAAGTTCATTATCGATTCATTACCTAAGTTATGAACCTTTTCTTTCTAGTATTTTCAACTATTAACCGCGTATAAAGAATGACATGTTCACATTTATTCCAAGTTTATATAATAATTGAAAAGACAGTTTTATGGAATGGGAATTTAAACATTTTAGGGGAATATTAAAAATTGAAGTGTTCAGAATTATAAAAGAAAATTAGTTCTTTCAGATATAATTATTTCAGGATTTTGAAAATGCAAAATTTTTGATATGGAAAGGTAAGGTTTCTTTTTTTAAAGGTATTTTGCGCTTTGATCCTCTAGATCTTAACCTTTAATAAGTTTTGAATTAAAACTATCAACAAAGAACACAAAAAAAAAGATGAATGGGGGACAAAACATAAGTTTCAAATCAAGAAACCGAGGCAACATAGAGTTTATTTTGGCTTTCGTTAAATTGAAACTAACCCAGCTGTCAGTCTTGGGCAAATATTTCGAATCTATGCTAAAGTCGTTTACGGAGTTTCAATCTTGCCGAAGACGTTAATAGGTTTAAAAAAAAGAGATCGCATTAGGTTTGAATTTTGTTCTCGAATTGAGAGGGTGGTAAAAAATTAAAGAGTCACGTTAATGTCAAAACGAGTCACATTATTAATTAAATGTAATTATATTAATCATATTACTGTTGGCTTTAATTAAATTTAAACAAATCTATTTTTGAATGTCAATCAATAGAACTATGTTAACATGTTAGTTAAGAAACTTTCTTAATCAGCGCAAAGCCGGGTACCTAAAATCTGCTCCTATATTTAGCAGCGTTATGATATATGAATTTTTAAAGAATGTTCTGCGATTGTTACAAACAAACCTGTAGTATTAAAAGAAAAATTTAAAGCCTAAGTCAATAATACCCAACGCACACGCCATCTTAAAATAGTGTTTAATTAAATTGTAAAACTAAATTGGAGGGAAAACGTTCTGACGATATCTAAATCGCCAACAATGAACCTCGTGGAGGCTTATCGGCGGAATCACTAAATCAAATCGCGGCCAACGTCGCTATCCGTCCCGGGATAACGATAAATGTGACATTTGGGAGGGAAATGAGTCTTGTCAAAAAGGGGGAGGGGAACGACTTCATCTTAAAGCGAATGATTAATAGTGGAGTGCTCTTTTACATGGGACGAAGTCGACAAAAGAGTACAAGATGTATGCACGTACCGTTGATAACTTTAAATGGAACTTTTAGTAAATATCACCGTCTTGGTGATGCGATATATAGCTATAAAGTTACGGATATTAAAAAAATTTAATTAAGACAATAATTGAGCATATATATGTATATGCATATATTTTTAAACCAAGTAGAGTTGCTTGGAAAAATAAAAAATAAATTTCTATGAATTTCATCAAGTGTAATTATTGATGTTCTATTTTAATAATAAACCCAATGTTCTAGGACTTTTCAGGGGTTTATTGTTAAAGAAAAAATCATGAGTAAATCAATACGATAAATTGGCAAAACTATATTTCTAATTATGCATTTAAATAAACAAACTGATGAAATATGTTCATGGACCACTTCATAAAAATATTTTAAAATTTCTCGAAACGAAATCTTTAAAGATAGTTCTTTAAGAATACTTCTAAAGAATATACAATCTTTTGCAACGGTTTCAATTTAATAGAAAAGGCAAAGATTTATGCAGCGGCGGATTCTATTGAACATCTGAGGCTCAGCGTCGATGTAATAATATAACTGCGTATAGCTAATACTAAAACAATATACATTAACATACAAAGTAACTGATAAAAAAGTTAGGCTATATCTGTTCGCAAAGAACTTGTTTATATTGCGATTTGTCATGTTACGAGGAACAAATATGACGTCAAGTTTCATATACACACTTGACACTATTTAACTTTTTGCCTTTAGTTTCAAATCGGTTTGGGTAGTCCCACGATTGTGTATTTTTAAAGTTAAAATGTGGGTGTCAACGGAAAATCCTTATAGACAAACATATTCATGTGCCCTTTCCTTTTTACTTGCCAAAAATTGCATATTTGGGGCTATTTGGTGGATTTCACTGCAGTACTCATTTTTAAGGTTTAAAACTTACAAATGTTTAAAATTTTTAGGGACGTCCAAGTAATAGCAACGAATGTACAAAACTCGTGTCGAATAATTCGAGTAATTGTGTTTTTCGAACTATTCATGGAATTCGGAATAATTACAAATTTCGAATTATTTAATTATAAGATTCGAATTTTCAGTTAAATATTGATATTCGATTCGATTCGATTCGAACGATGTTCGTAGACAAAGTAAGAATATATGCTATTACTTACTCCGTATGACATTTTCGAAATTTATTCTCTTACTACAAAGTTGATGGAACAAGTAACACAAAGAATTACTGAAAGCGTATTTTGTTTATTCTATTATTGCATTTAGCACTTGTATTGACAAACATGTTGATATGTAGACAATATCTAAATCACCAACAATGAAACTTACATATGCTTAGCATGATCGTATCGCTCATCTGTACCTGGATCAACTGTGATCTTCGTCGTTTTCCCTTATTACACACCTCTTAAAAAGTTTTATCGCTTAACCTATGCTAATCGTATAAGCTATTTTTTTCTAATAAGCATATGATTATAATGTTAACTCCGTAGCCAAGTGGTAAGTCGAATTCTGCGGGGACTCAACAAATTTTCATTGTTGTTTCCTAGTTGGTTAGGGTAATTTGGGCCGATCACCCAATTTTCTAAAAAGTAAGATGATCCATGCGTCGGATGGGCATATAAAAAGTCGGTTCACCCCAACCCACATTAGACCACCGTGGTGGGATACGTTCCATAAACCCTCTAATGGAGGAGTCGAGCATTAGGGGAGGCATTTGTCCAGCAGTAGACTCACACATGCTAATGATGTGATGTATAATGTTAATGCCTCGGTGTCAAAGCAAGTTATTTAAGTATGCCGTGCCAAGAGACATGTTCACATCAATCGGCAGATTATACATCTGATCTTTTCTTGTTTTCACAAAATCAGGTATTTTAAACAAGGCCTCGAAATATTTCAAATAAACGATTAAACCTGATGAACAATTTCGGCATACTAGAAGGCTGTTTAAATTAACAAAAAACCAATATTAAATTAGCTGTTAAATTTGTTAAACGCTGATAAAGGTGCAAAGTTTTGCTATTAGAGCCAAAGAGGATCTGAAAATTATAAAATGAAATTATTATATATGTAATTATTAGTCTTATTAACAGGATCGAGACGTAGGAATTTCTTGTAAGCAAAACAATAATGTAGTGATTTTGCAGGGCTCTGCCAATTAGAATTATTTACTGCTCCACAAAACTGCCTCCGTACCCCAGTGTTTGTAAAACCGGGGGTCGGGAGTTCGAATCCTGCAGAAACAAATTTTCGTTGTTGTTACTTAGTTGTTAGGGGAAATTTACACCCAATTGTTCAAAAGAATGATGGGTAGAAAAGTGGTCCACCTACCAACCCAACCCCTTATATAGGGGGTGTATTAGGGGAGGCCTTGTCCAGCAGTGACCAAACAGGCTTATAATGATGAAAATGATGATGCTGATTTTTGTAATGGTGTTTTTTAGTAACCGAATCTTAAATATCAATTTCAAGTGTCTTAGACACAAAGTACATTTATGTTCAAACATATATTATTGTACTCCTGGACATTTCCAATATTTAAAAATAATAAACATTATATAACGTTTTCAAAGAAGATGGGATTTTTGTTAATAATTTAATATAAGAAGAAATTATTAAAAAAAATCAAATTAATGCAGTCGAACTTTTAAAACGTACAATTTTTAGTAATCAGTTTTCAAAGCCACCTTAAATGGAATTAATTAATCAGCCTATTAACGTTTTTGTCGTTAACTGTTTTAACACGAAACAGTATAATATAAGATAGTATTAATGAATGTGACCAGTATGACCATAACTTCATGTATTTTTTAATTTAGTTATTAATGTTTACTATAAATTTATAATAAATTTATTAAAACATTTTTAAAAATTCTCGTATGTTGCAGCTCGGAGGTTTCGTTGATTTGAAGCTGTATGTTTTGTCTATAGCTTTCATTCATAATTTGTTTTGTGTTGCTTTGTTAATAGTTTTAAGTCATTAACTTATTAAAAAGTTTAAGAACTCATGAGATCAAAGACGACAAAATACCTTTAAAAATAGCATACCATTTTACCATGTCAAAATTTTGCATGTCTACCAATACCATAAAAGAATTATATGGTAGAAAAGAACTAATTTTCTTTATATAATTCATTAACACTTCAATTTTTTTTTAATATTCCCATAAAATGTTTAAATTCCACATTCCATAAAACAATGTCTTTTGCAATTATTCATATAAACTTGGAATAAATGTGAACATGTCATTCTTTATACGGGGTTCATAGTTGAAAATACTAGAAAGAAAAAGTTCATAACTTAGGTAATGAATCGATAATGAACTTAAGTAAAACAATTTTTATGTTTAAACTTCAGAACTAATTAAAAAATTATTCTAAACTCTTGAAATTTTAGTTTAAGATATTTATTATAAAGTAAACAAAAGTTATACTAAATTAAATGTGACCACATGAAAATAACTGTTATTTCTTAAACAAACAAATATTAAATTATATTAATTAATTATAACAGAAAAAGAACTATAGGAAGAACAAATTAAAGGAAAAGGAACTAAATACAGGGTAGCCCATAAGTCCTTTGAAAAGTAAAATTTGAATAAAACGAACAGGGCGCGCGTGAGCGTGCAGGGAAGCGGGAAAATTACATCTTATAGATGTAATCCGTTGCGATCACATCACTCTTGCAAACGACGTCTAAAATTGTCGATGACTGCGCGGCACGTCACTGCTGAAAAGCTTGTCATTTCTCTGCGGATGTTTTCTTTAAGGGCCTCAATTGACCGCGGGTTTGTGTCGTATACTTTAGCCTTAGGTAGCCCCACAAAAAAAAATCCATCGGGGTCAGATCTGGACTACGTGAAGGCCAGGAAATGTCCCCTCTCTTAGAGATCACTTTACCAGGAAAAAGTTGACGGATAACGGGCATAGCAGTGTTAGAGGTGTGAGAAGTGGCCCCATCCTGTTGAAAACCACGTCCTGGAATTGAAGCCTAAAAAGTTTTGCAATCCTGGTATAAAAAATTCTTCGATCATAGCCACATATCGCTCCGACGTAACAGTAACTGCGCGCCCTCTGCCATCCTCAAAGAAGTAAGGCCCTAGGATACCATGGGCTGATATAGCGGCCCAAACAGTCACTTTCGGACTGTAAGGGCTTCTGATGCTTAAGTTTTGGATTGATGGGGCTCCAATAGCGGCAGTTTTGTTTACTAACATGCCCGTTAAGATGGAAATGAGCCTCGTCAGAGAACATTATGTTATTGAAGCAAGTAAACCGATTCAACATTTCATTCGCATAATTTTGTCTTTGAATACCGTCAGTTTCCTTTAATTCTTGAACCAACTGAATTTTCAATTTTGTGTTTGTGGTGCAAATGTAAATCTTTCTTCAAAATCCGTTGTAACGATGTCCTGGATACGTTTAATGCTCTGGCGCGCTTACGAGTTGACTGTGTCGGATTTTCGCGAATAGACTGTGTCACTGTGTCTATGTTTTGTTCCGTACGTATGTCGAACCGGTCTCCTCGAACTTAGCAACCCAGTTCTTGATCGTTTGAAGAGTTGGAGTGTCGTCAAAGTTGTGTAAACCTTTGTGTTCTGGAAATTTACGCCGCGCAAAGATTTGATGAACCAAAAATACTGGCTAATGAACATCGATTTATACCAAGGATGATTCGGAAGCAATCGAAATTAAAAATATCCAAATTTTAATAGAGAGGATGGTTGGTCATTGCCACCTTCCTGGGATCCAATCATTTCAAAAATTAAACACAGAGTATAAAAACTTTTTTGTGAAACCAACATTAAGAAAACGAACGATATGTCAATTTTTTAAATAATAACTGACGGTTATTCGAAACATTGAAATACAGACATATACCAACTTAGTCTGCCCGTGATCATGGATGCTGGAAAGAATCCGAAACGTCGGGAATAAATATATTTTTAAGTAACGCGAAAAATCCGTAAATTAGTGGATTTGATATGAAAAATGTTATTACAAAAAATACAATATTATTGCCAATTAATTTTGCAATGTTTAAAAAAATCATCCAAAATATTAAATGTTTCTCTTCTTTTAAAATTACATCACAGAGAGCCAAGAATTTAATTCGGGTGATATACCAGCATATGTCTTGAAATAAATTTATGCCCTTTGCAACCATCCTTATTAATTACTCACAGTAGTAGTGTAAAAATACTGCTATTTCCTGGTTTGAATGGCGTCGTAACCAGTGTAATTTCCTATTGCAGACTGATGTCTTCTAACTCTGCATTTCCTATAAGCAGGACGTATCAATTATTATGAAGGGAGCGTCATGCTCGATACGTTTCTTTCTTAAATTCTGCTGTATTCCATTAAATTTGACATAATACTTTTTTTTTCTTGCCCACACAGGCAATCGTATAACAAACTCGCTGCCTACGGTGAGACATAGAGTTATGAATGTCGTTTACCCATTAAATACGCTGGCTACGATGCCCTTCAAACCGGAACACAGCAGTGTTGTCACACTACTGCTTTGCGACAGATATAGGAACCGCGGTGGTACCAACCCAGGCGGTCCCCTGTAAAAAAGGGATCTTCCATCAGTAAATCTGCCCAGTAATCTGCTTACTATATGTGCATTATTAACGCTTAGCATATACATTTTGATTAAGCTGCAAGCTATTTTCTAATAAGCCGCTGCTTATAATGTTTACCCGTCAGTGTGAAGGCATCCTATTCACGTATGCACCTCGTGCCTCGGGACATGTCCACATTAATTGCTAGATTATGTGGATAGTGCCGATAGCGATCGTTTTCACGGAAGCGGGTATTTTAGGCATAGCTTCAACTTGATTCAGTTTTTAAATGCTGTATGTTACGTTATTTACGATGAATATTTTTACGACCTTCACTATCACCTTTTTACGACCCTTATGCATATCAGTTTATGGAGGAACCTATGTATGATATTTATTTAATGTATTCATAATCTTAATCAATAAAAATAATATGAAATACGACCATTTGGAATAAGTCTATTTTATTTCAAAGAATCTAAGCCTGTTTATAAGCACTATAAGGAACACCAAGATGAGTGGCTTTTAACTATATTAATATTATTATTATAACTATATAATAGTCTTTAAGCAACTGAATACTAAAGGTTTTTAATGTCTTCCGTTATCACACCGATTTCAAGCGATTTTGTATTTGGGCCACGTTCAAAACGAGCACTGTCAACGAAATAAAGCCTCCCAGTATAAACATATGCACTCTTTTCATTTCATGTTTTCGTTAAAGTTTCATACGTAGATGTGCCAACCGTCAGTAAGCACTTTTTGATATCTATACGTTTGTACCTTTGTTTTAAGTTGAATGTAAGTAAAGAAAAATTCCCGCCTCCGTGTCCTAGCGGTATTGTGAAATCATGTTTTCTGGTTAGTTAGAGCAATTTGGGCCGATCACCCAATTGTCTAAAATGAAAAATGATCCATGCGTCAGATAGGCATATAAAATGTCGGTCCACCCATCACCCGTAATCAATCAGCGCGGTGGGATACGGTCCCAAAACCCCATAATGGAGAAGGCGTGCGTTAGGGAACGCCTATATCCAGCAGTTGACTAACACAGGCTGATGATGATGAAAGGAAAATTTAGTTTTTGAAGAACGCAGTTGCTTGCTAATTGTGTAATTTCATTAGGATTTGTAATGCAGTTGACGATAGCATCAATTTGATTCGACATTAATGTTTTATAACGCAACCAATTTAGATCTACAAAATTTCGAGTTATCAAGCCTTAAATCTTTCCGAATCCAATATCTAACATAATTGATGGGAGATCAGTGTCGCCGGTTCTTCTCAGGTCAGAGGCGTCCTATTCCGAACCGGTGGTAGCGTCCTTGTCAATCAATAAGCGAATGTTACACTTCTATATTGAATACATATATTTGAATTTGAATATGAACATGAGAGTATAGAACTAAACAATCAACGTAAACATATTATCTTAGAAGTAAGCTTAAAATATATAATCCATTAGTTTACGGATTTGTTGCGTTAGGTATATATATTTATTTCAGACGATTCGGATTCCATTTTCTTAATTTTGAACATTGATTTGGCAAAAAGAACTTATGCTGTCTTGTGACTTTGAAGTTTCTATATCTCTGGGTTTAATTTTTAAAATTATTGGATTCCATGCAGGTGGCAAAGACCAACCATCCTCTTTATTAAAATTATGATATTTTTTAATTCCTTTAGCTTCCCGAATCATCCTTAGTATGAATCGATGTTCTTTTGCAAGTATTTTTGGTTCATCAAATATAATGTTTGTCTAGAATGGTCACGAATTGCAGATTTTGTCGGTTCTTACTAGTCTTTTTGTTTGTCCACTGTAAGAGAGACCAAATAAAAAATGTAAACTTAATGTTGTGATATAGGTGGTATCTCAGTAAAGTTTTAGCTAATTCTGTAAGCTCTTTTATATGTATTTTAAATGTATTTAATATACTTTTAGATACAACATGAATACAACGTAATAAATAGATATAAAATAAATATGCCGTGATAAAAAAATCGCTAGAAATACTTCCATATTGTCCCTGGATCAACACTGACTACGAACTGGAATCCACTTTTGGTCAATAATTTGGGAGTCCAAGTCGGCTCAAGTATTGCAGAAGCGTTAGTATTCCTCTTGGAACTAAAGATGATAAATAGTTGTCTGATCTTTACACGGAACGCAGCTGGCAAAAGAATATAACATGTAAACTGATAAAACTTCACAAAAGCTCACTTTAGCGGTTAGTTCCTATTTAACTTTACTACATAAAATTGTGATAAATGATCAATGAATATAATTTAAGGACATTTCTATGAAAAGTGATGGCATTGCATTTTTTGGATTCTTAAAAAGTTTTATAGAAATTTAAAAATTACATTTAGCGATGTGGTCTACATTAATCAAAATTAACGTTTTTTAATCACGAAGACGAATAAAATATACACTACTTCCTTTTTGTTAATATTAAAATAGTTCTGAGTGAAACTTTTACAGCTAAGTTTTAATTGGAAATGAGCCTACAAAATCGAAATATTAGAGTACTGTATAAAGAATTTAGTACGCCTAATTACTTGAAGCACGATAGAACATTAAAGAATCATACTTTTAATTAAAGCGACCTTGAACTGTTTAGCTGTTAAGTGTATTGATTTTAATATCGCGATGTATGAGCTGTATAAAGAAGCCCATTTGTTAAAACTAAGCTCAAAAAAATTCTACGTATTCATTTTTTTATTCCTGCAGTTTAAATTTAATAGAAAGAACGATGATTTATGCAGCGTGCTATTCTAGTGAACATCTGTGAATCGAATATATATACCTTATGTATGAACGTACATGTTTTTGAAATTTCACTGTGTTTGGTTTTATGTATAGCATTTATAAATCACGATTATTTTTAATTTTTTTCATGAAAAATAGTAAATGCTAGAACGTATGTACTTATTCTTTATAGTTGACTATTAGAGCAATGGATGCTAAAACAAAGAGTGGATCTAACTAAGACCTTGAGGACCAATCAAACTTGTATATGTGCCTACAAATATCTACAATAATCATCAATCTATTGATATTTACTCCTAAGAAACAGCCACATAAATCTAATACGCATACACACTTATGGATTTTGTTCACGACAGTCCTGTCCGGTGGTAGGTCCTCTTTTTACAGTAGGCCGTCTGGGTGGGTATCACCGCGGTGCCTATTTCTGTAGTGTGAAAACGCTGCTGTGTTCCGGTTTGAAGGGCACCGTAGCCAACGTATTTACTGGGTAAACGAGACTTAACACCCTATGTCTCACGGTAGGCAGCGCGTTGGTGATACCACTTGTATTGCCAATGTCTATGGGCGTCGGTGATCACTTTCCTTTAGGTGGCCCGACTGCTCATCTGCCTGCGTGTATATGCCATAAAAAAAGTCCTTCTCTATACGATAATTAAATTGCTTCTGATAAAAATAACTCAAAATAATTTGATTACTTTATTTAGTAGCAATTAGTATTTGGTTAAACTACATATAAGTTAGATGCATAATATGACAAATACTATAATGATTGATAAAGAGGAAGAGCCAGTGGCGACTTTTACATGCCAATACCAGTAGTAAGTTAATTTAATATTCGTTCAGTACCTTAATATTTGTTCTTAACCACCCGAATAAAGCTTGATTCCACGGTATTGGGTTTTATGGCTGTATAACACCATTAGTTCACAGAAGTGGTAATTGCTATTTTAATCTGGTAAATCTTGATGCATTTAACTTTTTCATTTATTTTTTTCAAGTAAGCGTTAATAATTACAGAGTAAATTATTAACGCTTAACCTACGCATTTCGTATAAGCTGCAAGCTATTTTCTAATAAGCCGCTGCTTTTAATGTTAATACGTCAGTGTGAAAGCAAAGCTATTTACGTATGCACCCCGTGCCGTGGGACATGTCCACATTAATTGCTAGATTATGTGGATAATCCCGATAGCAATCGTTTTCACGGAAGCAGGTATTTTAGGTAAAGCCTTGAACCGTACGATTTAATGTTGAAAATTAACTCTGTCACATAACTAGGTTATTCATCACAGGTTATGTAATGATTTAGATGGCGCTTTTGTTAATGGAATTGTTGAATCAAATATTATGCTTTATTGACCTTTAAAAATAAGGATTTTTTTGCTTTATTTCTGATTAAATTTGAGCTTATATAACATATATAGTACAGACAGATGAATTGTTTGATTAATTTTACTGTTGAAATCGATATTTAAACAGACAAAATCTATAAGAAAACTTTTTGCTGGTAAAGTAAAGCCTGTAGTCCACTGCTGGACATAGGCCTCCCCTAATGAACGTCTTCTCCATAAGGGGGTTTTTGGACCGTATCCCAACACACTGGTCCAATAAGGGTATCAGCGTTGGTTTGCAGCTATTATCAATAAAACTATCAAGATGATAGTGCGTTTTATTCTTAACTTTTAAAATTATTTAAAGCTGAGTATTGGAATTAATTTTCTCTCCTTGGCTTGCTAAACAGAATCTTCATCCTTTTAAATTTCTTATACATACATATATATTCACACAAATTATTTCTTAAACATATTAATTTACAAAATAATAAATTTAAATAGTTCTATTCTACAAACTTCAATCGACTTGTGCGAAATGAAGTCACGTATTTACAATATTACAAATTCTGCCATATCCTTTTAATTAACTTACTAGTTTATTAATTTATTTCAGATATAACTTGTTTAATTAAACAATGTCGGTTCTTTTTTCTATGTTGAACTATTACATAAAATTTCATAATCTTCAGTTAGAAGTTCACACCTTAGTTAATTATTACAATTCGTGATTTAATCATTTTGTATGTAATAACAAAAACTTTTAATTTACACGTAATAAATATGTTTAATTACTTTCCGCGATAAAATCCGTAAAACTGTAATATTTATCATATTTAGAATTCGCGTAAGCAACGGATTGTTAGAAGTTTGAAATATTAAACGCATTACTGTGATATTTCTCATATGAGTGCGGCCTAATGAAGTACTTTCTCAATGCTAATATGTAACCTGAAGCAGTTGCGTGTAATCTGAGTTTGTTCCGGTTTAAAGGGCACCGTTACTAGTATAATTATTAGATAAACAGAGTTGACATCTTCGTCAGAGTGTCAAGCAGAGAAGTGGCATTATACATGCATTTCTTAAAGCATGGTGTATCGTGTACAATATTATAAATATAGTTATTTTCCGTTTGTTTTGTAAAAAAAAAAATATTTTTATCAAATGTTTTAAACGTACGTTTAAATAATGTTTATGTAGACCATTACTTAACAGATTTTTCTTTCTGTTTCAGGTAATGAATTGTTTTTATGAATTTGTAAAACGGTAAGACAAGCATGATTATGGATTACATTTTTATTAGAATTCCAAAGATGCTAAATATAGAAGAACACACCTAAAGACATTTTAAAGGTAAGTGACACAAATTCTATTACTAATATTTTTATGCATTACTATAACATATGATATTATTAAATTAATTATTACATCAGTAAAAATTGTGGTCTCTATACCATAAAATTAGCAATTATTTTTTGTTGTTTGAAAAATGATTTCTGCTGTATCATTTCTATTTATTACAAGCGACATTATACGTTCTTTTCTTTTCGTTTTTTTAGTAAATTAATACTCAGTCGTCAATATTGTTGTATAGTGGGCAATACCATTATTAGTATAAGAAATCATCTTTATTATATTGGTTGAATTTAATTAACGAGTATTGCAGTTACTGAAAACATTGTATAAGTTTTTGCGAAGTCATCGCATCGGCTTACATCTACTCGCCCTTTTATATTTGGGGCAAATTTCTGTATTCATGTATCATTATAACTGATAACACTTAGTTTACATAAAGATAAACTTGAATTACCAATTATACCTTGAAATAGATGTCTAGATCGTTTGGGAGCACTAACGTTCGACCGATAAAAACGGAAAGACATTATAGACCCGAAACAATTGAAAACGGTACAGCTGTTATTCGAAGAAAAAACCGTAATGCCAAGCCCACTATAAAATCAATTCGGGTTGTGCGTTCATTTTTTATCAGACAAAGGCCGACAGCGGCCGCCTTTTTATAAATAAACCCAAAACTATCAGAGGCAAAAAGTGTCAATCGTATCCTGGCTACTGTTTCGCGTTATATCACTCTGGAACGATAAAAATAGATATGTTTCAGGGCTTGTACAAGTCACGTAGTGACGATTTTTTACGAAAATACAGGCAGCTTGGATTGAAAGTACATAGACTTCTAGATTTTGTGCAGGACAATTAAAAAAAGGAAATATAAATAATAAAATAGTTGTCTTTATAACATACGTTTTTATAAAGCGATTAACTCATTTTGTATCAAATAAGGGTGGGAAAATATTTAAAGGATAAGACACACATAAAAAACCTATTTGAATATCTTCCTATTAATAAAATATTTTAAATAGGATGATAAAAGTTATAGAGTATACGTTTGTTGTTTTATGTTGTAAATCTAATTCAAAAATCAAACACAAATAGCGCAAAATTACAAATAATTCCACAGCTATAATAAGCACAGATTCCCAATATTCGTTCATATTAATATTGATGAAAAGATAAAGTATAACGCCGTGATAAACCGAAATTAATAATGCTACATTATTAAATTAACAAAAACTCAAAGCCTACACCGATCCATACTTTAGCTCTGACGTAACACTGAACATCTATACAACCTTCCTGAAAAGGTTTCAAATTGAATAAGCAGCGTACCAATTAATCAATGCAACGAACGAAAAACACACAGCGCTGATACTGTGCTCAATACCTTTTACCTAAATCAAACGTTTCGAATCCTTTTGCCTCCAAAGTAGATACGAATGGATTGGCCAAACCGACTGTACGCACGCAACTGCTTTTATCAATAGTCAACGGCACAACTACGCTTTGACAAATCATCGCTATTATCAGTGAAATGGAATGTTCCCGCTTTACATTTATTCGTGTTTACAAAAGAATATATTATGGAATTGAATTATAAATTAATATATTATTGTTCTTTAATCTTACTTTAATTGTAATGGCTGTGCCACATTATTGTTTTTCTAATAATGAAAGTGGAGTAATAGTAAGAGTTTAGCTATGTTTGTGCCTAAATTGTGTCGTCAAACCATACGTAAGTATTTATTAATTTTTTATCTCTATTTTTGTTAACTACTGAACTGACTTAAATAAATATATTTGTACATATTCACATTTCGTCGTTTCTATAAGTTTAATATACAATATCTTTGCCTAATATTTGGCGAATCTTAAAGACGCGCCATAGTTTACTTCCTTGCTTCGATTAATAATGTTTGTAATAAGAAAAAAAAAGTTTTTTAAAGTAAATATTCTAATTTATTAAACAGTATTCAATATAACATAAATATTTTAAAAATATAAAGTTTCTATTCTTTATAGATAAGTATAAATAAGATATAATTATTAAAGCAAGTGTATCGGCCTTTGTGCAAAGCAATGAGCATTTTTACAAAATACTCATTTATAAAGTTAATCATAAAATTTGTCTTTTAATGTTCATATTACCGAAATTATCCATTTAACTGAAATAACATTTCCAGCTCTGTAAACGAATGGCACGATATTAAGGCTGAAAATTTTATTTCAAACATTGGCACAGTTTCAGGAAACTGTAATCTACTTTTAGTGCATGCTTTTAGCTATAAACCTAATCATTGAATCATGTACAATAGTATTTTTCTGTTTTTGTTTATTGGACGAAATATGTGTACGATTATCCTTTCATAAACATCTGTGATAACTTATTTACTTTTTAAATATTTTCCAAAAAAAAAAACTTTAACTGCCTTCGTAACCTAGATTTATGGGCTTGCGCTTTAAAAACCGGAGGTCGTAGATTCAAATCACCACTTTTCTATCTTGTTTCCTAGTTAGTTAGGGTAATGCGGGCTGATCTTCCAATTGCCTATAAAGTAAGATGATACATGCGTCGGATAGGCATGTAAAACACGGTCCTCTCTCCGGTCATGTCGGTTATTTGTCCCGTTTTACGTTACGTTTTATGATTGAATCACGTTGGTGGAGTGAACCGCTACAACCCAACGGAGTCGAGGGGCTGTGCAACTTTAGTGTGCACAGACTTCACCTCTTATTTTGGCTTAGCTCCGAGGAACCCCTGAAGGAGGACCTCGGCTCGGGCTGCCATTTGTTTTTCCCGTAAGCGTGCTTGATCGAGGGTGCCCACGAGGGCCGAGCCTCAGCTCGATCAGCCGCTGACCTGGTCCTTTCCGAACCCGTTAGCCACATGTATCGAGTTGCTTTTAGGACTTACTTATGGTGAGTTTTTACCCGACCTATCTGTTTAGTGAAAACCGGCCCGGCGAGTGCCGGTACCTAGTGTACGCAGTGAATAGTTGCCCTCGTCGGCGAGGGTGGTATGTGTTTCGAAGCTGTGTTTTTGCACGAGCTTGCTTGAGTGTGATTTCGTCATCTTGCCCTAATATGGCATGGCGCGCTCGCCTGAACCGTTTGTGATTTCTGAGGGATATACTTGGTACGTAGTCGTCGGCGCTACGTTATATTTAACTATGCTGCGTTATAGATAAGGACAAGTAGGCTAATCAGGTGTGTTGGCAAGATTTTATGACGCAGTTAGAAATTCCATCGATTATCAACTCGACTTCAGTCTCCATAACCGGTGAAGTTAAATCGCGCGGTGGTATTTTAATCAATCGGTCGACCTCGCTCTCTACCTTGCGGAGATGAGCGGCGTCCACCGGTTGAGTGCTGGGTGTGCATTAAGCCTCGAGGCTGTCGGCTAGGCATTCGGCCTTTTCTTCATCCAAAAACGCTGGTGTGTCCGAGCTGGGTTGGGTGAGTGGTGGCATCGCGGGGATTCCGGTGCCGCCTTTTACGCTTTTTGGAATTCGCCAGAAGGCGAAATGGGTGCATATTGCTGAGATCATTATCCCACCGATCGTTCCTGAATTCAGATATGCGCGTCTTGGACTGATGTTCAAGAGCACGTAACTGCCTCGGTTCCACTCGGTTGGATACCAATGATAAGCACGAATCACTGCCCTCTTAAATCGCAAGAGGTCCTTAATGTCGCTTGGCAAGGCCCAGCGGGGGTTTTCCTCCACTGGGACCTGCCTCGAGGAGACCTCGACGACACTTTGGACGTGCATTGTGATCGCATGAGCGACAAGATTCGTATCATTAGCGCTGTGCAGGACTTGAGGGATGGTATTAAGGTGGGGTGAGCTAGTGCAGTCTAGCTGAGACTTGAGCTTACGCCAGTCGACAATGGTCTTAGTGATGGTATTAGGTGAGTCCGTGGGTCCTAGCTTGAGTACTACGGGGCGGTGATCTGAGGTGAGGTCCTGGAGGACTTCTATGCCTCTGAAAGTGAGGTTTATGTTTCTAAATAGTGCAATATCAAGCACATCCGAATTTTGATGCACTTGGGGTGGATGATGAGTGTGGTTCATAGTGGCCCCTGACATTTCTCATGATGTTGTAATTCGCGATTTTAGGATCGTTTCTGCCAGGTTTAAGGAACTAGTAGAATGTCTACGTCGTTTTCTCGTAAAAAGTTTGAGATTTCGGTCTTTTTATCCGCTAGACCGTTCGCGTTGAAAAAGACGATGTTAATAGCGCATGGGTTTAGACGGCCCGGGACGTTGTTACAACTCGTTATGGGTGTACTAGCCATGTTGTCCCGATATTAATTCAACTAGGTGTCTATACTTCCGGTGTATGGCCAAACACGCGCCGAAGTTTCCGACGACGGCGTCGAATTCTTCAGTTAATCGATCGAGCTCTGCGAAGTCGATCTGTCCGGCTACTTGTTCGAGGTTGCTCCCTGCGCTGCCATTGCTATGGCTAGCGTACTGGAGCGCGTGTAAACCTAAAATAATTGAGAGCTCTGGCGCTTTAGGAGCGCTAGGTGTATACCTAAGTTGCTGCCAGAGCAGCAAACTAGCGTTAAACGGAAAATACTACAGAATACACCTAGCGCTGTCACTGTAGTACTGCACGGCGAACACGGGGTCTTATTGCTTCTTGCCACTTGACGGCGTCGGGGGGAGGGCGTGGCCACGGGTAGGCCAAGCGGACGGCGCAGGTAGCAGGAGGATCGAGCAGGCTTGTTTGGTCGATCAAGTAGTCGATCCATCGGGCTAAGACAGTATAAAGGAATAGGGAGTACACCTGTTTACGTGTATACGTAACAATTTTGCACTAAAATATCTCTTGAGCAGTTGGCTGATCTGTAAGATCGGCCGCCATAGTAGGTATCGACTCATATGATGTCCTTAATATTTATTATCTAAACAATTTAAAAGAAAGCAAAAATCAAGATGTTGGTCCAGTTATATATGATAATAACAAAAGTTTTTGCCCGCAATAATTAGCATAAAAACTTTTATTTAACAGCTGAAATGTCTGTCTTTATCACGATATACATGTATATGACAACGCAGATCTTTTGTTCATGTAACATTGTTATATACTGCAAAGTAAGTAAGTATAAAAACTCTCGGCAACATTCTGAAAAAACTAAACACTATTAATACTTTATGTATTATTACGTTAGTATTATTATTAATAAGAATTCACATTATTTAAAAGTAATCAGCGTTCAAAAGGTCATAACCAATACTGTTTATAAACGAAATTAAGTCCATTCGACAATAAGGAAGTGGTTGGCTATCGAATGTTCAGCTGTAATATTAAATAATGAAAATGAACGTCGAAAACGCGGCACGGAGTCGGCATTGACGGCAAATTGAATTGCACCATGTTGTTCTCTGTAACATTATGTACACCTGGGGACCTCTTCGCTTCCTGCCCATTTTCGTGGAGTGTATTCCGTTTGCGATGTCCAGTTGTGCAACTTGTTTATATTTTATACGAGTAGGTTTACGCTAAACGCTTTAATTGATTGAAATTAAAAAAAACATACATAGTTTTTGATTCAAAAGGTAAAACGAGCCTTAAAAATTTGAAAACAAATAAAAAAAAATTTAAGCTTGTATTAGTTATATCAGTACTAGGCCTTACTTAGGTCTTAGTCAATTAACAGGCTTAAAATTGCATAAACATAATAGTTCTGAAATATTTTAATTCAATATTATATTTCTATTCATTTAAACGGAAAGCTGTGACAAAGTTTCGTTAAAACACATAAATGGATTGGAAATCTAAATATTACCTCGTTTATAGCTCATCAACTCAAATGCATCTGAAATGTTTCCACTAAAACAAACGAATTCCAAATACTACTATATATGATTTAGTTTTAACATCGTATAGTTGAGAAACAAACAAACAATTCGTTTCATCCGAACGACTGGAACCGCTGTCAGTTGTGAGTGACGAAACAGCGAGCAACAAACAAAAGAAGGGTTAACCTCAGCCGACTAATATTCCAGCGGATCCATCACGAATCAGTGGTCTGAAAAACAACAAATGAAACGCTACTAGCCAAGGGCGGCGACGATGTTACGCGAACGTGACTAAAGCGACACACGACTGCATGACGTGCAGGGCGGGGCGGACGCGGCGTGGGGCGGGCGATGAGCGGACAGCGAGTTGAGAATACCGATATAAAACTATTTTTTTGTGGATGAGTGAGAGCGTACCACAAATAGTAACTGATGAACACTTTTGAAAATTATAGTAAATATACATTACGGCTTTAAACAATAGAGCTAATCAAGAATTCGCTCTTAATGGCAAGAGTTTTTTACCTCGTGCCATTTGAACCGAATCACAGTACCAAAAAAAGTAATTGCCAGGTAAAATAAAAGGCAAAAACTTAAGAAATTAAAAAGGCTTTGGTTTAATTGTAACCTCAAAATAATAATCTCTCTCTATCTCACTTACTAGTCGATACATACGCAATGTTTCAAATCAATGCGTTCTTCCCGAGATGACCCACGGGGCTGAAACGTAGCTGTTAACTGTAGGACTGGTCCACTAGTTTGTCGATGCTCAACGCCTTATGGAACGCGCTATGCTCGGAGTTTCTTTATCCGATAAAATTTGTAATGAATTAATCCGGCGCAGAACAGAGGTCACTGACATGGTGCAAAGGATTAGCTCGTTAAAGTGGCAGTGGGCCGTTCACGTGACTAAAAGAACCGATGGTCGATGGGCCAATAAGGCTCTGGAGTGAAGACCACGTTCAGAATAACGGAGCGTTGGTCCACCCCCGACCAGGTGGGATGGCGACCACCGTGCAGTAGACGGTTCAAGTTGGGGAAGCATTATGGTGCCTATTATTATAGCAAAGCGTGCACTACTACATTCTGGATGTTACGCAGCGTAACCAATGTATTATTGAGTCAATGGGTATTTTCATGGCTGGCTGTACTTGATTGTGTCATTTCATTGAGGTAAAAAAACTCATTATTTTAAGTGCATGATTAAATTTAATATTATCCATGGGTCTGTCAAAATTCTGGATTGCATAAAACTGTAATGACATTTATAACTCGATTCTATTTTAATTAACATTTAAAATAAACACTTCTTTTAATCGCGCAGAGGTCAATGCAATAATTTGGTTTGCTTCCTATTTAGCAACTAACAAAAACCCATGGGGATAAAGAGTTTTGCAAATCTTTATGTCCTCCATAGGTTTTCATAGATATAAAAACTAAAGGTTTTATATATCTATGATAAACCCAGCCTTTATCATGTGAGGAAAAGATTATTGAAAGTTATTTATGATTCGTAAATAATAATGTCATTCCGGTTTTTCTGAGGATACAAAAATTGGTTTCAATATTTAAAAATGCCTCAATTCAAGCTATTAGACGGAATAATTATAAACACCTCAAAGATATTTATACGTTTAGCGTTACTGGAATAGTTGGTCCGATTCTAAAGGACTTTCACTAGAATATTTTTTTTGTTTTTCCGTCAGAGGTTACACCACCTCCGGCAGACGTTTATTGTTCTTTATCACATTTTTCCAAGTTGTTTTAGCTTATTTAACATTTTTTTACTACATAAGTTGGAATTTGCTATTTGATACAATATCACATACATAAAATAACTATCATCCTTTGATTACTTAAAACTAATTACAGAAACAGTATTTTTTTATATATAAAGTAAAGGGACGAAAAAAATAAAACAATAGGAAAATAGAAAAAAATAACAATAAAATTGCAATATAAAATAAACAAAGAAATTAACAGAGAAACAATAACGTTTTTTACAAATTTTTCTTTTCACAAGACTACTTGTAACTACTCCTATAAAAGTAATTAATTAACTGTTATAAAAGTAGTTATAAGTAACAAATTAAAATACTTATACAAGGTAGTAGAGCAAAGAACGTCATCAAAATCAATGTATACATGTATATTATAGTAACAGAAAATAAAATTTGTAAACTTGCATTTGTCCAGCGCATCCTATGGACTATTGTTAAACCATTTAAGGTTCAAATTTCACTAGAAGATAGCTGTTGTAACTGAAAGTAACCTAGGCTACATTTCTTTGGGAAGAAATCTAACATATTTTTTACATACGCGGACAAGTATTATATTTTTTAAAACAAAAAAAAAATAAAGTTATGCCTTCGTATATTTAATACTGCACGAATAGTTACATATTTAAATTATATTTCACCAGCTTGAAGAAAATTTACAACCTTCAAAACCCCAAACTCAACTGAAGTGACTTGTGCTATTCCAACTGTAGATCACCTCGATAAACTTTAAATTATTGTTCCAATGCTATTATCTTTAATAAATATACAAAGTAAGTTTTAAATCTTTTTGACATTTGTTGTCGAAAAAATTTAAATCTACAACGTGTACCCGCTGTCTTCTGTGACTCGGTCGTCGCCCTAATATCCACTCGTTTGTCTGTTCCTATCAAATTAGCCGGCAGATTGCCCCTTTGGCCCGCTAACGGAGCTTAATGCGTTGCGGCCGAGTTTATAGCCCGTTTAGTACGGGCATTAAAGTTTTCTTTCGCTTGCTGTTATTAGCAAAATAAGTATTAGGATAGCGGTAGGCCTATGGTAGAATGATTAGCGTTAAAGTACAAAATAGGAATAACATTATTGACATGCTTAATAACTAGTGTTATCAATAGCACTTGGTTTGACATATTCAAGTTGCATAGACAAGGTATCAATCGTTAATTAACGTAAATATGTAATGCAACGCATTGTTCTCGCCATGTTAGGAGTAACCGATTTAATTTAATGTGTCAAATATTCCAAGTATTTAATCTAGAAAACTTCTAATAACTTTTAGATGGTGTGTTTAGAACACATAGTTGTATAGCAATAATAAAATTAACTGAAATAAAAATATGATTATTTTGATGGCCGTTTGCTTGTGTTACATTACAGCGACGATACTGAACGTATTGATACTAATAAAATAAAATTACCTATTTGTTGTCAGTTGAATATAATAATTTAACAGCTGGCGATGACAAGTAGTTATTAAAATAAAGATATAAATTATTTATTTTTATTTTCATGCAATAAAAGAATGATCGATGAGGCGTTTATTACTGATGTTTCCTACATATTATTTAGTATGGGTTATTTTTCTAGTATATTCTTAATATTTGAATGTAAAATAAAAATAAAAATTGTATTTAATAGATCAAGATGACGTGGACCACAAATAACAACCATTAGAAACATGGAGTGTTTTCTGGCGTGCGTTATTGTATACTAAGTGTAATATATAAAATCTCATCATATAGAAAGCGTAATTACACAGATACAATATCACATACATAAAATAACTATCATCCTTTGATTACTTAAAACTAATTCAGAAAGAGCATTTTTATATGTAAAGTAAAGGGACGAAAAAATAAAACAATAGGAAAATAGAAAAAATAAAATAATAAATAGCAATATAAAATAAATAAAGAATAATAGGAAACAATAACGTTTTTTACAAATTTTTGGTAATAATGAATAAAAAAAACTCTTTTACCATATTCAACGTTTGCGAAAAAAAATCGTTGTATAGCTATAGCTAACTTCAGCGTGTCGGTATATTGTAACATGTTCACTCACATAATTTTAATACCATGATATATATATATATCATCATCATCATCATCATCATCATCATATCAGCTTATGAAAGTCCACTGCTGGACATAGGCCTCCCCATGAGCCGCCAAGAAGTACGATCCTGCGCCACCATGAAGACCAATTTCCCGCACACTTGCACAGGTCGTCACTCCATCTCGTGGGGCTCGTCCCGCACTGCGATGGCCAGTACGAGGCTGCCACTCGAGAACCTTTTTCCCCATCGGTTATCGGCTCTACGAGCTAAAATGGCTGGCCCATTGCCACTTTAGCTTGCTAACTTTGCCTGAGCTATGTAGGTCACCATCGTTCTGCTGCGGATGTCTGTATACGCACTCTGTCACCTAGCCGCTCCATAGCTCGCTGAGTGACTTGGGAGCTTCCTCATACGCCAGCAGTGAAGGTCCTTCACTATATATATATAATATATATATGTGTATTATTATAGCACTTTAAACACATAAAGATAAAACTACTTACACTAAGAAAGGACACAGTCTATTAACAAACAATACTGCGACGTTTGTCCCATTATTACACGATTGCCGTAATAGAAGAGGCTTTTACTATAGAGCTCTTGACGTTATTCAGTAGAACGGATTCAATGTACAAAGGTTTCAACCTTCTCTAGTACGGAAAGCAGTTTGCTATTATACTAAATTCAATGTGAATCCAATATTGGCAGATGTCTATACGAAAAACCTCTTTTATAAGGTAAAAAGCGTTGTTGTTGTTAAAATTGTGTGTAAATAGTTTGTATAGTAATAAAGCTAATTATATCTGGTATAGAATAAAGTATAAATATACTTATCCATATAAAATAGTGATTGAAAAGTCAGTTTTAATCAAAAAAACATTTAAAAAAAAAACAATTGCACATCTTGCATCTTATAGAAATGTTTATTGTGTTTTTCAATAAAAATCAACCCTTAATTCTTATCGATATTACTTACATTACAATTGATGTGTTTTCTGTTAGCTACAAAGGACATAACTGCGACACAAAGTTTTGAACAGGCAGGATTATAACCTATATTACTTAATCATTAATAAAATTAGGTTTTAAAACGGTATTTTAGGCCACATAAGCCCTGAACTTCATTTTCTCCAAGAAAATAAAAATGTCAAATATTACAACTTAGTTTTTTTTTTCATATTTACTTTTAGTTTCTTTAATAATGACTTTCAAATATTTTGCAACGTCCGTGGTAAAGGGCCAGGCAGGAAAAGGTTTTAGTAAAAAATAATCACTTTATTTTCTCCTAGTACCAATCGTTACTTCGTTTTATTGTCCTTTAACAACCCTTAGATATAATCTACCGTCTAGTCTACCCCAGACTACCTCATAAATAAATAAAGAATTTAATAATACACGACGTAAAAGTTAACGACCACAAGGCCCATAATAATACTAAAAGGTCGAAGGTACTATTCCGTAAGTCCTCGATATAATCTCACCGCTTTTACCGCTCGATATCCAACCACAACTAACTCACTTTTTACGATTTCAAAATGACCCTCGACCCCCGCAAAATATTGCTCTAATTCGACGTTCATAAAACCATATTGCCGTCCGTCGGTCGAAGAATAACGACTGAGTCGTTACGGCTATTGGATTTTCAATTTTATATGCTTTTTTTATAGAACTCATTAATATCTGATATTCGTGGCAGTCGGGTCAACGACCGTCACCGAATCGTTCGTATAATTCGGCATACATCTTACTTTGGTGTCACACCACATACGCGAAATTAAAGCGTATTGCGTTTAATGTTGGATTTATTGATTATAAATGTATATCTGGCAGTAATGATTAGGTCCCGCATCATTATGTAAGTATATAGTCAAAATGGAGGTTGTCTTTAACCCTACATTATTTAGAAAACGTGAACATGAAGTTAAGAGTTTTTTTTTTATTATTTTAGCTTTATCTGTATTTATTTATTATTTACCGTTATTCACGTGCCACATTAACCCGTAGTTTAACCAAATCACACTTGGAATTGATGATAATAAAGTTACCCACGTCAATAGTCACCGAGACGTCAATCAATGAGTGACAGCTGAATAGAATTTTCTTTAATTTTCAGTCTAGTTTTGCTAAAACTGTTAATAGTTGTGACGAAGACCGCTTGTCTTAGTTTAAACGAATTAAGCCAAATCATTAAGCTGAACTTTGTAAAACGCTATTCATTTAAAAGACAAGAGCAACAAGTGAGTTTGCCTCCGCAGTCTAGTGGTAAGGGCTATGCTTAAGAAAGCGAAGGTTGTGGGTTCGAGTCCTGCGGGGAATCAACAAATTTTCATTGTTGTTTCCTAGTTGGTTAGGATAATTTGGGGCAATCACCCAACTGTCGGAAAAGTAAGATGATCCATGCGTCGGATGGGCATGTGAAAAGTTGGTCTACCCACCAACCGGCAAAGGACCAGCATGGTGGTATACGGTCCAAAAACCCCTAATGGAGAAGGTGTGCATTAGGGGAGGCCTATTTCTAGCAGGGGAATAGCATAGGATGATGATGATAGGTGAGTTTTACATTAACTAAAAACTAATGGAAAGAAAACTCTAGTATATCATATAAAATAAAATAGTTTTCATCCCTCAGCTTTATTAGCGAAACGAAAATTTGCTACGTATGGCCTAATTAATTTTGCTATCATAAAACCCTTGTCGTTGATTTTAGTATGGAACTATAAATGAGCGGTAATTACCCTTAGTGGTTTATGTGTCAATAAAATAAAAAAAAGAAATAGATAATTGTGGTATTTATAAAATTTTGTAAATACTATAGTGAAAAGAAATATATATATATAAATATATAAAAGAAAGAGTTTTTTTGCCAGTTTTTCAGGACAGGTATAATTTTTTTAACTATTGATTTTTTTTTTACGTTTATTATATATTCACATTCAGTAAAGGTAAATAATTATATATTTAGTAAAGGTGAATAAATATTTCTTGACTTTCGTCTATGCCGGTAATGTATAGAACGGCTAGGGCGTAATGCGTTCATGAGCGGGCGGCGGGTAGACTAACCAATCAACGCGTACGTATTATATTTTTATTTCTTAATCGAATCAATTCGCGGTTTTTAAAAATAATTGTTAACACACTACCCGAATATTTTTGAACTAAGCGACGTCCATTCGCCTACCACGCGCGGTCCACTGGCTGACGCGGCGTCCGCCCGTGGTCCCGTTGAATTAGTACGGACTGGCTGTCGGGTGGCTCTAAAGATCGCTGACCTTGAGGCAAATACGACTAGCTTAGGCTCTTGTAAGGTCTACATTTTCTTGCACATATATATTCCACGTTAATAGTTATTACTTAGAGCGTGGTCGGTGTAATGACGGTCAAAATTTTAACATTAAATTTTTTTATAAATTTTAAGATTGCATCGCATGTTATTAGACATCGTAACATTGACGTTAATCAATGATTATGAAGGTTTTATTTTTTTTCTAGCATAATTTAGACGCCCGTATTTATAAAACAGTTTTTTTTTAAAAACATAGCTCCTCATCATATATTTTTTTGGAAGTGCCACAAAAAGTAATTACTTTAACACCTAACTTTCTAGACCGTTAGTTATTAGGGCTTCAATAAATACTGCAGATACGAAAAACTTCGATAACGTGTTGCTATTACGTTGCCCTGGTTCCTTTCGTTTATCTCCTTATCGTAATTTCCTATTCACGTCTTATAGACGGTATTAACCAGATGTCGGATCCAATGTTCTGTTCTCGAAGGGTTTGGGCATAAATTGCTAAGGGACATTGTATATTGCGGATGTTTCCTTTCATCCTATAAGGATTTGTATTGAGATGTTTGTATTAATTGTAGACAGAATAATTCCATAATGAAAGCCTCAAGATAATGTTTTAATTAAAGTCGTTAAAAAAAAAATTCTAAAGACTTGCTAATTTGTATGCTATATATAAAATCTAAACTACTATACTGATTATCAAATCGCCAATACAAAGCTAAATCACTTACAATGAATAACGTAGGCAACATTTGTAACTAGAAAAGATATAAATTCTTAGAAATTTTTACCAAATCAATATCAAGTGTAGACATAATTTTCCATAAAATATTTTATATCGAATATTCAGTTACAAAACTGAATTTAAAAAATCGCAACCTTAAGTATAAGACTGGCTTAACATCAATATATATTTTTTTAAATCTAACCATAAATTCTTAAACCTAAAATGGCGGATAAGAACGCCACTACAAAATGTCGGAGGGGCTTAAGCGTAAAGTACGCAAGATAGACTACTTTAATCGCCCCGGCGTAGAATAACTTGGATCGCTGGCCAGCTACTAAAGATACGAACGGAGAAGGGAATCTATGATTTACAGGAGCTCTCACTTAACTGGTCGATTCGCTGAACTTGACATACCGGGAGGTGGAAACGCAATTACCTGCCACTTTTCTACGTCACTGATTTATTTCCTCATTATGAGATGTATAAAGACGATAACTGATGTCTTCTCGATAGTAATATGAACAAAATTTCTGCACACAAATTGTAGCTATGTTAACTTATTATAGTAATGTTTATGTTCTAGTATGATCATTCATATTTGTTTTACTACATAAATAGCATTGAGTTACATACAGTGAGAGGTATAGAATTTCCAGTTTATGAGTAATTAATATATATATCACAGGGTCGGCTTCTAATCCATCCAGATTTACTTGAATAACATTTTTTACGCAGAGTGATCTGATCTCCAAAACCCAACAGGGAAACTGCATTCTAAGGATGAATTAGTACTCAGTAAATTTAAAGAGATTGACTTCCTATAACTACTGCTAAAGTGGGGCTAGAGAACCGGGACCGACTTTTCACATGCCCACCCGACGCATGAATCATCTTACTTTTCAGGCAATTGGGTGATCGGCCTATATTGTCCTAACTAACCAGAAAATGTTTTTTTTTTTTTTGCCTGTCTATCTGAAAGACAGATAGACAGACAAAAATTAAAAATAAAAATGGTTTTGTTTTAAGTAACGGGTTTATATCTAATTAGTTTGATGTTAAAAACAGACACTGGAATATTATTTATTTGTTTAGATGAGTTACATTAATAATATAATCTCTGAGACCTTTATGTATTGTTTTAGGACAAATCTTTAAAAGAAAATAGATCGCAAACATCGATTTCATGCACCATAGTTGAACTTTATGAATATAAATAATGGTATTGCTGTAATAGCAAAACAAAGTGCACTATTCCGCTGTACATAACAGGATGTGCTTGAGAACTGTTCTAGAGAACTAAAGTCGTTTCTATTTGTTATCGATACAAGTTTACTGAAAGTTTTATAAGTTAAATTCACGTCAGAGTCGTAAATTTATTTTCACTACTTTTTTATCGTTTTAATATAGTAATAAACGGTCGCAAAGGCCAAGTCAACGTACAACTTAAACGTATTTATACTAGAGAATACATACTTTATGCTTATGTTGAAATTAGAAAAATATAATTGTACGATATTAATAATACAACTTATTATATCATTATGTCAAGCTACATAATATAATAAAAAAACATTTTATCTGATACAAAATCATTTCAGAACATATAATGCATAATCCTTCAATTTTCATCGTCTTTTAAATTTCCGTCAGCAAAAAAAGTTCATCATCCTTATCAACCTATGTAAGTCCACTGGTGGACATAGGCCTTTCAAATTTCAAACAACAAGTGCAACTCTAAAGAGACTATTACCAAGTATTACTAATCCTGGGACTGAATATTAAAACCTTACATTAATCAGATACAATACAATCCCTGCCTCGGGCACGTGCAATGTTCGTTAGTAGTTAAAATATTCCCTTTTCATCTGTAATGGAAGCAACCTCAGCGCTGTAACAGATCTAAGAATTACAGGAAGTGCCCGATCACAAGGTCCAATTACCATCCAATTAGCGAAAATGAGCGAACGTAATACGACCAACTAGAACTGCTGATATTGCAATTAGCCCGACTTAGTTTAATTGCGGATTAAATATGTTTTGAAACGGAATTTATTTACACTCAAAACTTCAGGAATAACGATTTTGTTAGAATAATGTTGTTGGATATAATTTCGATGTTTATATCTAAAAGTTAATCAGTTTATATACCAAATTTTTCAGCAAATTTGGTTGTCAGCAAAGACTGGTGAAAGTTATTTATTTAACATATACAAGCACCGAACATGTTAAGTAATCTATATAAACATAAGCTAGTGACAATTTCAATTTGTTCACATCTAGTCTCCACTACGATAGCAATCGTTTCTTGGGTAATTAAACGTATTAAATAACAGCAACAAATACTAAAACTTCCTGTGACATTATTGTTTCCTTAATCAATAAATTATTTGTGGCATTGCAAATTATAACAATTTGACAAATAGATAGATCAGTGACAGCTTAGATATTTTTTTTATAGAAAAACGATTCGGGTAATCGTGGTTACTTATAAATCAACATTTATTCCCGATAATAGATGAAAACGATACATATTTCCTTCTGGCGAAATATATTTGTCATTTTAATAAAACAATTCCTCAACAAAAAAAATATTTTCTCTGCTTTTACTTTTTAGTTAGGTAACACAACTGAAAGGAACACAAAAACACAATTAAATTTACGATCCTTGTACTATTAAATATTAAAATTTGTTAACAAAGGAACATTCAAGATCCAAAAGCAGACAAAGAAAATAATTATTCTATTCGTCGGCATAATCGCCACTGTAATGTGATCATTTTCGTAAAATGTAAGAAAAAGAATCTTAGTCTTTGGACACAAAAAATATCAAAGTTCATTCTCTACTAAACGTTATCATTAATTATTAGAACAGAAGTAAAAGGTATATTTTCTCAAACTTCACCTTTTGAAAAATCATTTTACAAAGTTAATAGCAAAAAATAATATTACTAATAATATCGTAAAAAGTACGTTGACATCGTTATAAAGCTCAATAGTAACTTTGTCATAATCTTATAATTTGAAAAAATATGAATAAAAATCAAATTATAGTACACGAAAACATTTAAGTAAATGCTTAGCCTGAAGAAAAACCAATTTTCAATACTTTGAAGTAAATTTGTAGTGTATGTATATATGTACATATTTATATATATATTTCTTCATGAGTACATATTCATATTTATTTGTATGTGTATAGCTGTATATATGTTCTTGAAGAATATGTATTATTAATTTTTGTTATCTTGGTTTATTTACAGACTAATGTGTAAGTGTCTATAAGTTTTGCAAAATTATACGCCTACCTAATATTCTCTTAACCATCCAAAGGTTAACTGGGAGACAATGCCTTCGGCTTAAAGTCCGCCTTGGTTACATTTATTTGTGTACATAAAGTGTTAATAAATAAATAAATAAATAAATAAAGTAACTGTGTAAAAGTGTACTGAAAAAACTTTAGGCTTTCATCATTACAAAAAGTTTCACGGTGACCTTTTCCACTTTAATTAACAGACGAGCTGAATTTCAACAACTTCTATCAAAATTACAAGCGTCACAGCTACCTTTCGTAATTACAAGGGTCGCACAAAGTATTGTTTGCCGGATCCGTGTAATTACAACTTATCCCTTAATCGTTCTTTTAGACTATTCATACCGACTGTGTTTACGAATAGAATCATTAGACTCATTAGCTCCTTCAGGATTCTCGTCTTAAGGGAAAATTCTTACGCTAATTATTGGTTAATTTTTGAATCTTTTGCGGTTCCTATTAAATAATAATAAAAGTTTATGCTGTCCGTACATATTACCTTTCAATTATTTTGTTAATGATCGTTATGACAACACATGAAATATTTTTCCTCGTTTCGTATTTTTATACAAATTTTTTGGTAACGAAGAAAAATATAATATTTGATCTGTACTATTCTTTTACTCTTTGTTACTTTGGCTGGAAATCTCAACTCCTCAATACTTTACGTAAGTAGATAAACACCGATATAATTAAAAAAGTATATTTTAAAAACTTTCATTTAGAAATAGTAACTTCCCTTTCTACGGCGGACCGCAAATCTGTAGAGTGAAAACACTATAGTGTTCCGGTTTCTTGAGACTCACGGTTGGCAACGCGTTAATGATATTACTGGTATTGCCAATGGGAAACGATGACTATTTTCCATCAAAATATCACTAGTAATTGTTAAACCTAAAATGGTAGATAAGAGCGCCACTACAAAGTTAAAATTGAAAATGAAAACATAAAAAAGAACCTTTTAAAACAAATTGTAAAAATCTTTATGGTACATTTCAATGCTAACGTAGAACAAAAGATTGCCATATGTTATGCTTTTGTCAGTTTATCTCAATACGAATTCTGAGGCCAACGATGTTACCTATAATACCATGTGAGTTGTGCTTAATATTTAAATCCCTTCCACTCAGAACAATTTTAAAGTCTTTGAAAATATTTTTTTAAAACGTTTTATGAGAATCAAATGGTCCGCTGATACCATAGTTATACTGGTATACAGTTTGCTTTGGGATGAGTTTTTTTTATTATATACATTATTAAATTTAAGAAAAGTAGTTGACAAATACGAATATATTTAATTTTTTAGTAAAAGCCCAACACTCGTTTACGTTAACTAAGACTTGACCAAACTAATAATGCTGCCTCCTAGTGGTAATAAGTGGGAGTAAGTTTAAAAACCGGAGGTTCAAATCCTGCGGGAATATAGCAAATTTTCATTTTTGTTTCCTAGTTGGTTAGGGCAATTTGGGACGATCACCAATTGTCTAAAGTAAGATAATCCATGCGTCGGATGGGCATGTAAATAGTCGGTCCACCCACCAACCGTATTGGACCAGCGTGGTGGGATACGGTCCAAAAACCCCTAATGGGTAGCGAGTGTATTAGGGAGGCCTACGTCCAGCAGTGGACTACCACGGGCTGATGATGATGATGATGATGATGACTTTAAATAAATTGAGTTTTAGTCTATTAATTTGTATACAGCATGAAGAAAGCGTATTTCAATGCTTCCTTTATGCTGTATACAAATCTATTAAGTATAATTTATATTTATTAAATAATAAACTGTTTACGACGTTCATGTAATGCTAACAAATCAGCACATCTGCTTTGAAGTAAAACGATTTTGTATACGTTGACTTCACCCACGATAGTAAAACTTAACCGGTGTAAAATAATAATACCACTGCAGTATCAAACAAAGCGCACAATGCTAAAGAAAATGCACCTGAACATAACAGTATATACTAGAAGACCGTTCTATCTAACTTGTTTCTATTTGTTATTGATACAATTTCACTGGAAATTTTATGACTAACATTTAAGTACAAGTAGTGAGCTGTAACAAAATTTGAAATTATTCATGAGACTGTAAAAAACAAATATATTATTGAGTTTTTATCATAATACGGACGGCATAAGTAAATAGTCTAGTTTTAAACGAAAGAAATTTCTTTTTTATTTAAAACGACTTAAATATAGGGTATATCTAAATCAGTCATACTACTACTTAATTATATTAACACGATAATGATAGGTTAATGTCAATGTTTATAAATATATATAAGATATAATATATATAAAATATACATAAATAAAAATAATCTCTTTACACCCAACAAATTTATTCTAAAACTGATAATACACAATACATAAATATTTATCATCGTTACGCATTTTCGTTTGCCGAAAACAAAAAAGAAGCCGCAACACCATTCCGGTTCCCTTTCATCCTTGGACGGAAATTCAAAACGAAAATAGCATTAGAGAAAAATTGGAAAAAATAAATAAATATAATTACTTTATATTCCTATCGTATGAAAACGGTAGGGATATAAAGTCAAAAAAATATACGTAAAATATTTTTTTTAGTGATATATATCTTATTCACTAGTCCATCATTATCATAAACTATTTCTTTAGAACATTTTTCAGACAAACTATTTCATTAAGCTCACACCGAGCTCCAGGCTTCCTGGTGAAAAAAAAGTTAAATAAATAAAGAAGTTGTATCTACCAATTTTATGCAGTTGATACCAATTTAAGCATAAACTTCTTTACAGTGGTAATGGCAAAGAAGTATACATATACAAGTTTTTTTTATTTTACTGTATTTTTGACATTTTGGACTCTTTGGGACGTTAAGCATAGTTTTTGTTAGGTAGGTTAATATAAAACAGCTATATCAAATATAGCATTATCAATTTACGTTTCATTGTTAACATTCAGCATCGAATAGCAGACAAAGGAAATAATTATTCTAATCGTTGGCATAATCGCCCCTGTAATGTGATCATTTTCCTGAATTCTAATAAAAAAAGTAGCGTAGCTTTAAGGAATTTGTTAACGAAAAATATGAAAGAACATTGAGAACTTAGTAAACCTTTTATTTAACATTTAACACAAAATTTACTTCTGCTCAAGTTTTATAAATGTGTTTCGAATTTTATAAAGAAGAGCGATTATAAGAGCTCATAAAACAAATAATTATTAATGCTAAAAATTATTTTGATTTACTCTGTGCTTCTGAGTATTAAGTAAAAATAAAAGTTATTACGTCTTAAAAGCCTAGGACTTAAAAGTTAATCCCATGATTCCAGTTGGTGAACTTGTAACTATCGTGCAAGAAAACATAAATTTATGTCATTAAACTAATATTATAAAAACTCATCGGAAAAAATCTTCAGGCTTACGTCATTGCAAAATGTTTCACGGCGACCTTTTCCACTTTAATTAACAGACGAGCTAAATTTCAACAACTTTTATCAAAATTACAAGCGTCACAGCTACCTTTCGTAATTACAAGGGTCGTACGAAGTATTGTTTGCCGGATCCGTGTAATTACAACTTATCCCTTAATCGTTCTTTCAGACTATTCATACCGGCTGTGTTTACGAATAGAATAATTAGCCTCATTAGCTCCTCCAGTATTCTCGTCTTAAAAAAAAAGCTTTTGCCAGTGAGACGTAAATTATTTAATGTCATGTGATTTTTATTTGGAGTTTCAAAAAAAATCAATTATTCAACATCAGCCTGTGTAACTCCACTACTGGACGTAGGCCTACCCTAATACACCCCTATCCATTAGGGGCTTTTTGGACCGTATCCCACTACGCTGGTACAATGCGGGTTCGTGCATGCATCATATTACTTTTATGACAATTCGATGATCGGCCCAAATTGCGCTAACCATTTAGGAAACATTGAAAATTTGTTGAGTCCCCGCATGATTCGAACCTCCTCCGGTTTCAAAAGCACACGCCATTACCACCAGGTTACAAGGGGAAGGAATAAAATCGTAAACTTAAATATTCCGTTTTAAAATTTATTATAGACATATTTTTAATAAATAAATAAATAAAATGTTCAGAGCATGCTTCTGAACAATTTGATTATTTTTGACTCGCTAAGTTAATATAATTTTTTAATTTCTTTAGCTTCTATAAAATAGTTCAATTGCTAATAAAACATACATTCAATGGCCTTGAGGATACAGAAGCTAAAGAGACAACCAGGCTAAATAGAATCAATGAAATATTTATAACATCTTTTTAATTACTTTTTAAGCATAATACTTTTAACATAACCTCCAAATTCAATATACATGAAAATACTGATAAAACCGTTCTTTGTACGATGTAGTCAAACAGCCCTGAACAAAGATTACATTCAAACCGTGGCCACTGCCACGGAGCGATTTTACAGGTTTGCATTATTACATAGTCCCCAAGATATGTTTTTGTACCCGTCGAAGCGGGGATTGCCCCGGACGTTTTTTATTCCACATTTATGGCATCGAATACGTTACGAGCGCACGAAGCGATGTATTTTAGTCAAAGTTAAGTAATACCCATGTTTTTGTATCATTGCTGAACTTTGTCTCTCTTGTCGTTTCTAATACGTACTACTTGGTACATTTAGTTTTTTAAAGTAGTTTCTTTCTAATATTTTCATTTGATAAAAATCAAAAATGAGTGTAAAATCGGATATCTAATCAACCCATTCTAATAATAGTTTTAGCTGAAAATTTCGCTTTTATTAGCACTGAAAATTATTACGTTTTATTAAATCAAACCATCAATAAAGATAAAAAGGAAAAAAAATATTTGTTAATGTAACAAAGAACTTGTAATTAAAAAAATATTTTTTGCTGCTGGCGAAATTTTGAATTCCTTAAAAATAACAGGTCTCTTTCTTATTCAATTCTTTTTTTTTAATTCAGTTTAGAGCCATTTTATTTTAATCAATATTTATTATTTTTTTATTTTCGTGATTATTATACATATCGAATCCACTAATATACGGGGTTTTCGCGTTAGTTATATATATATTTATCACCGACGTTTCGGATTCTTTCCAGCATTCACGATCATGGGCAGACTATGTTGCTATATGTCTGTATCTCAATGTTTTTAAAATAACCGTTATTTAAAATCTGACATATTCTATCCTCCATTTTCTTAACCTTAAACATTACTTTGACAAAAAGTATTTATGTTGTCCTGTGGCTTCGTATTTTTATATTGCTAAGTATTTGATCCCAAATGTTAATATTATTATGTAAATATGTATCCGATATATTAGCAAGGAGTTTGTCAACAGTAAACATCTGTGCTAATATAATTAGAGTACATCTCATGCCTTGTTTGTTACGTCGTGTGTTAGTGTTGTAACCGAGTGCATTCTACTAGAGCGTGCTACACAATTGTATACTACGTTGAGGGACGTACTAAATTTCATTAAGATATCGACACTTTTTAGCTTTATATTCAAAATTATTGAAAGCCTTAGTTGAATTTAGCCTACAACTTCAATCGTTTCCAATTCACCACTTATTCTCTTATTACATAATCATTGAATGCTGTGATTTTTGTTCTGCATGGAGGAAATTTTGAACCTCGTAGTTTTACACACATAGGTAAGTTATTTATCTTTGGTACTAAAATCAATTTTAATATTTTACGCTTTTAAGACATTTATGTTACTAAGCTAAGTCAATATTAGGAGAAGTAATTCACCTGACAGACTAAACACACCACCTCCGGTTTAACGGATTAGATTGTTATGATATCTATTCTTATGAGATGAGATCTTTACATAAAATTTTAAGATTAAGCTAATATATTCTATACATTTATTTGCTATACTAATACACGATTCATATTTAAATGACGTTGGTTATAAAACAAAATGTCTTATCGATATTAACAATGTTGACTACACGCAACATTAGCCCGTAGCGTGGAGAGCGCTTCAGACGGGTCGTGGCCTACGTTTCATTTGTCGTGTGCCAGAATCGTCTTTACCTAAGCCCAGCTGGCTTCCAGGCCTCCTAGATCTAGGTATTCCGGTTATTTGAGATGCATAAACACAAACACACTATACCAGTCTATATCAGTGGTTTTGTTAGCGTGTACCAGTTAAGTTTTACTTATTTCTTGTGATAAGAACACAAGAAGATTTTGCTAAAAAAATTAGACATGATAAGCATAGCTCGATGTAGTAGTAATTTTTATAATATAAATAATACATATCGCTTGCTATTGTGTAGCAAACATTATCGAACTGTAACAACTGTGACAACAATTAAAAATAATGGGAAGTGGTAGTGTTTAATTATATCAATGCAAACTAAGTTTCAAACTTATGAAATTGCCAGTCACGGTAATGTGGTGGACATTACCATTATAGTGTACTAGCGACCCGCCCCTGCTTGGCACGGGAGCTATGCTGATAGAAAAAATACCTACAATATTAAGCATGTGTTATACTAAGAAACCTCCTCTTCATCACTCTACCTATTAATGAAACCGCATGGAAATCCATTGCGCAGTTTAAAAGATTTAAGCACACATGGGAACAGAGTGTTTTATACTATGTAGTGATATGACATTACATTGATACCTTTAAATTTACATTATAAAAAAGCTAGTGCAATATTCAACCAAAAGTTAAGTACAAACACTTTGCTTATGACATAAGTACTTGTTGCCTTGGTAGCATTACGCTTATTGTTTTCAATGAGATTGTTATAGTTTTTACGTAAGAAACTAATTTCTACCCTTACCGATGATGCAACCTTATTCGATTGTGAACATTGTCATTTGATAAATTTTTAAAACCTTGATTTAAAACACATTTGTTCAGTATTTTAAATACTTGCACTAAAACAATTTGAACATATTTTATAGCACTTTTTGTAACTGAGCTTTTACCCAAATAGGTTAAGCTGCCATTCGTGTAATAACATAGTTAAATGTTTGCCTTACCATGCTCGAGACGTGCCTATATTTGCGCTAGGTCATACCCTCTTTGACCTGACTTGAGCTAACTTATTGTGGCCGTAAGTGATTGTTGGCGTGGCCTAAACGAGCCCTTATTATGAAATATGATAGCAATATAAGGCCCTAATGCACTATCATACAATCAATCGTCTACTAAGTTAAGTATTATACACTTTCGTACACGTATGATAAATGATGATATATTTTGCCGTGCTATTATTGTAATATGAATAAAAAATAGCGTTTTACTAATTCTGATGAGTTTTTTTTTATTATATACATTATTAAATTTAAGAAAAGTAGTTGACAAATACGAATATATTTAATTTTTTAGTAAAAGCCCAACACTCGTTTACCTTAACCAATACGACCAAACTAATATTGCTGCCTCCTAGTGGTAATCAGTGGAACAAACTTTAAAACCGGAGGTTGAACCTGCGAGATTTAGCAAATTTTCATTTTTGTTTCCTAGTTGGTTAGGGCAATTTGGGACGATCACCAATTGTCTAAAGTAAGATAATCCATGCGTCGGATGGGCATGTAAAAGTCGGTCCACCCACAAACCCGCATTGGACCAGCGTGATGGGATACGGTCCAAAAGCCCCCTAATGGGGAGGCCTATGTCCAGCAGTGGACTAACACAGGCTGATTATGCTGATGATGAGAAACCCATTCTTTACATACGTCATAATATTAAATCAACATAAATTACTACTCCACATTGCTCAAAGAACCTTAAAATAACAAATGTTTTAGTTGTAACAGTTTCAATGTATTCGAATGCGGGCGAATAATAAATCTTATTACTTTCTATGTAATGCCACATACAAGAACAATACATACGTGACCGCTTAAGGAAAACTCTACTCCAAATACAAAAGAAATAAAGTTTATTTTATTTTGTGTATTTGTAATACCATGCCAGAGTAAAAATAGACGGAACGTTTTAGAATTTCATATGTAATTTTAACTTACCGGAAAATTTTTGCTATGAGAACTGTAAGTTGTGTTCTTATGTCCATCTAATTTTTAATGGTTCAAGTAGTTTTTGACGTAAATTTTAGTGCATTGTAAAACTTAACTGAAATAGTCAACTTAGCCTGCTATGAATTTAAATGATGCGAGATAATTAAACATTGCTAATATAATGAAGTAATTTCTCTTGCTAAGATAGGTAAAAAATAAAAGCACTGAATGTGTAGTAAACTATTTTCGAATAGATGATATCCTTAAATATCAAACATAAATTTTAAATAACCCATGTTCTCTCACACAAATTAATTTCAAAAGAGATACAGAAATATATTCCAACCCCAGAATTAACATAAGCATTATTTCGTAGGCAATTGCAAAAACGACTTCCTTTAAATGACGTATCAGAATACGATTCAAACACGTAGAACAAGGAATAGTGGTGGGGGTTGAAATAATCTCCTCGAGGACAAATCCCCAGTTAAATCGACGTCTTATGGCGGCGTGGACGTGTTGGGAATTAAAAAAGGGTGTCTAAGTCAGGACGTGATAGGCCCGGCCGCTTTAACGATGACCCGGTCAAAGAAAATCGACGTGACAGACAATGAAACTGATTTCGTTCCTTTCGATGTACACATGTTCTTGGAGATTCGGAAGGGAGCGGATCGCTTCTATCCAATTCGTTACCAATTCTCTTACGACTCACTCGTTGGAAATGTACGTAACTTTATGTCGCACCCAATTACTTGCCTCTGTAGGGGAAGTTATACGGTAGAAGAGAAAATCTTATCAGTGAGTGGGTAAATATATATAAGTTATTACTTAGTATGCCTTATACATCATGCTAAATATCATACTATAACAAAGTCTATTTCTTAATCATGAACGCCGACCGAGAGACCAAATCTTCGACTTCATGTATTGTAACACATCTAGAGGTTGCGAGAGAAGACAATACATTGACATTTAATCGTACGGCTCGATTCTGCAAATAGTTTAAATAAAAAAATAGTTTTATTTTAAGTAACATTATACGTTTACAATATATTATACCTCAAATAAAAGTTGAATCATAACGTACATAATCATCAATTTTACGATGAAACATGTTTCCATACCGGAAACATTTTCCAATATAAAAATGAATAGGCAATAAGGAAAATATCACCCGGCCTCTTGTACACGGCTTACACATCTTTACATGTGGGCTGATATCCTAAAATCCGGCTGTTGTTATCATTAACAGAAAAGTTATTGGCGTGCAACTTCGCGGAACAACAATAAATCTGTAGAGAAACTTCTTTCGTATGTCAACACCGGTTTTCTAGTTTACTCAATGGCGACAAATTCCCCTGGAGGGATTACCCGGGGCCGGATATTCGTTATTATTAAATCAAAGACAAATAGAAGTGATTTTTACTTTTACTGAGTATAATCTGTAGTGTCTATTTACTTTCGTCCTTCCCGTCTACTTTCCGTTATGTAAACATAAACTTTGTAATGTCGTTATTTTATATAACATATGAATTTTATTTAATCAGCGTCATAAATATACAAATACTGACATAAACAAAAGAAACTCTTGCTGAAAGGAACGCAATAGTGTTATTGGTTTCTGTTTACTTAATAAGGAGACTTTACACTGCATAATTAAAACAAGAAAAAAAAAATTCTGATGTGATGTTGTTATAACATTAATATCTTAAATCTTTGTTCATGAAAATGTTACTGTTTATTTATTGTAAGCTATTTTCTACTCTCACCATGATCAAGCAACCCTATTCAATTGTGTACATTGTCATTTTATTGACTGAACAGTTTCATTCCTGGTACCTGCGGCATCCGCTTGGCCCACCCGTGGCCACGCCCTCCCCCCGACGCCGTTAAGTGGCAAGAAGGGGAAGTCGCCGAGTTGCACAAGTGCAGAAGTGTTGTGCAAGTGTAATGTCAGTGTGTGCCAGAGTAACAGTGTTGACGGGTTCGGCGTACGCGCCTGAGTGTAGTTAGCTGTGTAGCCGTCTGGTGAGTCTGTTCCGCTTTTCCCCCGTCTACAGGTTTCTGTTGAGATTTAGGGACCCATTAACTTATAGTTTCTTTTGCCACGTTACACCGCGAACGTAGTTTAATTAACACGCATACCACCCACGTGGTATTAATTAGAATCAATTATATCGTCGCTTGTTGCACTAGGCAGCAGCGTAGGTATACAGCTAGCGCTCCTAAAGCGCTAGAGTTTCTCAAATACGTTAGGTTTACACCTCCCTTCTCACTGGGGCGGGGACGTAGACACAAACCCCAGCTTCACATGGTACTTGCCAGATAGTTCTAATCGTAAATAATCCGAACCAATAAACAATGGATTCAGTTACCCTAGTGACCCTAGGGCCTCGACTCGAGGACCTAAAAATCCGCAGTCCGCCGGCGGACACTGTACGCGCGATCCGCGAAGCCCTCACCGCACAGGGGCAAATACAGTGAAAATCATGTCGAGCATGAGAGCAACCACACCCGCGTCGGAAAAGTGTTCCTCCATCCACTCGGACACCCTCCTCGCTCACCTCACCCAACCATTCTGACTCCGAAATGGAGCTAGACAACTCCGCCCGGTCACCGAGGACGAAGACGCAGGAGGGTTCCTGCCGTAAGTTCGCGCAAGAAATTTCCTGCTACATCACCTTCTCCGCCAACTAAGGCGCCAAAAGCGTCGGCGGAGATATTATCGGCCCCTAGGCCATCAACAACATCGGCCTCATTAAGGCAACCTGCTACTTCACAGCAAACACCTGTTGCTTCAAGCAAACACCTGCTGCTTCACAGCAAACACCAGCTGCTTCATAGCAACCACCGGTGGTAGGTCCCCTTGTTACACTGGTGGTAGGTCCCCTTTACAAGGGGCCGTCTGGTGAGTACCACCACGGTGCCTATTTCTACCGCAAAGCAGTAGTGTGAAACACTCACTGTGTTCCGGTTTGAAGGGCACCGAAGCCAGCGTAATTACTGGGAAACGAGACTTAACATCCTATGTCTCACGGTAGGCAGCGCGTTGGTGATACCTGTATTGCCAACGTCTCATGGGCGCCGGTGACCACTTTCCATCAGGTGGCCCTGACTCTCGTCTGCCTGCGATGCAAAAAAAAAAGAAAAAAGCCAACAATCCCACCTAGGGATAAGAAACCTCCGCCGATTTATATTCGGTCAAAAGAGAAATGGGCAGAGCTTCGGTCCGCGCTGTCCAACAAATTCAAATTTCACCGCGGCCGATTCAAACCAGGGATAAACTCCAGTTAGACAATAGTGACGCACACCGTCAAGTAACTACGTATCTTTAAAGAACGAATATTACTATCACACATACGCGCTCCAAGGGCAAAAGGTGTACGACCTACGCCACATATGCGACATAAGTCGCCTTCCAGCGCAGTCTCATAACTGCCAAATGTACGGGCACTCGGCCCGGAACTGTCACGCATGCCCTCGCTGCGTTAAGTGCTCGGTGACCACGGCACTCCTGACGCCCTCAGACCTAGAGATAGGAAGTACTTACCACGTACGAATCGCCGGCATGCGTCAACTGCCAAAGTACCGGCCACACGGCCAATTACCTAGGCTGCCCGAAAGCGCCCAAGCGCAAGGCACCACCACCCTCATCCGTCCCAAGGCGCCCCAAGGTGCCTCCTCTCACATCCTTCCCGCCCCTCCGACCTATTCCGGCGTGGCAAACCCAGTCAAGCGCTCCGCGTAGCGCTCCAATGCCCGCGTGGCAACAACCGCCACCAAGTAGCGCCGAGCGCCCCGCGTGCGCCGCACCACAAACAAGCGCTCCGCGTAGCGCCCCACAGTTTGCTAGCCATAGCAATGGCAGCAACTTGGAAACGTTAGCTGGACAGATCGACTTCGCAGAGCTCGATCGCCTTACCGCGGAATTCGACGCCGTCGTCGGTAATTTCGGAGCCCGTCTTGCCATACTTCGTAAGTATAGGCAACTAGTCGACTTAATTACGGGACATAAATGAATAATACGCCCATACTAAAGTAGTAGAAACGGCCCGGGCCGTCTAAAGCCACGCGCAGTAAATATTTCATTTTATAACGCAAACGGTCTCGCGGATCAAAGGACCGAAATTTCAGTTTTCCTACGCGAAAACGACGTCGACATTCTACTAGTGCAGGAGACGTTTAAAACCGGCAGAGGCGATCCAAAATGCTAATTACATTATAAAAATGATCGGACCGGCGCTTCACGGCGGCACGCTCCATTTATTATAAAACTCCCTGCACTGTGTAGCACATCGACACGCCGTCGACGCTAACGCATCTAGAAGCCTCGGTCTGTAGGCTAGCCATGACAGTACACGCACCAATTACCATAGCCTGGGTCAACTTACCATGTAGAAGCTCATCCGAGATATTTGAATCCGACTTCGAGACGCTATTCTCCCTAGGAGGCGCCGTCATTCAGGCAGACTTCAATAGCAAGTCGATGGAACAGCTACAAAATCAACTCGCGAGGTGCGGCACTAGATGCACTATCAGAATTACTAAACTTCAGTGTCGTTGCTCGCTTAAGCACGCACTACGCGCACATGGTAGGCCACAGATCGGATGTGCTGATATGCCCCTTAAAACGTCAATCTCGCTTTTAGAAGTATAGAGGTCATAGAAGATCTAACCTCCGAACATCGCCAAATCATCCTCAAATTAGGACACCTGACTCCCAAAAATATCATATTCAAAACCATAGTTGACTGGCGCAAACTCAAATCGCAGCTAGACTGCACTAGCTCGCCACATCTAGATGCCTCCCTAAAGTCCTGCACAGTGCTAATAACGCGAATCTCGCTGCTCATACACTCCAAGACATGTCAAAAGTGTCGTCGAGGCCTCCTCGATGCAAGTCCCGTGGAGGAAAACCCGCTGGGCCTTGCCAAAAGACATAAAGGACCTGAGGGCTGCGATTCGTGCCTACGATTTGTATCAACCGAGCGCCCTTGAACATCAGTCCAAGACGCGCATAGCTGGATTCAGGAACGATCGGTCAGGCCTTCCGGCAACTTCCTAAAGTCTAAAGGGCGGAATGGGAACCCTCCGATGCCGCCCTAACCTTCCTGATGCTCCTTTAGCGTTTCTCGATGAAGAAAAAGCCGAATGTCTAGCCGACAATCTAGAAGCCCAATGCACGCCAAGCACTCAACCGATCGACGCCGCTCACCGCCAAAAGGTGGAGAGCGAGGTCGAGCGATTGACCCAACTTCCTCCTCGCGATTTAACTTCACCGGTAACCGAAAGCGAAGTCAAGTCGATTATCAAAAATCTCAAACCTCGGAAAGCCCCGGGCATCGACGGCATAAACAACCGCGTTATTAAAATCTTACCGGAACATTTAATTAACATCCTAGTCCTAATTTATAACGCAGCTCTTTCCAAGGGTATTTTCCCAAACACTTGGAAGGATGCTGAAGTTATAGGGTTCCTCAAACCCGGCAAACCACCTGCACTTCCCAGTTCCTATCGTCCCATTAGCCTCCTCAAGGGTTTCGGAAAAATATAGAACGTCTTGTCCAAGCCCCTTATTACATTTTATGAAATCTAAAGGGTTCCCTACCCCATTCAATTCGGCTTTCGAGCGAAGCACTCTTTGCACAATCAAATTCACCGCATCACGGAAAATTAAAGCCAGCTTAATACAAGGCCATCACAGGGAGCGCTTTTCCTCGACATGGCGAAGGCTTTCGATAAAGTATGGCACGAAGCGCTTATATACAAGTTATATACAAGTTACGGCGTGTCGACCGTCTCGATACTCATCATACGAGACTTCCTCAGGAATCGAACGTTCCAATACCGCGTAGAGGGAACTACATCGCTACCTCGACCGGTTCGTGCCGGCTTACCCCAAGGCTCCGTATTAGGCCCAGTCCTGTTCACCTTGTATACTAATGATATCCCACAGGACCGTCTTGTAGACACCACCTTATTCAGATGACACCTCATATATTCAAACAGCAGATGTCCTATCCTTGTTAGTCAAAGACTCCAATCCGCGGCCAATATCCTAGGGAATGGTTCCGGAAAGGAGAATGGAAATCAATCCTTCCAAAAGCGCGGCCATTTTGTTCTAGCGACGAAGACCGTGCCTTCCTTCCAATGTCCGACTCCTAGATTGCCCTATCCCTTGGGTCAAACAGACCAAATACCTCGGGGTAATCTTAGATAAATCCTTAACATTCGGCCCGCACATTACGCGGGTCAAAAAGAGCGATCTACGTCTCAGGTCGACTCTTTCCATTAATCAACCCAAAAGCAAGTTATCTAAGCGCGCAATAAGGTGTTGCTATACAAGACAGTCATACGTCCTATTTTAACATATGCCAGTCCCGTCTTTGCACATGCAAAGCGAACACACATTGAAAAGCTTCAAGTCCTGCAAAACAGATTCATGCGCAGGGCCATGAGGCCAGGGTGCGCTGTATTACCTGCGCAACATTGACCTGCACCTGGATCTGAAATTGCCTACCATTTAACAGTACTTAAAACAAGCATCCATCCGATATTTCGACTCGGCTGGCAACACCCAAAGAACTAGTTCGGAACGCCGCCGCTTAGAAACCAACAATTTCACTCGCTAAAACGACATCCACCGAAGAGCGCAAAACGCGATAACAGATCCGGACGATGAGATTACGATCGTCAAGCACGTTTAACTCACAAAGACGCAACACATCTTGTCGTCGCCGTCGAGGCAAACTAATTCACCGTATAACAGATATCGGCACGTACCTGGCCGATTCTCACCAGCCAGATAGGGCGGTTATTAACTTTTCACTATTAACCCTATATTTTTTTTGCCGTTGGAAAAATCCAGCTGAGATTCCCCGCCGCCAAAGTGAGGGGCAGGGGGATATGTGGGGCTCCCCGGACTAAGATGGAGCGGCTGGTATACCCACTAAAAACCAACGGTTGATCCTTTCTCGTCGCTGTAGCCGGGCCGCGGGCGCTGATGACAGTCTTCGGCGACCCCGGCGCGACGTGGCCCTCGCCTTTTCGGGCCTCTTCTCACCGGGTGTGTTGGGACACCCGGAACGTCGCTTTAGGCGCCGTGCCGGAACAAACAGCACGGCGCTCCCTCTTGAGCCCTTCTCTGGGCGGCGGGCACCCTCTTGCCGGCCACCCAGGGGCTCAGTGTCAGGGGGGAAGGTTGCGCGCGTACGCCACTCTTCGGCGCCCTGGCCTTCTTCTGCGGATAGCCAGGGCGCTCAAGGCCTCCCTGTCCCTTTCCGCGGCCTCCTTCCGGGCCATCACGTCCTCGCAGAAAGCAAGGACGGCGCCCCATGAACTTTCGCTCTCTAGCATCCTGCGCACTACGGCAGGAAGCGAAAGGTCGTGCCCCACGACACTACGCAGCTCTCGGCGTTGCTCGACCCAGGCTGGGCACTCTTCCAGCGCGTGTTGGGCCGTCTCTTCGGCACATACGCCACAGTGGTGGCACTCTCTGTAGGCTCCCTACCGGCCACGCGCACAGGTACCTCCGAAACAGCCGTGTCCCGAGAGACCTGCGTCGCACGGAATGTTAGGGAGCCGTGTCCTCTTCTAGCCACCACTTTAGAACGGGGGCGTATGGCTTCACTAATAAGTCCTAAAGCAACCTATCGAGCCGACGTTCGGCCCACCGGGGCGCCCTCGATAAATGTTGCTAACGGGTAAGGGCATGGACCTAACCAGCGGCTGATCAAGCCGAGGCTCGGCCTCTTGGGCACCTCAATCAAGCCCGCTTACGGGATCAGAAGTGGCAGCCGAGCCGAGGTTCCCTTCAGGGTCCCTCGAGCTAAGCCACAGAATAAAGGTGAAGTCTGTGCACACTAATGTTGCACGCCCTCAACTCCGCCGGGTTGTAGCGGTTAACTCCACCAACTTGAGTCATCCGTAAAAAAAAATTCTTATTACATAGTTAGTTCTTTGCCTTAACATGCTCCAAACGTGCCTATATTTGCTCTAGGTCATTCTCTTTTTGGACTGGCTAGACCTAAGTTATTGTGGCCTTAAGTGATTGTTGGTGTCGCCTTAACGAGCCTTTATTATGAAATATGATGGTAATATAAGGCCCTAATTAACTATCATATAATCAATTGTCTTCAAAGTTAGTATCATGATTAATCGTACATCTATGATAAATAATAATACATTTTGTAATAATAATAATACATTAAAAATAAAATATGGCATTTTACTTACTGTAACAAGCCTTTTATAAGATAAATTAATGGAATTTGGCTAAACTAATATCAAATCTTTTAGTTTTTTAGAATACCAACCTAATTAGTTCCATTTATCAGCACTCGTTTAGCTTTAATAAGAGAGGACGAAACTATTTTTACATTTGTAATAAGGTTGAACCAACATAACAAATAACTTAAAATTGTTAAAGAACTTTAAAATAACAAACGTTTTACTTGTAATAGTTTTAGTACATTCGAATGCGGGCGAATAATATATCATAACAATTTTTCTTACAAAAATATGCTTTCTTCGTAACGCCACATACAGGAACAATACATACGTGACCGCTTAAGGAAACTGTACTGCATATAACAGACTTCAACATTAAATTATAGAGTACATTTTATTTCGCGTATTTTTGATACAAAGCGTAGAGTAAAAATAGAGCGAAACTTATTCGAACAGTCTTTTTATAGTTTTAAAGACCGAACATTTTAAAATTTCGTATGTAAGTTTACTTTACGTACACACTTTGCTATGAGAGCTGTTAGGTTTGTTCTTTTAAATGTCTTGGCTTTCTTTGGTTCGAATTATTTTCTTATATCATTATTTTATTGAATTAATGAATCTCTTAACTAGGTTTGTCAAGATAGTTTAGTACTAATTTAATTGATGAGAGACAATATAACATTTATGAAACACTATAGTATGATATCTTATTATAATAAGAGTAAAGTAAAAACATTTAATATATAATATATAATGAGGCAATCATTAAGTTAATCCGTAGTGTAATATTTAAGTAAACAGTTTGTCTCGTTATTAGGAATAAATGCATTTAATTTTAGTTGTAATCAACTGCATAAATAAAATCATATAATATCGTTATATATTTTCAATAAAATCACAAGAATAGTTTCCAACCCCAGAACCAATAACTCATACATTGAACAATTACAAAACCACTTCTTTAAATGTCGTAACATAATTAGATTCAAACACATGGAACAAGGAATAGTGGTGGTGGTTGAAATAATCTCCTCGAGGGCAAATCCCCAGTTAAATCGACGTCTTTTGGCGGCATGGACGTGTTTGGAATTAAAAAGGGTGTCTAAGTCAGGACGTGATGGGCCGGTCGCTTTAACGATGACCGGTCAAAGGAAATCGAACTGACAGACAATGAAACTGATTTCGTTCCATTTTGATGTACATGTTCTTGGAGATTCGGGAGGGAGCGGATCGCTGCTATGCAATTCGTTACCAATTTTCTTACGACTTACTTGTTCGGTTTCCTGAAAGGGAATGTACGGAACTTTATGGTATTAGGTAGGAGAAATTTGACGGGAGAAGGGGGTTTCACATTTATTTCATTCAGACGTCGGTAGAAAAGATAATATCGTAGTAATTTAATTCGCACGGTTTGATAAATAAATAAGCAAATAATAATAATTAAGCTAGTTTTATTCCTAAATAAATTAGCTTAATTCTTTTTAAATAACAGTCCATAATATTATATAACACAAATAAAGGTTAAATCATAAGGTATATAATAATTTTTACGGTGAAGTCTGTCTACACACCGGATCCATATTTTATATAAAATGGATAGGCAATAAGGAAAATATCACCCGGCCTCTTGTACACGGCTTACACATCTTTACATGCGGGATGATTTCCCGAAATCCGGCCGTGGTTATCATAAACAGAAAAGTTATTGGTACTCAACTTCGCGGAACTACAATAAATCTGAGGTGAAACTTCTTTCGTATGTCAACACCGGTTTTCTAGTTTACTCGATGGCGACAAATTCCCCTGGAGGGATTACCCGTGGCCGGATATTCGTTATTATTGAATCAAAGACAAATAGAAGTGATTTTTTATTTCACTGAGTATAATCTGTAGTGTCAATTTACTTTCGTCCTTCGCGTCTACTATCTATATACTTTGTAATGATGTTATTTAATATAGTAATAAACTTTATTAAATTACTGTTACAAATAAAGCACTAAGCTCGTATAAACAATTGTAACTCTTACTGAAAGGAATGCAAATGTGTTATTAATTTTTGTTATGTCACTTATTTAGAAGGCTATATGCTGTATCATCATCAGCCTGTATCAGTCCACTGCTGGACATAGGCCTCCCCTAGCGGACGCCACCACTTCTGATCTTAGGCTATTCTCATCCAGCCCACACCAGCTACTTTGCTAATGCCGTAACTCCATCTTGCCGCAGGGCATCACACACTTCTTTTGCCGAGCCTCGGTCTCTACTCCAGAACTTTCCGACTCCAGTAGTCGTCAGTTCTGCGGCGTATATGACCGGTCCACTGCCATTTTAGCTTAGTAATACGGTGGGCTATATCGGTGACTCTGGTTCTCTGACCGATTACAATATTTCTGGTGCGGTCCTCTAGAGATACTCCGAGTATATGTACTGTATACTTCAGTGAAATACAGTATGCATTAGTAAAATATAAAATACAATAAAAAGTAACACTAAGTATATAATTGCACACATTTCATTTCCTAAACCTTTTCTGAACTTGTTATTCGCAATCAACAAACCGCTTATATATAGCAAAGCTCATAATATATATCGGAAATTAATGCTACAGCCCTTATTTTTCGACAATTCTTCATAATAATGCAGCACGCGCGATAAATAGATTGGACATAAGAAGTTACAATTGAAAAATGTGTTCCCTCATTAAAAATCATAAACAGCAATCAACTGGCAGCGGTGCGTTCCCTTCGTTACCTCTCACGCAAACCAAAATGTTATATGTTATAATAATGACCGCCCATTTCGTGTGTTTCCGTGAGCACATAAATGGTAAGCCGAAAGTCACTCTTTAATGCGATAGCTTAACCTTAACATCAACACGCGACCAAGTTTGCTATGTAAAAAGCCTTTCGCTGCGTCAACGGTGACCCAAATATGTCACAAATAGCCGCCAAACGACACAACAATGAGGTAATGTGTTGTGTTTTAAAAATCAAAGTCTTTCACGTGAATAGTTTATGCATGGAATTGCTTACGGATGCCGTGCCTGCTTTGGTATTGCATGTTTCTCGTGGATAGAACATTTAGGGTCTGCCATCTATTATTGTTTGTTGATTTGCTATTCAGCATAATCATAAGTAATGGTGATAGTGACAGATTTTTATGCTTTTAAAGGCTTAATTACCTGTCACCCTTTATAACTTTGTACATTAACCATAACTTTTAACGTGGGGTGCTCGCCGGACCGGCACCGTCCTAAACTACTACGTTGCTTCTTTCTGGCATCCAAAGATAGGGTTAAAGGCAGATTTTGCCGTGTTCTATAACCGCACTAGCACTGACAGACGAAGTAGCCCCGTTTTGGACTCACAGTGCACTTGATTTCTTTGCACTTATATGCTCGCTCTTTGTCTCTGCCCCTACATTTGGGTGATAGATTTCGATGCCCGAATATGTTATCCGAGTCATGGGAATTATAAATACCATGACCTTCCATAGAAAAGACTCCAAGCTCCCAGCGGCGACCTGGTGAAGGGTTCCGCCGGTTGCCCTGTTATAGCCTTAGTAGGACGGGACTCCTTCAATCTTAACCCTCTAAAAAGGGTGTCAAAGCTATCTCATTTAATTTAAATCGCGCACCCACTACAGAGCATCCATAGTGGACTTGTATTGCCCGCTTGAAGCAGTCACCACGACAGATTTATTCCTCTGTTTGACCACGTTTCTCTTTTAAAGTCAGTGGATTTGATTAAATGGATTTTACGTGAGTTTCAAGCGTTATTATAGTTTATTATCTTTGGTTTCTCCAAATATATAAATGCGCAAAAGTTATTATATAACAACAAAAATCCATTAATAATGTGTCCATGAAAATAATTAATGAATGGTTACATTTCTTTTGTTGGAACGTCATTATGCGCAATTACTAAAACAGTACAGTCATAACCTATTTTTTTAGCTTTTACTAAAATTATTAGTGGTAATAAATCACGCAGCCTACGTATACACAGTTTCTTGAAATAACTTTACCACAATCTATACTTCCTATAGAAAAGCCAAATTATGTAAGAAGGGCTATAATTGGTGTTTAACCAATGAAAAGAAAGAGGGATAGTTTTCTGTTTTTTTTATCTTTAAAAAATAAGAAGGGTTTACTCAGATAGTGTGACAGTAACTCTATAAAGAAAAAAATATTCATTACATTTTTGTAAATTAAACCAATAACTAAAACAGAAGAATAACAAGCAAAATTTTAACAAAAAAACATGGCCGTAATTAACTATTTAGCGCAATATAAGCGGCCAACAACGTGTTCTTTGCAAGAAATTGCCTCTCGATTTCTGCCAAGGCATTTTAAATTACTGATATCTTTTAAGGTATTAATTAAATTAAAACGTCAGATAGGAAACGTTTCATGCACGTAGAATAAATAATATTTTAAATACATAATGACTTTTCTGTAAACTTAAACTTTATTTCCTTAAATGATCTTTGAATATACCTCATTGCAATTTATATTTTTTACATAACTTTGTTATATTGGTTTTTTCCTAAAACATAGATATATGCCCTTGCAGACTTTATTGTCTGTCTGTAGGTGCATGTCTCTTATAGTTAAGCTAGCGTTTGCAATTTAATCGGAACACTAGGAACTGAGCATCGAGGTAAAATAAAAAAATCACACCCTCCGAATTGAGTACCTCCTTCTTTTGGGAAGTCGGTCAAAAATAATTAAAAATAAATAGACCCTAGTCTAGTCAACGCTGCTACAAATATTAGAAGTTAATAATTCAGTTAAATCTATTTTTTTAATGTTTCATACTTTTAGTTATAATCAAAATTTCGCAATTTCGAGCATCGTGTTGATCGAAGGTGACATGTAAGATTAAATATAATCTAGTGCACGTAGTTTCTCTAACTTTTTAGTTTATGAAAATAGTAGTAAAACCTAAAACATGCAAACATAAACGTTCTTAATATTTCGATACATACGACGTTATTCTACAGAAAAGTTTATAAATGGAGAGTCTATGAAAGAAAGTAAAAATATAAAAAAATACTTAGATATAACTGTGTATGATATTGCAGTAGAATAATAAAGATTTTTATCATTTGTTACAAAATTTTGTTTGTCAATATTAATTTAATTCTCCATTAAAAATCATCTAAAGAGATACTGTTCATATTATTTGTTTACCATATTATTTTATCATTTTTCGCTGAAGCCCGTTAAGATATTTTCCTGTAAATTAGTCTAGAGCCTTCAGACATCGAACAATTTGTGTTTAGGTTTAATCTTTAACTTATAAAAGTTTTTTAAACATGAGGTTTCTTATCATTAATTGAAGTACTAGAGTTTAGTAGTAGTGTCAATTTTATTTGTACTACAAGAATAATATTTGTACATTACTAGTTTTTTATTTGTACATCGAGTGTTATTTTAATAGGAAGTAGTTAACATTCTTCATTCTATATGTACATAGAAATTATGGATTTTGCCCGGAATTATGTGTTGTCGACCTTTTACGAGCTTTGCTGTATAAGTCGAAGACGTTTGTTTTACGTATTACACACAGATTTTTTTATAATATATTCTTTTTTATACTTTTCGTACTGCATTGACAAAATAATGTTAAATATCGATCGAGATTGCAATATCAACAAGGTTGTTAGGAGTTACGTGCGTAAGATAATTATGTTCTTGAATTTATATATATAAAGGTGTCTGAGTCCACAGCACTTCCTTGTAGGGATCGAAAAGGACATTATTCTGAGACGAAAAGTCCTAGCCATTTTCAATCAGACGCATAGATAATTAATTAATTAATGAAAGACCAATCAGAGCGCGCTACAGAAGAATAAAACGTTGAGGCTCTGGGTGGTGTGGACTGAATTTTTATTTCATTTGGAAAATTGAGAAATTTTAAATAAAAATTTAGTAGCGAAGGTCAGTTAGAGGTCTGGGGGATTGAATAAATTTTATTTTATTTGGGGAAATTGAGGCATTTTGATTTGTTAAAATGAGTAGTGAGTATCAGTTAGAGGCTCTAAGGCCAGTTGAATTGATTTTATTTAAATAATTAGACAAATTTTGATTAAAAATAAGTAGCAAGGGTCAAGCAAGAGTCACTTAGCGCATTATTGAATTTTGATTTTATTTATAATAATAAGACAAATTTTTATTAAAAAAATAAGTAAAGGTCAGTTTAAGCAATAAATGGAATATGTCCACATTCAATCGAGTAATGCTCAAAGTGTTGTCCGTTTTCTTGAAGACAGAGCTGGCATCGCTTGAGAAGATTTTCCGGACAGTTTCAAGCGTTTCCGGAGTGACTGTTTCTGAGCGCATGAATTCGTCGACGTGTCTCCATTTGGTTCTGGGGCTCATCTAGTAGACCATTTCTTTGAAATTTCCCCACAAAGAAGTCCAGTGGCGTCAAGTCAGGTGATCTCGGGGCCATTCATGGTCCGTTTCTTCCCAAGCAACACTGAGGTAAACTGTGAGGAATCTCGCACTGTTCCAGCATAGTGACTCGTGCTCTATCATGCTGAAACCATGTTGGCTGCTCATTTACTTCACCAAGTAGTCGAGGAAGTTCGTCACGTAGAATGTTAGGTATTTGTGCTCTGTAATAAGGAGAATTCATGGTTTGTTGTGGAAACTAGAACTAGGTCATGGAGTGTGAATTGAGTTGAATATTTAAGGACGACGAGGACGACGAGACGACGGACGATTAACTAACTATGGAAAAGCAAATGATTCCATTAAAATACAAAATCACTATCGTAAAACAGGCTCAATGTTTGGAATGATAATAGCTCAATTAATTTCTAAAAGATTCAATTCAAATCCTAACACTCAAGGATTTTACTTGGTATTCAAATCTTAACTTACGTCCATTGTTTCCCGGGTAATTCGTAAAGAATTACGTGGTCGCCGATGATTCCACCCAAACATTAATCTTCCATTTTTTTTGAAGTTACGGTCCACCGTCATGTGCGGATTTTCTTCTGCATACCAATGGTATTATGCTGATTGAAACACCCCTCCGAGTAAAGAGTGATTCATCAGTCCACAATATTCCCTGTAAAAATTTGGATCCGCATCGTTAGAGTCAAGAATAAACTGACAGAAGTCCATTCGCAAGCGATAATCTGTGTCTCTAACTTTTGCACTTTTCTTTGTGGTAAGGCGCATCTTCCTCAGCGCGAATAATACGATTGACTGTGGAGCGTGGAATGTGAATCTCACGTTCAACCCGTCTCGTACCTTACTGGGATCTGCACGGATAGCAGCGAGAACGCGCTCAATCGCGAACGTTCCGAACGTCACGAGGTCGACCGACTCGCTCGACGTTGCTGGGCATCAAATTGCCGGATTGCGACAACGATGAATCGCGCGGAGGATGACGTTTTTATCCGGATAGCTGTCACGATTCGGAAATCTCTCGATAAACGCGTGCAGCCATACAGCATTGCGATTACACTCGCCATAGAGAATAAGCATCTCTGGTATAATCAGTAGAAGTATAAACTATTATAAAGTTGTTCGTTGACAGAAAATTCAGAAACGACTGACAACGAAAACAGTAAGCCAAGAGAAGGGAAGAAAACAAAGAAATCGCAAAACAAAGCGTAACCATGATAAATCAACTGGACGGAACTCTCTCGGTCTGTCTGAGTCCATCGGTATTTAGTTTCATCAATAAAACAAAATAAAATTCAGTAACAGCCGCCCAGTGCTCTTCACTGGTGCCTCTAACTGACCTTCGCTACTAAATTTTTATTAAAATTGCCTCAATCTTCCAAATAAAATAAAAATTCAGTCACACCCGCCCAGAGCCCTCAACTGTTTATTCTTCGTAGCGCGCTCCTGATTGGTCACTTTCATCAATTAATAATTAATTATCTATGTCTGATTAAAATGGTTAAGGACTTTCGTCTCAGAATAATTTCTTTTCCGATCCTACAAGGAAGTGCGGACTCTGGGACACCTGTATATATATTGAGTAAGTTTATATTATTTTTGAGTTATTTGTATTTGTTTTTATTGATAATTAATGTCGTTGAAATTGGCAATCATAGAAACATCTTCATAAAATTTACGATATCCATAACCCTTTGATATTTCTATTTTGTACAGTTAATTTTGGATTAGTTTTAATAGTGATTTCAGAGAAAAGGTTTAAATCATTTTATATGATATAATGGTGCAAATGTACTCAGCGTCACTAAATTTAGCAATAATACTTAATATTCCGCCGCAATCTATAATGAATAATATATTACTTTCATGTAAATATATGTACATCATTTTGAATTTGATAGAACTTGAAAAAGGGTGCTGGGTTTCATAATCTGATGCTCATAAACCACAATTAATATATTCGTTAATCTTAGTAAAAAGAATAAAGTTCCAATTCATTTAATTGCTAAATTTACATCTAAAATTCTCCAACCGCTTTAATTTAAAACAAACATATCATCCATATTATAATACGAAAACAATCGAGTTGATTGATATCAAAGTGCAAATATGTTTTTGTCAAAGAGTACATTTATCGTAAATAGCCAATAGCTGGCCACAATTGGGCCGAACTAGCTCGATACGTTTGTTTATAACAGCACGTGTCGAGTAATCTCGAATTTTGTAAACTAATCCGTGATTCGGAATATTGATTGTGTCCCGCGCCGCATTTAACATGGCCTTTGTTTAATTTGGCTGTTTACTTAAATGGTTAGGCCTGTCTAATTAACAGCCCTCTGTACTTGTGCTCTGGGGCATACCAACAACATTGCTTTGTTTTTAACTCTATGACGAAAGTTTCGTTTGTTACTACTAGTGGACAGGTTGGGTAACATAGAAATACGTTAAATTAATCGTAAAGTGCTTTTGTCACTAATATTGTCTTTACTCATTAATATCCAATCGGCATCCATTCCACATTGTCTCAAATCGGCGATTTATTAAAAAAGTACGCGTAAACCGTGCACGTCAGCAACGCGCGGTCTTTGACGGGACGGCGTCAACCAGTGGACCGCGAGGCACATCTTCCAACACTTAGTACCAGTGTTACGTTATTTAAAGCTTTAGGTATCGCGATTTAGCTCAATGACGAAAAAAATTGTTTATAAAGAAATAAGTACGCGAATACAGCGCGTGGTCACCTCGAACGCCGCGTAGTTAACCGTTTTTATGGCATACCCAGGCAGACGAGCTGTCGGGTCACCTGATGGGAAGTGGTCACCGACGCCCGTGAACATTGGCAATACCAGTGGTAACCAACGCGCTGTCTACCGTGAGACATAGGGTGCTAAGTTTCGTTTACCCAGTAAACACGCTGGGTACGGTGCCCTTCAAACCGGAACACACACTACTGCTTCGCCGAGTGGCTTTATAAGTGTTGATCTTAATCCTTTTGATGAAAACTATATTTTGTCTGCCACTGAAAATATAAATACCAGCATAACAGATCATCGCTCAAATTGTTGGAATATGTACGGACATATTTTTCTCCAAGTCTGGAATATTTAGCCATCTAATCGTTTTTGATACACTCAATATTTAATTAGCATAATGTTTTGCCAAAAGTTGCGACTGTGTGTATCGACTTTAGGTTTGTTGTTGGTATGTTTTGAAATGCATTGAAATATGACGGAGTGGATTTTTACGAGTCAACATATATAAATCGACGGTAGTCGATAAATCTCCATAAAGTTTAGGGTGGATATCTAACCCTTTTGAAATTTCTATTTTCTACTCCGAGTGCAGAGTTACATTTATAGAAATAAAAATATATTTCGTTTTGTTTATATACCAAAGTTGCAGATTTAAAGCGATTGGAAAGTAAATGACTTGGAAAAGTTACTCAACTAAGTTATTTTATTTTAATTGACAACGGCACAAGGTATCCGGATGGTTGAGCTAAAAATAAAATTCTCGATTATATCACCGCTTTATATAAAATTAGCTAATGCCAGCGGAAGCGGTAAATAATTATATAAAACCATAACAGTAACAATTTGGTAGCCATATTTTACGCTGTATTCTCAATTTTCATCAAAACGCATCTAACTAGTTTATGCTTTGTATGGTCAAAAACATCCATCTCTACAAAATTTCGTATTTTAAATACATTATTCAAATTTAATTTAAGCTATTGATATTGTAGTTCAAATATACATTACCAAACAGTAAATTTACCGTTAATAACCGATAGCAGGCCGCAATTAGGTCGAATTAACTCGATACCTTTGTTTATAACATCACGTGTCAAACAATTGCGAATTTTCCAACTCTAATCCGTGATTCGGCAAATTGACTCTGTCCCGCGCCGCATTTAACATGGCCTTTGTTTAATTTGGCTGTTTACTTAAATGGTTAGGCCTGTCTAATTAACAGTCCTCTGCACTTGTGCTCGGGGCATATAAACAACACGGCTTGGCTCTTAGCTCTATGAGGAAACCTACATTGTCTCTTTATAATGGAAGGTCTTAAGACATTATTAGGCGAGTTACATCCTGTAGTTGATGACTAACACGTAGTTATAAACGCAAATAAAACTACATCCCGAAAAAGGCTTTTAATTAAACGCATATAATATACAACAGAAATTTTTTAGATTTTTAGATACTAGAGCGTGTTTTTACGATAGAGTAAAAACACGCTCTGTACTCAAAATTTATCCCGTGATTTTTGCCACCGCATTTAAAATCTCTGATATCTGTTAAGATAAGATTTTTTTATATACATTAATTTTTATGTGAAGTTACATTTTATTACTTTAAATGAGCTTTTAATATGCCTCATTGCAACTTTAAAAATTGTTCATATAAACATGGTTATTGTGGGTTATTATTAAAGCATACATATATGCTCTTGAGCACTTTACTGTAGACCATTTCATGAAGTACAATTAAGTAAAACATATTTTAACTCTATCTTTTACGAATCCACCAGCGTTTGCAATTTAATCGAACAAGGTTGAGATTTTTGACGCCATTATTTTATTAATTTCTTAAATATCTATTAAACTATTTATAACAAATTTATTCAAAAAATGTGGCCAAGCTACCAATTAAAAAAAAGAGTGAACAAAATGGAAGCGCTAGGAGCGTAGCAAAGAGGTAACATGAAATATTAAAAAATAACATAACATAATTGAGTGCCTCCTTTATTTGGAAGTCGGTCAAAAAGATAAAATAAATAATTGCAAAAATGTTTAATTCTACAAAGTGACTACTGTTTGTTACAATTGAGAATTTTGTTTTTAATGACCATTAAAAAATATCTTATCAGCCAATAACCTTAATAGAAATTAATACATCCGAGAAAACACATAACAAAGCTTATTTTTTACACTGGAACGTGAAGACCTATAATAATTTATAAAACCAAATTCATGTAAAAATATATGAGTCCAACTCCGTTACGATTTTTTTATTAAGAACTTTAAAATATTTATTAATTACGTTTTTTAAAACTCATCTTTCATAATTTCTTCGTCGTGGCCATGGCAGGGGGCAAGGGGCAGACTATAATTGTATATCTTCTATTAGAAATAACCATCAGACTTAGAACGTAGAACACAAAAAAATCATCAATAAATGCGATTAATCCATAAAATTGGACTTAGTAATCTCGTAAATAAGACAAATAATTATCACTAATCTCACTTTAGCTTCAGTGCAGTAACAAATCGTGTAAGTATAAGACGGCACACTCAAGGAATATAGTCCGGTTCAATCGCTTAACAGACGGGGGTCTACCCTCTCATTACGTAGAATCGTCGCTTGGAGCCGGTCATGTTTACTAATCAGTGCGCCATAACTCCGATTGCGAATTCAGTGTATGTCTGCCATTCCGATAGTATAAAGGCTGTTGTTGGATTGGATGCGATTTTATACGGTTTCATTGCCTTTGGGACGCTAGGCCATTATCGTGAATATTTTTTATAGGTACCGGCTTATACTGTTAAATCTTGAAGTAGGCTATCGATTGTCCGTAATTGAAGCTATCGAATTTGGTTTTGCCTATAACTTTTTTTATTACTAATATAAGTAATAAAAATCACATTAAGCCTAACAGCCTGAGACGTGTAATCTTTAAGTTACAACTTTTTCTTAGCTTTAATAATTTTACAATAGGAAGTCGCTGTAGATTGAGGAACTTTCGGATTTCCAATGTTTAAAAGTTATATCACTATATTTAAAAAAATTACTAAATAAAACAAATATCTTATTTGATAAATCTCTACTTACATTTAAAAGGTATTGATAATGATTGAAAAAAAATGTCTAATATTGATTAAAAATTGATTCAGTGAAATCTGAAGCATATTACGACTAAGTAGAAATCTGTGTTTAATATTGAAGAAGACCCAAATCTAATTGGCATAATTAATTTTGTTGTCACTAAATATTTACTTATCCCATAGTTGTATTTCAAATTCCAAGAGATATCTGAGACCTGCTTCTTCTTCTACTAATAATAATCAATTAGTTATAACTATGTTCAATTTAACTTTTTTCGAAACAGAATTGATTTTTAAGATCTCTAATAAATAATCAAAAGGATACACTTTTTAAGCTACTATTTTACTAGCCTATACGTATATAGTTTTTACCCATATATACATACTGAATGGTTTCATCCACTTATCTATATTAAAAGTTATCTAGCCTTTAATACATATTACTACGCTCAATAAAAATATAGTAAAAAAATAAGCCCAAATAAGGAATAATCTATAAAGAATAAGCTTAATTTATTTCACGCAGCCATAACTACAGCCATTAAAGTAGCTAACGCATGCAACATGAAACTTTCGCCTATTATAATCTCTAACACACAACACTATTGAAAGCATTGCGAACACTTTTATGAAAATTTTAATTCGTTTTCAGGATTTGAAACTTTTTTAGCTTCCAAGGGACAGCGTAAGGTAAACAGCATGATTATGTCAGCCACCGTATTTTTTCAATCTACACATACATACATCTATACTAATATTTTACAGAGAAAAGATCTGTAAGTCAATGTGTATGTTTGTAATAAATAAACTCTAAATTAGTAAGCTACATTCACAACATGTAACATAGGCTATTTTACCTTTGGAAAATCTATTACCAAAATCTAAACCAGTCCGTGTTACAGGGCCCTGAACAGACTGTACTGGTATTATTATAAAGAGGACAGATTTATATTTGTGTTTTTATGTTTGTAATTAATAAACTTGAAAATTACTTGTGCCTATACAAAAATTGTTACACAATTGAGAGGCCACATTTGCCTTGAGTAACATAGACCCCATTTATTGCTAAAACAGATTAGGGATCCTTACTAAAACTTAAGTAACGTAACTCAACGTGTAAAGAGTGCCCTAAAAGGCTTTCTGTGCTAATAAACTAAATAACATCTTAATTTAACCCGTGCGAAGCCGAAGCGGGTCATTAGTATAATTATATGCGACTTGATTGCCGATTGGGCATATTAAACAGTTGTAGTGAGGTTTGGATAAAACAGTCAAGATCATCTGTGGCAGACGTTGTCGGACTTTAGCGCCTTCATTGACAGCTATCAAGATCTATATCACTCTGAATTTAGAAGTAAGGTTCGGAAGAATAGTTTACACCGTGTTTTGGTCTTGTGGCATTAGAATAAGTAGTTTTTAATTTCTATAGTGACAGTACAATGTACATCATCATCATAAGTCTGTGCTGGACATAGGCCTCCCCTAATGCTCGCCTTCTCCGTTAGGAGGTTGTTGGACCGTATTTTCCTGACATTAACATGCCCATCCGACTCTATACACACAATATGCAAACTTTTGTAACCAACCAGCACGACATCCATAGCGCAAAGTTGTTTTCTCGCGGGATTCGAACCTACGACCTCCGGTTTATAAAGCAAGGGCCAATACCGCAAGACCACGGAGGCGTTTAAAATGTACAATACATACGCAATTTTATCGCCTAAAAATATAAACTAAATAATTCTAAACTTAAGCATACAGACAAGGTATAACCGAATGGAAGAAAATTACTGGAGGTAAATGAATAATTAATAACCTTGTTTCCTTGTCGACGCGATAGTTAATGATATTACAGGCACAAATTTAATTTTGCAAAGGATAAACATATATATGGATGCTTAATTAATTCCTTAACTAAACATTCTAAAGCAATTTAGTTAACTGAATCTTATTGAGAATTTATACTAAAGTAGAATTAGGAATATAAAGCTAGTTAAAGCTGTTAGTTGCTAAAATTTAATGAAATTAAGAGAATATATAACGACTGACTTCAAAACTATGAGTTATAGTTATAATTTAGTTTCGATAACTGATTTTGTTTTATATAAAACACCGACTGCAGACACTTTGTGTATCAGAACGACAACCTCTGTAGCATAATTTTTTATAACTTGACTAGTTGACCGGCAGACTTCGTACTATCATAGTCAATAAAATTTATCAATTTACATAAAAGAAATCGATGGATTGTAAACAACTATACTAAATCTACCAACTGTAGTTAGGTAGAGTTAAGTTTCAATTCGATTTCTAACGAATCATCCAGATTTTTCATATTTATTCACCTCTTAAACATTCCTTGGACCTCTACAAATATTTCAAGACCAACAATTACCTAAAACGGTTCAGCCGTTATCGAGTTTTAGCGAGACATACGAACAGCAATTATTTTTTATTGTATGTAGGTAATGATTATTATAGATTATTCTTTTCATTTTGACATATAATCAACTTTCATTATGTATAATGATTTTATAACAATTAAAAAATATTTGGCCTCTGGACGGGCTCTACTTTTCAAACAAAAAAATTATTATGAAATTATCTCCCAAATTAACCAATCCTCTATTTTACAAACTGGTTCCCTATATGCAATGGGCTGACGAGAAAACTCCTGCTTTTGTATTATAAGAATCAGCAGTATGCCAATCTAGTTATTTCGATTTAAATGTCCCCTTAAATAGTGTATGAAGACTTAACTGGCTGTCTTTGAACAAGACATAACGACTTGTCTCTGGGCCACCTAGAGACGTAGGCTTTAGGATATAGGATTTGATTTTTGACATTAAAGATGGCATTGACAACAAGATGCTAATAATAATGTCATATTCTTTATTTTAATATTGAACACCTTGTTTTTAAACACAGTCAATATTGGGATCAGCTAACTGCGCAGGAGATATTATAGTGCAAAAGTGTACGCGCAAACACAGATGCACTCCATTTTTCTTCACTCTCATAGTGCGATGGGATGGGTAACCGACACGACCAGAAAGAGATCAGGCGCAGGACCGACTTTTACCCATCCGACGCATGGATCATCTTACTTAACAGGTAATCGTGTAAACAGCCTGCATTTCCCTAACCAATAAGGTAACAACAATGAAAATTGGTTGAGCCCCCGCAGGATTCGAACCCATGACCTCCGATTTTAAAAGCAAACGCCCTTACCACTACGCTACGGAGGCAGTTATTTCAATCAGCGGTGCCACCGACATACCTAATTCACACTAAAAGACATACTTATTTTTTTTTTTACATTTAACATTACCTAGATCACTATATTCAAACAAACAGATAGTATTGATTGGATTTTTCATAATTTTAACTTTCGCCGGTTTTTCTCATGCCTGAGGCATCCTTTTCCGAATCGGTGGTAGCGTCTTTGACAATCAATAAGCAAATGTAAACTTCTATATTGAAAAAAACATTTGAATTTGAATTTCAGTTTCTATTCGCGCTTTTGTTATTACACAATAGTTGAAGAAAAAAAAATACATGTTATCTTTCAGTTAATTTCAGGTAATTTAACAATCGAAGTTTATGTCATCTAGTTAATTAAAATTTAAAAAAAACCCACGACGCTATTATATGGTTCAATAGTATAATAAACGTAATGAAAACTTTTTGAAATGTAAAGAGAAGAGTAAAATTCGTATAACTTAAATCCTTCAAAATGTTACCTACCCACTTCGCAAACGAAGTACTAAATTTTGCGAGGTAGGCAAAGATCTAGACCACCTTTAATACCTAATGAAGGATTCCTAGGTCTTAACGTTGTGCCGGAGACCTTATTAGGATTCTCCTGAGAGCAGTTTCGAAGTAACATGCATAGTTAACGTATTCAAGGTTTCCATCAAAACCGTGCAAGCTTTACATCTTAAAATCTCAAATAAAGTATACGCTTAGAGATACTGACATAAACTTATAAGATACATGTTTTATAAGAGTCTGAAATAAAAGCTTTTAAAACAAAAAAAAACAAACAAAAATCCAAATAGGTCCATGTGATAATTTCCGAGAAATAAACCATGAATTTAATGAGAGTAACTCCGCAACATATAATCTTTTTGAAATCATTTATATGTAATATTTGCATTTATGTAATACTATATTGTTTCTACAACCTTTTTAAATACAAATTCGAATAAAATTTTGCTTTTGCAGCAAAATAAGTTTCTTTTTTCTTTGTATAATAATTAAATAATTTTATAATTATTTCTATTGCTTGCGCGAATATTATACGTTATTAAATAAAACTTTCCAGCGCCTAGCCGAGTCTACCCTTAACACGGTCCGCTGGAAAGTGTTCAGTTCAGTCAGAATTTTAATGTAAAATAAATGCGATAAAAATCTGTTAATTAATTCTTTAAATAATTTTATCAGATACATTTGTAAAGTCTATTTCAATTTATTGACCTAATTGATTCTTAGTACTACACCCATTAAAAAACCATTTTAAATAAGTTACTCTTGGTTATCAAGACAATATTACGCATAAATTATAAATTAAATTTCATCATCAGCCTGAGATAGTCCACCGCTGGACATAGGCCTACCCTAAAGCAGCACCTTCTCCATTTTTGGACGTGTGAGGTTTTTGACCGTATCCACCACGCTGGTCCAATGCAGGTTGTGGGTGGTCCCATTTTCATGACCTATCCGACGCATGGATCATCTTACTTTTCAGACAATTGGGTCGATCTGCCCAAATTGCCCTAACCAACTAGGAAACAACTATGAAAACTTGTTGAGTCCCCGCAGGATCCGAACCCACGACCTCCGGTTTCTAAAACAAACACTCTTACCACCAGGCTACGGAAGCAGTTAATATTTATATAAAATTATAAGCATAGAAAGTTAATCCCTTAAACTTATTGAATTTTATATAGAATTATAGAGAAGCAATACTAGTGTCTATAATGCAAGATATGATATTCCATATATATTACGTTGATAATGTCAGCCCATTATCTGCTATTGATAACTTAAAAAAAATTACTAACAAAACAGGAAAAAAAATTGTGACCATTAAAATATGAATTGTCTGACGTAGACTTTGTTTATTTTATAACGAAAACTATATATCTCATTATTTAAGTATCAGAGTTAACGAATCGCTAAATCAACTTCCAATAAACATTAACGCAAATCAAACTTGACCTCAATACACGACGATTCTTACAACACTCTTAATAAACTTAATAATAAAGTCTAACTTTTATATACCTTTGAATTAATCTACCTCCCTACAAAAGGCCTTCTCATTCAATGATTCGCAGGTGTTGATTTTTTAAATGAACATTTTTTTTTTATGGTCACAGTTTTAAATTCTCAGTTCGTCCTTGAACTTTGCAGCTTAAATTGCCCCAGATTTTTTGCAGCACGAAAAGCTACATTTTAATAACGGAACAATGCCAATCCCCAAAATTAGCACATGAACAAAGCTTTTGTGGAATTTCTATTTTACGTGCATCGCTTTGCTCAAACGTTTGAGAGCGGCGCAGAAAAAAAAATTGAAATAAAAGCGCGTCAGCGTAATTGGGTTAAGCAGTGGTGACGACAGAGATACGGTTAGTTAACTATACTGGAATTGGAATTAATGTTACAAAAGAGACAATTACTAATTGGAACATTTTAACAAGATCAAACAACGTTTCGAAAGTTCGCAAAGAACATAATAGACCGTTAATTTTGTAGGTAGACGTGTCGGATGAATTATAGATTGCCTCGGATACTCCGCCTCATCTTTCACAAGGTCAACGTTCCTCATTTTTTACGTTTGAAACCCTAAGGGAGTATGAGTTCAAATCGTGTAAGATTTGGATTTGATAAAAATCACGTATTCGCTTATCTGTTGTCATATTATGTATGTTTGTTGTGAGTAATAGTTACGTTGTTGTTACTGACAATAGCTGTCTCTAACAACCTAAAATATTTTAAAAATTGCTACAGAAAATATTTACAAAGAAATCTTTGTTAAAGGAATTTTGAATTCGGGGGCTGTTAATTAACTTTATTACTTATTATTATGCAACAACTGTTGTTATAGTGGGATAATTCAGATTCTTAACTATGTATACTCAAAAAGTCTAATTTTTGGCTTCGATTTATTAAGTCGTCTTTAGTAGGCTAGGCATTTTTGATGATGTTTTCTGTAACCGTATATGTATTTTAAAACAACTGATACCATTACAATTAAGTCAGTTTGATGTTTAAAACCTGTGCCTGGTGATTTTGACCTTGCTTTACGAACCGGATGTCGTGGCTTCTGCGGGGAGATAACTTTGAATTACCGTTGTATTTCGAAAAATATATTTTGATGACCTAATTATCTACAAGATAAGAAGTCGGTCACAGTTGGAGAGATTACCTTTGACAGTCGTTACAGGTTGTCAGGACCTTCAAAATTTACTGACCACAAATCTATAAACAAATGCAGTTGACTTTTTAGGTTACATTAAATGCCAGCCATTGGGTGAAAAACTGTTGTAAGATAATGTATGTATTAAAAGTAACAATATGAATTAACAGTGCAGCAACAGCCGAGCAGTGGTAACTTAGGAAAGTTGTTTATGAAAGAAAAAGATAACAATTTGGTAACTGAATCAATATGCCCCTATAAAACAAGAAGGTTAAAATATGCAACAGAACATTAGAAAAATATACTTCTAAAAAGAAACGCTACAATAACACGGAACGTATTCAAATAAAACATCCCACTTTGTTGTACAATATTTACGTTCAACATGTCGGGCAATCAGGATTAATTTACAAAAAGCCTCCACTATGTCACAGCTGACCCGAATATGTCAGAAACGTGTCCCCAAATGTCACAGTGCGACATTAATGTATGAAGCCGACATTCATATTTCAGAAAACGTTATGAGCCATTTATGATTTATAGGGTTGAAATGAAAGAAACGAACGAACGAGATTAAAATGGTAAAGGAAAATCCCGGAAATGGCCTAAAATATTAAACTTGGAAATGACTTTGCTTTTCCCATCCACCGACGTCTTTTATTTTAATAGGTAACTAAAGGTTTAATTATAAAATTTAAAACTTTCTTTTCAGTCAAATTCCAATAAGAGAGCCCGTAAATGTTGTTAATTAATTAAATTCTTTTATTTTAATATTTTGTAAAGAATACACCTCTATTTTTTTTTTCTAGCTATGACGATTGTTGATTATTTCATTATTTAAAATGGTTTCAAGATGCGATTTTTCTTATTTTTACACACCAACATATAATAGTTTTTTTACTTGCGAATTATATGATTAATGATACAAGCTTTACGAATTTTATCTAGTTTAATTACCTTCAATTTTGAAAACTTAGTCGGTACCGTGGCGATGTATTAGGAAGGGTTTGAAAACGTCAGTAAAATTTTCTCATCATCACGAGTGTTATCCCACGCTGAAAAGGGCCTCCCAAGCCTTCTCAATTAGTTGGTTTTTGGACCCGTATACCGCGGGTCAAGATGGGTTGTGGGTGGACCCTTTACATTCCCATCGACGCATGTATCGATACATCACATCATCAGCCTTTGTTAGTCCACTGCTGGACATAGGCCTCCCTAATACACCCCTATCCATTAGGTTTGGACCGTATCCCACCACGCTGGTCCAATGCGGGTTGGTGGGTGGACCGACTTTTTACATGCCCATCCGACGACATGGATCATCTTACTTTTCAGACAATTGGGTGATCGGCCCAAATTGCCTAACCAACTAAAACAACAATGAAAATTTGTTGCGTCCCGCAGAATTCAAACCCACGACCTCCGGTTTCTAAAGCACTCGCCCATACCACTAGGCTACGGAGGCAGTATAACTTCGCATGTATAACTTTAAATAATTGGAAAGCATTTAAAGGAGGTAAATTCCGTAAAACTTGTATTATTTATCACTATACCAAAACTTAATAATAACCTGAATATATGTATATTAATTGTTTCGTAAAACTTAGCACCAAAGATTTTGGTCCTTAGTTTGGTTAATAGCTTAATAATTAACACCTACTGGTTAAACTAATAATTAAAGTGCTTTTTACGTTTGGCGCCCAAACAGTTGACATAAGACTTTGTTCATATAAATTGTGGACCTTATAGTAAATCAATACCAAAAGGATTGAAACGTTAAAGAAAAAAATGATTCTTTTTGGCAATTTTATTTTATATATAAATCGTTTACTAGTTGGTAAGTCAAGGGGAAGGATCTGCCGTCAAGACCGTCCGATCATTTACTATCAGAAGGGAAAAAACGGAAGAGAAGGAGACGTTAAACACTAAAAATCCGCTTCCATAAGAATATAATTCTACTGCCTAATATTATATAATGTAAGCCTAATAAAATATAACATGGGATTTTGGCGTAAAATCAGAATGTATCAACATCTTAATTGTATAAAAAGTATTCGTATTCTTTATTAATATTGTCGGTGCGAGAAGCAGGTGATGTTGGATAGATTTTATTCTTTTAAATAATGGCTAACTATTAAAGAAACTTTCAATAAAGATTTCAAGGTTTCCAAAGAAGTTTTAAAACAATAACCTACATTCTAGACCCTCATATTTCAATAAAACTTCAATTGTTTCTCGCGATATTGAATAAAAAAGCAGCCATTTCATTTAAAGTTTTCGGTTGTGCCTGATTTATAATTCTCTCACTATAAAAATTTTAGTAGACTGAAATCTTGGTAAAAGTTAAGTTAATAGAAACTTTAACGTTTTAGTTATTGTTTCAAAGTATAAAATAGGTACCGTTTCATTCAATAAATACTACTGTAAATTAATATTGTAAAGTTTATATGAAAATAGAAGGAAATAAAATTTTAAAGACAGATTAAAATGTGAATGAAAATATCTTTATTGAAAATAAAATAACACAATCACTCATATTAACTTATTATTACTTAACGTATCCAAGGTCCGATGCGGATTGGTGGGTGGTCCGACGCATGGATCATCTTACTTTTCAGACAATTGAGTGATCAGCCCAAATTGTCCTAACCAACTAGGAAACAACAATGAAAATTAGTTGACTCCCCGCAGGGTTCGAACCCACGACCTCCAGTTTCTAAAGCACACTCCCATGCCACTAGGCTACGGTGGCAGTTTAATCACTCATATTATACTAATTCTCGACATTTTACTATCCGTTATATATATACAACTGCCATCTTATTGTTTAAAAATCTGAAACGTATGACTCTTCCCAGAGTGGATTGTCATATAAAAAGTCACTTACATTATAATAACTTATTACACATAAACGTTCTTTCGCCACTTTTTAAAATTTATTAACGGCTAAATTTTGAACATTTATGAAAAATCGTTATAAAAGCGCCATCCTCATAAAACATTTAATTATTTTTACAGTCCAGTTGCAAAAAGAAATATTCAAAGTTCATTCCTAATATATGACGTGCATTTCATTGCCTTTAATATTAAAATAATATTGATTCCTTGTCTTTTTCTTAATATATTGAGAACTAATAGATGATGACTGTTATTAGTTTGATCAAAGAACTGTCTAAGTGATTATTTAGGGCCAAGGGTTTATCGACTGCACATAGAACTTTGGAAGGAAAAAGACAGTAATGTAAAATACAAACTACAATATTGAAATAATGCTTCATAAATGTAAGACAGCGCCATCTTTCACGGAATCTAGGTAAAACTGTGCCATCGTTTGTAGCATGGCTCAAAAAAAATTAAGTTAATTTTAAGGCCTTCACATAAAATCTTTGTCCTATTTACCGTCTAAAGTTATCACATAGGCGTTTATTCCATTAAGTTTCACTTCATCTAATAGTTTTACAACAAAATAAAAATAAACTTTAGTAAATTTAAAGTCACTGCTAATTTATAACGGTTGTCGAAGAGGGTTTTGATAACCAATAGTAAGTATACTACTAGACCTGAGCTATAGCGCCAGAAGAGTATCTTCTACTCTATAGCTCAGGTCATTGATTACAACGTCTTTGGGATTATGTATAAAAGTCTATTAGAAACAAATGACTACATGAAATTTAAAAACAAGAAACTATGACCAACTTCTAACAGTGGTTAACTATTCTGCGCAATATAAGCAGGTACCAACGTGCTCTCCGTTCGAAATTACGTCGTGTGTCTACCACTGCATTTTAAATCTCTGATAACTTTTAAGGTATCCATTTCATCAAAATATCGTCTATCACATTTCAATGTACTTACAAAAAAGAATTTTCTTAATGCAATAACTTTTATGTGAACCTAAACTGTATTATCTTAAACGAGCTTCGAATATGCTTGATTGCTATTTTAAAAAATGTTTACATTAAAATGTTTATTGTACGTTATTATTAAAACGTAGATATATGCTATTATAAGCCGCCCGCTGAGTTTCTTACGCCGCTTCTTCTCAGGTCCATTAGGTCCACTCAGAGGGTCCATTCAGAGGGTCCATTTCCGAACCGGTGGTAGTTTTTTGGCAATCAATACGAAAGTGAACGACTGCCTCCGTAGCCTAGTGGTAAGGGTGGTGCTTTAGAAACCGGAGGTCGGGTTCGAATCCTGCGGGGACTCACCACACGTCGGTCCACCTACCCGCATTGGACTAGCATGGTGGGAGACGGTCCAAAACCCCCTAATGAAGAAGGGGAGGCCTATGTCCAGCAGTGGACTTACACAGGCTGATGATGATGAAGAAAATGTAATGCTTCCATATTGCCGTAATTTTATTTATTTCTTAGATATCGATTAAACTACTTACCACAAAATTATTTTAAAAAAATGGGACGATTGCGAAGGTAATATCTATAGTTTAATACAAGAATAAACAAAATCGGAGCACTAGGAGCTGAGCAACGAGGTAACATATGTAAAATAAAAGCAAGCTCCGAATTGAGTACCTCCTTCTTTGGAGAAGTCAGTCTAAAAGCAACGAGTAAAAAAATATATGAAGTTACTGTTATCTGACCTGCGCAAACATAATATAGCTTTATATTTTATATAAATTTAATTCAAAAAAGTATTTAGATATTATAAATAACAGTGGCCCTTTTTTCACGAATAGTAATAACTTAATGTTTTCTTTGTTCGTGTTTTGCTTAATTAAAGAAATACATACAGACACATCATTGTAAAAATAATATAAACTTGAAATAATTACATATTAATTCAAACCGTCGTTTGTTTTAAAATTCCTACATTTAAGCTGGAAGTAACTTGACCTTGTCGTAATCATGTCTGGAAAACTTATGAATTACTTTAAATGTGCTACTAAATGAGATTTTAGTAGTTGATATCATAAAAAGGGACGTGACGTTATTAGGACGCGGTGCGTACAGCAATTACAGTCTTCTTAACCTTCTAAGCCCTTAAAGTACACTCATTATAAGGTACTGTTTGTAATTGTTTGTAATATAATTTAGGAACAGACTTCTCAAAGTTTATAATTAGGAGAAATTGCTTTATTACATTAGTATAAGTGGGTAAATTTGTTCGTACATACTTTATTTAATAATTGTCATAACTTTTTTAATGTGATCACATATATTCAACTGTTTCAAACCAAACGTTTTTTTACTGCCTTCGCAGGCAGACGAGCAGTCGACCACCTGATTGGAAGTGGTCACCGACGCCCGTAGACATTGGCAATACTAGTGGTATCACCAACGCGCTGCCTACCGTGAGACATAGGGTGCTAAGTCTCGTTTACCCGTCATTAAATTTACGATAAGCGATTTTTAGCAACATTGTTAAATGCAACAAAGATTTAAAGAGCATGTTAAGGTAGACATTAATGAGGATTTACAAATTGCCCTGATATTTATTGACAGAGAAAAAATTTCTTCTTTAGTTAATTACGAGTATACCGTTAGATCATTCTGCAAACATTTATTTGCAGAATGAATAATAAAAGGTGGACAAAACGTTTAGCAGAATGGATACCACGGGACAGGAAAAGGAATAAAGGGAGAACAAGTAAGACATATGTGCAATATAGAGAAATATAGATGTAAATTGAATAGTAAAGATGTATACTTACAAGTTTAAAATAAAAATTATTATTAGTAAAAGTTAAGTGAATTATATAGAAGTAGATTTATATACTGTAAAAGTTAACTTAAGTAATAGGTAATAAAGGCTATTTTTATTTATTTTATGTATACCGTTTGATCAATGGGTGTTTTTATATTAAAACCCTAGTTGATGTTAAATGACTATTCTGATATAAACGACGGGAGTTAGAATATAAATTAAAATTATAAATATCCGAGATAAATTTCTATAAATATTTGTATTTTCCAGTATTCGCCTAAATAGTTCATATAATTACGTTGTGTACTTGCTGTTGCGGATTTTGGCTTTTATTAAATAAATAAGACATTGTTTGCTTTGAAGATCTTATTTTTAATTTTTTATTACACAGAAAAGCATCATATGTTAAATAATTCCCTCAATTGTAAATCCTTGACGAATCGATGTTTTGTTTTTGTAGTACATATTTTCATCATCATCATCAGCCTGTGTCAGTCTACCGCTGGACGTAGGCCTCCCATAATACACGCTACCGCTTCCTATCTCTGGCCATTCTCATCCAGCGCACACCGTCATTTTGCCAATGTCGTCACTCCATCTTGCCGCAGGGCGTCCCACACTACGTTTACCGAGCCTCGGTCTCCACTCTACAACTTTCCGACTCTAGCGGTCGTCAGTTCTACGGATTATGTGACCGGCCACTGTTACTTCAGCTTACTAATCCGGAGGGCTATGTCGGTGATTCTGGTTCCCTGATGGATCACATCATTTCTGATGCGGTCCTTTAGAGATACTCCAAGCATAGCTCACTCCATAGCTCGCTGAGCGACTTTAAATTTGTAAACCAGTCGAACGCACTAATCGATCACTTTAGATTTGAGTCACTCTAGGATGGGGGACGACAAGACTCGAAAAAGCTTATGAAAAACTGCCCAGCCCAGCCGAATCCTTCTGTTGGTCTCTCCTTCAAAGTTGTCCTACCTAGTTCTAGGGTATGCCCTAGATAAACGTACTCCGAAACCACTTCGAGGGAGGTGCCATCGCTTGTTCATGATCTTGGTTTTACCCAAGTTCATCCGGAGACCGATGCGTTCAGAAGACTCAGCTGTATTATTTTTTAGAGCTTATCCTAATTTTAGTTACATGTAGCTTACTATACCAAAAAAACATTGGTTGGTTACTAAAAATGATTCGCGTTATTATCAAAATAATTTGAAAAGAACGATATTCCTAGATGTTCTGCTGTCATAGGTTTGTTATTGTAGACCTCATCGAACTGTCCGGTAAGAATGGGGTCTGAAGTTTTGATTACAAAATAACAACTGGAGTTCCTTGTTACTGTCAAATTAGTATGCAGAAATGCTCTGTTGTTTAGAAGATAGTATATATGAAAAACAAAACGTTTATATTTGTAAGGGATGTTAATAATTGGTTAATTTTTTGCATATTGTAAACTTTAAGTAAATAACTTTTCGTGTTTCTTTTTTAAAACCATGTGAATACGTACAGTAACCATTTATTAACTAGTCAAATACAACCGATTCCAAGGTCAAGCATTGTACGAAGTCAACTGGTCTATCCCATAACATAAATTACTTAGCGCCTAATGTCTATTTTGTGAGCTAAATTATCTCAATTAATTAATGAATTATTACAGTCAATAAGTTTATCTGTTCTTTAAGCTATGGCAGCTTTTCATTATAAAAAAGCACATCTATTTTGTCTTACAGATGTTGTCTTATTAAGTATTTTCGGAGCTGTGCTGTAGGGATGTGACGAGCTCGTCGCCCACTTGATGCTGGACAGCGCCGTCTTACAGTAGGAGTACGATAGATCCGCAGTTCAAGTACAAGCCAATCCGCCTGCTCAGCATGGCTATTATAAGCACCATGTTTAATGGACGTCAATAAAACAAAACATCCCCAGTAGTCCCACTATTCCTGGCCATGGTAATGGCCATGGTAACGGTGGAGCGAGGGGTGCTAAGAATCCCTGGGCTACGGATCCCTACCGCCATAAACTTGATTTTGCTACCTACAGCGGACCAAAGTTGAGATTTGGGGAACACCTAACTGAGCTGAAGGTAGAACTGGATAAAATCCAATGGCACGTTTTATAGCTATCAGAAGTCCTATGACCAGGAGAGGACACCGTTACCTTTCTATCAGGTCACCTCTTCTACTTCGAGATGGCGCAAACATCTCCGACCTGACTTCCAGCAAATCTTATAGAGCAAGGATAAATTCCAAATGGAATTAAAAAACCGATTCGATGCCCTAAGAATATCAGAAACCATTAAAGCAGTTGACGCGGCATCGGATGCCGTAGTGGACACAATACAGGTTTTGTAGGAGTAAGCATACTGGTAAGAAATCCAAGCTCTCCGATGAGACGCTTTGCCTCTAGGAGGAACATTGGCAACGTAAGACCAACACTTTGACTGATGTTTTACGGCTGACAAAGCGGATCTCCAAACTATAAGGCCGAGGCTGAGGCGCCTTCGGTGCTCAAATACGCAACGGATAATTGAAGCAATTGAGCAGAAGACTCGAAGATTTATTTTGAAGAAGCTCGGAAGAAGCCATCTGTCTGAAAGCTTCGGCTCGACTGTTTTTCTAAGCCTGAGATCATACCGGAGATTGAGGATTTCTACGGCAAATTGTACGCGTCAAAAGCTTCTCAACTTGATAAACGGCTTAACGATCCACTTGTTAGTCTAACTCGGCGCCTTTCTGGTGAGCTTTTTGCCGAAGTTAGTGTGGCTCTTGAGGAGCTTTAGGGTGGAAAGGCTCCTAAACTAAGTGAGCGTTCCTTCAACAGAGAATTTCTCTTAAGGTTTTGGCTTGAAAGTGAGGTCATTCTTTTATTTAAGAATAGAGAGAATATAACGGGTTACACAGAGGGTTTAGCCATAGACCACATCTAAACCATAAAGCAAGTTGTACAAAAGTATCATGAATACAATCAGCATACGTGCCTTGCCTTTGTGGACTATGAGATAGCTTTTGACTCTGTAAAAACCTGGGCTGTTCTGGAAGCTCTCCAACGATGTCAGGTCGATAATCAATACTTCGATGTGCTGATAAGTTTACGTATCGCTGCTTTTATGTCCGCTTTGATTCCTTAGCTCTTACGAGACCAATCGGCAAGAGGATGTGATTTCCACGAAACTGTTAATAAATGCTTTGGAGGAAGTCTTGAAGACCCTAGACTGGGTTGAATGTAGCATAATCCTCAACGGCTAATACTTTTCTCACCTCCACTTTGCCGATGATCTAAGAATCTGGCAAGTTCCTAATGGTATTGATACAAACTCTATCGGCATCTGGTGCAGTTTCCTTCGCTATAAAATTGTCATCAATTAAGTTTTATTAAATTCTCGTAATTTCTATCTTTGAAAATAAAAATTGTCTTAATTATTTGTTGTGATTGATACAATTCTATTAAACAGCAGACCTAAATCGTCCATCAGGGTCAACAATTTTTAACTTAACTTAAATCGACACGCGCCATAAGCGAAACACGCGTGTTTCGACGTGTATGCTGTATCCACCTTATTGCTGATAGACATAAGGACGGTAATCGCGTTTGCTTTGTCCACAGCTGCGTGGTTCACAGGCGTGCTATATCTCGATCTGAGCAGAACGAGTATCAGGTAGCCGTCAACCGTGGATAAATATCTCAAGAGCGGAGGCCCTGCGCGGTACGTGCCCGCCTAGTTGCTCGCTGCAGATGTAGGGGGCCGTTCACACAGAAACATTTCTTGGTTTTAAAATTTAAAAATCATAATTTCTAGTGTTTTTTTTAAATCATTATTATCTTAAGTTTTAAGAAATCATGTCATGTTATTTTCAATCTTTAGATGCTAAGTAATCTTCTTTTAAGCATCACAAAAATATGTTATGAAAACGATATTGACTATGGGCCATTGTTTTCTCCGTAATTACAATATTGCGTTTTGCAATAACAATGATAACTAAACTTAATAAAATAATAAAGCTTCAAACCAAATATCTAAATCATTTCAGCAATGCATCAAATCAAAACAAAGCCTAAAGTTTTGATTTACGTCACAGCACGTAACAAAGCAACAAGTGTGGAGAATAAACCCTGCGAAGCCATCAATTCGCCAGCTACGTAGTTCCATTGTAATATTCGTTGCATTCATTCACTGGCAATTGTTTCGTTGCCCGTAAAAATAACGCCACACGAAATATTCCACGCCGCTCAGACTTAGCGTACGTAGTCGCGACTTTACAATGTACGCATACAGCAGCAGCCATTGCGCATGCCCGGCCCTCACTCATTCCGGACTATTTGTTTTGTCGTTACACTATCAAAAAGCTTCGGATTCCCTTCAAAGTAGCATCTATCCTTGACGATTCGGTTTCCGCGCCACTTGGTGCTAGTCGACCACTCGTCTGGTGGTGCTTTGGTGGTGTCTTCCACATCAGTTCCATCCGTCAAGCGTTCGCGCCAATACTTGACGTTTGACGTTCCCAAAACATACGCTGGTGGCCCCAGCCGCTCTCGTCGGTTCATGCGGTTGAATTTTAGTGGATCTAATCATATTCGGTAAACAAGATACAGGACGTTATCTGCAAAACGGTTGCCTTTACTTGTGAACCAACCTCGGCGTTGGTTTCGCGTTGACATTTGGTGCACGTGCTCTTGTTCGGGACTGTGTATAGTGCATTAGACATTTTTGACTATAAGTGGTGACATTTGTGGTTTCTCAAGTTAAGGGCTATCTATATATCGTGAATTGTGTGACGCCATAAACACCAGAGGAGAGGGATTTTCGGCAAAATGAATATAACGTCGACAACAGACGGTAAATATAGTATTATGGGAATAATTATGTGCAAATCTGCAATATAAAATTTACTGGGCCTCAATAGGTTGCAATTCGTTGATGCGTAATGCGGAATTTCACGTGCGAGCGATATCAAGCTCTGCTGCATAGTTATAAGATTCATTTTCGGCTGACTTGTCGCGCGTCCGTGCGCGCACAAATTTAAACTTTAAGCCATTAAGTATACGAGCTAGAAAAGCATTTAAACTTTTTTCACGAATTTTAGCCGCGTTCGCTTGAAAGCTTTCATTATTTAAATGTAAGTTACCTTTTATGGTACGTGTTACATGTATAATAAAACTAATAATATGCTTTGAACATTTTTCTACTCTAAAATATGCCATATCAAATATTATAAATCCATGTACTTTTATTTTATTAAACACAAATAATCCGAACAATATGCTAATAAAAATTTAAAAGAAAGGTTTCATTTTATTTTATTCGCACAAATCTGCATATTTTAGCTTATATATTAGTCCCAAGAGACATTCCGCAGTGCAGGATTCTCTCGGAGAACTTTTAACAAGCATTATTTATATGTAACCATATTCCTGGCAAAGTTTAGCATGTTACTTCAAAATGAAAAAAAAATATTACTAATTAATTACTTTTATAATTCGCATCTAACATTTACTTTTTTTTTCAGGTAAGTCACTGATCCCATTCCAAAGGGAACGGGACGACATGTTTTTCCTCCAAATCACCACTAAGCAGTTGCTACCGAGGTATTTACCAAACAGATTAGGTTTTTGTTGGAATTTTACTAACAAAATGGCACATCACAATGGCATTTTATAAACGAAGGCGATAAAAGAAAATTTGCTTCAGTTATATGAAATACAAACCCTCATAGAATCATGCACAGTTTGTCCGCTATCAGAAATAAAATCCTTCCACTGTTTAGGGTTGTCAAAATCGGAAAATATATAAGCAATAACTTCAAATTCACTCACTTAGTCGGTAATTTTAAATGGACATACTAAAACAGTTGTCAGGTAGAAGGGAACGATTCGGAAACGAGAAATGTGCAGGATTTTATGGATGTATTCATATATTTTCTGTTGAAACTTTTGCTGAAAAGTTACCTCAATAATTAAGTTATTAGGTAGTAATATCATAATCACTTGTAGCGCTAATGAAATATATATCAATACTAATATAATCATTGAGATACAGACATATACCAACTTAGTCTGCCCGTGGTCATAGATGCTGGAAAGAGTTCGAAACGTCGGGAACACAAATATATATAACCAAAGCGAAACATCCGTAAGGTAGTGGATTCGATATGTATAGTAATCGCGTAAGTATATATAATAGTTACATAATGTATAATTATTTCTTTTGGCAACCCTATAGATGCCGCAGCCGCACTGCGGGCAATAATACAGTTCTCCATTCCCTTGGGTGTTCTACGCAATGTAACAAACTTTTGGAAACTTTTAATACGCCCAGTTAACCCTAGAATCGCCTTCCACAGGCAAGGGAAAAGTTCCCCCGATTCGAAAGTTAATTGCTCCTGACAGACATCGATTTCCAAATCGATTATTCAGTGTTACAAAACAAGAAATTATATAACTTTTTTTATTTTTATTAGTAAACGTTAGTTTTCCGTCGGTTTATTAGTTAATTTTAATAGACTACGTTCACTTGTCCGTTTATTTAACGTATGTGAATTAATTTATCGTAAATACCACAAAATAGTACTTTAAGATGACTATTCATAACTATTTTGCTTAAATAACTTTAACCTTTGGTTCTTATAAGTCATAAATCATCGCCGAAGATAGCTGACCCGTAAGATATTGCGCTTATAAGTCCATAAAATAGAAGCACCTATATTTAACTATTTCTAATAACTAAAGCTTCGTATTTGCCTGAACGTTGCAAAATCGCCTCACGCCGTTTACACAGCGATAAACTATAATCAAAAACAAGCAGTTTAAAAGACTAGACTTACATTTTAAATAAACTTCTTTAATTATATAAGACAGCCTTTGTTTTATTATTTCAGAATCATATACATTAAAATGGGTTCTAAATCAAATCCGCATAGAATGTCTTATAAACAAAATTGGCTTGGAACACCAAAGAATTATAGCCTCAATATAATAATGACTCATGTATTTTACTTGGCATTATGGGCGTCAACATAAATAGCTAATAACCTTTTACCTATTTGTACCATCGAATTCATGTACACTTTCTTAGTGCACAGGCATATACTGTATATAATTTTTATGGAAATTACAGCTACTACTGCATTAACCACAATCATCGAATTAAAATAAACGATGTATCCCATAGCAACGAAGAAGCGTCTTTCGGTGCTTTTTTTTGTAGGTTATCTATCAGTGATTAACAGCATTGTAACAATGTATCAAAAACCGCTAGACGCATTACGTTACTATGGGTTACATCTTTCCTATCGATTCCACATATTTTTTGGTCCACATAAATATATGTATGTAAATTTTATATTGCTCATTTGTACTGCATAATTTAGAATCATCACGTTCGACCCTTCATTAATTAGGTGCCATTAATAACTTAAATTGGGTAAACTATAACAATAAATAGTTTTTTTTTTCATTTTACCATTTTTCTTCCACTTTTAATATAAAAGAAGCGTGACGGCATTGGACAATAATTATTGTCATTCTTTTGCGTGACATGATCTATCAATAGTTGAATAATTAATGTTTCATGCCAATTTTTTTGTTATAATTTTCAAGAATATTTAAAGATATAAAAAAACAAGCCTTAATTTATATTTGTGTCCAAATTGGATAACTTATCTGCTAATAAGAATAATATATGTATCAAAAAATTGTTTAATCGGAATAATATGACAATTCGTATAACATCCCAAACCGTACGACGAATAAAGCAAAATATTTTCATTATTAAAAGAGCTGAAGATTGGTCCATATTGACCTTTGTTCATCGTCCCACAAAATGTGGTTAATTAGATTTTGCATTTTTGTTTATAACTCGTATAGATTTAAACTAAGTTTATAAAACAAGTCCGTCCTCTGTTAAATACTTTCTTAATAATCGGTCGGAGTTGAATCGTTAATCATTCAGTAATTTAAGCTATGCTTAGTATCTTCAACTTTACAAAATATGTAATTATATACTCCAATTTCGTGAATGGGTAGGAAGAAAAGGATTACAAGGATGTTCTTATACATCTGAATTTATCGAGTGTATCACGACTTTAAGTAATCTTATTCAGTCTAAATGTTCATCATCACCTGTATTAGTTCTTCGTGACTAAACCTCTATAATTTCAACTAGTTAGTTTTGGACGATCCCACCGCTGGTCAATACCTTTGTGTGATACTGTCAGCCATCGATCATGTAATCATTCATTTTCAGAACATGTGTCGGCCAATTGCCTCAACCTACCTAAAACAATTAAATTATGAGCTCACCGCAGATTCGAACGACCTGGTGTAGAAAGCACACAGATCCTAGCTACGAGACATTTTCATCATCATCATTACAGTGAGTCCATTCAGCTATAGCTCCTCATACATCACACCTCCATATAACCATGGATCGGACTACCACCACCTGGTCAATGCGTTGGTGTAGACGAGCTTTTGGACGCCATCCCACGCATGGTCATGCGGTTTTGCAGGACACTTGTTCCAATGCCTAACCACATGGCATGAAATATTTTTGAGTATCCGGTGATCGGACCAGCCTCCAGTTTCGAAAGGCAACTAAAACGCTTGCAGTCCGCCAGGATCGGAACCAGTTGACTCATGTGTTGAAATGGAAATTGACAAACTCTTGATGCAAACTTATATTTCAATTTAATTGAAATTATTAAATTTAATATATTTCAGTATTACTCTAAAAGAAAATGGTATAGTTAAAATTTATGTATACATAAATAAAAATAAAATTAGACGTGTCACAAACATTTTAATGTAAGTCATTAAAGTGAGGTACAAATTGGGCAAATTATATTTTAAAATGAATTTTCAGTCAAGCACACTTCAGTGGTCAAGAGCTATCTAACTCTGTATATTAATTTTGATTTTAATATATTTATTTTTCAGTTATATGCACACATTAAAGTGCTAAATTTTCGTTGAGATCTTTTATTTCTTCAAAGTATTGTATGGGCGTAAAGTGTATGTATATAAAGTATTATACGTACGGCCTGATGTTTCCCTAAAAGTTTGCTAGCTTCATCATCATCATCATCAGCCTGTGTCAGTTCACTGCCTGACTTAGCACTCCTAATGCAGCTACCATTTCTCCTTTAGGCCTGATCTACAGCAGTCCTCGCCACAACTTACTACACGGAATTTGATTGCTTCACTTAACTTTGCGCATTAATGTTAAACTTATGAATGCTTTACGATCATTTTACATGGGGTCATTAGACGTTCAATGAATGTTTAGTGCCTAGACCAACAGTTAAAACAACACTACTAGAACAGTTTCTTAAATAGCCAACTGGGATTAGCAGATACAAATATAGTCATCATAAATACTATAAAAATAGGAAAAAAAATTACATTCTGCTGGTAAGTTAACTTGTCCCAAGTACCATAAGATCCCACGCGCTCTAAGAGCCTAAAACACCCAATCTTTATCTTGCCTAAATTATTCAGCAACAGCTCTTATAAGAAACTAAGTACCTAGCGATGGCCTTAGTTCCGGTATCCATGGATAGCCTTGACTAAGACCCAAAAGAGAAGAAGAAGTGGAAGAATAGATAAAAGTTCAATGGCAATATTCAGTCTCTTATCTCCTTCTACGGCCCGATCATACAGCATCCTCGTTGCAGACCAACTTATACGCGGAGGAATTTAGATTACTTTCACTTTACCTTCAATAGCGCTTAGTATATAAAGAGCCTTGATGAAACTTTACCGATACTTTTCATTAGGTGGTTAGACGTTCCAGTGAAATGTTTAGTGCCAAGGCCAAAGAGTTAAAACGGAGCGCACTGGCTACAGTTTGGAAAGGTGCCAACAACTAGTTGGCCGATTGGAACATTAAATTAGTGAACATACTCCAATTCTATTTAGCACGTATCAAACTATATAGTTTCTTTGTATAGTTTATTGCATTTAAAATTTGTCCATGGTCGGTGAACACTTTGGATAAGGTGGCTAAACGTAAAAAAGTAGAATATTCTTTCTCCTTTGTGACGTTGAAGCCGCGCAAGTAGATAACTATGTGTCGTGCAGTACTTATCATATGCGCCGAAGTTGCTGCTTTGTGCTCCGTAAAACATATACCCAAAATAGTAGCAGTAACTAAATTGTATATGGAATGCCAGTACATTGCTGGACTACGTTTACTTTATAGATACGCCATACGTTTCGGATAGATGATTTCCTTATCAAGTTTAGACGTTAGAGCCGACATATGCTATCAACGTCGCTCTGGACGAACTACAAGTTTTATGACCATCAGCTAGATTCATCAGCCTGGCATGATAATATTCAAGTTAATAAACGGTTCAGAAAAGAACAATAATATGAATTGAATTAAAATAAGGACGTCAAAATATATTGACTTTTCATAGCCCAATTTCTTAAACCTAAAGCAGAAGTTATCGGGAGCGCCAAGTTATCGCATAATTAATTAATCTAGTCAGAAATCTTCAAGAATCTTTAAGTTATTAATTTTCAATTCTACGAATCGTTTAAGAGACGAGTTCGGTAGGAATTAATTTATAAATATAAATATGGTAGAAGTTATAAGGATTTCATAATTTTTTGCGTGTACGGAGCAAATGTGATATGAAATGATATGCTTTTTGACATTAATGCCAGTAAATTCGTCGATCTCAAGTGTTTTGGTTGTGTAATTTTCTTTATGTCTGATTGCGACTTAGTCTAGTATAACTTTCATTTTTCCGGTCTATGTAAAATTTGTTGTTTTTCCTTTGTAATGAAAAGAGCTTACCTATCGACATAGCTAGGCAACTGGTCGGTCCACGTTAACAAGAGCATTGAACACATTTGCATAGAACATAATTACTACATAAGACCATGACATCTAATGGAGCTATTAAATTAAATAAAAGACTGTCCCATGTCTATAAAAAATTGTTTGAAACGCCGTATGTGAACACACAATTTAATATGTAAGTAAAAGCGATATAATTTATTAAAGTAATAGTATTAAATAATCTGTCGTATTCAGGTAAATAAAATAATGATAAAGAAGTTGGTTAGAAAAAAACGTTATAAAGACAAATCTAACCAATTATTGTTACTTAATAAATCAACAGCAAGCGTTTAAATTAGTTAACCTTAAATAGTGTTTTTGAACTCATCACCGACGTTCTGTTATGACGGCTATGGATAGTTGTTAACTTTCTTTGCAAATTAAAAACAAAACATCCAAAATTTTAAACGAGCAAAACTTTATTATTTCTTTTATTTACGCGATTATTATACATATCAAATCCACTAATTTACGGATTTTCCGCGTTACTTAAATATATTTATTCCCGACGTTTCGGATTCTTTTCAGCTTGTTTTTAAACAGTTATAAATACGCTTTTTTATGTTACTTCTATAAACCTTAATCTAAAATCAATACTATTGTTTTTTTAACCCGTTTAACTGGCTACGATGCCTTGAAATTAAAAAATAACAGAAGTGTTGCATACTGCTGCATTGTGGTAGTAGTGGGCACCAAAAAGACTATCTTCAAATTTGTTCTTCTGGACCTTTTATTTATAAATAGATTAGTGCAAACCACAAATTCTACAAATATTAAAAACGGAAAAGTTTATAAGAATAGATTTATGTTAGTTACTCTGTCACACAGGACTAAATCGATTTTGCTTTAGCTTTATAATAATATAGCTTATATATCAGAATAACTGTTATAATTCCTTCATCATCCTCATGATCAGCCCGTGATAGTCTACTGCTTTACATAGGCCTAATACACCCCTATCCATTAGGGGATTTTGGACCGTATCCCACCATGATGGTCCAATGCGGGTTGGTGGGTAATAATATTATAATTATATAATAATAAAATCATATAATTTTTATGTTATCTTCAGGACCATCACCATTCTATTTAGACATTTGAAATAAATGCGCTAAAAAAAAATTAAAGACTAAAAACTGCATCGCAAAGCTTTTACGTATGAGTAAACACTTAATGTTTCATAAATATGTAATATTTAATAAAAATCGATGTAACTGCAAAAATTGCGTACATTTAAAAAATAGGAACAAAACAGAATCACGCTTACATTATTAATCTCGGCAGTTTGTGCAAACATTCACTTCCATGACAACAGAGCGAAATGACACAACAATACGTATTCAGCCGTTAGATATGTAGACAGAGGGACTGCACATAAGTTCCGATGGGACCACTTATCCTTTGGCTATTGTTGGCGTTCCGAATTCAGAGATACGAGAGATGTCTTGGGATTATACCACGTCAACGCATGGCCATTTTAAAAATGTGGAGAATGCCCTTCTTCTTACTTTCATAAGGTGAAAAGCAACAAAATATCGAAACGTTGGATTAATCATTAATTTAGAGGCGTTCTAAATAAACGATTAATCCATGGTTTCGATACGATTTTTTGTTACGATGTCAGGAGGTCAGGGTTAAAGAATAAGTATACCAAGCTCCTACTGTTCCTTGCTATTTTAAAGTCCCGCAAGTTACCGTGCAGTGGGTTTTACTTACCCTTGTATCACTAATTTTTAAGCTAAACGACTCGCAACTGAATCCGACAAACCATAGAGTAAACTGTGATTCGATAAATATAGGAGGCGTCAGTAAATTAAAAGCCTTGCAGGTCCATAGTAATACGTATACATTTAATTTATTGATAATTCATAGAAATGATTGATCGGTCCGTGGTTGCCTTGATTAAGATACAAAATTTGACCACCCGTACAAATTGTGAACCCACGTCCGTTAACTTCTGCAATTATCTATTTGAGTACTAAAGTAATTTATTTTTTTTTTAAAATAGAAAAAAAACTATGATGATAATGTTACACAATGACAGTAAGTAGTAATGATATAGACTAGAACAATAAATAATAGATAACAATATAGAGTTACATTACACAAAAAGATTTTCGTTCTGGCTGTAATAATTATTTAGGCACCTTATTTGCATAAGGTCTGTAAAGATGCGTGCCGTGAATTAAATAGAGATGGGTATAAATTATAAATTATCTAAAATACAATTTAGTTTAGTGCAGTGGGAGGCTATGATAATACAAATTAAATTAAGATTACAAATGTATTGTTTTACACTAAGCGACAAGTTCTTTCTAAAAAAATCTATTTGGTAATTTTAAACCAAGGCCCATGGTAACTTTACCTTATACCAGAACAAACTATGCAGGGAATCGATGTATTCAAAATAAGTTGCCAATAATATAAATGACATAAGGATGATTGAAGTTCTACAGTGAAAACCATTTAGAGCGCTTATAGATTTGCCATTTCTGTTCGCCATTTATATTCACATAGAACTCAAACCTTCCCTCTATTTAGTACTGATGTAATTTTTTCACGGAATGAACTCGGGAATCTTTTATACCACGTACTATTAAGCTCTGGAATGAACTTCCCTCCGATGTTTTCCCTCTACGCTATGACACGTCTTCCTTCAAGCATGGAGTCCTTTAAGGTAGGCAGCATTTTGGGAATACCCCCGGTATTGCCCATGTCCATGGGCGTTGGTGACCACTTTCCATCAGGTGGCTCGACTGCTCGTTTGCCTTCGTCGGCAAAAATCACTCACTGTCGCCACCGTATTGTTTTTATGTTAGTACATACATTGGAATCAGCAGTATACCAGCCTTGGTCATAGCCAACATTATGCTGAGCTGGAACCTCATTGGTCTAGCATTGAACATATTTTTATATCAATTTTGTCCATATTTTCTTGTGTTGTAATTGTTTTTGTTATAATTTTTTTATGCTTGTCACCGCTGGACTGATTGAATGAGTTAATAATAATTATTACAGAGCACAAACATTAAATTTAATATTATTGGGTATATTGGTTTTTTATCGCAACAAGCTTAAAAGATGTTATTTATATGTAATAAAATAATAAATACAAATCTATGTCTACACTTCAACCAGTAAGCTTTGTAAAATTTACTAGTGTCACAATAAAGAATAACATGACAGTAATAACATATAGGTCGATTTATTTTTCATTGCAAGATTATTTTCTTTATTCATGTATTTGCTAGATGTGCATAGATATAATCGTTAATTATACATAGTCGCAAACAATTTTTTGAAGGTATTTCTAACTAAATAAGGTAACAAATGTGTAAAACTTTAAAAGTAAATATTAGCTACAATTCCAATTTTTATAAGCTGGCTATCTTTGTAGGATCCGATAAAATACTTTAGATGTCACAGCGTACACTACAAATTCCAATTCTTTATATACTACGTAATTCACCGGCCGAAATGACTTTTTTAAACGATATAATAATTTTTTAGATCTTTGATGACCGATAAAAAATTATTGAAACATTTAATTCAACTAGATCACAAGGTTGGTCAACAATTTTCTTCAAATCACAAACAATCTGACTATAAAAATATTGAGGCAAATTTATTAAATAAGTATCAAAAAATGGGGCTTATGCGTAAAACTCCATTTTCCCTGATAATCTTAGTGATTATAGTGAAGAACAGGATGAAAGGTTTCACCAAGACATCAAAACTTTGGAAACAAGTACCTTGTTTACCAAGTTTGTGTACCAAGGGCAATGGAATGTGAATATGATGGCGTATTACTGCTAGTCAATAAAACGTAATATTATCGACGATTCTCTTAAATAAAATACTCCCAGACGCAATTTTAAAGCTAAACTAATTTTTTTGTTATCTCACTCGACATAGTTTCATAGCAACTGTTGTACATGATATTTACTGAAGAATTTTATAATATTATTATAGGTATTTATAATATAATAATTGATTTCTTTTTTAAAATTATAAAAAAAAAGTTTTTTGGCTCGAAAAAAAATTTACGAGATAGACTAATTATGTAAATTATTTTGTTTTTCAATTACTACAAATTAGAGATTTTTATTACTATTATAAAACAACTTTCAAAAGTCTTCATCTATCGGCCGGTTCAAGTTCCCAAAACGGCTAAAAACAAAAACCTTCATACACACACAACATATTCTGTACATACATGTATATATATGTACAGAATACTTAATAAACATTCCAGAAGTCCTGAATAATGACGTTTTTGTTTTATTACAAGGGAGTCCTCTCGACCTTTCGAGGGACGAGTCATCTATCTCACCATCAAATCTAGGAGCCAGAGAAACTACGGGCAAGGGTCCCTTTTGATTGCCGGAGGTCCGCACTTACGTATACGAAGCCTTATTTATGATCCTGTGCGCTATAAACTTCCATGTAATACAGTTGTCGAATTTAAATCGGCCGGATTATATTAGATGTTGCCCAAAAATAGTTTTATCAAATTGTGTAAGGCACATTTTTATCCGTATCTGTACGTTTTTTTAATAAAATTTGACTGTTAAAAAATATTAATTATCAATAACGGTTATTTAAACCAACAAAAACAATAATAAAGTAGTGTTTTTATACCATTTTTTTTTGTTAATAGTTCATAACTGTTCATAACTGCCAAAATTGGCACACGGGTTTTAATTTTTTACCCTCTCTAAAAAGATGACTACATTCAAAAAAGCCTTGTGTAAATCGTGACTTAATTAACAACCTTTTCCGCTATAGTATATATGTGATGTGTAGGTACTTTAATTAATAACACAGATTAATTGGATACGTCCAAACATTTCGCTGGCGATACGCGTGCAGATTACGAGCCATCATCGGAAACGCGTTCGAGTGTACTCCATATAATTCGGTGATAATGTTAAAATATCCGATACGGCGCACCAATTACAACGTCGAGCGCCGTTTCGCAATTATCGAATAACAGTTAAGAGGAACACGAGCTAAATCTATAGCTAGCTAGAGTTTGATGTAATATATAGTCATAAATATGGATTTATGTATTTTGCCTACTGCCTCCGTAGCCTAGTGGTATAGGCGTGTGGCTTAGAAACCGGAGGTCGTGGGTTCGAATCCTGCGGGGACTCAACAAATTTTCATTGTTGTTTCCTAGTTGGTTAGGGCAATTTGGGCCGATCACCCAATTGTCTGAAAAGTAAGATGATCCATGCGTCGGATGGGCGTGTAAAAAGTCGGTCCACCCACCAACCCGCATTGGACCAGCGTGGTGGGATACGGTCCCAAAACCCTCTAATGGATAGGGGTGTATTAGAGGAGGCCTATGTCCAGTAGTGGACTAATACAGGCTGATGATGATGTATTTTGATATATGTGACTCGGTGTCATATGTTTTTTTTTACTTTATTAATATCTATATAATAATTATAGAATGCTAGCAGCCCATGCACGGATCTGTCTGTGTTGTTTTTAGATCTTTGAAATTTGTTGTCTTGTGGGAATAAATGGTCTATGTTATTCATCGACAACTTAGGTGTTTTGAAGTATAACAATATTTTAAATCAGTTATGTAACCTCGGATTCTATTTAAGACAAACAAATCTTTCCTCTTTGTATAGATATAGAGATCTAGATTTACAATATTTGTATAGATAAACAAAATATTTTTAATTCAGTTTCACAACCTGAATGTTGAAGTATATCACAATTTTGATAAATATAATATTCTTTTTTTTATATTTAGATTTATTTTGTTACTAAAGTATATATGAGACTAATCGACAGATTTAGCCAAATCGACTGTGAATAAATGTAAATAACGTAACCTATCGCAACGAAAGGACAAAGTAAGGTGTGTAAGGTAAGTGTAAGGTACCGTGCTTAAACTTCAACAAGCGAGCGTAAAGTTCTATATTTCATGTATTTACTATGATCTCGGTGACAATTTCTTGGCTAACTTTTTTTTGGAAAATATTGACCAACGTTTTTCATACCACGCGGACCAAGTCACTGGCAATTGCTAGTATACTATTTAATTATAAATGAAACTGATTTTTGACATTCGTTAAAAGCTTGTAATAAATTTAGTATTTATACTGTGACGATATTCATTAGTATCGTAAACAAAACAGTTTATAAAGCAACAAAACAACGGTTAACATGTCGGAATGCGCTTAACGCTGAATTGCTAAACAGTTTGCGAATAATTCATCCGGGGCCCGGACGATGAGTCTGTTGCGCATTTTACGGACTAAAAAAGGTTCTTGTTGATATTTTATCGTATGTAGTGTTATTTATTCTGTTTTACAGTGGTACGTTTGGATTACACCTAAGTATACAAGTAATAACGGTGATATATTTATTTATATTACGCACCTTCTTTTGCGTAGGATCATCATCATCAGCCTGTGATAGTCCACTGCTGGACATAGGTATACTGTCTATATATATGTATACTGTCTCCCCTCATACATCCCTTTCCATTAGGGGATTTTTGGACCAAATCGAATTGGTGGAAAACGGTCCAAAACCCGCTATGCAAAAGGCAGTGCATTAAGGAGGCCTATGTCCAGCAGTGGACTAACACATGCTGATGATGATAATAATGATGATGAAATTCGAAAACCGACAATCTATGACGACTACCAATGGTAATCTTGACCGCCGGGACCTTATTGTTACATTCCCATTCGAAGATTGAATCATCTTACTTTTCATAAAATGGTATTCAGCCTATATTGCCCAAACCAATCAGTAAACAACGATAAGCCGAAGTTGTTTCCCCGCGGGACTTAAACCCACTAAGTTATTGAATAAAAGGACTATTTACGGATTTTATCGCATTTATTTGCATGTAATAATGTATAGTATTCGCGTAAACAAAAGAAACCAATAAGTTATTACAAAGGAAGGGTCAAAACCACTTGGCCACTTTGACGGTCATCGGTATCTGATCATAATAATATTTTATCTTTTCTATTATATTAATAAATTTAACTGTTAAAAAGAAGTTTACTGTTAAGCATGCATGCATTTTTTATTTAGCAACATGTTATTGTTATACGTATTTATTGAATCCAATATTTTAATTTAAACATTAAAACTATACTACTTAACTAGAGTCATTCCGAGACAAGTATGAGAAAATAATTGATTCTTTTGAAGAGGCTTACTAATGAGTTTTTAAAGTAAGTTGCTGATACCCTCAGTACCCAAATTCTAAAAGAGTGTAATTTGTTTTCCTTGGTCTCGTAATAAACTTGTATGTTACCCTTCCACTACTGGATTGACATACATCACACAGCTGAAACCATGAGTCATTTGTGAATTGTTATTTTTAATGTGTATGAGTAATTTCCATCGTAAAATAATGTAGTAATACTTGAATGAGTAAGTATCAACAGTGTAAAAATATCGAAACATTACTATGTAACATGTTGTTAAGCGAAAATATCCAAGAACTTGCAAGGTATAATGATGGTAACGTTACAAATTATTTGATAATGAACGTAACACCAAATTATTTGACATTCACGTGACAATTTCATTTACTAACGTCGATTTATTTAGATTAAGAAAAAAAAACAAAGCATTCAATAAAACGAACTATCATTTCTTTAATGTGTTGTTATTATTTCTTTAATGATTTTAAAACCCACGCACAGAATTCAGAGTATTCAACTACAACGTCCAGGCAGTCCTGTTAGAAGAAAGCAAGACAGGGTTCGTTAAGAGTAATGTCAATCATCAATCACTCGTAGGTATTCATCAAATACCTTCGCTGCGTACTTCTAATATTCTATCAACACAGTATTACAAAATTAAATTAATGGAAAATTACTAAACAGACAACCATACGTCAAAAATTCCTAGCATCAAAGTGGGGTTGCATTGAACAAGAGCTTTATTGTTCAGACTATCCAAGCAGCAATCCAAGCATGGAGAGAAATTATTGAAAAAGAAGTTGGCTCAATTGGTCTCAACTGCTACCAATGGAATATGCCGAGATCGAGACGAACGGAGAATTATTCGGCGAACTCTTTGCACCTAATTGGGGATAACAGGAATACATCTTCTTAATCAATGTTTAAGTTGAATCGTTGTCATACAATCTAATCTATTTGTCTATTACATAGAAAGATAATAAACCATTTACCATAAGTCTCCGAGGAGGAGAATAGCCTAGCTACCTATGACCTAACAGTCCTACGAAAGTCATAGGTTGCTGAAAATAACCTAGCCTTTCGGATAATTTACGATTTAAGACCCAAAATATGATCGGATAGGAGAATGAACCATAAATTAAATAGTTTTTCATAGAAGTCCACTTAATATCATATTTATCAAAAGATGGTAACTGTTATATGATAGCATAAAGAAACAACAAATTCTATCAAAATTCTGTAAAAATTTATGTGACCCTGTAAGTTGCTAACAATTTATTATCGGTACAAAAAATTGCTTTAAAAGCTTAATTACAATTAGTTTTCAAAAACATAGATCCAGCCATAAATTAAAAACCGATTGTTTTACAATTTCAATGAATTACCTTCACTTACTTGTAGTTTATTGCCACGGACACTTCAAACAAAGGTCAATAGAAAAAACTTTCGTTCCTAATGACCGTCGGGTCATTAATATCGACCTCAAGCCGTTTCATGGAAATCAATAAAAAACTAATACAAAGGATCGTTAAGCTTAGGTATCGTAATCAATCGATTTTTCGGTCACGTGAAATATAAATTCTGATATCATCTTGACATCTATTAGGTACTATTAAATTACCGGTAGCTTTGTGTGCCGTTCATTCATTCGTTCATTCTTAACTCTCTCCAAATTTTTTAACACTCTTTTGGTATTAAAAAAGCAAATCAAACTTGCAAAAGACAGTGTTGGTCTATTTCCTAGAAGTATACAGTCGGTAATTACTGTACTTGTTCGGGTAAAAGAGTGAATAGATCTCACTTTTTTGGCAATTTAGTTTTGAGAAATAATTGACTAGTAATCATGTTTGATAAGTCGATTTTCCAACATCAAAATAGTCTGTTTTTATTTTGCCCCAAAAAAGCCTAAAATTTTATTGTACGTGTCAATAGTATATCACTTCACTTCACAGATGAAATTCCAAAACCTTTGACACTTAATTCGATGTTAAATACCTTAGCAAGTTTAAAACCATTAAGAAACATTTTACACTTTAATCGTTGTTAAATTACTTAGCTCACTTTTCTAGCTCCAACCTTAGCTATGTTTTGTTTACCTAATTACGATTTTACTTACGTTGGAATAACTATACCCACCAACCCGCATTGGACCAGCGTGGTGGGATACGTTCCAAAAACCCCTTAATGGATAGGGATGTATTAGGGGAGGCGATGACTATCACGGGCTGATGATGATGATGGAATAACTATAGTTTACTAGTTTTTGAATCACGCTTCTTTCTTGACCTTACTCCAAGAAAGAGTAATGCCCTAATACACTTCATAGATTTCAACTCCGATTCGAAACGATTTATTACCTGTCTATTCGAAGCGTGATCTATATAAAACGTAGGGTTCTCACGCACGTACGCTTACGTGGTGCGAGTTCCTGTCATTTTAAAAACAAAACTTATCGAACTCCAAATAATGCGCTCTGATAATTATATCAATAGATAGCCGTTTTTTAAAATTACATTTATGACACTTTCACTGGTTCTGACGAAATCAAATGGCTATTTAAAAAATTGCTATGCCGTATTTGAGTAGAGACCGAGGCTCGGCAAACGTAGTGCGGGACGCCCTGCGCCAAAATAGAGTGACGACATTCGCAAAGTGGCCGGTGTGGGCTGGATGAGAATAGGCCTATGTCCAGCAGTGGACTGGCACAGGCTGATGATGTTGATAATGATGCCTGATTGTATTACCAAATTTTAACCAACATTTTGAAATTTCAATTCAATGTATCGTCGACACCCTTTCGTTTGTGTCCATTACAGATTATGCTCTTTCTTCCATATAATTTTTTAAGAATATTTTTAGACACTACGAAATTAATATCGTTAGATTTTATTTTAAGACCTACAAAATATTTTAAACTGTTTTCTCAAAGTAAATAAATAATAAAATAATCTGACGGCAGTTCACAACCTATAATTATGAAAAAACAACGAACATCTTTTTGTATTTAAACCTCTGCTGAAAATGTGAAAGGCTTATAATGAACGTAACACTTCAAATATAAATTTAAAAACTGGACTGTTTTGTTTACGGTACTAATAAAAACATATTTATTAGTATCGTAAACAAAACAGTTTATATAGCAACAAAACAACGGTTAACATGTCGGAATGCGCTTAACGCTGAATTGCTAAACAGTTTACGAATAATTCATCCGGAGCCCGGACGATGAGTCTGTTGCGTATTTCACGGACCAAAAAAGGTTCTTGTGGATATTTAATCGTATGTAGTGTTACTTTATTCTGTTTAACATACAGTATGTAGCTATATTTTTATATATTATGCGCTTGATTGTTATAGAAGTTCACTTACAAGTTATAATATAGTTTATATGTATTTGCTCCTAACAAAAGCGATTCAAAAAATAGATTTGCAAGGAAAATCATCATCAGGAATTTGGCATATGAGGGGATAGATCTAACACTAACAAATTTAATTTAAAATTTAATGTTAAGTATAACTAAGAAATACTGTTTTTTCAGCATGATTTCATATTCTTATTTATGCAGGAACCTATCGTGATAAAAATTTTGATTTAAACAACAACAAAGTAATAACAAACATCATGATTCACTTTTTGAAATAATAACTTACAAGCATCACTAAAGATTGAATTACAAGCCATTGTTGAAAAGAATTACTGTAAAAGCTAAATTTATAAAATTATTATCACCATGTCTATTATTCAATTTCATACATGAATTTCAAACGGTTTTTGTACATATTACATGTTAATAACATAAAGGAATCGAAGCATCTGAGAGTAACGGAAAATTTATTAAGCTAATTATAATCTTCTAAGCAATTTTATCACTTAATGTTTTGTCGCAAAAATTAACTCTAGACATAATTTACTTATAATAAATATCTCCCTAACTACTCGATAATAAAATAGTTAAAGAGTTACAAGAAAAAATTAGAATAAGTTGTGTATTTCATTGTATTAGTGAATTTGAACTTTATTGATGTGAATATTTTAGACTAAGGTCAGTAAAAAAAAACTTGTATGGATACAAAAATGTGCTTAAAAAAACTTTAAAAGCGATAAGCTTTCCAAAGCATAAATCAAACTACTAACTTATAACTGCTTTACAATTACAATAAATTACTTCCATTTATTCGAAGTTTAAATAAAACAAAGGTCAACAGAAAAAAAAACATTCGTTCTTAATGACTGTCGGGTCATTAAAACGACCTCAAGCCGCTCTATAGAAATCGATAGAAAACAAATACGAACGGATCGTTAAGCTTCAGTATCGTAATCTATTCAAACCATTCGATTATTCGATCACGTGAAATTCACATTCTGACGATATCTCGACTTCAATCGGGATCCATTAAACGACCGGTACATACCTGCACCGTTCTTTCCTTCGTTCTCTTTAACCTACGTTTTACGTTGATCTGAACTCCAACGGTGTAAGGTTGGTGAACTTGAGTAGTAGTAATAGAGTAATAGTATGGTCTCTGTACCTTAAAATATCTTAATTATATTTTATTGATAATGAGAGGTCATCAACCGATCTGGACAAATCAAGATTGGTTAATGGCTGCACTTTATATATGTTACTAGTAAATTTGAAACTAGAAAATCACGTCTTTTAACCAGTTGACAACCAGATGCTTAAGCATAAAGGCAGATAAAGAAATATATTTATCATTATATCCAAATTCATACATTATATATGTTTTCTATATAAGATTATGATTTTATTAATTTACGAATTGCAGTTTGCGGATGTTTACTTAAACCAGACATGACCTCGATAAAGAAATAAGATAAGTTTGAGTACACTTCATAGATTTCGTCTGCGATCAAACCGATTTATTACCTGTCGATTGGAAGCGTGATCTATATAAAAACACTGGGCTTACTTGTTCTCGAATTTTCAAGAGTAATAACGTTTGATATTTTGCACTAATGCGCCATAAATAACATGTTAATAGACAAAATTAACATAGTTTTTAATATCGACACTTTTTGCGGAGTTATGATTTAAATTGAGTATTTAAATCTTTAATGCTTTATAAGTTTTGTAAACTTTAAAATTGATAAGCGCCTTAGTATCCATACCTTTACACACTGGAAATAGGAACATTTTAACAACAACAGCTACTTAAGTTTATTCCATAGTGCAATGTGTTTGTTTTTCTATGTTCTAAAAAAACTATTCTAAATAACTGTAATCAGTTATAAATTTGTGCCTTAAAAATTTTATGAAATATTTAAAAAAAAAAAGTAAAAAGCAAATTTATGAATAAATTAACTAAAACATATTTTCCTTTTAAAACGATTTTATAATACAATATAGTAAAGAAGTTACCTTATGATAATTGCAGTTTTTTCGTATGGTAAAAATGAGTTCTGAAGCTACAAGATACGTAATGAACTAGCTACGCTTCCTCGTTTTCACTTGCGTGGTAAGTATGATTTGTGATCTAAACCATTCTACATCATATAATTATAACCCTACTAGTTTTTGTAATTCGTCGCTAACAGCATTTTTTTCTACAAAATGACACTTTTTATATCATCATCATCATCATCAGCCTTTAATAGTCCACTGCTGGACAAGGTCTCCTAATACAACCTATCCATTAGGGGTTTGGACCTATCCACCATGCTGGTCCAATGCGGGTTGTGGGTGGACGACTTTTACATGCCCATCCGACGATGGATCATCTTACTTTTCAGACAATTGGTGATGGCTCAAATTGATCCTAACCAACAGAAACAACAATGAAAACTTTGTTTAGTCCCTGCAGAGATTCGGAACCCAGACCTCCGGTTTCTAAAGCAAACGCCTATACCACTAGGCTACGGAGGCACTTTTTATATATTATTGAAAAAATAACTGCACTGTATCCTTATATATTTCAGCCTATTGTTATTTATTAAGTTATTCTGGTATATATGCTATATTATTGCAAAGTTTAAAGTTTATCAAGTAGCTTTTGAGTGAAACAGTGACAAACATCCGTTCTCAAAAACTTAAATATTATCAGGATTCGTGTAGTCAGTAAGTTGGTTGGTAGCACTGGACTTACAAATTGTCTTCGAGTCGCGACAGTTTTCGTTTTTGCATAATTGCCCCAGCTTCCCGCCAATTAACGCCGTCACAGGAACCTGAGATAGTCAGCAACATTAATATTACCATTTGTTTTTTGAAACGGGAACGGACGCTCTTTAAACTTTAAAATAAACTTACTATTTCAAAGAATACATTCAATGGTGGTAAATGTTTAATATACATATAGTTTACTCATAGTAACAAGTATATATATTTCACAAATCCTATTTACTACTCGATTATCATCATCAGCCTTCACCAGTCCACTGCTGTACATAGGTCTCCATAGCACATATCAATCGCTATCACCGCTTCATGCATCTTGGCTTACATTCCTGCAGTCCTAGTTCCACCGACGCTCGATTTCACTCCGCCGGCCACTTTGCGAATGTCGTCACTCCATTTTGCCGCAGGCGTCCTACACTACGTTTGCCGAGCCTCAGTCTCCACTCCAGAACTTTCCTACTCCAGCGGTCATCAGTTCTGCGGCTTGTATGACCGGCCCACTGCCACTTCAGCTTACTAATCCGGTGGGCTATATCGGTGACCCTGGTTCTCTGACGGATCACATTATTTCTAATGCGGTCCTTCAGAGATACTCCGAGCATAGCGATTACACTACGGTATTTACAATCTTGTACTTTGATTGTTTTATTAAGGACCTTTTGAACTAGTGTCAATAGAGAAGAAACTCTCTTTCTTAATTTCTCTCCGGTCACTAAAATCTAACTCAAGCTCGTCCATAGAAAACGACAAAAATGAACACGATTGGATTGTTACCCGTCAGTATAGTTATCTATTCAAACCATTCGATTATTCGGTCACAAACACCCATTCAAAAGTTATCTTGACCAGGATCGGCATCGATTAAACGACCGGTACTTACGCGCATCGTTCATTCATCATTCGTTTGTTTAAAACTCTATTAACTCTCTTTCTCTTACATTGATTTAAAACCTATTTGCTCTACTGTACTTCCCTTCTGTTTAAGACAATTATTAAAGTTGTGATCCCCCTATACATATTGTATTGTGACTTGATATTAACATATCTAGTAAAGCTATTTTGAATCGTAAATTGTTTAATCTATAGACGACAGTGTAAATTAGCTATGCAATACTAGAATAAATTTGTACTAGTATTGCATATAATATATTTGACAAAGGTGTAGTAAGGTAGTGTGGCCGAAGATGGCCAAGTTCCCCGGATAGCCCACTTTTAAAAAAATACACTTATGATAATTCAAAACACTTGAAATTTCGCGGGTGTATGCTACTAGTACCATATACAAAAGTGCAAGTGTATTTCATTACCGGCGCGTCGCCATTTTGAAGACAGATGACAGTTTGCTCGTTCATATCAAGACGATACACGTTTTATAACCTCCATTATCTAAATCCTTTTAAAAATTAACAAATTTAAATCAAAACTCTTTACTCTTAACTGTGAAAATTCATATTTAATCTATTTATTAGCCAATTACATATGAGAGTTATTATTTTATTTAGTTTTTGTACTTTTACAAAATTATACTCAACCCGAGTGTAATTTCCTATCATGGCCCATAGTATTATTCCCAAAGATAGCCCGGGCCTTTCTAGGGTTATTGGAATATAGTGTTAGTATATTTTTGTGTTTGTATGATTGTTTTTTTCTGTATGTTTGCGCACGTTTCGGACGCTATGTTGGATTGCATTAAATCTTGAATTAGGTACCTATAGTCCAACTTAAAAATAGGGCAAGTTTCAACAAAATCGCTCAAGTGGTTCTTGAGATTGAATAAGCATATATTAATTTTGTAAGTACAGACAAGTTATTTTAAATCTTTGACATACAATTTTTGTTTGTTCTAATCTATTTTTTATCGCAGATTGGAATGGAACCTGTAGTGACCAACAAAACGCACATCACTGTGACAGCTGTCACCTTCGAAGAGAGACTTGTCATATATACCTCTTTTTAATTGTACTTTTTCTGTGCTCGTGTTCGATGTAGCAACGTGGTAAATAAAATATTAATATTCTATAATAATAATGATGATATCATCATAATTAAGAAACATTACAGAACCTTCTACTAAGAAACGGCGTGGGGAATAGACCGAAACACATTTGTTTGTTAGTTGTTGTTTCAAAAGTATATTTTTATTGATCTCAAAGTTAATTTTCAGTATTTTAATAGCCCACCTATTAATGACATAAAAAAAATATTTAAGAAATAGAACTAATTATTTTATTTTAATAGTTATTAAGTTATCTCAAAGTTAAATTTGATTTAAATTAGACTTTTTAGTTCTTATGTTCTATTATAATTGATTTTAATTTTGATATATTTAAGTAGCCCACATTAAAATTTTTGTTTGATTTTATTACCTTTTATGAATAATGTTATGAGAAAGATGTGTTTTTATTTTATGTTGAATTAAGCATATAAAACGGACCATCTAAGTGACCATCTTCCAAGATAGCCCAATACCATGTTTTTAAAAGTGTTTACATTTGTGTTAAAAAGCCAAAAGCTGTACTACTTTTTTATTTATCTTGTTTCTTAAATAAACATATTACAACTTCCATTATGTTTTTGCTTACTCTACATATCTGCAAGATTTTACAAGGTTTTGAAATTAATGGGCTTCATCGGCTTACTTATTATATATATATATATATATATATATATATAGTATATATAATATATATATATATATTGTATAGTTTTACTAGTTAACTTAGAACGACAATAAATCAAACAAAGTCATACATAGACAATTTCTTGAAAAAGCTAAGATATGTTCGAGTTACATAGACTTCGAATCAGAATCTATCCGTTGTACAATATATCAATTGGATATTCAATAAAATCAAAACGTTTGATTTTAACTGACCCTAACAAATATTAATCGATAGCCACGTCCTATAAAAAGAACTTCCAGCCATAAATTTTTCCTAAAACTCTCTGATATCTTTTGCTACAGGAGACTAGTGAGTTTGTGGTTCCTAGCCGGAAAAGAGTTAAAACCAGCAAGCAACTGCCTTACCATATAGCGAGTGTCAATATAATAAAAACTCTTTTAACATCTTTATTTTACAGTCTGAGCGAAAATAAAAAAAAAGTTAAGCCCGGCCCTAAAAAATACTCTCTCCACCACAAGCCTTAAGCCACCCTAAATTAGAACTCATTACCATGCTCTTATACGGCTGAGAGCCGCGAACATTTAGCTGACTCAATATTTTTCAAGATTTTCCGATTTATTAACCTTTAGGTGGCAATGTAAATAGGAGCTTATTAAATTCAAACGATTGGCGGAAAAATATAAGTATGTATTCCCAAATACTCTTTTTCTTAGAGTAAAGATATTCTATCAAAAAGTAAAAAAATTAAATTCTATAAAAAATAAAAAGTATGCAGCTATGGTCTAAAAATTAGGTATAGTAGGACTTAATGATAATCACCTGGCTTATCTTCTGTTGCTGTGTATGATATGTGCTTGCTACTTAATTGACCAGTATCATCTGAAAAGTCGCAACTGCAGTTCCTATTTATTCCGCAAAGCGGTAGTGCCAGAATACGATTGTGTATTGAGTTGAACGACACTGTAGCCAACCTCCTGGTCATGAGAAAACATCTCAAATCTCAGTCCCACTAGAATAAATTTTACTCGATTTTTATAAACGGGGCGTATTACACTATCGGGTAAACGTAAAAATATACGAACCAGTACCTGAAAGTAATAATAAATAAAAGAAAAAAAAGAAGAAGGCACTGACGTCCTATTCCAACGATTTCTGTGAAATACCAGAGGTGTATATGAAATTAACTGTACAATAGTATCTATTAGCAATAACACAACATGGCACTTAAAAAGGTGCCTTGTAGATTTTAAACTCTATATTTCTGTTTAATCTATGCCGATGGCTATGCCTTGAGTTTGGATTTTGAGAACGACTAAGCTCAGAGTTCGAGAATTTATAGTTCAAGTGTTACGCGCAATAGTAAGCCCTATTTACTCAAATTATATTATATTTAATTACCTAGATGTCAATATAATTACACTATAAAGAGAAGAGCGTTTGCATAAAGAGAATAGTGAGTGCATGGGGAGATAATATAAAATGCTGCATTTTCATAATCATATCAAGTAAAAGGCTTCTAACATAAAAGTGAACTCTAGAGACAACTTACACGGTATTCGCTGGCGTTTTACAAGAATGACTTGTCGTATGCAATGTTGCCTTCCAGCGGTACAGATTATCTTTTGAGCTTGCGACTATAAAAATATTATTAATTATTATAAAAACAAAGTTAACTATTGAATTTACGCAAGTATCTTTGTATATCATCATAATCATTCCTATCCGCTGCTGGCCAAAGGCCTTTTTCAATGAACGCCAAGACGGCCGATTTCCTGCTACTCGCTGCCAACTTGAACCAGCTACTGCACGGCGATCGCCATCCCACCTGGTCGGGGGTCGACCAGCAATGCACTCTAGAACCTTGTGGGCCGTTCTTCGGACCACGTGACCAGCCCACTGCAACTTCAACGAGCTAATCCTTTGCGCTATGTCGACAACTTTCGTTCTTTGCCGGATGAATTCATTACGAAATTTATCCGACAAAGAGACTCCGAGCATAGCGCGTCCTATAGCACGTTGAGCTACGGCAAACTTGTTGATCAGTCCTATGGTCAGAGGCCACGTTTCTGCCCCGTAGGTCATTACGGGAAGTACGCATTGGTTAAAGACTTTTGTCTTTAAACTCTGCGGTATCGACGACGTGAGAATGTGGTTTAGCTTCCTAAATGCTGCCCAGCCCAACTATATCCTGCTATCGGCTTCTCTCTCAAAGCTGTGTCTTCTTAACTGCAATATGTGTTTGAGGTCCCCGACAACATCCATAGTAACAACATCGACATTGACCGGATTCGGGAGAGGGTGTTCGTTGAACATGACTTTCGTCTTGTCCACGTTCACCCTAAGTCCGATACGTCGAGACGATTCATTCCATCTGTGCAACATCTCCTGCAAACACTCCAATGACTCGGCCAATATGACGATTTCGTCAGCGAAACGGAAGTGTGAAAGGTATTCGCCGTTGATGTTTATGCCACTCCAGAACAGTTTCGGGATATTCTAACCCCTGTTTAACACCTCAATGCAATGGAATGGGTCTCGTTTGACCCCCTGGAATCAGAACGGTCATAAACGCAGCACTGTACAGACCTTTCAACACTTCGACATTTCGATAATCAACCTTAAGATCGCTGAAGAGCCTCCAGAGTAGGCCAGGTTTCTACAGATCTCAAAAGCTTTCTCATAATCCACAAAGGCAAGGCTGATTGTACTCATAGGTATTTTGAGAAAATTGCTGCTTCGGTGGCTGGAATATATCAAGCTTATTGGTAAAGTGATTCGTCATGATTCTCCAGAACAGCTGGAGAAGAGATCGATCGGTAATTTTTAAACAGGATATTCCCTTCATAAAAAACAGAACGGCCTCACTTTCAAACCGCACCTTGGGTAAAATACCCTGTTGAGGAAGGGTAAACGAATAATGTTCGTAACTCACTTAAGATAGGGTTGCCCCCTGCTTTAAGCAATTCGGTCGTAACTTCATCCTTTCGAAACCACGGCTTTACATAGCAATAAGCCGCCAAGAAGTATTATCTTAGGCCATCAGCCTGCATCCACTGACTTCCTGTACATTTGGACAGGTTGTTGTCTAGTCAAACTTTAGTATCCAATACGTGACTGTCACTCGAGAATCTTCCGTCCCCATCAGCTGGTGTTTCTACGACCTTTGCTGGTCTATTGTCACTTAATCTTGTTAATTCTGCTACATCCATTGCCATAGTTCTGCTGCGGATGTCTAGAATTCCACAGTTCGCGAGCAACATGGAAAAAATTATAAACGATTACTTAATTTTTTAACTATTTTTTAAACTTTGAATTGAAACTCCTATACTAGTAGTAAATATTAATATAAAAATTTTCGCAGTTTTTATTTATGTTCTGTTTCTCCTATAAGAAATAAGAGTCAAATTTACTACATTACTAAAAGTTTAGCACTTTATAATACTCTACATTTTAGTCACTATGGGCATAATATATTTAATATTTAATAAATAAACTTTAAAAGTAACAGTTTCCGCCGCCGCCTATGAATTGGGCCACACGCCACCACCTGGTGCTAATAGCGTAGGATTTGACACTGTCGTCGACACAAATGGGATGCGAGTTTCCCGTCAACTTGAGATACGAAATCCGCCATTTACTTTTATTTATTTTTCGATAACTGCTATGCATAAAATACGAACGATTCTTAAAACATTTTTATTATTATAACATGTGCTTTTATAGTTAAAAAACCTTATATACATAATTAATTATAATATAAAGTTTAAATACGATTAAATAGGACTACGGTTTTAATGAATAATGTTTTATAATATGCAATAGTAAAATATCGTTAAAAAAAATTGGTATAGGAGTGGTTTTAACATTCCAGAAGTATTCCTTTCCTTCTAACATAACTAACAGTAAGAGTATAAAGATACAATAGTGGGAACTAAATTCGTGGAACATTTTTGGGTGACATTTATCCCGCACCAAGAAGATAACGCGTCGGTGCGTAACTGCCTTTACAGTCGGAATCCATTTTCGACTGATTTATGTTCCGCTCTTATTGCCTCCAATAAACAGGCCACCTGTGAGAATTATCGAACTTCACTGGGTCGTTTGTGTTCCTTTTACTTTTACTATTATAATGTTTACAATACTTCAAAGGTGAAACAAAATCTTCGTAATCGTTAGAGGGTAATTACAATATTATTACTTCATCGTCATCATCATCAGCCTGTGTTAGTCCACTGTTAATGCACTTTATCTTCAATAGGGGATTTTTGGGCTGCATCCCACCACGCTGTTCCAGTGCAGGTTGGTGGGCGGACCGACCATCCGATGCATGGATCATCGTACTTTTCAGACAATTGGGCCCAAACTGTCCTAACCAACCACTAAACAACGATAACACAAATTTGTTTGCCTGCGTGATTCGAGACCACAGAGGCGGCATATTACAGCAACAGAAACAGGTTTATATAGGAACCGGATGTTATATAAACAAAACGTTATACCAAACGCTAACCAAACTAATTCGTATAGCTCAGACATTTGTCAAACACCACGTGGTTTCTTGTGAGGTTCTGGTATAGATTTTTATTTTTATACAATTATATTTCATGTCTGTTCTGAAAATTACACAAAAAATCGTTTAAAAATGTTCTTATTTTTAAACTAACCTAACCTAACCTACCAACCCGCATTGGACCAACGTGGTGGGATACGGTCCAAAAATCCCCTAATGGATAGGGGTGTATTAGGGGAGGTCTATGTTCAGCGTTGACTGTCACAGGGTGATGATGATGATGATTTCAAATCTTTCTCCATTTGCCAACGTTTCGTGAAGTTAATATTCGCTGAACATTTAAAGCTCCTAATTCTAATATTAATTTTTAAACTTAATAGTTTTGTTTAATAAATTTCAAGTAAAAGAAAAAAATTATTACGATAATTCTTCAAAATTATCTTCTTATTACTAAATCCGTTCTAATATTACAAAGGCGAAAGTAACTGTCTGTCTGCCTGTCTGTCTGCCTGTCTGTATGTCTGTACCGTTTAAACCATTTAACTGATTTTGATGAAATTTGGTACATATTTAGAATAGATTCCAAGAACAGATATAGGATATTATTTATTACGATAATTGATTGAAAGGGCTGAAATAGGGATGGAAATGCATATGAAAATTCATGACGAGAAACACGCCGAAGCTATCAAACTTGTCTAATGTGTCTAATGGTAGACACATACATTTATAACACCTCATTTAATCAATATATCCGCATTTAATAACTATACGTTATATATGAATACATCTCGTGGACATTACTCTTATTTCAAGCGGACGAAGTCGCGGGTATCGCTACTGGGTTATATATCGCATTCGAAATGAGTCTATACAAGCTTATCTGCACTTGCTGTGGTTACCATCACTTCGACGTAACTAACTGATGTTAATTGCTATCAAAATCTTCGAAGTAATGAATATTAACTGCATTATAAAAACGGGAATATCTACTGACAAAATGTGCTGAACATACTGAAATATGTGGTAAGATACCACAAATTCTTTAACTATGCTAATTTAATAATAATAATTAATAATAACTAAACTTTAACTACGGTAACATAAAAAATAAATGTTCTGTTGGAACTTCCCTCGTCACCACTGGATACTTTAATAAAGGTAACTTTAACACTTTTAAAAACTAAATAAATATAAACCCACGTATGGAATACAAAAAATAAAAAGTAGCACATATTTATTTACTCTGCCTGACATAATGTTGACAGTGTGTGTCAAAAACTTGCTAACGTACATAGTAGTCAACATTTTACACGGGAAGGTCATTTCGGGGCGACATTAACAAAATTCGCCTTTTATCTTTCGCATCCCCTTAGAAAAGTTTATCTTCAGAAATCTACGTGGATTCTGTCTGGCAGTCATTAACTTGAAAGCATTCTTTTTGTAGTTTATATAATGTGACGCGACCTCCGGAGCTTTTCAGATTATTTCTTGATAATGTGCCCCTGACATTTTTTCCCCGTATTCATTCCGGCTGGATCGAATATTTTTTTCATTCACCTCCCGCCCGTGACTTATTTGAATAGAAATGCTACATTACGCTAATACGATGGGGACCACTTTTGATTTCTTGCTGCGGCATTTTTCGTTCTGCTGAAAGGTTCTATTGAGCATCTAAAAAAAAAAAATATTCTAAATTAGCCTTATATGAAATAAATGCTTCTCATAGTTGGAGCACGATTTCATTGCTCTGCTATAATATTAAGTTTTACACTACTTTATACTTTTAGACTCTTTATAGAGTTTTATTCTAATCTGTTAATAGGGCGCTCAGGTTTATATGAGTACCAGAGTAACACAATCGTAAACTACCGCGATGTCCTGTCGTGTCGTAGTTTTGCCGGATACAATAAGTATTTTGCGCTCATCTTCGGCCACACCGGCTATGGAAGCATTAAAAGCCCGAGTAGTAATTGCAAAAGAATATTGCAGCCTACAGAAATGCATACAAGGTAATCTCGCTGTTAGGGTCACCAGTCTTAATTTGGCTACGGTACGAAAAGAAATAGAAGACATTGTGCCAAATAACCCTGCATTTCCTAGCCTTTATCCTGGGTCTCCTCGCCGCCTCCCTGCACACCTTATCTTTGATGCTTACATAGTACTAACATTCCTCTTTATTCGCTTCTCCTCTTTGGCTGCAGAGAACTTGGATGCAGATTATCGACATAATTTTTAAAATAACATGATTCCTCTTGGCTACCTAGTAGCTAATACCCCGTCGATAATGTAGAAGCCTTTTCCGAGGTATATTATATGTTATTTAATATTATATTTTAGTACTAATATGGTCTAATCAGCGATAACACATATTAGTATGGAAATCCACGACCTTCGTTTGGCTTTGGTTCATGTTAGTTTATTATAACACTAATAAAGCTTTACCAAGGAGTTTTGACGCTACCTTTTTTAAACCATTATCAATTGTTGTATATATCATTAAGACGGCAGCAATTTTACAAGCCTTTACGTGACACACAATGAATACACGTTTTGTACGTTGCATATTGTGTATTATGTATTCGAAGTTATGCTTCTAGACCAGTGTCTGTGTGAAGCTTCATCTATTACTGAGTTCGGAGAACTGCGAGATCCCCCGAACTTGGTGACCAAAATTTTAAAGAAATGGCCACACGCATTTCGGATGCGTGGGCTGATTTTGAAGAAGTCGCATAAGGATCATAGACGTTCGGTATACGGACCGAGGCGCCGATATTCGGTCGACTGTCTAATCGATGAGAACCGCCCTGGAACGCGGGTGTATCTCGTGTACGCGATGTGTTGGTCTCGCCGTGCTCTTGAGCGAGGTAGACCTAAAAGTGTGTGTGTGTTATCCCTACTTGTGTGTGTAGTATCGTGTGGCGGGACCTTGAGGGTCCTGAACCTAAGCCCCTCTTCATCTGGGTCTAAGAGTATATTATGGGGACGATGTTTCCTACTAGAGGCTTCTGGGTCTGCGTGATAATTAGCAGCGCTTACCATCAGAGGGTTATTTTGGTTTCTATTCTTTCATAGATATATTTGATATTGTTTTTAAAATGAGCGCTAATATCGGCATCTTGGAATCTTGTGCAAGTCGATATTTCTTTGATAAGACTCTGCTCCAGTGGCACGTCGTAAAATTTATTTTGCCCACCTGTAGTTGATTTAAGTGGTGGGAGGATATATGGGCAAAAGATTGACAAGCATATGCCATTATCGGCCATATGCAAGCTTTATATAATAAAAGTTTGTAATTAAGAGGCATTTTGCTATTTGTGTTGGTAAGATAGAAGAGAGGATGCGAATTGCATATTATATTCTTTAAATAAATATATAATTAGACAACACTACTGCATGTGGTCACTATAAAACATTTATAAAATCGCTATTAATGTTTTTTCTAAATAACTAAAGCTAGCAAATAAAAACAGAAACTGAATTTTTGCTTAATTAAATAGTTTATTGTTTCTTCTATTTTATTATCTCTTAGTAAAGTTATACAGCGAAATTAATTCCTTTATAATTTTCTAGGAACACTGAAGACACAAAGACTGGCGTTATTAGCAGTTAGTTAATTAATTAAGGAAATTGATATGTAATTAAGCAACACGAACTTTAAAGGCAGCCTCTAACTGTTAAAACAAAATTAAATAATTTAATTTGTAAGAGATGCTAAAAGTGATTTAAAACACCCACGCATGATTTAAATTTACTTTTAAGCATCTTAATATTTTTCTCTTAATCATAATTAGGAAATTAACTTCATTGCATTAATTAATTTTTACCTTATTGCGGCTGAACTGTTCTGTTTTAACAATTTTAAGCTACAAACTACAACAAACTTCTCAGAGTATTATAACTGCGACAATTTGTTAAGATTGCTAATTAAATATATGATAATCTTTCAATTTTAAATATAAAACTAATTTTAACAAAACTTTACAGTATTATTTCTCTATAACGTAATAAAACAATGTTTATAGCAAAAATAAAATAGCGGAGAAAGAACTTCTAGCCGAATCTACTCTGGGCAGGTCGAATCTTTTAAACAGGAACAAAATTTATGACTAGGGTTTACAATTGTAATATATGTCTATTACCATATTAAAAAAAATAGAGCTAAAATCTATAATTGACTCGTGAGGTATAAAAAATTACTTATAAATATACCCCGAACCGACGAAGTAACACCTGTCAACCGTGAAACAATTAAAGTACCATTCATTACGGGTATTTAGATACCAGCAAGGTTCAGGTTCTAGTGCTAAACATTATAAATGTTTAGCCGTAAAACTATTATTGCTTTACTTAGTTATGGTGTACCTTTAAAATATTATTTACAACATTAGATAGTAAGGTACATAAAACGCTTTCTGTAAATCAATCTAAAAATACAAAACATGTATAACTAACATATAAAATAGTTTTTGAAAGTAAGCGAACGCGGTAATTTTAGCTAATGCTATATTTTTTCATGTTTTTAACTGTATTTTAACTTATTAAGTAAGAATTAAGGAGTGCCTCATTGTAAATTTAACTTTTAAAATATTTCAATTGTGATGTATAACCGGTACATATAAGATATTTTTGTGTGTCATTCTGTCTATCTGTCGGTCGGTCTGTCTGTTTGTTCTAGCTAATATTACTGATATTAGCTGGCTGGTCCGATTTTTATTAAATTTTTCTGACATATAGCTAAAGTAAGTGGCAGTAACCTAGGGTAGTATTTAACGTATTTAAAAAAAAAACGTAGAAAAACATGAAATTTAAAACCTTCTAATAACCGTGTTATATAATATAAAACTGGGAAAGCATAAAACGATTTGCCCGCCACAGCTGCGGTCGCATTCGACGCTTGTAAATGACACGTCGCTCGCAGAAATAATCTCGGATTATTTTAACGTGACCACAACCACGAATTTCGATTAAGAAGCGATAATCCACCGTTGTCAGGCTTTTAATATTTTTATCGCCGTACTAATTTACCGTTTTAGAATATTAAATATCATCAAAACCCAGATTAGGGTAAATATCTGCTAGTTTTATCAAATTATTTAGTTCAGTAGTTTGCATTACATATCCACACAAACAAACTTTCACCGACAGGTGAAACTTTAATGAACTTAAATCTTACATCAATTATAAACGTATAATTAATGTAAGATTTGAGTTCATTTAAGTAAAGATTGTTTTATTAATTAAATATGAGAATGAGTTCTTTGTTTAGCGAAAATTCAATACTAATAAAGATTCTAGGTTCTATAAATCTATACTAGGAAAGAAGCAACTATTTCTTTCTTTTTAGAAACTATTCCCATTAAAAGGATTCGATTAATTTCTTTTGCCAAGAAACTTTCTCGCTTTCGCTAGATTCATTAGTTGGAGTTACACTGATTCCAGTCGTGCCGCTTTTTAAAATCATAAAACCTGAAACGGGCGCTTTCCCTTCAGTTAATTTCTTTCTGCTTCCTTTGAAATCAGTTGCAGATCTTTTTCGCTTGCAATGTTATATACACTCTAACAATCATCTTATAAACTGCATAGCTTTTGCAGAAAACCTCTGTTGATTAATTTTCTTCTTAAAAAATCAAAAGTAAGTTGAGGATTAAACGAAAATAATCATACCCCTTGTTTACCCATTGGAATGTATGTTTGAAATTTCAAAATTACCGTTTTTAAACGATAACGTTGCGATATATAACCAATACATGTAACAGAACAATATTTTTTGAAGTATTATCCATCTGTCTATTTGTTTTATCTAATCTCTATACTGGACTATCACTGGCTGATGATGATGATGATGAATCTCTAAAATGACCAGTCCCATTTTGACAGCACTTTAACTAAAGAAAAAAGATAGCTGATGTAACTATCTTCTTTGTTTAGTAAAAAAAATAACTCTTCTGAAATCGCCCGTAATAACTTGTTTGAAATAAGAATATTGTCAACCAGATGGCGCTACAAAAAATTATCGCGCTCCCATTGAGGAATCATGATTGTCAATTAGATAATGGGAATTGTCTGATTTTCGCGCCCTCTTTTAACTTATTTGTCACGCTTTTCGACGGCTGGAATACCTTTTTCTTCTTTAAAAGTAAAATTACTACCTTTTACACGTGGTTTTAGTAATACAATGTAAGTATATTTTTGTGTAAATAATCTCATAAGAAGTAATTGCAAAAAGCAATTTTACCAACAATAAAATTTCAATTCATCCCTTAAGCTTATATTACCGCAGCGTTATGTACGTAATTCTCTACTAAGCAGATAATATTCCTTTAAGAAAACCCATCTTTCATAAGCCGCTCTTTCATTTCTTGTTATTTGTTTTTGTTCAACGTTAATTTACTTTACTATGCGTAACCTTTAGTCGTTTACCTTGAGTTTGCAAACGGTATTAATTATCAAATTAACTCATTGCATTATATCAAAGAAGCTTCTATTTAATAAAAAGTTCTAAATATTTAATAGTTTAACAAAGATATGAATGATTTAATAAAAGACTCTACGGATTTTATCGCGGTTAATTAGTTTTTACAATATTCTCGACGTTTCAGACTATTTACAGGGTCACGGTCACGTTTAGACTGAGATGTTGTTCGTTGTCAAAGTTTTTTACCCAGCCATCGTCATTTTTGTGTTTTATTTATTTGTCCGTTTTACGCATACTATCGGTATCTCCTCTCTCTTAGGTCTCGCAGTAATTTTATGCTTGGGCTTAATATTATAAATAATTTGATCCCAAGCAGGTGGTGTCAATCCCAGGCATGTGGCTATAAAATTATAAAGTATTAAATTTCTAACAGAATTATTATTGATTTGACGTCATTCTCTAAATGTAAACCATGACGTATAGATCATCCCATTTTATAGACAATTGCGTGATCGGCCCATATGTTCCTAACAAACCAGGAAACAACGGTAACGCATTTTTTTTCCATTTTGTAAAACGCCGGCTTGCTACCACTAGGCCATGGATAGCTTTGACTATTACATACCTACACTACAATTCATTAATATAGTTTTATAACAAAGTAATTTCGCAACATATTTGGACCATTAACAGAACTTGTCATAATGCTAATTATAACTAGCCCATCTACAAAATAAAGGCTAGAAAACTGGCTTTAAAACATCATTATCGCTTTTAAGACTAAATATCCCACTTTAATCAGTAACTTTGCGAGTCCTGCGTAATTCTTTGTACCCACTGTTATCTTCAGCGTTTGTTCACAAGCCGTTCACTTGGAATTGTGGAAAGTTTCCTTCGCTGAATATAAGATTCTCTTTTATTATTCTTTGTTGGCGCCTTATAGGATTTGACTAGTTATAGCTAAATTGCACAAGCGAATTGAATATTCAAAGAGAGTCGAAGTTGACGGTAACTGATGTAGGTCAAGTTTCATTAAAATGTTGCATTTTCTAAACTGTTGTAATCATTGGCGGATATGTTATATATAATTTAATATTTTAATTTTATTGATTACTTACGATAGTTGATGTTTATAAGTTCGTTACTCTTTCATAAAAAAAAACTTAATGGAATTTAATGAAACTTTACAGTTACATAACTTACATCATTATAACCGAAATTAATAAAAATATAGTGTGAATAAAAGTGTCATGTATGTTAAAAACTATTTACCAGCAGTGATCAGTTATAGATAGCGTTTAATTGCAATAACATATTTTGTATTAAATTTATGTTAAAAAATATATTATTTATGAATTAGTTATATAATTCATATAACTCATATATATAATTCATATATATAGGAATGTTTTATGGTTTGCTTTTACAAATAAATCTATTAATGAATAATCGATACATTAATTACCTTATTCAAGTCGTTTCTTTTGAAAGGGGCTAACACATACCCGAATAGTGGTTTTCCAATCGTTTGAGTAGGTTATTACCTTCAATAAATTGGGAAACGTAAGGGCTATATATCAATAGATTAGATGTTCTGTTCACTGTGTCGCCCACAACGTTATAATGTTCTTAGGCGAACATGTAACAAATTACTTCTATGATCAAAGCGAAAATATTTCTAATAAATAATTGCCTAAAATCTGTAAGACTAAAGTTTATATATACGCTTTTCCACGTTGGTCTAAGTAGTATTCAGAGATTTCTTTTTTAATTAGTAATAGCCATAATAGATGTTTAATAAATCATTTAACTCAATCACTCATTCACTATCGTTACGACAAAATCAACATAGTTTTGCTATTAAATCACTCGCTATGTGGACTAACGCATAGATCCAAAGATACAAACATATAACAGTGGAAAACTTTGCAATTTATACGAAACTAGAACACACTCTCTTGATTGTTTACTTGACCGACTTCAGACAAGGAGGAGCTACTCAATAGAGAGCTTTTTATTATACATGTCAGTAATTTAATCAAGTCAGTTTATTACGTAAGAAAACATATAAATGCTGAAATTATTCCTTACTTTTATCCTAATCTATAAGAAAAAAGTAAGAAGCTCAATATTTTAAATCATGCACCGTTAGAAAGCATAGCTAAGAAGAATATTAAACAAAAATACTTAATTAAAAAATATTTAATAATAATTAATATACAACAACAGCAACGATAAATTATAAAACATAAATGCAGAGAGCACATATATTTTTGGACGAAGTAACAGCAGTGGCAGTGGACCGGCCACGTGGTCCGAAGAACGAAAGACTAATAAGGTTCTAGATTGGAGGCCACGTTTAGGAAAATGGGTGTTGGTTAACCACCGACCAGGTGGGATGGCGATCTCCGTGCAGTAGCCGGTTCAAGTTTACAGCGAGTAGCAATGGATCAGCCGTCTTGGCGTTTATTTAAAAAGGCTTATTTCCAGCAGTGAACTCATAGGGGCTGATTATGATGATGATATGTTAAAAAATACTTTAAAGAAATACTAATAAATTATAGTTCGGTCAAAAATAGATCAAAATTTAATTTTCGTTAACAAATATTACGCCAAAAATTAGCCACTCTTATCGGCTAAACATCGCGTGGTGATTAAACTGGCCGCGGTTGATCAATAAGAACGCGGTCGCTTCTGGTACAATAAGTCTATTGACATCAGACTTTACTTATATGAATTCTATTTATTATTTCGAAAAATTATAATTAATAATTCATTTTAGTTTTATTTCACTTCGACACACAACCAGAAAGTAATATAATTATTGGAAGTTAAGCAAGGTTTTACGGTTTATACCGGTCAATGACGATTCCACTGAAGGGTGTGATGAAAAAGTAATTTTAATGTTTGTTTTTGATAACAGTAAAATGTGTATATTTCAGACGGCTAATAGTGTAACGATAAGGAAAGAAAATTTGAATTTTGTCTCATAGTACATAAGTACTTATCATAGTACATAGTGTTAATTGAAAGATTTTGTGTATCCGAAATAACATAGTTACACATACTACAAGGTATATTTTTGAATAACAATATATCCATATATGTTAATGCAAAAATAAACCTTAAATTTAATACTATAAAGAAAAACATAAAATATTTCAAGAAAAAAACATTTCTCTTCGAAAACCAAGTAAAATAAACGCGATTCGAAGAAAGCTCAAGTTTACAAAATTCTAAATCAACCCGAGCTGCCAAACAAAAGACTTCTCCGAAACAGAGGCAAATAAAAAAAAGCAAACTTACAGTTAACTTAAACACGAGCAGCGCTGGCAAATGAAGTCGGTTTTTAAATTTCGAATGAAACTATTCGCATTAGCGAAATCTTTTCATTCCGATGCAAAGGAAACTCGGAGCACTCGGCCAACTAACTCAAAGCGTTACGAGCCCCTTTCAGCGCGACCCGCATAAATTGCGAAATCCGTGTAAATATCAAAGCAACGGAGAGATTTGTTCAAAGCGATACAATAATAGTTTCACAACAAATCAATTTGCTTTCAGGAGCAATAACGTTTTTAATCTAAGAAATTTATATTTTGCTGTCGGTATTATTAATGTTTTTATTTATTATCTATGAAGTTATTCTTCCAGGCTGTTGTTTATGGTAAGCTTTATCTGACGCAGAGTTAGCGGGAAGCTACCATTACTATGAACTAGGTGACAAACATTTTTTGCTAAAATGAAGGTCACACGTACAGAAAATTCGTAAGCTCATTCTTTTATGTCTCTTAAGGATCGTCGACGATCGTTTTGTGAACTGGGACGCCGATGACTATATTATACTATATTAATCAATCTATGAGTTATAATTTATGTATTGTGTATATTGGCGTGTTGCGTCGCATTTAAAACTATTTAGATCTTAAGTATACTCATCATCTCATCATCACCCTTTGATAGTCCACCGCTGGACATAGGCCTCCCCTAATACACCCCTATCCATTAGGGGACCGTATCCCACCACGCTGTTCCAATGCGGGTTGGTGCGTGGACCGACTTTTTACATGCCCATCCGACGCATGGATCATCTTACTTTTTAGACAATTGGGTGATCGGCCCCAATTGGCCTAGTCCCCGCAGGATTCACACACGACCTCCGGTTTCTAAAGCAAACGCCTATACCACTAGGCTACGGAGGCAGGCTTGAGTATACATATATGTTTTATTCTTTACAAATGTTTGTAACTACTTAACTTTCTTTTAAACTTCCAACGGCTGATTAGAAACGATAAATGTAAGGATGTTTTCTATTCTTTTGTTTATTAAAAAATTTAAAGTTTTAATAGAAATACACGCAAAGAACTCTACTATTAAGCTGAGAATTAAAGAACGAAAGGGAATTTACCATTTCTTTAAAGAAAGGTTCGGTAAGGGTATACGGCAGAATAAAACTGAATTGTAGCATATATCATGTGATTCTTTCTTAGAAAAAACTAAATTAGACAATTAAAAAGATTATTCAAAACTTAAAACTATTGGCAAGAAATTATCTCACCTTGAATTTAATTCCCTGATATTGTTTAATATATTTCGGAATACTTGGGGCTTAAATTCAGATTGCTAAGAAAGATAAAAAGAAAAAAAATAGTTATCACAGAAAATGGAAAAGAAAAGTAAAGAAAAACATAAATTGCTCAATGTATCACACAAATGACATCCACTAAGCTTAGATCTCGAAGAAAAGGAATCTTCGTCAAATGGTGACTTTCAGTGGACCCGTTTAACGTAGAGGTGGATGGCGCTATTTAACCATATTTATATAATACAAAAATTAATTTGATCTAAATTAAATAAGATAAGAGGTCACTTATACTTTATCATTCCAGCATACACTTCCCTACCATTAAGACAAGACACAGTATTAAAGTTTATAATATTACATAATAATTTGTTCACGTTTCAAATAGCAGTGAGACTTTTGTTTTGATATCAAGTATTGCTTTATCTTAAATTTAAACGTTTGAGTACGAGATAATGTTCACGACTTTCAAGAAAAAGTGACAAAAATGTTTATAACTGTTGCATTAAGCTTTCAGCAAACTAGCCATGTTTCCAAGTTATTATGGGGTCGGCTTCTAATACATCCTGATTTACCTGAATAACTCCGGAACCTAAAGGCACTTGCTGTGACCGCCAGAATGTCTTGAGAACCGGGACCAACTTTTTACTTGCCCTACTAACGCATGAATCATCTTACTTTTCAGACAATTGGGTGATCGGTCCAAATTGTTCTAACCAACCAGAAAACAACGCTAACTATTGTATAAGATATTTATTGAGAAATTCAAATATTTTATCGATGGTCTCTTGCGGATTCGAACCCACGGCCTCCGGTTTATAATGCAAAGGCTAATACCGCTAGGCCAAGAAAGTGTAAATTACAGAACATTAAATCAGTATATTCTAAGCGTCGGTATACTTACCTAAATTAACTTGTCAGTGATATATTGATGTATAGTTTTGCTAATGGTCACTTACACCACACAACCCCCCTAATGGATAGGGGTGTATCATAGGAGGCCTATGTCCAGCAGTGGACTATTACAGGCTGACGATAATATTGATGATGATGATGATGACACTTACACAACCAAGTAACCCATGGAAACAAAATTGCGTCTTACAGCTTGCGTTCTTATAGATGAACTGTCATATCGGTGACAATTCACCAATGACTGAGTTGGGTAAGAAGAACATCATACACATGACGCCGCTTCGTTGCTATGAGTTACTTTTATACGTTTATTCCAAGTCTAATTAACCTTATCGATAAAAAACTACCGTAAGACAGATCCGCCGTACAAGTGCAATTACTCAATCGCCAATCTGTCTGCTCAGCCTGACAATTTTGATCAACTCTTTTTAATACACGTTACCTTGGCCTTCATTAAACAAGACCTAAGTCCAGCAGTGGACTGCTAAAGGCTGTTATATAATAGAAAACTATACCGGGTCAGTTAAACATGGAATACTAATGTAAACAATCAAGCTATATTTCAACTGGCAGTTCACAGTTGTTAACCAGAAATTAATTTAAAATAACGACATTAGAAGCCATTGCTTTGCTACGGCTGAAATTAATCAAGTTTCTTGTGGAGTTCAATTACAAAATATATTCCTACTAGCGATCCGCCACTGCTTCACATGTGAGATAGAAAATATACTTTCAATATTAAGCATGTGTTATACATATAAACCTTCCTCTTTAATGACTCTATCTATAAAAAACCCGCATCGAAATCCGTTACGTAGTTTGAAAGATTTAAGCATACATAGAGGTATAGGGACAGAAAAAGCAACTTTGTTTTACACTACGTAGTGATTAATAAACGGATTGTAACATGACATGATGTGATGCGTACCTTTACCTTTGCGTAACTTTAAATTTAGTACAACGTCTGAAAACTTTTCCCGCTATGAATATGTGTTAGCGTGCCACTGTTTTATGGCTCCCTCTATGGCAGTAGAGTAAAAACGTTTCACATGTTTACATTACGAGCCTGTGCCAAGTGTCGGCGGAAAGTTTCGGGAACGTTCTTTATAAGTTCCATTTTACGACGCAATTAGCGGCAGGAATGTACGCGGGGGTACATGTGTAGACGCTCGGGGAATTCTAGTACACGTATGCTTTTATTGTGGCTGAGAGAATGTTATAATACGTAAGAAAACTAGATTAATTTGGTTGTTATTTATTTTGTATGGATAAAAAGGAAGAACAACGAAGTAGTCAATCAAGAAGCTTTTTGATTTGATGATTTTGATATAATGTTTCCGTGCCAAACGTGTTAATTTGTTTTGATTATTAAACGTGTACGCTAAGATTTAAACGTTTATTAGTCCTTAACCTTTTAAAGTAACTATCTATATTATTTGTAACCTTAATATTTTTACATAAATAATTTTACCACTATATCACCTACTACCAACCCAAGGTTACAGAATATTTGTTCGCCATGTAATTCGTAGGTTACCTTATGGTGTCTTATGTCGTTTTTATTGGCGAAATGTAAGCTTGATTTTTACTTTTTTTTACTTACTGTTAAATCTCGTTTGCTCACTAAATACGCTGGCTACAGTGCCGCAAACCAGAAATAGGCACCGCAGTGGTACCGCCTCAGGCGATCCCCTGTAAAAACGGAACTTATCACCTACAATCTCTAGTCTTACTGCACTCAAGAATAAGTAATATACCATCAGTAGAAAGGTCCATATAACTAACTAGCTACTGTATAAATAATCACACATCACAACTAAAAAAAATCGGTATATGAATAAACATTCCCCTATAGATTGCTTTTATTTACAAGATTAAGAGCCATAAGGTCATCTATTCGCACATGTTAACTTTTATCCGGATTTAATTAATTGATTTATCTAATGGCTTTCTGTTAATTTTCATTATAAAAACACAGACAACTCCAATCGAAAAATATCAGTCAAGTACAAAGCAAGATGCACATCTTTTTTTACACGCACTTTTTTTTTAAATCATTTACTTCTCTCATCTTTATGCTTACATACCAAGTCAGGTATCGAGTTAAGTGCAAAAATATATTTATAGATATTGCATATCATCATCATCGCCATCAGCCTGTGATAGTCCACTGCTGGACATAGGCCACCCCTAATACACCCCTAGGGGGTTTTGGACCGTAACCCACCACGCTGGTCCAATGCGGGTTGGTGGGTGGGCCGACTTTTTACATGCCCATCCGACGCATGGATCGTCTTACTTTTCAGACAATTGGGTGATCGGCCCAAATTGCCTAACCAACTAGGAAACAACAATGAAAATTTGTTGTGTCCCCGCAGGATTCGAACCCACGACCTCCGGTTTGTAAAGCACACGCCCATACCACTAGGCTACGGAGGCAGTTAATTGACATTACATAACGTATAAAATAAAATCTGAAGATATGATCTAAATTATATTTTTCATAAATCAAATCTCGCTTCAAGCGAAATAATAGTCTAACTTCTTCCATATACGAAATGAATTGTGAAGATCTGTTGTACTTCACTTGGTTGCATCACAATCTTTCCACAAAGGAGTCTGCATGAATTGTAAATATACCAAATACTGAAACCGTATTCGTATTATGCGAGATTTCTTTACGATATTTTGAAACGTATTCTTGTACGTCCAATATACCAAATCAAAGTAAAGGATTATACAGAGGAATTGCATAGTTACGAAAATAGACAATAAACTAGAAACCTGTAATCTTTTGATGCACGTTAAAGGTTTTAGAATGTCTGGCGCAAAGTGTGATTTCCGTGTTTTACGCTAGCATAACTGTGTTTAGTTTGAAAAGCATCTAAGCTAGGGTAATTTTAATTAACTGAATTATAATAATAATTTCACATTGGCAATTTACATAGAAAACGTTTTAAAATTTGTTGAATTGGTTCAATAAATTGTTACAAAATAACAAATAATCCATTATTTTAAAAATGAATCACATAAAATGGGTACATTTATAAATTACCTGTCATAATATACACCTGTATACATAAATTGTTATTGCACAGAAATGTGAAAACTAAAAACTTTGTTTATTGAGGAAACAAAATGAAAGTAATTTTTCAAACAACAACAATAAAACACTTGAGTCATAGTTGCTGTATTAATTTATAAAATTTAATTAATTTAAACTGAAAAGTTTGTTAAAGTTAGTTATACCAAATAAGAAACAAAAAGGTAATCTTTTGCTCGTCTTATTGTTTCAGTTTCTCTTGTATACACATCAAATAAGTATAAACCTCACCTATTGAAACCTCCTTATTCGAAAAATAAATGCAAAACATTTCTTCATTGGGAATTCGAAATAAATTTGCGTGGTTCATGACCCGACCGTTCGACGCATCTCCACTCCGAGCGAATAAATTGCGAATTTCCATCGCACTTGTGTACAAAATCCGTGGATTTGTTTAAGTCGTGTAAGTAGACTGCGATTCGGGCGACGTGTCCTGACCTATTTATATGGGGTGTATCATGAATTATGTATGTTTGATGTATGTAGGAAGCGGCCGGGCGTACGGTGATGGAATGCGCATACGATCTGGCAATGTAAATAGGCGAGTAATGCAATTGTCGAAATAATCTGTTTATATCATGTATGACGTGTTTTGTTGGTGTTCAATAGTCATCGTATATATCTATAAGGTAAAAACTTAAAACTTGTTATATATGTGCCAATTTGTTTTAATTTTAAATTTTTTGTAATTGTTTGTCATTTTATGTTTGTTTTTTAGTAAATTCTTGTAAGAGATTTTTTGTAATTTATGCCATCATTATTGTCACTCTATGTCCTAGTTGCAAATGTTTAAGACTGTAAGCCTATTTAGTTTAAACTTTTAAAACAAAATTATGTTAATCAGTTTACCGTTGTTGTTTGTCCTAGAAATAAATAAATAAATAATAAATATATAATAATTATTTTAATTTTCATGTACGTCAACCTCAATTATTATCTGATGCCATTTTGTTGCTGTGATTACTTGGTTTACATCAGCTCCGAGTTACTTATTTGGCTAATAAAGAGTAACTTAGAGATATTATTGCAGTATCTCAAATTTTCGAATAAATATTACTGCTATATAATTGTAGAAATAATACCGAGAACATAAAATTGATGCCAATAATTATGGTAATCCTGCCAATCCTTTACAGCGGAAAAAAATAGAAAATACTCGTAAATGACAAAGGTTGATACCAAATCCACTTTTCACTGATTTTAGTTTGTTCTTTATATTTGCCAATGTGCGATAGATGAATTAGTAGCCAGATAATTTTAAGAGCTGTCTTGACAACTGTATTAGTCTAACTATATGTCATGGATATATCATGGTTCTATGAAATCATATTTCGTTCTAAACATCATCGATCTCTCATATAACGTGTGTGCTATTGATGTTGGTTAAATCCACAATTCACGTGGATTCCTTTGTGGAGAGCTATGCGATGCGACCAAACGTGATACTATAGCTGCTTTGAAATTCATCTCGTATTGAACTACGGCCGTTATAATTTGAATATTTTAGCACGTGACATGTGTGTTCGCAATGTAGCGTAAAGGATTTTTATCAAAATAATTCTCTTAACAGTTAACAAACGCATCGACACAGTAGTTAAAAAGCTTAAAACGAGTCTGACATTTTGACTTTGACAATATAAATTTCGGGTCTTATTTAGTTATGGTATCCTAGTCTTACCTAGACTAAATAATTTTGTAAGTTTTTGTTATGTTAAACTTTTATTTAAATTAATTCAACATGTTATATATATACATATAACTGTTTTTTATACATAATATATATAAAAATATATATATATAATATTATACATTATTTTATTATTTAGTATATGTATATATACGACTCAATTTTATAACTAAAATTTAAATAGTATGTACACAAGAGTTAAAGTTTAACAAAATAAGATAGATATTTATAAAAACAAATGCTCTACTTTTACTTTAATCACGTGAAACTAAGAACCGTTAGGATTAAAAGGAAAAGAAAACATACTCTTAAACACTAATGAAAGTAAGCTTTAAGTGTAACAGCAGACAACACCTAAGGATTCCACCACAAATTGGTGCATTACATTTAAGCACCCCCTTTGAGAGCGACCACTTGAGTTTCCGTAGAGAAAATTGATCAAATCTCTTTGAAAAGGCTCTCGGACTAGGTCGGACCACGTATTTGGATTATATTCTACAAAACAACGTAGAACATGTTATTTTAAATGTAGGACTTTTCGACGATTGATTTTGAGAATTCTTTATTTTTTTTGTACAGACGATAATTTAAGGTCGTTAGTATATTCGATTAAAAGGATCTGATTTCTGTTTTACTCTGTAATACTGTTATTACGACGGTGCTGGCTTAATGCGCCTCAAATTAAGTTTTAAAAAAATATTTGCCAAAGATTATTCTTAGATACATTACTAACTAGTGTTAAGCCATTGTAGACTCGAAATTAATATTAACGAAATAACGCGTAGCAGCGGAAACATTATTATTAGTCAAATGTCACTCAGTAATAGACAATGACAAGTAATTAGTAAAAATACTTTATATATGACGCTATTTTATGAACAACGGTTACTTTATTTATATCGTATTTGTATGTTTAATACAATATGAAGCATAACTCGCAAGTTGAGTACACTTTATACCATATTGCTTTATCATGAGACTAAACATAAGTTATAATTTATAAAAAATCTTTTCATTTGCATCAGGATTATTAAAAATTAATTTATAAAAGCAAAAATTTGTTAATATTTATAAATAAAGTAACTACGTAACAGTTGTGGTTTATAAGAATTTTAACATAGGTTCAGAAACCTTTCAACTCAAATGGGCACATTACATTCGAGCATTTTACCCGCCATTCAACGTTATTTTTTCAACTATATATAACAACTGTTTGCAATTATATTTTGTAATCTTTATGATATTTGATGATATTTTATAATATTTCATCAAAATATCATAAAGATAATCTATAATATAAATATGGATTAAATAATGCGACACAAATATGATATTGAACAAAAATATTGAATCGTTTTCAATAAATATTGATCCAACAATGTCAGAAGCGAATGTCGTTTTACAGCGTCAAACTTTTTGCAATATTGCCTTCATCTCGATTTTAATGTTGTCTTTTAATCTGTAAACCAATACTGAAACACAATGAATCTACATTTTTTTAATTCCGGTATCCTAAAACAATCACTATATAGTATAAAACAAAGTCGCTTTCTCTATCCCTATATCCCTATGTATACTTAAATCTTTTAAACTAAGCAACGGATTTCGATGCGGATTTTTTTAATCGATAGAGTGATTGAAGAGGAAGGTTTATATGTGCAACATATGCTTAATATTGTAGGTATCAGCACAGCTCTCGTGCAAAGCAAGGGCGACTGGCTAGTACATTATATATTAAATATTCTTTGAAGCCTACCTAAATAACAGCAAAACAAACATCCTCCAATCCTCATCATCATCAAACTGTTATTGAAACTTTTTACATTGGAAAAAATGCAAAATACTTTCTTTTTATCTTCGCCCAAATCAACCTACTACGAAACGTATAATAAAACGTATTGTAACTAAAAAATTGTACTCTAAAACCTACTACTAATGCAAATCCTACAAAAGCAAATACAAAAACGTACACTTAAGGAAATATTCCGCCCGCGAATATCTTTGCATTTAATTTCCAAAGTCTCATTTCGCAGATATCGATAGATAAATCTGGAAACTTCCCTCTTAGAGTTGCACTCGTAAATTCAGGCAACTTGTGCCGGTCGGAAGGGGACTTACGAATTCATGTACAAAGTTACCTTTCGACTTTATCTAATACATGTTGTTCGGGAATGCGAGAGTAATTTTATTGAGCGTCGCCGACACGCGGAGCATACCCGCAGTTGTTTATTATAAAGTCGGGAAGTAAAGTTTATGGGTAAATAAATTATTTCCTCGTTCCATCATAACATTTACGAACGAGCAAGAATTAGACACACGATGAAGTAAATTACAAAATGTATTGTTATGTCAGATTAAATTATATGTTGTTTTCAGACTCTGAATAAATGTAAACATATCTAATGTCAAATGACTATGGTGAAAGAAGCAAACGCATTCATATATATTATCACGTCATCAACGTGATAATTGACCTGCACAATTGCCCAACTTTTGAACGGCTTCGAGCTCAAATATTGCTACAATATTGTTATCTTCTGAAAAGTTACCTGGAAATTAACTATCAATTATTTATTAACTGAAACATAAGTTAAATATATTGGAGTTTTTAATAATTATAGCATCAGTGCTTAGTGATAAAATTAAAATTACCCTTCGATATAAACATATATTTAGGTAATTATTTCTATTGCTTGCGCGAATATTATACATTATTAAATAAAATTACTTTACGGATTTTATCGCGTTTATTTTACATTTTAAATGCCCGACGTTTCGAAAACTTTCCAGCGGCCGTGGTCACGGAGTAGACTGAGTCCGGGGTAGTAATTTTATTTGATAACATATATTTAGGATTAAAACATAATTCTCATAAAATATGTTTGTTATTGTATTAAAGAAAAGGCAGGACCAATACTCACTCCTTGTAAAGTGCAAATACTCTGTCCCTAATAATATGAGATACTGCATTTCCACTTGCCTCGAGACATAAGGTTATATTGTAATAACGGTTTTATAGCCAAATGTGGCAGTGTTTGCGCACTAATGGCTTACGGTAAAATCAAGACTATAATAGTATTCACATCATCAGCCTATTCTTCCTTATTAGTCCACTGCTGGCCTCCCTAATGCACGCCTCCTTTTTTGGGGGTTTTTAGACTGTATCCTACCACGCTTGTCCAATTCAGGTTGGTGCATGAACCGACTTTTTACATGCACATCCGACTCATGATCATGATCGTCTTACTTTTCACACGATTCACAAAATAACCAATAGGTAACAACATTGAATATTTTTGAGTCCCCGCCGGAATTGAACCTACCACCTCCGGTTTCTAAAGCAAACGACTTTACGACTTTAGCAAACCACTTAGCAAGGCCTCGGAGGCAGCGTAATAGTACTGCTATAGTCGAAACCCTAAATAAAACCATACATCAAATAATTGTTACAAATTACCGACATTTAACATATATAATATTTAATTAACAACAAAGCCAACTGGAAATTTTCTTCGTAATATTAATTCTAACTTTATTTATGCGACTTCTCTGACGCCATCTCTTAAAATTGCGAAACAGTTGGATAAACAAACCCTTAAGTTTGACTACAGAGATTCAAAGTGCATAGCATCAGACAAGCTCTTTGATCCCTATAAGCCTTACCGAGAATTGCTTTGACGTAAGTTAACTTGGCTAGAATACAAAAAACTATTCTTTTAAAATAAAGGCTATATAAATATGAAGAAATCAAATAAATATATATACTATGTCCTTGATTTTTTTATATCTGTATTTAACCTTGTTTTTGTCAGTAACACAATAAATATATATCCCAGTGAAATGTCAAACAGGGCAGCATTTTTACTCATTCTTTACAAAACTTATTTTAAAATTGAATACTTACTTGACGCAGAAATCACTAATCAACCTGCTAGCCTTAACCTTTTTGTGTCAGAATATTGTCACGATCTATTACGATTCTAAATACAAATATTATTAACAGCAGTAAAATTAAAATTAGCAACTAAATCAATTTAACAAACTATTCGATAGTTAATGGTATAACAGTCATAAACAACTTTTCAAGTATGACATTGAGAAAAGTAAGTTATCAAAATCGGTTCATCAATAATAATATAATATAAGAAAGTCTAGTCCAATCGAGTACCTACTTATTTCTCTTGCGAAGTAAAACAAGTTCGAGTCCATAGTGCATTTAATTTCATTGCCTTCGTGTCCGCACGGAACTAACTGCAGCTTTTGTGCGCGCACTAAATCTGCAATTTGTACGAAGTACTTTAAAAGCAGGGGATTAGGTGGGTGCCAGACGGGCTGGCTGGAAACTTCGTAGATTTGTCTCCAGCCGGGATGAAGGGATGTCGCTAATGCGAATTACTTGGTTCGGATTGGCGCGAAAGCGGTTTGTTTTATTCCAGCACTTATATTTTTTGAAATCCGTTTTCAACTGTTAAGATAGCTCAAGGTTTTCATTTGTATTTTCCTGATAAATTTCCTCTGAAATATTTAAAGGTTGTTCTATATAATGAAGGCAAATGTATCTAGCATCATTGTAGCGTAAGGTAAACGTGTCATTATATCAAAAATCTAAAGTCATTGGGCTTTTTTTATAACAATGAATGACAAAAATATCTCATACCATAAAATTAGGTTTTTTAATTGTATTGGATAATTTTATAGCTAAGGTTGTTTTTACATTTTTTAGTAAATTGACGCGTTATTTAAGAGTATATAATCATATGTCAAATTCTGTTAAATTTTTATCAACCTTTTTTGCAATAAGCAGATGTAGAACCATAGAGTAAAACACTTTATGCAAAGTTCATATTTAACATCCATACAATATTTATTCGCAACCACTGTCATAGCACCTTCTTTATCAAAATATTCAATAAACAATTTGACATCAAATACAAATACAGTACAGTAAGAGCATGCAATAATTTATTAAAAATGCATCATAATTATATGGTTTACTTTATAATACTATAATCTAAAATGTGTTATCGAGCGGAAACTTTTAATGAAAAAAAAGCGTTGGAAAGAGACGAAATCTGCTTACAACTTCCGAACGAAAGCTCTCGTTGATGACGTCATCGTGACCTAGATTGCCAGCGCCGCGAATCCAATAGCTATAGAAATTTAACGTATAACCAATTGAACATTATTTGTTTTCCAGTAAAATTTTAATAACTTGCGGGTTAAAAGATGACTGGGAAAAAGATACGTAATATGCAAAGAAGTAGGTGGAATGTAAAATTATAATCTTTATCTATGCTAGGTATAATATAATGAAGAGGAAGGAGAAAGGGAAGAAAAATAAAGATTTCATTATTTTCTCTAATGGTTGACACGATGTAATAAGTAATATGTAATATGATGGGTTTTTGTTTTTGCTGCAAAGTGGTATTGCACAAATATCGTTATTAATCGGTGAAGCACTGTCACGAGGGTATTATCTAAATAGTCAGCTTAAGTAAACATACGTAATGAATGAGTAATAATGAGTAAGATACAGATTTATCTTTAGATTTCTGTTTTTTATACAATATATGGTGGAGTAGCGTAAGTAACTAGTATATTGCATATATATATGGATTTACACACACTATTTTGGATTAAAAGAGAATTAAAAGAGAAAGAGCTTGAGGTCCACATTTTGTGAAACTTATGGTTTATATATTAAATGTTTAATTTACATATTATTGACGTTTAAATATTTTAAGAATGATAGTTATAGACATAACACGATACAGAATCTATAACTTTACTTTAACCAATGTTTTTGTTTATTAAAAAAAATTACATTTACAAGTTATTATTTCTAGGTAACTATACTATAATTTTTGTGTGTTACGTCAAGTAAGATCGCGTGACGAAAACATTACTTAATGTTACTTAAAATTAACCTAATGCACGTGTGGCAGTTACCACCTATTTCAGTTTAATTTTCATGATTATACAAATTACAGTTTCATATTCACCTGTTAATGTATGACATAAGATCTACTTGTTATACAATTGTTGTTTGACTCTATTTGTCAGATGTGTCAACGTCACATGAATGTCTATAGTGAAACCTTATGAATAGCTAAAGTATCTATAATATATTATCTACTTTGTGATAAATCCATTCATTTATGTAAACAAAGTCTATTAAGAACCCGCTTGGCGCATTGGTTGTAATCTGACTGTTACGCCAATGGTCGTGAGTTGGTTTCCTACAATAGGAAAAATATTGTGATGTTAACATAGTGTTTTTCCCGCGTATGGACTTTAAAAAAAATTAGGTCCATATATTTGTCAGCCATTTAGTTTCCATGATCGCTTAGTTTGGATCTAGATGGTTACACAACCCACATACATCCAGAAATATTATATTAATATAATATGATATCGTTGTCACTCTAATATATAAATATTTATCTATAATTTACGTGTTTTAGTTTAAAATCGCAATGTATGTGAATTTGTAAACAAACCAGTGTGCTTTATTTCATGACGTCATTCAATTTAATTCTTGGACTACGTTTACATACATTCTTTGACCAGTTTAGCTCTACTACATAAAGATTATTTATGAATTTTTAACTAACTTTACATTTTACTCAAAGAATAAACAAAAAATTCGTAGCACCGTCGTAGTGGTATAGCTACGGCGTTGTCATTTGTGAATTATCGGAAATTGTTTTCGTATTTTGTGCCTATTTGTTCTTCAAACCGATTCCTATCACATCGATCTACGTTACGAGAATACCATCTGCGCATTACCATTCTTTCTGTATAAGGGACAACAGACAAGAACGGTGCGAGATCAAATGTTACCATTGGTTTCCAGAGAATCAGGTGGTCAACGCAGGTGGTGTGCAGGACACGTCGCAGGAAACATTCTGCAAATGATGTATCCTATTAGACTGAACTTTAGTATATAGCACAAATTTCAGAACCGTGGTCGGACTAGTAACCTATACGCATATTATAAAGAGCAAAGATTAATTTTTTTGTACGTTAGTACGGACGGGCTGTTAGTAATTTATATACAAGCTGGTCTGTAAGCGCATTACTGCTATTCTATGTTTTTTCAGTATAAGAGCAATGAGCTAAATGCTGAAGAAATTAGAGTCTTTTATTTTATATTTAGGTGAAAGCAGTCGCTTTTTAATACCTTTCCATTGGAATTGGCTGAAGTCCAGGGCGCGGTACATACGAGTAGATGAGGTCACCGGAGTTTACTTGAATATGTGTAAAGGTACATACGTTTGGAGTGACTCCAAGTTTTGAATGACAAATAACATATATGCTCTTTGGCAACGTTACACTTTTGTTTAAAGACCAATAAATGGAAAAATTATTGCGTTTATCTGTAACATACAACGTACCATGCAAGTTATTTTAAAATATTACTTAAAAAAATCTTAGTGCTTTAATTTTTGTTTGCAACTCACTACCAGATTGTTGTTGAGTTATTATCAGTATTTGCCATTATTTTACTTTTTTATTTCAATGTGATATTCGCATCGGATTACAATGACCAAAATTGAAGGACCGAGATTATGAAAGTAACTTCATCATCATAATAATCAGCCTGTAAAAGTCAGCCCAACGGTTACTTTTATGTACTTGTAATCACATCAAAAACTTGTGATAGTCCACTACTGGACATAGGCCTCCCCTAATACAACCCCTATCCATTAGGGGGTCTTTGGACCGTATCCACCACGCTGGTCCGACTTTTACATGCCCATCCGACGCATGGATCATCTTACTTTTCAGACAATTGGTGATCGGCCCAAATTGCCTAATCAACTAGGAATCAACAATGAAAATTTGTTGAGTCCTGCACACGCCCATACCACTAGGCTACGGAGGCAGTCCAGGAGCAGTGAAAGTAACTTGTAAAAAGGAAATTAAAATTTACATTATACGAATGATTATATCAATTTAGTAACAGTTATGAAAAGCGAATCTCATCACATACGTTGTTACGTATTCCATATAAAGATTTTTTTTTCAAGTTATTAACTGAGTAACAGATTGTGACTGGCTTTTAAATAAAAGTATAAGTTTAAATCCTAGTTCGATAATTTTTTTGAAGATTTACTTCTTTTGACGCCTTCGGGAAACAGATGATGATGAAATAAATTTTGACTATGTGCACGAACCCCGTCACGATAAACCGACACCTTAAAGTAAGCTATCGCCAACTAAAAACTGTATTCATGATGTACAATGCTATAAACATAGAATAAGTGAAATGCAACAAAAAAATTTAAAGATTCGTATCATATTACGCCAAAAAAGTACAACTGCTAAAGATCTAAAAAGTTATTTTTTGTATTAACACGAATAAAGTGTTCTCACATATCCAGCCCACAAATCCCAAAAATTAGTTAATTTAATCATACAATGCTTAGGACAATAAAAGGAAGTTTCCTGACTTATTTGTCAGGATCGCAATGTAAATGGATTTGATTTACGCAGTGTCACTCCTCTCTACTCTTTATTTCGACTTGAGGAAAACGTATATGTACTGTAGATATTTGAAGGCAATGTTCATATTTAATTACTGTTATGAAGGTCAGAGGAACACGCAACATTACGCACAGAAACAACGACAATCCAATATTACTTTTCAGTAATAAAGTAAGCCTAATTACTTTCGAAAGGAGTAGTTACGAGCGATTCTTTATGTTAATGGCGCGGCTTGAACCCGGATCCTTATCGCGAAACAATAAATCATACTAACCTTTACGGCAGGTTTCATTATTATTAAAATTACTTTGTAACGTATACTGGTTTGTGCGTTTTTTTCTGTTGGAAGAAACGTAGCTTGTAGGTTTATTGTACGGTTAAATAGTACCGGTCTACGTGGCACTTTACCTATCGAATTTTTATGTGAAAATAATTTAAGCCAATTATTAAAGATAATTAATATTTTGCTTGTCAATATAGTCGACACAAAAGAGTAACAATATAAAATGTTTTAGTTTTTTTTGTTGTTGTAATTTTGCTTCCCTGTAACTTTTATGTTTAATAAATATGCTAAAAGGGCAATACTATAATTAACTTAATACAAGATTACTTACAATTTATCATAACATCTAAAATAATGCAAACCCAATGTGCATATGAAACTTAATTACTAAATAGCACAAAACAATCTAATTAGGAGAAAATTAAAAAGTTAAATTTAAGTTACGATACAGTATTAATGAATTATTGTATTTAATGTGTTTGAGCATTGCTATACCTCGTGTTTATGTGGTAATAAATTTATATAACAAAATGTCAAGGCTTTTTTGGTTTTCATATTTATAGAAATATGTAGGCGTTAATATAGGGGCACAAGGGAAAGAGTTTAAAAACCGGAAACCGCGTAGGCGGCTACGAACTTTTAAAGGTTAGGTGTTAAATGATTATTTATATACCGTAATATAAAATAGCCCTGAAAATTTCTTTTTGCACTTTCTACCAAGGAGTAAAAAAATATTTATTGATATTTTAAAAAGGTCAGTGGTAGGTCCCCTTTTTATTTACCGATGGTATGTCCCCTTTACAGGAGACCGTCTAGGTGGGTACCACTGCGGTGCCTATTTCTGCCGCGAAACAGTAGTGTGAAAACACTGCTGTGTTCCGGTTTGAAGGCACCGTAGCCAGTGTATTTACTGGGTAAACGGACTTAACAACCTATGTCTCACGGTAGGCAGCGCTTGGCGATACCACTGGTATTGCCAATGTCTATGAGGCGTCGGTGGCCTCTTCCCATCAGGTGGACCGACTGCTCCTCTACTTGCGTACGCCAGAAAAAGGTTAAAAATATGCTAGTGTCAGTACTTAGAATTTTATAGGCAAATAAAAAACTTCTTTTTTTTAAATAAATAACTTTAATTATGTTGTAACACGATATTTTTTATTATAAAACATTAGCAAAACCCGCTTAAGCTCAGCTCAGTTTTGCAAGAATTTTCGTTTTCATAATTCATAAAAAAATATTAAGATTCCTCGAAATTTTTCCTGAGTAGAAACAGAGTTTATAACGGGTAGCACCTTCATGAAATTCAATAATGTGAAAACATCTCCTGTGTACACTTTAAAGTAGGTAAATCAAAGTTATAATATTTACGAGTTCAATGAGTTATTGCTACTACTTCTTAGTTAACGTTTTTGCAACAAGATCTCAAATCGTTATAATCGAGCAAAAGTCCTTCCCGTCTTAAAACTCTCGAATAAGTATGCTAACGTTTAGGTATATGAAAAGATATTTCGTATCACTTCCTATCAGATGCACTTATTATTTATTTCGTAATTTTCGACGGTTAAAAATTAACATTATAATGTATATTTAAATGTTTGCATAAATTTTAAAATAAAATAAATGAACTACAGGATCTGCTGTGTACTAATCTGCTGTGTCATGGGTCAATATTCAAGTATACTGTACGTGCCCTAATAAAAAAATACTTGTGTGTGACATAGGTTCTGAACAATCAAATTAGACCATTACAAATATTTAGCGGGCAGCGGTTATACCCTTTTATAAAATTGCATTCGCCTGTAAGACCAAGACATAAAAGATTCACAACCATCGTGTCAGACGGTTAATATTTTGAGGATATTTACGACTTGCAAAAGAACATTTTTCTCTAACAGTGACACCTCACTTAGAAACATATTTTATATATAAGAGAGAAAACTTACGACAATTCGTGTCTTTTACATAGCAACACTTTTCGTCGTCATTTCTGCAGAATATGTAAGACGCCTTGATAATATGTTCCTCGAAAGGAACAATTTCTTACTAATAAACAAGCAACGTCGAATTTGCCCTCGAACAAGAAAACAAAAGTGCTAGAAGTTTCTAACAATACTCCGCGGGATGGCTTAGTTCACAAGTTTGCTTTATTTATGTGAATCTAAAGGAGTTAGAGAGCAATTAGAGACGATACTTCAACTAGGAAATGGCGCAAGTGTTCGAACCTGATTCTGTTTTATGTTTAAGACGTTGAATATTACACTCGTTTAAATCTTAACTGCTTATATATATATATAGTTAAATGTCAATGATTATCTATTCGAAACCTCAATAATCACAATCTGTAATGTAGTAATCGCGTCATAACAAGAAATCATTATTAATTAGAATATTACCATCAGTGGTTTCTTCTAGCACAAAGAGTGAGCACATAAGATAGTTTCGGTTTAAAAAACAAAGAAAAGAACAAAGCTTGTTTGAGAACGTGGAATATGTAGTGTTTTTTATAACATATTTAGGATCGAATGGTAATAGAAAAAGACCAATGTGTATGAAAGACCATATTGGATATAATTACGTAATTATTCTATTTAGCAACTTAAATATGTTAAAGCTAATATGACTTTTACTATATTCTGACATATTAGTGACCAATTATCTGAACGTACTTATGCAGATAATCACTAACTAGCACAGAATAAACAAAATATATTATAGTGAACAAATGTTTTCAAGTCACAAGGGCTTTTACTTATTATTCACTATACTGAAAAGTCGTCAGACTTAGTACTAACTTTCTACATGATTTTCCGACAAATTGATATAACCGATAAATAAATCGAAATCATTAGATTGGGGACCGGCTTCAATAGTAACGAATGTGTACATTTTTGCCGCAAAACAGCAGTGTACTTATATTAATGAATACCAATTTCAGGGCACCTTAGTCAGTGTAATTTCACGGTAAACGAGACGTAACACCTCACATCGCAAGATATTGCGAGCAGCATTATGTTCATTGGGTAACTTCTAAGGAAAATAAAAGATAAAATAAATGACAGCCATAATAATAACAACTTATTTTCTCACAACATTACTTATACAATAAAATTAGGTAATCAGTATTCCATATAAATATAGGTTACCAAAAGTGTATTTTTAGTTCTAACAGATATGCAATAAATAAAAACTTTACGGTAATCACAAACACTCGAAGAAGACTTGATAAAATTAATTTCACCAAAACGCCGAATCGGACACAACTGATAGCGTTACGAACTTCAACGAACTGCGGTAATTCATTTTATATTATTTTGTACGGAAATATTCTCACAAAGTGGGTCAATGGGTATTCGATACCCGAACACCCTGGATGCGACGTTGGCGAACCGTTTCTTTTCTTTTTACATTTAGATGGGAAATAATTAAAAGCATCGGCAAACGGATTTCATTGCTTTATTAAATAAAATTGATTGAAATACAATATTAATAAATAAATTATATATATAACGATACCAAAATATTTTACGTGAAACACTATATAACTGTCATAGATACTTTTTACTGGTCTAGTTACATATTTACACAGAAAACATCTTGTTAACAAGTCATGGACATAAAACTCTTACTTAAGTAACAAAATCTTTAGTAAATATATATTATTTGCCAACAAAACTTTGATTACAACTATATTGTTTAAAAAATAATACACTGTATTTTCTTCTTCTCCTTCAATCCATCTAAATACGGAAATTTTTACATATACAGCAAATGAATGCAGTGGATCTTCGTAAATAAAAAGCAACATAATATCACTGAAAAGGTCTCGATAATTTTAGACCTGTTTGCATACTCGAAATCACTTTACGCATTGTGACAATAAACTTTCGCATTCGCGCAACTTTGAAAATATTACGTCTATATGCGTATTAGATTGTACCCGCTATATTATAAACATTATTAAAGCTCGTAATTTTCGGCATACCAATGCAACCAGTGTAATAACGAGAACGATATTTTTCGTATAATCGCACAGGCTGAACCCTTATTCTAATCGTGATCCATAATAAATCATCACTTGTGTACGGGCCCCGGTAGCACGAAAACATTATAAATCGTCCCCCCAACCCTTACGGTCCGACTCTAATTCATTAATATGCGACTGAGTTAATACGTATTGAGGTAGGTAACAAATGCAGAACCTTTTTGTTGCTTTTTTTCTCGTAATGCAAAGAATAATGAAGGTATATTATATGCAAATACGCGGTTTGTTTATTCATAACAGCGAATTTACAATTCAATGTGCTGTAGCTAAATGCATGGGCTTATTATCACCTTATCTGTGGTTTATTTATGTTTTTATTCACTATTATTGGTAAGGTAAGCAGTAATGTTTTTGAGTATTTGATTATCTATTTTGTATAAGTGTAAGAGTATTGTAGCTTATATTAACATTTTGATAATAAATTGTAATAATTTTTGTAATAAACACAAAATCATTTACGCACACAAATCAATTGATAACGCAATTACAACAATGATTAGTATCAAAAGTAATTACTTAATTTGTTTCAAATATTGTATTCAAATGTTGTATTAAACATATATGTATGAATCTTTGAATAAACTACGCGATTAATAGAAAAATAGAAAAAATAAAATGACTTATTATGTGTTCAAATATATTACTTTCTTAAACTAGGTCATTACATTATATATAACTATCAGCCCATTAAAATAACTGACTTAATATAAATCAAACATTCTACAAGCACAAACTTTGCATTATTCCTTCCGCAGAACTGAATCGCGGAAACTTTAATGTTGGTCTCAAAATAGAGCTTAATTGTTAGCGTCAGTTAAAATTCTATTCAAAACGAAAACACTGAATAGAAACGGCTATTTGGAGGATTATAATATTTCTTATCATGGATTATTATAGACATTTCAGTAACACATTAATTATTAAAAAAGTTAAGTACAAACTTTAAAGTCATCATCATTATCACCATCACCGATTAGCACCTTCTCTATTAGGGTTTAACTTTTAAAAAGTATATTTTTACCAGTTTAATCATCTTTCAGTGATATTGTATAATACAAATGTTTTAACGTAACTGTTATAAGAGCAATCCAAAGTATTATAAACGCATACTTTTAAATTTTAAGCATACTAACACATTATTAAAATTAACTACTATGTTCTTCGCTATTACAATTAACTTTAAGGGTATGTTGAAGTTAACCTAATATTCTTAGTTACAAATTGCTCGAACACTAGCGAATTATAATATTTTTAAAGGAACATATACGTTTTTATCCTAGCAGAGTTCCACGTCCTTTGGTTTGCATATATCAGTTAGCCGTAGTTATCACTACATTTCTATCGTCACTAAAATATGAATACTGTGAGTGGTAAACTTTCTTATCGATTGTTGGTAACTACTTTCGCTTTGGAAAAGGTAACCATTGACCTGAGAATAATAAGCGTAAGAAACTCGGCCGAACATTTTTTTCCGTCTTTTGTTTTTTATATATATTTATCGCTATCAAATGTTTTTGAAATTATTTAAATGTCAATAAAAGGGTCAAAGAAAACGGAGTAAACTAATTTATGGGTTTCTTAATTTCCTTTTCGCGAACAATATTATGTACAGTTTTTTAATTTGCTACTTTAATATTACATGTACCTTAATTTTAAGCTTTACTAGGAAAGACTTATTTCTCCTCTTACTAGCCCTCTACTAAAGTTATCCAAGGTTAAGTTTCCACTAGTTTTACTTTAATTTTTCTCTTGCTCATGCTAATTATGGATTGCTTTTCTTTCAATTAATTTATTGAACATGTAAACATGTATTCTTAATGCCAATCAAGAAACAGCAAGCATAAAATAATTTCTCGCGCAGGATTTTTAATCGTTCCATCGGTTCAAAAAGCGTGCGCCAAGAAAATTTGTATTTGTTGCATACTCATTAAAAACAGTATGCTTAAGTTTTTCAATTAAAATATGTTCATTAAGTTAGTCTCAAGATTTATTAAATTTAGGATACCAATAATGTACCAAATTAATTTTTACGCCCTGAATTAAGGTTTTGTGCATAAAGAAATGTGTTATAATTGTCAAAATACAATATATTTTAGTAGTAAATTGAAATGTAACTAATCGCTTTATAATAGTTAGTTTTATCTCTTATCAGGCATTGGTAACATATATCATGTAAATTAAAATAGTTTAAGTGATGTAGATAGGCATTCACGTGCATAATTTAACCGATAACAAAACTAGGTCGAAGCTTATTTGATTTATAGTATTTTTCGGCTATTTATAAATAAATGTACGTAATGTATTATTACGGATAAAGGTTTAACATATATACGATAAGGGTATATGAATGTATTTTTAATTACAAGTAAATGCTTGTTTTGTTATGCATTACTATTTCAAACTTATATCTTTATATACCTTACGGTCTATTTTTTTTGTACCTTTTCCTGATGGTAAGTGATACACCCTGCAAATAATAAAAACAGCGTAAGACGCCGTCGTTGTTTACACAGTGATTACGCTGGTTACGGTATCCTTAACACCGAAAGACAGAAGTGCTTAAACAGTTCTAATTTGCATTAGAAATAGGCACCGCGGTGGTACTTCCGCAGACGGTCATTCATAAAAAGAGACCTACTACCTACATACATACAGCGGAGGTCACCAAAAATCCCTAATCCCGAAAATTCCTATTGGTCGACGCTGAAAAGAATTGCGACGTCGGAAATAATTAATTACGATGAAATCCGTAACATAGTTTTATTTAACAAACTTTGCAAATTGTTTTTATTTAAGAAAAAGCTCCCCATTAATCATAATCGTATCGTGAGACTGACAGATTTTATAGTTTAATAACAATTTTACTTAAATATTTTATAAAAAAGTATGTAATATTTTAGTGGCAATTGACCGGCCACATAGTTCGTAGAACCGATAATCGATGGGGAAGAAAGGTTCTGGGGATGGGCATATAAAAAGTCGGTCCACCCACCAACCCGCATTGGATTAGGGTGAAGGCAGTCTTTTAAATATCTGAATTAAAAACTTACGTTTTATTCAAAAAACAACACCACCGTTAATGCAATTCGGTCGTTAAACAGTAAGATTTCATAGCTTGAAATGATGATGAAAACGTGATGCTTTTGTAACGAATTTTATTGTCACTTATTAACAAAGGATGGAGAAATAAAAGATTTTCTGACTTCATGTTTGTATAAGAAAGGAAAGGTGGGGGAAAGCAATTACGTCACTAAATAGACATTGATATGGGTCAGTTTTTAAGCTGACTCACTCATCATTACTGCTTTGTGCCGTTTCATCTACTTCCACTTAGGTTGCTTTATCAGATGCTAGCTTATGACTGTGATTCGTAAATGTAATATTTTGCTAATATTTTTATTAGGAATTTAACTCACTTCCTTAGTTATTAAGCTATGAATAGCAGTGAAGTAATATCCTGTTAATATCGAAAATGCAAAAGTTTGTTACTCTTTCATGTCACTCATAAACTTTTTGACCGATTTTATTTATATTTTACATTAATGTAAATTACATATCAATATACTTTTAAGTTATAATATATAAAGATATAATGTAGTTTATTTTAAACATAGTGAAAAGTATAATTTATGCAGGAAAGCATCTGCCAGTGGCGAGCAATTCCGGCACGAACTGCAAAAATTTTTCGGCTTATAAAAATATTATGCGTAATAATTATTATTACAATTTGCAATCATCACGCGGGTGAAACCACGGGGTGAAGCTAGTTATAAAATAATTTACGAATATTAGATATCAATTGTTAGTGACTGCTTTCGCTTCGGAAGAGGTAATCATTGAGCTGATAATAACAGGCGTAAGAAACTCGGCGAACCTAATTTTTCCATGTTTTCTTATTTTTCAATTATTTCTTTGCAATTTTATGATGTAACGTAGTGATACATCTTAAGTAGATACAAAAATCCATCTAAAATAAACGTTTCTCATTTAAATGCCAATTACAGGAACTATTTAAACTTTAACATCTGTATTATTAAACTTTAATAAGTTGTTTTTAGTTGAATGTAATAAATAACTGAGAGGGTATAGTTATTTTTTTGGCAAAAAACTAGCCCAAGTAAAATAGCTATATTTTCAGGAAAGCTGGTTTACAGCCAAACCAGAGATTAGCCAGAACAAACAGACAGACAGACAAAATTAAAATAGTAATTGTTTTATTATAACATTATGATGCGCCACCGATACATATGGAATCAGTTACACGTCATCATGTCATTTAAAAACGGTTATTTCGATGACAGATTACAAAAGACACACCAATTTTATTTATTTGTATAGATTAATATTTAACGGTGTTTTTTTTTTTACTTTAGAAACCGTTAACGCACCGAGTTCCGCATTTGTTATTATTACCGCGCATTAATCAAAATCCGGCCAATTAAAGCTTTGACCACAAAGGGATCGATGAATACGCGAACCCCCATTTTCGTTTCGAAACGGGGATTTAAATCCAATTTTTTTGGCGCCCCATTGTTGGGTGTTAATGAAGGTCCGTAATTAATTCCTTATCCACGTTTTATCAAGGCTTTGTACGGTTTTGGGGTGGCCGATTGAATGGGCGGTTTAATTTCGAATATTCCCGATTCAACTCGTGCACGTTTCGGTTTAAAATATGTATCGTATGATGTTAAGACAGTCGCTGAAGTAAATTTAGGCATCAAAAGTGGCAATCGATTATGCGTATGCAAATAATTATTGTAAATATTGATTTAATTATTTGCATAAAACAGCGAAATGATTAGGCTTTTCGAATTACGGTACATCCTACTCATAATGAACGCAAAACGCCGCAAGTCTATTTGGCACCCTAAAAAAGGGTTCTGATGTTTCATTTCAAAGACAATGTGACATTACAGTCATATCCCAATGGTAAATATTACCTACTCAACCGAAAGGAGTAAAGGTACTTAATACTATGAAATCCTATCGTAGGCAATATTTCATAACTATTCTAACATCGCTTATTTTTCATCCCTATTTTAAGCAATCAGTCCATATCATCATCATCCGCCTGTGGCAGTCCACTGCTGGACACAGCCCTCTCTAATGCACGCCTTTGCTATTCCTCCAGTCCATATATCCTAAACGAACCTAAAACAGCTATGAACAAATCGTCAAAGAATATGAAAAGAATGTGATGTTAAAATCACGCTCAAACTGGACGCTTCATTAATTGTACGACATAAGAAATATGTAAGTGACCCGCGCGACATATCCGATCCGATCGTGGTCACAACATATTTCATTTCCGTTTAATTTTTCGTCAACTTACCTATTAATTCTGTCATACCCGATAAAGGCGCCGCATTGCGGCTCGTGGTAAGCTTCGAGCGATAATCGCTTTTATATTTATAGCAATAAGAGCGATGGGGACACGATAACGCGATCCTTTTCTTTGTGAGTCCTTAAAAACAAAAAGGTCGGGTCACGCACGCTTCCGTGACGGGCAAGGAGTTGACGTGGCGAGAGAAGAAAACAATGTTCGGCTAAAGGTGAAATCGCACTTGCGTCGAGTGTTAACATTCAATAAGTCGAAAGTAAGGAAGTTTAACAAAGTGACCTGTACCAACATTAAGATATACACCTACCATTAAGATGTTTACCTTAAGTATACTACATTAGACCCAATTTAGACTTGGAATTGATTTTTCAAATTCAAATTCAAATATCTTTATTCAATATAGAAGTTTACACTTGCGTATTGATTTGCCAACACACTATCACCGGTTCGGAAAAAGGACGCCTCAGACCTGAGAAGAACCGGCGAAAAAAACTCAGCGGGCTATTTCTAATGTCATCTTTTGAAAATAACAAACAATTTGATAATTCGGCATTACATATTATGCAATTTTGAAACAGGGCCTGGAGCGAGGCATTCCATTACCAGGCTGTGTTATCATTTAAAAATTCATTAATATCGTAATAACCTTTAACACATAAACGTTCCTTGACTACCTTTTAAATTTATTAACAGTTAAATTCTGAACGTTTACTGGTTTTTTTTTGTAAAAACGTAAATTGTCCCATAAAGACTTACTATTCTTCGCAGTCTAGTTGCTGGAAGAATTAAATTATGATTGTTAATTGTATCTATGTTATGTGCATCACAATGTCTTAGGAAATCATCTCTATTTTATGCACATACATTAAATTTACAAATATGTATTGAGAACTATCGGTCATTATTTTTATTTCAGTGAACAACTTTCTTAATGATTCTTTGAGCCCAGGGTTATAGACTGACGAATTGCGCGTTTTGGAGGACAAAGATCGTATTAGTATCTGCCGCATTTCCCCACAGTAGAATGCCATAAGACATAATACTATGAAAATAAGCTAAAATATACTAAACGAGCTGTCTCCACATCGGTTAATAATCTAACTCTTTCACTGCGTAAGCTGCAGAGCTTAGTTTACTTGTAGCCTATTAATATGGGGCCCCATTGTAGTTTTGTATCTACAGTTATTCCTAGAAATACAGTTGATTCAATCTACGTCTAACGCCTCCCCATTTATAACCACTTCAAATTTACCATGCTTTTACATTAGGAGTCATGAATCTAATACATTTTGTTTTCCTTTGGTTTTATAGCAAGTTATTAACACTAAACCAATTCGCTACTCTGAGAGAGTATTATTTACATCGTCATTTATTGACGTATGTCGTTTAATTTTAAAAATCAGGGAGGTATCATCTGCAAATAATACTATCTCTTCGCTATTATTTATCACACATGATAATCGTTTAAACAATGTTACCGTAGCAATACGACTTGGTACGTATTGTTGTTGTTCTTAGTTGATTTATTTGTGACTGACATGTCAGTAACATTTTATCACGTGGAACTATTGACGAATAACTGCACTTTGTTACCATATTATACAATGTTTACTCAAATTTATAGTCCAATTTCAACCTGATATAGTTTTCACCCAGCCATGAAAATGTATTTCTAATCAGTGAATAATTTAGCGTTGTTAACTTTTTGTTAATATACGTTGTGTATATTTTGCGTTATAAAATAACACACATCGATACATAGAAACAATTTCATTGATAATATATGGATGATAAAGAAACTAAACGCTTCCATGAAATATTAAAAAAGCTTACAAGTTCTTAAGGTTCACTTTACAAACACCTATAAGAATAGAATGACATGTTTTCCGCCTTACTTCAGATAATATGGGATTATGTATAAGGCGCATAACCTATGCCGTAGGATCATTAATGTTAACGGAAGACCCCCATAACAGCTTCTTAGCATGTGATAATAATAAACTAATAGGAAGATTTAATTTCATATCTGAAAAACGATAACTAATTTCCTATAAATAACCTTAAATTTACACATCTTCGTTCAATTGTGTAATAAAAAAGTATCTAATTAAAATTATAAGCCGAACATAGAGGTTACAAATTTTGAAGACATTACGCCTTTGATAGATATACGTGCGTTGTCGAGGTAAAAAAGGTAATATATAATGTTATGAAGGTAGATATCAAACGATGATTACTCTCAAAATTTTAAACATAATATATAAAATAATGGATAAAAAATACCTGTAAAATGGATAATAGAAGGCTGTAACTATATCATAGAATAACCTTGATTGCTATGCCGTCATTTTTGTGCGGTACATTTAGTCAATACGTGAGTAAATAGAATTTCTTTGGTACAAGTAAGTAATTACGACTACATATTAATGTACGGCGTTTTTATAGTTTATAGACAATTAAAAATAGTTGTCTAAAACCTAGTGCAGTACTAAAATATCAGTGCTAGAAGTTAGGGCCAATCGGTAACTCGCCGGTCAGCGTAAATAATACTATTTTATATTTTCTGCCATTAATCATTTTTATTTTATACGTCTACTTTTATTATATATTTATTCTGATCACTAAATACTCATTTACGCTTATAGCTAACTAACTTTTTAATATTTCTAATCTTTCCTCGGAAAAGACTTTGCCGTAAGCCTCATAATATAAAACTTAATCTTGTTGAAAGTTTCCCCAACGTTCTGTTTGCCTCTCGGATTAGCCTTGATAATTGAACAAGTAATTTAACGAGTTTATGTTAACTAGAACATTCTATAAATTTCATCCTATTAGCTGTAAATTATAGTTCGTAATTAATGACAGCTTATTATACTTGATAATAATATTAATAATATATATTGATAATTAGAACAGTCATCAGAAAATTAGTAATTTCAATTAAATGCATTTTTAATTGAATGCAAATGAACAGTCGTCCCACCTGATGTTAAGTGGTCACCGACCAATACCTTACCTTGCGTATTACCTATGCACTGCTAACTGTGAGACATAGGATGAAGCGTCTCTTCTACCTAGTAAATAGGCTACGATGTCCTTCAAACTGGAACACAATGGTGTTTTCACACTGTAGTGGTAACACCCGAGACAGCCCCCTGTAAGAAGCGAAAGAGTTCCTGTGACCCCATCACTAAGGCGCCAAGAATGAACAACGTAGTGGTTTTCGTCGGTGCGAGTCCGACATAACCCTTCTTTGCCCCTGCGAGGACGTGTATGCGTAGGCTTTTCCCCACGGTAAAAAAAAAGACCAGAAGAACCCAACATTGGACCTTAACTGACCTATGACATCTTTTTGTTATATGTATTCATACATATTCAAAAGATAAACAAATTAGCAGCACTTATATACATTTATAACCACCATTAATAGATATTTTAATGATACAAATTTTAATTATCAATAAACGACTGAAACAATACGCGCGCTCGACCAGCCGTTTTCAATTCATCGGTTGGCGACCTCCGGTGTACAGATAAAACCCATAACAGACGAACCGGGATAGTGCGCTCCTTATCGGATCAATCAAGCTAATGCACTTCACAAAGGGCTCCCATAAAGGCCCGCTCCATAACTATTCAGTATACACCAATGAATCGAAAATGTACGGATAAAATTGGTCTGGGGACAACGTGATACGCTTTAAAATACATTTCATTACGTGACATGGCTTTACGAACATTCTCTGATTGATGACAACAATTGTTAAGTAATTAAATTAGACATGTAGCACGATTATTTGTACTAACGCTGATTAATAGACAAAAATCACCTATTAAAATTACTTGTTAATTTAACCTTAGCTGTTTATGCACAATTTTATGACTTTAGGACTATAGGATATAATTAACTAACTACATTTTTATTTCTTTTATTTACGCGATTATTGTACACATCAAATCCACTAATTTACGTTACATATATTATTATTATTATTTATATATATATTTTAGTTATATATATTTTTATTCCCGACGTTTCGGACTCTTCCATCATCAATGATCACGGGCAGACTAAGTTGATATATGTCTGTAGCTCAATGGACGGTTATTCCAAAACATTTGAAATACTGAAATTCAAACATTTTCACGTTGTTTTCCCGCGGGATTCCAACCCATAACCTCCAGTTTATACAGCAATGGCCAATACGCTAGGCCAAGGAGAATGCTAACTCAATATAATTATATTGAGTATTGTGCCATAAAAAAGTAATTTAAATCATCTGATGTATTCATCATAAGCTATCGAGTTATCCAGTTGCGTCGATTGCACATTGTTAAGGGGAAGCACAAATAGTTAAAATATTTAAATCTTGGAAAAAAGTTTATGGACATAGATCGATATCAACAAATTTAACATGAAATGACTTGACTATTGAAGAGTATTCCAAGAAAACTTTTTACATCGATTAAGCTATAAAAGTGATCTAGTGTAATTTTCTTTTATTTTTATGTCTCCTCAAGAGGCAATTCTATTTTGATAGAAAATCGAGGGTTCCATTCTGACAAACATTTGACTTTAAGTTCCTTAATTGGAAAAGACAATAAAGTTGACTAGTGACTACCGACTACTCGAAGCTGACTAGCCGATGTTCTAAAAACTAAAAGCAATTCAATGAGGAAAGAAAAAGTCTATTTGAGCTGCAAACAACACTTCAATGTTCTATATAATTTAACTCTTTACATCTCCAGAATAGAAAAAACAGATGCATTTTAATATATAATTTTTGTGGTGGATATTTTTAAATGCCAACAACTTAATACACCATAAAAGTTTTGCAGTGCCATTAGATAACACTACAACGCTTTTTGGAATTCGGATGCGGTAATTTTTTTACATGTTACTACTAGTTGACCCGGTAGACTTCGTACTACCTCAATGGATAAAGAAAACATCTATACTTTGGTATATGATTGATCAATCAATATATAAAAAAAATCTGATAGATAGTTAACAACTGTAGCAAATATAATAACTGTAGTTAAGTGTAATTAAGTTTATTTTTAACCTGTTGAGAGCAAATATGTAGGTAATAAGATATAACTTAATTTTGTTCAATTCAGATAATTTTTATATTTATTTACCTTTTATACCTTCCCTGGACCTCCACAAATAATTCACGACCTAAATTATGTGAATCGGTTTAGCCGTTTTCGAGTTTTAGCGAGATTAACGAACAGCAATTGATTTTTAGATAGGTATATAGATATGCAAATGCAAAGGTGGAGTTTTGTGGAGAAATCAGCTAATATTTTCATTAAACATAAAAGTCCACTCTTATATCCTGCTTTTGTTTATTTAAGTGACATAAGGTACCCTAGTTTTGGCCTAACTTTACACACAAAAATACTAACGAAATTTGTATTGTTAATCGCTATTTTACAGAAAATAGACGACAACAAGGCTTACATATTGTATACCTATCACAGTTAGTACAAGTTTACCATAACCAAGTGATTATTAAAATGTATAAAAGCAATAACTTTGTTCAATCTTTATCCTAGGTAGATTTCAATAACTTTATACTATTTCAAAGTAAACTAATATTCATAAATATTGTATCATCCATATTTATTTTAAATGCGCATCAGAGCTGGACGTATGTCGCCTTAACCGATCCTGTTTCCTATGCATAGATGCGAAATTGGAAGCCAATCGAACTGTGCGATCATTTCATTTCGCACTTACCTATTTAACTTTCCGCGTAGGATGACCGATACCGTATTTTCTCATTTAGATTGGAAAATCTAATCGAGACAGATATTAATCAACTCTATTCAGATTTATCACATTGCTTGTATGATATTGATAACGTACTTATATATATGGTGACTAATTGTTGCCCACGACTTCGCCCGCGTGTTATAATTAATCCCAGTTACATCAGCTATCTTCCAGTGATAGTCTTGTAAAAATCGGACCAGTCGTTCCAGAGAATAGCTAGAACAAGCAGACAGACAGATTAAAATTTTTAAAAATGTTTTGTATGTTGTATGTATCGGTTACACAATGTAATCTAAATTATTACATTCGTGATATAAACATATTTCCAATTAAATAACGGTTATTATGATGTTACCTACAGACACTCTACATGTATTATTTTTACATTTTCTCAATAAGATCTACCAATAAGAGAGGTGCAGTAATTCAGAATAAAGGAGACTTATAAAGGAAAAGAAGATCGTAACTGTAGTTAACAGCATTATAGATAAAATTTGTAATCCTAAACGTATACAAGTAATTAACAGATCGTACTGAAATTTTACAGTATTATAGTTAGTTCTATAACGTTGTTTATAATTTGTTATGATATAAATAATACATAGTAGAAGTAAAAAGAAATTTATTTTCTGAGTCAGATAAGCTGTGTCCTGACTTACATAAGCTAATTTTAAATATACGAAAATAATAAATTTATCATTAAATATTAAAACGCACAGCTTTTAAGTCTGTCAATTTTTTAATAAAAATACTTGTGACATTTTTCATTAATATCGGTTTAAAAAAATATATTTTTTTATGATTCGATCTCTTAGAGATTGTCAGTTCTTTTTCATTTCGGATATTATCTGTAAGAACATATAGTTGTAGATTATGAAATTTAGCGTAAAAGCAAAATCAAGTTATTTCTTTACGCCAAATATAGGTGTAAATTTAATAACAAACAATTATTAAACTATTACAACCAAGTTTAATAAGTATTCTATGAATTTATATTTATTTTATAAAGAAAAACATTAAACAATTCGAAATTCGTCTTTGACTATTTCTTTACAAAGCATAACATTTGAAAACATATTCAGAAATGCGAAATTCCGTTGAATTTTATAACATCTCTGTTATATTTTAACACAGAATTGAAATTCTATTCTTGATATGATAAGCGGTGTTTGACATAAGCGATAGGCATCAATATTTTTAACAGAAGTTTGTAATTAATATAATATTTATATTTTAAACAGTGTAAATTATTACCCAACACTGACTCCGTATTATTTAGCAATAAAAAAAAATACGTATAATCGCAGTGAATGCCAAAATACATGTAATGCACAAGTAAAGCATTAAAATTAAATAAACTCCTGTAACAAAATAAGTCTCATATCAAACTTTAATCTCTTGTTATATCATTCACCTTCTTTCTGGATTTATTTTTCTATCTATCTTTCTCTGCATAATAGATAACTGTAGTAATTCATATTGCCTCATGTTAAATGGCTAAGATACTCTAGCTTTTTATCTATCCTTTTTTTTTGTTTTTAATATTTCCAGCGATTTTCTTACTCGTTCCAACGCTACTTCATTGCTTACTTTATCCCTACGATGCATTTTAGTGTCTTCCATTGAATGAACACTTCAAAAGCTTCGACCTTTTTGCACATGACTTCAATAAAGGCCTTTTTCTTCACCGCCAAACAGAAGGATGGAGAAGATGTAGCAGCGCGTAAGACAGATTCCAAGTTTAATGTTCAGATTCCTATCGCATAAAAGTTTTCACATTTGGTTAAACGCACTCCGCGAAGTCCTTGTTAGGCTTCGCCGAGTGCGTTTTTTAGCAAACAAGAAAGAAAAGTTGTTGAGTCACAGCAGGGCGCTATTAGTTTGGCATTAGATTTTGCTTGCATAAATTGCAAATCTGTTTTGTCCTTTAATTATATTCTTGCCTTTACGCGAATACTACATACATAAATTTTGCAAATTCTACGGTTTTTAATTTGGTTCCCATTGTTTAATTTGGTAATAATATATACTAATATATACTAAGGGTTCCCAAAAAAATACCCGCCGCTTCAGATCCTTCATAGACGTCATGTTCATGGGACAGAGTAAAATATTTGCCGTCTGTCAAAGCAATATCTGCTCACCGTCATTTCTGGATGTCAATTATTTATCTTATTTCCATTACAGCATTATTTTGTTTTTTACTCGTATCAACAAATCGGTACTTCTTTAAAATTTCTTCACCCAATTAACGGAACATTTCACTCAGCCCTAGTCGTTTATATATTTGTTTTTGTATTCATATCTGTAGATATTTTTTTTACTTAAAATAAGTTTTTCTTAAAAATGTACAAACTTTAGCTAAATGTTTCTATCTAAGAAAATTATGTAACCTATTTGTCACAAAATTATTTAAACGCTTATAAGAAAATAAAACATAAATTTTGCAATCGTTCTACTTGGACCATACGACCGAACCTGGCTTGGTTTCAAATTCAAATCTAAATTATGGCATGCGTATTCATTCGCTGTGAATGCATATGTACTATACGATCTACATATGCAAAGCCTTTTAAATTACGCACACAAGTCAATAGAGTTGTTTAAAGAGCAGATGGAAGATATAATAAATAATACATTTATTACAAAGGCGACACTGATAGACATTTTAGAACTGGACACTTTTAAAGAATGTAACATAGGTAATAACTTGAAGTTTGCTCAGTTTGTGATTTTCATGGAACTTTTAATGTCTTCCTTTTTTAACAGATTGTAAATGTAATTCCTTTTTTTAATGACGTGAACACTGACTAATTTTAACAAATTTTATAGCACGAATTAATAAAAAGAGGAAATTTATCGTTTCTTACCAAGATGATACGCAGGCTATAGAATTAAATAACATCCGAATTTCATTGAAGAAATTGGTTAGGCAGTGTTGCCACTTGCTCGGTATCCAATTATTCGCAAAATGAAACCTAAGCATATAATTCCTGTTAGAAAGAAAGATAACTTTTAAAAATAAAATGATTTTTTCTAAAAAAGAGCTTTAGTTTCAAAATTTTGACAGAAGAATAACAGTTTGCCCGTGACTATGGATCCTCTAAGTACCTGATATTTTGGGAAATTTTAAAACAAATTAAACGCGATAAAATTCGTAAAGGCTTTTATTAAGTCATGTGGAGTATTCGTGTCAGAATGTGCTATGAATTTTGTCCCGTTTTTTTTTATTTTCACTTATCCGCTAAAGTGTCTGGCGTCTTCTTATTGCTAAAGTGCACTATAGCAGATCTTCTCTTCTTATAAATATTCTTTTTAATCTTTTATTTCCGATCATTGACACTAGCTCTTAAATTGCCTTCTTTGCTGAGAATTATTAAAGGCAATAATTTGGGCAAACATATTCAGTCAATTCTATTTATCCAAATAATATATTACGTATATATTTAAAGTTGTTTAAATACGGATGTTTTATACATTTTACCAATAAAGCTATTTAATGAGTTTTACAACTTCCTCCGTAGGCTAGAGCGTGGGTTTTCGAAACCGGTGAGCGTGGCTTCGAATCCTACGGGGACTCAACAAATTTATATTGTTGTCTCATAATTGGTTAGGGCAACCTGGGCTGATCACCTAATTGTCTGAACAGTAAGATGATCCATGCGTTGGATGGGCATGTAAAAAGTCGATCCACCCACCAACTCGCATTGGACCAGCGTGGTGGGATACGAGTCCAAAACCTACTAAAAATGGAGAAAGCGTGCATTAGAAGAGGCCTATCTCCAGCTGTGGACTAACACTCATGGATGGTGGTATTTGAATCTAGATTACAATTTTAGGATATGGACATTCATCGCAATACCTTGAATTAAGCTTAACTAAATGAAAATTTAGTTAAACTGAATTTAATTGATTATAGATTAATTGTCACTAACAAGTTAATTATTAGGTGGCATTCGACTTATAGAAGAACTTCGACTTTTGAGAAAACACTACCTCTTCGTCGCCACTCTTTTTAATGCTTGACGATATATAAAGTGAAATATGCAATACCAAAACGAACTGTGGGTAATCAATAAATAAACAGAATAATTCTAATCTTTATAGGTAGCCTATGTCAATATATATTTAATGTGCTAAAAAGATTATACGCAGCAATACAGCTGTTTATATTACACATTATTGAATAAAATCACTTTTTACGGATTTTATCGCGTTTATTTTCCTAAAAAGATCTTCATTATTATAACTTAACATGACGTATTTTAGTCATTATTGATTCAGCCTCTCTACTTTGCTTCCAGCCACTTTGTACCTCGCTCCATAAATAGTAGAGTTAATTCCGGCAAATGAATGCTAATGTATTTCAACACGATGTTACGTTTCTGAATATGAGTGTACGCTCGCGCTAAGAGGGTCAAAGGTCCCAAAAGTACGAACCCAGCGGTCATGCGCTATTCAGAACCAAGGGCGGTATAGTCGCGCGCTTAAGTATTTTGCGTTAATTTAATTTAAAATATAAGTATATTGGCAATTAATAAAGTACCTTTGATTATTCTTTCCCATTACTGTGTCTCATAACTCCTCTTTTGAGAAAACATAAATAAGATAAATTTGAATATATTTAGGAGGATTTTATCTTAAAAGGAGGAGGATTAAGAAGGCACGACTAAATACAGTGTAATTTAATTTGTGTTATCATGACAGTAATTATAAAAATTTACTGCAATGGTTGCATTTTACATAACTGTTATACAAAATCCACCTAAAACCTTCCTACAAAATAAATATCGTTAAAAAGATTGTCGAACTTTCCAACAGAGTAATATATATATAACATAAAAACGGTCTTTCGAAAAATGAAATCACTTTTACATTTGTATATCACCATTACATATTTCTATTTTACAAATTTAACCTCCATAAAGTTTTCTTATACATCTTCTCATTCATAAATGGTTATTTTACGATTTTTAAGTTAAGTGTACTTGTCGAATCACTCCCAGAGGGTTGCTTCTGAAGGTACTGATTCACTTAAGTCTCTCTATAGGTAGTCGCAAATGAAACTGGACCGTAGAATTTGTATACATAAATAATGAACGTAATGAAAATTCTAAAACATAAGTCTTAAGTATATCCATTAAAATACGTATGATTCTTATTAATGTTATAAATGCGAATGGTTGTGTTGATGGATGTTTGTTACCCTTTCGCGCATAAAATTCTCGATGGATTTTAATGAAATTTTGCAATGTAAATAGCTTATATATTGTTCATCCACTGCTGGACATAGGCCTCTTCTAATGCACGCCTTCTTCATTCGAGGTTTTTTCTGGACCGTATCCCACTACGCTGATCCAATGCAGGTTGGTGGGTGGACCGACTTTTGCATGCCCATCCGACGCATGGATCGTCTTACTTTTCATACAATTGGGTGATCGGCCCGAATTTTCCTAACCAACCAGAAAATAACACAAAGTTGTTTCTCCGCGGGATACCACGACCCGCGACCTCCGGTTTATAAATCAAGGGCCAATGTCGCTTTACCACGGAGGCGGTTATAAGAATATAGTGCATTCATTAAAAATATAATAAAAAGTGTTAATTTTGTAGTAAAAATATGCCATTAGCGAGGGATTCCGGTACGAACTGCAAAACCCATTGGGCTTATAAATGTGTTATGTGCTACGATTATTCTTACAGACATATCGATGATGTTGGTTTATGTGTGATCGAGAGTCTTCGACGAAGAAAGTATACAATATTTCTTTCTTTTTCGATACATCATCAGTTTCAAAAGACATTGTGCAGTAATTTTACTAGTAAATGTGCAAGTACGGTTAAAAGCTGTAATTACGTTGTGCGTGGAAATTATTGGTAATATATTTATTTTCTCTCTGATTCCAATAAAAATGTACCGAAAATATTGAATATTTTAAAAACAAATCGAATTCTAAATTTACATACGCATATTGTTTATCAATTTTCAAGTTATTCAATCAGAAAAATCACTGAATGTTATTTAAATACAGCCATTGTCATAGGTTAGTACAAAAATGTTTAACATTTTCAGTTTTTGAAATACAATTCGGAATACGTTATAAAATAAATAAAAAGTCAACAATTCCGATAGTCGTATCAATCAACAATGAATTTAAAAGTTACGAATCAATAAAGTTGATTTTGTTTTGAAATAAAAGCTTCTATTTTAACAAAATAAGAGTGTAGCCTAGAGTTTATATCAATAAATTGACTATCAATATATTATACATCACATCATCATCAGCCATTGTTAGTCCACTGCTGGACTTAGGCCTCCCCTAATACACCCCTATCCATTAGGGGGTTTTGGACCGTATCCCACCACGCTGGTCCAATGCGGGTTGGTGGGTGGACCGACTTTTTTACATGCCCATCCGACGCATGGATCATCTTACTTTTCAGACAATTGGGTGATCGGCCCAAATTGCCCTAACCAACTAGGAAACAACAATGAAAATTTGTTGAGTCCCCGCAGGATTCGAACCCACGACCTCCGGTTTCTAAAGCACACGCCCATACCACTAGGCTACGGAGGCAGTTATACAATAGCAATATATTATACTTTTAATATAAATTCATATTCTATATTTTAGAAATCAAGTCATTAGTTTCGCTTGACTTTATAATCACAGATTTTTACTTCAAGTTATAATTATACTAGCGACCCGCCTCTGCTTCGCACGGGAGCTATGCTGATAGAAAATATATCTATAATATTTAGCAAGTGCTATAAAATAGCATAGTCATATAAATCTTCCTCTTCAATTACTCCATCTATTAAAAAACAGTATCGAAATCCGTTGCAAAGTTTGAAACATTTAAGCATATATATAGATATAGGGACAGTGAAAGCGTTTTTGTTTTATACTATGTAGTGATTAGGTTCGTAGCTGGAGCGACATGTTTTCTTAGACACTAAAAAAAATCCTATAATATTCACTCAAAAACTCTAATAAATAGTGTTTAATTCAATGGTAAAATAATATTAGAAACTTGTACGTAAATCCTTTTTGTTTACACGTACCGAATTTAACAAAACGCCACAAAATATTCAAAAAATTTGAAAACTTTTCGAATGGAACATACGTCAAATAGATTGTCGCATTTGTTTTAGGTTCGTCATTCTAGTTAGTTGCGGGCGCGATACAGTCAGTCAGTTAGTTTAGAAGGAAAATATTAAGTGTAAGCTAAAGAATTCGCTATGAGGGAAATAGTTCACATACAGGCCGGTCAGTGCGGGAACCAGATTGGTGCAAAGGTAAAAAAAAATATTTTTTCGTATACACGTAAAGATAGGTGATAAGATTTAACGCAGTTTTTTTTACACGTAATTTAAATTGTATTACTTTCTTCATTATTTGTTTTAACCCCTATGTAAGGTATGTAATAATCCTATTATAATAGTGACCTAACCAAAGGTGAATGTAACGAATTACTAACAGACATAATGGATGCTCTAAAAATTGGCACCGACAACTAACTGCTACAGCTTAAACCACACCCCGTATCGCTACATTCCAAATAAAGCTGAATTACAGCGCCGTAACATAAATCGTAAATTTGCAGTTCTGGGAGGTAATATCGGACGAGCATGGCATCGATCCAACTGGCACGTACCACGGCGACTCCGACCTTCAATTGGAGCGGATCAACGTTTACTACAACGAGGCCACGGGCGGTAAATATGTGCCTCGCGCAATTTTGGTCGACCTCGAGCCGGGAACCATGGACTCTGTGCGCTCGGGACCCTTTGGGCAGATATTTCGACCGGACAATTTCGTCTTTGGACAATCTGGCGCTGGTAACAACTGGGCTAAAGGCCACTATACGGAAGGCGCTGAATTAGTGGACTCTGTACTTGATGTCGTCCGAAAGGAGGCCGAGGGATGTGACTGCCTTCAGGGTTTCCAATTGACGCACTCGTTAGGTGGTGGCACGGGTGCCGGTTTGGGTACTTTGTTAATATCTAAGATAAGGGAGGAGTACCCTGATCGTATTATGAATACCTTTAGTGTTGTGCCATCTCCGAAAGTGTCCGACACTGTAGTGGAGCCGTATAACGCGACGCTATCCGTACACCAACTGGTCGAGAATACCGACGAGTCCTACTGCATCGACAACGAGGCTCTGTATGACATCTGTTTCCGTACTCTTAAGCTTACAACGCCTACATACGGAGATTTGAACCATCTGGTGTCCGCCACTATGTCTGGTGTCACCACTTGCCTCAGATTTCCAGGACAGCTGAATGCCGACTTGCGAAAGCTAGCTGTAAACATGGTGCCCTTCCACGTCTCCACTTTTTCATACCCGGCTTTGCACCACTGACGTCGCGCGGCAGTCAGCAATACAGAGCGTTGACAGTACCGGAGCTAACACAACAGATGTTTGACGCTAAGAACATGATGGCAGCATGCGACCCACGACATGGTAGATATTTGACCGTGGCCGCCGTCTTCAGGGGGCGTATGTCGATGAAAGAGGTGGACGAGCAAATGATGAACATACAGAACAAGAACTCGTCATACTTCGTGGAATGGATACCGAACAACGTGAAGACTGCCGTGTGTGATATACCACCGAGGGGCCTAAAAATGTCTGCCACATTCATCGGCAACTCTACTGCAATACAAGAGTTGTTTAAGCGTATTTCAGAGCAGTTCACAGCAATGTTCAGGCGTAAGGCGTTTCTGCATTGGTACACTGGTGAGGGTATGGATGAAATGGAGTTTACCGAAGCTGAGAGCAATATGAACGATTTGGTGTCTGAATATCAACAGTACCAGGACGCCACGGCAGAGGAAGAGGGCGAGTTTGACGAGGAGGAAGAAGGCGGCGACGAAGGAGATTAAACTGTACTGAGCCCATAGGTTTATTTTGTATTTGTTTTAAACGTTTTAAATATATTTTATTTTATTTTAATGTTTTTTTTTTACATTTCACCAGAAAATACATAGAAAATATCTTACGTGATAATTATTTGTATTTGTAAACTTTTGTCTACACTGTAGACGAACAAAATTTTCCTCGTATTGTTAGATTGCAAATGAATGTTTCATAATCTATGCGTTAGTTCTTTAATTGTGCTATTTTTGATTCAGAGGTAATGAAAAACATGATTCTAAATTTAGCAAAAGTAATACCTTGGGTTTCGTATTTTACTTATTCGTTTCTTTAATTATTTATTTGCTTAACCTTGCTTCTGTGATATCAACCGCAATTATATTAAAAACTATTCAAAATATGAGCCGAGCTCAATATCTTTCATCCAAAACTTTTACCTTAATTATAATAAAAACGTTCTGTGCTCTTAAAACTCAAGTGTTTCATGCATTTCAGTTGTGAATATTGAAATTGTTGTTACTCTTAATATATATCTACAAGCCCTACAAATAGGCTATCTATCCAAACCTACTAGCACGCCGATAAATAGCGCAAATATTCGAGGCCCACAGAAGTACCAAAGAGGTATGTCGGTATTAATTATTCACAATCCCCTCGAAGAGCCAGGCCAGTGAAATCCGCATAAAAATACTTTCGACTGCGAAGTCGAAACGCGATGGCTAAATTTACTTTCAAAGTATAGACATTTGCTTTCGAATGCAAGTTGTCTACATTTTGATAAATTAGACGCGCTGTGTTCCTAGTGATATTATATTGTATACAAATAAATAAAATGTCTCATTAGATTTTGACGGGACTTTCACTGGGAGATAGCTAATATAACTGGGAATAACTTAAAATTACTTTTACTTGGCAAAAAATATTTTATCCAGGAAATCTCGGCAATAGTTTGTATAGTAATAATTTTTTGCGTAAGATGGCAAATAATCTATTTATGTACCTATTAGACTACAAGCAAATGGATAAATCAACCTGTAAAATGACCCAACGTTAATTGCGCTTAGTAAGCTGTCACTCATAGAATAACTTTGAGGTCTATGCCGCCATTTTGGTGCGGTACATTTAATCAGTACGGTGGGTAAATAGAATTTTTAGGTGTAATTTATTACACTGTAAAAATTAACGTATTAGTAATAGCGCAATATCCAAATTTTTTTGTTTTATTAATAAGACCTAATTATCTAACATCCTGCGGCAAGATAGAGTGACGACTCGCAAAGTGGCCGGTGTGGGCTGGATGAGAATAACCGAAGATCGGAAGCGGTGGCGGTTATTAGGGGAAGCCTATGTCCAGCAGTGAACTGACACAGGCTGAAGATAATGACGATGAATTATCTAACCGTATATTACCACCGTTAATTCGCTATAATTAACACGCTACTAATTTTGAACTTATTTGTTACATCATAACTTTTATTCTGTCAGTTTAATTACGGAAATAGATTAGCAATATAAAAATAAAATACAAAAATATATAAAAGCATTTTTATATAGTACACTAAGTGTCTTTGTCTTAACAGTTACCCTTCAAACAGTGAAAAAGGAATATAAGTGTACATGCTAAATTATTAGGCTATAACACGTTTAGAAAAACGTCAATATATCTCGTAAGCAACATTTTATTACTGCCGACACTTAATAACGTCTTATTCCTGAAGTCGAAGGGATTACCTATCGCAAGCATTATTCCAAATGGAAAAATCGAATCGGCCACTCGCACACTTGGGAGTTTTTCCGGCGGCCGATCGAACCGGTATTCATGCGGTACACACTCGAAATATGCTCAATATCGAAACGTGAAGCAAGTGTATTACATTTAACTAGTCGGTTGAATGTTCTGTGTGAATACGCTGCGGATCTACGCATCGCATTTTGTAGATAAGCGTTGATTTAAATCCGTGAATGAGATTCGTTGAAATATTTTTTTATTACAAACGAAATGAAAAGTATGGAATGGAAAACCGTTGCGGCTGCTTTTACATTATGTTTTGTTGCGTGCTCTGAATTTACTTGATCTTAAATTTTTGTAAGAAATAAGTTTGAAACTGCAGCCACATTAGATAAGGGTGATTAAAAAGCCTTTGCAATTGTGCTAGACTGCGTTAAAACTTATGAAAATCTTATGCTTTCATGAAAATTTGCATGTTAACCAAATTTTCGTTGTCTATGCGACTCGTCTTCTTTTCTCTTATTTGAATTTCATTATTGTCATCATAAGCAGCCTTTATCCGTCCACTGCCATACATAGTCCTTTTTCAATAAACACCAAGACAGCCGATCCCATGCTAATTCAATTTACTTGATCAAAAATACCCTTAACCTTAACTTATAATAATTAAAGTCCAGTATAAATTGACTCTCTGTAAGACTGTAACACCTATCTGCAACACTTATAAAAGCAATAGTTAAAATTTTATTAATAGCTGCTACGTTGAGACTTTACATAATAGATATATTCCTGTGTTTATGCTTCAAGCAAAGAAATTTTTATATTCTACCAACGTCCTCAGTTGTATGTCACTATCTTATTAGTAATGTACTACTTTGAGTGTGTTCCTAAGATTATTAAACTAAACTTCTCTATGTTGTTAGTTGAAGAGTCAAAAGTCTAAAATCAATAATTTGTGTACAATTTTGTTAAAGACACAGTAACTATATTAAAAATAAATAGATAATGTTTTGATGTAACGAGTTTAAGTCGCTTAAAAGTCAAATGTACATTTATTTTACGTAGAGTCTGTAAACGGGGATGGAACGTGGAATCAGGGGAAAAATTAGGGCATTTTCAAGTAGCAATCGGGAGTGTTCGATAAATTTAAATTGGAACAAATACGGAGAATCGTTTGGTATTCATTACGCGAACGCAGGGCGCCTTCGTTTGTAAAAGGAACGCTTTTTGAGGGGCACACGGATCTCAACGAAATCGCTAATGGATCGCCTCTATTGAGTCGGCCGTGGACGAGATTTTTTCTCGTTTTAGATCTTTCTCTTTTGTCTTTGGGTGATTAAAATCGGTGAAATCTATTTTTTTTAATAACAGAATTCAAGAAAGATTCATTAATAATTCGAATTATAAAAAGTAAAACTTCCTCCGTAGCTTAGTTTGTGTAAGTGTGCTTCAGAAACCGGAGGTCGTGGGTTTGAATCCTGCGAGGACTCAACAAATTTTCGTTATTGTTTCCTGTATGGTTAGGGCAATTTAAGTCGATCACCCAATTGTCTGAAAAGTAAGATGATCCATGCGTCGGATGTTCATATAAAAAGTGCATCCAACCACCAACCTGCATTGGACAAGCGTAGTAGCATACGGTCCAGAAACCCCCTAATGGAGAAGGCGTGCAGTAGGGGGGGGCTATGTCCAGCACAAGCTGGACGTAAACGTAAGATAAACAAAATGGTGAAAATTGTTTTTTTTATGCTGCAACTCTTTATGTATGTTTTATTTTTGAAGTTTCAAGAGTTTCAGATTAAGAAATAACTTAGTAACAAATTTTAATTCGTTTTTAAATAATAAAATTACTTAATTGAAACAAAGCAATGGATATCCAATATTGTACTCGCACCTATTATTAACGAATGTATAGATACGAATGTCGCTAAAACTAATCACCAGTATTGGTTATGGCCGTAGCGATAAAACAAACAGTGTAATTATTTGCAATGTAGGTACTATTGATTTAGCGTTTCGAACAATCGCAAACTGGATTTGAATGTTTACAGGGGCATGACTAGATAAACAGTATTAAATCTACTTTTTACGCGTGATTTTAAATAATCGCAAAAAGTCTGGCCTTAGAATTAGTTTCTCCTCATTTTCTCATCGAAACACATTAAAATACAGACATATCCCATCTTAGTTTCCTTGGAATTATGGATCCTGATTGAAATCTATGAAAGAGTCCGAAACTTCTGGATGAAACATAAAGGATTAACGCAAAAATCTATTAAAAGTGTATTTAATGTGTAAATTAATCGCGTAATTAAAAGAAATAGTAAAGCTATAACCACTAAACTTAACTAAGTATATTGAAATTTTCCTAAGATCGTGGATACTACGCGCTGTAACTTAAATACAGTTTTAAGCAGAACTTATGTTTTGATATTCTAAAAAATTAACACACGCCTCCATTGAGCTAGTGGTATGGGCGTATGCTTTAGAAACCTGAGAGGTCTGGGTTAGAATCTGAGTGGACACAACAAATTTTCATTGTTGTTTCCTAGTTGGTTAGGGCAATTTGGAGCCGATCACCCAATTGTCTGAAAAGTAAGATGATCCATGCTTCGGATGGGCATTAAAATAGTCAGTCACCCCACACGCATTGGACCAGCGTGGTGGGATACGGTCCAAACCCCATAATGGACAGGGGTGTATTAGGGGAGGCCTATGTCCAGCAGTGGACCATCACAGACTAATGATGATGATGATGATGACACCACAACAGATAATTGCTGTTTAGATGTTGATTGGTACAGGTTGTAAACAGGACCGAAGATAACCTCTTAAAACACATTAAGAGGTTAAAAATAGTCAGGAATAATTATTCATAAATATTCTCTGGCATCTGCATGTAAGTGCTTACTTCTTTAATGTAATTTTTAAAGTCAGCCAAGTAAACTGTACGGGATCTGTCCCCTGCAACCCAGAAAATAAACTACATTCAATGGACTGCTTTGATATTAGGCAATATACATAGAAGACGGGATGATCAGAAAACAACGATGACACAGTGCTTTTTCCCCGCAGGATTTGAACCCGTGGCCTCGGTGTAAATGCCAATGCTAAAGTAGGGGTTAGCAGTGGCATTTCTAAATGATATAGTGCATTATTGATTGATTGAATTATGACAATTATTGCTTAATGCTATAAAAAGCAATAATAAAATACTTATCGTTCAGAAATGAATGTTTAGTATGAAAGTGGTAATTGAGTGTCGTCTCTTCGGCCCATATTTCTATTGCAGTGATTTACTTTGAAAAAAGCTTTGTACCAGTTTGAAGATATGCTTATTGTACAGTGACTGCATCGACATAGCTTTACCTGCTTGTTTCATTTTAGTGAATGTGTATTTATTTATAGGTAAAATTTATGTGAATGTTATTTTTCGTAAGGCTATATTAACATAATAAATCTCAAGATAACATTAGTACACGTTTCCACATGCTTCATTATGGTTGGTTTTAAGCACAAGCATGTTGTGATAATAGTTATTACTCTAAAGGTTTATTTTCAATACTGCTTACTCGGCAGACCCGTAATGTAAGTTACAACGTGAAAACTACGTTGGACGTTAAGTATATTGGTGATTACAATCACGTTTCAGTGCGTAACGTAATCACGTACACGTACTGGATAAGTCAATGACCTGAAGAAGGCGAATAGGAATAATAATCGAGCTCTCGTTTCGTCGAATAATTGGATCAGGGGCAAGAAGCTACCGGGTGCGCGAAGATTTACCATCTTGGCACAAAGTAAAAGTTATAATCAAAGTTAAAAGTCAAAGTAAAATATCTTTATTCAATATAATATATCATTAGACTTATTTATTAACTGTTGATTAGTCTACCACTGGTTTGGAAATAAATGGCGCTGACCTAAGAACACCCGGCTTAAAAAATCTTTTTCTTTTTTTATTCCTTTTTTCTATAAATTCTTTATACAAGATTAGGAAATAGTACAATATTTATACGTCTTTCGCATATTTTTATGAACTAGTATTTTAGTTATTTTTACAGGTTTGAACAAGTACTTAAATAAACTTTTTGTTTCAGGGCCCGGTATAAAGGGTACGATGGCGATCCTGAACTGCCTGCTGGCCCGCCAGCTTTGCTTCGAAGACGCCTCGTGCTCCGCCATCTTGGAAATCATCCCCGCGTCTGCGGATCTGAACTCGGTGAGTTTCAATATTATTAAGTAGCTGAAGAATATCTTGATATTAGGCTGGCTAGTCTTTAGTTCTTTAGTTATTTGTAATCTGATCCGTTGTTATCTGAAATATCTATTTTTATCTGGTTGAAAAAGGTAAATCTAAATATAGTAATAAACAGTTACAAAACTTTAAAATGCATCATCATAAGGAGATTGAACTGTCGTTAAAAAACTCAACTATTTCAATTGGGAAGTTACAAATAAGATAAAAATATTATTATAAAACATATAAGTTATATTCTTAAATCTCTATATTACAATATGAATGATCCTTAAAAATTAACCCTCTGATATAAATAATGGAAATTAAAGAACGAAAAATAAATGTTTAATTGTTACATTAAGTCATGACAAAAAATAAAGTATAAAATCAGCATTGAAAATAATAAACCAAGAGGGTTTCCACTCAGCGTTGAATCATTTTTACAACACATCAATGCATATTGCAGAATCAATTACAGTCAAACGTAATATGCAGCAATAGGAATCAAATTGTGAAATTAATCACTTAGTAAGTACAATTTTATTGACTTTTTATAAGAAAATGTTGATTGATAAATCTATATATTTAAAAAAAAACTTATATCATGTTATAAATAAAAACATGAAACACTTTATTTTGTGGCCATATTTTAAACAATTTCATTGTAGTACTACAAAAACAAAAACCTCATTTAAACACCAAATCATTCAACGAATATTTCACAATCGAATAAAAGCGGTCAGCCGTCCGCCTAACAAGCGGGGTATGACGGATCTCATCGAACTGTATAAGGAAAGCACTTTAAAAACTTATTAGGAAAAGGTTCCGCAACGACGGGGCCGGCTTCTCCACTCAGGAGTTCCGTTTGTTTGCCGGAGGATTTTAATTAAAAAAAACCTTACCTTAGTACAGCTCTATTGTGGACCGAAGCACGAAAACTTCGCCCGTTATTTCTTACAATCGAGTTTTGTAAAGAACTAGGCTCGCTCCTTTTGTTGAGCAGGAACTATTATGCATGAGGGAACACATGAGAATCAAACCACAGCCTCCCGTGTATGGCCCCGTACAATGTAGCCGCAATGAAATAAATATTTCACGTGAAAATACTTCCCTTTTCACGGTATAATGTTAAATTTTACATATTTCTTGTTAAAAATTACCTAAATTGTATTTATAAATGTATTTTGATTCTCTTATGTAAAGGGCTATGTATTTATGCATTACAAAGACTATAGACTATATATATATATATATATATATATATATATATATATATATATATTAAAGTTTTGTAAGTCTTTTATGGACAATGTATACTGTTTTACAACAAAATCCCAGTAAACGTTCAGAATTTAACTATTAATTATAATAAATTTAAAAAGTAGTCAAGGAACGTTTATGTGTTAAAGAGTTATTACGATATTAATGAATTTTTAAATAATAACACAGCCTGGTAATGGATTGCTCGCTCCAGGTCCTGTTTCAAAATTGCATAATATGTAATGTCGAATTATCAAATTGTTTGTTATTTTTAAAAATGAAATAAAAATAGCCCTGAGTTTCATTCTTGAGTTCTTCTCAGGTCTGAGGCGTCCTTTTCCGAACCGTGGTAGTGTGTTTGACAATCAATAAGCAGTGTAACTTCTATATTGAATAATGATATTTGAATTTGAATTTGAAAATTTGAGCATGATTATGTTGTCACATAGTTTCAAAACTACAGTACTAGATTTTATTAATATTGTTATTATGTCTTAGGTTTTTATGTCTTACACATTACAAACAGACGAACGACTATAAATCCCAAATAATAACTGTATTATTTTGGATCATAAGTTGAAAGAGAGGGAAAGTCTACTTCGGAATTTACCTAAGGAAATATTGTTTTAGGAATATATTTTTAATAAATAGATTATTTATAAAAAGACCCAATAATGTGTTAATCATCGCTATCCGCCGACCGTATCCCACCACTGGTCCAATGCGGGTTAGTGGGTGGTCCGACTGTTTACATGCTCATCTGACGCATGGATCATCTTACTTTTCAGATAATTGGGTGATCGGCCCAAATTACCCTATCCAACTAGGAAACAACAATGAAAATTTGTTGAGTCCCGCAGGACTCGAACCCACGCCCTCCGGTTTCTAAAGCACAGCCCTTACCCTAGGATACGGTGGCAGTTAAAGGGTTAACACTTTGACATCAACGGGTTCAAAATTCGTGCAGAATGCTGGTCGTAAATTTGAATATTACCGACGTCGAATTCAAACAGCTTATATGCAATATTACATTCGCTCGCAATTTAATATTTAAACGCGAACCCTCGGTGTAACGTACACTCGCGTCTGCATGTAAGGAATAAAACATGCCTCATCTACGGGTGACGTCATCAAATAACCAGAACACTGATAAATGTTCTCTATAGACTGGAGACTGTTCGGTAATAACGTTCAGATTGTGCCTAAACGGTATATTGATAAATTGATGGTTTCTGGTGAAATCTTAGGTATTCACCCAATGTCTATCTTTATACATTCTATCCTAGTGAGCATCGAACCTCTGACACTTAAACTTTGAAGTTAAATACTTCATTTGTTATTCCATTCATATAGAAATATTATATTTTTATTTAAGGTACGAGAATGCTTTTGTAGGAGTATATTTGTACGGCTTAGTTCATGATTCATTGTGTATGGTCATATTTATAACATCCATCGCTGAACGGATAGGCTCATTAGAATAAATTAATATTTCTTCAGCTAAAATATTCAATGGGTTGATAACACAACCCCATTTAGTTAAAAACTAAGCTCTGCTTATATCGTTACAACTAAATGACTTGTTTTTGAATATATACCTACATCTTCCTTATATTTTTTCTATAGCAGGAATTAAACCGAATTTCATTAGTGCATGAATCGCGCTCATTATCTACTTCGCTAAACAGTGACTACTCGTGACTAATCTGGTTTTTATACTCCTAACGTGTTCTCAAGTGGACGTCAAAAACGAAACTTGCATTTTAATTAACACGAGGTTTATATAAAATATTACAAAATTAGGTGTTCCCAAAAAAATTATACTACATCAAAGCACGTCTTTAAGTTAACAGAAATTTAATGATCACATGTTAACAAACTGGGAAATTATAAAAAAAAAACACCTTGAAGTTACAGGAGCATCAGACAAAATAATACAAAAGCGATGAATTTTTTAAGAAAGATCCATCTATAATATTTTTTCGACTTCTCTCTGACTATCGACTAATACTAGATCTTACTCCTACAAGATTTTCGTAAACACTTTAAAAAGTTCTGTCATTAAGCTGCATTTTCCAGTAATCCATAATAAAACTTTCGACCCACTTTCAGCGGTGGCGATATATCAAAATATCCGAACTCGTTCGCGAACAATGGCCACCGCACAATGGACGGACGGCGAACGCGTCACAATGGGGTCGTATCGGGGTTCGAAGCCGTGGTTATCGATTATAGTTCGGGCTAGGTTTTTAATCATTTTATGGCTAAGGGATTTGTGTTCAGACCGCTTGATTAGACTCGGTCTCTGTAGTTTAGTGTTCATTTGCGTAATATCAGTTGTTTATTGAACCATTTTTTAAAATTAAAACATATTGTAATTACGCGATTATGCATTAACATTTGTATTGGTTTTATTTTTAATCTATAAAACGCTAATAAATAAAGTCCAGGTATAAGTAATTAAAATCGTATGTATTTTTATTTAATCAAACAATTTTTTTCTTAGCTTATGTTTTATTGTGAAAAAAGTAAATAGTTTCATATCAAGTCAGATATGTGGTCCTAAATTTAGGCAATAGTTTAAGCTCATCGTGTTGCTTCTTTTTATAAACCTTTAAATAACATAGACGGTTCAGAAGTCCACCTCTTTGACATTTTATTTTAGGCGTACTGGAAAGTCTTGGGGAATTTTCTACATTAAATTGTTAAACGGCCCCATTTGATGGCTAGGAGCGAACATCCAAAAAAATACCGGGCAAAATTGATTTAGTATCCTTTTAGAAATCAGCTATTTAAGTAGGGGGTGATATTGTGGCGTGATAAATACTATCTTGGAATCCGATGGGACGCAGAGCCGACACGGCTAGTGTACTAGCACAGAATAGAACTTTTCCGGATCCAACCGACGTATCTTTCTTAACAGGTAACTGCTTCGTTTTTTACGGGACTTTCTCGGGAAGATAGCAGTTGTAACTGGGTGTGACTTGGGCTACTTTTTGGCTAGACAGAGTCGCGTAGAATATCTAGTTTAAATAAGAAACCAATAAATTAGTTACATCTTTATTTTAATTTTACTTCGTTCTGAATATTTTTCGCATCTAAACTCGCTATCTCATATCGATCCTACAAAGTTTATTGGAGCAATTAACATCGCGACACTTTGAAATCGTTATCGTTTGAAAGTTCGGAATTCGTTTTGGTAACTCAATTAAGCAACTTTATCGCACCAAAAACGAACTGAGTGGATGTAATCTTTAAAATTTTAATATCCTCCCAAAATTATTAATTTGTAATCTACAATCTTAATTTCAGTTAGAAGTTATAGCGCCGTTTGTACTGCTAGGAAATATTTGTGTTCAATTACAATGAAAGAAATTTATTTCCTTCCTAGGTCAAGTAAAGTCAATATAGAGCCTACGTCAATAGTTTAAATCCTGTTCAGAAATAGCTTAAATCTCTTTTGTTTTGTTATAGGCCTGATTGTCACCAAAGCAATTGCATTTAAATTTGAGTTTCTTCATGCGTTTAAAAGTAGATATTTTGTGAGTTATTGACCGTCCTAATTAGACTCCACTGCCTGCAAATATTCTTAAATGATATGTCATCTGTAATAAAATAGTCTACTCTTTTGCGTCGTAAAGGTTATGAAAAAGCGCCTTTCGTTAACACTGTCAGATATTTGACTTTTAACACTAGATATACCTGGTTTTTTTTTTCAAACATAAATTTCCTAGTAAAACCAGGCAAAATACTGGTTTGGTAATCTAGTGTTAAAGGGTTCAGTTTGTTGGGTCCGTCTGCATGACGTAAATCGTGATAACTTGTGAAGACATTGAGTTGCTAATAGAAACAAACTCAGATGTACACTCCATTATAAAGCTCAAAGATGATAAAATGGACGTATATGCCGCTAATATTTCTTGTTAAGATCGTAAACCTCATCGTCGTCATTACCAGCCTGGATAGTCCACTGTGGACATAGGCCCCGTGAACCATATTATGTAAAGATTACATAAGTTTACAGGGAAAATGTTTAATAATTTGAATGAACGGTTTTATCGCGTTTATCTAGTCAGCCCCACGTTCCAATGTTGCAAGTTGAAATATAAAATAAGCTTGAGACAAACGCGAGAAAATTTATTAGAAATCTTTTATTCATTAATGTACCGTACACGCGAAAATAAAAGAGGATATTACCTATGCGGTTGTTGCAGAGTTAAAAGATTAAGCAAAGTTTTAAAGACAAGCCTTTTACATTTTCTACATGAGCTTTTTTATTTTGTCGGTCTCTACTAAGAGAAACAATGATAACAAATACCTCAATTTAATAAGCAGATACCTCAATTTCTAATTGCTCTTACCAACGCTACGGCCATCGGTTTTGGGTGCAGTCACAGGAACGTGCTCACACACCCAGAGAAGGGCTCAAGAGGGTATACCGCGCTGTTTCAGCAACGGTCCGGGGTCCCAACGCACCCGGAGAAAAGGGCCGCAGGGTCACGTCGGGCCGGGATCGCTGAAGACTGCTATCAGCTAGTCTGCGCCCCACTATAGCGACATGGGAAAGAGAACCGTGCTGGTTTTGTGCAACGCAAAATGCGCTCTCATCGCTAAGTCTGCTTAGCCCCTCACGTTGAGCAGGCGAGGTCCTGAAGCCCTGGACTTCAACGCAATCCTCTCACAGGCAGTTTTAACTGCTTCGGTTGACAGTCAGGTCTGACCCCCACTAATCATCACTCGAGCGGTTTTCAAACTAATAAACAGCGTTCCATTAGTAAGGCAACACCGAACAAGTTATTACATAATTACATTCCGCCTCAACGCTCGGTTGCGTTTCATAAACTTATTCAACAACATTAATGTTACACGAAAGCTTACCCTTTGTAAATAGCGTTGTATGAGCCGATGCAAGGGAAGCAGAAGTTTCGTCCGACCAGAATAGTTTGCATTAGCGTTATACAGTTACATTAGTAACTTCTGTCCTAATCGTCCGATTGTGAAACGCTCGGATGAACAGAACAGAAACCAAACCTGGCAAAGTTCCTTAGCTTTTCAGCAGGCAGCATTTTCCAGAATAAGTATATTATCCTTGAAAGAGAGGAATATACAAGAGATGTTTGACAAGTCCTTTTAAAAAGTATTTTTTTCTAACTTTTTAGGCTTATTCTTTAACATGGTCTTCTCTTCAGGTAAAAAGCCACTTGAAACTTTTTGCAACTTTAACCTTCGATTTTTATCCCCTCCAAAGATACAATTTATCGAAGTCTGCCAATTAGCCGTTTACAATCCGCAATGCTATCCTCTAAAGGTTTTAAAAATTTGTTTTTTAAATGACTTATCAATGCTCTCGTGAGTAGACAAAATTTTATTCTATTAGTTGTGGAAATAAAAAAAATCTCATTATAGAAATTAAACATTTTTTACTCTAGTCATTGCGATGTTTCAACTTAACTTAAAACTTAGATTACCTAAATTTAAATACAGCGATTATTTTTTTATTATTTCCAACTAACTTCATCGTGCGGTTTCACCTGCTAGGTGATAGTAATTTGTGACATTAATAAATACATATAATATGCTTGTAAGGCCAATAGTTTTTGCGGTGCCAGTCGTAATAACTCTCAGATAATGGACACTATGTACATACGTACGCGATATTTCATATTTAATTTACAAAATAATTAAAAAAAAATAAAAGTAAGTTGAAAATTAATTGCAATTAAACTGTATACTCCATGCTTTTGAATATTCAGTAAACAAACGCCGTACATACATGTACATGTTTGCTGTAACACGAAAAACTGATATTTAAGAGAGAATTACGGCCAGTATTTTACCGTGACCGCTCTAGTCCGTGAATTTGATAACAAAAGGTGCTATAACAATGGGCCACTGCAAAAACTACTTATCTGTACCCACACGGGTCTACTTTACACTAAGCTTGGAACCGACTTTGGAGAAGAATTTGCTTTTAATTTTCATAAAAATATTATCTAGCTTACAAGCTATTGGTACGTATAAAGCTCGAGAGTTAGTTTGTTTTACTGAAAACTTAATCCGCTTTTAATGACTCAAGTATCCTCCGCAATGACGATATTTACTAAAATTGGGTTTTAGCTTTGAGCAATATTACGTATCGGTATTAACCAAATCTTTACAAAGCTTACTTAAGGGCCGCGTCGTCATAATGTACAATTTTTTAAGCATTTTATTATTTTAGGTGCTTTTTACTTCTTTTCTATTGGGTTAATATTATGATGCGTGGAATTAACTCTTAATATAGCAAACAAAGTCGAAGTGATAAATTTAATATTTCTCTCCGCTTATAGGACATTATTAAATTGATGAGGTTTAACAGACATGTCTCAGAAAACACTTCTTTAAGTTTTAAACTACTTCCGCGTTATATTCAAAAACTTCTCAAAAGTTTACATTTTATAAATAATAGACAAATCAAAGCAATTAAATAAAAAGAGATGTATTAAATAACTTCTTTGAATACTAGGTCAGACAAAAAAAATTATAGCCTTTTTATTGACTTTGAATTGAATAATTTTTGAGACAAAACTCGGCAATGCTTTTATCAACATTTTTGAATGTATATCAAGCGTCATTACTACATAAAAGTTCGCTTTATTTTATTTTTCCTTCTCTGCGGAATGGTCCCGCTTATAAAACAACGCCATTAGGCTTGGTGCATCAATCTTAATTAACGTTTAAGATGGAGTAACTTGTCAACGTCGCTTTTCATAGTGAATGGGGCATTAGGCGCGTTTTCACTAACCTGAAATGTGACATCGTAAAATAAGTGAAAGTGTACGGTTGTTTTCTGTCTATAACGTTGTTTATGTCTTCACAATGATTTATTCGTAAGCACTTTTTGTTGTATATAAACATCTAGGTTGCTGTATTTTATAGTGATGATTTCCTATATTTAGGCGTCTTACTATTTAGTACTACTTAGTAAGACGCCTCCAGCCTAGTGGTATAGGCGTGTGCTTTAGAATCCGGAGGTCGTGGTACGAATCCTGCGGGGACTCAACAAATTTTCATTGTTGTTTCCTAGTTGGTTAGGCAATTTGGGCCGATCACCCATTTGTCTGTATGGGCATGTAAAAGTCGGTCCACCCACCAACCGCATTGGACCAGCGTGGTGGGATACGGTCCAAAACCCCTAATGGATGGGGTGTATTAGGGTGGCCTTTGTCCAGCAGTGGACTATCAAGGCTGATGATGATGAGTAAGATGCCTGGTAAACTGATGGTATAACCACGGCTCACATTTATTTCTCAAAAACAGTCTAAGCTCATTACTTTTATTCATAGGTGAGTCGGTGCAATTGCACTATACTGGTATTTGTGGGTTTGTTTACTTGATCTTTTGCTATTTATAAGGAGGGTAAGCATTTATGTCTTCTGTTTGTTTTCTATGGATAAAGACTATGAATTATCTTCAGACTAAAGTTCTGTCTCCTTCCAATTGCTTTAAAAATTGCTGCCTCTCGCTACTCGCTTTAAATTAATGGCTAAACTAATGAAATTTTATCTTACCTTTATAACCTACTTTATCTACCACTACTCTTATTTATCTTTTTTATGGCTACTGCTCCGGCAGAAATAGGCACCTGCAGCGCACCCAGACAATCTCCTGTAAACAGGGACCTACCACCGTAAACTAAAAAGTCTTCTGGTTACTAAAAGTGTTACTATTTTTTCTCATAACCTAAAATGCGATTTATAAACGATGTCAACATTGAATCATTTACAAATATTAATTGCCATAATCCACAACTTTAAAACAACTCCTTTATCATATGACTTTTCTTGTACTTATATGTACATTTTTTGCAAACTTATACATAACATAAACAACTACATCCGCATGTAGTGTAGTTATTTATGTTACAACAATTATTCAGTCTGGAGTGGTCCAGACTGAATAATTCAATTATTCTGTGAAAACTTTGGAGAAGGATCGTACTCGCAGATCGTTGCCCCGCATAATAACAATCCTAAATATAGCCCCAAAGGAATCTTACGAAAAGCTCAAGTGTGTACTGAAAGTGCACTCAAGCCTCCTCTGGTCAGATTCAGTCATTATAGTTGCGCGACATCCCATTGTTAAAAATGCCATCTTGAATCCTTGCTATTCATTCGGTAAAGTAATAACAACTATGTCATAATAGTCAAGTAGGTAGTCAAATATTGCATTGTCATTTAATATATTTGCTTATGAATACATGTTTTGTATCCGTATTACGTGTTCGTCATTTACTCAGTAATTACACTTACTAAGGTACTCTTTAAACCGGAACGCAGAAGCGTATTGCCATCGTTGCTTTTCGGCAAGCAGTCATATCGGTATTGCTTCCGTAATGCTTAGTTGAATGGTTTTATCAGAATTGTTAAATATTACTAAATTGGAGTTCAACACAAGTTCGAGACAATAAGCTTCTTATTTGTAACTCAATGACTTATTGTCCTTGAGTAAATAGGAAAGAAAAAAGTAGTCGCCCTTTAAACCAGAATAGAAGTATTTGCATAGTTCTGTTTTGTTACAGAATCAAAAAAACTGCTGATACTAAAGTTGAAAGCTAGAGGTTGAAGACGAAAGCCAATATATTTTAAATTAGTTTGACTTATTCGAATACTTTCATCAAAATCATTTGACTTTGTATGCACTATTTGCCAAAACCAGCTAATTACAGATTATGCTCAAATTATTCGATATCAATGGCCTTCGTAATCCAAAGAGATTTACTACATTTGTATATTGATAAAAAAAATACTTCATCATTTGTAAGCACAATTGATTACATCCTGATACTTTTTAAAATAGTTACTTAAAACTGCGTATGATTAGGAAAATACATAGTCAATATTTTTAATAGAAATAAATGCATGAACAACTCGAAGAACATTTTCATTTACAATTTAAAGAGCAAGCATCGTTGTTTTGTAATAATCCCTTCTTGGTTGCCGTTGCAAGCTACGTTTGAATTTCAAGTATTCATAAATTCACTTTATAAAATATTTATAGAAAGAACTTTTTACGTTCTTCTCTTGATATTTAAAACAGGAAATAATTAAGTTAATTTATTTCTTAGCTAGGCACAAACTCTCATTGATTTTTATTAGCTTTTAATTAGTCTAAAGTATTTGCTTTTATTTAAAGCTTCAATTTCTTCACAGTTACTAGTTTGCGTTATTTGCGATAAAAAATTACCTATTTTAGCCGTAAATACCACACACTAAAGCCTGAAAGAACACAATAGTTAGCTCTTCTACTTTTTATCTGGACTAATAGATGTAACATTCTGTCTTAGTGCGACGAGTGCATTTTTTAATGTTTTTGATGACATTTCTTATACCTAAGGTTCTTCCTAAGAAAAAAACTTTTTAAGTAATTAACTAAACTTGATAATGACATTTAACGGCGTGTCTAATCAGCAGTGATCTAAAAAACTTTTGTCATAATTGTATTGCATGTGAGGCTCTGTCCTACGTTGGTGACTTAATAAAAATACATAAAAGTCAACAAACAATGTCTGTTTTGATAAATTCCTATTGATTTTAAACAATTTGAGATTTTTATTTCGATTCTATATATTTTAAGGCAAAAATCGTATACGTATTTTGCAAACAATTATAGTTTACCTGCCATTTTGTTGTTAAGAGCTCGTTACTGAACAAAATGGCGGACGAACTGATACCGTTTGGCTTCGGCATCCATCTTAATTACCGTTTGAAAGTCGGAGTGACTTATCAATGTCACTTTACCCGGGAACGAGAAAAATTCGCCGCTCAACGGAGCGTAATGTAAAAGATTTTGGAACACGTATACTTTAGACTTTAGACTGTTTTTACTGGCAGCCATATTTTATACGGTCCCGTTGTTAGAAGTTTTATGACCATTTTAAAACGTTAAAATTGCAGAGAATACCTGAGTTTTGTAAGTTTTTATAGCTAGCTCAGAGCTATGTAATATTTAGTAACTTACGACCACTTTTTCTTTAAAATGGCGTGTAAAATTTATAACTCCATAAAAGTACATATTGATTTTTATTGGATTTTGAGCACTAGACGTTAGGTGTAAGGTGGTCATTAAACAGTTTTTCATTTTTATTTTAAGTTAATTTTAGTTATGAACATATCAATACTTTTCACCCAATACAATATTTTTCCAGATAAAAAGAATAATGATATTTGAATAGTTGAGATGACTAAGTCGTGATAGATTACTATGTTATCAATACGGGAATAAGACTTTTATTATATATAACGGATGAATATAAGATACTAGACCTTATGTATAATACTAATGTTCTCCAGTCGATGTTCCTTTACACTGTCAAAGCCCGATGGGACGGATAACCGACACGACCGGAGCATGGATTATCTTACTTTTTAGACAATTTGGTGATCAGTCCTAATTAACCAACTAGGAAACAACAATGAAAATTTATTGAGTCCTCACAGGATTGAAACCCATGACCTCCGCTTTTTAAAGCACACGCCCTTACCATCAGGCTCCGGAGGCAGTTACACCTTATGTATATAAGGCCAACCTAACCGTCGTAACCTTAAGAAAGTAAAAAAGTACTTTATTTATATTTAAGGGATCGTTTACATCTTTTAATATGTCGCAAAATTATTCAAAATACGATAATATACAATTGCTAACTTTTTTTAATAAATGTAATCGTAGATTCCAGAATGACCAACAGTAGTTTCATGCCGGACGCTACAAGCTTATTACAATAGTATTGTACATTTTTTTATACTTTAATTACGCTGGAGAAGAATACATAATATTTTGTTTTTATAAATAGACGATTTTGATTTTGGCCACAGACCGCAACGGAGCAAGTTTAATTTAGTTTTACCGCACACACTAATTTGTATCGCACCCAACCAGTGGACATTTCGCGTCGACTGTCACATACATTTTATTGCCCGTTACGTGACTCTAAAGTCGCTAAAATTACGTATTACGTTACGTTACGGGGTTACTTATTATAACTGTGTTTCTCAAGGAATTTATAGATATTATCTATAATAATATTTTCAAGAGAAAATATGTCAAATATTCTTTCGCTACAACAAAACTATATCATCCTTTAATAACAGAAGCTACATCTTAACCCATTAAAAATAAGGCCATCAAATGGTATTTTTTACTTACATAAAACGATTCATTCGTAAATTTTACATAGATCTGTTTTACTGTTTTACCTTGGGGTCCAAGATGCAATTGTATATATATTATTATTTTAAATTTATAAATACCTAGGTATACTTAATAGCTAAAGTCATCGATTACCTTTAACTCAATAGCAATTTAAGTCTATCAGATAAATAAATGACGAGAAATGCCAACATACTCATAGGTTTGTACTTTTCTCTCAAATAAAATTTCTTCCTTTGCCAAAGTATCATTACCAGTATTTACAATGTGAATTTTGGAACGACTTTTACAAAACACCTTTAAATCTGTCAATATACAAATACCAATATACTGACACTACATATACGGAGAGCAAAGAATTTTGCAATTTCTCTACAGAGACAGACAGACAGTTTACATGGCTTGTTTTTATATAGCATATAAATTCGACATATCGGTTTGAAATAGCCTAGAGCAAACAGTTCATTAACAGGGTATGTTACCTATCAAGTAGTCATTACATAAATAATATCCTTTAATACGCAAACGTTCCTTTACAACTTTTCGACAGCATTATCAATATCAAGTCAGGATATCTATTAGCTTAATTGTTCCAACTAATCGTTTTAATTCGACATAAATTTGAAATGTATTAGAAATTTATAGCAAAGTTCACACTTGCCCTTCTATCATGTCAGGTTGACGAGGGTCAGCACTTCTGCACTAATGCTTAAAAATTCCCCTCAAAGGGCCCTAATTTTCCCCTTGCTCCTTTGAAACGGTGTGAAATAATGAAAGTCGTATATCATTCATCGCGCCTCGTTTGCATATTTCGTTAATTTCGTTTTCTTTAACTTTGTCGAGTGTATTCGACTCTAGAAATTTTATTTACTTTTAAAATATTGGGTAGCAAATATTTCGTAAACGCCACCGTCTTGCACCTATTTAGAAACTTTTCTCTGTTTATCCAATCAGATTCTTCTCTTTTTAAAAACCTTTAAAATATAAAAATCTCGGATTTAAAATTGTTCCAAAATGCCGCTAAAACGCCTAGTCTAGTTAACAAAGAACAAATAGGCAACCTTTACTAAGTAAAAAAACGAAGGTACCCTGGGGTATTTATTTTTACTGGTTAAATCATTTTTAAAAGCTTTTTTTCAGTGATTACATTAAAATCATACTGCTCCGTAGCGGTAAGGGCGTGTGCTTTTGAAACCGGAGGTCGTGGGTTCGAATCCAGCGGGGACTCACCAAATCTTCGTTGTTTTTTCCTAGTTGGTTAGGGTAATTTGCGCCGATCACCCAATTGTCTGAAAAGTAAGGTGATCCATGCGTCGGATGGGCATGTAAAAAGTCGGTCCACCCACCAACCCGCATCGGACCGGTGTGCATTAGGGGGCCTATTTTCAGCAGTGGACTAACACAAGGCTGATGATGATAATTGAAATCATAAAAGTACTCCCATAGCAAATATAAAAAGCAAAATTATTTTCACTTCGTAATAAAAATAAGGCTTGGTACGAAATCTCTATTAAGCTTTCTTTTATTACCACGATGGTAGAGCAGCTTTGGGCCCACCTGATGGATAGTAAGCACCGTCGACTACCAGAGGTGAATAACATTGGTATCACCGAAACATTAAATAATACAAACGACGCAAATCGAAATTAATTTTACAATACAACACAACAAAAACAGTTTTTTTTTTAAACAATTATAAAATTCATCCTCTTTTCCATTGGAAAACTCTGTTTGTATTAAATTAATTCATACAACTGTACGGACGTCGAAATGTTTTCGTCCGATTACGCAGTCGCGGTAATTGTGAAAATTTTTGCCAATTATTAATGTGAAACGGTTTTCGTTTTAATTGTGTTTTGAATTAAAATAAACTTTACGTATTTAACGAGCGCATTACGGAATAACAACATGTCAGTTATTGTATATTTGATTACTAATGATATGATTATACTTTACGAACTATGAGATTTATACAATAATCGTATGAGATTTGTACAATAATACGCTTAATTTTAACTAGTCAGTTTAGTAAAATAACAATAATAATAAAAAACTATTTATATATATATATATATATGCTAAATGCATGCATTGGACCAGCGTGGTAGAATACGGTCCAAACCTCTATTGGAGAAGGCGTGCATTAAGGAGGGCTAATGTCCAGCAGTGGACTAACACAGGCTGATGATGATGAATTACAGAAAATAGCATACTTTATACATGTATTTAGTAACTCCATTTGCCAAGAACATAAATAGTTATTGCCAACTACTGCTTTGCGACAATAAAGAAATAGTTGAATCACTCGTCCTTTTTTACTAGTAAAACCCCTACGAAAATAAAACGTAAAGATGCAAGTTAAGCTTGGCTCATTCAAATGTTTTATGAGCAAAATTTCACTTAATTATCCTAATTGCGAGAACACAAAACGCTTTCATCAGACGTGACCAAGACAGGCTTTTAGTGAGTCCCTTTTGTGCGGTGTAAGTCAAAAGAAATACCGAGACAAAGTGACAACATTTAGTCGAGGCGTAGTCTGTATAAAAGAATACAGAATCTGTAAAGGAAACAGCTTACAGGCTGTTAGTAGATTATTTTATACTTCCGTTTATTGATATTTAAAAGTTTTTGCATTATTTTTTCGTTATATTTTCTGTTTCTCATGCGAACACTATTCATGATAAATAACATAATTGTAGGGATTTTATCGCGTTTGATTACTTTTATTCTTTGTAATCATTTAAAAATATGCCCGAGGTTTTAAAACCTTTCCCAGAATCCATGTTCATGGGTTGACACGAGGCGTAGCCAAGATCTTAGTCGATCGGTCGGTATACCGAAGTTATTTATTGCTATTGTTAAAAATAAATTAGGAAAATTAAAATGGTAATGATAAAAATCCTAAGCTATTAAGGTATGTTAGGGGTCGCTGAGATAGTAAGCAAATATTTTAAGAACGATTCTGTGTGGATATAAAAAAATAAACCTAAGACCGTCTTTGAAATGGTTTCCTATAACTTTACATACATAGAAATTAAAGCAACGTAATCCACGGCGAGGTTTTATTTTGAAATGAAGTACTTTTAAGTCTAAGATGTTTGTCCGTGATCTTTCATTTGATTTTAACTTCGAAAGATAAAGAATTTTTACAAGCGTATTACAATTTTAGTGAGTTTGTAAGTATTATTGTTTCTACAAGAATTGAAGTTTATGAAACTTCATATTTTACTATAATTTAAGCGTTAAATATTATTTGCACTGTTTTTATTACAGACTATTTTTCATTAAACGTTCTTACTTCATAACATATTTCAAAGTTTTATTTTTATTTTCCCTCTTACACTTTTTTCTATCTATAATTGCATATATTGTCATTGGGTTAAACGTAAGTTTTACCTTAAATTTGGCTCCAATGGCTATTTTTTCAAGTCCGTATTTTATAAACCAAGGTTATCGTTTCAGTTAAGTGCCTAACAATTTCTGTTATTGATTTCCATTTTGGTTGGAAAACACGGAAGAGTGATTATATCGCCTCAGAAATTAAAATATCAATTGTTTTAAAACGATGAACAGTCTACAAGATAAGATTATTAAGATTTTATTTAAAAAATAAAATGTAATGTGAAAAGTGGCAAGAAGGAAACTAGGTATCCAACTGAATCTTAATCTATTTAGCACCTTTTTTATTCTTAAAAAATCACAGCCAAAATTAACCTATTAAAGTGTTTTCTTCTTAAATTAAAAGCTACAAGGATAACAATTAATTAAAAAAATAAATTCAAACTTAAATACCACCTCCTTATATACCATTCATTGTCCAAACTGCTGGACATAGTCACTCCCTCTAACTCAAATCCATTGGAGGTTTCTAAGGACCAGTTCAAACCATACTGGTCTTAATCAGAGTAATGATGTGAAAGTGGCCAGAGAACTTTAGTATACCATTCTGACGATGTAATCATCTTACCTTTTTTTTAAACAATTGCTGAAATACTCTTAAAATGTTCTCTAATTAAACAAAGGAAACAATAATGTAAACTTTCGAACTCGAATCAAACACACGATTCTAATACCTGAGCATTCCATGTGACTAGATCTCCTATACTCATGGTTTGACAAACAGTCAATTGGTGGTACATTATATTACCATTGACAAGGGTCGTTAGCCACTTTACTAATTTTAAACGTTTTCTAAGATTTTGTCTAAAATTTTCGTATATTTTGTGTAAAAGCGAATACATTGTCTCATAAAAGATCCATTACGTTCTTCAATCAGCTGCTAGAAGAATTAATTATATCTAGTGTCAAGTATTTACATTTTCATGTCATTAAAATCCTTAAAATCTATTTTATTTTCTGCAACGATACATTATATCACTTCTTAAATATGTATTTAGAACTAACGGTCATTATTTTAATTTGGGTGAACAACTCTCTAAGTGATTCTTAAGGGCCCAGGTACGTCGACTTACGACTGTTACATAAAGCGGTCATACAAAAACATAATATATGATGTTTTTTTTCTACTTTGGTAGCACTTCTTCTAGAAAAAAAACCTTTTCACGCAGTTAATATTTTTAAAGCATATTACTCCATCTACATCCACTTAGGTGAAGATGTATCAAAATTGAGATGTTTAGCTTTTACTATATTTTCGAGTAAAATATACATTACATGGTATTAGCGTATAAAAACATAACAAAGTCATAATACCTAATTGCTATTTTTTATTAGTTTTGACCACTGTACCGTAAATAAGTTTTATATAAATAAAATTTCCCATTACAGACGCCGAAAAGAAACGTTGGGAATAAAAAAAATGCAATAAACGCTAAAAATTTGTAATATGAATTCAATAATACAATAATCCAGTAAATAATAAAAAAAATTGAACAAAGAAAATTCAAACAACGAAACAAAACTTACAAACAGCATTGTTTCTTTTCCATAGACATTGTAAAACTGTAACAAAAATACTTAGGCAATTGTAACTGCTGACGGTATCTAATACGTACCGATGTATACGACCAATTACACGTTACTGTGCTTCCACGGATAATCAGCAGAATCCGGTTAATAAAGTAACTCGAGAAGGAGAAATCAGTTCCGGGACGTCTTAATCAAGCCTTCGCAAAAAGCTCTCAGTTCATTCAATCTTTGAATCTATCGGCACAATTGTAAGAACAGTTTTTGCTCAACCCGACAAATGAAAGAGGACCCCTTGTACGATTGGATTTGACATAATCCATTAAGCTTAATCCCTTTTGTTAACTCAATGCTTAATTATACGAAGATAGTAAGTAGGAACAGATCGGCTTACTCGGAATTACCTGATGCGAAAGTTTCCTTTTCACTTTAATCACAGTGGTACAATGAATTGAATAAAAAATTACTTAATAGTTAACCACAATCCTATCTTATAAGTAAATATCATTATCATCAGCCTGTGTTAGACCACTGCTAGACATAGGCCTCCCTAATTTACCGCCTTCTCCATTGGGAGTTTTTGGACATCATCCCACCACGCTAGTCCAATGCGGGTTGGTTAGGGGACCAACTTTTGACAGGCCCATCTGACGCATGGATCATCTTACTTTTCGGACTATTGGGTGATCGGCCCTAATTGCCCTAACCAACTATGTAACAACATTGAAAATTTGTTAAGGTCCCACAGGATTCGAACCCGTGACCTCCGATTTCTTAAGCCTACGCCTTTACCACTAAGTATGCAGGCAGTTAGCGCACGCCCTTACCACGAGGCTACGGAGGCAGTTAGTACGCGCCCTTACCACTAGGCATCTCATAAATCTAATAAAACAAACAGAAAACTGTTAATTCTCGTTGTACTTACTAACATAAAAATAGACAAGAAGTCTCTCTAGTATCTATCGAATTTAATTACCGCACATTATTTACTGCAAACTTTTAATGATATAGAAACCACATGTTGTGGAAATATCTACTAACTTATGACTACTAGTACTGTAATGACACTTTTATTCCTGTCTTTTTCGTTTAAAAATCTAATATCAAACAGAACAAAAACTTTGGATCGCATATTGGTCAAATATGCCAAGAAATTTGATAGCCAAGCCATAAAAGAGTTTAATAATTGTCTTCCGTGATTCATTCTAAGTATTAGTAGTGCCTGATTTCGATTATGAATAACTAAAAAAAAATAAAGAGCTCGTATTTCGAGACTGTTTTTTCACATATAAAGTTAACGTTTAATATTTATACCTTTTAGAATTATTATTTAATATTTATTAGATTTATAATCTATTCTATTTTGAAGGTAAACAAAGTGGTACAATAAAATCAAAATTATGGATTATGCGACAGAAAATTAAAAAAAGGAATAAAGTTATTCAGATCTATTTTTAACACATATAAATAAATTTAATATTGAAATACATATATAGACGCATACACAAATATTTACATTAAAGATTTAGTATACATAATTGTGAGAAAAGTTCATTTAAAATCGTTATACCTTTAATGAACCGCCCTGGAAATATATAAGGTTCTCGTACATTATACTATAATTGTTTCTTTTTGTTCCAGTTGCTTGCTCCACCGTGACCGTTACCAAGTGCCAGGCTGCTCTGAGGACCCTGCAAGCGTTTCCGTTCTTTAAACCGACTTGCCTCTGTAGAGAGCCGAACGTCGATCCTGAGTGTAACTCGTTCCGCGACTTCCTGTTCGACCATCCCTGCGTTTTCGTCATGAAGAAGGGTAAATATCATCACGTTTATTTACGTATTAAAATTATTTTTTTGGATTTAGCGTTGGCTTATATTTCTAATATTCGAAATCGATTTAATCAGTTCTTTATTGTTAAGTTTGGTCCAGATTTATTCAAATATTCATCTGATGATGTGTGACAGGCCTAGTCCATCGTGGTTGTAACCAACAAAAGGCTAAAAACATGATTGCACTGAAACTTTCTAAGCTGCCCGTCAAAACGGAACCCACAAAAGTTGTTACAACTATCCTAATCATCAAGATATACTGAATAATATCTAAGCTCACACTGCTACTCTTAATTAGCTTTAAGGTTATAAAACCAATCTCGTAGGAAATGTCAATAATACGTAAACAGTTTTGAATTTTCATTTTAATGTGTACTCTTTACCAGTATCCAAACCAAGCAATCATTAATTAAGGCTTATTTTTATCGCCATTTTGTGATGCTGTTTAAGTTACACAGATATTTACGTTTGTGGCAAAACAAAATTAACGATTCCTAATTCAACACCCAATCCCCTTTATATTAAGCTTCGATAGCACTTTATAATCAGCACTGAAAGTCAACTTTTCGAGTTTAGCAACTATGCATTCAGGGTACAGGCTATTAATTGAACTTAAGTAAACGAAGGTGCTTCCCCCAATAGAAAAACCGCATTCTGCCACGCTCCAGATAACACCAGCTCTGGTTTCCTTTGAGAACAACTCGCATAAATAAATCGGAATTCGAAATGAGAATTTACTTTATGTAGAGGTATTTTAACGTTTTGTAACAAAGTTATATATATTCAAAATAAGTCAGTTAACAGTCATGTTGTTGCTATATAGTTATTGAATAGTATATAGAAACATTTATTTAAATTAGCATTCGGTTTGATTCATAAGTGTAAAAAATGACAATAAAAATATCACACTAACTGCATATTGATTTACGTATACACATTACTCTAAAAACTTATTTGCGTTCGATCATCAAATTCTCCACTGGGTTAGTGAACTGATATCGAGGGGCGGTACTATTACATTTATAGGTATTAGCTCCCGTGAGGCAGTAAATAACAGAAATCATATACATTTTTGTATCCAATTAGCTAAGCATCGGATACTAAAAGAAAATTTACGTATATTTCACTTATGAACACCTATGATACCCAGTCGGTACTTAAAGCTCATAATGACATACAGAATGATAACGCAATATATTCTTATATCTTCAACAGAAAAGGACCCGTACCCAGTGGAAACCCTGCCGACTTGCACCTATGCCCTAAGCGTCTGCCACAGCGAGAAACCATGCTCTATTCTATTCGAGAGGTTCAAGAATGCATGCAAGGCCCGCGATGGAGAATGCCGTATGGAAGACAGGTGAGACTAAAAAATTATAGGTTTCAAAATAACATTATACAACAGTATAATACGGCAACGATTTCAGTAGGATGTTGACCTTATAATAAAATAAGGTTCGTTAACAAAATACCATTAAACTCCGTTCGTGACCTTGTTTAAAACTGGCGGCAGCGTCTGATATAATAGTTTTTTACGTGTTACATTAAAAGTAATCAATTGAATTAATGCTGTAAAACAAATCAATACATATATATAAATTGCATGATAATAAAGAAAGTATTAAAGTTAGCGGGTTCTATGTTCATGGGGTTTTAACTAGAAAAAAACTACCACCGTGCGCCTAGAGAACTGTTGCTTTTTTAATTACTAAGAAAATGAGAAAACATTCCAAGCCACAAGGCGTCAAGCTTCATTTGCGGAATTTATTTAAGCGGAGCATGTCGCTTATCATCAGCGACATCCGTGTCGGTGTTATACAACAAAGCAAATAAGTCAGTGTAATTCCTTACAGTTTACCTGTTCGAAAATAAATTAGTGATCACACTGTATATTTATGGGAACCCCTTTAGGCGCTTTTACCCCTTAGGCGAATACTCCTTTAAGTTTAGTGCCACTATTGTTTCTGTTGGTCATGGGTCATCATCATCTACAGCCCGTGTTAGTCCACTGCTGGACACAGGGTGGACTATGTCCAGCAGTGAACTAACAGTGGACTTAAGCATGTCTTCTCCATTAGGAGGTTTTTGGACCGTATTGACGACCACGCTTGCCCAATGCGGTTTGGTGGGTGGTCCTCCTCTTACAGATAAATGTTTATTTTTACTAAAATGTGAACAAGAACGAATATTGTAAATATTTGTGTTTTGCAAAGCAATCTTAAATAGACGATTTCAAAATAGTAAGATTTTATTCTCCGGCTATTTTTATATATAACGACTGACTTACACTGCATTCATTTTATTAATAAAGTGGTGTTTACCATAGTGATTTTTATTGCATATTCCTAACATATTATAGAACAACAAAAAAATAAAGCTGAGTAAGACCTCGCAGGACTTGAACCGACGATCTTCCGTTTTTTAGGCGCAAGTTCATACTACTAGGCTTCGGCGTTGATCATCAGACATTGAAATATTTAACATTTCTTAAAACATTTATGGAAATTTACAAAATATTCAAATATACAAATGATGGATTTCATTTGTGGTGAGTAATTGATAATCATAAATTAAGAGAAAAAAAATATATAAAAGTAAATAAAAATAGGTTATCAAAATCAATAGCGCAATTGAAGATATGTATTAACATTACACTTCCGACACTCACTTTATGATGTCTAAAGTTAAATTGGTCATCGCCGGTAATAGAAGTTATCTCATAAATTATGTAACGTAAACAATCTCTTAATTGTAGCTAATAAAGGCATCTAAAATATCTTTTTAATTGTCCCGAATCGAGAATAACGCTGCTAAATTAACGCTAATCAGCTAATCTCCGCCTCCTTCTTTCACTTTGTTTAATTTAAATACTCAGCACTTTACTATAAAAATAGTAGTTAAATCTGTCTGTGAATTGTATCGATCGTGTCTACCATCCGCGCCTATTTAAATCCGTCGGATCTAGTATTTGTGAAACTATTTCAAACTATCTAAATTTGGCAAATGGAGCGACCGGCGCGATTTTGCAGCGTGATAAATTCTTAAGTGATTAATTTATTTATCATCCGTAATAAGTTAACTGATAAGCGTTATTTCGAATGAGTGACTAAAGTGAATATTAAAATCTTTTTCATGATTAGTTAAATAATATTGTGTTACGTATTTTTTTACTCTCAATTACTTAATATTGTTCCTTGGGATTCCTTGTCTACAATTGAACTAAAAATTATTTATTTTGTTCAAATGTTACGTAACTCGTGTAGGAAATTATAAAAGTGTAATTTTTTACTGTGCTTTAAACATTGAAAACATTGCCTAAAATTTTAGATAGACAGAAAAAAACTTTTGTTTTGCTGTTCCTTGCTCGGTTTACATATACAAAGTGCGTTTATTACGATTCAGTCTCCGTAGATTTATGGCACGGGCTAGATACAGCTTGAGCTTTTAAGCCCACGACGGGTTCGAATTCTAATCGGTCTCATTATTGTTTCCTAGGCCATGCGGGCTGATCTTCTGATTTCCTGAGAAGTACGATGATCCATGCGTGAGATAGGCATGTGATAAGTTTGTTCTGCGCCTGATCTTTCTCCTCCATTTCTCACACGCCCCAGATGTAACCTACCTGTATTCATGCGTACATTTGTCCTCTATGCTACGCATTATTATGATTACGATTCCTTACAGGGAGGCGTGCCGCGAATCCTGGTCTGGTCTCCGTCTGTCACCACTCTTCGGCTGCATCTGCCCCAACACCCACATGAAGAAACGTTGCGATCGCATCTTTGCCGTCGTCAACCACAACCCGTGCGTCGGTGAGTGCACACATATGGCTGATAACAATCACTGCGAAGCACTCGGGTTTTGAGTAAGGTGTACTAGTATGTACAAACATCAGGTTTTAATTTAAGCAATGGACTTCGAATTGAAAAAAATACGTATATACGATGACAATAAGTTGCCAATTTATGATTAGGCCCCCCAAAAATGTCGTATGCGTTGTTAACAAAACAAATTAAAGCTTAATTTCTTGCTTTTCGGCGATTATTAAGCATTATAAATTAAACCTTTAAAGAACTTATCATTACGTTTAGTGACTTTCCAGCGTCCATAATCACGGATGCTAGAAAATGTCTTATATAGGGTATAAAAATAGATTTACTCAAATCTTATTTAATCATCAAGCTAAATCAATAAAAAGTTGTGTTATCTTAAGCATACCGTAGAATGCTAGAAAATGTCTTATATAGGGTATAAAAATAGATTTACTCAAATCTTATTTAATCATCAAGCTAAATCAATAAAAAGTTGTGTTATCTTAAGCATACCGTAGTATATATAATACTAAATCACGCGAATCATAAATCACCCTGTTGTATATAGAACACACAAAAGCTCAATTATGTTTAATAATACTCAAAGTAGGGCAGTAGCGTTAAATCTACCCGCCCTAGAATAAGCTAAGATTATATTTCTATTAGGCCATCGAATCAACAATACCTATTATATTCGGCAATCAATAATCGGTTCAACATAATATCACTCATCCACCCGGCCAACAAAGGCTGTATTTTTAGCCGAGAAATAGAAAGAAAGAATATTGATAGAAATTATAGCAAATCGAAATTTTAGTTCAAGTCTACCAACTAATATCATATACACGAGTGGTAATTGCATTTGAATTGGTCTTAGGATAATCTTTCTTCTCTATCTTCTCCATTCTTGCAAGATTGATGGCCCTTTCTTTACCAAGTTATCATGGGGTTGGCTTCTAATAAATCCATATTTACCTTAAAAACTATTTTTACGCTGATGGCTGGTATCTGACCTTTACAACCTAAGCTGCATTTGATGGGTAGATTAACCTTTTGAAGATGACTGTCAAAATGTTCTCTAAAACTTTAACGAGTTTTTTGGAGCCCTTCTGAGGCATGTGTCATCAAAATTTTTTGGCAATTACGTATTTGGTCTCTATTGTCCTATTGAACTAGAAAACAAAGACAATGTTGCTACCACACACGATTCAAAACGATAATTCGCTTTCTGTGGCTAAAACCATTACCTGGTCGCGGAGTAGACTTGGGTTAATTCCTCCACCACTTTCTATGATTAACTGTCAACCTACATAAACTACATCGCTGGAAAACGATTTTCGTCTTGATACATGAACCAAAAGGATAAGTCTATGACGGTCTGGTATGCCTACTTGTATATTTAGTTTTTTATCGTTACACCGGCTTTTGAGTTCAGCCTATATAATATGCTCAACATTTGAGTCTAATCTAATGTCTAACGAGTAATTCAATAGATGCCTGTCTAAACAGACTTCAACAGCAAAATATTTGTGTCCTCGTCAACAAAAAGACGTCATACTATCATTGTAAGACATAAAACTTTTTTCATTAAAATATTCACCAGTTACGAATCATATCTCATTTCGAAGAATGGTATAACGATATATCAGTAAAGTAACGTAACGATATATATGTAGCCCTAAACTTGCGGATTCAATATATGAGAGCGTTTGATTCATTCCATGTAATCCCCACAGAGTTCTTATTGTAAAACTTGGGGAAACTCCTTCCAGGGGTGGCAGCCAATATTACATAAAAAATAATCTCAGTCGTAAAATTCTCTTAACTGATATATGAATACATTTATCTTCTTGGTTGGGTTAAGCTATTTTCCACACTCGAGCAAAACATTACAAGAAAAAAGGAAAAAACTTTTATAGTTTTACTTAAAATGTAGAAGTATAACTTATAAATAATAAATAAAACTAAATAATACTTAAGTAATATAAGTAGAGAAAAAGTATTAATTTATACTACATGATCAACATCTATGACAGTCCACTGCTGGACATAGGCCTGCCCTAATCATCACCCCTGTCCATTAGGGGGTTTTGGACCGTACCCCACCACGCTATTCCAATGCGGGTTGGTGGGTGGACCGACTTTTTACATGCCCATCCGACGCATAGATCATCTTACTTTTCAGACAATTGGGTGATCGGCTTAAATTTCCCTAACCAACTATGAAACAACAATGCAAATTTGTTGAGGCCCGCAGGATTCCAACCCACGAACTCCGGTTTCTAAAGCACACGCCCATACAACTAGGCTACGAAGGCGTTTATACTATTAAGTATTATTTAGTCGTAATATTTGAAAATATGTCACAGTAACACTTACTCGCACATTCTACCCTTGCTTTAATTGCTGAAATTATCTTTAGAACAAATACTAACCAAATAATAAAAATGGGTTTATAATTCATGCTCGGAGTATCTCTGGAGGACCGCATCAGAAATTATGTGATCCGTCAGAGAACCAGAGTCACCTATATAGCCCACCGAATTAGTAAGCTGAAGTGGCTGTTGGCCGTAATTATAAGACGCAGAACTGACGACTGCTGGAGTAGGAAAGTTCTGTAGTGAAGACCGAGTAGGGGACGACTATGTCCAACAGTGGACTGACACAGGCTGATGATAATGATGAATAATTCATGAAGCTTTTAAATAACATAGACAGAAGTACGAAATGAAACCGTGGCAATAGCTTTTTATCGTAATATCGTTATAATAATTCACTAGAATACGTAAACGTAGCGTAAGTTATCGAGTAAGCACAATATATCTCCTGATTACCTTTCCACAGCCCTGTAAACCAAGTTTTGATCCTTCGGGTACGATCTCTACCAATGCGTGAACTTTTAATCTTCTCCAAGCCCCCTAAACCCGTACAACCTCTCAGCTTCATATTTGGATCTAATAATAACGATCACATATTAACTTCAATTCACGAATATAGTTATGCGTATAACTTGTTTTGCGATTAAACTTTATAGTATGGAATTGTGAACAGAAAAAATTGTTTATGTTGCAAATAACATTATATTAAACACAAACTTGGACGGATTTTATATTAAAGTATTTGAAGTCACTGACTTATTTTTAATAACTGTCAACGGAGATCTTGATGTCTGCCATTTATTGTAAGTATACTAAATTGCGAATGTTACATTAAAATTATATTATTTTGAGGCGATGTAGTCATCGGCCCATCTTCACTGATTGATTAGGAGCTATGATATTGAACTCTAAGTAGTAAATAGTCTGGTTGGTAAAATGATCGCCAATCCAATATGCTATCAAAATAGTAAATATAATTATCTACAACCAACTTTTAAAGGGGCCTTTAGAATCTACCACACCCTCTTAGTATTTAGTAAAGCATACTAACCAATCCAATCGTTTATTTTTTCATAATAGACACTAATAATAAAGAAGATTAGGTAATGTGACTTAAACATTATATAATAACTAAGTTTACAAGTACAGTGGCATTACATCTTTATAACAACTTTAAATTTCGGTGCGTTAACTATATTTAATTATCTTCTTGGCTTTACTTTATTTCTTGGCATATATCCATATTAATGTATTATTGCAGGGTGTTTTAGATATCATATGGGATAGTCTTGTTCGTCGCTTCGTTCAATAAAATAAAATATTGTTCCTTACTCCTAATATCAGAGATTTCTACTCGGTTTTTGTAACGTTAACTGATGTAACTAGTTAAACATTATATAAGTTAAGGTAAACAACCACTCTCGGCTTTATTCCGTTTCTCAATACGTTTTCCCTAGGGAGGAAAGCACACGTTCAAATATACTTCCCCACAATTCCATACAAAGACGAGACGAGGCTTTAATAATTTTATGAAATCACAAACGTCGAGACGTTCCTTGTAAATGTCGCAGTAAAATATATATCCCGAGGTATAAGCCGGGCTGTAATCTCATCTGTCGCGGAAAGCCGACAACTGGGATCCGATCCGAAGAAAAACATGGAGTGTTTAAATTTAACAGCGCAGATACAGGTTGCAGCTATGTTATCAGTGGAAGCGTTTTAAAGTTGAAGCCTCGGGGTTATTTCATAAGCGTAAGCGTTTTGTTTTTACTACGTGTTAATGTGTGCAGTTTATCTTTTTATTAGATAAAATGCACTCATTAACACGTAGAACGCATAATTTTTTTTTTATTGCTTACGCAGGCAGACGAGCCTTCGGGCCACCTGATGGACAGTGGTCACCGACACCCATAGACATTGGCAATATTAGTGGTATCGCCAACGCGCTGCCTACCGTGAGGCATAGGGTGTTAAGTCTCGTTCACCCAGTAAATACGCTGGCTACGGTGCCCTGCAAACCGGAACACAGAAGTGTTTTTTTTACACTACTGCTTCGCGGCAGAAATAGGCACCGCCCACCCACCCAGACGGTCTCCTGTAAACAGGGGACCTAACACCGGTAAAGGGGACCTACCACCGGTAAAAAAAAAATTAAAACGAATGGTTTTAATAAATTTGTAATTTATATTAAAAAATAACGAACGCCTGACCATTTTTTAAAATCATCATTTTTTTTAGTATTTAACTAAATTTCACGCAGTGTGACTTCCAGAATATCTATCTCGGCTCCCAGTCCCATGACTTTTACCACAATAATTAGCTGCTAAATCGTTTTAAGCATTAACTTGACCACCCAACACACATACATTCTTTTTAGTATTTTAATCGGAGAGAGACATCAGTGTATTCATCATCATTCACCTTATGTTAGTCCAATGCTGGAGACAGGCCTCCCCTAATGCACGCCTTCTCCATTTAGGGAGTTTTTGGACCGTACCCCACCACGCTGGTCCAATGCGGGTTAATGGGTGGACCGACTTTTTCATGCCCATCCGACGCATGGATCGTCTTACTTTTTAGACAATTAGGTGATCAGCCTAAATTGCCTTAAACAACTAGGAAACAAAAATAAAAATTTGTTGAGTGAGAAAGGTTTTCTCAAGCACACGTTAACTCCGGTTTCTAAAGCACACGTTCTTACCATTAGGTTAAGGAGGCAGAGTTTAGTGTATTATTTAGATGGATTCATGTTATAATCTAAACTTCGCCATTTTCGTGTGATAACTTTTAATTTTAATGAAGTTTTTAACAATATATGTTTGGGTAATAGCATGCTGTGTATGATTTCTAATTTTTTTGTTAAATCTCAGGGCAAAATTCCAGGTATATCTTTTGCATGTGCTATGGAAAACCGACGAGAAAAAAAAATGTTTTGCGATTAATCCTCTGCCGAAAACAAACAGTATATAATTATTTGTGCACTGTTTTGAAGAGCTCAGCAGTTAGTTTTATTTCTTGACCACCACGACATAAACAGGTCTCACGATAATGATCCAATTCCTGAACAATGAAATCCTTCATGGGACAATGTATACTCTTCTACAATAAAATACGTTTGTGTGTTAAAGGATATTATTGTTGTAATGACTACTTGATAGATAACACATCCTGGTAATGAACTGTTCGCTCCAGGCTATTTCAAAGTAGTAAAATGTATGGTTTTATGTAAAAGTTTTGTAAAATTTATTGAAGAAAAAGGAAAAAGAAAAAGTCCCGCTGAGTCTCTTACGCCGGTTCTTCTCAGGTCAGAGGCTTCCATTTCCGAACCGGTGGTAGATTATTTGACAATCAATAAGAAAGTGTAATGATTCCATATTGAATAAAGATATTTGACTTTGACTTTGACTTTGACCTGACGATATGTTTCTTAGTGTCAGGTTCGATAAAGCATCAGGCAAACATTCTGTATATTTGACGTGCGAAATAACAAATTCATTACTTTTAAACCTGCCGTACTTATATTTGATCTTATAAAGGAAATATGTTAATACGTTTTATATTTCAGTCTATCCGTAACCTCGTACGTCTCGAGTTCAAATTGAAAAACGAACCGGGTATTTCGATTCGGTCGGGATTTAACAAACAAATATAAATAGGAATGGAAACGGGGGACGGAATTTTAAATCCCGCCTCCTTATCTCGCGGAATCCGCGGGGTTTAAAGTTAAATGTACGAACGGAATTGAAATTTTTCCAGGAAACACGGTAATAGCGTGTCCTATGACGGCGAAGGATTAAAGATGGCTTTGCTTATTATAGATTGAGCGAGGCGAAATAAATCGATTTTTTAATAAGAAACCACTCGCATCGGTTGTTATGTCACTTGAGTAGATACAGATTATAAATTTAAAGTAATACTGGAAATGTATCACTATTATTTTCAACGTTTAGTACCGAATTTTCGGCCCAAACGCTGTGTCAAATGTTCCTGAACAACTTCGAGTAAAGATTACATTTCATTCGCGCAATACTACGTACTATTCTCACCTCATACTAGTCCTAAACTCTGTGTTATGTTTCGGAAATCGATCAATAATAACGTGGTCGACTCTAGATTTTATCTACATTAATCTTATGTCTTACTTGGCTGGCGTATAAGTAACAGCTCATTGCAGTTTATGACAGAACGATCAATATTCGACACTGCTCTTTGTCAATTATAACATAATGTTCAGAGCAGATTTTGACTACGGCAGCCGATGCTATATTAGAGAGGAGCCAAATATGCATGACATATTATAGAGCACAATTGGACGTGCAAACACAGATGCACTCCATCATCCTTCAGTTTCTTAGTCCGGTGGGACCGATAACCGACACGACTGGCTCATATCAGGGACAGGCCTAACTTTTTCATGCCCGTGCAATGCATGGATCATCTTACAGGCTAAGGGTGATCGCACTGGCATTGCCCTTAGCAACTAGGAAAAAACTTAGAAAAATAGTCGAGTCCCCACAGGATTCAAACCCACGTCCTCTGGTTTCTAAAGCGCAAGCCCATACCACTAAGCTACGGAGGCAAGGGGAACAAGAGTATATTCTGAAAGTCTAGACACAACACATAGTGCTTTACCTACGTGTTTTAAGTTATGCTATAAAATTAAAAGATTTTGACTGAAACAGTCAAATCTAACCACAATGCATTACCAACAATTAAAAATTGCGCAACTCTCGGATCCATTACGTACAACTTAAATACCAGTATAACTTGTTAATTAAGTTTCAGTGAAACTTCTGCTTAAATAATTAATTAGTTCAATGTTAGTTTAGTTACGAATATGGATGAAAGTAAACTTCAGCGCTTTCAATATTTAGCGTTGAATTTCATGTGTAATTTGGGTATCATAATAAACGTATACGTTTCAAGTGTGAGTCAATAACAGGTTACACTAAGTAAGAAGTTCTGATAATATTCCTTGTTAATATTGAATGTACTATTAAGATTAAAACCATATCCTAGCAGAATCATGATACATATGTAAATATAATGAAGCCTCGTCACTTTATTGGATAATTTATCAACTTAACTCTATCTTATGTAATAAACGGATAATATGTATATTTGAATGCTGTCATAAAAATAGCATAATCTCAAATAACTCACTTAATTAAATTAAAAAGAAAGTAAAACATGCACATTTTTGGTAATCTTTAACTTAAGGGTAAGACAATATTGAAGGGTATATTTTGTTAAAAAATTATGCAATATAACTTCGAGACTGATCACGAAAATAATAGGATATCAGTTAAACTTTAAGACATACATAGCGAAGTCACTTACCCTAACATTTGTTGTATCAAAGGTTGTGGGTTCAATTCCCAATTACGAAAAAAAATAGTGTAATTAACACCGTGCTTGTTTTCTAGCTGTTGCGTCCATATGATACGACTTTTTTTACGACAAAACACAGACGTTTCCTAGTTATCAAATTGCCATTCGAACCCACGACCTTTACTAAGATTAGGGCTAGATGGTGTTGTGCTATCGTGCCATAATATTTATTTCCATATCTTTTACTAACAGTCCATCCACGGCTATACCCTTATTTAATGGAGGAAAAAGTACCCTATCTAATGTGGACCTAGCTTTCTAAACAATATGATAAATTGGTACAGTAGTTCTTGAGTTTAGTTATTCAACATACAAATGTTTCCTTTTTATAATAATAATATAGATTTATCACTTTTTATGTTTTAATTTACATTTAAATCGAAAAGTTTCCTAGTTAAAATAAAGAATGCTTTTCTATTACCATCCGTTCTGCCATTATGTAAATGTTTAATACCACATGCGCAAATATGAACTGGCGAACTCGTTGTTTGTGCTAGCTACAGTGACCTCTTTCAGGCGTTCGTGAGGCGAAATTCAGTTTCAACGAAATTATATCCTTTGTATGAATTTCGGACTCGACTCTAGCGAGTTCTGTAACATGAACGAAGTATTTCGATTATTTTTGGGCAAAATTTTATAGTATATTTTTGATATAACATAATTTAGTAATAATTCTTAAGATTTAAAGTGTTTGCTCTGGTTTAAAATATTTTTCACAAAGCTAGTGAACACAGTTCTCAAACTATTACTTAATCCTAATTATTAACTCCTTTTAATCCAAAACCTAGCAGGAATTATATAATCTAAAAAGACTATTTTGCCATAAACTGCCTCCGTAGCCTCGGTCACGGTTCGAATCCTGCGGGGACGCAACAAATTTTCATCGTTGTATCCTAGTTGGTTAGGGCAATTTGAGCCGATCACCAAATTGTCTGAAAAGTAAGATGATCCATGCGTCGGATGGGCATGTAAAAAGTCGGTCCAGCCACCAACCCGCATTGGACCAGCGTGGGGATACGGTCCAAACCCCCCTAATGGATAGGGGTGTATTAGGGAAGGCCTATGTCCAGCAGTGGACTAACAAAGGCTGTTGATGAGGGTATGTGATGTGTTGCCATAAAATTATTTTATTCAAACTCAAAGAAATATATTAAGAATTACGTTAAGTTACCTCTTCAAATGCGTATTTGACTATTATTAAAGGTAGAGAAACATAGTATACAATAACTTGTTATTGAGCTGTACATAAAATAACAGAGTGGAATAAGTTTGGTTTTAATTCTTTACATAGCTTTAAAAACACAAATTTATGATACTGAAACAATATAATCATTAATTAAACAACAGTAACATACCCGTTCAACCGAACAATCCTAATTCATTCGTGTATCATCCAACTTTGTGAAATATCGTACGTTAACATCGAAAGTCACAACAACGTATCGCAAAAGGCAAACTTATAATTTAAGCATCCGTGTGAGGTGTGCTTATACGCTCCAATTACGTCGGGCCAAATATTTGTCGGCGCACAAAACAAACTGATTATCGGGCCGAAGAAATGTCGAGCGACTTGCTCTAAACAATTGCAAACAACGTAGAAAAAATTGTTTTGATTGCATGTTTGTTTACGAAATAAATATTGTTTATTGCTGTACGAGTATTGTGTTACATACAGATTATATATTTAATTAAAATTCGAGGTCTTAGTGGAAAACTATATTTAGATTTTTGGTATGAAGATGATCTTATAAATTTGTTCTTAATAGATAATAAAATATATAACTATATAGGTTAGGTATATATTGACCATTACAGTGCCCGTTCTTGAATAGCACTGTAACGGGAATTCAGCTCGAATGTCTAACGTTATATTAAAGTATTTATCGTAAATGCCTTAGTACGCAATTTTCACATAAAAAATTGCAAAAGTACCATATTTCTGCTCCCAGCCGGGACCCACTAGTATTTACAAACTATCTTGCGAAGAAAATAGGCACCTTTAGTTCTCGTGGTATTTGCCCTTGTTTTATAAACCAGTCATCGTGGGTTCGAACCCCACGGGGAAACAGCTTTGTGTTATCGTTGTCTTCTGGTTTGTTAGGATAATGTAGACCGATCACCCTTTTACATGAAAAGTGAGATGATTCATACGTCGGATGGGCATGTAAAAAGTGGGTCCCGGTTATCAAGACCAGCTTTGGCAGTCGTTATAGGATGTCTCTAGATAGGATACACTTTACTTCTCAACGTGTATAAAAATACACATATAGATAAATAATAAAAATAGGATTTTATGAAGATTACAAACATTAATCTATATTTATTTGCCGCATAAACTGCCGTACATTTTTGTTACAATTTCTTTCCATTCGATTCCGGTAGGTCACGAGCGTTTCTCGCCCTGTGTGCCCGAAGATCAATCGAATATTAATTTAGAAGTCAAGTGCGCGTCGATACAATAAAGAAACAAAAGGGGCGGAAATCCATTCACTTTACTATCCCTTTGTATTTAGGGCACTTTGAGGTCGTTTCTTAGAGGGCGGAGAAACCTTTTTGTGAATTTCTTTTCACATCCCTTCCCTTTGACGTGGAATTTTCACGTATTTTCTATTGGCGATGTATTGGAATGTGCATTAATTTGAAAGCTGGCGTTAAATTATTTTTTGTTACGGTATTATTTCGTATACGCATATTACCATAGTGTACTCTCTGACATTATAGACTACATAAATAATAAATTTAAAATATGGACTACCTATTTAGTTTTCTATTATTAGTTTTACCTCTTACTGCCTCCGTTGCCTAGTGGTATGGGCGTGTGCTTTAGAAACTGGAGGTCGTGGGTTCTAATCCTGCGGGGACTCAACCAATTTTCATTATTCAATCATTATATTAATTTATTTATTATAAAACTCTAACATTGGATTAGGAAAATGGAAGAAGAGTGTGAAATAGTAAAAACTTTACCAACTGTTACATAATACCTGAAAATACTATAGCAAAAAATCGTTCCGATTAAAATGATGTAACATTAATCGAATAAAGTAACATGTTACATTTCATCAATTTAACATATATACATTTATTTGAAGCTCATTAAATAAACGTTTATATGTTAAATTGATAACATATAATATGTTATTTTAGTACCACAAAAAGGAATCAACAATAAATCATAGCTAAAACAAACATAAAATGTAACACTTTAATAATAATCTAGACAATGGATTTACTCTTTTCATGTAAATTGTTTCTCGATTTAAATAGTTATTAATTTTTTTATAAATGCGTAATCATTTAAAGCAGGCAAAATAATGCAAGGATAATACATGGAAATTTATTATTACAATACAAATTTATTTTATGCATGAAATACCTCCACATCTTTAAGCAACGCAGGTAACTTAAATGAAATAAAAAAAATTAGACACGTTTTTTTCAATATTATTTTATTCTAATAAGTCATTTATTAAAACAAAGTTATCTATTTTTGCTTCGTTACTATAAACGTCAGTGTAAAGTCTGCATTTGTACATAATTAGTGCATTGAATCTAAAATAAAATATAAAAATAAAGTCAACGACAGGACGCTTACTTTGAATAAAGATCTAAAAATTGCTATTAACCATATTTTGTAAATTATACTTACATATACATTCACCGAGAGCCACATCGACAAGCGTTAGGTTGCTTTCAAAACGTGAGAACTCGTACAACTGTTCAAATTACTTTCCTCGACTCGTGGAAAAATATCCGAAATGTTTTAGCTCAAAGATAACTTTTAATTTTTGCTTTCAACGCAAACGAGGTGTTAGGAACGTGGATGGCAATTACAGAGGTCTTTGAAATTATTGCCGCTCTATGCAGGTCTTCTTCAGAAGAAATAAATTTTATCAAAATACTAGCAACCCCGCAACCCCCCTTGTGGGTGGAATTTCGTAAAATCCGTTCTTAGCTGACCTATACTCGGAAGAAAGGAATATTTCTACCAAATTTCAAGTCGCTACGCCTTATGGTTCCAGGGATATCGTGATGAGTCAATATATAGGTGGGAATCTCTTTTATATTTTCAAATATGACTATTTCTACTTACTCAAAACCCGCAGTGACTGTTATAATAAATATATAGCAATAGCTTTAAATGTTTATTGTATCCATGCATAGGTCCACTTGAATCTTAATGACACATTTACAATTATTAACATATACAAAGAGAAACACAATGTGTCCAATGATGTACCCTGTAGGACACCATCATAGGTATATATAAATTTGTTATGCCTACAAATTTACAAAAAACGATCTGTGTACTCAACAAAATTATAAGTTTAATAAATGTATATTATAAAAAAAACAATAACACTACCTTATGAAGCGCTTCTAACGAGTGTTAGACTCGTTCAATAGCCGTCAAAGTGTTATATTAGTTATTTATTTTGTGACTTTATTTTCTTTTCCGTTTAATTTACTTATTGGTGCCTATTTATTTTAACACTGTTTAGATGCCTAGGCCTTAGGATTTAATTAGATCACTACTTTACTACACAAGGCTGTTTATTATGTTTCACCAGACACTAAGCTTCTTTTTAGTGTACTCCTGACCTCACACACCGTACAAATGCCCGCAGTTACCTCAACTCTTGGCTTCCGACACCTTCGGCCTTCGGTAATGATCCTGGACTGTTCATAGCAATGTCGATGGGGCGGCGAGCGTTCTATCGCGTCTATCTTCAACGGCCACTCTTAACAGATCTGATGTAGTGTGGCCTGTATCAGAGTTTAACTGATTTGCGTCCGCGATGGTAGGTTGGCCGTTGTCTGTTAAGGGTGGTCCAATGTGCGGCTCGCTAGCAAGGGATCGGTGGTGTTTGGTAACGTGGTTGGTGGGCAGCGGCGGCGTGGGGTGAATGCCCGCCGGCGGTGCTCGCGCTGTTCGAGGCCCCCAGGCGTGTGCCCGCGCGTGCCCCTCCCCTGATGCGCTACGCCGCACCCGATGGTACCATCCTGCTCCTCACCGAGAACGGCACCAGGCTGATGACGAGGGCAGCAGCCGCCAGTCTACTCCGCGCCGCCCTCCTCTCCCCGCGCCCCCCACGACCCCGCCACGGTGAGCCGCCGCCGCACCCTCTCTTTATTCTCTTCTCTATGTGTCTCTCGGATTCCGTCTTCCTCGCACTGCACGCTTCGCAAACGCTTTGTAAGGTAGGAGCGCCAAATCGATGGGCTGTGTACACAAATCATCGCGACATCACGTGATCAAAATCCGTACGGCATCATCCACTGATCTCATCCTTCTATGCGGTTACGGGAATTGCTTGCGGCGTGAAAGATACAATTAATAAACGCTCTAAAATATATTTCTAAATCCTCTGTGAAATGTTATGATACGCAACGATAGGTAATAAAACCTATTAAAGAATAGGATATATCACCAGACAAGTACAACCTAAAGAGATTCAAATAAATAAATGTATAATAAGTACTAGTAATATTTTAAACCTAATATAATAGGTAATGTAAAAATTCCAGGTTGACTAAATCGCTCCTACTTTATGCCCGCATGCTTTTAGTAATCTGCTGTAAAAAAGGATCTACTGCATTAGACAGACATAGGCATACCTTCTCGTGTCTATGTATGTCTTAAAATGTCATCTCGATTTGCATGGTTGCATGTTTTCTTTCCGCATTTTCTTTCTTCTACGATCTCTATGGTTACTGCGCGGCATAGACCTTGGCTTTAAGAATAGTACGAGCGGGACTGCCATCCAATGAGGCCTTTGCTGACCTATCAATTGTAAATCACCTATACGGTGTGCAGTTTTCTAATGGAACATTTTCTTTTTGCTCGATACGTGTCGTTCTTTTGCCGTTTTATTGTGTGGATTGTCGTTGTTTTTTTTACTCCTATATAGGACATTTTTTTTCTGTCTTTTAAACCGACATTGCGCGATCGCCACTGCCATTGATACCGGAGTCCCGTCGCGCTATGGCTCGCAAGCCGAGCTTGTCGTTAAGAGATACGATGGGTGCAATTGCAGTAAAGCTGATGTCCGACGGTTGGCACGCTAATCGGAACGCGAGCGGTGTGACGTCATGGATCGGCGGTATGTCTATTACGCAAGACGGCAACCTTATCACTCCGGATAAAATTATGACGCATGTTCACCGGTACGCGAGTCCGCACTACCATCCACATGGACACCATGACCACCGCTGGAACCATGAACCGGGGGGGAGCGAGGACCCCCTCTATGCGACCAAGACAGTCTACGGCCCCGGATACATTGACGAGAACCGTACGTATAACTAAAATATTTGGACGATTGTCACAATATCGATGGCAATTTGCCGTTACGTGAATAGATGATATTTTAAAAGAAACTTTGAAGTGATTGGTCCATTCACGTTAAATATATAAGTACATTATCCATAAACACTTTTGTTAAACAAACATTACAACTAACCATAGATATCGTAAACACTCATACCGGGTCTAATTTTGTACAGTCCTAGACGAGTTCAGTAATTTGGACACATTTCATTTCATCCCCCTTAGCGCATCAAAGCAATCTATTTAAATCTCGTGATTGTGTCCCTCGGTAACCTTTAGATGACCCATACAATTTTAAATTAGCAAATCCTAAGTAGTGTCAAAGAAAAGAAAAGCCAGATGAAAAATAACAAATTGAGAGTTCACGAAGTATTAAAATAAGCTTTGCATAGATAGGTCTCATAGAAGGGATAGGATTAGTGCTTTAGTACCCTTTATCGAAACCGCTTCCTATATCAAAACATCCACTGTAAGATTTTAGAGGATTTAGTTTAACTGAAGCGATTTAGTGATGAAGCTTAAACACTACAATCTTCGCGAAGCTTTGCAATTCCCGCTAAAAGATTCAGATCATCCATCGGTTAATGGTTAGCGTTGATACAATAGGTTATTTTGACAAGCTTCATGAATTGTTAAATGAAATTATTTGGTCGGTTACGGTAAGTTTCAGGTTACTTTATAAAGTTTACGGTGTGATAACCATTTCCATTAAATGATTATCATCATGACACAGTAAGCTTGGATCTGTTTCATCAAATACCACATTATCATTATCGACGAAGTGATTTTTATAATTATTGGCATGAGTAACGTATATGACATGCTTATTTTCCAGATTCGTTATATAACAATTTTTAATATTAACTATATAATTCATCGAATCATCGCGTATTTAATTGAATCGAATACATAATGGTATTTTGTCACGTTTATCAGTTTTGTATTACACTTTGTAAATGATATTCTTGTCTTGGCATGAGCGTTACTTTGATATTTTGATATTAACACCTTTAATATATAACAAATATGTATGATTATTTTATATATATATATATTTAAAAAGTATATTTTATTTTTATTATATATATTTATTTAACGTATATACATTTTTATTTACGATCAATATAAATGAATGATTTTAACATCAGATTTACGAAAGTGTCTGATAACTTAACAATGGGATGTTTTAATTGGATCAATATTTAAAAGACCTAACAATAAATAGCATAAAACAAAAAATCAAAAACAAAACTAATCACACGTTACCCTTATTCCTATCTAAAACTTATGATACGAATAAAAAAATGCCTAAATCGGAAATGATTGGTCCATAATGTCCAACATGGTACACCGTTCAGCTTAGAAAAACTGTGTCCATAATTTTAAGCAATACGTTAATAATACACCAGCTCATATAACACTATTAACTCAACACACATGCAAAACTAACACTGAACAACGACCAACAGAGAGGATTGGGAAAGAGAACGGTAAAGCAGGTGATGAGAAGGTGGCACTGCAGTCAACTTGTCACGTCGCTTTGGACTCCTGCATCAAGAACAGCGAGTGTGTAGCCTCCCTGACACCAGTTCTGCAGAAATGCCACGCAACTGACTGCGACAGGGAGGGCTGTATGACCGCCTTACGAGGGTTTTACAGGAAGCCAAGCGTAAGCTGGAACACCGAGATCGCTTTCTGCCTATGCAAGTAAGTAATACCAACTTGTTCAGCCTGAAATCTTAGCCCATGTCCTCTTTGATTGTTATGACGTGTTGACTTTGATACATTTATCATGTGTTACCTGGTCCATAGGGCTAACTTGAGAAACGAAATCAAAAATACATTTTCGACGTCGCCAAGCCACAGAAACTAGGTGGGAAAGATAAGCTTAAGCTGAGCTTCGGCTTAACTTTTTGATATTTGGAAACAATTAGAATTTAATGTTATTAAGAAACGAATCTTTGCGTTTTCACGTTTTAGACTCGGTTTTTTTTTATATAATTTACTATAGTCCAGTTAAACAAGACATGCAATTTATATAATATAATTGCTGTCTAAAGACGCAGAAACAAATCAGTTATTGCTTTTGTATAAAATTGCGATTACTAACTGTAAATACCTATCTTAGTATGATATATGCTTAGGCCAAATGTTATTTATATTATTCAACACTCATATGAACAATAAATATTAATAAACATTAATGTTCTCCTACTTCTAGAGAATAAATGTAAATGGAAAGGAAATTACCAGAAAATTACATACATATTTATATACAAGTAGGAAATCTTTTAAATTGTAATTAATTTTTTTCCAATGTTTCAATCGTATACGGAAGCTTTTAATACTTAATTTGTTACTCAACGCTGGTTTTAGACTAGGGGCAGTCGGGGCTAATGCCCAGGGCGGCAAATCATGTAGGGCGGCAAAATTTTGAAAATAAAAAATCTTTTTTTTTAATCTTATTGAGATTGCTCCATATAATTAATGAATGCTATTAACTTTATAACTTTTTTATTAATTGATAATTAAAAAGAATAAATTCATACATTATTTGTAAATTATTTCTTTTTTTAAATGTCTTTTTGCACTTATTTCCCCTTGTTTTGGGGCGGGTTTTTCCGGTGCCCAGGGGCGGCATCTAGTTAGAAGTCTAAATCTGGCCCTGTTGTTACTAGCATAATATGTTAAAGAAACAGATTAAAACAAAAGCTTAAATTCCTAGACATTAAATTAAAACTGATTCGATTTCTAATAGATACTAATACGACTTTTTATGGATGTTTGTGTTTTTTTATTAATTTTATTCTGACTTATTAGACTCTTTTTAAAGTGTTGTTTACTTTCACCGGCAGATTACGATAGAATATGTCTCAATTTCACTATTAAGAAAATCCTAAAAGTGATTATATGTATATTAATCGCGTAAACAAATTGAATAATTGGATTTCCGATGTAAATTTTGACACAATTCCGGATTTCCTCAGAGCTGCTTTAGATGCGCAACGTTGAACTTGTAGGTGAGGCTCGTTATTGATCGCCTGACCTTGTGGCAGGAATTCGTGAAGCATAACCTTCACATTCGACCGCATTTCCTTAACTTGTTTTTGAACGTACTTACTAAGTTTATTTTTTTCGTGCGAGGGTTGAATTAGATTAAAAATTTATACTTATAAGCGGGTCTATAAAATGTAGATCAAAATTATTCTTACAGGAATTATATATAAAAATTACAAAATTAAAAGAAAAAAATTATTACGATTATAATTGTAATTAGTTTCGACTTTATTTTTTCGATATTATTTCCATTTTTGTTCGCAGTTTTATGATGATCAATAATATCAGTTGCCTTATATATAAAACTTCTTAAGATGTGACTGTAAGAATGTCGTCTTTATTTTGAATTTAGGATACTTTGTGCCATGTTGTTATAACATAAAAATACAATCATATTATTCCTTAATGACTTACATCATCAGCCTGTGATAGTCCACTCCTGGACTTAGGCCTCCCATAAAACACCCCTATCCATTAAGGGGTTTTTGGATAGATTTTTTAAAATTATCATCATCGTAATTCATATTTTTTCCAAACTATGGCAACTGCCAAAAATTACCTTTTTGCAATACTAATTTGCTTAACTGATTAGGCAGTCAAGGTAAATAATTTACCATTAATTACCTCCAGTAAAGTACTTGCTTCATTATAATAGTAATTCAATATATCTTGGCTTTATGTTCCAAATGATTGCAGGAAAACCGACAATCGCGAAGATTCGTGCATGAATGCCCAAGAGCGTTTACATCCGTCGTGCGCCCAACGCCCCCCACTTGGCTCCCCACTACCAGCCTGTCATACCCTGGCCCATGCCTGCAGAGAGGATCCTGAATGCAGGTAAGTTGAAGAATACTATTGAAACTAATCTAGTTAACCTGTTAAAGTACAAAGACTTTTTTTTGCAAATATATACTATTTTAGATGTATATACATTTTAGATTTCTTTATACATGCATTAGGAAGGAAAGACCACGTACCTTTCTTTCTTCTATGGCAGTCGTTATAGTACGTAAATACATTTTCCCCTATTGATTGTGATGGTCGGATTGCATTCGATTCGTTTAAAAACTGTTACATTAGAAAACAAAGTAGGCTAATTTGTAGTCAACCCAGTGACAATTTGAGAGATAAGCTTAAAATATTCGGCAGAATATAAGGTAAATAATAATATTTAAAGATTAATGGTTCAATGCACGAAAATAATCGTTGTCTTAACTAAATAAAAAAAAGTTTGTTACCTCGTTTGTTTTATATAAATATAATAGTTATCGAGAAAGTCCATATGGCATTTCTACAAAATCTATTAACAAGACTGCAATTGAAGACTTGTTTTAACAACAATAGTAATTAATCCTATTATTTTAAAATCTAATATGAGAGCTTTAGTGTCTTATTTTTCTGAAAGAAGTAGCAACTAAATAAAGTTGTAATATTTTATAGAATTATAGAAGAATATATTATATAATATTATATTATATATAATATATATAATATATTATAGAAACCATCTAACGACGTCACTTAAAATTGTTTTGATAAATAATAAGAACCCTCAAAAAACAGGTCGATAAAAAGTAGCCGTTCATTAAAATTGTTGATAAAGTTGAGTCATATTTTTTCCACATGTTATGTCTTTTCCGTAGGCAAATTCTTTATACCTTTTTAGTTTTTGGTGAATAAATTAATATGAATAATATTGTTCTCCAAGTCGATTACGACTACGGCGGCCGATCTATATTAGAGATCAATCAAATGCGCAGGAGATATTATAGTGCACAAGTGTACACGCAAACACAGGTGCACTCAATCCTCCACCACTCTATCCGATGAGACGGATAACCGACACGACCGAGAGAGATCAGGCGCAGGGCCGACTTTTTATATACCCATCCGACGCATGGATCATCTTACTTAACATACAATCGTGTGATCAGCCCACATGCCCTAACCAACTAGAAAACAACAATAAAAATTTCTTAAGCCCCCGCAGGAGTCGAATCCACGACCTCCGGTTTTTAGATCACACGCTCTGACCACTAGGCTACGGAAGCAGTTGGTGAATAAAATAACGAGTATTGAAAAAATAATTTAAGCGAATATTAAGATAAAACGATATTAAAAACAATTCCAAATGAATTTCCACTATTTAATTCATCGTTGTGTCATCGTAGAGAGCTGTGCGAATTATTTCAGGTCAGGGCCGACCCAACGCTATGTTTGTATGTCATTAGAGCGACGCTATAAAAGACGAAAGGAGCGTCCCATACAAACGCAAGTGGGCACATGCACGCACATTAAGCATTTATATTTGTCATCACAAAAGATCTACAAAGAGCCGCGGGCACAAAAGAACTCTTCTGAAAAGTTACGGGCCGGAACAATACGAAAAACATTGAATAAAACGAATTCCCTCGTCCAATGTGGAACTTTCTAACCTAATGACGAATGAGTGAAATATTTTTGTTTCGTTTATGGAGATACCGTATCCCTCTTTGACTGGTTTTATCTGCACTCTTTTGTGTGAATGGTCTCAGTTTTTAAAATAATAAACTTGTTCATATTATTTGCGTATATGAAATAGCATTGTATTTCTAACAAGTTATAAAATTCTTTATTATTAAGTAAGTGTAGATTTTTTTTAAACTAGCTTTTGTCTACAAACTAGCTCTTATTGAACAAGCAATTAAGTTAGTTATCTTTATAAGAGTAGAAAACAATTTACTATAGAAAAAAAATATTAGTACTTCACTTTTACATAAAAGATCTTCGAAATACAGTTAACTATGATTTAATAAAAGACTTAACGGATTTTTCGCTATTAATTTAGTTTACAATGTTCCCGACGTTTCGGATACTTTGCAGGATTCATGGTCAAAGGCAGACTGAGGTGTTGTTCGTCTCTGTGTATCTTTTCCTGCTGCTCAAAAGTAACTTTAATTGTATCTAAAGTTTAGCGCAGACTTTCTTGCCGAAACGTCACCATATAGCCTATGATCCTGTGTTGGTTTTCAATACTGTAAGTCCCACGGACAGTTAATAATGGCTTACTAATCAAATTCTGTTAAACACATTCTCAAAGAAAGATGTTCCATGATGAATGATAGAACATAATTTTGCCTCAGAATTAATGTATTTAACACAGAAAAAAGTCAATTACTTCATAGTCCTGTCCCAGTGAATCTAGCGGGATACATACGCTTCCTTCAGTACTTTAGGCAATATCTAGTATGTGTACCATATTTTGATATACATCTTTTTTTGATGGTAAATTATCTTTGCATACGAAAATATTTTATGCTAGTATCAAGATTCTGATCTGGCCAACAATACGCCTGACACTTCAGTCTTCTAAAACTACGATTGCTCAAATAAGTTTGAAACGTCGCGATGTTTATTCAATATAGCATTTAAGCTCATTCATAATTATTTTAACAATTTATTTAATAATATCTAGTATTCGCATGAATACAAAATGAATAATATGAACTTATATTTCCGGCGTGCATTTGCTGATTTTTTTCAAAGTAAATATTTGCTTAATCAATTAACTTAATCTGTTTGTTATTAAATTTGGTATACACTAGATCGATTCATTTAATTTCTAAAATTTTCAATATACGGATAACAATTTAATTCCAAAAATATTGCAAAGGTTTTATTTTATTAAATAACATAAAAAAATCGGAGAAGTACATCACGGTAAAATCTTAGCATTCTATATTAATGATAACTAATTGTCGCAGTAGCACGCCCCCTTGAAGTTTCTATCTCATTTTTTTTTTGATGGCATTCCTCTACTTGGGATTTAGACCTGCATAATATTGGCATGTAGTAGTGATTCCACACTCCACGTAATCGTTTAACAATATCCCTTTTGAGGCAGAAGAGAAAAAAGGAGGCTTTTCTCAAATCAAAGATTAGTTCAATACATATAAAATGAAATGCCCGTTTCTTGAAATGAGTGTCGGATGTAACACTTCTATCGCTCAATAAAATTTCCTTGACTTTCACAACATTTTGTTATATGACTGACGTTGATGGACGGCGCAACGCCTTTAGTCTTCTGTGGTCGTTCTCCCTACTCCAAATTGAGAAGCCCACCTTGCGACAGTGAAAAACGGAACAGCAGAATCACCGAATCGCAATAAATCTCTTGCATCGTCATCCTTTTTTAAACTGTGGTATTTAATAACGACTTGCATTTCGTTTTTATTCATTTTTGAGAACACATTCCGACGGAGCGAATGAATGACTTCATTTAGAAAAAAGAAACAAGTATTTTTTCTTTTCCAATATTACAAACATCTGAGCTATCCCTGATAGTCTTTTTTTTCTTGCCAAAGAGTATACATTTATGGATGTCGTTCACACAATTTTTTGATCCCTCCGTTATATAAATAAAAACACTTGGCCAAAAAGAAAATCACAATTTAAGAATGGCTTTTAGACTATATTAATTAACTTATATAAAAAGAGTAAAATGAGATGTCTAATAGTAAAAATTGTTTTATATTATATTAGGATTATAATATCAATAGGATCAGAACATATATTTTATAGCATAATGTCAAAACAATCACAAATTCAAATAATCGTCGTGATTTAATTTCAATTATAGCTTTAAAACGTCGAATCCTTGTTTCTGTAAAGTTTTTACGACGTTCCTTGGCAATTAATCTTCAAGTTTTATAGAAGCAGCGGGAAGAGTAATTGGATTTACTACGGTATTTCCAACAAAGTGCTGTTATTACATGTAACATATTGTTTAGGTCTTTTACTTTAAAATACTCTTTGTAGTAATTAAAAAGCCTTTTTAAATTACAAAATTTTGAAAGAGTCTTCTTGATATATTCCTCTTGCTTAGCTTTCGTATTCATTTATTATTTAATAGCAGACAAAGTAACTAGTTATTTACTTTGCCTGCTTACCAAAACTAAAAGTGGCTTAAAGTTTTTTTTAATATAATGTAACGACGAAACTAGTAAAACATTCATCTGATGGTGAGTGATACGCCCTGTCTATTGGAAATCATCACATGATGATGATGATGATGATGCTGATGATGACCCATTAATCACGCTGGCCACGGCGCCTTTCATACCAGAAAGTAGTCATATTTTTACACAACTGGTATGTGGTATAAATACGCTCTGTAAAAAAAATTGTGATTCTCCTGTACCTTATAAAAGCTGTGATAGCAATTCCGAAAACGAAAATAATATCATATTTCTGAAAAATACTATTACTAGTTACCTCCGACTAGCCAATGGTTACCTCAAAAATAATATTGGCTTTTTAAAATGAACAAAGATTTACCTGCCAATGCTTAGAAAATTACAATATAACTGACTTTAAAAGATACTACAACTATCAATACTACTTGACCAATAACTAGCTCATTCATTTACTAGTGTACAAAAATACAGATAGCACTCGTGCTATTATCTCCTAAAAACTTAATGTTAGAGGAAGTTTGTACTTTTTGTGGTTTTTTTCATTTTTATTAACAAAAAAGGAAAGAATTCAACTTAATTGTAAACAGATAACGTAATAGCAATGTTCAATTTTTTTTAATAGATCTATAAAGATATATCTTGTATTCACCGAAATTCATCTACTATACCAATGTAAAAATTGAAAAAACCGCTCTTAATCACAATCACGAAGAAAATAAACTATGTCATTATAGCGCAGTCTATAAATCAATCCGTAGTTAGGTTAAAAATGGGTCAAGTAGATTTGCTGTAAAATTATTAGAGTTGTCAAGGTGATTGGCATATATACAGTGCCGTATTCATAGAAAAGCCACGTAATCAAAAGGAAGTAAAAACTAATGAGCACCGTGCATGCACGATGTAAGTCGTTACATAGAAATAACCTGAACACGTGCGAATATAGGTCAGACACAACACAGGTACGGTATTACATCAAAAAAATTGACACGTATATTTAAAATATACCTTTATTCTATCTAGAAGAAAATCGGAATCATATATATATGGAATCATTACAAAATATAATTGCTTTTCTTGACTGCACGGGAACCCTATAACAAGCTTTTTATTACACATGGATGCTCAACTTAGAGATAAAGCTTTGTCGAAATACAAGATCTGTAAAATCAAGTCAAAGTCGAAATATCTTTATTCAGTTCAGTTCAGTTCTTTGGCTTAATGGCGTTTTGTTATAGATTTCGCCAACGTGAAGTTTTTCGATTAGACTCTGCTATATGTAACAGGCTTCGTAAATGAACAAGGTCACAGTTAATAACTAAGAATTCATTATGTGCTGAGATAATCCAATATCTTTATTATTAAGGAAGCACTACACTTTCTTATTGATTTTCAAATAACTGCTGATTTGGAGATGTAAGCTTCAGGACCAGCTCAGGAGGAGGAAAAAGCGGTTCAAAAACATAAATTTTATAATCTGCAGCGAACAGATCGTAACCAGGGTGTGTAAACAATTAAGTAGACAGTGCAGCAATATTTTAATATTATCGTCCGGCCAATAGACACCTTTATAAACAGAAACATTTCTTTACAACCTTTTTCTAATTTATAAACAGAAGAAACTTAAATATCAAGAAGAGAAGAAACTTAAATACCAGATGTATTTATGTATTTAAAGGCCAATTTTAAAGTCTAATACTGCTATAACAAAGGCCCTCCATATTGTTTGGAACATAAATTGCCGTTTGGCTCTTGGCGACGGAAACCTATTAGAACTTTTACGTGTTGACGCACTTGAAATGCAATATGTCATATATTGCATTGTTATTTGTACTATCCAAACACTTGGATTTTATAATAGTCAACCATTAAACATTAACTGCTCGGCAAGTAGTTTTGGCATGCTTGTTTAGAAACCGGAGATCGTGGGTTTCAATCCTGCATGGATTCAAATATGTTTCTAAGTGGCTTCCTAGTAGGCATTACGGGATGAAGGAAGAGGGAGTTGACATGAGTTTGCACATACAACTTGTGCATTATAATATCCCCTGCATAGTTGGCTGATCTCTGACATAGTTTAGCAGCCGTAATTGAAATCGGCTCGGCTATTAAGCTTCAGCTTACCTTCAAATTATTTGATATATTCACAGTGTCTTAGGCTACCCTTAGTTGGTATTATGTTAGCATTTTGGCCAACTTCCCAAAAAAAGGAGGTACCCAATCCGGAGCGTAAGTTTTTTTTTTATATAATGCTATCTCGTTGCTCCTATTCCTACTTAGCTTCATATTGTTCCCATTTTCATAATAATTTGTGATAAGTAGTTTGATAAATATTTGGAAAATAAAAAAAATTACGGCACCAAAAATCACAACCTCATCCGATTAAATTACAAACGCTCCCAAAACCGTAAACCTTACACAAAAAGTATATTTTACATAATTGTACTACTTAAATTGGTCTACAATAAAGGCCGCAATAGCATATATCCATGTTTTGAGAATAACCCACAATAATAATTTTATGTAAACATTTTTAAAAAGTGCGATCACGGACATTCAAAGCTTATTTAAGATAATACAGTTTCCGTTCACATAATAGTTATTGCACCTAAGAAAACTTCTTGTTTTAATGTACATAAAACGTGCCGTAGGCGATATTTTGATGAAATGAATACCTTGAAAGTTGTCAGAGATTGAAAATGCAGTGGCAGAAAAGGAGACGCAGTTTCGTACAGCAAGCACGTTGTTATCTGCTTATATTGCGTAAAATAGATACATGCTGTTAGAAGTCGGTCATATTTTGTTATTAAAATTTTACTAGTTAATATAATATTGAATGTTGTATTACACACTTCAGCCAACGGTTAAGTTTATATTCCATAGTAAAGTTAATTTTAGCAGACACAAACGCAGTAAATGGTCCGAAGGTAAGGGCGTTTCTTTACTTCATTACAATTCCTGATTCAGGAAATCCCGACTTCAAACAATTGCTTAAACAGTTTGGGCAAAGTCTACACCGAGCGAATCAAGACAATCAGTTCACGAACAACACAAACAAAGTACAACAAATTCAACGTCGTTTCTAAACTAAGCAAGTAATAGATCTGATATATATTCCGACTTATACTTACATATATACACAACATGATAGTGTGCCTTTAATACTTATTATATTAAAACCCTATAAAAATGTTCGTGTGATAGCAAATTATGAAATTGATGTTAATTTTCTTTATTATTTTAAGATTTTCTTCAAGCATTGGGTATAAAATATTCAAAGCAATAAAGATTGTTAATATGTAATTAAAGGGCACGACAATGCGTATAATGAATTTTGCTGCTGACACAGCAATACTATCATAAGTTATGAAAACATAATCATCATCATCATCATCAGCCTGTGATAGTCCACTGCTGGACATAGGCCTCCCCTAATACACCCCCATCCATTAGGCGGTTTTTGGAACGTATCCCATCACGCTGGTCCAATGCGGGTTAGTGGGTGGACCTGACTTTTACATGCCGATCCAACGCATGGATCATCTTACTTTTCAGACAATTGGGTGATCGGCCCAAATTGCCCTAACCAACTAGGAAACAACAATGAAAATTTGTTGAGATCTCGCAGGATTCGAACCCACGACCTCCGGTTTCTAAAGCACACGCCCATACCACTAGGCTACGGAGGCAGTCTGAAAACATAAACGGTATTAAAATTTCTTTTCCGCCATAAAGAAAGTTATGGGTGTTTATAAGAAATGTCGCTACCGAATGTGTAACAATAACAACCGGAACGCGACACAATTTTTTATTAGAACTGTATGATGTGCTCTAGTATTGATTCCATTATTTTTTTTATAATAAAAACGTCTGATTCTACTATTCATATTGTTACAAAGGGTCCCAGATCCCAGATTTCTTTCTTTCCTATTTTGAGGTAAGGTTTTAGGTAAGGTATACCTACTTATTAATAATCTCCTTTTTTAGTAGCTTACAATAAACTAAACGCCTTTTTGATCATATAATTTTTTTGTTGAAATCACCTACAATATGTGCTGCGTAAAAAAATTAGAACAATTCCAATCGGTGAAATTGATATTTTTAACTGTAATCAAGAAAGCTGTAGCTTTGGCAAAATTTAATTAAAAGTATGTTTGCCAGGTTAAGAAAAGTAATCACTAGGTAACCTAGTACTTCAGTTCAAGGTCAGACCACAATTAGCTTAATCACGTACGTCCTAGACGTGTTCCTTTACCGCAATTGCCCAATCCATCAGCCCAAACCCTACAAATGGAGCAGGCAATCTGTTTGCACGTTACCACAGACAAACTCTCAACAGCTCTAATTATACACACTTAAATCAATTATTTCGAACAACACACGTTACGGCAAGGTAACCTTTTGTTGTTAAATCTCCCAAACTGTATAACTATTCGTACATACCGTTGTTTCGTTTATATCCTATCTTATCTACTAATATAATTTAAAAGTATATGAAATTTACTTTGTTCGAGGTAAATGACGTCAGAAAGCAGCAAAATTTATATTATTTTATAATTATTAACGGATTGCTCGTGGTGCAATACAAGTTTGATGATATGGGTTTACGTTCTTTGGAAAAGATGGGGAGTCCAATTTCTTTAACACCTCCAAATATCAATGTAATGCGACATCAGAAAAAGAAGCAATTAATAGTATTTCACACTAATCTTTTCAACGCAAATGGTTGTGGATTATTAGTATGTGGGTTTGTGTTAAATGTATCTTTATTTTAGCATGCATTCTGTACTTTGTGTGTCTTTCTTAAGAACTTATTTGAGTTTACAATTTTCAGTGATAGTAATCGATGACGTAAATAGGCAGTATATTTGCAGTGATGCACTATTTTTACTTCGTTTTAAAATTAATTTTTATATAAAGTTAATTAACATCATACATCTTACAGCAGGGACAAAATGAACAACGTATGCACTTCATAAATACATTTAGATTTTGCCAATTCAATGGCATTTAGAGTATATGCTAAGACAATGAATAGATCAAACGACCGGTCTATATTCGACACAAAGGGGCGAACAACTGACCTCAAAGGGGTATTTGATCTAGATCGGGTCAGCTAGCCGTAAAAATACCTTGAATCGAATTCATTTGCGCCATTTCCATTATAAAGAGTGAACTTTGCGTGTGCATAGTAAGGGCAAACTAATCGCTATTTTCAGTTAATGCTATTATACTAATACTATTTGTTTGCTTTACAAACCAAAACTTCCAACTGGTTTAAGGCGAAATGGACGAAATAATAATCGATTACTCGACGCCTTCTCAAATAATATCGTAATATGGTATAACGAGGTATTTTTGTGTTATGCCTATTTCTACAGATTTTTCTAATGATATAAAATATTATATGTATTTTTCAAAACAATTAAATATTCTATCCACACACGAATAACACAGTTTTGTCTTAATTACGGCCTACAACAGTGAAACTCATTTTTAGGCAAAATTGTTTTTTGAAGTTATACTTCTTTAGGCGCGTTATGAAAAATTATGAGAGTGAAATTTTAAGATGCGCGCGCACCTGTGACACAAAATTAACAGTTTATAATGAAAACGGTGAAATGGACCTTATTACATAGTGATAAGGTTGATTTTTGTGTAGTGATAATGGAGTTGTCGTTTTTTATTTGCGATAGTTGTTGCATAATGTGCTCTATGAGTTAAGATTAAGGTTCGTTTTTGGTTGCGTTTATTTTTGAAGTTATTCTTCTTTAGGCGCGTTATGAAAAATGATGAGAGTGAAATTTTAAGATGCGCGCGCACACCACCTGACACAAAATTAACAGTATGAAGCCGTCTGCTTAATATATATATATATATATATATATATTATTAATTATATATTATTATATTATTTAAATTTATATTAAATATATTATTATATAAATATATTAATTTTTAATGATGCCAAAGAAGTATAACTTCACGCGCGTACATTACACATATTACAGTACACGCACCCATTTTTTTTCTTTTTTGGGTGATACACTGATTTTGGTGACCCTCCAACTTTTCGATACCATTTTTGTACTTTGCTTCAAAATAGGTCTCAGTTTCGGCGATCACCTTCATTCTACGAAAATTTCTTCCCAGCGAGCATTCTTTTGAGATCTGAAAAGAAGAAGTAGTTACTGGGGGCCAGATCTTGATACGGATGACGAGGCAGCAATTCGAAGCCTAATTTATGGATTTTGCTTACAACTTTGTGAAGCAGCAATTTCTTTATCTTTAAATGCAGCCCTATTTTGCCGATTTCTTCCTTCAAACGGCTCAATGACGCTAAATGATAGCGGCTAATGATGGTCCTTCCTTTTCTAGGTCATCAATCAAAACTAGTCCATGCGCATCCCAAAACACAGACGTCATAACCTTGCCAGCCGATTGTTGGGTTTTCCACGTTTAAAGCGAATTCATGGTGTGCAGTTCACTGCAATGACTGAAGATTAGACTTTGTAGTGGAATGATGGAGCTATGTCTTATCCATTGTCGCATATCGTCGCAAAAACTAGGATTTATTGCGCTCGATATATACATGCATCTTTTGAGAGTTAGGGCTAATTAAAAACATATGGATTAAATTCTAGTTGCACCATCTATGTGTCAGACTAGGAACTTTTCAATTGACCTAATACATATACAATTATTGCTAGTCTTGGGCCTTAAAGATACTATTCGTGTGAGATCATTTGCTACTGAAGCAATGTGTAAGACATTACTATAGACGTTGCTTCATTGGTCTTTTGATTCTCATCATCATCATCATCATCATCATCATCAGCCTGTGATAGTCCACTGCTGGACATAGGCCTCCCCTAATACACCTCTATCCATTAGAGGGTTTTTGGACCGTATCCCACCACGCTGGTCCAATGCGGGTTGGTGGGTGGACCGACTTTTTCATGCCCATCCGACGCATGGATCAACTAACTTTTCAGACAATTGGGTGATCGGCCCAAATTGCCCTAACCAACTAGGAAACAACAATGAAAATTTGTTGAGTCCCCGCAGGATTCGAACCCACGACCTCCGGTTTCTAAGCCACACGCCTATACCACTAGGCTACGGAGGCAGTTTTAATTCTAGTGTAAACATAAGATTTTTCTGTTAATGGATTATTCGTGGGAGCGTGAAATTGTCTGTAATAAGATTATTAATGTTTCCGATGAGCATGTACAAAGACAAGAAAGAAAGAAAATTAAAAAAAAAAACTCGAATCATAGGTGCCTAAAGGATGCTAAATCTTAAGTTATATTTTTAAATCATCCTTGACGCATCTTTTTATCTTTTTTCGCGTTTCATTTAAAACTATTGACTACACTGATAGATCGAGATATATTAAATTTAATTAAAAACGCAACGTTCATATTTATTTATTTATCATATCCATACAAATGAAATTACCATTTTTGCTATTAATTAACTAAATCTATGCATATTACTTTTATGTTTGTAATACATTTAACTTTTGTTCCTTAAATAATTGTCCTTTTTAAATAGTATATAATATAGTCTGCGAGCGCATATATCTATGTTTTAAGAATGACCTACAAAAGCCATTTTAATGTGAAACATAGTTAAATTGCAACATGGATTTAAAATTGCCTTAAATCCTTCATTCTATGTGCATAAAACGTGTCATTCATGACATTTTCATTAAATAAATACCTTAAAAGATATTAGAGCTTAAAATGCGATGACAGAAATTGCAAGCCAATTTCTTACATAGAGCACGTTGTTACCTGCTTATATTACACAAATTACTTATACGGCATTTGTAGTCGGTCATATTTTTTTATAAAATTTCACTTCAATCATTTAAAACAGAGCACGTGTGTTATTATTTTCATAGTTACAATTATTAATCCGTATTAATTTGCCTTTTAAATGACGTCGAAAACCAACGTTAAAATACTATATTACAAACTTTAGTGAAATCAACGCAGCTTAAGCCGAACATCGCTAACGACGTCGCCTCGCTAATGACCCAAACAAAGTAGTCAAATATTTTGACAACGACGGAAAGACAATTTGGAGCGGACCACCCTCGATCCGCTAATTAATAATTATTGCTTATCCCTGACGCCCCAATTAGCGATTCCTCCGTGGCACTAGCTGAACCAATAATAAACTGACGAAGATTTTTCGACAGGGATCTGAAAAGCCTAAAAAGTGTTATACTGTCGAGAAGACGAGCAAAATCTTTAGACTATATTACAAAATTATTTAAGACCTAATTTTATTTAACTTAACTGTTCTAGATAATTTAAAAGTAAATCAATTTATTCTTGTACATTAAATGGGCTTGGGTAGGGCATCGAAAACATTTATTTGCATAAAAGAAAATGATATTAAAAAAAATCAAAAGAGATGAGTTATGAAACAACTTAGTTATAAGTATGCTTTAAATAAGCAATTAAACCTTTTGAAGCCAGATGGCGTTGTTTTAATGTCGGAATACTAAAGATAAAAGTGTTTGTTAACAAAAATGTTCTTATAGCAAAAAATATCATGTTGCTCCTACTATTGCTTTATTACTTATATCAAAGCGGTAGATAATAGTCACGATACATACATCTAAATATCTAATCAGCATTAGAAAAGTTATACCATATTAATAAATTATCCATTCCCAAATATGCAAACAATATTTCACGCTCAGAATACGCGAGATTTCCGCATGCATAACTCACTCTCGTATCTCGACTAAATGAACGCCGAATAACTCCGTGCCGAGATTTCGCTAACATTTTCGCCTGTTTAATCGATATGCCGATAAACGTTGAGATGTCGGCATTTGCATAACCCATCTCGCTTAAGATACTTTCGTATTACGCGAACGAATCGGTTTTCGCTTGAATTTAATGGCGTTAGAATTTGCGGATAGAATTTATGAGGTAAACGCTGCAAACGTTGTAATGGGAAAAGAAAATTGTATTGTAGTTATATAATAAAAAAATACTTTAAGCATCTTTCATAACGTGATAGTATTCGAAGTACACTAAAGGATAGTATAATATAAATATATATAGTAGAATGTAAATATTCCAAAACAACATTGTCACTTAGGGATGTCTAGTGATTAATGATACTTTATTAACCACTTCGAAGTCAAAAACTTTTGATTATTTTTCAATTACGAAAACACTTGATTTGCAACTTGCTAATTTTACCTATTGTAGAACAACATGTTGTAAAGAATAATGCATTTTATTTTCTTATTGTAATGTGTAATAACTGATGTATGGACTTGCGCTTTAGATTCTGGAGTTTGAATCCAGCGGGTACTTAACACCTTTTGTTAATGTTTCTATGCGTCGAATGGACGTATAAAAATCGATCTCAACCCAGTCATGTCGTTTACCCGTCCTATGGACTCTGAGAGTGAATAAAGAAGGAGTGCAACTGTGTTGGCGCGTACACTTGAGCTATATAATATTTCTTGCGTAGATAGCTGATCAATAGCATAGATGGACCGCAGTAAAATCATTATGAGAGACATTATTATTACAATCCATACCAATTTTATAAATGGGAACGTAACTCTGTTTGGCCGTCTGTCTTTATCGTCTAAACCATTTAACCTATTTTAATGAAGTTCGGCACATGAATTCGTCATGATTTAAAATAAAATAATAAAAGTTTCTGTTTAATTATAGCCATATTCAATTAAGACACCTTATTGACATTACGTTCCAATACACCTCGCTATTGCACATTGAAAAAGTCACAGGTACCAGTGGGTTATATTGTTGTGCTCCTGGAGTTTCAATTAATTCTTTTATGTTGAATACTTCAAGAATTCGCCTCGAGAACTACGAACAGTGGTGCGCCGTGGACGCTGTGACGCAAGGCTGTGCCGGATCTCCAGCTGCCTGTAGAGCGGCTGTAGTTGCTGTGCTAGGAACACAACTGCGTGCTGCCTGTGCCTGCAGGGGAACGGATTTCGCACAGCTATACGACTGCCTCGGCTGGCAGCGGCTGTTGTGGCTCAACCCATGTGTCGGTAAGTATCAAACAATCGAGTATGTATTATTGCGTCTTTAGCTTACCATATGGGTGTGCTCTTAACAAATAAGTTCGCGTAACCTGCCTATGTAATCTAGAAAATAGGTCTTAACGTCAAATAAAGAGGATTCAAACGTGATTTTGCACAGTTGTCTCGGTTGTCAGCCGTTGTTGTGGCTTAAGCTCTTGTGTCGGTGAGAGGTAAACTATACTACGAGTTTTTATTTAAAGCTCCCGTAGCTTTGAATATAGATCTGCGCTATACAAATGCGAGGTGTATTTGAATCCTGCAGCCTGTTTTATGGTCTAAATTGTATGTTCGCAATTGCTTTAGTTGTGTTCAATTGTCCAATGGCAATCTTAAATAAGATTCATAATTTTTTTTATTTCAGTTGAATCTCAACACGATTATCACGTGAAGACCTACGGATCGCTTTTAACAACGACGCCTTTCGACAACGGCATCCGCTACATAACCGTACCGCCGGAGCCAGCGATCCACCACCGGACTACCACTCACCATCACCGCCACACCACTCAGCACGGAATCTCCCAAATTGAGCACAAGCAAGAGCAGCAAGTATGTCTAAGACTTACAAATCTTCTGTTTCTTTCAATGTTTTGTAATATTTTTTAATTTTTTTATCTTCTTCAAGTTTTAGGTAAATTCTATATATAAAACTTTGAACAGTGTTTTTACGACTTTTCAAACCAAAAGTAATAGACATCTTTAGGAGTTAGAAAATATCTAACTCCTAAAAATGTCTTCTACTTATCAATTCAAAACTTAATAGTTTTATTTATTATTGAGAGAAATACCGCGTGCTATTTAAAAAAAATAATTATAATGCAAACTAATGTAAATTACAATATAATAATTACTTGATTTTATCAATCCGCTAACGAATTTATTAAAAACATATTTATTTTTTTCAATTATAATCTTTCTAAATATATATAATTTGAACCATGGAATAATGTATACTTATAGCATTTAAATAATTTAAATATTTTCATTATTTACTTTAAATAATAATATCTATCGAAGGCTTTTTTGAAAACTATTGATTCCATAATATAAAGTTAAATTGAACACACTCATTCTACTTCTTAAAGGAAAACCGCGAGGTGCTCAGTCCAATTACGACCATGTCTGAGCAAACAGTAGGACCGAATGAAGTCGGCCAGATATCCGAGCCGGTAGTTGAAACGACCACCGAGACAACTACCGTTGCAACGACCACGACCACTACCACCAGCACGACCACAACCACCACTACGACCACCACCACGACCACCCCGAAACCGACCACTACTTTGGAGCCAACAAAGTACTGCATTGTGAAGAAACCGGAGAGCGATGATCAGGCGCAGTACATCAAAATGGGGGAGACGAGGAGGGTAAGATAAGATAAATTTTATGATATAATTGCTTAAGTATGAAATTTACCTTTTAAGCTGTCAGCGAACGAAGATTTAAATATAATTTTTTTAATGTAATAACTCACAGTCAGACTCTTCCCAATTTTTAACGGCATTTAATGATTAGTGCTGTCTAGATCATCAAAACAACTAAGTACCGCAATGTTAATAATTTAGTACCGCAATGTTAATAGTTAATAATAAATGTTAACTTTTTTAACTATACCTTGTAATAAACGTGGTTTTAGCAACTAACTTTTTGAACTTTTTACAGAATAAAAAAAATGTGTATTGATACACCCTATGTATCTTAATATTAACTAAAAATCACTTATTACATTAAAAGCCATGGAAAACTCAGAGTATCTCTATTTATGTATTTTTTGTTGCAATGCAGCTCAGTTCCGTCGATTTACTTTGCATTTATAATTTATTTAGATATTCCGGTATAACTTCAACATAAATTTCTCTTTTCAGCTTTACCGATCGGCGGAACTTGCGGAGTGTACCGACTTGTGCGTTTGCGAATCTTCCCTTCAGGTGTCCTGCAAGGTGGCTTGTGTACCCCGGGCCCCTTGTTCGTCACGCCTTGCGCATTACTCCCATGCCGCTCCTGCATATCAGGCTTACAGGGGAAGGTGTTACTGCTACTCTGGTTCTTTCATCTGCATGAGACCCAACCCAGGTAAACATCTAAATGTTTCATTGAATTTTCAATTAATGTCATTGAGTCTAAGCGTCTACTGTGTAATATTGCCTCTACAAATTTATCTTAACAAATTGATCCTTTTCAAAAGACCTTGTCCACTAAGAGTAATAATTGAGTTGTTTGTAATACATTAGTACTAAAATCAAAACATATTAAAAGTGTGAGGCTTTACAACGTAATTATTTTATTTAATAAGAATATAGTATTTAAACCCATCAAATTAAATACTATTTTGTGTATACGCATTATTATGCGTTCTTACGGCTAGATGCCACTATCCTGCTCAGAGTGTATATGGATTAGAACCATATTATAAAATAAATAACGCTCAGGTATCATACACACACTGACTTACGAACAGTAATACAATTTCATATAATTTTAGTTAGTACTAATTAGTAAATTTCTTATGAGGTCTAGACTATAAATATGTAATTTTATCCGGTTCAAATTGTTCATGCAGTTATTAAATCAAATATTGTAAGTTTTTGGATTAACAGAAGAAATTTCTATAACAATATTTCTAACTCACAAATCAGACTGATTTTGCAGCAATATCCATCCGAAGGTTATCAACAAGTTGTATACATTTTAGGAGAATATAAGCTTCCCGAAGGAGTCTACCTTCTGCTTGGCTTTAGTGCAGTAGATGAGGCTTTACTTCGGCCACACACAGGTCTTGGTGCTGAAGACGCGGTTAGGCTGTTACAGCAATATATGCACGTGGTTCATCCTGACGATGTAAGTTTTGTCAAGTATTAAATTCATTATGAAAACGTAAGACACATATACAGAAGAAAATAACTGTTTAAAATCGTTACAAAATTAGAAGACGATAAGATTAATTATCGCATCTTTTAGTCAGCGCTATTTTGTTACGAGTTATGTTTGTTCTTAGTAAAACCAATAGTAACCGTTGTCAAAATATATGATTTATACACATTGACACTTATAATATCTGGGTATTTTTAAAGAACTCTTTGAGTGGTTAAATATTAAACTATCGCCGAGCAAAGTAAGACAATACCAAATTATAAAGTGAAACGTTACATCGTTTGGTCAATCACAAGGGTAAATATTTGGGATTAAAGAATAATGGTGACCAGATTTTCTTAGACCAATGCAATCTAAAAAAGATTTTCATTATATTAATTTCAAATATTTCAAAAATCTACTATAAAGATATAATTGTTTAATTCCACATATTATTTGGTTTCGGATATAGTTATCAAGTTGCATATAAATCCGATTACAAATTTCCATTAAGTCCGATACTAAGTGTTCAGCATGAACCGACATACTGATTTGAATAAAAATTATAAATAATTGCAACTTGTTATTTCAGACTAATTGCACGCTGACTTTGTTTAACATCAGCAATGAGAACGTCATCATATCGGCCAGCGTTCCCCCTCGTCAACAGGAGATACTCAAAGAGTCTGGTGAGGACTTGCTGGATAAAGAAAAGGTACAACATACTTTAAACTTATATGAATTTAAATCGTTTTAGGTTATGTTAATTTAGCTTTGAGGTTGTTTTAGTTAATTTAAAGTTGATTCAACAATATTGAAAGCTAAAACTTTGTGTTTCAATCATAGGTGCGTTTTTATACATATTAAGAATATATTGACCAACAGCTAAAACTATTAAACATTCTCGCCATTTTAAATCATGAATCAAATTCGTACTTCTATTCAATCATTTGCCGTTACTTTATTCAGATGGCTGTTTTGTAATTTACAATGTTTATTTCCGACAGACGCGCGAAGAATGTGTCATTATTGCGCCTTGAATTAGTTTCATAACTTATTGGCTGAGTTTGTTCAAACATAGAAGCGGTGTGTAGCATGCCGAATTTAAGACTAATTGTAAAAGAGAGAAATAATTTATATTATAAAATGGTCGCGCCTTTATTTTTAAGCAAATCTAAATAAAAAAAAATAATTTTGAATTTATAGAGAGTTGGCCTTCAGAAAGCGCAATAATAATATAAAATAATTTTTTGCAACATTTCAGGAGGCGTGCATTGATGTACTGAAAGTCGTCAAATCGCGTATCAATTCCCAACACGAGGATATCTCTTCACACCTTCTGCTGTCCATATTCAAGATCGCCGAAGTGGACGTGGTATATCCAACACCACCCAGCTCTTCAGCAGTCGCCAACTGGCCGGATAGAAATATATACACATTTATAATCCTTATCCTCATCATACAAAATTTCAAACAATCTGTCCAATTCTTAATTTCTATCACGTTCGTCATCAACTTATTCAATTGGGTCACGAATTTTTCCGATTGCGCTATTGATCCTTTGAATTTACCAAGGGTTGTTCCTTTAAATATAGAGAGTTATATTTTAAATGATAAAATCGACTATCTATCTATTTTTGAGTACTACAAAGAATTTATCGATACTAGCGGAGTACGTAATGTAAATTATGATAAAACGCACGGTGCACTCGCTTTAGACCACGCACATGGTATTAGGTACACAGAAAATTATATAGACGATGTAAAAGATATATATGTAAATAGTTATAAAGAAACGAAACATATCAATGAAGCTGTGAGTATTACAATATTTACTTATTATAATAAACTTGTTGTCGATGCAATTATACTTAAATATTTTTCTAGAAATGTGTATTACGAAATTGAGTCTACTATTAATAATGGGTCTAAGATGCTTTTTGGTGAATTCGCTTTTGGTAACATCACGTCCTTCTCACATGGAGTTGTAAAATCCGATAGAATAGGACTGAATCTAGTAGTAGTTTGAAGACTGAGATGATTAACTAAACATATCATAGTTAAGTGTTCTATCGTTTTATTTTCGACTTAGAACTGGTGCTTGTAGGTCGATTTTAAAGGCTGGGTTTTTTGTAAATAAGTACTACGCCTTTACACTACTAGACGTCTGGTTTATATTCGATATAGTTAGATGTTTTGTTTTGTAGCGATGCGTACGTGTCAAGCTTTTAGAACCTGTTTCTTCAGTGTGGGTATTTTTCAAGTCTATGCTATCCAAACATAGTTCAGTGGTGGATCCTTGAGGAAAACATAAGCGTGTATAAGTTATTTTAAATAAGGTTACTCATATACGATCATCATCTTTATCTGAAATAAAGAAATATAGTTTCTTTAGATGAAATTCCCAGATAAAGATATAAATTATCTAAAACCTTGCCGTTACCGATGTTGCCATAACATCTAACTAATGTTTAACGCGTAATCGGAAATCACTTATCAAACTTTGGGGTTTGTCAAATAAAAATTGAAACGATACTCATTCAAAAAGAAAACAATGATGAAGTAAATTTTAATTACTTTTTTATATGGGAGAAAAATTACAAAAAAGTCTTTTACAATGTACTAAAGGCAATCATTCCCCAAAATCATGTAACCAGAGAAAACAGCACTAGTAATAATAGCACAAGGACATTTAATCTGCCACTGAAATCTATATTTGAATTATTTTCTCCTGGCATTAGTCCTATTAATAGCACCAATAGGAAATTATGGGATGTTTTGCGAATAAAAGTAGTACGTGTAGCGTTATTCTTTCAGTTAGAAAAATAAAGTTAAAATACGCGATTGCACTATTAGGTGTAATCATTGATTGTCATACAGCAACTTTATGCTTAATATTAAACGAAGGATTACTCCATATATCATCTAGTATTGGGTCTAAAGCAAAGTAAAATTATAATTTGTAAAGGGAATATAATACACTATGGCAGAAACAGATATGTTAATTTTATTCTTATATATTTTTTATGCTTTTTACGCAGCCTTATTTCATTGTTAAAAAAATTATCACGTACATAAAATATCAAGGTAAAAGTATCGTTCGGTTCAGTTTTTTTACAAAAGAAAAGTGATCAAAAATTTATGAGTCAAAACTAGATTAATGTACTATATTTTTTATTTTATTACGCATAAAGTTGCTGCTTGACATTTGTAGTAATAGTGTAGTTAGGGCAACACTTAGGTAAACGTTCGTTCCGAAACATTACGTGTAAAAGGGTATGTAATGTATGGAAATGGTAAAGAAAGAAGCTTTAATTTGAAGTAGACGGTGTTCTTGTGTTCTAAAAAGTGTAAATCGACGGTAGCGCCATTCTTTAGAATATCTATACGTGTTATTGTGTAAATGTTTTAGATTCGATGTTAACGCATTGTAGATTACTTGGTATTTTTAATTATCATTTATTTAGTTTTTTATACGCTTTAGTGACAATCTCTATGATGCGTTATCTATGTAAATGAAATTTATGTTTAATTGTGAAATCTAATACATATCAAACTTGCTTTAGGATAATTTAGATATTAAATTATTTAGCGAATCGATGTTAGCATTCTGAGAAATTATTTATATAATGTAATACTTTAATTATTTTTATGCACAAATATGTGCTTATAACACGATTTTAGAATTAATTTAAAATTTTATACTTTACCTTTAAACGACATTAATGTTATACTTACATACAAACATATCATAAATTACAATTTTTCTTACTTATACTAACCAATGGGTAATCTGTATTTGCACAAAGTGCTTAATATCTTATATTACTGCCATCATAAATATATTATAATTAATATCATATTTATAACAAAAAAGCGAAAAATTATTATCATAATATATATTGTACGATTTGAATAAGTAATTTTATATTTGTGCAAACGCGTCCACTTTGCAAAAAAATTAAGTTTTAAAAAAAAAAACCCAAGATACATTTAATTACTACTTTGTATCATCATTGTAAAAAAAATATTTAGGAAAATTGTTTAAGTAATAGCTGGTTGAGTTCTTACTTTGTATGCATTATTTTTATATTTTATACCTATATGGAGATTTCTGAACGCAAAAAATGGAAAACTCCTATAAATAAAATAAATTATTACAAATTTTATTTTAGTGATATGTAGTGACGAAATATTGTAACATATTATGCAAAATATTTTCGAGCTTTCATTCTTGTGCGATAGAGAGCGCTAATAGCGCTAATTCAAATTAATAATTTTTGTGCAAAATAAACCTTTATGTAATTATCGATATCCACAAAGCTTTTTAAAATGTTAACGTGCTACGATTATGTTTTCGATTTAATTTTCAAGTAAAAAAATATATTCAGGTTCTTTTAAAACTTCTACCACTAATGTAATAAGCAAAATTGATTCTAACGATACATATCAAAGAAGCTCAATTTTATACCTATAATATTTCTAGCATTAGATGTTGCAAAGCAAGATGGCGTAAATGTAGATTAGAATATAGAAAGTATATAGATATAATGGTAACTTAAAATATAGGAAAACGTTTAATGTTGATATGCAACTTAATTGTGTTGTAGAAAAATTGTTGTGGTGTTCTTAATGACTGCTATACATGTTTATCTTCTACACCTGAATAACAATATCATTTTAATTTACCTAACCTATATATTGGGTGTAAATGACAGTATAGAACAAATATAAATGTAATTATAACCTATGATTTTCATTACTTATATAAATAACAGTGTATTTACTTGTATGCTTTGATATTATGCATTTATTCTATATTTTTTATAGTTACATGATTATTTACGTATTTATCTTTATAGGAATTGATCCTTCTCAATGTTTTATGTACAAAAATCCTGTTCACGTTTATGCAAATGTAAATACATATTAAATGATGTTATTATTTTCTATAAGTAATTTAATATGAAATCTTTAAGGCACTGATTTAAAAAAACTTAATTACTTTTTGTTATAATATGGACACAAACATTCCGGAAAACATTTGGCCATTACAGTAATTGTGCTTAAAAATTAAAAGTTTGATGAAAAAACACTTCGTATCAAATCTATTTAGACCTAAATATTCTTGTAACCAAACGCCTGCTTGGAGTGTTGCCTCATATTCTCGTAAAATAAAAAATAAATCACTGTAATATTTATATAGAAGACGTTTAATTCTTGAAATTATTTCTAGTATACGACCTTAGAACATATAATATTGTTGTTGATGTGACTTAATTGTTATGTTATGCTATATAATTTATTTGTACTCTTTCTTATTAAAATGTGGCTTACTTATAATGTGGTTACTGATGTGTTAGGACTTCTAACTGTTGCAGTGACAGTCTAGCCTCTACTACTATAGGAATACACTATAAACTCGAATGTAGAGAAATTTAATATCGATTTGGAATGACGGAATACGGATCTAGAATTTAACCACATTTTTAAAAATATAAAACCATACCATATTCAGGGTAAAAATAAAAGACATTTTTTTAAATATCTTCTATAATGATGTATTAACACAAAACTGAATACATACAAGGTTAATGCAACAAAACGTCAAAATTAAGAAAATTATAATCGACTTTACAGTAATACATTTCAAATAATATATTATCCGCACCTAAATGATAAATAAATTTAATGTATTCTATACAACTTAATTACTAATACTCATAGTATCCGAAATTTTTCTACAGTCCGTCTCGTCCAATAATATATCACAAATTTCCAAACCGATATTGAAATTTATTCTTGAATTGTGAATACACAGCACCGTAGTGTTACGCGTAACTGAGCTTCTAAAGAGTAAATTGTTTTATACACTATTATAACATAAATATCTAATAATATCATATTATGTATCCACTGTCCCTCGCGAGGTGATTCTGTCATCTTTTTGTTGTAGCTAAATAAACGGGTTCGTATGAAAATACCGTTTGTTTCATTTTTCCTCTTATTATTAATCATGTGCTTGTACTGAACACCGATAACTTTTGCTAATGCAGTTGACAAAGCACGTAATCCAAAAAAAATATTAGGCTATGCATTACTACAATTTCGTACCCTAGTAACATGTATTTTTCCGAGCTTAGATCTGTAGGTATATGAAAAAAAAAACAAGATTTAATCAGTCTATGTTAAATTCTCACAACAGATTTTTGGATATTCTACAACATACATACATACATCATCAGCCTGAAATAGTCACTGCTGGACATAGGCCTCCCTAATACACCCCTATCCATTAGAGGGTTTTGGACCGTATCCCACCACGCTGGTCCAATGCGGGTTGGTGGGTGGACCGACTTTTATCTGCATGGATCATCTAACTTTTCAGACAATTGGGTGATCGGCCCAAATTGCCCTAACCGACTAGGAAACAACAATGAAAATTTGTTGAGTCCGCAGGATTCGAACCCACGACCTCCGGTTTCTAAGCCACACGCCTATACCACTAGGCTACGGACCACCACCACATTACGGATACCACTAGGATATTCTACAAAGGGTACACATAAAACCGCTAGAATTATCATCACATAAACCAGTTAAAGTTGAGAGTAGGCCTGTTTAAGAATCGAAAGAAAATTTCTACGGCTCTGGTAAAGACAATATCTGCCCTGGACCAATACTATCTGTATTGGAACGAACTGCTTCAAGCTGAACGCTGAGTAGTTACTGACAAACCATTAACTCTATCTTCTAGGGTAGACTCGACTAAGCAGACTTGAGTATTCCATCTAACGCTTACTAATTATTATAATTTGTTACAAAGAATGATTACATTTTTTTTTTGACGACATTCGCAAATTGGCCGGTGTGGGCTGGATGAGAATAGCCGAAGATCGGAAGCGGTGGCGTCCATTTGAGGACGCCTATGTCCAGCAGTGGACTGACACAGGTTGATGATAATGATGATGATGATTCAAGATTCAAAAATGTGGATAAATGCAATTGAGTTCATTTCAATTTACTTTCTTAACAGGAATTCAGTGATACATCTCACTAAGTATACTTTACTCGTTTTGCTATTAAAGTAGAGGCAAAATAAAAATAAATGATGGAATGGTTATAACGTAGTGCAATTAATAAGTTTGTAGGTTAAAAAACTTGAGACGTAATCCTTCAACATTACTATCCATGCACACAATATTAAGAACTTGAGGGTGGTTCCAATTTTGTTCAAGTTTTACTGGAGCTATAAAAATTAATGTATGGCCAGCGCAGATCGTAAATACCATGTAACCACTTTCGGAAAATCTTTAACTTCAATTTATAGTTTAATTGTTTTATTAATGTTAGTCAAGCTTATCATTTAGGAATTACAAAATTTAGTTTTTAATAAGTAATCATACAAATAGGCTTTATTTTATATCAACATGTAACATATTTTATCAAGTTTCCATCCAGTAAACATGAAATTAATTTTGTTTGTTTATATGTTTATTTCGCATTTATAACATTGGAGTAATTGTTATTAGCAAAATGTTAAGTCCGCACGAAATGGGGATATATGCGATTTTGACCAATTTATTTTTTTTATTAATAGGTGCATCCGATATAAGGCATGCTTAGCTTTTTTAAATTAAAAAAATATTGTGGTAGTAACTTATTGCAATAAACACGGTTTTTTAAAGCAAAGTTTTATAGGAAAGAATATAAATGAGTACTTGTCCAAAATTTTATGTGTTAGTAACTACCCTCGATAATTTTAAATAATGATAACTGTCGAGTTGCCCAAAATAATTAAAGTAGAAAATGCTAAATAATTTAACACCATCTAATAGATAAGTTATATAAAAAAAGTCATGAATAAAGAAAAGAAAGTTTATTATATCTTTTAAAAACTGTTTAAACACATCAGTACAAATGAAATCAGTCTTAAATGGTACAGCCAATTAAAAAAATAAGTAAAAATAAATGCCCTTAAATTAAAAAAAACTTAACCTAAGCCTTTTTCATTTCTTTTTGGTCGCTGGTGCCTTCACTTTGGTCCTTGATCTCCTTTCGTACGGGGCCAGTTTGGGCGATCGGCACACTTCTTTCACCCTTGATGGATTCTGGAACTTTTCTCGGTGCAGTAATCGTTAAAACGCCGTCCGAAGACAGTTTAGATTCTACCGTCTCTGGTAAAGTGCCCTCGGGTAATGCGTACCTTCGCACAAACTGCCGCGAGACGAAGCCGTGGTCGTCCTTTTTCTCCTCATGTTTACCTTCAACCACAACGTACCCGTTGGCGGTTTTTACGGATATATCTTCAGGGGCGAAATGTTGAACGTCCAGGTTGATCTGAAATTTGTCCGCGTCAGATTTGATGCTGGATCCGAAGTCCCTCGCCGCAGCGGCTAAGTGACGCCATGGCCTGTAGTACTGCCTGTTGACCAACGGTCCCGCGGCAACCGATAACAAATCGTCGGGAGTCAAAGCCAAACCGAAATGCTGATCCATAAGATGACGTGGCGCTCTGAAGCCGAAATCGTCGAACAAGTAAGGTAGGAGAGACATTTTTCTTGCTGTAAGTAGTAGCTTGTTTAAACGAAGAACTCGCTAGCTCGTATTGTATTCGAATGACGGTCCGCACTCTGATCGCTCTTTATATATGCTACAACGCCATCTAGTATCAAGTAGATTCTTCTAGATTCTTTATAACAGCTACAGGGGCTGTTAATGTTGAGGCCCGCATTATAGGTTACAAATTTTGGAAATGTCTATTAAAAATATTTTTCGATCTATTAAATATTATGTTAAAACGCAAAAAAAAATGTGTATGAATAAAAATACGATAAATATCTTTTTAGAAAAATGTCAGATAAAATTTAATTTGATGATAAAAATATCACCAAATCAATAGGTTATATTTCATGCGTTTTTTAAAAATATGTTTACGTATTTTTAAAACTTCACAATTCGTTTTAATTTTATTTTGTGAATCTAATAAAATTTTGGTTATCGGATCTAAAATAACAAAACTAAGAATGTACACGACCCCAGCTTTAAGCGCCACTGAATATCGCAAGGCTGATCAATGATTCGTCGCTTGGCGTTTCTCGAAGCGTCTGGAACGTTCATAGATGGCGTTCTTCTCGTTACAGTTGCGCGAATGTTCTGGAACTTGGGGTAGGTCATAATAGAATGCCAATGATTTTTGTTTGCATAATGCAGTTAAAATATACTGTAGTAAATTTCTAAATGTATTTTCAACATGCATAGGTTTAATTATTTTGAGTGAACGTTTAATAATGAGTTTAAATTGCAATAATAAATTCAATCTTAACATATTGTAAATAAGTTTTTATGTACCTACATTTTAGTTTAAAAGAGTAATTTAGCTATAAATTTGAATTTTAAGATAAAAAACAAAAATAAACCCATAAATATGTCAAAAGATGATGAAATAAAACAGATAAAGATTACTCTACAACGTCTAACTCTCTTCTACTTCTTAAAATTTTAACAGGAAAGGACTCACGAAATTGAACCAATTTTTTAAGATTAAAGGATAAAAGATTTTTGAATTTTAAACAAATCGCATACAATTTGAGAGACAAAATTATACCAGCGATTTGAAGGGACTTGACATATAATATTGGTATATTTTATACATATCTATTTGTTATGATTTGGTATCATAAATAGATTATTTGATTGTTTCTATTTCTATACTTGGAAATTTTAGCATAGAACTTATCGATTCGTGCAATATTTATTTTTATTATAATCAGGGTAATTTTATCAAATATGTCAGGTTAATACGAGGTTTATGTAAACGGTTTAGTGCCAAAATTTTTGATAATTTTTTTGTATATCTTTCACTTTGGCACTATTTTTTAAAAAAAGTCAAGTTACAAGACAGCAAATTTAGGTGAATAATAATTAATGACTATTTTTTTACATTTAACGCTCTAATAAGTATAAACCTAAATAGATCGTTGCTTCTGTTTTGTTTCCTTTGTAGTTTAAAACACAGCTCTTAAATAACAAGGAGTCATACACTCTTATCAAACGACACAATATTGTTTGCATAGCTCTCACAGGATATTTCTCGAATATTTGTTTATTACTTTTGAGTTATTACAGTTAGTTTAAAAAATATACTAAACAAATTTTCAATTGATATTAAGCCCTTCGAACTGGTATGTAAGAATGCTTGGTTGCAATAATACTCGTAAAATAATAGAAATGCAACTTTAATGCGTCTCCTCCTCTCTGTGTAAGTAAAATTTTCTTATCTGTAACAATTTGGCTAGTCCCAGAGCAACATTCATTATAGAATGTCTAGACATAATGGCTTTTAAGGAGTTAGATCTCAATGCTAAGCAGTCTAGTGTCTAGGCAGATTTTAATTAAAGCCAATGCGGATATATTTCAACTCGATATATTACTTGTCCGCATTTTTCTTTAGATAGCCAATAAATTATAAAATAGCAGTGCGGTTGAAAATAATCTTAATCTTGGAAATATTATGCCTTAACGCAAAATCGTGTACACTAACTATAATTCATAAAACAATATTATCGTAGAAAAAGTTTAATAAATGAAAATAAAATAGATTAGTAATTAACAATAATAACTTTGCTGAATATATTTTTAAAAACAAGATATCAAAGATAAAGTCGAAATAAATAATGCTTTAGATGTTTCTGGTAACTTTTTAACGATTTTCAAATCTTGATGGGTAAGTTAATTTAATCCATAATGATTTGCCAGTAATGCAATGCATCAAATTGAAGAAGTTTCGAAGGTAAAAAAAAGTAGTTATTTTTCACTACACTCATACTATTTTCATTGAATGTAGTAGTATAAGCAGAGGACATTCACCTTACTGTAAGCGATACGTCCCGCCCCAGTTATTGTTGAAACAGCAAACTACAAATCTGATTAAGACTAAGACTTGGACGATACTTATCGTTAGTTACAGTAATTATTTTGTAGTCTAAACCCAATCCAATGTTTGTGAAAATTGCAGCGATTCGGGTAGGTAGATAAACAAATTTAAAGAAATTGAAGTCTAAACTACCGCCACTACATATTAATATATTTAAATTTAGTCAGTTATAAATAAAAAAAACTATTTAACATAATATTTATATTATATTGTTCTTGCAATACATTCGTGTTCCTTTATATAAGTTTTATATGTTGACAAAAAATGTAAAATACATTTGTTAAAAAAACCTACTTAGTTGAGATGCCTACTTGTCATATAATTATATTTTATTTTAACAGAAAGCAGAATACTTAACACTAATAGTTTTTATGTCTGCACCTCTTTGTACATATATAACGTTGATGTATATTATAATTATACACATTATATTACATACCCATTACATTTATGTTATTGCTTTAAATAAATATATCAGAAAAAGATTAGAAAAAAAAACAAAAATTACAGAGACTAATCGAAGTCATTATTTCTCAGTCTTATTTTAAAACTACTCAAAAAGTCTTTATATAACCATGAATCAAAATCTATACAATTTACAAGTATTTACTATATTCGTTCATTTAGTCCCATATAAAGAAAACGCTAGAAATGTTATTGAATCATTGTTTACATTCTAGAACGGCAGCCGGCACATTCACGAAATTTCGATCGCGTCGACATTGATACGTCAACGCGTTATGCTATCATGTGTGTGTAACGTCGCGAAGCGTCTGCATAAATATCTCAATTCGAGAAGTTTCTACTGAGTACTAGATGGCGTTGTCGTCGGGTATATAAACCGACGCCGGCCCGCGGTTCAGCCAAGATTTGAATCATACAAGCGAAGCGAAACGCGAGTGTTCGAGGTATCGAGCGATCAGTTTTCAGTTCCACTTTATAAAAAGCGATATAATAAAATTGAAAAATGTCTCTGCTACCGTACGTTTTGGGTTATGACTGGTCTCGTCCCAGCCGTCTTTTAGATCAAGACTTCGGTTTGGCGCTGACACCCGACGACCTTCTTACGGCCGCTGTGAGTCCCGTCCTGTCGCGGGACTATTTTAGACCATGGAGGCAACTGGCGGCAGCTGCTCGTGATGTTGGTTCCAGCATCAAGGCTGACAAAGACAAATTCCAAGTTAATTTAGACGTGCAGCATTTTGCCCCTGAAGAGATCACCGTGAAGACGGCTAATGGCTACATTGTCGTGGAGGGAAAGCACGAGGAGAAGAAGGATGAGCACGGATTCATCTCCCGTCAATTCGTGCGTCGCTACGCTTTGCCGGAAGGGTGTCAAGCAGAGACCGTTCAGTCTAGGCTTTCGTCCGACGGAGTGCTGACTATCGTTGCTCCAAGACAGCAGCAGGCGGCTTTAAAGGATGAACGGGCTGTTCCTATCCAACAAACAGGACCTGTTCGCAAGGAGATCAAGGATGGTAGCCAGGAAGAAGCCAAGCAGTAATATTTAACCGTCGTCACTACCAAATAATTTCATGTAAGCAGCAAGACTGATAAATTAGTATTTTTGATTTGTAAATTTGTTAATACTTAATAAATCATGCCCTTTTTTTTCGAAGTGTTTGTTTTATTTCTTTTTTCTATTCATAATGCTTTATATTTTTCTACATTATATTATATTGAAGTGTTGGTGTAATACTTTAAAAAAAACGAAATTAATCGAAAATACCTGTGAAATCGAACTATTAACAAAGCTTGCAGCCGAATCGGTGTAAAATATTTTTTAATTCAACGTTTTTGTCTCTTTAATTAAGAATAAAAGACAATTCATGTACCTTCGTGTAAGAAACAGTTTCATTGTTATTATTTATTAAACATTTTACCTCAACAAATGCAAAGCATTGCTCTCTGTTTTGTTTTCTTAAAATTGTACTCGGTAATAAATTACATTTTTATGCTGCTTAATGTTGCTATCTTAACTTACCGTTTTAAGTCTAACATTTCATATACCTGTTTGGTGCATATGCAATTACTGGACTTTTCCTCGTTAAAGTTTATTACGGTGACAAAAGTATACATTACTTGCCAATTTTGGCAAGATTTGTTGTAAAGAACTAGCTTCGCGTGGTAATATTATAGAAATAAAATTGTTTGATTGTTTTTCTAAAAAAGAAGCTTAAGTTACTCTCAGTATCATCAGCTCATTTCCAGTAAAGTCCCGCCAAAAACGGACAAGCCATTCAAAAGATAAGCAAGAAAAAACAGACAGGCGGACAAAAAAATTATAAAATTTTGTTTTGTTATATATCATAATAAACGGTTGCTAAAATATAACAAACAGACAATCAAATTTTACATGTCTGTTTAGTTTATGCTTATCCAATTTACGCCTTCACCAATTTTTTAAAATTTTGTAACCGTTTATGTAACAACAAAATTATGTTGATTTTGTGTACCAAATAATAAATAGATATTATGTAAATATCACAACCCATTTCAATAAAGGAGCACACACGGCTGTAATAATTCTTCAATGTGAACACTAAAAATATACCCCCATTACTTTGGCATATGCGTGTACGCAAAAATATTTCTGAAGTAAATTTTATTCAAATCTTTTACTATACAGAGTTGTTAAATAAAGCAATATTTTACATAATAAAAAGTTTGTGTGAACATAGTAGGCAACAAAGCATATCATCGTCGTTTTTATACTTTTGTTTATCATTTTTTATAAAGGGTTTAAAATTTTTTTTTGCAAATTCTCAAGAGTCTAAAAATCATAACATTTAATAATTTTCCTTGAAAACATAAATTCGTATTATATTATAATAATTTCCTACTAAGTAATATTATAAATAATTTGGTTCTATATAAAAACCAAAGCTTTTGTGTACTGTCAATAATTTTCATTGTCATTTTGACGCCGCGATACCCTAGATTTAATTTAATACTATATATTAATTCTTCAGTTAATTACTTATTACTATGTTAAAAAGACATTAATTTAAAAGTTTATTATTATGTTTCTAAATCCATTAAAGTGCGTCGCCTTATTACCGAAGATATGTGCTGCTGTACGACAAACAAGAAGTTTGAGGCCACAAATAAAAATTAGCAAAGAGCAATTTCAAATAAGCATGGATGTTAGCGCATTTAAAAAGGACGAACTTGTCGTGAAAGCTGTACCCGAATACGTTGTGATTGAAGGTAAATTGGAAAGAAGGACTAAACAGGGTCACGTGATCAGACGTTTCGTGAGGAAATTTCGATTACCCGATGGCTGCAATCCAGCCACGATGAAGTCTGAGCTGACACCTGATGGAATGCTGACGATTAAAGCAATGCGGAAAGTTCTCAATCCTAATACACCATGCGAAACCATGATACCTATTTCATTTACCGGCCCCAGAAAAGATCAAAACCAATCACTTATACCGATCAAAGATACTAAAAATATAAAGAAGTGCGATACAAAACCAAAGAAATAATTTTGGACCATATCTAATTATATTCGATACCATAATATCATTATTTATAATGCAATTCGTCATCGTTACGTACAGCGACCATCTAATTCTCGTTTAAATATAGCAATGCTAAATTATCATAATGGTTAATCATCTAAAAATAGACCTGCATTTCCCGTTGCACTCCACGTCAGCTGTGTATTTATAGCAGTTTGCGCTTATATACTCTGTGCCCAGCGTCTAGAACGTTCCCGACGTTTCGCGCGAAATTAAAGTATATAAAGAGCGCGCACGCCGTCCAATCTTTTAAATAAACACTACTGCTTGAACCAAACGTCCACGAAATGTCTCTTATCCCGTACCTATTTGATTACGATGCACCACAATGGCCTCGCCGGCTTCTAGACCAGAACTTCGGACTGACCCTCAGTCCTCAAGGGCTACTGTCAGCTAACACCAACCCTCTCCATCGCTTGAAGTTTTGGTGGCCTCAAAGCAACGAGTCCTCGATCAAATTCGACAAGGACAAGTGGCAGATCAACGTAGACGTGCAGCACTTCGCACCGGACGAGCTCACGGTCAAGACAGCGAACGGGTTCATAGTAATCGAAGGGAAACACGAAGAGAGAAAGGACGAGCATGGATTTATATCCAGGCAGTTTGTCAGGCGCTTTAAGATGCCGGACGATATAAATCCAGATGCTATTGAGTCGAGACTCTCGTCAGATGGCGTGCTTTCAGTGGTCGGTCCCGCCAAAATCACAATGTTGGCGGGGGAACGTGTCGTGCCCATTTCTCACACCGGGCCTGTTAGGAAGGAAATTCAATCTGACATAACCAATCCGGAAAAGGAAGAGTAGTAATTATTACATAATTGATACCGTGACTGGTTTAATATCGACTGATTTTTAATAGACTATAATTTTTTTATAGTGCTGTTGTTACCTGCGTGTGACTTTTGTTGTGATATTTTTTGGTTTCGATTGTGAATATACAGTTTGAAAATGATTTTTTATTTTTTTATTTGCACATACAATCCGAAGTTTTATCAAAGTTCTTATAAAGCGAACTTAGATATCTAACTTAAAGATTTTAGATAACAATAAAAATAATATTCACTTTTTCTGCAATGCTGCATACACGTTTTTTTTTTTATTTTATTTTTATTGTTTATTATTTTAATTAAATAAAATTTTATATTTAAGAATTATGAGCAAATAATTTTACTTCGACTTGGTATTGGAAAAAGTATTTTTGCTTTTTGCCATCAATGTACTGTAACTAATTTTAGGACAATAACTAGCGGAAAATTCCTTTAAAACTTGTTATGGTAAAATACAAGTGGAATTTTAACAAAAAAAATATGACCGACTTCGAACAGCATATAACTACAACACAACGACAGTGACAACGTGCCCTCTAGAGATCAAATTCGTTAGGAATATCAATGCAGATCCCTTATGTATAAATAATTTAAACCTTAACTTTGTACTGCATATATAATTATACTTGTGCTGCAAGCTTTCCTATCCAGTTTACGTATCGTTCAATGCGTTGTGACTTATAAATGTCATGATGATCACACTTTGAAGTATGCTTGCTAACTAAACTGAATTATTATTTTAGCAAATACATTAACTTTTATGTTAACTCACACTATATCTCTTTCAATGAGTTTTGAATATGCCTGATTGCAATTTATAACAATGTTTTACATTGAATTGTGGGTTACTCTTAAAACATAGATATGCATATCAAATCCACTAATTTACGGATTTTTCGCGTTACTTAAATAAATTTATTTCCGACGTTTCGGATTCTTTTCAGCATCCATGATTACGGGCAGACTGAAGGCAGATTTCGAAACGTCGGGAATAAATATATTTAAGTAACGCGGAAAATCCGTAAATTAGTGGATTTGATATGTATAATAATCGCGTAAATATAAGAAATATATATAATAGATATGCATTCGCATACTATATTATAGATCTACTTTATTAGATATACTTTAACTCAATCGTTTACGGTTTCGGCAGCGTTTGCAATTTTATCGCACGAGGTTGTGATTTTTGGTGCCGAATTTTTAAATGAAACTACCATAAAATTATTTTTAAAAATGGGACCAGATGACTGATAATACTTATCATTTAAAATAAGAATGAACAAAATCAGAGCCCTAGTAGCAAAGCAACGAGGTAACATATACATAAAAATATTAAAACGTATGCACCAAATTCAGTTCCTCCTTATTTTGGAAAGTTGGTCAAAAACTAGCACCTATAACCTGATTAATATTTGAATGGTTATTTAAGTGTAGATCTAAGAATTTAAGGTAAAAAGATACAAATGCTCATCTTTCGTCTCCGATTGTTAATGAGTCATATTTTTGTAAAAATCTAATCATCATCATCATCATCAGCCTTTGATAGTCCACTGCTGGACATAGGCCTCCCCTAATACACCCCTATCCATTAGGGGTTTTAGGGAAGGCCTATGTCCGGCCCAAACTGTCCTAACCAACTAGGAAACAACAACGAAAATTTGTTGAGTTCAAATTGAATTTTTTTCAATTGAATTGAATTCGAACCCACGACCTCCGGTTTCTAAAGCAAATGCCAATACCACTATGCTACGGAGGCAGTTCGAACATATAAAAATCTAATATGTAACGTTTTTGTACAAGTTAACCATTGAGTTCCTCTGTAACCTATTTCCCAAAAGAAAGAGGTACTTAATAACGGAGTGGATATTTTTCTCGAACGTTTTAAGAACAACCCAAAATACCCATTTAAATATGTAAAACTTAAAGTTACAACAGGGCATATTCCAACCTTATTTAAGGTAACATAGTGTAAGTTCATAAGAAAGTTAACACTAAAAATAACTCTATGTGCATAAAACGAGTTATACATGATATTTTGATTAAATGAATACTTTAAAATATATTAGAGCAGTGATAGCGAACCAATGGCACGCGACACAATGTTATGGGCACTACATGAAGAGCGAACGCAAGTAATCCCTGTGGTACGGAATATTTGCATAGTTTGTTTTTGCATAACATCATAGTAGTAAATTAGGTTTATATAATTGTATTCTAGAGTTTATTTGAGTTTTATATATGATTTTAACTATTATTTAATATGGCTAGTTCAGCAAAAAAACAAAAAGTTCAAGATTGTAAGAGTATCAGAGAATTTCAAAATTGGTGGACAGATAAATATGGCATGATTAATAAAGGCGACAAAGCAGTGTGTGTTTTATGTTCTCGAACAGTGGTTTGTAGAACATCACAAATTTGTAAGTCAAAAGCGAACCAGAGCAAATAGAATTAATTGCAAGTGCATTGAAAGACAGAAATATTCAGTCAACGTCTATGGTAAAATATGTTGGCAAAATTTGCCTTACGAGTGCAGCAAGTTACGCGGCTGCAAATGCCATTGTTTGACAAAAACTTTTCAAGACGGAGAGTTTTTGAAGGAAGCCTGGTTAGCATGCGCACCATCTCTTTTTGATGATTTCCATACTAAAGATAAGATCATTCAGCTCATCAAAGAGACTTCTCTGTCCAGAAACACAATAAAAGAAAGAATCTTAAAACTGTCTGAAAATGTAACAGATCAACAAAAAAATAACATTAGCTCTGCTTCTTTTATATCGTTATTTATATCTTGACGAAAGCACTGACGTCACTAAATCTGCACGCTTAGCTGTTTTTGTTCGATATTGCGTTGGAAACGTCATTAAGGAAGAATTAATTGCTATAAAATCGTTGCTAACAACTACAAAGGGCACTGATATTTGTACGGCTGTTAAAAGTTCACTTGCTAAAAAGGAAATTGATTAGAAAAAAATTGTTTCCCTAACAACTGATGGTGCTTCAAGTATGGTCGGTAAAAAAAATGGTTTTATAAGTTTATATCAAACAAACGTAGGCCATTCGATTCTTGAATTCCATTGCATCATTCATCAACAAGCCTTGTGTGCTGAGAGTGGTTTAACATCTCTTGATGGAATAGTCATCATCTTAATGGTGATAGTGACAAAATAGTCAACCTCATCTCGTCGCAAGCTTTAAACAAGCGAAAGTTTGATGCTTTTAGATGAATAAACTCTGTACAATGGCTTACTTATGTACAATAATGTTCGCTGGCTTAGCCGGTGGAATGTACTTCAAAGATTTGTTGATTGCTTGGAAGAAATTACACTGTTTCTACAAAATGAGCGAAAAGTTGAAGAATATCCGCAGCTATTGGATGTTATGTGGCTGTTCAAAATTGATGTTTTACTGACATATGTAACATTTAAATGAGTTAAACATGAAACTTCAGCATAAATAAATACAATTATTATCATGATAGATCTATTCGTGCTTTTGAGGCTAAACTGCAAATTTTCGAAACGATATCATCAAAGAAACTACAATTATTTTTCAAATTTGAAAAATATATAAGATTTAGAAACATAATGTAAAGCAGACGAAGATCAAGTTATGAACAATTTACTTTTGATTGATGCTTCAATAAAGAATTTTCAGCGAGATTTTCCCAGTTCAAAGATTATCAAATACTCAAGTTTATTATGTACCTGATGAGCGTCATTTGATGAACTAATTTATACAATTCGATTTGAAATGCAGCTAATTGATTTCCAGTTCTATTTCAATATGGATTTAAAATTTATTGCAACAAGGAAGGACTTGAGTTAATAAAACAGAAAGATTTGACAAGTAATAATAAAATAGTGAAATCCTAAATCAAATTTTGGCAACGTGAAATGCGTTCATGACACAGTTTAATTGTTTAAAAAAGCGTGCATGCTATTTTAACATATTTTCATCAACTTGCATGCACTGTAGAGTCTTTATTTAGAGTTGAATAATATCAAAACTCGATTAGAAACCTCTGGCATATATCTTAGTTCACATACATGCTACTAAGGTAACATCTTACAAGCCTAACATATTTATTTATCCATCTAATCTACGCTATAGAAGTCACTTAATTTTGCTTAATAACCATGATTGCAAAATGTTCTACATTTTTTACGTAATAAAGTTGTATAACTTGATAGTATTTATTATTAATATTTATTCAATAATCACATAATCAAAATAACTTCATGGCACGTCTATGACCTCATCACAGGTTTCTTTAGAAAAATGGCACGTTGGTACGTTAAGGTTCGCCATCCCTGTATTAGAGATTTAAAATGCAATGGCGGAAACCGCAGTTTCTAACAGAGGGCACGTTGTCATCGGCCTATATTGCGCAAATGGTTATCATCATCATCATCATCATCAGCCTGTGATAGTCCACTGCTGGACATGGCTCCCCTAATACACCCTATCCATTAGAGGGTTTTTGGACCGTATCCCACGCTGGTCCAATGCGGGTTGGTGGGTGGACCGACTTTTCACATGCCCATCCGAAGTACGGATCATCTTACTTTTTAGACAAATGGCTAAAATGTGATCCGCTCAAATTGCCTAACCAACTATTGAAATATGAAAATTTGTTGAGTCCCCGCAGGATTCGAACCCACGACCTCCGGTTTCCAAGCCACACGCCTATACCACTAGGCTACGGAGGCAGTTCAAATGTTCAAATGGTTATATACTGGTTTATATACCTATATGGTATATTATCTATCTGAATAGGTTTTTAATAATATAAAAAAATACATTTATATTATAGGATGTTTAGAAATTTTTCTTATAAATTATGTTGGTGTAAACAGAATTCGGTCACAAAATATATACAATTCTATCCTAATATGATATCTTTAAATTGTCTTTGTTATGTAATGTTATATGGAATACATATAACATTTACACTCATGGTCTTTCGAAATTGTCGTGTATATACGTAAATATACACCAAATAATCGAAATCAATTATTTGGTGTATATTTACGTATATACACGACAATCTACAATGTGTGATGTTCTAAAAGAAGAAACCTAATTATATGATATAAACTTACCTACTACAATTTCCTCCTGCTGCCTCCATAGCCTAGTGTGCTTTAGAAACTGGAGGTCGTGGGTTCGAATTCTGCGGGGACTCAACAAATTTTCATTGTTGTTTCCTAGTTGGTTAGGCAATTTGCACATAGTTTTTTAAAGTGCTAACTTTCATATGAACTTACACTATGTTATATATTGGCGTTTGCTTTAGAAACTGGAGGTCGTGGGTTCGAATTCTGCGGGGACTCAACAAATTTTCATTGTTGTTTCCTAGTTGGTTAGGGCAATATGTGCCGATCACCCGATTGTCTGAAAAGTAAGATGATCCATGCGCGGATGGGCATGTAAAAAGTCGGTCCACCCACCAACCTGCATTGGACCAGCGTGGGATACGGTCCAAAACCCCCTAATGGATAGGGGTGTATTGGGGGAGGCCTATGTCCAGCTGTGGACTAGCACAGACTGATGATGATGATGGTGATGATGACTACAATTACCAAATATACTTATAAGCTATTTTTGAGACCATATACAGCGCTCTAAGCCTGTATTTGTTTTTTATTCTGACTTAAATCTAAATTTAATACTTTAAGGCCTTATAAGGGAAATGGCGATTTTATGGTAAAGCTCTATCGTGTGCATGTCAAAATAATTCAATAATCTTTGAAAGATTAACTATGAACTTCTGTTTTAATATATCGTATTGGCCATACTGCGTCTGCATCATCAGCAACAAGAATTGAATACATATTTATGCAGTTATCATATAATTTATTGCAAATGTCAAGTAATTTTCTTAAATTACAACTTGGTCTCAAATACATTATCACTTTTATGACTTTCCTCCACATCTGGTGTTTTTTCTGTTAACTTTTGAATTTTTCTTCATATTGTCCTCTATTTCTTGCAAGCTGCGTCCGCTAGTTTCGGGTAACAGGTAACACAATAATACCGCGTTAGCAACAGTGATCGTTGCAAAACCGAAGAAAAGAGCCTTCACTCCGAAGGCATCAACAATGCCGGGTGTAATTTTGACAACTACAAACAAGGCGAAGTAAGACGCGGCAGAACTCGCACCAGATCCCACACCCCTAAACTGGGATGGATACAACTCCGCAACGAAAGACCACGTAAATGTGACGATTGCACTACCCATAGACACGTATGCTACCAATAAAACGATAGAAAACCACCTCATCGTCGACAGATCCAGGTAAAGGAATCCCATTAAACAGTATATAATTGCACTTGCACTAAAGCTGCAGAACAGCAATGAGACCTTCCTAGGAACAAAGTTGACCAGGAAGAATACCACAGTTGAAGCAATAAGTCTGACGCAGTCCGCCGTGATCATAAGTGTGTAAGGAGCGAAGTCGTTAGGTATTAACAGACCTAAAATATCCTGCGCATAGAAAGTTAGGATGTTAGCACCGTTAAAATGAGTTCCTACTGATAGCAGCATTGTAAGGGCTAGTGGTTTAAGAAAGTCGCTGTTTAAATAATCCTTCATTGTCAACACGGTAGGCTTCTTTTTGTGTCCTTCCAAGATCAATTTTAACTCTTTCTCCGCACTGTCAGATTCGCCTCGGAACCATCTGAATATTTTTACGCCTTCCTCCACCTTGCCTTTTGTTATCAACCACAATGGACTCTCCTTTAAAAGTAGCGTTAGAATTAATGCTACGACACTAGGAGCGATGCAGATTAGGGAATTAGTCTTCCAATGGACGTAACTACCCAACGCATGATTGAGGACTATGCCTGACGTTAGAGTCAGTGATGGCGTGAACAACATTAGCCCACGATACTTTGGATTCGCTATTTCACCTAAATATACTAGTGATATCGGTCTGATGGCTCCGGAGCATATACCGGTCATGAATCTTCCCAGCAGCATCATCGGGTTGTTGAAGGCAAAAGCTTGAACCAGCCAACTGACCACGAAAGCGAACCCTAACAACGCGTGGCCAGTCTTACGGCCCAGTGCGTCTATAACGGAGCCCGCGAAAAAACTACCGAAGACCATAGACAGTGGTGTCATGGCGGCTGAAACAAAAAAAATTATATTTTTAACATGTAAAGGTAAATTGCCTATGTATTTTCTTTAATGAGTAAAGGAGACGAGGCGCGACGAGCAGGAGCGGAGGTACAACCTGCATGGACTACTATGAGGCTACAACTTTGCTTGCGTCCCATATATAATGTTATGTCTTATTTACTTAGTAAATAATGATATTCAAACCCTTTAAACCAGAAAACGGTAGAGCAATATACTGCTTTTACGACAGAAATAAGCTTTGGTATCCCCTCTGTCCGTAAAAAAGCCTAAACAAGTAGGGTAAGGAGAGATATTGGTATATAGTAATGTGGTGATAGTTTTAAAACACTTTTGATGACCGCGTTAGGAAGTTACAAGTGTAAACGGTATAAAACCTTTCACTCGCTCGGTAATTTGTCTCATCGTTTGGCGAACAAAGCAATTCGCTAATGCGGTCATACAAAAGTGTTTTAAAACTATCACACACATCACCAATATATCCTTACTCATATCCTAAATTTAGTAACAAAATAAGTTACAATAGTTTGGTATATAATTTTTAGACAGCATTTTCTTTTGCAATTTTCAATATTTAAGAACACTTTAAATACTATAATAGTTTAGACACTTACCAATCCATGATATGTAACGCTCGTCGTACGGAAAGTTCTCGTCTGTTTTAAGCTGTGGCAGCAGGACGGCGCTGAAACCGAACGCTATTCCAGCGCATAGCGACAGAATTCCCGATACACCGGTCACGATCACCTAAAAAAAACACGGAATCAGCTATGGTATAGCCAATTAAAAAAAAAAAAAAAAACCAAGTCTAATCAGTGGAAATTGAATATTTCAAAATCAAAGTCAATGGGCACTCCTATATAGTGTTAATTAGTGTAGTGTGTTTGTTTATATTTATTCCGAATCTAAGTTAGGTTCATCATCAGCCTGTGTTAATCCAATGGACACAGGCCAATTTTTCAGACAATTGAGATCGGCTCAAATTGCCCTAACCAACCAGAAAACAACGATAACACATAGTTGTTTCCCTGCGGAATTCGAACCCATGACTTCCGGTTTACAAAGCGAGGGCCAATATCGCTAGGCCATGGAGGCGGTCTAAATTGGCTTACTCAAATAATTTATATAATGCAGTTATGCGGATTATCGCAATTAATTTTTTTGAATTTATTTTAAATTTTCAACCAGTCAATCCGTCCCGTGACCCTAAATCGTAGGAATGGCCTAAAACGTTGGCTATAATTTTATGACACTTGTAAAGCAAACGCAATAAATTTCGTATAATTTTATAATTTATAATATGGCAAATTTTTTAATGGTTACATTTTATCGAATTATCAGTGAAACTTTGTAAAGCTGCTATTATGTTGATAAAGGAAAGATGTTCGTGTCCTAATGTATTTTATGACTTAACTTTTGTCTTCTTTTGTCAATACAATGTAATGTAACAATTGTTGTCGTATTGTCAATGTATATTTTTGTGCTTGTATATTATCATCACCATCTTCATCATCAGCCTGTGATAGTCCACTGCTATCCATTGCCTATCCTTTAGCGGGTTATGGACGTATCCCACCACGCTGGTCCAATGCGGGTTGTTGGGTCGACCGACTTTTTACATGCCCATCCGAAGCATGGATCATCTAACTTTTCAGTGATCAGGCCAAATTACCCTAACCAACTAGGAAACAGCAATGAAAATTTATTGAGTCCCCGCAGCATTCGAACCCACGATCTCCGGTTTCTAAAGCACACGCCCATCAAACACATATCACCGGTTCGGAAGAGGACGCCTTAGACCTGAGAATAACGAAGTTCTTTACTTCGTTGGGCTTTTTTTATTTTATTAAATGTATGTTTTTTAAGAATATAATAATAATATGTGAGCGTCGCAAGTCTGTACAGCTTGTTAATTGAACTTCAAACAATCGAAGGGGATCTTAAAATCATGTCAAGTTATGCAACATTCGAATAAAATTATCCTTAACGCTCGAATACTGTAATTGTGTATATATACCATAAACTTTCGGGCCGGTGATATACTTATCTACAAGATTGTTCTAGGATAATGCGTGAGGGAATAACACAAGGACATGAAAAATATTTCTGCATTTTATGTTCTATATAAAGATTCAACTATTGATTGAAACAATACGAACGGTATGTTATAACCGCAAGTAACAAATTGTAACGCATTAAATTTAAGGAGTGCATCAAAAGCAAGTAAATGGTTTACAAGGATTATTACTGGGTTTAATTACTAAAAGTTTTCATTAACATCTTACACCAAGTACTATAGTTTTCTATAAATCAAGAATGGAAAAGTTTGCATAATACCTCAGTTTTAACTTTTTACCGAATGCATTTTGTTTAATAAGCAATTTTACTTTAAAACCTATTAAAATTAAATAATATTCACGCTCTTTTATTTAACGTGGATAACGTTTAAGAAAAAAGTCTGAGAATCTAGCTGTAAATTATTTCACTTTTTGTTACAATATCATGATAATTACTTTATATAGTAATATACATAGGTATATAGTTTAAAGTCGAAATACTTTTAATACATATATTATACATTCACACATATGCAAAAGATTTTATCCAAGTGTTTTTGATATATTCTTAAGTCTATTGAAAACTAATTCCTAGCCATTTTTTTAAGTTTTATAGTTTGATGACACTCTCAATGGAAAATTACGCCGATTTATCATTCCATTTTACAAATATATACGACTCAATTCAATAAACATAAAATTATATTGAAATAAATTAATAAAATGGATGTATAAATTCATCGTGTTTTTTTAACGCGAGCGTTTCAATAATTTACGATAGCAGTTTGATAATATCTGTTGAATTTTTATTAGGATACAGGTAGTGGAGCGTTAGTCATACATATTTATTTGTTTTAACCAGCATTAGAATATTATAATAAGGTATTTAAAAGCCTTCCGGAAATTTCAATGTTAACCAATAAGTAAGTATGAAGAGTTTATGAAACAGCGGTGTTGAATTTATTTTACTCAATAATATTGCTTTAGAACTTCATAAAATGGTTTTACAGAGTCACTTAATTGAACATGACAGTACCTATTGTATGAAACTTTAATTAATATTTAATTGATTCGAAAACCAAAAACTCGACGTTATCATTTGTAGGAATTTTCCAGCCTGGTTTCTTTCTTAGAAGAAACCAATAACTTTTAAGACTTTTATGTAGGTTATATCTAAACTTGTTGCTTTGAAAATATCATAAAAAATATTATTTTCTTAATTGGATTACGTTCTTGAAATATTAATTAGACAAGATCAACTATTGCAAAAACATGTGTCAATTACCTGCTTGATTGTACACAAACGACTTTGAGATATCATTTTTTATTTTTAATACAGTGTCATTACACAATAATAGAAATTATTTAAATATTTAGTTTCACTAATGACACAACAAAACATATTTTCACCAATACTACACGATGTTATACAAACTTCACTTTATTTGGTACTTTTTGTATTTACTTATTTAAGTGAAAGTTATTTTTATTTACGAAATTTTTAACACAAAATCGTAAGGCGCCTTTGATCATATTAAATTACTAAACAAAGACGACAAGGCAACGCGGGAGTTCACATGTGAATGAAAAAATACTAGCTTACAAAAATATCCTCCTACATAAATGTTGTCGTAATTTACGGTTGCTATTCAAGTAAAGAAAAAACCAGTATACAAGTTTTTATATTTATATACAGACATTTCATAATATATTATTGACTTCGAAAACTTCTAAGGAATTAAAACTGGAACAAGCAAACAAAATCTAGTGCATATAATTAAAAATTGTTAAGCTAACTTAAGTCAGACAAAAGTATGAAGTTATTGCTACTATCGCAACAAAACAAGCAAGGGTTTTTTTGAATGAATGAAAATATATAATACATCTCTGCTCCGTTTATTGTAGAATTTTAATAAATTTGACAAACATGTAATACTATTTTTCTCTCGGTATTCTCCTAAAAATCTGATAGCTATATTAAACTTTATACCAATATTGGGATCTCAAAGTCAATGTATTCTCAGGACTTTTATCTTTATGATTAAGACTTTAGGTAAATTCACATAATTAAAATAATACTGTGACATTTTGTTTCCAAAAGGCTTTTGCTTAACATACTCCCGACCGGTTGTGTAAAGTTGAGAATCAAGATTTCTGCCGACGCATTAAAACTATCAAGTTCCTAGTTTAAACAATTCAATATGAATTTTATTTAACTTCATAGGGCTATTTAGATATTTTCACTTCTTTACGAGTTACTAAACGGCACTAACAAACATTATGTACTTTTATTGGTAATATAAATGAAAGCTTTTAATGGTGTTTTAACTGCCTGTCTAGTGGTATAGGATTGCGCTTTAGAAATTGGAGGTCGTGGGTTGCAATCCTGCAGGGACTCAGCTACTTTTCTAAGTCGTTTCCTAGTTGATTAGGGCAATGCGGGCTAATCGCCTGATTACCTGTAAAGATGATCCATGCGTCGGACGGGCAGAAAGCCGGCCCAGCTTTATTTCTCCGGTCGCGGTTTTGCGTCCCTACGGGCTTTGACAGAATAAAGGAATAGGGAGTGCGCGTTCACTTGTGTACTATAATATCTCCTCTAAGTTGGCTGATCTCTAGATAGATTGCCGTAGTCGTAATCGACTTGGGAGAACAATATAATTATGAAATAAAAAGAGATGTACATACATCAATTCGCTTTAAGACGCATTTTAAGGCTGTTAATAAAAATAAAAAAAAATATTTTACACTATATTAGGGCCAAAGCAGAATTGAAATGTAAATAGACAAAAGTGTCCATCCCTTATTTTCGTAGAAAGGTAAAAGATTATTGCTGTTACCCAACGTCAGAGGCAACGCGATATTTGTCCGACATGAGAGCTATGCTTCCGCACTTTATGTTACTCTGGTATATTGTTTCTAAAATTGATAATTTTTTTAATCATTTTATTATTTTAAAGCAACAAAAATCATATTTACACATAGAACGAACGTTAACTACGTTTAACGTCAAAGTCAATTGGCGCCAAAATACGGGCACTTTTATTGGTTAATCATAACTTACAGATTAAACATGGCTGCAGATTATAAATGAAAACGCGTTCACTTCTGGCGCCATTGCTGTTTTACATAGGGTTTTGTATATTTTTATTCTTTCTCTAAATTAACTAAGCTGTAGTTTATAGAAATACGATAATTTGTGGTGTAAATAATTATGATTGCCGCTCTAAACCTTTAAAATATAGCCTGGTACATGACATTAAATAGTGTTTATTGAAAAACAAAAAAACAAACCATCAGAAACGTATACTGAATTTTTTATACTGCTGAAGTCAATTGATAACAACTTTTACCATTTTTAAAATTCATATTGCACCATTTTCTGTAGGGTTGCATCATGTTTTGGTCACTTTGAATGTGAAATAATCGAATCCACTAAGGTACTTATATATATTATCTACTTTGTGTAGCATAATGTTTTAACATACAAATGGTAAGATTGTCTTTAAAAACAAGGTACTAACCTACTCAAAGTTTCAACATATACGTAAAAGGTTAGATCGTAATCGGTTAAGCGCAGCGCAGACTATACAAGCGTCTATATCAGAGACAAAAAAAAACTACAATTTCTGTAAAAAAGTCTAATGTGAAACCGAAGTATACAATACTCGTATTAAACGAATACCTATTGTTCGTTAAAGTTTAGCGGAAACCGATCAAAAATCTTTAAGTAACGGCGGCAGAGCAATTTCATCATCATCGTGTCATACATCAACAACACCCAACCTCCAACAAAGTGTCATACATCGCGTTTTTATAAATAAATTTTCACCGAGATTTCAATCTGTAAGTGTAAAACCATAAAACCATATGTGTGGCATGGCCATACTTTGTTTACATCAATTCCAAAATATTAAATCACGATTATAAAGTATTAAATCACGATTAAATCCGCAAAAATTTAATATTTATCCTATTTGAGATAGATTTTTAAAGATATTGAAGGACGATTTTTGATCGAAGGACGTAAATTCCCCCTGAATTATTAATCGAAGAAGGGTCGCAATCGCTGTACCAAAACTTAACATGTCCTAAGAAAATAAATATTGACAACACGTTATTAGTAGTCTCCAAGTACTGTGAAGTTTTATCAGTATATAAACTACGTCATGCGTAATAACGAGCTATGTGTACAAATTTTCACAGTACAAGTTATTCTATGGCTTTTTATTTATTCACCAATAATGAACCTAAAATAATGACCCAAATTGTGCCTGTATTTGTTTTCTAATGATAATATATTAGCATTAATTTTAAAAACGAGTACGATAAATATAAACGCAACTTTCATTGATTACATTACTCAGCCTGACACATCGCTCTACTTTAAAAAATAAATGTATGCTTAAGTTTTTTCTCGTAACAGATAACAATGTTTTTGTGTATTTAATTTTCTTCATTTTGTACTATTCACATTGCTTTTATAAGAAAATGTTTGTAAAACAGACCGCCTGATATGATATCAGTCACCCGTGCGAGTCATTCATGCAAAAGTAATTCTTCATGCCACCCCGCATTTAACCAGCGTAGGTTTTTGGACCGTATACCACATACGGTCCAATAAACCCAAAATGGAGAAGGCGTGCATCAGGGGGGAACCAATGTCCAAAAGTGGACTAACACAAGCTAATGATGCTTCATGTCTTCCGCGGTGGCTCCATTAACAAACTGCGCCAATGTTTCAATTACTTCTTACCATTTTCCTTCATCCACGTCCCTACCACACCGCATCCACTTTGCACTCTTTTTCAGTCGCGAAAGACGCGGATAGCAGCCTAATGGATATAGATACTTCCTTAACCTCTTAACTTTACCATAGCTGCACTGGAAAGAAGTAGTCGTCTTTTTCTTCAACATGTCCCCACATTCTGGTGCTCAAAGCGGGCTCCTCCAACTTGTTTTAAACAGCTTTTAAAGCGGAAATGGCTACGCTATTATTGGATAAAATACGTTTGACATTATAGGTATTTATTTTGTTTACGTAAATGTTATTTTTATGTACTAAAATACAGTTTCATCATTATAAAAGTTCTAGAATATTCCAGACAATTTTCCGTCTCTCTTTGCTACCAAGACACTTCTCGAACTTGACCGAGCATTTTACCCTACTTTCACCGGTCACAATACATATGTTGGGTACATATGTATACGGACCGATGAACGGACCCTCCCTCACTCGCTTTTCCCTTGCCGGACACTCTTGCTGTTTAAGCATTTGTTAATAAACGTTTGTGACTATTATTAAGTCGATTATAGTTAATGTAATAGCATTTCTTATATGGCCAGACATTTCTCATAGTGCAGTAGGTGCGTATAGGTGTTCCTAACATTTATGAGAGGCTAACCTTTTGTTAGTTAGGGCAGGGCAAGACTAGATCTAATAACTACCTCTGCCATCCACCAAGAGCACGCTCCACGGCCTGTATATTGCATTATCCAATAAATATCACAAAATAAAGTATTTCTTTTAAAAATATTTCCGAGACATGAATAACAACAACGATGATAATGGAATCCGCCATCTTGGCAATTATTGAAAAAGGCCTTTGTCCAGCAGTGTACTCCTGAAAGCTCCGGATGATAAATGATATGCATCAATTTCAGAAAACCATTAGGCCGGCCGTACACGGATTGCTCGAGAAGTTAGCGGCTGAGCGAAATACACGGACCGCTCGAGCGGTCGGCGTCGACTGCTTGAGCTGTCGGTTGTTGACTGCTCGAGCTACGCTACCCAACTGCTCGAGCAGATGATTTTCTACCACAGTCGAGTCATCGATTCTGACGAGGAAGCACTGCTTTTGCTGCTTCTGCTCAGGCGGAGACGACGGCGGCGACGTCAAAACAGAAAATTTTGTGTTCACGCAATTTTGCAATTAAGAGAACAACATGGACAATTCCATCATTTGTTTATGGAACTTAAAAGTGATGAAGAAAAATTTTTTAACTATTTTAGAATGTCAATGTCTTCGTTTGATGAATTGTATAATATACTAAAGTCTCAAATTAAACGTGAAGACACAATTATGAGGAGAAGTATCCAACCTGAAGAAAGACTAGCAGTAACATTGAGGTAAGAAAAATATATAGTAATTATTAAAATTTTTATTAATTAAAAATATTGGAAATTACATCATCGGACATTACAGAACATGATGAAAGGTCTTCAAATTGAGAATTTTGGTCATCAGCCATTGATGTAGAGGGGCCGCTTGCTGATCTAGAGGGGCCAGGCACTGATGTAGAGGTAGAGGGGCCAGTATTATAACCCCATTGTCCACGATAATCATTAATGATGAATATCCCCTGTCACCATAACTCGAAGGATGTGTGTATATATTAGAATAATACAACTCGCACAAATTGGATCGTCATATCATAACTATAAAAATTATTTTTCGATAATACTTCTAGTAGTATGTGATAATAATTATATGTTCATTTTCGTGGATATAGGCTCATATGGAAGGCACCCACCCTGACTCGACTTTTTTCGAAGAGAGTTGTCTATATAAAATGTTACAAGAAAAAGTTATATTTAATATATCGTTATATTTAATATATTGTTATTATATTTAATACAATTAATTGAAATTTCATCATGCAGTTGACGGCTTGAAGCGGTCGCGACTGCTCGAGCAGTCGTGTGTACGGCAACGAATGAATGACTATAGTTCACCGCGCGGTCGCGGCTTTAAGCAGTCTGTCGCAACTGCTTGAAGCAGTCTGTGTACTACTGGCCTTAGTGCTTAGCAGTCCTACCTAAAAGTGAAAAAGTCCGCCGAGATAATCTGGCGGAGCAGGGTTGTTGTTTTCTTGTAACCAATATAAAAAAATCCTTTTTCCTTAGAAATTTAAAGTAAACTTTACGTTCAAGATAACCCTATTTTTAGCAAACATTTTTTTAAACTTTCCGGATTAAGCTGTAAAATTGATGTACAAATAAAAGACATTATGTACAGTTCAAATCACTTTAATGCAAACTTAAAATAAATCAGTCTTACGGAAAATAAAAAGGAATGGCAATGATCAGCATACGTAACATACGCAGTTCTAAAAAACTAATTCTCAGCCTGGTCGCCATTAGATTGATCCTTCACTTCCTTCCGTACGGGGCCGGTTTGAGTGATAGGTATTTTACGCTCACCCTGAACCGCCGGTGGTACCTTCCTCGGAGCGGTGACAGATAGGACTCCATCGGAAGAGAGCTTAGACTCGACGTTTTCCGGATCACATCCCTCAGGGAGAGCGTACCTGCGCGTAAATTGACGAGAAATATATCCGTGTTGATCTTTCTTCTCCTCGTGTTTCCCTTCGACAACGATAAATCCGTCGGCCGTCTTCACGGATATCTCTTCAGGCGCAAAATGCTGGACGTCCAAGTTCACTTGAAACTTCTCCTTGTCGGCTTTTATGCTGGAGCCGAAGTCACGAGTGGCCGCGGCCAAATGCCTCCATGGACGATAGTACTCCCGGTTCATCATAGGAGCACCCGATGCGGCAACGCTCAGCAAGTCCTCAGGAGTGAGGGCTAAGCCGAAATGTTGGTCGATCAACCGACGGGGCCGCTCCAGTTCATATTCAAGTAAAAACGGTAGCAACGCCATTTTCTTGCAGTACTAGTATTGTTAAATGAATCTTAACAAGAGCTTTATGACAAGCAATGTGTCCGCTACGAACGTTCGTTTCAAACTGACGTTATTTCGCAGGCGCCGAGCGTATTTATCCGGCCGGCGTATTCTGGAACCGTACAGAAATTTCTAGACGCCATTGGAGATTAAGCAAGGGGTCGCTTGATAAATGATGATTCACAACCTGAATAGAAATATGATTGTAATGCTATGAAACACCTGGCTAATTTTAAAAATTGATTAATGTAATACTATTGGTTTTCAAAGCACTTTAAATTGATAGCACAAAAATAAAAACAAACATAAGTTATAATAAATATAAACATAAGGTATAAGTTACAATGAAGAATTTTGTGTAAGTGAAACTAAGTTTAAAGTATAAAAAGTACATCATGAGTAGAAATCATTTAATTTATTTTAAATTTATTACATATAAATTACAATGACGAATTTTGTGTAAATTAAACTAAGTTTAAGGTTTAAAAAGTACATCCTGAATACAAATTAATTGATTTAGTTAAAATATACTGAATGTCATTAATAATGTATTATATTGATAATATAATTACTTATTTAAAAAAAACTAAAACAGGCTCTAAAGAAAAGGTTTTAACTCTAATTTGTACAATTAATTTTACAAAAATAGGAATATATTTATTAAATTTGCCTTTTTATTATTATTGTTAATTTTTTTATTGTTGGAACAAGAAAGGGAGTATTGGAAATATAAAAGTTTAGTTAAATTATTTCTGCAAATAATGCACTCATTTGAGTGAATAAACTTTATTTCATTATTAATATGCAGTATTTTAAGTCATTTTCTTTAAAAAAATGTCAAAACGAATATTTTTTGAAATGAGTCTCGAAATGATTCTTTAGAAAAGTATTAGTGCATGCAGCCCTCAAATAAAAACACCTGGAATAGCGTACAGTTCTCCTGAAGATATATATAATTTCTAGATTTTTCTAGACTTTTTAAGGACATCTAGTGTCGAATAGCGCCAGTTAATACGGACTAACGTACACATTTTAGTATTATTTTATTTAACTAGATGTCGTAATCTAGAAATCGTAATTTTGCGCTATCGATATTATTTTCCCGTTATTAAGTATGATGCGATATATACGTTAAATTAAATTATATATAATTTTATTTCTTATTAATAATTTTTTTTATTTCTAAATTATAACAAGTGTATTTGGTTTACTGCAATATATTATATATATGGCTACTTTTAATTATAGCTAAGGATGGCAACATTGCCACAACAAAAATTTCGCACTACTGCGAGACGTATTTCATTGGTAGAACCCGCACGACTTTCATTTACGTTATCGTATTCGTAAAGTCTTTGCTCAAGTGAATTGTGGTTTTTCTTGAATGCATGTCGTTGCATTAAAAGAACCTATTTATGATTTCATTCATAATTGTTTTCAAGTACCAATTTAAATAGTAGTGATTAAGTCTAAAGTGAATTAGTCAATAAAACGATTACAGTTCCAACGCTAGTGGAAGTGGATTTTGTTTTTGTGATAAAACAGTAAGTGGCAATGGCAGATAATTCCAAACTGACTGATGAGGAGCGGGCGGAAATCAGAGAACAGTTTTCTCAGGTAATTTCTTTTAATTCTAAATAATGAACTTGGAGAACTTACACGGAAGGCACCGGCCGGCAGATAGACTAAGTATAAGATGTTAATGTGAAAACCTATTTAATGCCTTAATTGTTACTAGATAAAGTTTTGTTAAATCATCAAAAAGTGGTAGTGTAAATGTTTTATTTTAAGTTCTTGAACTGCAGGCCGCGTGTGGTCCTTCGTACTCTTATAAGTTATCAAGTTTCAATCGCGTTCTCGGTTAAAATATTTTTACATGCTATCCATTTGAAATGAAGTTTAAAATTAACGTGTCTAAATATATCGGCAATAAAATGTTTATGCAATATATTTTTATCTGTTAAATTTGATGTAATTTTAATTTAGTGAAATACTAAATTAAGCGTTTAAAGAGATGATTTTAATTGAAGTAGCGATAAAGTTTGGATAATACTTTCGTAATTTTTGTACCTGATAATACTATCATTATCTGATATGATTGATAGGCACTATGTCTGAATTTAAAATGTTAGGATAATGAAATGATTATTTACACAGAAAACAATAAGATTTTTAGCAAAGACAATTTTTTTCTTCTCTAAAAATTCATAAAATTTTGTGTAATGTGTTAAAGCTAAAATTAACTGTATGCTATAACAAAATAGATAAGATATGGATGTGACTTTTTGCAGCATATTTTTAAAAAAAAAAAACATTTAAAAAATCTTTTGTGTGTGTTAAAACAAGTGACTCTAAGTCACATTTTTAAGTCTCTTAGAGGTAATATTGTAAATTTAAGTTTTATAAAAGGTTTTCTCTTGAAATTATGCATTTCACTTTTTATGTGAATATGGAAGTTTTAAATCAAACCTTACACAGATGCATAGTTTTGGTTTAACATTATACATGAAAATTTATTTATTTATTGGTAATATAAATAGGACAAAACACATATTATGTTTGTTTCATATAGAAGTATTTTGCCTACTCGGACATTGCTGATAACATTTACTAAGAAAATTATATGATTATTTGAGATTAAAATCTTGGCAATGACAATGCTAATTGATTGTTTTTTTCTTACGCAATTAGATGGCTATAATTATAAAATTTAGTCCTAAAATAAACATAGACAATACTAAGGGCACTAGAATGTGCTTGTATTGGTAAATACCTATAGCTTGCCATTTTCAACCCTTACTACATCTCAAATGTACTTTTTTACGGATTTTGGTGTTAATTATATATATTTATTCTTGATGTCTTGGACTCCTATTAGCATCCATGATCGCTGTCCTTACTATATGTCTAAACTGTATGAGTGCCCCACTTTTTGGTGCTAATATAGCTTGATGTTAAACTTTTTGACTTAAATTCTATTATTAAATTGGCTTAACTATAGAAGGAAATTATTAAAAGTAAATTAAATCTTCATACTTTTATATGTCAAACTATTTTATATTCTTACCAGGATGTAAATCAACACCATGTAAAATGTACACATGTACTTCTCAAACTATAAAAAAGGTATCTAAGTACATTTTGTTAAAAGCGAAACGGTTAAGCTGTACAAATATTCCTGTTGTGCGTCATTTAACATTACCTAAGAGGTAATATTGTTTCGCACCACATGTTTTAGTATTCAAAACTCGCCAACAATCGCCTTGACATGCATTGTACGTAAATATACGTGGTCGGACAGCCAACTCGACGTTTGAGCGTTTTTGCAAGCCTGGCAATTTTTGTTGGTGAGACTTTTATTTGTATAGAGTACCTATCTGTAATGCAGTGTCACAGCAGCTTTCAGATTTTGTTTTGTGATGAAAAATAGTATGTTAATTGCGGTTACGTTGTTTACTTCGATTCTGAGCATTCTAATAATTATTTCTTTTGTTTATGTGATTATTATACATGTCAAATACACTTACGGATTTTACGAAGCATTTTCATTTAGCACTGATATAATTTTTATCTATTTTAAAGAATAAACTGCAATTATGCGTTTGTTAATATATAATAAATTTATGATTGCCACACAAATTAAATGAAGGATTTTTTTACTTTACTTTATTGTCTAACTTTAAAAAAAACATGATTGCAATAGTAGTTAAAAAAAAGTAATCAATATTTGCACTTTTTTATGATATTATGCAACATTCTTAAAGTATTTTTTTGGTTTCATGCATGGTCTGCTTACAAATATATCTTTATGTATCTTTACCATTTTGTGCAGTTCACATGACACTACATTTAAATAAATTGTGAGCAACAATATGTTTGCATATACAGTATTCATTATTCAACGAAGGAAACTTGAAACAATAAGTACATCTCATAACCACCATTTCATTCCATTCATTGCGTCCATTAACCGTGAAGAAAGAAAGCAGTCTATGTTGAAGAATTGTGAATAGTTGAGACCCATCCATTATTTTGCATACTACTATTACCATAATCATTTGCTATTGTGCACTTGTTTAATAACAGTGTTAAATTCTTAACTCTTTTATAAATTTATTTAATCATTAATGATTGATTTTGTATATGACTTTTCATGTAGTTGTGGATATTTGGTTAAAGTAGAACTTCATTAATAAAAGTATGTATGAGTTTAAATTCATACTCTTTTTATTTATTCACTGAAATAGATTTACTAAATTTCCTATTCAATTATTATTTTTTTTACAATTTTCTATTAAATCACACAAAAGTGAAGTGCTTATATATATTAGATAAAGGTATTTGAAGACTTTGACTAATAATAGAATGTTAATATGTTTTGTTTAACAATTATTGACCACTTGTTATCATCATCAGCCTGTGTCACTCCACAGCTGGACGAAGGCCTCCCTAATGCACACCCTTTCCATTAGGGGTTTTTGGACCGAGTCCCAGCATGCTGGGCCAATGTGGGATTTGTAATGCTTTTTGTGCATTCATTTAAAACGAGTTACACAATATTTATTGATAACAGATAACAGGAAAAGCAGAAACAGATTATTATAAATAATCTGATATCAATACTGTTATATAAATTTATTTTATTTATCCAGAGACAGAGCAGAGACTTGAACAAAATAATTCACACTGTTTATTATGATAACATTTCAATTAATTGTTTCCAATAATACATTAAATGAGTTTATTTACTTCATTTAGTGAGCAGTGATTACTGCATAGCAATTAGAAGTAACGGCAATGCCAACCTCTCAGTGTGATAAATACTTTTCATTTTAATTATGTTGTCTATGAATCGACCATTATGGCATTGTTATTAAGTTTATTTTAATTTTGTTAATTTAAAAATTACTATACTCTGTATGTATGTATGTTTAAAGCAGCTTTCTGTTAAAATGTAGTTATTTTGTAGTTATGACCGTCTTCTTAGATGATGGTAAAATTATATTATTGAGTAGAAATATCATATAATCAAATAAAACTTACTTCTTATATATAACTTATATCAATATAAAAGACGATATTGTCAATGATCAATATCATTGCAAGATTTTTACGTTGTATTGCGTCTTATTTTATCATTTATTTTATAAAATTTACAACTATTAAACATTAACGATTTACAAATACTATTTCTATTAATGGTACAAGTTAACATAAAGTATGTGACAATCCGACTCGACACAAAAATGTCGGTTTGCCTTTTGCGATTAGGTATTCCACGTCAGTCCTAATGGGCTTTACGAATAAGGTTACACACTAATCTACTGCATTCTTCGTAAAAAGTAAACATACAACGTCATATCGTCACGTTACGTTATGTTTTGCTTTAGTTCTACTTTTATGACCGACTTCCCAAAAGGAGGATCTCAATTCGGAGTAGTTGTTTATTGAGTAATATCTATTGATATCTTATTAATATAAGAGATGTAACAATTAATAATGTTAATAACTGACTTTTAGTTTTTTTTTATTTCATTAAGTAATAGAAAAGGATAGTTAAGCAAGACATGAACTCGATCGTAAGCACACCTTGTCAGTAATAAATGTATCGTAATATGGCGCAAGTTTGCTTGCAGCCCTAAAACATTGGATGTGTCCTTCTAACTGGAGCGGAGCAGTGCTTTCACAGTACAGCTCTGCCGTAGAGAAAGATTTCATCTAAAACTAGCTCTGGTTTTTGTGTTCCGACGCGGTTTAAAGCAGTATAAAATACTAATATTTTATTAGAACCTTTTGCAGTCTAATGTTTCACAATCGCATTAACCTTTGTTTTATGAATGTGATAAATAAAAACATACTTATCATGTTTTTATTATTTACATAGAATATGTTAACTCTGCCAGAGCCATAGGTTGTTGACATTAAAAATATCGTCAGCGAATGCAAATATTTAATCAATCACCACACCATATTTGATCAATTTGAGGGCCGTATCGTCCGCCGTTTCAGTTTGAGGTTTAACTATTGTTTACGTAAATTCCTTATTTTATTTGGGCCTGAGATAAATAAGAAAGCAAGCGACGATGTGATAATTTGAGCATAGCATTTGAGTAGTAAAAATGAAACGGCCCGGTAACTTTTTTAATATCTCTCGTCTAACGTAGAGCTATTCACGTTAATAAAAAGTACGGCAATTTTAGGTTTTTTCCGAAAGACCCGCTGAGATTGTGCATTAAACAGAAGTTTACTTTTATAAATTGCTATGAAAGGGAAAAAAAATGTTTCGTTGAAATAAATTAATAATGCTTGTTTGTATCAATTAATGCCTCAATGTCAATTAATGTGATTAAGATAACAAAGGAACTAAACTAAATGCTTCTTTTCGTATGTCTTGCGTAAAAACATTATGCTGCCTTTATAATTTATTTATAAGTTATAGATGCACTTTTTTCGTTTGCTCCATTCTCAGGTGTTAGAATCATTGTATCATTTAGTGGACTGCAGCTATTCACTGTGTATAAACAAACTCGCGGGAGTTGAGGCACGTGGTGATTTGAATTTACTATCCTTTAGGCGATTGTTTAGTTTAACTAAAAAGGGCCATAGACGACTTATTCCTTGGCCTGTATTTTAATGGTAGTTGAATGGTTATTTCATGTTGATGTGCTTTATTTAATCTAATACATAATACGTGTCAAAAAATATTAAATAAAACAGCATTTTATACTATTGGGGTGGTGTCGTATTATAAGTTCTCAAATATTAAAATTTATTAATACGACGAATAGCGAATTTAACAAAAATTATTCTCTATTGAACCAATCTTAAGTTATTGAATATAATTGTTTGATTGTTACAGGGATAATTTTACGTACAAATACCATAATTTCAATTTCCCTTATTCTTCACATAGCTTTAACTTTTTTGTACTTTTTGTAATAAGATTATTTTCTTTTATAAATTAAAATTTTATATTTAAGAAACAATACTGTTCGTATCCGTATTCGATTGTTTATAATGATGTTTTTACTAATCGATTTTTCGCAGATACACATTATTTAAGAATAGCTTACCCTACAATTTATCAGCTAAGTTATCAATGTTTGATATGTGGTGTAAGGGACGAGAGTATACGAGGTCTACTGCCCCTGTCTTTATTTAATAACATTATAAATTATTGGTTCAAAACAATGCTTGTGGGATATAAACGGTTCAAATTTTTATTTTGCCGTGGGGTATTTGCCCTTGTTTTATAAACCGGAGGTCGTGGGTTCAAATCCTGCAAGGAAAACTGAGTTATCGTTGTTTTTTGGTTGGTTAGGATAATTTGGGCCGGTCAACAAATTGTCTGAAAAGAAAGATGATCCATGCGTCGGATGGGCATGTAAAAAGTTAGTCCACCCACCAACCCGCATAGGACCAGCGTGGTGGGATACGGTCCATAAACCCCCTAATGGAGAAGGGGTTCATGGTGTCCACAGCTGGACATAGGCCTCCCCCAGGCCTATGTCCAGCTGTGGACTAACACAGGCTAATGATGATAATAAAATATTTTTTTTAATAGAAATTGCATGATCTGTTTAAATCTATTTCTATGATCTATTTGTAGTGTTTTAAATTAGAGTACAGTCCATCCATAGTCCAAGAGTAAACCATAATATAACTGAAGTGTGAACCCGTTTTTTTAAATTTTAATACCGTGTTAATAAAGGACATTTTAATGCAGTTCGTGATTGCCTGAATTGACATCAGGGTCACTTTCGTCTTCCGGAGTGTGATTCATGCTATAATGCACTCGTGTCGGGTAATATAATATCAGATTTCGACATTTATGGCCAAAACACTTTTACGTTAAGTAAATTATTATCGATTTGACCATTTAAATATACTTCCGATACTTTTGTTGTAAATTAAATTTAAGTAATTGGACAAACCTATGCTATTAATAATTGATTCGGTATAATCGAATCGAAACAATTGTTGTTTTTACAAATATAGAGAAGGCAATTAAACTTCCGTCTAGTGGAAAAAGTCTAGTAATGAATCTGCAAATAGAACTTTTATTTCTATATTACGACATCAATATTATTAAGTAACCTCCGCTATTTAACAAACAATTAATTATTCTAAAAACTCTATGTGTCTTCATTACTGCTCCTTTTTTTTTCAAATAATGATTATGATAGTAATTACATTTCATCCACGAATTTACGGATACTCGCGTTGTTTCTATATATTTGTATTCCCGACGTTTCGGACTCTTTCCATCATCACAGGCGACTAGGTTAGTATATGTCCGTATCTCAATGTTTTGAATAACCTTCAGAGTTTTTATTTAAAATTGATATCTTTATTTAATAATAAAATTATAAAAATAAGTATAACTTACCCGACCGAAAATCCGTAAACTAGTGGATTTGATACGTATAATAATCGCGTAAATAATATAAGTAATTACATAGTTTATATAAACGGATTGAATTTTCTTTTAGCGTCTTTAACCGCTTAGTCGCTTCTTTGTGCGTCGACCTTGGCGCAAGAATGCGTTCTTGTCCTTTGTCCACCTTTATGACGTAAGTTTTACTTTATATGATGTATATATATAATACTTATCTTACCTATCGGAAGAGATCGCGTGAACTTTTGCACAAAGCAAGTTTATTGTCGATGGATGACGCATTCGGTATTTTATCACTTTTATTGTGTGTTTATTTTATTACCGTTGCAAGTTTTTGTGCGTGATCTTTAATACATCTTAAACAGATATACTTTACTCAACACTTTAAAGAAAAATGTCATAATAAAGTTGCGACAAACTTAAAAAGATGTGAAATTTATTGTCAAAATCAATCATGACTCGTGTTTATCATTATCAGCAGATTTTAGGGTAACTTTGCGTGGAACAAATCAATATACGCGTCGTCCTAAAAGCACGTCAAGTGACGCTATCAATTAAATTTCGTATACGCGATGCACCGACCGTTACGCCTGACCTCGACCACACGAGCGCGACATATCGAATGTGCATATCCCATAGATCTTGTTTAAATGGTCGATTTGGTGAGTCAATGACCCCGAGCCGGGCAAGATCCTGCGTAACGTTACCTCACACAGACGGACATTTTGTCTGTATCGTTAGCGGTATGCGTGATTTGCAGTATTTTTGGTTTTTGCCTCAGCAGAGGTCACTTGGCGTGAACTGCTTCAGGTACCCCGTGGTTACGTGCTGAAATCACGCTGTGCAAGAGATATACGCAAATATTATAGAGTACCGGTTTAATCTGAAGATATAAGTGAATGGTGATTCAAAGGGGTGAAGTTGACTGCTATATTTCGATAAATTTTACTGTAAAGTAGTGGTGACTTAGAAATTTCTTGGCTTATTTATGTGAAAATCTCAGACAGTACAATTCGCTAAATGACAGGGAACGATGCAATGATTCGTTGAACATTTTCATGTAATGGTTTATATATTTAATTGTGTATAGGTGATAAGAGATACTGTAGTGTTTACTATATCGGTTTTTTTTTATCCATGTTTTTGTCACGATCTTACATAACTTGCAGTTTAATATAGGAGGTGTAAAAAAATCGAAAAAATTACTAGCATAAGGTCTAATAATTTAATTTTATAATGGCGTAATCGTGTTGAGCGTATGACTTTAGAAAACTTAGCGGGATGAGTAACTAAAGGTGCGAGCTACAGAATGCATTGGAAAGCACCCAAGTTGGAATACTGCGGTTGTTATTGGGCGACTGTCGTGAGTGATTCACCCTAAGGCTAATAAACTATTCAGTTTTACAACCGCAACCGCTCCTATTGATTTTGTATACGTAAAAGCGTGTCGAGGTGGTATCTGTCTCGTGTTTTATGCATTCAAATATTGCAGTTTATATCGGGTCGATATCGATAGATTCATTTAAGTATTATGAACAAAAGTACTAATTTTACCGATTTTACGTGTTTATTTCACATTTTTTTTAATTCTCGAGCTTTAGAAGTCTTTCCAGCGCCCGTGGTCATGGGGAAACATCCGTAAAGAATCCTTTTATTTAATAATTTGTAGTAGTCGCGTAATTTTAATATACTAAACAAGGTGTGGATTATCAGTATTATTAAACAGATCGTGTTTTTAACCATCACTTCTTGGAAGGTTGGTACACAAATAATAACGCTGTATTTAATGTTACAACTCTACCGTTAACAATATCTTCCACTTTATTCATTCAACAAGCTCATTATTTAAAGAATTCGGATTCATGTTGAACGCGAACAATTCTTTTAAAAGATCTATGTAGCAATATTATTCTGTCTGGATTTCATATTATGAAAATTAATATTCACTTGTAAGTGAATATAAATTTTTAGGGTTTGATTTTTAACTGTTTTCAAGAGTCCCTGCATTGGAAGAGTTGTTGATTCACTTACTGTGCATACTTGTCACCTAATGAAAGCTTGCTATAAGATTTGTTATTGACAGTAATAGCCAGAAGATAGATAAGTAACTCGTAGTGTTTAGTGCGAAGTAAGCGGCTGGCAGGCTACATTACGCTATGATGCCCTGGTTTAAGACCTATGAGAAGTTAATAAAAGATTTATCTAGAGTTAAAGAATAAGTGACCAAAATGTGTTATTTTCCTCCATTATAACATTTACGTATATATAGGTAGGTTCTTAACAAAGTTCAAATCGTCCCTCGTGTTAGTGCCTCTTACAACAATGGTGAGACCGGTTTGTGGCCATTTACAATTGATATGCGACTCATTTATGCGCGCCGGGTGCTCTGCGATTTGAATCTCATTGCGAACTATTAAGTCGTGATGTTTGCCACTTGAGATTAACCTTGATGTATGTCTATCATGTATATTGTATATATGTATGTAACTACGAGTGAGTGCTTAACATCTGTAATTTTTTTTAAACGTTTTTGTTATACGTATAGTATATTTACGCTGTTAATATGTTAAGTAACAAGAGAAGGTAATGGTGAAGAAAAGATTTAACCGTCACTCTTATTTTCTATAATAAATCTTTGATATTCGATAATACATTATTAAGGACTATTCGCAGCAGTTATGTAAAGGTCAGGTTGTAAATTTTATGAAATATGCGTTATGGTATACATTTTTAAACGTCAATTACAACACGATCATAACGATGTTGCAATAATCACTGCTATTGTTTTTTATAATTTTATTATAATAACCCATAGGGGCGAGGTGCCTCCACTCGGCGACAAGCTAGAAAGAAATTTACATAATTTCATCTGCAAGTGGGGTCGTGGGGGCGTTGAAACACGTGGAGCAGCAGGGCTGCTATTTATTAAAATATGTAGCAATGCTTGTTATTTTCAATTCAATGTTTTCAAATGGGTCACGTATGTTTTAATATTAATTGCAAATTCAATTATCTTTAATCAACATGGGAGCGATGGGTACACTAATTGTCAAAAATTTACCAACAATGTATATCCTACCGACCAATTGTACCAGGCGGTCATCAAACAGTAGAATATAAGCTGCCGTGTTATCTATTTATCACGCTTTAAATATCACCAAATTGTTACGGCGTTAATTCGTTATTGACATTTACACAAGATTAGACAGAGAGTCGCAGTTGAACCGGCGCATTTGTTAGTATTACCCGTAATGATTGTTTCTCGGTATTGTGACTCAGTCCCTATAAACTGGACCGGAGACGCGGACCGGTTCTGGAAACTGGAATCGCGCTCGGGCCACAATAGTCCCGAATAGGGCTGTCCCTATACCCGAAAAGAATATGATATGGAAACTTATGTAAACAAAGTATTATTTCAAATAGTATTGACAACAAGACCAATAGTGCATTGATAAAATATCTTTGTCTACAGCTGGGGATTGCCAGTTAGAGGTTTTGACTTTTGATGCCATTGGAGTCTTATGGTACACTTCTTACTAATTTGATTCCGATATGATATAGTCTTTTATCATATACTTGTCTGTGTTCGACAACTGATTTGAAGCGGTGATACAGTCGTGCGTGTAAAGTACATTAAATGGACCTTATGTTTTTTTTTTCTAACTGTTGCTTTGAAAATGTGTACAGTGCAAATGTAAATTATTAATATACTTGTTCATTGTAGATGTTTGACAAATAAATTGTGGTCAATTCTCAAAATCAAACTGTCATTTCAGTCAGTTTATGCCTATTAAAATTTTTGAATGTTGATCATAATTTAAAGAGATAAATATATATATATGCGCGTCAAATATAATAATATCTGTTACTCATAAAATCCTCTGTAAATAATTATTTCACAAATAGTGTTTAATTCGAATGTAGCGAGAAAAAAAATTATTACAATTTGACATGATATGATTTTATCGCAAAATTGGCAACCCTACGAACAGCATTTAGCCTAGGGCGATAGTTCTACCGTGGAAGGGTTTGAAAATCAATATCGCAATTTCGCCCCCTGCCAGGATTTTGAACCCCTCGTATTCAAATGAGCAACATGTGCTCGAATTTAACACTATGATTCATAGATTCGCACATGGTTTTACCAAACTAATCTATTTTTAGTTCGCTCAACTTGACAATCATTCGCGTGGATCTTTATAGTATTTGCGTGATTCTAGTTATTGTTAATTAGATTCATGTAAAATATAACATTGAGTGAATTGTAATTAGCAATAAACAGACTGTCCGACCTGTTTGTGTAATCAACGCGATGTGTTGCGCCGCAATTGCATCGGTTTACGTTCGTATACGAAATGCTTTTGTTATGTAATGTTACTGCGTCTCTGAGCTAGTTTAGTGGTCTAGATTTGTTGTAGGTGTTTTATTGAATTTTTGTCCAAATATTTGTTAGGAAATAATTTTTGATCCTCGGGATTGTTTTGAAACTGAGCAAAGTATTTCCGGGAAGACTAGTAACATGAAAAATTATGGGATTTTTTTTAGTTTTTGTTATATCATATCTCGTACTGGCTTTTCATCAAATATTTGATTTACTAATACCGATTAATTAATATCGTCCTGTGTAAATAATCGTTCTAACTTTTTCGTATGAGAGCTCAGTAGTATGCCATATTCTGCGTGGCTGGCAAAAATTAAGTTCTTTTGTTTATCTAACTACGATTTTGGTGCGCTTTTTTATAAAATTTATATACCTATTTTTTGGCACAATTATTATTATTTTGTTTATTACTCTTTCAAGGATAAATGTCTATAAACTGCTTTTATTATATCTCGTATCACATCCTGCCTACCAGGCTGGTATAGATTTGAAAGAGTCAACCTAAAAAGTGATGTATATGGGGCCGGCTGTGATTTGTTTTAAAAAGCTAACGATATGGTATACTTACTTCCTTTTGTTGCGCTCTTATTAAAGCTTCACAAAGCTCGTTTGATACGTCCTCGTTATATACCGCGTACCAGGCGTTCATAGATTCGTAGGAGTCTGTATAGAAAGTGCACAGACAAAGAGCCTTTGTGCGACGCACACAAATATGCCCCGCGTCTCAGCCGGTACTTGTCCAGGTCAACAGTCGGTGAGTCATTCGCCGCGGAAAGGTGAAGGGGACCGGAGATGATGCCTCGAGCGCTGCCCCTTTTGCGCTGGATTTCACATACAATCCATTAACCACATCCATTCAGAATGCAGCGGGTGGTGCTTTAGTGGTAAAGCGCTTCAAGCGCTTGAGGAAGCAGTTTTTGTTGACAAGTACAGCCATTAAAAGAATCATCATCAACTTCTTGAATAGTGTACTAGAATTTCCTTTGAAGATCATATATATTCGATATACGCATTTAGTGCATCTATTTGTTGTAACAAGTATTCGGTCTATTATGGTTTTGCCCCGCGACCACGGCCGCCGCCCTATCCTAGTCCTTTTATTCCATAATGTGTAGTATTCGCGTAAACAAAAGAATTAATTGTAATACAAATCAATTTAGTGCATCTCTTTGTTGTAACAAGTATTCGGTCTGTTATGGTTTTGCCCCTTCACCTAAACTCATTGACACATTTCAATAATCACTGATTGATAATCTTATGACCCGCATTTAGACACAACAGCTGTTAACCGAAGATACACCTACCAATAGCCTTATAGTTTGGAATAGTAAATTAAATAATACAAATTTATTATGACTTTGTTTGGAATCAATATAACAATATAAACATGCTTAAATAAAATAAAACGCTTGCCCATCAAAGAGCAAATCTGTGATCAAAACAATAATTAAGGTTAAGGTTTGGGTATTTATGTAAAAATTGTCTCATTTGGAACTGTAATGACGGCAAAATTAATGGAAAACATTTTAGTTAGAACATTGGTTGCATGTAAAAAGTCGGTCCACCAACCAACCCGCATATGACCAGCGTGGTGGGATACGGTCCAAAAACCCCCCAAATGGAGGAGGCGTGCGTTAGGTTAGGCCTATGTCCTACAGTGGACTAACATAGGATGATGATTGGTTGTTTAACATTATTCGTTCACTACTACAAATTTTACCATTTTTCATATTACCATGGGTTCTGCCAATATAGTATTTTTTCCCAAATAACAGTTTGAACGCAGAGCAACTGGCCTTTAGCCTCCGCTCCTGAAGGCGTATACTGCATTTAACGGACGAATCGGGTATCGCTCTGTCGAACTCATTTTAATCATTCCCGCTCGCTTTCTATAAATACTGTTAAAGATAGCCGTAACAGCTGGGATAGAATTTTCAATATGCCTATCAGGCGCGCAGATTCAAACCTTCGACCTCCGGTTCGTAAAACAGCAGTCACTAGCAAGTATCACTATTTTTAAAATTAGATTTGTTTTATATAAATAAGGCATTATTTAAAACACCCATGTTTGTCCAACATTCGGTTTTTCTTACATAAACTCTCAGCTCGTCTTACATACCCTCACCTGTGATATAAACAATGCAGTATAGTCAAACTCATTATCGATGCAAGTGTCCTTTCCATCTCGCGTTATGCCGTCACCGCGGAAACGGTGCACGTGCGGACGCCCAACTGTGCCCCACAAATAGCCAGTTTAATGGCGCTGTGTACTTACCTTTAAGGTCGCCATACTTTCGTATTGGAAACGGGACATTTGACGGTAAAACATTAATATTTTGGTTTTGATATGTTACGGAAGACACGACAAGACAACACTTTGAAGAGACAAATTAATTTAATCTTATCTTGAGCTTTGAATGATCGTCTCTTTAAAAAAATAGGATTACTAATTATATATGTATGTGCTTGCTTGTTTTGTATAGGGTTGGCCCAATTAGGTTCTAAGTTTTGTTTTCAGTTAATGTATTGTAACCCTATATAGTCTAAGCAATAGTGTTTATCGATCTATTTATCCGATTAGTTTATTATTTTCTTAATTTATGGATCGGTTTAGTTTTCTAAGCTACTAATTGGAAGATACCTTACCTGAGGTTACTGATATGTTACCTACAAGTCACCCTAATAATACGTATAAAATTGATTTATGTACTTTTTAAGTAAACTTTATTAAACTTTTATGGAACCTGTTATTGCTTGCGTTATTTATTGTTTTAAATATTGGACGATATTTGGGTATATTAATAAGGACAGGTACCAGGAAAACATGAGCGTCTGGCGGCACGACGTGTAGTACGCTGAACGGGTTTTGTTTATCACGTTTCGAGTTTGGTATGTAACGGGATAATTGCATTTCGAGCCGACGCCTAGCGAGCGTCGCGGTCGAATTGGTCACGCTGTGAATATAATCCACAACACTTACCGTTGAATTGTTTGCTGCCGATTTTATAATTCTGCCATATTCTTAAAAACTTTTGGTCACGCGTAGTACGGGTAAAGTTGGCGTGGCGCTATTTGTCACTGTTAAATAACCGTTTAGTTAGAGGGGTTTTCTTATAAAACGATGTGATTATAAAGCAAAATTATTTTAATAAAATATTAAATGTGAAATTAATTTTACTTTTATTGTTCCATTTAGTTAATTATTGTGTTTTCATTGTTTTATGTCGATAAATACTATCTAAATAGATTATTCAGCTATATATCCCTTAATAAATTAATAAAATTTAAGTCAGCTAAAATATGTGTACTCAATGCTCTTTTTAACATCATTCACATTTATTATTATTTTATGCTTGTTACAGAAATTTTCTAATCGGCGCTTTACTTTGCCAACCTAACAACTATATATCGAATATTTTTATACGATCGGCTTAAATTTGTTATTAGTTTTATGCAGATTATATAGCATAAATCTAAGTACTAGAAGATCATAAAATAGACGTAAGTCATGATATCGCAGAGTAGCAGAAGGTGCTATTTCACAAGGTTAAAATCTTGTACATGGTAATGGTCAACTTTTTTATGTCTGTGTATCTATCTATGTAAGAACCATTACGATTATTTGTTGTAAACTAAGATTAAGGTTTTTTTTTAAATTGATTTTTCTACCCCATACTCCCCTAGTATTAAATATTTACATTTCAAATCGAGAGTCCTTTTATTCCTAATCATTGGCTATTTATTTACCTCGTATGTAAACGACATTAATAGCATTTTCCCGTGTCGTGTCTAACCGTCTGTCGCTTTCCTCGTAAGCTACGATATAGTTGTCCTTAAGCTAAATAAGATATAGAACATTTGTAAACTGAGTAACCCATAGCGGTTTTATAACGCCATACTTTGATAACACATTTTAATTCTTTGTTTAGTTTTAGGATTGATTTTAATTCTAATTAGACACGAGTAACATTTATTTGGAAACAATTTATATTATTTTTGTTACTGTTTTAAATTTTATACGTTCTGAGTATATCTATTTATTGTGTAAACTCTCGAGATAACATACAATTTTAATCGTTAACCTGCATCATGAATATGCAGAGAAATTTTATGCATAATCGATGATGATACATTCATGTATTCATCGCTTTATTCAAGCGTCATTATCTTCATCAAGTTTTATTATTCCGCGTTAATAACCGCCTATAATGTCTCGAGAACAGCTTAACACCGTCTCGTGTATGCTTCGAAAGGAGAATATGTAGACTTATTTCATCGAGGTAGTACCAGGGTGGCATAACTTTCGGAATCTATATAGATTAAGGCTAATGTTAAATAACTATACCTTCGTATTAAGTCTGGAAGCAAATCTATACGTACACTCGAGATATTTTTAAATATCTAAAATTTCTTTGAAATATCTAGAACGCCACGGGAGCGTTCTAGTTGACTGCCCAGTAAATAAATGCTAGTGGCCCTTGCGATACAAACTGGTGCTTGTTTGACTCCTTTATGTTATGAGTTGTAACAAAAAAAACACTGCTGTCTTGCAGGATTATAATTAATATTTATATTCTATCATATTATTCTGTTACTTCCAAGGCCATAACCAGTGATATCATGTCAGCCTCAACACGGTGGCGAGTGTGGGTGTTTGGCATTTGTTCGCTAATAAGTTAACACAGATATTAATATGTGATTATCGCGTTAATGTTGAAAAACCCGAAAACATCGGTGACAATGCTCTCAGACGATAACGCTCATATTAATATTGTTTTGAACGTAATGGAATTACTTATTTAGTCTTTAATACATATAGTAGTAGTTTAAGTCGACATTAATAAATCCTAATTACTGTTGACGCATGTAAACTTGGGCCAAATCAAATTATCGTAACTCGAAACGTCGTGATTCAGTTTTGTGTCAGTCTGACAGTTCGCGTAATTATAACTGCCCGTTACTCGTGACGTAGTCATTAAAAAGCAATTCTTTGAACGCGTCTAGCTTGTTATTTTTTTTTATTTTACGATAGCGTAACACTCGCTAATTAACTTTTTTCCTCACAATAAATGGACGCACGAAAATGAAAACCGACGTAGTAAACTAATTGCTTGAAAAGTAAGACTCGTTCAAAGTGATTAAAATAGTTTGTTAGAGCGTCGTGTTTAGGCTTATTTTTTTAATACAAAAAAAACATGAAATAATTTAGATTGTTTCTATAAAAATAAAACTTTATAATAATTTATGTTGTTTACGCGAATACATGTTAAATAACACAGTTTCACGGATTTAATTACATTACAATTATTTAAAATAATACCCTACATTTCAAACACTTGCTAGTGTCTAAGGTCTCCAGACTACTGACTGTGAAAAGTAATTAATCGTAATAAAATCCTTGATACTGTATTATTTGTCAAATAATAATTGCAAATTAAACAAAGGCGAGAGGAGAACTGACATAGTCAGTGTTAAATACACATAAAAAAATTAAATACATTGTTGATATCTCCATTATTTTATTAATGACATGACGTTGACACATTATTGATTATAATCTCACTGTCTTACCGGCCATTAACTTAATTATAAAGGACACTAAAGTCAGGTTGGTTGAGTCATCATTTTATCGAAAAAATAACTATACAATAAAAAAAGTCATTCCTTTGAAACTTGCGTATTCAACATCGGGATGAATCTCTTGTTATTGTTCACTACTTACTATAAACACGGCTTGGGCGTTATCACACACTGTCATGTATCCGCCACAGCAGTTGGACAGTAAACGTACTAATTGTTTAAACACTGTGATAATGACTAATACAGAGGCCTCGTTTATTCGCTATTGTGCCTAATTTTGAAACGTGGGTGGATGTTGGTTTGATTTAAAAATAGATAAATTTTACGTATGGTACGGTAAAAGCTTCCATTCCAAGTTATTCTATAGTCGTTATTTTATATGTATAATAAAAATGCGTGACATATTTTTTTATATTATATTTTTGTTGAATATTTAACGATAATAATGTTAAGATATTCGAATAGGACATGTATATCGATGAATATGTTACGTTATCATAATCAAACTATTATCAATTTATATAACTCTTGATTAATGCGAAATCTAACGATAAAATTATCAAATAGTGTGTCACCATTTATAGTTTACGATTTGGGGGTTATAAAAGTGTATTTTATTCTATAAATACCTTTTGCTATAACACTTTACAATAATGTAATATGTTTAATAATTTTTAGCCAGATTATGTAAATAAATGTACATTGTATACTGGAAACTGTTTATATTTTCTTTGTATTTTTTTAATTGACGGAAACGCTATTAGACTACAAGTCCATACAAAAATACCTGTGAATTGACCCGATATTTTTGAGCGTTTACATTTACTGATTACTGGAGTAAATGGAGGTTCTCAGATCATCATCATCATCATCATCATCGTCATCATCAGCCTTTAATAGTCCACTGCTGGACATACACCCCAATCCATTAGGGGGTTTTGGACCGTATCCCACGACGCTGGTCTAATGCGGGTTGGTGGGTGGACCGCCTTTTTACATGCCCATCCGACGCATGGATCATCTTATATTTCAGGCAATTGGGTGATCGGCCCAAATTGTCCTAACCGACTAGGAAACAACAATGAAAATTTGTTGAGTCCCCGCAAGATTCGAACCCACGACCTTCGGTTTCTAAAGCAAACGCCTATACCACTAGGCTACGGAGGCAGTTCTCAGATACAAGTGAGGAATTACGACTGCTTATTAATGAACGGCTTATTCATCGTTTATAGACATTTACAAATTAATTTCGAAAAACGTAATGTCTATTCAATAACAACGTCTGAATGTTCATCGTAATTGCTTCAATTTCGTTTGCTTAACGACTCTGTCTAAACGAGCTAGGGTTCAACCAAGCCCTTATTCTTCTGTGAAGATTATTAATCGAGCATTCCTCTGAGACCTGAAGTACTAACTGCGCCAGTTATCGAGATACGGAGGGCACTAGATGCTAAGTGTACTTGACAGCGTTTATAACGGACGATGGGGTTAGGTTTTAATAATTGATCTTAAATCAATTTGGGGTACTGTATTTTTAATTCTCTCGTGGCGTTTATATGAATTGATGTACTATTTGATGTCTGTATACATAAAAAGAAATGTTGGCGCTATGATTGTTCGCGGTAAAATCTTAAACTGTTGAAGCGTTTTGAAATTTTAGTTTGTTTTCGTTATTGCTAAATGTTATTAGTTTCATTTTTAAAGCTATTTCGAGAATTATGTGTCTTTGCACTATTCCAAAAATTTAAATTCAATAATTATTTTTAATTGTTTTGCCCGACTTTACGTTTTCCGCACCTTCCGGTTTGGATAAAAGTTATTTACAAATTGTAGATATATCCTTTTGACGATTTCCTCGTTTAATTAAGGATTAATATCGATCTTTAGTGTCGAAAATTAAAAACTTCCTAGTTTTATATGTTACAAATACTCAAATTTGCTTATATTTATGAAATATATATATATGGCTAGTTCCTACGATCTCCTCAATAGTACCAATAAAATCGAGTCGCGTCTCTATTGGCCTTCTATAAACATTTATAATGTTCTCATTCTTAGTAGTAAAATATTAGTAGGAAAATTGTTTAAGTACTATTCTGTGTGCATAATGAATTTGCTTACGTTGTTAAGTTACTATAGCACAGCTGCAATACGATAGCTTCGATCTAGATGCCTCGAGCGGGCCGCGTTTCGCAACCGCTTACGCTCGCATTGTTGTCCGCCCCGGCCTTTCGGTTGCCCAACCGGCTGTTTAAAGCGACCATTATCGCCGTTATGTCACCGATCGTTGTTCATGTATATTGATTTTGTTACGATGCAGTTTATTAGCCGATCAAGGGTTAAAATAAATGTACTATCTATCTACACCTTGACAAGGGATACACTAGTGCAATATTATAATCTGTCTATGAGGAACGATTTGTTTGTTTGTCTTGAATAGGCTCCGATAACTGACGATTGAATTTTATTTCACAAACAGCTACCACTGAAAATTGTAAACCGAAACAATCCAAAATATAAAACAACGGACCGTGGATGGACTGCTAGTATATACGTAAAAGAATAGAGATAATCCTGTCAGTACTTAAAGTTAAACTGAACATTACATGACAGTTAACAACTAGGGTAGCTATATGATAATCATGGTTTGGTGGATTATATCAGACTAAAATAAGTACCTAGCATTTATAACAATGTTTTATGTCAAACCGATGATGACAAAACCAATCGCATATTGATTGACGTGTACTTTAACCTCTACTAGAGTTAGCCATTACTGTTTATAAATTCCTAGTACTTCAATACTTGGATCTAGTGTAGGTGTAAGTGGAATCATATAATATAAACAACATAGTACCTATGTCAGTAAACGGGCAAAGACGCTATAATCATAACATCGCATGCCTCAATGCGAATAACGGAACTGCTGTTTGGTAAGGTTTGTATTATAAAATAATTGCTTTACATTCGTTCTGGTTACATTTCAATATCAAGTGGTTATTATATCGATTATTATAAATAACGGCATTTATAGACTGCAATTTGTCATACATTTAATAACTCAAGTTAATTATTGGCCGTGTGAAAATATTTTCTGTTCATCACGCAATTATATACCATCTAATGCATTTTACGGGATCATATTTAATTAAAAGTTAAGCAAGAATACTATAAAGCAAAGAAAAATAGAGCCTAATTTTCTTTGCTTTATGCTATTCGTGCTTAACTTTATGTGGATTATAAAGTGTAGATATATAGTGGGGCGCAACCCATTATACTATGATCCCTTTGTTTAAGCTTTGCACATTGTTGCGCTTTTAAACAGAATGCGTTATATTTTAAAAATTAAAATAGGGGTAATGAAGAATGAATGTGTTTTTTAAATAAAAGTATTCAAACTAAAACTTAATGACACTGAGTTGCTCAAATATTTCATTTACTTCTTTCATTTATTTCTACCTATTTGCTATTTAAAGTTAATCTGACAAAATGGCGCCAAATTATAACCAACTCAAACATTTGCATTCATAGTCGGCAATAATGGTGCATTAAAATAATGACGGACGTAACCGTTCTGTTTCAATTATACTGAAATTAATATTATACATAATAATTTAACTATTGGTTTTTCTGTAAGTTGTAATTGTTAAGGTAAAAAATGTTTAACTTTTTGTTAAATCAATCAATCACTTAAAATACATCCGTATTAATATTTTAAACGCATGTTTTGTGGCCTTAGTTCGAAATAAACCAATAACAAAACCCATGTTCGTCTATTGTCATGACTGTACGCAGATAGAAAAACATGCATAAATAAATCGTTATTTTACATATCTTCTTTTCAAACTGCTTAAAACTTTTTTTGTGTATTATTGAAAAATAAAGCAGGGTTTATATGTTAAAAAAATCACTTTTTATTGTCTGAGTGAAATGGGATATGTCACTATATTATATCTATATGTGAATGAATACAGAGATTAATGAATTGGAAAGTAAAGTACCAAACGTTTTTAATAAAGCGATTACTAATAAATTTATAAAGTTATGTCTTTATCATAATTGTGCGGAGTCGTATAGTGACGAATTAATTAAACGCCAAGGATTAATTCCATTTCCTGATAAAAATCAACTTCCTGAACTTCCATTTTACATTTAACACGTAAATGTGTAACGACATTGTGCGTCAAGATTAATCTCGATACAAAATTGACATTTCTCGGTGGCGGCGCCGCGGTATCAAGGTCGACCGGTGACGTTAACCCCCGACGAATGCGATAAGCCGATTCGGTAAAAGTAGGCTAGACTTGTATCAATAAAGGTCTTTGATACGGCCGACTGCAACACAGAATCATAACCATGCATATAAGCCGATGTGCGTAAACAAAGGCAAATGTCAGACAAAAAAGGCGCCAAAATGTCGGGCGCGTATTGGTCAAGTATCGCGTTGGGGCTAAACATGTCGGCGGTCCATTAGACATTAACTGCCTCCGTAGCCTAGTGGTATGGGTGTGTGCTTTAGAAACCGGAGGTCGTGGGTTCGAATCCTGCGAGGACTCAACAAATTTTCATTGTTTTATCCTAGTTTGTTAGGGCACTTTGGGCCGATCACCCAATTGTCTGAAAAGTAAGATGATTCATGCATCGGATGGGTATGTAAAAAGTCGGTCCTCACACCAACCCGCATTGGACCAGCATGGTGGAATACGGTCCAAAGATCCCCCTAATGGATAGGGGTGTATTAGGGAGGTCTATGTCCAGCAGTGGACTAACAAAGGCTGACGATGTGACGTGTGATGATGTGATTTAGCTGCTATAGAGAAATAAAGTCAGAGTTCTGCATTCGAACTTAGTACAATATTATTTGTGCTCATAGAAGTGTAACGCAAACGTTATTTGTATATATTTCTCATGCAGCGATATTCATCGTTAGTTGATAATTTAATATCATAAAGATACAATCGTTCTATCGGCTGCTAATATTTCTTTGATGTACGAAACCTATTGATATCTTGGATAAGCCAATCTGTGTCAATTAAGTACTTTAAAAATAAAAATAAGTCAGGAAATTTACTAATACAAACTAATATTTATTGCATTTATTGTTTTTATATTTATTTCTGCTTAATAATACCTAGATTTTTATGCCATAAGGTGAAATAAAACATTTACTTTTTAATCCCTCCGATCTTTGATGTGCCCACGATAAATTGCAACGTTTTGAATTTCCAATGGTAACATTAACGCTGGCAATAGAAGCGAACACTGTAATAGTGAAGGCAATCGAAGTGAATACATAACTGAAGCAATGATGAATCGTTTATTACAATAAAATGTTTTCTTATTTGTAAGTAAACAACATTAAACTACTATTCTCATGTTAAAATATTGCATAATGTTATCTATATTTAGCCTTTGAATAAGTAGAACCTTAGGCTGTAACGGCGGATTGGCCACGAGCCAACGAAGTTCGAGGACAAGAGAAGCGTTCGTATTGCGACTTTTTGTATATAAATAACAAACCGCAAGAACTTTATTTCTTTGTGCAAAAACTTTTTGTATTGTGGTGGTACCTTAATAGTACAACGATGCTTAAAAGATCCGCCTCTGTGGCCCAGTGGTATTGGCCCTTGGTTTATAAACCTGAGGGAAACGACTTCGTGTTATCGTTGTTTGTGATTGGCTAGGACAATTTGGCCGATCACCCAATTGTCGGAAAAGTAAGATGATCCTTGCATCGGATGGGCATGTAAAAAGTCGGTCCACCCACCAACCCGCATTGGACCAGCGTGGTGGGATACGATCCAATACCCCGAAATGGAGAAGGCATGAATTAACAGAGGCCTATGTCCAGCAGTAAACTAACACAGGCGGAGTATGATGATGATAACGTATAAAAGATGTACTATTGTAAAATAGAAGCATTTTGTCATTGTCTTTCTATCGAACATCGACTAATCCAGTACTAAATACGAAAACTTTAAACAAAAACGGTGCTATAAGTGACATAAATTTTATTATAAGGTTTTGACGTCCTCAGTGACATTAGCTTAGTTCCTGTCTGCCTTCTTCCGTAACCTAATAGATTCTAAAAAAATTATCATTACAGTACTATATAGAGCCATTTTAATTAAAAAAATATTAATATTAATCGAAATGAAGTGCATAAGGATTCTCAAACGCCCGATTGTATTGTCTTCCAGATAACCTTAGGATGATTAAGAGAACATTAGGTCGGCGTGCAATTTATAATTACTTTAATTTTCAAAGCTCTTTAAAACAAACAAGCTATTAAGGCCCCGCTTTCGGTCACAGTTCTCCCAACAAAAGTAAAACGCGTAACACACTTCATACAGTGCCAAGATGCACGGAACTTAACGGATCATCAATTTGAATGGTATGTGAACTTTCCACGCTGTTCGCGGCCCGGCATCCAGTCGGCCGGCTTCCCATGATCCGTTTCACATAGCGCGTCATTGTTTGCTAATTTACGCCATATAATACTACAAATATTATAAACGCGAAAGTTTTTAAATGTATATAAGTATGTTTGTACCCTTTTATGCAGAAACTACTCTATGGATTTTAATTAGAGTTTACATAGAAGGTATAGAGTATAAGTTAGAGGTGTATAGTGTGAATGGACCGAAATATAATGTTGGATAAAATCGACCAAAGAGCGAGCTATGACGGTATTGCCGCAAATATAGGTGTTACATGTATATAATGTATAATGGAAATATTTATCTTAAGAAGTGCCACAAAAAACCCAGCGGCAGTAAATGCGCGCATAAGGACGGACGTTGTTTTTTAATGCGAACTTTCAAGACACTTTTTACTTTTTAAAATGCTAGAAGTTTCGATCAGTTTTGTTTGTCCATCAACACGCGTAACACGCGCATATAATTAGTATGAACATATTTAGCGACGGATCTAGGCGTGATTCTTAGAATGATTGCGAATATTAACTGTCACGTCTCAGTAATAAAGTGACTGAAGGACGATGTGTAGAAAGTGATCGCCTTTCTAATGTATTCTTTTTGCGTAGCGGCACACGTGTATTCGTTGTGTATTAGGTACTTTATTTCAATGGAATGACTGATGCTATAATTTGGACAATTTGGACTTGGATTTTATGACCTGGTAACATAGACCTTTAGGTTTTATTTGGACTTGTAATAAATGTAAACAAAGTATGCTGTTGTTTTTACTGGACTGTCAACCAGTCATTGACAACTCAGTGACTATTCACATAAAGGAACGTTTACGTAACGTTTAGTTTGCCGAGCCCAAAATGGATGAACTATAAATGTATCATCTTTATTGAGTTTACGATAGATTTTTATTTCTAGTAATAGTAAAATATAGTATTTATTTATCGTTTACAATTTTTTTCGGTAAATGTCTTCGTCTACATTAAATTCTTTTCTACCTGATCCGATTTGTTTTTATAAAAACTTGTTTTTAAGAAAGGAATATCTTTCGAATGTAGTATAACTAAGTTATTATTTTTAATTAGAAAACTCTTCGACTGGTAAAATACAAAAGATTTTACTATTTCCTGCATACGTTTATAAATAATAAAGTTAGTGCCTAACATAACGTTATTTTCATTTGACGCATTTATTTTTTAAATTGACATCGTGTCGCTGTCTTTGCTCACGGTACTTTCAATTGTGTACGAGGCAAATTAATCTTCATCACACAGCTATTACTGCCGTGATTGCCTTCAGGGATGTCGTCCATGTATTGTAGTTTTATTGCGACAATCTTTAATGTACGTGGAAGCGGTCCGCTACTTCGTCATACCACTTATGACCGTCCGGTGACGATTGACGATCGATTCTGAACCCTTGTGCTTAATATTTAAGTTCGACTTTAGTTTAAATGTGTGTTTGAAGGGAACAGGTATAGCTTACGTTTCTGTGGGATTATATATTTTATAAGGCGACCGTCCTCTTGTAGAACCGTCTCGGTTTTACAACTCCCGTGGGAAGTGAGGCGGTGTACGTGGCATGATATGTTTAATACGCAATGTTGTTTTGGTCGGTATGAGATTGTGTCACGTAGAAATAGGAAAAACTAACGTTGCTTTTGCAGTTTTCATGTAGACGTATTTTTTTAGTTCGTTGGCCTTGTTGGCCAAAAAAGTGCAATTTAATTTTCTACTGTAGTTTATTTAAGAAATTGTTAAGTTTTGTTGTGACAAACGTTTTTATTAAAAGCTGTTTTTTCAAATTTGTCAGAGTTTACAAAGAAGACATAAGAATACTTTTGTAACACTCACACCTCTAGATATTCTAATATTCTTATCTCCCGCCAATGTCAATATTGTCTTCAATTTGAATAAACGGTTACGTCTTTGGGCTAGATCCTGTTTGTGTTTACACTTACAGAGAAATTGTTGAAGTATGAAACAAATGTTAATGATTAAGTCTTCGTGATCGTATTAGCCCAGTGGTTAGTGCACATTCATGTCGCATTCTAGAATATAGGTTCTTCGCCTGTTGCAAGAAAGTTATTCAATTTTTAAACTAATGTAATAAAGCGAAAGATTTTGTTCATTTACTTCAATGATATCATTTTAAAAACCGGTTTTAGAGATTCTTGTTATCTAGGATAGCCCATAAAAAACGCATATAGGCTATAAAGTATCTTAAGACTAATAGCAGTGGTGGTGGTAAACTGCCTCCGTAGCCTAGTGGTATTGGCGTTTACTTTAGAAACCGGAGGTCGTGGGTTCGAATCCTGGGGACTCAACAAATTTTCGTTGTTGTTTCCTAGATGGTTAGGACAGTTTGGGCCGATCACCCAATTGTCTGAAAAGTAGATGATCCATGCGTCGGATGGGCATGTAAAGGCAGGTCCACCACTCAACCCGCATTGGACCAGCGTGTGGGATCGGTCCAAAACCCCTAATGGATAGGTGTATTAGGAGGCCTATGTCCAGCAGTGGACTATCAAAGGCTGATGATGATGATGATGATGATGATAAATATCAGTGGTACATCATGAAAGAATGTTTGAAATCGTTTTTCTCTTTAGTTTTGTGTAAAACATTTTTTGCATCAACGAAGTCGGTTAAAGTCAGTGCCAAAGTTTTACTCCCACGCGGAAATATTAATCATTAGCCATTATTTAAAGAAAACTAAACGTATTTTCGTTGCTTTTTTGTAAAGTAAGTTGATGTATTTTTCGGTTATCTTAATGCCGTCGTTTAAGCTATAGTGGGGCGAGATGGTGTTCCTTATTTTATTTCAAAATGTCTGATTTTAAAGCTGTAACGTATTGCTAGATAACTTTCTTGTTAATATTTGTTATATTCTTTTGTTACAGGTAACATTCGAGGGAAATGCAAAGTAACTGTCAACTATGATTTTGAGTAAAATTAGTTATAATTAACATAGATGAAAATAAATAGCCTGATTATTGTTAATTATCTCTAAACGGCAAGGGTATCAATGTGGCATTCATATTTAAGGTACGACTTCAAAGATTCTCATTAGATTTTTTGAAATATCAATGATAATACTTTTATTCAATACAATTGTAATAAGGAAGAACTTCCGTCCAGATTACTGTTCAACTCATTAAAAAAATATAGCAAATGTTTGCTTCCAAAGCTAAATAGCTTTGCAATACAATTTAGTATTCATTATTAGTTGTCAGCGATCAGTTGAATGCCGTAATATTTTTTACGATTTTATTATTTTTAAACATTTGCTAATTGCTAAAAATTTTAAAGATGTACTCAAAAGGGGATGGTGAAGATGCTTTTATTTAACATGATAACCTACAGCAACAGAATAGCGTTGCTTGGTATAAATATTCCACAGTTTATTTGAGTAATTTGCCACTAAACTTAGTCTCGTTTGAATCTGACAGCAAACTGAATAATAACGCAAGTTATTCTCGGTATGTATATATGTATTCTTCGTGGTAAATTTATAAACGATGTGTTTTCATTATTTATACCGCACAAAGTCGACGTATCAGTTGACCGCAATGCACCGGTGATTCCCGCTTTTGTAGCGCTTCCCACTCGCTGTAGCTATGGAATAGGGGAATAATATTGTTTACGCTATGAATCACTTGTAAAATATATTTTTAAAATTATTATGCTAAATTACTCACTGGCTAAAGTTATAAATAGGACTATAATCTATGTTAAAATTTGATCGGGGTTGTAATTCTTATGTGAACCTCGAGACAAAGTCGTTCGTGACAAACTTTAGCAGTAATTATACATAATTATTATTTCATTAATAAGAATTATTATTTCATACTTGCATTCAACATAATTTCATTGCCAACTTAACTATAGGTTTCGAGTTGTAAAAGCTTCTTTTGAATCATGAAAATTATTATTATATTTCTTAACAATCTCATAAGAAGTTATGTTGTAGATATTTAGACAATGATAAAATTAAACCATTTTAGTATTAAATTAGACACGGATGGTTTAAAACTATATAATTTTTACTAAGCCTGTCTTAAGTTAACGCATGTAATATAAAAAACAAAGTAATATTTTATTTGATCTATTGGTATTTTTAATACGCACTTTTCTCAGTAAATTTATAAGTTTTAACGTGGTATATGTGATAAATATATTCGTTATTTATAATAACAGTAACGTGGCACCAATACAAGCGTCATTGTTTTGAGGTTTATCATAGAAAAATAAAAGGTCCTGCTTATTTTAATAGTTCTATGCCATATAAGATTATCGGCAACGTCATTTATGATCCGCTGATTATGTGACAAGCATATTATGAATATTATATCAGCAAGTATAGTTTAAATATATAAGTATGAATTATTGAATATTTTTTTGAACTCGATGGTCTCAAAACGATTGAAGTTTACGCAGACAATAAGTATACACAGGTTAATTCCTTTTGCTTTATTTTTTTAACTATGCGGGACTTTAGTGAATATCCTTTGCAATTGTGGAAATTACAAAAATGTTTCTTTTTTATCGTTTCCCTTGCTAATCAGGCTCGAATTATCCATTTATCGACTTCCGTTTAACGAATCCGCCACCGGCTTATTCCCATATCGCAACACGAAGGTGATCACAATCGCGCAACTCGGTATTATCGGGTTCGTATCGTGCGCTTGTACTATCGTTTCAAATAATGAGATTGTGACATCATCCATATGTTTACCGAATACCTGTGTCGGCGCGTTTGCACAGCCGCTAAGCTGGTTACGTGCTGTATGGTGAGGCTTTGCCGACGCTCGTTGGACACGCGTTGTATCACATACTTGTTTTTATGTTAATCGTTTTATTGTGAGAATAATATTGAGTAATATTGTGGAGTAATGTCTAGGTTTATAAACTGATGATAGGTTGAGAACGAATAATTGACAGTGCTTTAATTCGGTATTGGTTGATATTATTGTTCGATTGTTAAAAAACAACACCTGCATATCCATTGCAGGTTTCGTAGACACCATCAAACCCTCCAAATATGGCCTCGACAGGCATTCCCCAAGTTCAAAGAGTCGGGTCAACGGTACCCTAATCGCGTCGCGATCGCCTCAGGTCTCCGAACCCACGTTGGTGCAATGCAACGCGCTTCTCCATTTACGGCCGACACTATTGCAGCGGTCGGAAACCTCGAGGTTTAGCTTCTGTTTTTATATAAAACGTCATTTATCAACCACCAAAATTACACAAAATTATCTCTTTTATTTACGCGATTATCTATACATATTAAGTCTACTGTTTACCGTGCTTTTTGCACTAATTCTTTATATATATTCCCGTCGTTTAGGACTCTTTTCCAGCATATGATCACGGACATACTAAGATGGGTTATGTCTCCATCTCAATGTATTTGAAATAACCAATATGGTTATTATTTTAATAGACCAAAAAAGTGATTTAGTTAATGTGTACGTTTTTCACGAAATAAACATTTTATAACAGCTACCTACCTAACGGCACATCTTTAATATTACGTAAAACTAGTGTAATTGCATCACTCTATAAATATATAATATAAAATAACTTTGTTCTAACTTAATATCGTTTATAGTAGAAACATACAGTAGATGATTAGGTAAATTTTTATAGGTACAAATGCGCTATGTTAATTTTTTTACTATGCGGCCCAAGTTTGCATAAAGGTTGGCGGCCTCAGTTCTAGTGGAATTCAGAGAATGTGTGCAGTCGATGCCAGAGCATTGTACCTATATTTGTTTAACCGTGTTTTATATATGGACCTCTATTAGGGTTTATTCCTAGCTGTTTATAATAAAAAGTGTAATAGATTAAGAGCCATGTTTATAAAGGATTGGGTTATTATATATGGATTGAGTTATTTAAGTAAGATTTTAGCAGTGTAACTTGTCTATTAATTGTATATATAGGTAAGAGAGATATTGGTGATATAAGAATGTGGTGATAGTTTTAAACACTTTGTATGACCGCATTAGCGAATGCTTTGTTTGCAAACGCTGAGACAAATTACCGGAGCGGTGAAAGGTTTTATACCGTTTACACTTTAGTAATTCGCTAACGCGGTCATCAAAAGTGTTTTAAATCATATCCCAAATTACTATATCACCATATATCTCCTACCCTATAAATGGAATGGGATATTTAATTTTAAGATTAATGAAGTAAATAAATTTTTCAACTTTAAAAATACACTATATTCATTATTGTTAATCCAGTGTTATACAATTTTATCTGCACTCTTAGAATCAATACAGGTCGCTGTCTTTTCTTTCCGAGTCTGAATAACACGTATAGTCTTTTAACTTCTATATTTATTTATGTAGAAGTATTATTATATAGCAGCGTCCCCATTATCATGTGTGGTATCACTGTCTAACAATGAATCTACTGCAGTAAGAAACATCTTAGCTAATCCTTTTCTAAACATATAGGTACCTTAAGAGTAGTCTGATGTAAATCGTCATTATCATCATCATTATCAGCGTGTGTTAGTCCACTGCTGGACATAGGCCTCCCCTATGCTCGCCTCCTCCGTTAGGATCATGGACCGTATACCACCACGCTGGTCCAATGTGGGTTGGTGGGTGGACCGACTTTTTACATGCCCATCCGACGCATGAATCATCTTACTTTCCAGACAATTGGGCGAACCGCCCAAATTGCCCTAACCAACTAGGAAACAATAATGAAAATTTATTGAGTCCCCGCAGGATTCGAAACACTAGGCTACGGAGGCAGTTGACATAAATTTCATTGTAAATCTTATCAAAGTTATTCTTTACTTAAGCAATACAGTACAGCGTTATATTACATTCCGATGACCAGTGTCGATGTAGGATTTTACACTTTCATTTTAGTCGTTTATTATTCTTTCCTTTAAACATGACAGTCAAAGCTAAAGCCGTTTTATATATTTAGTGTTTTAGTAATTCTATTCGTAGCAGCTGCTGTAACTAATGATGGGTATCGCATAATGTGCCACGTATTGGCATTGGGCGATAGGACGTGGAATCTAGTCCGTTATATTGATAACAGCCGCAATTACACTTGGACATTGTCGTCGAGCAATAAATTCAAACTGTTTATTGCGTTAAGATATTGGTTTTTCGTTGCTAAAATAGGAATAAAGCATCATGATGTAAAATGTCGTTGTTGACGTCAACTGACAACGGTATCTTATATGGTTTACTTATATGGCTACAAACTTATTTTTTCTTCTGGTTACTTTATTAAAGACTAGGCGTTGCCCGCGACTTTATCAGCGTGGTAAAATATAAATGTTAGCTTAAATTATTTTGAAAGTTCTGTCAAAATCGGACTAGCCATTCCAGAGATTAACAGAACAAACAGATAAAGATGAATCAAAAACTTTTTCGTTATATGTATAGGTTATATATCATAATATAATCATTGAAAAAAGGTTATTTTGTTAATACAAACAGACAGTCCATTTAATCAAATATTTGTATCAATTTCAGTTGATATCGATATTCAACATTTGAAAGCAAAATAGTTCAAAAGTAGTGTAAATTCCTATACAAAATAAGGAACTACGTTTACCTGTTACCTGCGATTGGTTTCAAGTTTTTATTTTTCCTCTACATGGCAGATATTTACGTTATCTCAACATATGACGCACGGAGATATAGCATGCATACTGCGGTTCGTTAAACTTGACAACAATGCAATAAATATATTTGCTAAGACTTGTTTATTATAGCCCTTTTAAAGGTCGAAATCCTTTCGTTTTATGATTACTTTTTTTTATTTTTTGTTCAGTATGAACTTTAACTAGGGTCGATTGTTATGTGAAATCATCTATGGATAGATATTTAGCATGCAGCTTGCTTTGATGAATTTCTTATAAGAACATGATAGGTGTTTTACAAGTGAGGGCGTGTTGCATGTATGAATTTTAAATTATCACTTCAAGTTGAGAAAGTTTCAAAGCTAAATTTGTTTTCATGGTAATAAAGTACTTACGTTTACTATGATCCTTATTCCGTAAGCAGAAGAACAAAAAGACTTTTTTATTACACTTTTTATCCATGTTGATGTAAGGCGTCATAAAAGTACATGTTCGAGAGGTTCTCTTTTAAAAATATTAAGTCATCAAAATGACAAATTATGTTTTACATGTTTACTATAGAGTTTAGGAAACCTTTTCTGTAAATATGATTATATAATTAATAATAACTATTGGAATATTTAAATCTAAAGTTTAGTCTCTACTTCAAAGAGTCGTTCCAAATAACTTGTTTAGTACTTAGATGACACATGTAGTAAGTTTTGAACTGAGTAATACGACGTGTCCACGTAAACTAAGCGAGTCAAGGCTTTTGGCTCACGAGGAAGTTGAACCGACATAATACCGTTCGAAATGACATAGACCGGAATGTTATATAAACAGCGTTTCTTCGTTGAGTGAATCACGTGTATGAATCATCGCGGCTCGTAATGTGATTATTAGATACCGAGGAGCTAGCGGCTTCTGACAAATGCCATTAGGAGACCGCGATTGACGTTATGATTCTATTTGCGTCACTTTGGTCGCATTTTTAATGTTAGCGGTGTAAATGTAATGGATGTGGAATCAGATATGTTTTGTTGAAGAGTTTACGTTCTTAGGTGTGATAAAGTTCTGTATGGATTTGAGCCTTTGAGATTCTCTATCATCTTATTTTTTAACGCTTTTTTAGGAAGTTATGTCGGAGGAGCAACAGAAGATTTTGTTATTTTAAGGATAGTGTATTGTTCTATTACGATTCAGTTTGAATCTTGAATTTAATGGCTGGTGGGCTATTGTCCTTAAAGTATGTTAAGTTAAACTGCTTAAGTTAAATGTATCACATGAACAACAGAAGATGTGTTGTTTATCCACTCAATTGATGTTCTATATGTTAAATAACCATTCGGGTAAATCATCAATCATCGAAACAGAATAACCTGAAATACTGTTGCCTTTAACCACTTGAATCCTTAATAGGAAACGGATAATCTTTTTCTTGCTGGATCTTGGTTTTAGGATAATTGACAGCATCCTCAAAAGTGCCCAATAACATTCATAAGCGGAAGGTAATTAAGTTAATTCATGACTTCTATATTCTTCTGTTATTCTTATCAGAATAGCAGAATAGCATTGTTACGTAAAAGAAACCAAAAAAACGACAATACAAAATTTTTCCTACACGGGCTTCAACCCCACCAACTTTTGCCATATTAATACAGCAAGGCTAGGTGTTATTGATCGCTCGTTGATGTATGACAAGTTATTTATACACTTTTTACACCTAGTTGTATCGTATACGCCATTTCTGTTCATCGGCTATAACGATTGTTTCATCTGTGTTATTAATTCTCACATAACTATTGGGTTATCATTCGCTTTGCTCAATTAGTTTTTCGCAATGCATCCGTTCACGGTCGATCGCCGGTTGCGATAATGAATTTTTAACCATTTCTAGCGTTACCAATCATTAAGTTTGTGTTTTATTGCCATTGCTGCGATTCGCAATCACTTTTCAAACTGTTCATTGATTTTTTCGCACTTTCACTTGTTATTTACAAGTCGATTAAATATTAAACAATATCTTGAAACTTTAAGATACGAATAAATACTAAAAAATTTACCCGAATGGGGCGTTGAGCAATTGCGGGAAGAGACACTTAACTTTAAAATATTGAGAATTATTTTTTTCATCTAAGAGTTTATAAAGGAATTTAAAAAATTCTCCTCCAAGCCACGTTAATTCGCTAACAAACTTCTACACGCTCTTATCAAATAATTTGCTTGCCTTAAAAATGTAATAATGTTACTATTTTTCATTTAGTGTTAAAAAAAAGTACAGTTAATGTTATAAATATTGGATTAAAAAGCACGATTAATTGATGAAAAGAAATAAAGACACCATGTTTTAAACGTACTAAATTAAAATATACAAGTAGATGTGAGGCGTTCAACGGTTTTCAACATTTGGTATAGTTACTAAAACTAAAAATTGTTCCTATAAGTATTAAATTACTATTTAACCTTTAGTTTATAGCTTTACGGTTATTTTTTGAAACCGTAAAAATTATTTGATTTAAGTGGATAAATTGGAGGTAGGTATATTCAAATAATTTTAGTTACATTGTTTTTGGATCAATACACTACTAAATCATTTCTTTAAGGCATAGTTTCTTATTACGGGTACTACAATCAAATTTCATATATTTTTCCCACGATAGAGCTAAACAGCATACACCTTTAATATCTCACCTTAAATCGTCCACCGTACGTATTGGTAAGTCCATAGAAGGCGTAAGTTAGCAGACAGCGCGTCGAGCCGCGTTGCGTAACTAGTATCTTTACAGACCATATAAGGTCGCGTGTCGACCGCGTCAAGATGAACTATAATGACATTGGCAAAAAGTTGCATTGTGTCGTTTTGTGTGTAAATTTATATAGAGCCGTCGAAATTGTAATAGCAGTGTTTTTCGACTTATAGTTTTATTCCTGTCTTGTGTTTTGGAGTGACCACGTACCATCAGAAGGCCCGACTGCTCGTCTGCCGTTGTTAACAACAAAAAGAAAATAAAAAAATCTATTAATTTTGTTGCGCTAAATTATAATCCACAATTACACATTTACAAGTAACAAAACACATTAAAAAGTTTATTCCACGTTCTGTTAATGACATTATGGCAGGGTATATAAATACTTGAATTAATTCTCCATTTAAAGTTGATTCATAAACATACATTTAGCGTAAACTAAATATAACACTACGTAAATACCGCTCGTTTTTAACCCAAATAGTAATTTTATCATATTACGTAATAGTAATTGCATGAATATGATAATGAAATTCGCCAAACGATACACTTACGTTGTTCACGTGCAAAAACTGTATGAAAAGCGTGGACCAAATTATTTTATGTTACATCGAAATGGTTCCGAGTTAATGTTAATTTTTATTTCTGCTACAAAAGTTCGAAGAGAAATTTAAGGTAATGTGTTAAACTTTATAAAAATTGAAATATGCTGTTAAAGTTAACTAGTGTCCGACCGTACTTTCGGTTTCGGCCGAGTTTCGGCCAAAAATCAAATTTCAGCCGCAGTTTCGGTTTTGGCCAAATTTGGCCGAAACTTTTGCGGAACCTAAACTGGTTTCAAAAGTATTTTCAATTCGAAAATAGTAGCGAAAGTTAAATGTATCATTGCTACAATCGAGCTCAGATCAGTCGATTTTAGTACAGGCAAACATTCCAAGTTTGACAAAAGAAATTGATTCTTCTAGAAAGACGAGAAGGGAACAAATAGAAGTGAGAACAAAATATATACTCCTTGGTAACCAAAAAATAAATACAAATAATAATGTAAAGTGTAGCTCAGATATTTGTTGTGTTAATAAAAAATCTTCTAGTCTCTTTACTTTTTTCTGAATATAGTAATTTGTTTGCTATGTGTGCGAAATGTTCTCGAAAAAGAAAACCCAAGTGCGACCTTGCATTAAAACCACTGTTATAAAAAGTTAATAACGCAAGAGATTTACTGCGGCTCAAAGGCAACTTGAGAAGAGACTGCTCTGTCATAATCAATTGTCGCAAAAGTAGGCTTTAATTTCGAGTAGCGAGAACGTACATGGCAGACGAACATGGTTCCAGACGTTCCATCGAAGCCAGTAATTAACAAGAAGCAATAAGAATATGCTGCCATATTCGAAAAAACTGTTTTTAGCGATTAAAGAATTACCATCTGATACCTAATCCAAGAAACGAGCATTTCTATAGAGGTACTCAACGCATATTGACACAAATTTTGAATATGATAAAAGTCTGCGCAAGATGGGTGCCGAGAATCAGAAACAAAATCGACTCTGAAGATATCGTTGGACAAGTTTTAAATCTAGTTTTGTGGCAGTGGACAAAACACGGGTTTATCCTGAAGGATCTTCATGCGTGGCCGTGGTATATGGCCTGGCCGGGTATCACATATTGGGACTCAGAAGCAATATTGTTGTTTGATTACCTAGAGCATGGAACCATCATTACAGATTATGCAGCTTTAATCCCGAGGTTGAGAAATGTCAATGATAAAAGAGGCAAACTTTGAACGGGCGAGCTGTTTTATATTGACAACGTACCAGCGCATAGGTTGGCATTAGCGATGGCCACCGTTCAGCATGACTAGCGTCAATTGGTTGAGCATCCCCTATTCACAGATCTGGCGCCTAGTTATTTTCATCTTTCCCAAATTGATACAATACTTAAGAGGAAACATTGTTAAAACTATATATAACAATAAACAATGCCGTGGTGACCTTTTGCAGGACCAAGACAATCCTTTTATAAACGAATTGAAGCATTGGAAACTTGGAACGCTGGACTTGTGTGTGGTGGACTCGGAGATTATGTAGAAAATAAATAATTAAGCTATCATAGTCATTATATTCTATCTCATTTTTACTTTTTACATAGTCAAGTGCTAGGATACGAATAAATACTAAAAAATTTACCCGAATGGGGCGTTGAGCGATTGCGGGCATAGACACTTAACTTTAAAATTAGGAGAATAATTTTTTCATCTATGAGTTTATAAAGGAATTTAAAAAATTCTCCTCCAAGCCACGTGAATTCGCTAGCAAACTTTTACACGTTCTTGTCAAATAATTTGCTTGCCTTAAAAATGTAATAACATTTACAATAAAACATAATTATATTCTGGTCTGATCTGTATGTAAAATAATGTTACTATTTTACATTTAGTGTTTTAAAAAAAGTACAGTTGTCGTTATAAATACTGGTTTAAAAAGCACGATTAATTGATAAAAAGAAATAAAGACACCATGTTTTTAAATGAACTAAATTAAAATAAACAAGTTAATGTTCAACGGTTTTCAACATTTGGTATAGTTACTAAAACTAAAAATTGTTTCTATAAGTATTAAATTACTCTCTCCGTGCGTTTGACTTTGACTTTGAAAAAAAACCCTAATGGATAGGGGTATATTAGGGAGGCCTATGTCCAGCAGTGGAATGTCACAGGCTGATGATGATGAAGTATTAAATTACTATTCAACCGTTAGTTTTTGCTTTACGGTATTTTTTGAAACCCGAAAACTATTCGATTTAAGTGGATATATTGGAGGTAGGTTTATTCAAAATAATTTTAGTTAATTGTTTTTGGATCAATACACACACTAAACCATTTCCTTAAGGCATAGTTTTTAATTACGGTACTACAATCAAATTTCATATATTTTCCACGATAGAACTAAACAGCGTACACCTTTAATATCTCACCTAATCGTCCACCGTACGATTGGTAAGGTCCATAGAAGGCGTAAGTTAGCAGACTGCGCGTCGAGACCGCGTTGCGTAACTAGTATCTTCATCAGACCATATACAGGTCGATGTGTCGACCGCGTCAAGATTCACTATAATGACATCGGCAAAAGTTGCATTGTGCCGTTTTGTGTTGTAAATTTATATGAGAGCCGTTGAAATTTAATAGCGTGTGTTTTCGACTATAGTTTTATTCCTGTCTTGTGTTTTAGGTGACCACGACCATCAGAAGGCCGACTGCTCGTTGTTAACAAAAAAAAAAAAAATCTATTAATTTTGTTGCGCTAAATTATTATCCACAATTACATTTACAAGTAACAAAACACATTAAAAGTTTATTCTACGTTCTGTTAATGACATTATAGGCTATATGAATACTTGAATTAATTCTCCATTTAAAGTTGATTCATAAATATACATTTAGCATAAACTAAATATAACACTACGTAAATACCGCTCGTTTTAACCCAAATAGTAATTTTATCATATTACGTAATAGTAATTGCATGAATATGATAATGAAATTCGCCTAACATCACATTACGTTGTTCACATGCAAAACTTATAGAAAAGCGTGGACCAAATTACTTTATATTACATCGAAATGGTTCCAAGTTAATGTTAATTTTTATTTCTGCTACAAAAATTCGAAGAGAAATTAATGGTAATGTGTTAAACTTTATAAAAATTGAAATATGCTGTTAAAGTTAACTTAGGTAATTAATATCAATCAATAAAATAAGTAAAGCAAAGAGGACATGGATATAATAACAACATTGACATTTATATATATAAAAAAACCTTTTTATGTTTAAAAAAACTAGAATAAATGAATAATTAGTTAAAAGGTGTTTTTTTTTGCAATGATAACACATAACGGACATTACTGGTTTGCTCATTATTACTCACTATTGTAATTATGTGGATGGTTAGCAGTGGGCATCTTCATTCGACATATTTTATGTTCGATCAATATTAATATTAATTGTGAGTCATGTTTTGTTATCGCGACCTTCCGATCATATATAAATGAATTAATGATTCAGACGTACCAACCGATATGTGCGACCCTGACTCGATATGAAGTTAATTCAAATTTAGTGTTAAATTTACGTTCACATACACCATGCTATATAATACCGCTTACCGCCTCTGTGGCCTAATGGTATTGGCTTGCTTTAGAAACCGGAGGTCGTCGGTTCGAATCCCGTAGGGATCAACTATTTTCATTGTTGTTTCCTATTGGTGTGGGCAATTTGGGCCGATCACAGCTGTCTGAAAAGTAAGGTGATCCATGCGTCGGATGGGCATGTAAAGCCGGTCCACTCCGGTCTAAAACCCCCTTAATGGAGGAGGCGTGCATTAGGGGAGGCCTCCATCTATATGTTTTGCATTATTTTTTATACCTGTTTGTTGAAAATCAGACAAAAACTTTCTCTCCATATTTGGAATTAGGTAACAAATTAATTTAATTAACTCACAGGATATGTTGCTGCGTTACCCGTAAGCATAAAACAACATTCTTATTCTAACACGTCACGGACATCCTATAACAAAACGTTTAATAAATACATTTTCACTTTAATTTACATCAGCTGTACAAATATTGACCGCTACAGTTGTTTTTTAATAATATTTCTCGTTCCAATAATGATTGCTATCATTTTAACATTACAAAGCTTTAAAACACAACACGTTCTTGTCTCAAGTATATTTACTGATGTGTATTTACTGAATAAACGAGACTCAATGTGTTATATTAATTCTGCTGCTGGTGGATATCGTTTACCATCAGGTAAACGGTATGCTCTCCTCGTCACGACTGCTTTAATAATAATATTGTATTTCCTATTTTTAACGTTAAAGCGGATATTTTCTGGCCAAAGAAGAGCAGTATCTTAACTTATTGAGTAAATTCAGATAAGATACTAGGGTAACATAAAGTGACTGGCATACGAAATGATTGAAAAAATCCGTAACGTGTTATAAAATCATACGAATATTACATTAAATGGGTGGTTTTGTTATACGAAAGTTTAACTAAGAGGAGTATGGGTTAATAAAGGTTTATTGTTTTGCAGTTGGACACCAGCGGCAATGGATTCATTGACCTCAAGGAGCTTAAGGACGCCCTGGACAGCGTCGGATACAAGATTCCACAATGGAAGGTTTGTTCCTTTCATTATGTACTGTTTTCTCAAAGCCACTTGGTGAATCTGGCGTAGGGCGTGTTCGTTTTGCGCGTTGACTTATCATTTAAAGATAAATTAGTGTTTTTTGATAATTATTTATTTAATTAGTAATTAAAATATGTTGAAAGAATTCATGTATCTGAAACAAGTGGGTTCAAGGCAACTGTACAATTTGTTTTACTTGGTGCACTTTGTGTTTGTAATTTAAATATGTTTCGATGTAGTACCGTTTCATTTCGACCCTATGTTAGCAACAATATTTTATATTCACATTCATTCTTAATAAATGTCAGATTAAGACCTTTTTGAACAAAGTTATAATACAAACTTTATTACTATATTTGTCGTAAGGACAAAATCTTATAAGCGACAAAACTATTAGTACATAATCATTGTGATCTAGTGTCGCGTGACAATCGACCTTCATTGGCGAAAATCAATCATGAAACTTTGTGTCCGATATAGCTTTACATTTTTATTATATATCCAATCAGGTCCGATGCATGATCGAGGAGTACTATGATAATGGGTCGAGGCAGGGTCGCGGTGTGAACGGCAGCGTGAACGGCGACGCGCGCAGGAACGGCATGTCGCTCACGGAGTTTGAGGAGCTCTGCGCTAATTTGAAGGCACAGCAGGTAGTGTACAATCACTGATTGGTTAAATAGCGATGGGATAATAGACTGAGATATACCAGATAAAAAAGCAGGATCAAAACTACAATTTTTGATGATACAATAGCGACTGTCTATCGTGTGGGATAGTTGCGTGGTTTTGTTTGTTGCTCTGTCAACTAAGCAACGAACAAAAGTAAATAACTGTTGAAATTGGTTTATTATACTAGGGCGCCAAAGCTAGCAAAGAAACTGTTAACTGCTATTAAAAGCTGTTAACTTTACGCAGAGCAACGAAAAAGAAAGAAAAGTAAGCAACTATTTAAAGCTGTTTTTTATATCAGGCCTATAAGTAAAGAGCTAAATACGCTGATTTCTGTACTAGGGCAATAATACAACGTACTGACCTAAACTGAAAAAAAATTAAACGCAGAAACAATTGACACACAAATCTCAATCATGTTTTAGTCAATGCTTTTGGAAACTTTTAATTGGAGAACATTATTTGATTATCTTTTAAGATTATTTTATTCCTCACATCATCATCATCAGCCTTTGTAAGTCCACTGCTGGACATAGGCCTCCCCTAATACACCCCTATCCATTAGGGGGTTTGGACCGTATCCCACCACGCTGGTCCAATGCGGGTTGGTGGGTGGACCGCCTTTTTACATGCCCATCCGACGCATGGATCATCTTACTTTTCAGACAATTGGGTGATCGGCCCAAATTGTCCTAACCAACTAGGAAACAACAATGAAAATTTGTTGAGTCCCCGCAGGATTCGAACCCACGACCTCCGGTTTCTAAAGCAAACGCCTATACCACTAGGCTTCGGAGGCAGTTCATTCTATTCCTAACTGTAAGTTTTTAATTAGTACTATTATATTTCTAACCAATTATATTTATGGGCTAAGATGCATTAATAAGTCAATGTTTAAATCAATTAACATTATTGCTAGAATGTCCCGGATGACAAACATTCGTTTCCTATAACCCCTCGCTTCTATACAAAATTATTACTGACTACGATTGTGACGCATCGTTTCTGATAAAATAATAGAGTCAATAGATTTGAACCCGCCGCAATTGACGTATTTTACGGTACAACACATCCCATTATATACCATTACGATAATAGAACATTTAATGATTGCTAACGGTCAATAATTTTTTTAAAGGAATAAATCTTGACACTGGGGTTTGTTTATTATAATTATTTCTTTATTTTTTAATTATTGCAATAATTCCTTATAGTTAATTAGTTTATCCATTTGCACCAGCCACTAAAACTTATATGAACTGGATTTGTTTTGGAATTTAGTACTTTTTTACTCCATTTTCCTACTATCTTTAAATTTTTATTAGAACTTCAAGCATTCAAAGTAATATGCATCATTTTGAATAATGCTTTAATAATTCATACTGAATAATTTAAAAGTAATATAATATTCACGCTGTCACTTTAGTGTTTTGTGTTATAGAATTAATATCACATTTTGAATAATTTACCGCAATGACTTAGGGTAATTCATTTGAATAGAAAGTTGGAAATAATGGTTGCGACAATTCGAAGTAGGAAATCTGGTTTCTTATGACGTTTGCCTTAATGACTCTCTTAGAAACTTTGTAAGAAATTAACAGTTTTGTTGGAAATTATGCAGATATAAACGTTTTTGTCATAATTGCCCGTTATGATAGCTTTATCATTGCCAGCGTAAGTATTATTTGAATATTCCGTGAAATGTTTGGAGGTATGTTATCTGAAGAATATCTAATTTTAGTAATGGACCTAGAGATAGAAACAAACTTAATCAGCGCCAAAATCGGGCATTCTTATTGGTTAAACATCGCGTGGCCATTGAACATGGTTTCGGTTCACCAATAGGAACGCGTCCGCTCCTTGCGCCACTAGTTTGACCTTTGAACTATGTTTCAATTCTTTCTCGAATTGGGTAAACTTAGTGTCTCAATATATCCATATTTCATTTATCTATTTGTTATATTTGCAATATACAATTAAATATACAATAGCGGGTTTAATACCTTAGGTATTCTGATATTGCGTAGAGGTTAATATGGAGGTTATGAAAATTTAACGTGGGTGCACTATAAATATCTTTGTCTATTTATATATATATATATATATATATATTAATGTTAGTCATGCTCAAAAACCCTTTTGTCGAATTTATACGTATACAAAGAGCTCGAATACTTATTGTCTACCTTTTTGTTATTCAATAAGTCTAGACTAAGTAAGTTTTTTCTTGATGTTAAGAGTTTTAAGTTAAGGATATTTTTATGCAGGGGTTGGAAGATCTGTTGACGTCACTTGTTTAGAACAAGTACATTTTAAGTACCTTTTGGTAGGGTCGCTCCAATAGAAGTAAATACGAGTACATGCATATTTATGTTTCTGTACCAAGTAGGTACATATAGAATAGCTTCAAATCTTGCAATATTGACTATATTATTAGGGTACCTATATAAGTAGTATCGTAAAGTACTTTGAGTATTACATGATGATGAGTAGGTATCGACATCGAGTAGTCATCGGCACATCCCTATCCTCATAGACTATGAGCTGATTAAAGTTACTTACGATATAAACTCTATGCAGTATGGGATAATATGTTAATGGGGAAAAGAAAGTATGCACTTCGTTTACCGCTTTTGTTTATGTACATGTGAGGTATAACGTCAAATGACAACAATCTATATTGATATACGTAGTTGGAGGTAAAACAATATACAGGCAATGCGCCGGTTCAGTTTATCACGTAATGCACGAGTGTAGATATAGTATATATATATAATTAGTATTTTAATGTAAAATATGTTTCTATTGATGACAGGTGGCAGCACATTCAAACAGGCGGTCAGTAAAAGGAGAACCTGGAGCATTTGGGCGGCTATGAGCGAGAGCCTCTAGTGATGGTGAATATTTCTTTTAATTGTTCTAGGTATCATTTACTCATAATTGTTATGAATAATGTTCTCCGATATATTCGCTTACGTCATTTACACATGTCTTTTATTAACAAAGTTCTTGTTTCTTACAACTCTAGAGCTAAATAATGCGCCGAATTTGAATGGTTCCATATTATAAAGCAGTATGGTTGATTACAATGAACAAATGCCATTACGTTATTTGTAAGTGGTATATCGACCCGCAAATAGGCCGTAACATAGACTTTATTTAAAGAAATTCCGGATATTATTTAACCCTGGTATAAAAAAGATACAGAATTTTATACTTTAAAAAATTTTGTAGTTTTTTAATAATGTATTTGAGTTAACATTGCAGCCTGATTCTTTGTTATAAGTAATATTTTGCTGGCGTAGATTGAGTTCGTTGTCTTCAATTCGTACTCTACTTCACAATCCTATTGTGCCCTTTTAAAATTCTATGGCTTCGTAAATAACTGTTGAAATTGGTTTTATAATACTAGGGCGCTAAAGCTAGCAAAAAACTGTTAACTGCTATTAAAAGCTGTTAACTTTACGCAGACAACGAAAAGAAAGAAAAGTAAGCAACTATTTAAAGCTGTTTTTTATATCAGGCCTATAAGTAAAGAGCTAAATACGCTGATTTCTGTACTAGGGCAATAATACAACGTACTGACCTAAACTGAAAAAAAATTAAACGCAGAAACAATTAACACACAAATCTCAATAATGTACGTTTTTAATTAGTACTATTATATTTCTAACCAATTATATTTATGGGTTAAGATGCATTAATAAGTCAATGTTTAAATCAATTAACATTATAGCTAGAATGTCCCGGATGACAAACATTCGTTTCCTATAACCCCTCGCTTCTATATAAAATTATTACTAACTACGATCGTGACGCATCGTTTCTGATAAAAATAATAGAGTCAATAGATTTGAACCCGCCGCAATTGACGTATTTTACGGTACAACACATCCCATTATATACCATTACGATAATAGAACATTTAATGATTGCTAACGGTCAATAATTTTTTTAAAGGAATAAATCTTGACACTGGGGTTTGTTTATTATAATTATTTCTTTATTTTTTAATTATTGCAATAATTCCTTATAGTTAATTAGTTTATCCATTTGCACCAGCCACTAAAACTTATATGAACTGGATTTGTTTTGGAATTTAGTACTTTTTTACTCCATTTTCCTACTATCTTTAAATTTTTATTAGAACTTCAAGCATTCAAAGTAATATGCATCATTTTGAATAATGCTTTAATAATTCATACTGAATAATTTAAAAGTAATATAATATAATATTTACGCTGTCACTTTAGTGTTTTGTGTTATAGAATTAATATCACATTTTGAATAATTTACCGCAATGACTTAGGGAAATTCATTTGAATAGAAAGTTGGAAATAATGGTTGCGACAATTCGAAGTAGGAAATCTGGTTTCTTATGACGTTTGCCTTAATGACTCTCTTAGAAACTTTATAAGAAATTAACAGTTTTGTTGGAAATTATGCAGATATAAACGTTTTTGTCATAACAGCCCGTTATGATAGCTTTATCATTGCCAGCGTAAGTATTATTTGAATATTCCGTGAAATATTTTGAGGTATGTTATCTGAAGAATATCTAAGTTTAGTAATGAACCTAGAGATAGAAACAAACTTAATCAGCGCCAAAAATCGGGCATTCTTATTGGTTAAACATCGCGTGGCCATTGAACATGGTTTCGGTTCACCAATAGGAACGCGTCCGCTCCTTGCGCCACTAGTGTTTGACCTTAAACTATGTTTCAATTCTTTCTCGAATCGGGTAAACTTGGTGTATCAGTATATCTATATTTCATTTATCTATTTGTTATATTTGCAATGCGTAGAGGTTAATATGGAGGTTATGAAAATTTTGCGTGGGTGCACTATAAATATTTTTGTTTATATATATATATATATATTAATGTTAGTCATGTTCAAAGGCCTTTTGTCGTATTTATACGTATACAAAAGAGCTCGAATACTTATTGTCTACCTTTTTGTTATTCAATAAGTCTAGACTAAGTAAGTTTTTTCTTGATGTTAAGAGTTTTAAGTTAAGGATATTTTTATGCAGGGGTTGGAAGATCTGTTGACGTCACTTGTTTAAAACAAGTACATTTTAAGTACCTTTTGGTAGGGTCGCTCCAATAAAAGTAAATACGAGTACATGCATATTTATATTTCTGTACCAAGTAGGTACATATAGAATATCTTCAAATCTTGCAATATTGACTATTATCGAATAAAACTGAAGGAATGCTAGACATTCTTTGAAGACTTCTCGTTGATGATGAGAAATTTCGAAAACAGTGACAAATTTCAGGCAACATTCAAGTGATTTTGTATAAATGCTATATTTTGTGATTCGCATCAAAGTCCATCGTATTAATTGGTATTTGTTAATTTAAACGTATTTTTAACCCAATTGTTTTTTTGTAATAATTTAAAAAGGTGCCTATATTATGAGGGTACTTATATAAGTAGTATCGTAAAGTACTTTGAGCATTACATGATGATGAGTAGGTATCGACATCGAGTAGTCATCGGCACATCCCTATCCTTATAGACTACGAGCTGATTAAAGTTACTTACGATATAAACTCTATGCAGTATGGGATAATAATGGGGAAAATAAAGTATGCACTTCGTTTACCGCTTTTGTTTATGTACATGCGAGGTATAACGTCAAATGAAAACAATCTATATTGGTATACGTAGTTGGAGGTAAAAGGATATACAGGCAATGCGCCGGTTCAGTTTATCACGTAATGCACGAGTGTAGACATAGTATATATGTAATTAGTATTTTAATTTGTAACAGCTACACTAGTAGTTAGTACTATATCTATCACTCAATTATTATAATGTAGTTGTAAGTAAACAAACTTGAATGTAAAATTTGTGTATGTACATAATTTTAAAACGATTTTAGTATTTTTCCATGTACGCCATTATTCGGGCTATAAATAAATACAAGTTTCTATTGATGACAGGTGGCGAGCACATTCAAACAGGCGGTCAGTAAAAAGGAGAACCTGGAGCATTTGGGCGGCATGAGCGAGGCCTCTAGTGATGGTGAATATTTCTTTTAATTGTTCTAGGTATCATTTACTCATAATTGTTATGAATAATGTTCTCCGATATATTCGCTACATGTCATTTACACATGTGTTTTCCTATCTATTAGACTTATTAACAAAGTTCTTGTCTCTCTAGAGCTAAATAATGCGCCGAATTTGAATGGTTCCATATTATAAAGCAGTATGATTGATTACAATGAACAAACGCCATTGCGTTATTTGTAAGTAGTATATCGACTCGCAAATAGGCCGTAACACAGACTTTATTTAAAGAAATTCCGGATATTATTTAACCCTGGTATAAAAAAGATACAGAATTTTATACTTTAAAAAATTTTGTAGTTTTTTAATAATGTATTTGAGTTAACATTGCAGCCTGATTCTTTGTTATAAGTAATATTTTGCTGGCGTAGATTGAGTTCGTTGTCTTCAATTCGTACTCTACTTCACAATCCTATTGTGCCCTTTTAAGAACTGCTATGGCTTCGGTTTCTTTCTGTGTGTTATACATAAAGTTGAACCGTTTCTCAGATTTATTTCCATTTACAGGCGCAGTTCAAATGTACAAGAATGCCTTTTGATAAACTTTCTTAACCGTATTAGAATGCTTCTAAATTGTAAATAAATATACTTTGTATTATCGTTTTATATCAGATGTTTGTAAATGTTTTATTACCGTTTTATATCAGAACTAAATAAATTCCGAATTATAAATAAACGAAGTTTAATTTAAAAATGGACACTCTTATTGGTGGAATAATGTGGGGCGGTCGACGTTTCCGATCTACCTGTTAGAGGGTTCAGCAGCAAGATTAACAATGTGTAAGATGTATATGTAAAAATTCAGCCGCGGTAATCAAGACCGGCTTTGGCGAGCGTTGTGTATTTTATATTTATCATCATTATCAACCTAACGAAGTCCACCGGAACTTAGGCCTCCTCCTTAAAACTTACCATCAACTAATACACTCTTTGGGTGGTGCAAGCTATAAGCCCCGCGGAAAAACTAATAATGTAGTAAATGATAATTGATTCGAGCAGATTATGATTATTAGATAAAGAGCTACCGTTAGTGACGAATTTCATCATCATCGTCATCAGCCTGTGATAGTCCCTTGCTGGACGTAGGCCTCCCCTCATACACCCCTATCCATTTGGGGGTTTTTGTACCGTATCCCGTATGACGAATTATAATATATAAATTCGTTCTCAGGCACAACACATTCGGTAAGACTGGAAGAGCAGATGGCCTTCTCTGGATGGATAAACAGTAACTTGGAGCACGATCCCGACCTAAAACACCTGCTTCCGATCGACGCCGAGGGAAAACAGTTGTACGAGAAACTGAAGGATGGTCTGATTCTATGGTGAGTGGTGGTTTTATATTATATTTAGAAAATAATATATAACTATAGTGTATTATATAGCACTACAATACAATATGAACGTGATATAAGATACAGTAGAAGCTGAAGGATGGCCTTATTCTATGGTTAATTAAAATATGGAACTGATGTAAGTAATGTAACGGAGTGACTTTAATGGATTAGGTGATTGTGACTCAGTGAGTGACATCTCGGTGACAATTCATCTATAAGGTCGCTGCATGTATGACACCTATTGCTGTTCAAATCTGTTATTAGTCTCATTTGGCTGAACTATAATACTGTAAAGCACAACTTGTCAAATGATCTTGATAAAACTTCACTCAACATTGTCGATACAGTTTATACTCTATAGTAACATATAATTTAAGATAAGTAAAAAAAATACGAAATTATAAGTGCATAACGAGCATAAACCATGGAAGTTTCCGATTCTGTTTTATTTGGCTTTGCACCTCATCTAAGGGACTTAATAATTTACAGTGAACGCGATGAATCTGTCTAATTAATGAAATTAATAACGAATCTATATTGTATTTCTCTTTCACAGCAAAGTGATCAACCACTCCTGCCCTGACACGATCGACGAGCGCGCGATAAACAAGAAAAACCTCACCCTCTATACGAAGCACGAGAACTTAACCCTGGCCCTGGTCTCCTCACAGGCGATTGGATGCAACATCGTCAACATTGACGCCCACGATTTGGCCAAAGGTATTTATATCATTGCGTTCGAAGTGCATATTTATATTACAACTCATGTTTGAATAATATTTAACGTTTAGTTTATTATTAGTGACAACATGTTATTTTTTTTAAATGTGTTTTATTAAAAGTCATTGTTTTATTGATAAATTTATTTTAACTTTTTTTAGTTAACCTTCCAAAGGTTAGATGGTAGATAACGCCTCTATAATTAAGCTAGCTTTTGCGTTTCTTTTTTTATGTATAAAGTTAAATAAATACATTAAATATATTTCATTTTGCAGGCAAACCCCATCTGGTACTCGGTCTTCTGTGGCAGATCATTCGTATTGGTCTCTTCAATCAAATCACACTGGAGCACTGTCCCGGTCTTACTGAGCTTCTCAATGATCAGGTAGGTTACTACATTGCCAATTGTTAATTTATTTACATTTTAATAATACAAGCGTATTCTAGAAAAAATTACAAAAATTATGCTAGCCTTAGTAAGAAATTGTAAATTGAAAAGTGTGTTTAAAAATTTTATATATAAATACATGTTTTTCTCGCTGTGTAATTATCAACTATGTCTTTTATGTCGTGTCTTCGACAAATAAATTTCACCAGTTATTTGGTTTATAAATATTTCTACAATTTAAAGTGTACAAAATCGCTGTTATAATGAAATTTAACACTTTTAACAAACAATAACAATACATACTTTGTCTATTTTTATATTGTCCTCTCTTAAATTATCCAATGAAATATCCTGGTCTATTAACTCTACATAGTTGCAAGGATATGTGTCGCTGTTTAAAAGCAAAATGATTAAGTAAGCAGATAATCAATTATTGCTACTTTGAAAGTTTTTATATTATTTTTATTGATACATTTCTCCCATTTGACCTACAGGAGCGTATCGAAGATCTTTTGGCCCTGTCTCCTGAAGCGATCCTGCTCCGCTGGGTGAACCACCAGCTGCAGAGCGCGGGCGTGACGCGGCGCTGCACCAACTTCCAGCAGGACGTGGCCGACTCCGAGATCTACTCGTACCTGCTCAAGCAGATCGCCCCGACGATGCCGGAGTCACGCTGGACGCCCTCAGGGTCGGTGCTTGACATTATACACACTTTCATAGGAAAACCAATACACGGGGTACTGTAGGCATACCATAGACATTGGCAATACGGGTATCACCAACGCGCTGCTTACCGTGAGACATAGGGTGTTAAGTCTCTTTTACCCAGTAAATACGCTGGCTACGGTGCCCTTCAAACCGGAACACGGCAGTGTTTTCACACTACTGCTTTGCGGCAGACATAGGCACCGCGGTGGTACCCACCCAAATGGTCTCCTGTTAAAAGGGGACCTACCACCGGTAACATATTGTGGTATAGTGTCTAATCTGTATATATAAAAGAGATTCCCACCTATATGTTGACTCATCGCGATATCTCTGGAACCATAAGGCGTAGCGACTTAAAATTTGGTAGGAATACTCCTTTCGTCGACTAGAGGTTAGCTAAGAACGGATTTACGGAATTCGAACCACAAGATGGTTTGGGGGGTTGCTACCGCTTTATAAATTGGTGATTTATGAAGCCGATAAAGAGAAACCACTACATGTTAGGGTGTTGTAGGCTAGGAGAGATATGAAAGGAGTCTTTTTTGAATGAAAAGCCATTAAACTTTCTGTGTAATTAAAGACATTTACAGTTATTATACTTTATTTAAATTACTTGTATATGGTATAGTAAACTCGAATGTATTTCATTATTCCGCGCCGACAATTTTGTAGCAACTAATATAATTATATTTTCGATTTAGCATTCTCTATGCTTAAGGCGAGTGGATTTTTAGTGCGTTTCACGTTGATATTCTTATCAATTTTTTGTTATAATCCATTAAACCCCTAACGAAATATCCAGGAGACGGACCTGCTCCGTCGCGCGGAGGTGATGCTGCAGCAAGCGGCGCGCCTCCGCTGCCGCGCCTTCGTGACGCCCGCCGACGTGGTGGGCGGCGTGTACAAGCTCAACCTGGCCTTCGTGGCCAACCTCTTCAACCAGCACCCCGGCCTCAACAGGACCGCGGACACCGAGCAGTACCACCAGCTCGACGAGACCAGGGAGGAGAAGAGTGAGCGCGATTGTTATTAGCAGCAGACCTTTGGGTGTTTGGTCTCTAATATACAAGGGACCTTTATATAAGCCTTTTAGTACTGTAGCCAGCTTAATTACTGGGTAATAAAGGTTGTGGTTCGTACACCGCGGGGAAACAACGTTAAAATGTTGGAATTATTTTGATTTGATTTCAATGTAATTATTTTCGTTGTTCCTGGTTGATTAGAATAATATGGGTCGTTCACCCAATTGTCTGAAAATTAAAATGATTCATGCGTCGCATGTGCATGTAAAAAGTCGGTCCCGGTTGATAAGATCTTTGGCAGCCGTCACAGGGAGTCAGTGCCTTAAAATTTACTGACAATTGATTCATTCTTAGAATGCAGTTTACTCTTTCGGTTGTGGAGGTGAATTAGAAGCCAACCCCATGTTCACTTGGAAATACGGCTAGGTAAAAAAAAAAGAATAGATACATAACATCCTATGCCTCTCTGCTTTTCTTAAGGCAAGGCGTATCGAACTAATGGATAAATATAATAGTAAAATGTTACAAAAAGGTAGGTTTTTAATCCAATTAATATCAATCTAATAACTGCTTCTGCTATTATATTTATATTATACTTGTTTTTTTTTTTTATAAAAACATAATATTTTTGTATTTTACAATATTTTCAGCTTACCGCAACTGGATGAACTCGATGGGCGTCGCTCCGCACGTGAACTGGCTGTACTCCGACCTGACGGACGGTCTTGTAATCTTCCAACTGTACGATATCATCAAGCCGGGTATCGTCAATTGGAAAAAGGTAATTAAAAACAAAAAAAAAACAAAGCATTCTAATAAATGTCTGCTGTTAAAAGTATCTGAAGAGTTTACAAACAATCTTAAGTTTCAATTATTAATAAAAAAAAAAACGCAGTGACTTGGCTCTAATGAATTATTAACCAAGCAGTAATTAGTAGTAGAAGTAATTTAGAATATATTATGTCGCTGAGTGTTACGATTTTTGTACAACAAATATAAATGCAAAGCTCGATTCGGTACAAAGTCTTGATAATTTTACAAAAACAATTTATAAGGAACCAACAGACTCGATTAAGAAAATTGTGACAAATATCCTTTTGAATTTTCAGGTGCACAGGCAGTTCTCGAAGCTTCGCAAGTTCATGGAGCGTTTAGAGAACTGCAACTACGCGGTGGAGTTGGGGAGGCAGCTCGGCTTCTCCTTGGTGGGCATCGCCGGCGCCGACATCAACGAGGGCAACGCCACTCTCACGCTGGGTTAGTTTATTCTGGCCGTTTTATTTATTAACTAGCGGTCCGTCCATGTTATTTTTTGAATTTTCAAATGGATTTTCCTAGAGTAAAAAGAAGCCTTAGTTACTCAAGATGGATGTGATTAGTTTATTCGTTACAAACATTCGCAGAAATACAAATAATTTCTCTGTATGATATAGCACATATAGATATATTTTAAACAATGACTCTTTCAATGAAAAGTTCTCAAAATGCTTGTAATTTATTTTTTTTTATAAATCGTCGGTGGGGATTCGAAATCGGTTGAGAATTTAGTTTTATTGTTTCGTATTTGGTTAGGTTACTATGGATTGTGATAACAAACATATTTTTTCATTTAAAAAGTGACTGAAATAGTTATTGTTCTATTCGCAGAATTATACTGTGTAAGGCTTATTAAGTGCTTAACGTTATAAATATTCTTTGTATTTAGTTTTTTTTTTATATAACGTGTATCGTTTATTGCATGTTTTCATAAATATTTTCAGCACTGATCTGGCAACTGATGCGCGCTTACACCCTCTCCGTGCTGACGCGGTTGGCCAACACTGGCAACCCCATCATCGAGAAGGAGATCGTCCAATGGGTCAACAACAAGCTACAATCGGCAGGAAAACTTCCTCTATTAAGAGCTTCCAGGTAATTTTTATTTACTATTTTACAAGATATTGGAGAGTGATGTAGCGAAATACATGTATTAAAGCATTATGAAGGTTTTTAATTCAATTAGTGGTATTAAATTTTTGGCTAGTACTAATTTTGCTTACTTTCTTATTATATACTAGCAATGATATTATTTTATGGATATAAAAACATTTCGGGTATTTATTTATTGTGTTATGTTACAGGATGAAGTGTTGGCTGATGGTAAAGTAGTGTTAGACCTAATAGACGCCATTAAACCGGGCTCTATCAACTACGACCTTGTACTGCCTGGAAGCAATCAAGAGGTAAGAATTTAAATCACAGTTATTCAAAGATAAAATATATATAATTTTCTTAGTCACAATTAATTACGAATAAGACCTTTTGTTTTCAAAGTTTTATATTTGATTAAATAAAACCCATCGAGGTTAAGTTTAAATTGGTTTTTCCCCTTACGCATCTAGAATAATGATTAATGAATTATATTTTTAGGATTATGTTAATTTGGCATATTTATTATAGATTTATTCTAGACAAGTGTTGAAATTTCCTTCTAGCAACTGTTAATTTTAATTGTCTGTAGACTTACGAAGAACAAAGTCTATTTATATAATCTACTACCATCCAAAGTATTCTTTATTCTAATCGTCTTTCTTTATTATAATAGTTAGTATTATAAATTCTTTATTATAATAGTCATTACAGGTGCTCTACTACCTCAATGCGGCTTTAAATATTTTTTATCATTTACTCTCCTCTCGCTGTGTACCTTAACGTACAATCACGCTATGTTCTCATTACATATAGTGTCTATTTAACGGCTTGCGCTTTTAAAAACGGAGCTAAAGTCCTGCTACTTTTCTCTCTCCGTTCGTGTCCGTGTCCGTCCCATCGGACTATGCGAGTGAAGAAGGAGGCAGTGACCTGTTTTGGCCGGTCATTAATATAGATCAGCCGCCAAATTCGGAATCGACTAGGACACTTATGATCACGCAAATTACCTATATTTATCGTGACTAAAACACTATTTTAGAAATCTCGGAGATTTTCAAAAGTAAAATGATTACAAATCTTTATTCCACTTCTGATTTAGAAATCTCAAGAGAATTTCAAAAGGTAAAAATTATGACAAAACTGGACGTCTCTTATAAAAAAAACATTTAAATGACTCACGTGACCCCTGACAACAGCCACGATGTCTCGTAAGGACGAGTCGATGCGTAACACCACTCAACACACTAACACTATCAAAGATGCACACACTTATCACAACGAGCAGAGCTCCTATCCGGTAAGCAGATTACAAGGATCTCCCTTCTATATTTCAGACCCGTCTTTTATTCCATTAGGGTTCGGACCGTATCCCACCACGCTGGTCCAATGCGAGTTGGTGGGTGGACCGACTTTACACGCCCATCCGACGCATGGATCATCTTACTTTTCAGACAATTGGGGTGATCGGCCCAAATTGCCCTAACCAGCTAGGAAACAACAATGAAAATTTGTCGAGTCCCCGCAGATTCGAACCACGACCTCGGTTTCTAAAGCACAGCCCATACCACTAGGCTCGGGGCAGTAGTATTCTGAATCTTTTGTTTTTATCTCCCAGGAGTGCCTGGCGAACGCCAAGTACGCCGTGTCCAGCCCGCCGCTGCGCGCTGCCGTCTACGCCCTGCCCGAGGACATCACCGAGCGCAAGCCCAAGATGATCATGACCGTGTTCGCCTGCCTGATGGCGCTCGACTACATCCGGCCATGGATGCACCGGTCGCTAGAAGTGCCTGCGGGTAACGGGCCCTGTCGCATACACTGGGATTTTTAAAGTATAGTTTGGTCAAAAAAAATTGTTGGCGCAGAACAGTCAGGTGCTTTAATGGTGGTCAACCGCGTCGGGTGTGTGTGCTTTGGTTCAATATTAAGAAAGCGTTCACTTCCTTCACTTTCGGTTCTGATATTTGGTTGGTTGACATTCATTCCGGGACTTTCATTCATAAATTGACTTAACTATTTGTTGTAGAACTGTCTTTAGCTGGACGATGGATTTTTTTTAGATTAGACTTTTTTGATGGATTGTTAGGTATTGATTTGATTACATACTTTGAAAATTATTACAAAAATTAGTTGAAGTACTAGACTATTACTGTAGCAGATTCGACATGGGCTATTCGTAAATAATATAGCTAATTGCGACTGCACGGCGTTGTACGATCGCCCTATTGACCAATTTGCCATTAAAACTATTAATCGCTTCTCGATTATTAATTTGGCGGTAAATAGTCAGTAAGAACGCAATTCGGTTAACGCCATGAGGTGGTTATGGGTTACTCTGTTTACATTAAACCTATATCTTATATGACAGGTGTAGTTTACTCGCCTATTTTTCTAAATTTTCGTAATAAAGTGATGTTAATTTATTAGTCAGTGTATGCGATAGAATCCAAATAAACAGGGACGATGTATGCTTATGTGGTAAGAATATTGAGTGTTTCACAATAATTGGTACGAAACGGCTTGGGATCATTGTACTCGGGTTTTTGTGTAAAGTGTAAGGAAATTAAAGGAATTGTGTTTATATTTCAGCGGCTCAGTAACTATTTTTAAACTGGAAAAAAATCGATTTTTGAGTAAAACCGAATGTTGAATAATCGATTTATAAGAATCGATTAATGCTGAGTCGCTGAAGTAGCTTATATAAACCCACCTATTGGTAAAGAAATTGTATTCATTACTTCCATACAATCAAGTAATATGTACTAATTCGATTGTTGTACATTCTGAAATATCAGCACCTTTCCTATATAAATATGTACTATAGCAAAAGCGGGTGATGGGCACAGTGTAAACAGAACGTTTAGGGTTGCAACAATGTCGATGAAACGTTTTTTTTATCGATAATATCGATTTTTTTTTGTGTCAAATAGGGTTGTGTACCGTTTTTGAGAAATTTAATATTATCGATAACCATTTTAATTTAGTCGACTTGATAATAATACATTTTATGTCAGTTTTGACTTATTTAATCATGGTTCAGACTTGTTGCCTGGAAGCAATCAAGAGTAACAATTTGAATCACAGTTATTCATAGATAAAATATATATAATTTCCTTGGTCACAATTAATTACGAATAAGACCTTTTGTTTTCAAAGTTTTATATTTGATTAAATAAAACCCATCGAGGTTAAGTTTAAATTGGTTTTTCCCCTTACTCATCTAGAATAATGATTAATAAATTATATTTTTAGGATTATGTTAATTTGGCATATTTATTATAGATTTATTTTAGACAATTGATGAAGTTTCCTTCTAACAACTGCTAATTTTAATTGTCTGTAGACTTACTAAGAGCAAAGTCTATTTATATAATATACCACCATCCAAAGTATTCTTTATTCTAATAAACTATTATATAACTAACTATTATATTAAAATCTTTATTATAATAGTTAGTATTATAATATTTTTTTATTATAATAGTCATTACAGGTGCTCTACTACCTCAATGCGGCTTTAAATATTTTTTTATCATTTACTCTCCTCTCGCTGTGTACCTTAACGTACAATCACGCTATGTTCTTTATTACATGTCGTGTCTATTTAACGGCTTGCGCTTTTAAAACCGAGCTAAAGTCCTGCGCCTTTTCTCTCTCCGTTCGTGTCCGTGTCCGTCCCATCGGACTATGAGAGAGAAGAAGGAGGCAGTGCACCTGTTTTGGCCGGTCATTAATATAGATCGGCCGCCAAATTCGGAATCGACTAGGACACTTATGATCACGCGAAATTACCTATTATTTATCGTGACTAAAACACTATTTTTAGAAATCTCAGAGATTTTCAAAAAGTAAAAATGATTACAAATCTTTATCCCACTTCTGATTTTAGAAACCTCAAAGAGAATTCCAAAAGGTAAAAATTATGACAAAAACTGGACGTCTCTTATATAAAAAAAAAATTTAAATGACTCACGTGACCCCGACAACAGCCACGATGTCTCGTACGGACGAGTCGATGCGTAACACCACTCAACACACTAACACTATCAAAGATGCACAACACTTATCACACACGAGCAGAGCTCCTATCCGGGTAGCAGATTACAAGGATCTCTCCCTTCTATATTTCAGACCCGTCTTTTATTCCATTAGGGGGTTCGGACCGTATCCCACCACGCTGGTCCAATGCGAGTTGGTGGGTGGACCGACTTTTTACACGCCCATCCCGGCTCAAATTGCCTAACCGCTAGGAAACAACAATGAAAATTTGTAGAGTCCCCGCAGGATTCGAACCCACGACCTCCGGTTTCTAAAGCACACGCCCATACCACTAGGCTACGGAGGCAGTAGTATTCTGAATCTTTTCTTTTTTATCTCCCAGGAGTGCCTGGCGAACGCCAAGTACGCCGTGTCCATGGCCCGCCGCTGCGGCGCGCGCGTCTACGCCCTGCCCGAGGACATCACCGAGCGCAAGCCCAAGATGATCATGACCGTGTTCGCCTGCCTGATGGCGCTCGACTACATCCCGGCCATGGATGCACCGGTCGCTAAGTAAGTGCCTGCGGGTAACGGGCCCTGTCGCATACACTGGGGTTTTAAAGTATAGTTTGGTCAAAAAAGAATTGTTGGCGCAGAACAGTCGGGTGCTTTAATTGGTCAACTGCGTCGGGGTGTGTGGCTTTGGTTCAATATTAAGAAAGCGTTCACTTCCTTCACTTTCGGTTCTGATATTTGGTTGGTTGACATTCATTCCGGGACTTTCATTCATAAATTGACTTAACTATTTGTTGTAGAACTGTCTTTAGCTGGACGATGGATTTTTTTTAGATTAGACTTTTTTGATGGATTGTTAGGTATTGATTTGATTACATACTTTGAAAATTATTACAAAAATTAGTTGAAGTACTAGACTATTACTGTAGCAGATTCGACATGGGCTATTCGTAATAATACGCTAATTGGACTGCGCGGCGTTGACGATCGCCCTATTGACCAATTTGCCATTAAAACTATTAATCGCTTCTCGATTATTAATTTGGCGGTAAATAGTCAGTAAGAACGCAATTCGGTTAACGCCATGAGGTGGTTATGGGTTACTCTGTTTACATTAAACCTATATCTTATATGACAGGTGTAGTTTACTCGCCTATTTTTCTAAATTTTCGTAATAAAGTGATGTTAATTTATTAGTCAGTGTATGCGATAGAATCCAAATAAACAGGGACGATGTATGCTTATGTGGTAAGAATATTGAGTGTTTCACAATAATTGGTACGAAACGGCTTGGGATCATTGTACTCGGGTTTTTGTGTAAAGTGTAAGGAAATTAAAGGAATTGTGTTTATATTTCAGCGGCTCAGAAACTATTTTTAAACTGGAAAAAAATCGAGTTTTGAGTAAAACCGAATGTTGAATAATCGATTTATAAGAATCGATCAATGCTGAGTCGCTGAAGTAGCTTATATAAACCCACCTATTGGTAAAAGGAAATTGTATTCATTACTTCCATACAATCAAATAATATGTACCTAATTCGATTGTTGTACATTCTAAAATATCAGCACCTTTCCTATATAAATATGTACTATAGCATAAGCGGGTGATGGGCACAGTGTAAACAGAACGTTTAGGGTTGCAACAATGTCAATGAAACGTTTTTTTATCGATAATATCGATTTTTTTTGTGTCAAATAGTGTTGTGTACCGTTTTTGAGAAATTTGATATTATCGATAACCATTTTACTTTGGTCGACTTGATAATAATACATTTTTATGTCAGTTTTGACTAATTAATCATGGTTCAGACTTGTTGCACACCTATGACTTGCACATTTTTCAACTGTTGTAATATCTCATATTCGAAAATATAATAATCTAAATTTCTTCCAATATGTACTACGTTATAATTTGTACAATAAAATTAGATAGCGTTTTTAAAATATCGAACAGTCCAAAAATGTCCATTCGACAAGAGATTTATTTATTTACAGTTGTTCATTCTAAAAGATATTAATTTTGGATATAGCTGTTTTAATTTTCTAAACTATTTAAAAACTAGTGTATTTATGTTAAAATATAGAATAAAATATAGAAAGTAGAATTAAAATCTTAGACTACCCATATAAATACATATTAATTTATGCTATTAAAGGAAGATGTCGCTGTTTACACTGAGTTCGGGCTAACTTTACTTTGTATGTCCCGAGTTTTGATCGATGTTGAGAACATTTTACGGCTGAAGCGATTAAGTCTTATAATTAGTAAACAAAACAACCTATAAATCAGCCAAAATTATGGAATTGATACAAGTAATGTGACGTCGAAACGACATTTTTTATATTGGTCGTTAATAAGTGAAAAAGCTTGATGACAACTCGTAAAAAAAACTCTAGAAGTATGATGTCTTTCGATGCTAATTTACATCAATTCTGTATTTTATTTGGCTTGTGTATGAATACATACGGTGTTTTTTTATGGCGTATAAACGCAGTATTGGCCCATTGAATAACGCCAAGCGTGAAAGCCATGACATTTATGGGTTACTTTGTTCACTAATAAACAATTTTTCGTTTGATTCTGGTATAATAACCTATGTATAGTTAAGGATAACTTATTGTAATGTACAAGATTGGGCTTAGGGCCTATGATCAGTTTAGAGGTTGCGCATTTAGTACTTATCGAGTTAGTGTAATTGAAGCGTCATGTTTTATACGTTTTTATAAGGTACCGGGCCTCGAAGCGAGACATTAATGTATAAGACTCTCTCTACGTTTTATTTCTTTTTATCTGCATTATTTTTTATTTAGATTTTTATTTGGATATTAACGTTAGTTTTAAACATTTTAAGCTTTTTCGAATATACATTTTTACATTGTGCTAATCTAATGTTTACGAACATTTTAACTCTTTGAACAACGAAGAACGTTGCCATTATAATTTACAGTAGGAATAATTAATTCATATCAATAATTACGAAAATGTGCTTTTTAGTATCGAAAATACTTTTTAAATAAATATTTTGTATATCCCTTTAAAGTCTGTTCTGAAACATTCCTTGAAGTAACTTCATTCCTTATTGGCGTTTAATCGTTTGCAATTATTTTATAAAAAAATCGTTTTAACGCTTTCTTCCACAACTGTACATTTCCTATGTTAATTAAGTGAGTGTGATATTTTTGTAAAGCGTTTTATCAATTACGACATTCCTATGGGATACAACGATTTATTTTACACACCATATTATTTTTAATCTGTAAATTTTTATTATTTTTCTATATGTACGTTTTAAGGATTTTTATAGTTATTTTTTTAAAAGATTTAGTTATAATGGAGAAAACACCATAATGCGAAGTTAAGATGGGGGAGAACTGTTTACTATATAACATCATATGCATTATAATACGCTGTCGTTCATGATTTGAATAATTTGTAAGCCTATCAATAAAATGGAATTGACAAATTGTTGTATTTTATGGTTTCACCCTTTTAGCTTTTAAGTTCACAATAAATAAATATATGTGTACTTTATTTCTTTACTCATCTGCTATCTTTGGTGGTTGCTTATATTGTTTTCGTGGATTGGTTGTGCTTTTGGTGCGAGTTCTTCCGAAGGTACTGTATTAAAACATCTTTTATCACTACTAATGCGTTTCCGTTGTTTGTTTGTGTGTGTCGGGGAAACGTTTGTTTGCAGATTTGTAAACTTTTTGTTTGTACCATTTCTGAATTAAGCTGGTCCTCATTGCCATCGTTACGTTGTTAGTTGAAATAGTATGTGTTCACACAGATTATCGCTTAGTCACATTTTAAAACATAGATATATTTTTTTGATTATTTTTATATGAAATGTTCCTGCAACATCATACAAAAATATCTATTACACCAAAACGATTTAGCTATTTTCTAAAAATGTATTTTTTAATGTGCTTTAAATCTGAGAATAAGTCGGTGATAAATATACTGCTTTTCAGGCTGATGTAAGTATTTAATGTCATATACTATATATATGTTGAAACATTTAATTATAATTTTTGGTAGGATTACATACAAATTATATTTTAATCTCAAACTTTAAACAGAAATATATAACTAACTGCCTCCGTAGCCTAGTGGTATGGGCGTGTGCTTTAGAAACCGGAGGTCGCGGTTCGAATCCTGCCAATCCAGTTGGTTAGGGCAATTAGGCCGATCACCCAATTGTCTGAAAAGTAAGATGATCCATGCGTCGGATGGGCATGTAAAAGTCGAGTCCACCACCACCCGCATTGGACCAGCGTGTGGGATACGGTCCAAACCCCTAATGGATCGGGGTGTATTAGGGGAGGCCTATGTTCAGCAGTGGACTAACATAGGCTAATGATGATGATATGACTAAAAGACTATTAAAATTCGTCTCCCATTATCAAAGTTATCTCCAAAATTATTGACGAAGATTCTATAAAGATGCAGACATCATGATTTCATCATCATCAGCCTATGTTAGTCCACTGCTAGATCTCAGCCTCCCCTAATGCACGCCTTCTCGAATAGGGGGTTTTGGACCGTATCCTACCACGCTGGTCCAATGCGAGTTGGTGGGGCCCCCATGATTTACTATTTTATTATAACAGGAAACCCAGAAACAGGTCCACTGTTGAACATTTTTAAATATTCTTCCCGATAGCGATTTATGTATAGTACGTACTATGCCAGTTCGTTCCTATGTTCCTATACTTTGCTGACTTTAATCAAACATGTCTCTTTTCGTCCCTAACACTTATAACTAGCTCTTTCATTAGTCACCGCTAATTTCCTCTCTCTTTGTGTTTTTATATTAAGTACTTTTGTGTACGCATTATAGGGTAGAAGGCGTAGAACAGGCTGTATTCCAAGATAATATCGTAAACTTCGAAGTCATAGATTCCGAAGTGAACGACGATTCTGGTATTGGTGTGACGATTATGGAGAAGCCGGCGGTACCACCGAAACCAGAAAACTTGTCACCGCTGCCCAGATCGATTTCTGTGGCCACTAATGATACGACGGAAGAGTAAACGTGATATTAATATTATTTGTACATAATGATGCCAAAAGATTTCAACGACACAAGACTTAACACTAGTTAAACTAGATAAGATTTTCTTATGTACACATACTATACATTATTGAATCAACAGACTTCAGTTATTTGATCGTAACGTTATATGTTAATATACATATATATATAATATATATACATACATGAATCCTGAGTTTCTTTGTTGTTTTTAAGGTTTTAAAATTATAAATTTAAGAATATTTTTTTTGTGTTTCTGCAGCCTTGGTTCTGAATGGGCTTGATAAAATGGGAAAATAGTTTATTTACCAATGTGTAGCATTTGCATAATTATAATAAATATTATTTTAACAAAATAATAAGAGCGTAAACATTTTATAGGTAATTTGCATTATGTTATAGTAGTATACTTTGTACTACTTGTTTAGCTTACTCTATAGATGGCGTTGTGTAAAGTAATTAATATTCGAGATGCATATACGCAACTACAAATGGAGTAGTCATTCTACTGTTTGTTTAAAATTTTTCTTTATTCTATATATATTATTTGTATTAACGATTTGTATATGAATGTTTACTCACAATCGACCATAGTTTTTATTATTTTTATACTTTTATATAAAATATTTTTAACGCTATTGTTATTCAGTTTACTTATGTTTTTAGTTTGCAAATTATTTTTACCAATATACAATTGCCAATGCAGTTGGAATTGATTAAAGATTACTCTTATTTTTATGTATATTTTAATTTATTAAAATTTAATTTTATATGCTTGTTTTTTATTCTTATTATCTGACCACCGCAATGTGTAAATGTTTGCTGATTAATTGCATCCACGCAACTAATTAGCAAACAGCAGTAGATTTAAAATATATGTGATGTAAGAATTTGCGAAAAGATCTACTTGTTTTTAGTCCTATTTTTTATTTTTTTCAAGTTTTTTAAACTTATTGCTAGTAAAACATGAACATTAACGTTCCTCAAAAATTTTCCTCGAATAACAGTAGAATAGTTTCACAACTAGAAACATTGGTTTTCAAATATACAGAATTCATGTACATTTGTGTTGGTACTAACAGTGCAAATTGCCATTTAATCTATTTTATATATGGTAACTAGATCGAAACACATTTACCTTTAAGATACGTAAGCGATTACTATGCGTATAAGAAAGGTTGGTTATTACCGGTCTAAACGATCAGATGTATATTTCATGAATTTCCTAGATTTTTGATTCTCAGGTCGCATCCCACTATTGGCAGTGCATACTGCTTACTATTGGCTGAACATCCGCTAGCTATTTTCAAATACAAAATATCAGCAATAAGTATGCTTATAAAATAACAATTACCATAACTTTTGTTGCATATATCTACCTCCTATTGAGTTTAATGCATAAGAAAAAAAAACAAATTTGCTAGATGGTACGGCTTATAATAACAAAATGAAACACAGAAAGAGTAAAATTGTGATGATTTAATTCAATCCATAGCCGAGAACAAAAAAAAACATATAAAACTCATTGAAACTAATACAAATTCGATGGGAGACCTAAAATTATTACAATTAAAATCACAATTACGCAACAAAATTGAGTATGTACGGGTCCATTTCCAATCGGTAAGTAACAATAAGTGCATACATTGGACCGCATCAATCAAAGTATAATTACATATAATACATGGAAATAATCGTCATTTACAATATATTCATTTATAAGTAGCAAATTATAAATAATACTACCCATAAAGCAGTAATTTCAGAGTACGTATAAAACTGTTGCATTACTATATCTTAAAAAAAAAACAAGAAATAAGAAATTAAAACATTTCGCAAGACGAACGCTCAGCGCCATCTATCTTTTAACTCATAAGTTGACACTACCGCCGTCTGTCATAGACTTCGTTGCGCGATCATTAATATAATTCTTTATGTTCAACATTTTATTGCTGGGAATCACTTACAATTTACACAGTGGAAACAACGCCTGCACAGAAGTATATACATAATTACAAAATATCTATATTCGAAAAGCACTTACACTTGGATGGTACTTGGACGTGACCAAACCCCGTAATCTAACATATGCGATACTCGATCACATTCTAATCAGTTAAAAATTTGGAATGTCGCGTATAGTATAGCGGAAAAATAAATTTCGACAAATTGTTATCATAGAAAATTCGTTAAAAGTATCAGAAGTATAATAAAAGAGAAACTGATTAGAAGATAGAAATATTGGATACAGATATATTATTCACATTTAATATATTTAATACCAATAAATATATTATTTTATTTCAACCTTTAATACACATTGTTTGAAGATATTTGTACATACTATATAATGAATATTATTTTGTTAGAAAGTATGAATAACTTCTTTAAATTTAAAATTAAACACACTCTGCAAATTCATGAAAATCAAGTTAATATCAAATTTAACAATACTATTCGTTCGAGAAAATTTTAGTATTTTAGTTTTTATTTTACTAAAATAAGCTAACAGTGCGAAACATAAGTTACTTAAAATCACTGCATTAATTTTCATTTTATTTGTTAAAACTCTTCTTTAGATTGATTTATACAAAACGCAGTATTCATAGTTAATATTGTTTTAAACATAAAATACAAAGAGTATTTTTAATTTTAACTCGGAACATGTAAATAATCTATTATGTGTACTTTATCAAATTCAAAATGAAACAAAAATCTAGTAATGATTATCCATTCATCATCTATCGATTCTTTAATAAAAAATAGATTTTTTATTATCAAATTGAAATATTAAATATTAGAGAGAAACAGACGAATTTCATAGAAATATTCCTGGGAATATAATAGTAAACATAAACAGAGTATTCAGTAAGTTCCCGAATTTAAAACAAACAAAAGATGCAGAAGGCAAGAGATTTACAAGATACGGCACAGCCACAAAAATGAAAATTCACATCGAACAAAAACCAGTGCAGTTTGATACATTACTTTATGAGCTAAATAATAAAATCAATCGTTTGTCATTACCATAAATACATCAGCGCCAAATAAAAGATGGAACAGATGCAAACAACTTGATAAATAATACAGTTTTACGGATTCTATCACGTGACCCACCATGTACCCCAAAAAGTGTTTGAAAATTCGGGTATATTTTTAAACAATTGCAAAGTAATTTAACGCGATTGAATCCCAAAAAATGTTATTCCTTATCACGTAAAGTATAAAAATAACCAACAGAAAGTATTTTTGTAAACAACTTTACCAACAAATAACCAATGGCCAAACGTCATGGCGTCGTTCGCGCCGTTTGTATCACATTAAGAAGAATCCTTTTTTTTCAATTATATTGTTCACTGCGTTTCCATATTTTATAAGTCTTTAGTATACACAGACAATAAACTCAATTTACCTTATATTATAACTTAGGAAAAACCATTTCATACAAATCATACACTAGTAGAGTAATATACTCTACTTAAACTTTACAATAATATATATATAATAAGAGCTCGACATTTTGTGATTTTAATAAACAATTTCTGAATTTTGACTATACTAACTCCAAGCCGTATGATAAAACATTTTGGGTCAACAAATTCCAGTGTCTCAATCGAGCGACAATTTACCGTTTTGATATAATTTGTCGTTTTGATTTACAAATATTGGCTCTTTAATAGTATTAACTACAACTATAAATTTTGCTGTTTTCAATCAAAACGATTGCGCTGAAAAGCAAACGTGAAAAATTCCCGGCAAACTATATCTTTGTACCACACCATAAAAAAATTGTTTTGACAAAGAAATCCTTACTTTTTAACTATAACTTAGGTTTCCTTAAAAAGTTATTTATCACGGATATTCCCACTATAAACGCTCGTACAGCTTTTATCAAGCACACAACGACTTGCATTCATACCTGAAGCAGAAATAAAAAAATAAAAAAAACCAAACTCCCACTCAATTAAGAACAATTGATAAAAAAAGTAAAAATCGAGACTAAAATAAAGACTGAGACTTTATGTCATGAATAAATATAAACCGTGTGATAATAAATAAAGTTATCCATTAATAATTTAGTGGATCAATTTTTTTCTTTTTATGTAGTAAAAATATTTTAAGCAACGCCAAAAAAACTAATTTTTCAAATTAAATTAAAGCGAAACATTTAAATGTACAGCTATTAATACATAGAGATATCTGTTAGTAATCAAACATAGCGTTATTATGAATGCAGTTTCACTTTGAGACAACTGGAATGAACCTATTGTTACAATACATACATAAAAATAATTAAACGTAGAAAAGCGTGTGAATTTAAACATATTAATTGAAATGTACATATTTGTTAATTGATTTTACATAATTTAGTGAACTGCCCACAAACTATATGATATTAAAGGCATCCAATATTGACGTTACTAATAAAAATTGTGTTTTTCTTTTAAATACAAAAACGTTACAAAATCTATATTCATTGAAAAACGACAAGTTATAAAAAATTTTCAAATGCACTATTGCACTGCGAAAAATGATGATATATTAATAAATTTTCCCTTATTAAAACAATTGAAAATTCCAAACACATCTCGCTCACTAGTAATTGATACCTTTGAATATCTATAGACATAAGTATTACTATAATATTTTATACTGTTTTACTAAGTAAGTTACTATTAAACGAAAAAAAAAGGTTAGATATCCCACATCACGCTCAACATATCCTAAATGGAGGGGAATTTAATATTAATTCGCATACAAGTCCTATGAGTAACAGTAAATAAATAACATGAAATAAGTTATATTTACACCATTCGATAATCCATCCATATTAAATAAACAACACATTCACAATAACCAAAATACATTAAGCGTTCAATAAAAATATATATTTTACTATAGTTCAGCCAAATTAGACTCGAAATTGATGTTAATAACGGGTTATATAGCCATGGCAACAAACAACATAGTAATGTCCTCCATATCGATTACGACAAGGGCGGCAAATCTATATTAAAGATCAGCCAACTATACAGTAGATTCCTTTATACTCTCAAAGCCCGATAGGACGGATAACCGACACGACCGGAGAGAGATAAAGCGCAAGACCGGCTATTTGCATACTCATACGACCCATGGATCTTGTCACTTTATAAGCAATCGGGTGATCAGCCCGCAATGCTCTAACCAACTAGGAAACAACATTAAGAAGTTGTTAATTCCCTGCAGGATTCAAACCCGACGACCTCTGGTTTTTAAGCGTAAGCCACTAGGCTAACAGGCTAACAATTCATCCATAGAAATAGTTAAAATATTTTCATCAATTCCAAGTCTAAATTGATCCAAAAGTTTAGCATAAATTCCACATAATACATTTAAATCTGGTTTTTATACAATACAGTGTTAATATTTGTTAGTAGATTAATACCAAAGCGATTCGGTAGTACATGCCAATACGCGAACCCGCGTCCCTCCACAGCCCGTATAGCCTTTCCCTTACATTACCTGTCGTGATGTTTCTCTAATAAATACTCCTTGAGTCGCCAAACTAGATGGTCCGAGAGTTGGGTCACCTCGGGCCACTGTTTCAACACCACCACACCGACCATTACCGCTAGACTTGTTGTCAGCACTCTGACCCTGTGGTTAAATAAAGAAAACATTTATTAAACCGCTACTTTTACGTAATCGTTTGCTTTTCATAGGGAAAAAGATGTCTCTCCGCAAGAAATAAAAGAAATGTATCTTTAATTACACGTACAAGTTCTAAAATTGAATTCCCGCTTATAAAAAGGCAGCAATGCATTTTTCTAACTGGATTGAACATCTAACTTATGTTAAGTACTCCTTGCTTATAAAAATAGTAATGCACCGCAATGGATTCGATCTCTTATTCGGGTCATCTATATGCGTAATAATAGACCTTTCGTGGCCCAAATGTTATAGATTTTATTTAAAAAATTCTATCTTCTCTCTGGGTCTAGTTTGGTTATTAGACCTTGTATACGTGAATACTAACTCTGATGAAACTCATAATCAATTAGTAACATAATGAAAGCCTTTCGACAACCATCACAATAGGCGTTGTTCATATGTAAATAATCTCTTATATGGTTCCCATCTTACCTAATACAATCGCTCGCAAATGTAAATGGATATCGCACGTAAAGATCTATCTCACGACACTGGATCTAGTTCCCACAAGCCCCACCTGGTGCGCAGGAAGGGCATGGTGACGCCGGCCACGGTGGCCACCAGCAGCAGCACCAGCTGCAGCAGCGTCAGCGCCACGTTCAGCAGCTTCACCAGCAGCAGCCGCGGCGGCAAGGCGGCCGCGCCGCCCGCCTCGCCCGGGCCCCCGCTGCCGCCGGCCCCTCCGCTCCCTCCCGCCGCCCACTGCTCCAGTTTGCCGATCTGTTTAAGATTAGATTTAAGTGGATACTATATTGAAAACGAATAAGAGGTAGTATTATATAGACAGAGGGTACATAAGCTGAAATTTTGTCTTTTGCTCTGACTGATTTTGTTGTGATCAATGTGTTTCAAAGTCAAAGCAAAGTGCAAAGTCAAAATCATTTATTCAATTTAGGCTCTACGAGCACTTATGAACGTCAAAAATATTCCATTTACCACGGTTACAAACTCAGACCCGTCCAGAGAAGAACTGGCAAGAAACTCTGCGGCCTTTTTTTTTAAATATTAGTATTTACAAAATTTGACCAATACATTTTTTTTTTAAGTTACAGGATTTGCAAGCGAGAATATAAACTATTTCACACATCTTGGTCCTCAATATAATTTATTACAGAATAGTAAGCTTTTCTATAAGCGTTGTTTTGACAACTTTACAAAGCTCGAATCATTCAGTTGCGTTTGGAGGCATTTAATTTATTATACATTCTTATACTATTATACATGAAAGATTTTTGGTTCAGGGTCAGTCTAAATCTGGGTCTCTAGGGGCTCAATTCGACCCTGCTGCCTAATATCTTTTAGCAAACATATGAATATTTTTGACGCGCGTACATAATATTTTCAAATATGTATAGCGAGGCGAGCGAAAATTTCAGTTTATTAAAAACTATTACGTAAAGATTCCCGTGAACCCAGATTGTAGATTGCCCTAACAGCCTGTTTTGTAGTATAAATATTGTGTTCAAACCGGCTGCAGATCCCCATAATAATATCCATAGGACATAAGGCTGTGAAAGTACGCGTAATAAACTAGTTTTGCAGTTGCCTCGTCAGTTAGCGCCTAATATTGCGTATGGCAAAGATTGCTGAACTTAGCTTCTTAGAGAGTTTGTCAATATGAGCTCCCATGCATCTTGGAATCAATGAAAATCCAAGAAATGTAGTAGAGCTTACGTAAGGAATGACCTCATTGTCAACTTTAATATTTTGAAAATCTGGCAACTTACAAAGAGTAAAACGTAAGCATTTAGTTTTGTACGCGTTAAGTACTAAGTTATTGGACGCAAACCAGTTTGACACAATATCAATTGCCCTATTTGCTATCTCAACGTTATGGTCATTTCTTTTTACCCTTAGCAGTAGAGAGGTGTCATCTGCAAAAGGACAACTTCGGACAGCCTCTCCTACCAGAGGCAAGTCATTTATATAGACCAGGAACAGAAAAGGTCCCAAAATTGATCCTTGGGGACACCCATCCGCACAAGGAAGTCAGATGACAAGTGTCATTTACTTACATATATGTGTTTCTATGCGTAGTAAGATAAAATCAAGCTCAACCCAGTACATCCGTAATACTTAAGCTATCTGATTAATATGTCATGGTCCACACAGTCAAGTGCCTGGAAAGATCCAGAAGGATTCCAATAGAATCGCCCGGATCCTCCATGCCGTAGAACATGAGGACCAACTTTATACCAGCATTATCTGTTGACCTACCTCTGGTAAAGCCAAATGTGGTCGACTTAAAATATCACTGTTTATAAAGGTACTAACGTTCGTTCTAACATAACTCTTTTCAAAATTTTACGTATGTGCTGAAGTATAGAATTGGTCTAAACATTCAATTATTAACTGACAATCATGATTGAAATATTTGGTAACTTTTATTGATATTTCGAATTAACTGTGGATCTAGGTACTTATAGATGATTATATTAAGCGTAATATGGGATATATTGAATTATTAAATTTATTGCCATGTTGATAAACCTACAAGTCTTCTTTGTTTTCTTTTAGCTTTGATTTTATTAAACGCTTCACTATATCTATAGGGCTAACATTACAAAAATAAAATCAGAAACATTGTCTATCAATAATTTTAGGTGAAACGGTGATGAACTAGAATTTAAGTTGTTTTGTAGTTTCACTATTGTTTGAAAAGATAATTTTGGAACTCATTAGCTACCTCAGCACTTCAATTAACAGTTTTAATCTGTCATTAGTTCTAGTCATTCTCTGTTTTGTGTTATCTACCTGTTTCGATTAAATCTTTGCATGGTGTAGTCTGGTTGTATTGCTATACCGATAGAGTGGTTAGAAATTACTGATAAATTTTGATGAGCCATAATGTTACGTAGAAACCACATAAATCTGATGTACTATTTATCTACAGATATATTTTTATATAATTTAACTAAGACCCTGATGCTGCTAGGGTTTGACTTCACTTTCATTTGTAATAAACAATTTAAGGGCTAAAGATAAACGGAAAGAGAATATCAGTCATAAGGACCACCGTTTTTTATTAGATTTGTCATTTGTAAAAAAAATATGATCTTAATGATGCTAGCGTTAAACCTGAAAACAATGAAAAAATAACACTGGTATAAAAATCGATTGGATTGGTATTTAAAGTGGACAGACTGAAGACGATTAGTCGAAGTATTCCTTCTGTTGATATCGTGCAAAATTCTATACACAAAAGTTAGTTTTAAAAATTATCATTGTTTTTTTTTAATTCTTAATTTTCTATTAAAATGTTATAATTGTATGGATACGGAGCACTACCACCAAAAACATAATTTTAACGTTTTAGTTGCGTGGTTATTAAAAAACCAAGAAGTAAAGTTGATTACGTGCGTCGTCAAGCGTAAGAAAACACCTATCGTATAAAATAATAAATAACGAATATATACAGTAACTACAATCATATCCGCCATTAAATATGTCATCAAAATATTTCCTTTATAACAATAACACTTTAATTTAGTTTTCTCTGTAAAAAACCTACAATTTAAAATTTTACACGCATGTTAGGAAGCTACTTATTTATTACTTTTATTTAATTGTTATAAAATTAAATGACCAAAACTAATTAATTTTCAGCAATTATTTTTTATTGTTCCAATCCTCCTACTTTCAACGAAAAGTTTATACTATTAAAACGCGCCATCTATTGACAAACACGACGCAATCAATCGCCAACTGTCACAATCGTTTTGTAGCTAACATTTTGCATTAAATAATAATAGAAAAATAAATTGTTATAAAACATTATTGCAATTATAAATTAAAATGTAAGCTATTCTATCTTTTAAGTTGGATTAAATTACAGATTGTGGGCAACTATAATTTAAAATCGGTTAAGTATTTTAGGAATCCATCGAGAACCAACATCGTGACACGAGATTTATATATATTAAGATTAAGATAAATTTTATACTTGAAAGCCAATGTTGTAGACGTATTGGCCTTGGCTTGGCACAAACATTAACAAGAACCTTAACATTTTACTGAATTTACTTACTTTTGTTTGACACAGATCTAGCGCTTCGTGTATGTCGCGTATTCTCTCTTCACTCTGATATTGCACTTTCTCCTCCACGTCTGTCAGGGCTTGTTTCAAATTTTCCACCTGAAAACATTAAATAGAACATTGATTAATCGAATATTAATTCTGTGAATACACCACCGTATAGACAAGATATAGAAATATTGAAAAGTGCAAACAATTTTTATTTTGGCTTATTAGCTAAAATCGAAACTGGTTTCCCGGCCGAAACCGAAACCGTAACGTGGTCTAGTATAATTTATTTTAAATACTGAAATTTTATGGATTTCACTTATTGCTCTTTATTAATTAATACATAGAATGAAAAGAAAGTATATTAAGTTTGTGACAATCAATTATGTAAGTTGGGAATATGTATGATAACTAAACTACTTATTTTTCTACATAGCCTCTTAGTCCCTATATACTAGCAATTTCTAAGGCTTCAATTACTTTAAAAAAAGATACATAATGAATTAATTTTGACTTTACCTCGTTCTGGTGGAGTTCTGTGAGATCATTTATTTGTTCTTCGAGGCGTTCAGTTTTAAAACGCTCCTCTTGTAGAGCCGCCGATAAGAAGGAAACTTCTTGCGAGAGATTCTGAAAGACAGAAGATTTATCAAACAGCTTCTTTTAAATAAAATATATAAAGCCTCCGATATTTAAGTAGTAGTAGCTTGTCAGTAGGGGAAAGTGTAGAAAGAGCCAGGCGTTAAGAGCCGATTGATTCTCTTCTTGTAGGATATTCTAACAAGTTTAATTTTACTCCTTATACGGCAACTCTGGATCACTATTAACCATAAACATTTGACGGTTCTACGACGACAAACGACGTCACAGGACTGTTTCAAATATTTAGAAGCCAAAAAGGATGTTTCACTGTGTTATTTAATATTATTTTATAAATAGAGTATTGCATAAGTTGAAAAAAAAGATATACCGTATTGGTGTGTATATATTTGCCTTTATATTGAAAAAATTGTATTACCAGTCTGGTGTAGTAGCTTAGATTTGAGGTTATATTATTAAATACGTAGTGATTTGGAAGAGCCAGTTGTCTATGCTTTGAAAGAGTCAATATTTTATTTAGCTTAACTTTATTATTTAATTTTACAACATAACGTAGCTTTTTCTTTCAGACTATAAAAACATCGCAAGCGTCACAACTAAAAAACGGGTAAGGCCCCATACAGCTGCAATAGAAGAGGCCGTAAGAGAAGTGGCTGCTGGCAATCAGTCCATAAATAAAACAGCATTAGCGTTTGGAATATCAAAGGCTTATTTGGCGAAAATTGTTAAGAAAGATACTAATACTAAGGACTCTTCCTTAGTATTCTTCTTCTTCTACGTGCATCGCCCAAATATTGGTAAAAAAACGCATTTTCCCTATAGCTCAAGAGGAGTTATTGGTATCATATCTAAAACTGCGTCTAAAATGTGTCACGGTTTGACGAAAAAACAGTCAAGAGACTTAGCGTTTCAGTATACAGAGGCAATTAATATCTGTCCAGAAAAATGGACGGTTGACAAAATAGCGTCTATTGAATGCCATCGTAGCTTTATAAGACATACAGATGTTTCAGTTGAAAACTTGAGAGCACTTCATTGTGTAGAGCCCCACTAGTTTTAACAAAACCAATGTTGGCGAATTTTTCGAAAATCTAACCGGCCTGTACAAAAAGTACAAATTTCAACCACTTGCAATACCGATGAACCAGTGTGCAGTACGGTTTAAGCTCCTCCTAAAATTACTAGCGTAAAAGGGTTCAAAACAAATTTGGCAAGTAACTTTAGCAGAACGTGGAACACTCGTGACTCTCTCCATCTCCATACCCCCTGTGTTCGTGTTCCCACGTGTTAATTCTAAGGACCACATGTTAAATAATGGTCCTTCTGAAAAGAGTTAATAAGTCAAAAAGTTTATCAAAATGAAACGTAAGTAAGAAAAATGAAAACTAAAAAAACTATTACAAAGTTTAATAAACAGCGTGATTGTACAGACTCTAGCGAAAGAATGTCATTGCTTGAGGATATATCGCTTACAAGTTCAGATGATTAAATCAATTTATTACAATTAAAAGTTTATGTGCAGGGTGGGTAAACGAATCCTGCGACTACAAAGGGGTGATAAACTTCTTCGGCCAAAAATGTTTTTAATGATATTTATTAATGTCTATTTGTTTGCATTTTTTATGTTCCTTATATTTTATAGTTTGATTGTAGTTTGACTATATTTTTAGATAGATATTTTCATATATTTTATTTTAGACTAGGACAATGTTTAATTATTATCAAAATTGATTAAAAAACCGTGATTCTCGAAGAATTACGTATGTAAGTTTATAATTAATTTGATTTTAAGAGACTTAAGATAATTTAATTGTGAAAAGACTGTTTTGTTTTATAAGAGAGGTATCGGCTCTTCCATAACACATGGTGGCTCTTTCATTGACGTGCTGCCATGAAAGAGCTGATTTTCCTTTATTGTTAAACTACCCATATAACAGATTATCGGCGTTGTTATCTTTCTTATTTTATTTTTTTAACATTAACAATTAAAGTGATTATTCATAAAAGCTACTTTTCTTGTATATATATATATTGTTTATATAAGAACCATTTATTTAAAGTGTGTATTTTTCGTATTTTAAAAAAACTGGCTCTTTCATACACACTCTCCCCTATAGAACAATCGGTTTTTAATATAACAAACTTGATTGTGAGCAATTTAGAATGATATTTATAAGACCAAAATAACTTTGGCAACTAACTTTTAACGCGTCGATCTTTTCGGCGAGTCGCTCATAATCCTCTCTCCGTTCTCGGAGCTCGTTCAATATAGGTTTGATGGAGAAGGCAGCTTCTGACATGTTGTTTGACCCTGCCTGCGTTGGATATCTGTAGGAGTAAAATTATTTAATTGTTTTTAATTTCTAACCACATAACATAGATTGTATGAGCGACGAAAGTACAAATAAGAAACTAAAGATTTACTATATATAACTAAATAATTTACGTCTCGAACCGAATGTATCAAAAGCAAAAGCGAATTGAATGATACTAAGAAAACACCATGTGACAGCGACAAGCAATGCCGAAAACGTAAGAGAATTATTGCGGCCGAGCAATTCAACGAATTTTTAGAGGTGGTACCACTTCGGTGTCTATTTCTGCCGCAAAGCAGTAGTGTGAAAATACCACTGTGTTACGATTCTAATGGCACCGTAGCCCGCGTATTCACTGGGTGAACGAGACGTAACAACCTACGTCTTACGGTAGGCAGCGCATAACACCATACGTATTCACGTAAAACAAGCGTTCATGACGTGATTACTAAAATTGTCAAAATATTTGTAAACTCACGGCGCTCCTTCACTAGTGACGGAGGAACTGGGCGATGCGTCCGGCGAGAACTTGGGCGCCGGCGAGGTGGCCGCCCGGGGCAGCGTGGAGCCGCGCGGCGCACTCGCCTCGCCCACCTCGAGGCGCGCGAGCCTTCGGAGGACGCGTTCGCTGCCACGTTGTAGGAACACTCAATACGGGCGATATTTAGCTTGTCGTTACGTTACTGATTAATACATTAGCTATTGTTGTCGCATAAACATTATTTACGTGAAAAGGGATAAAATACACCCTCATACAACCAAGGTTATAATGTCCTTAATAATGTTATGCAATGCAGAGGCTAGCGTTTAAAAAGTGTTTTCTCGTTTGGGCTCTTTAGCCCTGAAAATAATTAGACGTGGGATATTTGTAATCAAATGATTATGTTAAAACATAATTAAATGCAGTGGAACAATGCCTTGTCATTGAAGTTGTAACGGCGGCCCCTAAAAAAGCCAGTTCTTTTAAGGTTATTTTGTGAAAATATACCAAAACAAAATTAGCTTTATAATGTTAGATAAAAATATATTAAGTTATTTCTTAGAAACGAAATATTTTCCGAGAACAATAGCAATATCGTTAGATAATATCACAGCAGTGAAATCACACGAGCTATCGACTTTGAAATAGTATTTTTGTTACATATTTAATGTCTGAATACATTCATACTAAAATCCACAGATAATGATCGCAACAATCGTGACAATCCACTTCTAGCTTATATTTCATGTACCACATAAAATTTTATTGCTACCTAGCTAAAAAATCACTGTCATTTAATTACGGTCTCATGTGCCTTCTTATTGTTAAAAAGAGAAAAAAACTTTTTTCTAGAAATATTAACTTTAATTATTTAAGAAGTGCATTTAAAATTTTCTTCTTTACACGTATTATATAGCTTGGATATCAGTGTTAAGAAAAATACACGGAAAAGATTGGTATTAAAACGACAAGGCGACATGAGTTATCTTCTATTCAGTTAAATTGTACATTATTATCTATCTATCATACAGTAGCGACATTACAATTCGTATTAAACATCTAGGACACGTGAAGGCAAGAGACAACTATATCTGACATTATCTCTACACAAAAGTTGATTTCAAACTATGCAACATTTCGAAATAACACGACTTAACAACTTTTGACATTTGAAAGAAAGTCAGAAAGTGTTATATTCCGCTTAGTTTTTAGATGAACCATAAAGGTATGAAAATAATCGTTCCTGCTTATCAAGACCTTTTTTGACAGCCAACCCCTAACCTGACCTGACCTGACGTCAAAATTTACTAACATCTAATACGTCAGTGTCACCTGGACCCTCTTAGTTGTAAAGGAATTACGACAAAAAAACTAATTAATTAATTATTTCCACTTCCGATGACGCGAGGTGGACCCTAGCGTGGGTCGCGTTACTTACGCTCAACTGTTATGGCCAATGAGTCATTCAATTAATACAATATAATCAAGCGAACTGTGCAGGTATTCGTAATAAAACGTAAACTGGGTGTTAAATAATTAATGATCATCATCATCAGCCTGTGTTAGTCCACTGCTGGACATAGGTCTCCCTAATGGACGCATTCTCCATTAGGAGGTTTTTGAACGGTAAACCACTACGCTGGTCCAATGCGAGTTAGTAGTTAAATAATTTCAATATTCAGACTTGAATATAGTTTACATATTGAAAATTTATAAAAATAAAATGAAAGCAGCTAAACCGTTCCGAATAATTACTGCCAACAACGGAACAAGAGACATTTAGATATTAAATATTTTTTTAACATATCGAAAAAATAGAGAGAGAATAAAATGTTACGTTAAATCATATAGCCTATATACATATATAATTAGTGCGCAATAATGCAACCACAAATATAAAAAATAACCTGAACGCACATCCATCGGCAGAATAGAATAACAAATTAGTTTAAATACAAAATACATATACAAGATAATAATAAGAAACACAATAGACAGGGAGTATTGACAAAAAAAAACAAGCGAAAAGCGTTCTTATAAAGCCGGGTTACACACAAAAATACAGAAAATTTAAAGACACATAGTAAGAAAGAGCGCATATTTACCTCTCAGTTCCGCGTGTTGTGGGGCTAGCGTGCAAGAACGAGACAACATGATAAGCAACGATTACACAATGTACAATGATATATTTAAAAGCATTATAGACATATTCAATGTTACAATATAAAAAAATAGATTAGTAAATAAAAGCTATAATATTTTAAGCCAAATAAACTATGCACTTGAATAAAATGTGTGAACAAACCAACGAGAAATCGTATCTTTATTTTCATTGGTTGACGTATTGAGATGTCCGAAAACTATCACCAATAAGAATGCCGTATCTTGTATACGAAATGTCCATATTTTATTTGGCTTTGTTATAAGAATAAGTATTCGATGAAAATCATGATAAAATACAATAATGTAGAGGCGTTAAGTTTGTCAATATCTGTGCAGATATAAAGTCAAAAAGTTTAAAATTGGATATTAGATATGAAAAGTTAGAAATTAGATAGTTTAAAATGAGAAAATTATGTAAAATTTTCGGTTATTCAGTAGTAGTCTAATTAGTTACAAATGGTCGAAATTTCGAATTCAAATAAAGAACGTAATCTATTAAAATATTCATTCAATAATTTAAAACATCACGACTTCTAATATAAGGAAAAACTAATACCACACTAAGCTCTTGAACAACTACACCGTGTAATAAAATAAACCATTTCAAACGCGAACGCATCACACAAACTATAATAGAACACACCGATACAATAAACAATAACATTGCACACGTAGAAGGCGATAAAATGGAGATATATCGTGTGTATATATTTCATTCAATATTTACATTTCCTGCGACACTTCTTACACTTTCTAAACAACATTATCGGCCGACGGCTCGACATTCACTGAATAGTTAATACTGAATTCTGAATTGAGTCATACAGTCGGTTTATCTCAGGCGATGTTTATCAATGGTTATGTAAAACTGCCAGCGTTATGTTTATGTTATGAATGGTGACGTCACGCCGCTATGAAACGACGCCAAGGTTGCACAATGTAATCGCGTATGACATTGTAGGTGTTAAATACATTACGATACAAATATTCTATTATAATATCACTACTACTGAACGTAAGGGGATGAGAGAAAGGCCACTATTGCTGATCTGTGTATGATGAGTTGAAACGGAAAGATATCAATTTAAAATGAAGGACGAAGTCGAACTAGTAAAAATCAAGAAAACAATTCTAGTACTAAATGTGTCTGAATTAATACCTGTACTAAAGCCATGAAAGGCATGGATCTAACGTTACCTATGGCAACGAAGTAGCGTCCGTCTATGGAATATCGCTCAGTGATTGACACCTCAATGACAATTCTCGTATAACAACGCTAAACGCAGAGGCTTTTTTACTACCATAGGCTACTTACTACACGTCAATGTTGGGTCTTGTATAATTTTGTTATTGAGTATAAGTATCCACTCTAAAAACTACTAAACTTTACACAATAATAACGAGACTAAACTCAATTAATGGCGGAGTGAGACAATCTATGAAGATATTTGCTGATCGAAAAAAATCGCGTGCATGCTGCCTCACGCAGCTGTTAAACCATTTCGCTATTTTATACAACGCTATATAATGCTATTTTCGCTCTAACCAGCATTTTTTTTAAATAAAAAACAAAAATTACATAGTTAAAAACAATTAGTTAGTTAAAACCGTATGGTGATGATTTAGTTAGTGACTTTTGTAATAATACACGCGTTATACTTACAAGGGCCCGTGTTCTCTGCGAGACAAAATATACGACTTATAATGTTGCACAAATGTCAATAATAGTTATAACACAAATGAAATTTGAGCCTGATAACAATAATAACACTATTTGATCCAATAAAACATTGCAAACCACGTCAAAACTATGTAAAACACATTCAAGAATGATAAACAATCAATATAATGAAATGAAGGGTGGCAAGAATTAAAACGCTCATTTATTAAAAAACCACCACATCGAGGCTCTTTTTTAATCGCTTTAATAGAAAAATGCAATGATAAATTCCATTACAAGCCTTACCAATAATAAAATGGAGGCAGATAGTGTAATTGCTTGAATGACACAAATATAGTTTCTGAATAGAAGGAAAGCAATAAACGTATAAAAACGTATAACTGTATTGAAGCCACACAATTTTCCTAAAGCATTGTTATCGAAGTAAATGTCTTACCGTAAATCTTACATGTAATCGTAGTCTGAAACGTAATTTACTTTAATTCCTTCATCGTACATCGAAATTATCAAATCGAAAATCTGCCTGAGTTTGCACTAGCTTATGCGGACTTGCAACCCTTTATTTTTGTAAACCACAACGCTGAATATAATTTTTTATATAAATTGTATTACTTATACAGTGACCGATAGGTTAACGATCAATCATAAACAAAAAGACCATGTTATAGTAGTTCCTTAACGAATTACCGCCAATAAAATATCCCAAACTAAATTTACACGAAATTATAAATGCTATACGTATTTTTTAATATTAAACCAATGGCAACGTTTCTTGTCATACGTCCACCGTTATTGGTCGACAAAGACACACTATTGTCCATTGAATGCTGGTCTACCAATGCGAACGTTCCACGTTGCTAAAGCTTATATTGTTATTAACAAATATTTTTCGTTAAAATATGCAATTATAAATGCTGTGCGGATATCCATTGCAATTTGCTGTGAACAAAATCTAATAAGTGGTGTTTAAAAGCAACGTGATATTAAAAGCGCACAAAATCTTTACTCGAATAAACTTATACAGAACTCCGTTGTCAGAACTCCGCGGCTGTCGCAAAATTTCAAATCATGTAATAAAATACTAGTGCTGTGTCTTAAAAAAGTGATGATATATAAAAAAAAATTGTAGGGTCGTAGGTCGTAGGGTCGTCCATAAGATGTCGATTATTTCTAATATTCAAATATCGAGTTCATCATAATCTTTAACCAAAATAGGTTAGAAGATCTTAGGACGTACGGGGTCGTGTTCAATTCCGTCTTTCTTTTGGCTCATTCGGAACTTAGTACGTCTTGAACAGTTAAAACAGACACGTATCGAATGCTATAGCGCTTACATTGTTTATTTAAACCCATCATTTTAAAACATGATAAAAAATTTAAAGTATAATTATGTACCTACGAAAAGTCAATGTCTATGGTTTCACGATCAAACTACAATCATGAGCAAAAAAACCGAGAAAATTGAAGTAACTATATTGTAATTGATGAAGTGTCACCGGGCGACTATAAAAATTTATTAATCATTGACTTACTGTTACTAAGCGACAGTCGACTCGGTATAGATGTAGCAAAAATATAATTATGTTCCTTTGTTAAAACTCGGGTCTTTATAGGAATAAGGAGACTGACCCGAACCGACAATAAATGGTCGCATTAAATGTTTGACATTTTTTTTTTAATTTGTTACTATGAAACTTCATTGTTTAACGTATAATATCAAACTTAATAATGTCATAGTGTAAAATATAGATGTATGGGTACTGAAGCTATTTGAGAGAGAACGATAAATACGAACTTTTCCGAAAATTACAAAGGATAACCCTTTTCTCACTATATACACGTCCTATCCTGCCTTTTCTTTAGCTCGAATCCTATACGGTTCAGTCAAAGCTTTATATTGTGCTTATTGTGAAATAATAGTGCCTTATTGTTATATTATATTATCATATGTAAGCATATACAGACCGGCTAGTTGGGCGATGTTGTCGGCGGAGCCGAAGCGATTCGACCGTGAGAAGAGGTGTGCGAACTCGCGCGGAGCGGCCATCACGCTGCCCCCGAGGCCGGTGATGCCGTCGCGGATGTTTCCACCGACGTTCCTAGTAAAAACAACCATATTTAATAATACTTTTAGATGTTTCAATGATTTATATAGACGTAGTGGCAAATTATATGTATATCCATTAGTATAAAACTTGATTGCTTAATGTGAAATGTCAAAATTTATAATGTCATTGTATAATATAAAGATGTATCGGTACTGATGCTATTTGATAAAGCACGATTAATACAAACTTTTCAAAAAAATTACTATGTAAAATATATTCTCGCTATAGCACTTTTATTAAAAAAATTGCTTTAGGCAACTTTGTATTCCATGGTTTTCACAAAGAGCAATGATATGATAACACCACAGTGTTCCGATTTAAGATGTATGATTAGCATGTCGTCTTCTTGCTTTTTATTCTGTTATTCATACAAAAGAACGGGATCAAAGATAACTAATTCTAAAGCTAAATTAGTAAATATGTTTGATAACATACTTTAGACCTTGTCCCATATCTCGTAAAACTTCTCTAGGCTGTCTGTGCGCTTGTCCGCTGGTGCCGTGTTGCTGTAAACACAAAATTGATTAAATTGTTTATTACATAACGAATAGTTTATGAGTGTTTATTTTTGTTTAAGGCCGGTTGTTAGGAAATAGTACAATGTAGGTGACTGCAGATTTACATTATAAAGAAATTCAAACAATTAAATTACAAATTAACGACGCAACTTCTTTACTATAATTTGTGTTCACATCAATTTTATCTTTTCATTCGAATACCGTAACACAAATTGTATGCAAATAAGGAGTAACAAACACGTCTTACGAATGTTTGGTGTCTTATCCAGCATTATTTATAAGCATAACATATCATCGGTAATATTCGTATTATCATTATCAGCCTGTAAGAGTCCACTGCCGGACATTGGCCTCCCCTAATACACCCTATCCATAAGGAAGATTTGGACCGTATCACAGCACGCTGGTCCAATGCGGGTTGGCGGGTGGACCGACTTTTTACAAGCCCATTCTAAGCTTGGATCATTATACTCTTTAGACTAGGAAACAACAATGAGTATTTGTCGAGTCCCCGCAGGATTCAAACCCACGACCTCCGGTTTCTAAAGCACACGCCAATACCACTAGGCTACGGAGGCAGTTGCAGCAGCGGTATATTCGTATTACCATTTAAAATATTTAAACAATTCAGAATAATACGAAGCGATTGAAACAACCTCCCAATTCCTTATACGCTTGTTGTACCCCTCCAGTTTCTTCTGCAATTGAGCGATGCAGAGGGCGCTCTTCTGGTTTTTCTTCTCGAAGACCGCTTTGATGCGTTGCAACTGCTGTTTGTCCGCGTTCGCGGCCAACTTTAGGTACTCGTTCACGTTCTCTGTTACAAAAAATTATATTAAAACTAGAATTCATAAGAGATTTAAATTAAATTCGGAATTCATGTACACAAAGCTTATGTGGAGCGATTGAGTACCGGCATTGAGCGCCAGACTTCGCGAAATATTTATTATTATATATTCTTAAATTATTATAATTATCCATACGCTCGAGGGCTAGTACACTTAAAAATTAGATTTTTATGTGCGTTCCGGTTATTATTTGGCTTTGGTATTAATAAACCGGCATATAAATCACAAATAAATGCTGATCTGCTATTTTATTTCATGCATCATCCATGCGTATGTAAAGCGTAGCATGTTAGAAAAGCATCTTTAATAAATACCTCTAAAATGTACATAATAAAAAATAATTAATCCTGAAAGAGTCTGCACAAGTTTCAGATATTGAAGATGGAGTTAGGTAAGTACAGATTTTTTACAGTCAAAATAAATGATTATGTACTTTTACCATATACGCATTATAACCTCCTTTACTATTGTCCTAACCAAGTCATACGCTTTATAACCTCTCCATTATTGTGTGCTTAGCAAGTGTACGCATCAAACTTTAAAGTTTCGGTCCATCTGAGTGTTCCTTGACACTCGCAATGTCTCAATTATTATTATTTTTTAAAAAGCGTTGTATAATATTACTTGAACTATGGCAACATTACGTCCGTCCGTCGTAATGATTTACTCAGCACATAAACTCACAAAACATACAAACAAACGCCGTTCAAGAGCAAGAATACATCTATTACACATTTACTCGAGAATCGAACCTCACACCCTTAATGTCATACGCACCATCTCTATTGGTCTGTTCAAGACGTATGAGGTCTTTGGTGCGCTCAATCTTGCTGTTCAGATGCGCTATGGCGGCCATCGCTTTAGCGGAGGTCGCGTTTGAACTGCTGTCGTAGTCGTCTGAAACGAAAGTTAAGTAAATATTAATAATGAACGAATAAATTATGCACGGTAAATTTACTGATAGGACATGCCTATGTTATATAGTTTAAATTACGAAATAAAACAAATTCCAATTTTATTATTGATTTTTTACCTACGTACCTGTACATAAAGATAAAGAAACGAAGAATTTTTGGCAACTAAAATAACGCGAGTACCGAAATAATTTGAAAAAATAATGATCAATCGAGTCTAATCGATTTTTTCCAAATTAATCGAGAACCTTTAAATTATTGGAATTTTCGAATAAAATATTAAAATTTGATTCCGATCGAATAGTTCATAAATTCGATTCATTCGCTCAACCCTAGTATGTAACATAGTAAATAAAAAAAACTCACCCTGACTGTAGTCGCCATCTGTGGCTGCAATAACAAAATTAAGAAAGATTTATTTTTCAAAGATAAACAAATGCGTAAATGTTAACGTTGTACAAACAGACAATTAGTGAATCAGATTAAAATAAATATTTCCCAAATTATCGGCACGTGCGAAAGACAGAAAGAAATACGAAAATAATTGTTTTATTATGTGTGATTTTGGGTGTCAAACATTAAGAAGTGTTTACATTACATTAAAAGAGAATATGTACAAATTTAGACATAAAAATATGTCTTAGATACGAGTGAAGTATATCCAAATAAATGTAATAATGCTAATCTTGAAGAGTTTGTTTAGTTTCTGAATCATGACGCGAAACATAATTAAAAAACACAACAGACGTTATATTTTTAATAATAAATGGGAGGTCATTTGAAGCTAATAATAAAAAAAGATCTAGTTGTCTATTCGTCTATAACACAAAAAGCGAACATTAGTAACGTACACTTAAAAACCCATCATGTAAGTAATCATCACATCAGTGATACGCATATAAAATCTACAAATATATTTTGTCAAACACAGTAAAAAACCGGTCAAGGGCGAGTTGAAACCGTACGCTAAAGCTTCCATAGGTATTTTATATTCATTTTAGATACTACATAGAATACTTATGCTTAAGTCTAGAAAGAATTCCAATAAAAAAATGCAAATAAAAATATAATTATAATTAAGTATATTAAGTTAAATAATCTAAATACGCCTGATAAGAATCTGGTGAATATTAAACTTGTAAGTCCCCTCCTTTCTAAGAAATCAAGGAAGAGAGATCTCGAAGAAGTCTATTTTTTTACCTTTTAAGGTATGAAACCATACAAAGGTAATAAAAGTGAATTTTATATATGAAAACAGCACACGTTTCTCACCCCTGTAAGCCGGCGATCCGTATTCATCGGCCGATGAAAGGGCATATGATACGTTGGGACTGTACACGGTGTAGTCGACTGCCGGCAACAGATTGGACACGCTCTTCTTCTGTGGCGAGTCTTCCAAACTGAAAAGAATAATAACTAAAATTTTAACAAAAAACAAACCGACTTCAATCGACTAGCTATTAATTGTCCATTTGTTGAGCACTTAGTTAATGTAAATTTCAGACTTATTCTGTCAGAACTGGACCAAATTGCTATGGGATCAAACGGGAAGCACCAGCTTTCAAATATAAAAAACATCTAAATCGGTTCACCCAGGTGAAAGTTCTGAGGTTACAAACATAAAAAGAAAACAGACGTATTGAGAACCTCCTCCTTTTTTTGAAGTCGGTTATAAAATATTTTTTACAGGCGACCGTCGGGGTTGTTACCACCGCGGTGCCTGTTTCTGCCGCAAAGCAGTAGTGTGAAAACACTGCTGTGTTCCGGTTTGAAGGGTGTCAATGCTGTCATTTTACTAGGTAAACAGGACTTAACATGTCTTACGGTAGGCAGCGCGTTAGGATACCACTCAGTATTGCTTGATGTCTAGGGCGTCGTAGACTCACTTCCCATCAGGTGGCCTGATTGCTGTTGTTCCTGCGTAGACAACTAAAAAATATATGTATGTATCGTCTCTAAATATATGGATATCTTCAATATAGCCACTATGAAGGAGACTAAACAACAAATTGTTCAACTACAAGTGCATACTTACCAAGCTTCTAAGAAATCTTCGTCCATTGAGTTATGAGTCGAAGTCAATTCTTTTAGTTAAATAAGTCATGGAAATTAAACAGACCGTTAACTGTTTAGTGTTTATAACTCTAGCCTGTATTGACATTTCGGTGACATTCACAAAATAATGCTAGACTTATGCCATCTTCGTTGAATAGAGTTACATCGTTGATATACTTTTTATCTTAATTTAATATGAATAGTTTATAGAATTTTCAAATATACTAATAACCTTGGTTAGGATGCTAGCTAATTCAAAATTTGTGATTAGAACATCAATATGTTATGATATAACTAAGACATAGCGAAGGAACGTGACAACAAAAGTTTATACTAAATATTAAATGACCAAATTGAGCCTTCACATCTAAATAACCTTTATTTAGGTGAAATTGTTAACCAGATTAGACTTATTTAAGCCTTGACATAAAATTTCGCACTGTCCAAAGGACACCATACGGACTCTAAATCCTTCTATTGATAAAAAGAAAGTTTGACCTTTTTAATTACAGGACCAAAGTATCAAAGAATTTACGTTTGATAATACTGGCACAATTGATTAGTCAGAAATAAACACCGTACAAAAAAAAAAGATAACAGACATATTGAGAACCTCCTCCTTTTGAAGTCGTTAAAAATATTTTTACAGGGGACCGTCTGGTTTTATAATAAGTTAAACACAGTTTCGTTTCATAGACTAATTTATTGACCACAGAGTAACTAAAAGGCGCTAGTAGTAACTAGATACTTTTATACTATTTTGTTACAATATTAACACCTCGCTAACAAAATCATGTATACATTACATATTATTAAAGGCAATACACCAAGATTCTAGTGAAATATTTATGCTTCACAGAACCAAGCTCTTAGTAAAAATATCAGCTGGCATATTGTTTGTTTCCAAGTAATCTACTTTTATAAACATGTTTGCTACACTGCCTCCCTAACAAAATGATATCTTATATCTATGTGTTTAGACTCTCCTATGATACACTGGATTCAAAAATTAACTTTTGTGCACTTTGGTTATCGTTATACAAAGTAATAATTTCGAATCGCCAAAATTTCAAACAAAAAATTCTTTAAGTAAATGGCTTTTTACTAGCTTCTGACATGGCAATGTATTCTGCCTCTGTTGAGGACAATGCAACACTTCTTTGCTTCGACATTCAAAAGATATAAAGAACCTGATAATTTAAAACAAAATCCTGAAAAGATTTTCTATCACTTACATCTGAACCCCAATCTGCATCAACAAACCCTTCAATACAAGATTCATCTTTAGAAAATACAAGACCATGACTTTAGTACCTTTTAAATATCTTTAAAATTCTTTTTAAGTGTTTCCAATGGGTTTCATCATATGAATTGTTAAACTGAGCAAGATAACAAACACTATAAGTAATATCTGGCCTGGTTAGCACAGCTAAATACATTAAATTGCCTATCAGTTGCCTATATAGGGAATATTTTTTATTACAACTTTTATTCTGAGTTTTCTTAGTTAAATTAATTTCCATAGGAGTATCAGCAGTCTTACAATGTGACATATTATATTTTCTTAACAAGGTTTCTACATATTGTTCCTGATCAACTGTTATTAAACCTTTAGACAAGTTTACTCTTAAACCTAAGCATTGCTTTATCTCGACCCAAATCTTTATTTTAAATTTACAACTCAAATCCTGGAACTAATAGGTTAGTTGCAGTATTACAGTTGGAAAAAATAAAAAATCATCGACGAAAAGAGCACATTATTCTTTAACATTTCCATCAAATTTTGTAAATAAACAGGGTTCATATTTAGACTTTGTATACCCTAAAGTCATCAAACAATCGTTTACCCTTTGATACCAAGTCTCGATGATTGTTTGAGTCCATAAATGGCACGTTTAGCTTTAACACTTTATTCATATTATTACTATCTTTATAATTTATAGGTTTTTCCATATACACACTTCATTCAAGTAACATTGAGAAAAGCTGTAGTTACATCGAGATGACGTATATCTAAATCTAATTTTACTGACAGTGAAAACAACAATCTTAAAGTAGTATAACGTAGCACTGGGGAAAAAGTCTCATGGTAGTCTATGCCCGCCTTTTGTAAAAACCTTGCACAAGTCTTGCAATGGTAACGCACTTACCAACACTGTCATATTTCTTTTAAATACCCACTTGCACTGCACTACTGTAGAGTCATGGGGCCTGTCAGCGAGTTCCCATGCATCATTCTTCCTGAATGATTCTAGCCCTCCTCCATGCTCTCTCCATTGTTTGCTTTCAGGTCCATTTAGGCTTCCTCGAGTGTAATATCCGTTCTGTAATCTTCTGCTCGAAAGAAGCATCTGGTACATATGTGATATCCTTCTCATCACATATCTGTGTCATTAAAACTCATTTTCCTCTTTTTCCTCATGTTCCTGATCCTCCGCTGAATCTTTGCATTCAATGGGATATCCACTGTATTCTCAGCTTTCCATAATTATGAGATCTCTGCTTGTTGAGACAGAGTTATTTTCTGGGTCATAAACCCTATAGCTCTCTTCACATTCTCTGCATATCCAACCAAAATGAGTTCCTTGGCCTTCATCCCATTTCAACCTCTTTCTCTTTGGGAATATGCATCATAGCTTTACTTCGAAAATACGAACATGACTTAAGTTAGGCTTGTTCCTGTCCAAACTTCATATGGAGTCATATCATTCAATCCGCAACAACTGACCGATTTTCAAATAAACAGAGGTATGCACGTTTCGCCCAAAACTTTTGTAAACCCGCATCAATAATTAGACATCTTGCCTTTTTCCACCAAAGATCTATTCATTCTCTCGCATACACCGTTTTGTTCTGGTGTGTAAGGGTTAGTTCTTTGATGAATTGATGCTGCTTCAGATATCTATCAAAGTCTTTGTGCAGTCACCTCACCGTATCTGTCCGAAAACTTTAATTTTCCTATTTTTCTGGTTCTCAACCATGGACTGAAAATCTTTAAAATGTTTAAATACCTCAGACTTTGCCTTCATGAAATAAATGAAAGCCATTTTAGCTATAGTCGTCCCACAAACAATACAAATACCTGATCCTCCAATGGATGCATCTCCTAGGACCACACACGCCTGAGTGTACCAAATCTAGTGCATTTTCTGTGTTGGATGAGCTTAGGCTGAAAAGAATGCATTGTCTGCTTCCTCACAACACACTGTACACTTATATTTGTCTATATTTCATATCTGTGTATGAGATACCTTCAGTAGCTCCATTTTTCATTTTATTCAAACTGGTACTGTTGATGTGCCCCAAACGTCGATGCCAGGTTTCACTGGATGTTTTGGCTGTCGCGCAATCATCTGTACCCACTTCCTAGTGTATAATCTGTACACACCATCAACTTGTTCTGCCTTTCCAACTAGAGTGCCCTGTTGATTGTAAATGTAGAACATTTTCTTTGAACACTACATTATTTCGTTCTCAATCAATCTACTCACGGAAAGTAAGTTTGTCGTTAAACTGGGTATGCACAATACATCGGAAACTGTGATGTCGATTCTACATCCTTCACAACTGTAATTATGTTCACATCACCCGAACACAGCACCGGGACACACGTTTTATTCGCAACTATGATCTCTTTGGTTTTATGTTCATAAGATGGATTGACAATATATTCTTTTTCTCGCTGTCCAGTGTTTACTTAGCCCCTGTCGATGTACCAATTATCGCAATTGAACTTTCCACTCAAAAAAATAGCACTAATAAAGCATTAGATTGTTTTCTTTGTTGTTTCGGAATTTGTCGGACACTGATTTTTGTAGTGGCCCGTTTGTTTACACGATAAATATTTTATGACTTTGACAGGTTTTGACTGTTTCTGTCACCTTCTGGTCATTTTTATGGCTACTATTATTCTTAAATTTCTGACGATTATTCGCTGGCAAAAGCAGTCCTGAACGGAAACGGAAACAGATCCACTTACTACATGTCCCATCAGCTTCGTTTTTATGACATCTGCACTTATTTCTATGCCTGAATGTTCTATGGCCATAGCATAGGACCATATTTTTCAGGTAATCCTGCTAAATTAATGCACCAATCCACTCATCTGATATTTTGAAACCTGTACCTTGTAATCGCTGGCTAGTTTCAACTATCTGAGTTACATACGGGTCATCGAGTCACAGTTTTCAAGTCGAATGCTTGATGAGTTACATGCAGCAAACCAATTTTTCTTGTATAGCCGGTGTCATCGAACAAATTCTTCAACTTTTCCCATAAATCGTAGGTTGTTGCGGCGTGTTTTATGTGCACAACAATGATGGATCAATAGTAAGCACTAGTTTCGCTTTAGCTTTCGCATCGTCACTGATTTGGGCTTCGGTAGATGAAGCCGCTAACCTCTCGTAATGGCGGACGCCATGTTTTCAAGCACCAACACATTTTGTACCGCAAAACACCATTCTTCATAGTTCTCGCGCCCTTTCAATTTCGAATGTTAGCTAAGTAGTTCGACGTCATTTTTACATAAAACCACACAGTACTGAAAACTTTTATCTATAATAACGATTTTATTTCACGTAAGCCCATAACCTAATAAGTTAAACACAGTGGTTCGTTCTCAGACTAATTTATTGACCACAGAGTAACTCAAAAGGCGCTAGTAGTAACAGATACTTTTATACTATTTTGGTTACAATATTAACAGTTACCACCGCGGTGCCTGTTTCTGCCGCAAAGCAGTAGTGTGAAAACACTGCTGTGTTCCGGTTTGAAGGATGCCGTGGCCTGCGTATTTACTAGGTAAACCCTATGTTTTACGGTAGGCAGCGCGTTAGTGATACTACTAGTATTGCCGATGTCTATGGGCGTCGGTGACCACTTCCCATCAGGTGGCCCGATTACTCGTTTTCCTGCGTAGGCAATTAAAAAAAAACAATAAATATGTATGCACGTCTCTAAATATATCTCATATCTTTCGAAATATCCACATATTGAAGGGAGAGCTAAACAAGCAAATTGTTCAACTGCAAGTGCATAACTTACCAAGCCTAAGAGAAATTCTTTGTCCATTGAGTATAGTCGAAGTCAATTCTTTTAGTTAAATAAGTCATGGAAATGTAACAGACCGTTAACTGTTTAGTGTTATATAACTCTAGGCCTGATATTGACATTTCGTAGACGATTCACCAATAATAATGCTAGACTTTGACACCACTTCGTTGCTATGAGTTACATCATTGATATTAATTCTTTATCTTATTTAATAATGAATAATTTATAAAATTTCAAATATACTAATAACCCTGGTTAGGATGCTACCCAATTCAATAAATTTGTGATTAAACACAATATGTTATGATATAACTAAGACACGCGAAGGGAACGTGACAACAAAATATTTATATTAAATATTAAATGACCAAATTGAGCCTTCACATCTAAATAACCTAATTTAGAGGGAATTGTCTTAACCAGATAAGACTTATTTAAGCCCTTGCCGCTATAAATTTCGCTCTGTCCAAAGGACACCAACGAGACCCAAAACCCTTCTATTGATAAAAAAAGAAAGTTTGACCCTTTTTTTAATTACAGGACCGTATAAAGATTAAGTTTTGATAATGTTGACACATTATTGATAAGTAGCAGAAATAAACACCGTGAACTGCCCAAGTCCGACCTAGTAACAAGGATCCTGCTAAATTAAAATTCCGACTCGAAGTGTAGAAATAAATAGTTCTTATGACCGTACTCTTATCTCGACCATTGATTAAATTCTTACATTAAGCTAAAAGTAATTAACATTGTTAAAGACCCAAAAAATCCCACGTCATTATCCAAACGTAACCTTGGACAGTCGCCTATTGTTTAAGACTTTTTATAAGGTGGGCCTTTTATAGTCTTTGGTAGAAGTAGTTAATAAAACTGATGATGTCGGAATAAAACTGATTAAAATTTCGAACAAATAAACGAGATCCATACATACATTTTTCAAAAATAAAATTATTTGCAGATAGGTTAGTACAGACCTGTTCAAAACGTTAAGAATAAAAAAAAACTATTTCAATGTGTAAATACCTGAGATGACATCCGTTTAGGTCTTTTTCAATTCAATTAATAAAAGTAATTATGTATCTTAATAACATTTCTTTTCAAATCATATACAAATGTATAAGCTTCGGCAGTTTTTTATTTAAACCACATACATATTAATATATAAATTCAAAATTACTTAAAAGTTATGTTATGCGTTACCCTTACAATTCAACCATACTAAGAGTATTCGAATGCAATAACTATACTTAGACGAACATAAATAATACTAGAGGCTATTCTTTTGGTGGTAGGTCGCTTAACAGGAAACCGACTTTACTTTATTATATTACACTCTATTTTATTTTAATTGGATATAGTAAACTTACTCTCTGGAAGAGTTTGCGGTGTTGCTGGCCATCGGACTACTTCCCAAGTCCCTCGAGTGGGACTTGACATGGTGGCCCCTTTCGCTGTGACGTGATGAGGAATTTGACGATGGCTCCTGAAAGTCATTGCACGTTTTAAAACGGACTAACAAGAAAATTATTGACTTCAAAATGTAAAAAAGATAATTAATATAAAAACGCAATATATAGATATATACTAAGAAAGGTAATAATAGAAATGGCAATGCAGCAATACTCTTGAAACCATTTTCGACAATCGTTATAAATGTAGAAAGGTAACACAACGTATACGTTGTTGCTTCCATACGCCGTAACCAACGCATCGATATCGAATAATAAAGAGTTACAATTCTTGTTCTCTCTATTCAGTCGTTTGAAGTAAAACTATGTTGGCATTTTATTACCAGCCAAATAAGAGATGGAGATAGAGATGGAATTCATGCAAAGTCTAATGAAAAACTCAATTGGCGCAAATTCGTCGGGCCTTCTTATTAATCAAACAACGCGTAGAGATTTAACATGGCGGCTTTCACCAAGAAAATCGCGGTCGATTTTGGCGCATTTGTTTTTCTATAACTGTTACAAATTTCAAAAGAAAACAACGCTAGCCTAACCTTCAGTGATATGTAACAGTATAGCATCCTAGACTGAACAGGCACCACAAAAATAAAAACTGTATCTTAAAAAAGTTTATAATAACGGGGACATTTATAAATAACTATCACAGCATTAGGATGTGATTAACTATGTGGTATTATAACCTATTGATAAGGCAACGCTTCACAAAGGGTTATCGCTTCTATGACAAATAACGTATTACTGGCAATAGCGATAAGCAATGAGTTACAGAAATACGTACTAATTTGTATTCGTCGATGCCGGGTCATCAACGAAAAGTAAATTGACTTTTACAAAGACCAGAGAAACATGGATAATAGGGACTACTTTTAAACACTTATAAAGTTTTATTAGTGATGTATTCTTAAGGATATATACCATTATTATTACTATATCAAGAAGTTTTATGTTCCCATTTTAATTGTTATTTGTGATCTAATCTGGACGAGCAACAAATGGATAATATACCTCTAATAACAACAGATTCCGATAGCAAACTTCGTTCGGTTACACGCAGAGAGAAAACGAATTAAATTTTGCATTACCACAGAGATTACGCAACTGTTGAGAGATCGGTGAACCATAACGGGAATGTTACGTTCGTTTTATCATCAGATCAGATGAATTTAAATGTGCCCGTTTCGCCTCACTTATCTTTGCGCGCGAACAGGAGGTGGTTTTGGATATTTCCGTGTCGCTTTTGGAACAAACAACCTGCCATATTATTAACGGATTATTTCTGTTGATATAGTTTCATTTATTTCGTTGTTGTCATACACTATTTCAATAATAAAAACAACGCGCAGAATCTGGGCCATGTCTAAATATCCTGTCAAATGGGTCTTATAGAATAAAATATAACCTTCTGTCTATTCATCATCATCACCATTAGCGGACGTTCCCCTGCTACTCTACTTGAACTGGCTATTGCACAGAGATCGGCATACCAACTAGTTGGTCGACCAACGCTCTGACCATTAGTAAACCAAAATAAATTAACCCAGAATAATAAAATGTTGAATAAATAAATAATATTAATAATATTAAGGTGCTGCTCATGTTATTTTTAGATATTTGGAATGGACTTTCCCGGGCTAAAATGTAGCCCATTATACCCGAAGATAAAACAGCTTTCAGTAGTTTCGGAGCCGATTCACACAAAACAGTTATTCATATTTACTTCACTTCTACATCATAAATGATATAGAAGTTGATAATGGAACATTTAAGGGGACTCTTATACAACAAAAGGGATTTTCCCTTTTATATAAAAGCACAGAACATATGAGTCCGTATAGCATTCGGTTTTTAAATTTATTCATATTTTGGTTCCATTTATTTCCGTTTTCTTGTTTTGCAATAAATATTGACGAATTGACGGCATCTAATAAAAAAAAAGGGCAATATAATTTCCGTACGGGTTACTATGCTGTTTCCTACAAAGTTTTTATTTCTTATTTGGTTCAGATACATAAGACAAAGGCTCGTAAAATTACAAAGAAAACGAGACGTTACATAATAAGCCAAGCGAAGACGAGCGCTACGATATTACGAGCAAGACATGATTTCACTCTCCATGAAAATTGGATACTTTTCTAATGCATAAAACCAACAAATAGATTAGACACTGCTATACATTTTGGTAAAAAAACATACGTATAATCTTTTCGAAGCCTTCAATAGCGTATTAGTTGTATACGTTCAACAAAATATATAAAAAACTTTATTACCGGCTGTCCGTACAATGTAACTGTCTGGATGTTTATTCCTATCGACGCACATTTCCCTTTTAATTCGCTTTAAATTATGAAATCGTATGGTTCACGGGGCAGATCGATAAAAGATGTTTATATCGAGTTTTATGTTTGACTTCGACCGACAATAAACTATTTTAAAACGGCTCTTTAAAGGCTCTGGTGTTCAACAGGTGTATGCGGATATTTTTTACAAGTGGTAGATCTCTATTTTACAAAATACTGTGGACAGTAACAATCCGTTGCTTATTTACGAATCGGTAGAGTGTAAACATTCCTGTCTTCCGGTTCAAAGGGTACACATTCTAGCCACTGTAATTATCGGGTTAACAAAACATAACATAGTCATGTCTCACGGTAAGTGGATCTTTAAAATATCACGATGCTTTGTTTATGGGCAGAGCATATCACATAATCAGGTGATCGTCTTAATACAAATACTAAACTTAATATAAACCCGTCCTTCATTTTGGTAAACAATCTAAATATTTACAAGAAGTTCGTTTTGGTAAATAAATTGAAGGTATTTCTGCGTTTGTACAATTGCCTCCGTAGCCTAGTGGTAAGGATAAGGGTTTAGGAAACCGGAGGTCGTGGGTTCGAATCCTGCAGGGACTAAACAAATTTTCATTGTTGTTTCCTAGTTGGTTAGGGCAATTTGGGCTGATCACCTAATTGTCTGAAAAGAATATGATCTATGCGTCGGATGGGCATGTAAAAAGTTGGTCTAACCACCAACCCGCATTGGACCAGTGTGGTGGGATAAGGTCCAAAAACCTCCTAATGGAGGAGGAGGGTATGACGGGAGGCCTATGTTCAGCAGTGAATTATCACAGGCTGATGATGAACATTTCTGCGTTCAATTACTTTTAGCTATTGTCAATGTTTAAGTAATTTTACAGTTTGCGAAACGGTTTACAGTGTTCTTGAAATAGAATTTACGTAACGTTACGTAATTAAAGAAAAACTGAACCATAATTAGAAGCTTATAATGATGAGATTATATGCAGCAAAAACATTGTAATGCAACCTGTTATTTATATCGATATGCTAGACTTGGATAGATTATAAAGCATTTTGAAACAGATTTTATGGCGTTCGACTTTATTATTTATTGTTACGCTTGGCGTAGTAGTTTGTGATCCTGAATGGTACCCCACAGGGTGTGGGAACACCACATCGGGAAAAATATTGGTGGCATGCTGAACATGGAGTTTTTCTCGTTTCTGGCTGTTTATATCTACATAATATGTATTTATTTACAAAAGAAAAGTAAGTCTATGTATTGAGCAGTTATCTGGTATCAATAGTACAAGCTTTGCTTAGTTTGGGACGAGATGACGTTGTGTTCGTCCGGAAATATTATTATTAATGAGTTCCTAAAAATCGAAATACACTTTTCTATTCCATTATCGTAAAGCTCCTTCTAACATCAAATTATATAAGTAACAATACTTTCTACTCTAGTACAATTACTTTTCATAAAGTAGATTGAATTGATTTGAACAATTGAACTATCATACAATCACTTGTTTGTACCAGATAAATGACTAGCTTACAAAACTTAAACTGATCAAAGTTACTTCTACAGCAACTGAACAACTGCATCTAGCATAATCTACATTCCTTTTGTCTGCACATACTAAAAACAATTAGTAATCACTTCTATTATTCCTATTTTCACTCATGCATTCACAAACTATGGCTCCATTACTGCAGATGTCTAGACAACGCACAGAGATATTCACAATCCAGTTGCAATGCGCTAGAGAAAACGCCAACTATCTGTTATTCAATGGGGGCGATAAATCATATGAGAATATTAGCGCCAGTCCCAACTCCATTTGAATGCCAGCTTTGGACTCCGTGTTTATATATTTCGTCTGCGAGCTAAAAATAACTTCGGATGCCGGATGGTTTATAGATTATGGTATGATATTACGTTTTAAGAATTTGATTCGCCTCCTACACAATAAAGTTTAAATGTTGAGATTATATTACTCATAAATGAACGTAATAAATATATTGCGAATACAGTCTGTATTATATTAATTCAATTAAGTCGTCATTTAAATCAGCAATCCATAAAAACCACAGTCTGAAATAACTAACTCTGGAATATTATTTGAGTACCACGAATATTCCTGAGTCATAAGCTGCGTTTATTCATAATAAACATATAAAATTGACGTGCACATCCACATTAATTACATTTCAAACAAATAATTTTTCAAAGCATCTAGATCCCAAAATCTAAGTATGTATCTATATATCAAGGAATCATGTCTTACTGAATGTCGCTCAACTTTAACTATTTATAAATAAAAAATATATATGGTAAAAAAATGTTTACGCGTTGATCTACGTGCAATGATTAATAATAAAATTATAAGTAGCTATGTTAATTTACTTCGCACATCATTTATTTCTAAATTATTAAAATATACCACCTACAAATATTAAGTAGAAGAAATCTGCTGGTAATACTACCACGGTCCCTCCAATTCAGATGTTTAATATTCTGAACCCTTGGTTAACTACTATAACTTTAATCTGGTAGCACTTAATAATAAACCCAAGAGAGCTAAACATACTACATCAACTAAAGTTGTCCAAACTCGACTCACACTGACGACGTGGTGCGCGGCCGATGGTGACTGAACCCTGGAGCGGATGACGTCATCGGTGACCACCGCCGGGTCCCTCGCCAGGTCTGCAGTGGACGGCGACTGGCTCCTACTCGATCCCTTGCTATGCGCGTGCGTAACGTGCAACGTGTCCATAGCTCGCGACCGTCAGACCACTGGTTCTAATCCGCTGGTAACACTACGTCCACTAATACACATCACAGTGTAGTGACACGCCTTTGGGTACGAAAATTGTGACTTCGTTGGAGATCAGGATTTACTATTTCGACGGACACGACGCGATGACTCGTTCCCCATTCCCGGAGCAACTCTGCAATAGGAGATGTTTATTAATTGCTATTCTTTGTGTATACCTTGATTTACGGTAGTAAATTTATATTATGATCAAGCCAACTGCAACAACGAACTGTTTTAATATATAGGGATAGACTTATCGTAAATAAGTGTCTGATTACACTTGACCAGTGTTGACTACATTCAATCAATTATGTACTATTTTTTATAAATCTGCTGAGACATACATACTTACACCATATTAAGTGTTAGAAAGATACATAAGTAAACATTAATTTTATTTAAAGCTATTTTCGTAAGAATATAGCTCATAGAAGCTTCACTTTCTACACAGATTCATGTTTTTATTTGTTTGGTCATGAAAAGATGTCACGAACTTAAGTATGGGTTACTTTATTACAAAGAGAGACATAGAAAATAAGTAGTTACAAATCTCGTAAATACAAAACGTAAAACTCGCATAGATATAAGAAGTACAATAGCATAAAAGGTCAAATTACGAATTATAGCATATGTTTTGTTCGCTGTGATTTCCCATAGGTTATTAGCACTTTCCTATTAAGTCATAGAATTTTTTGCAGCAACAACGTGACACCACATTGAATATATTAATTTATTGAATCAAAGACCGGTCGCAAAAGCTACTAGTAAAAGATTAAAAGGGACCATCCATAACTCACGTCACACGTTAGGGGAAGGGAGAGGAAGGGGTCCTTAATTTCGTGACGTCACATTTCCAAATCTACTGAACAATACGAATTTCGGACCTGTTGTTTGAGTTCAATATAATTTTTAAGGCCAAATTTTAAAATATGTGACGTCACACAAGAGGGGAACGGATTCTCAGAAAGGTGACCAGCTGTGACAAGGACATGGGCGGACCCTAAACCAAAATAGAAAATATGAAAAACATAGGAAATAAAGATATTAAACACCGTCTCCCACTCTCATAAATAAATACTATAAACGAATTAAATTTTGAGTAAGAAAATACTATCAAAGATATTGAATGGTTGTGTTTATGTATGATTGTAGTTCAAAGGTTATACTCGTGCCAGCTCGTCCTTGTTTGTTACATCTGAACGATTATTAGAATCAATGCCAACGCGAGCTTCAGCAATTTATTGGCGTGTCGTTTGACCTATAGGTATGCTTGTATCGCATTTCTGTTGCCTTGGTAACGCAAACTGAACCAGCGTTTTATATACAGTTTACAACTAAAGGTCAAAAGGACTTCTGTTACATACAAAAGTGTATTGTAGTTCATTCTACTGTTTTACATCCTGGAACGTTTGAATTATGAGGTTTTAGCATAATTACGATATTAACGTTAAAATATTGTGCATGTTATCAATATTCTATCAACGTTTGTATCTGTATTAATAATATTTTTTAAGGACAAAAGTTTGTCTCGTGATCACGGCCGCTGAAAAATTTTAGAATCGTCGAGGGTTAAAGAGTAAAATACGCGATAAAATCCGTTAAAGAAAATGTTTATTAAAAGAAAAAGTTCATTTCATATTAATTCTATCAAAAAAATTCGAATATCTCATCTCCAATTGAGAGGACCGTACATTGTGTCGAAAAGCGTCCCACTCGCCGAATTGTTGCCACTTCAAATATTGTTGGCAGCAGAAACGGCCACGCGGCAATCAGAATTGGACCGCGTTGCCAAATTGTCATAATGCATGGTAATTCATGGGCAGTGGAGGATTGCGCTTATTTTTAAACTGGGAAGAAATAACGATTAGACCAATAGCCACTTGATCTATCATTGGGTGATGGAATTCTTAAAAAGCATTTGGGATAAATATTAATATTATTGAATATATAGTGTGATGATGCTATAATGATAAGATTTATTCCCAACGTTCAATGGTATTACAAAAGCTCTATGTACAGAATTCGCAGGATCAACGGGCGTAAATTTATCGATTTCCTTCAGTATTGATATTTTGCCGTAAAACATATAAAATGCACCTATTTATCACTTTGACGTCTCATCAAATTCTATAAAACAATTTTTAAGCTATAGGAAAACAAACATACAGACATTTTTTTGTATTTTTAACACAAGTACGATTATATGCGTGTTTAACGCATATAATAAAAAAAAACTGTTATAATATAAACTGCAGGTTTTTTAGTTAAATAAAATAATTGGATGCCATACAAGTAAAACAAAAATATTGCAATAAAATCATATCAATAAATCAATTCGTACAACTGTTTCTATATAACAGTTCAGGTACACAGGTGGCTGCAACATAGCTCAACTTTTTAATTTAAAATTTGCAACTTAATATTTGCTAAGATCAAAGTTAAGTCGTCTTCACGGTCTCTTGGGATACACCCAAAGGACTTAAACCGACAACCTTTACTTTATTAAATATAATATATATTCTATAAAAACAAAAACAAGCTCAAAAAATAAATGATGATTCGTCTGAAAACTTAACACGTATCGTTCATAATCAACAAAAAGGCATTCAAGATTACTTTGCCATTGATATAATATGATGTAAATATGAATACATATTTATAGACAAAAAATATTTTAATAACCGCACAAGAATCAGCAAAGTGGAATCAAGCGGGCATTTTTCCCGACACCTCTATTTTAAATCGCCGCTTCATTGACGTCAAAGCATGCCACGCATATATTTCAGTGCAGCTCTGTCATTTGAATAGTTTAGAAATTTCATAATGAACTATTCGTCTTTAGCGAATTCAAAACAGGACTGAAAAATTTTATGACTGGAAAAATCAGGGAAATTTTTTATAACCGATAACTTATTAAATGTCACGGATTTTGAATAAGGTATTGTATATTTTTAAAGATATCACATCATCAGCCTGTGTTAGTCCACTGTTGGACATAGGCCTCCCCCACACGCCTCCTCCATTAGAGGATTTTGGACCGTATCCCGTATATACATTATATAATCCTAAATAGATGTAAGGACAAATCTTTTAAAGTTTCTATTTGACTGTTGCCGTACTTTGTGAATAGCAAATAAAATTATTATTAAACGCAAATTAGCATTCAATAATAATAAAAAAAAATCACGTGTTTTATAAAATATAGTTGACGTGATATCGTTTTCATTTACTAAATTTAGCCTTATCTTAAAAAAAAGATTATTTTTGATTTAATATAAAAATAAGAAATTGAAAACCCTTAATATTCTGTTGTATCAAGTTGGTAAATACTTAGGTCGGCCGAAACAGAGCTCAACTTTTTTCATTTGAAATTTGCAACCAAATTTTTGTTAATATCGAAGTTAGTCGTCTTCAGAGTGTATCGCAAGGAATTTAAACCAACAACTTTTAGTTCGTTAAAATACTACTAGGCGACAGAGGCAATTTATCTATACGTATATTAGAGAGCTTTAATAAAAAAAATAAAGTTAGGCCATTAAAAGCGAAAACAATATAACATCATATCAATAATTTCTTTTTTCTGTAATTGACTACTAAATATTATCAATCCTTTAGTAGTCATTCATATTATCCTATAATATTTTCAATTCAATACAAATCTCGTATTCGTACTTATAACTGAGACAGCGCAGATAATAACAGCAATTATGTGACAACAACAGAAATTGCATTGAAGCTGACCACTGCACACTAATAACAGATCAGTATAGTTCTTGGCGGTCATTAATATTGATACAGCGTTCAAAGGTTATACTCGTCCAGCTCGTCCTTGTTTTGTTACATCTGAACGATTATTAGAATCAATGCCAACGCGAGCTTCAGCAATTTATTGGCGTGTCGTTTGACCTATAGGTATGCTTGTATCGTATTTCTAGTTGCTTGCCAGTAACGCAAACTGAACCAGCGTTTATAGCGGTTCTGTACAGTTTACAACTAAAGGTCAAAAGGATTTCTGTTACATACTAAAGTTGTAGTTCATTCTACTTTTTACATCCTGGAACGTTAGAATTATGAGGTTTTAGCATAATTACGATATTAACGTTAAAATACTGTGCATGTTATCAAAATTCTATCATAGTTTCATCTGTAATAATAATATTTTTTAAGGAGAAAAGTTTGTCTCGTGATCACGGCCGCTGAAAAATTTTAGAATCGTCGAGGGTTAAAGAGTAAAATACGCGATAAAATCCGTTAAAGAAAAGGTTTATTAAAAGAAAAAGTTAATTTCATATTAATTCTAACAAAAAACATTCGAATATCTCCTCAATAGAAGGACCGTACATTGTGTCGAAAAGCGTCCCACTGCTCGAATTGTTGCCACTTCAAATATTGTTGGCACGGAAACGAAGCCACGCAGGATCAGAATTGGACCGCGATTGCACAAATATGTCATAATGCATAGTAATTCATGCAGTGGAAGGATGTGCTTTATTTAAATTGGAAGAAATAACGATTAGACTGATACCTTGATTTATCATTGGGTGATGAATCTTAAAAACATTTGGGATATAATAGTATGTATTGATATCATGTGTCATGATGTAAATAATAAAATTTATGTCGAACGTTTCAATAAAGTACAAAAGCTCTATCTACAAATTGCAGGATCAACGGGCGTTAAATTTATCGATTTTCTTCATATTGATACTTGCTAAAATCATAAAATACACTATTTAGTCACTTGACGTCGCTTCAAATTCTCGATAAAGACAATTTTAAATCTAGTAAAGACAAACGATACAGACAATTTTTTTGTATTTATAACAAAACGATTATATGCGTGTTTACGCATATAAAAAACTATTATAATATAAACTGCAGGTTTTAGTTAAATAAAATAATTGGACGCCATACAAGTAAACAAAATATGACGCGAATACAAATCATGTCAATAAGATAATTCGCAACTGTTTCTAAATATAACAGTTCAGGTACTGACAAGGTGGCTGCAAATACTTCAACTTTTTAATTTAAAATTTGAACTATATATTTGACTAAGATCAAAGATTAAGATCGTCTTCACGAGTCTCTTGGGACACCAAAGGACTTGAACCGACAACCTTACTTATTAAATTATATATATTCTATAAAACAAAACAAGCTCAAAAAAATACATGTGATTCGTCTAAAATTTAAACGTATTGCTTATAATCAACAAAAGGCATTCAAGATTACTTTTGCCATTGATATAATATGATATAAATATGAGTAAGTAAATATGGAATAACTATTTATGTTACAAAAAATATTTTAATAACCACACAAGAATCAGCAAAGTGAATCAACGATTTTTCCGATACACTCTATTTTAAATCGCTGCACTTATTGACGTCAAAGCATCTACCATATTTTGACAAGTGCAGCTCTGTCATTTTGAATAGTTTAGAAATTTCATAATAACTATTCGTCTTAAAGAATTCAAACAGGACTGAAAAATTTTATGCTGAAAAATCAGGAAATTTATTATAACCGATAACTTATCAAATGTCACTGGATTTTGAATAATGGTATTGTATATTTTAAAAGATATTACATCATCAGCCTAGTATTAGTCCACTGTTGGATCATAGGGCTCTCCACGACCCTCCATTTAAGAGTTTTGACCGTATCCGTATACTAGCATTATATAATCCTAAATAGATAGTAGACAAATCTTTAAAGTTTCTATTTGACTGTTGCCATACTTTAGTGAATATCAATAACAGATTATAATTTAACGAAATTAGATTCAAAATATATAAAAAAAATCACGTGTTTTATAAAATATAGTTGACGTGATATCGTTTTCAATTACTAAATTTAGCCTATCTTATAAAAAAGATTATTTTGATTTGATATAAAAAATAAAGATGTGAAAACCTTTAAATTCTTATTTCATCAAAAGCCATAATATATCAAGTTGAAATACTTAGGTCGGCTGAAACAGAGACTCAACTTTTTCATTTAAAGTTGACCAATTTTTGTTAACATCGAAATTAGTCGTCTTCAGAGTGTATCGCAAGGAATTTAAACCAACAACTTTTAGTTCGTTAAGCAAATATACTACTAGGCGACAGAGGCAATTTATCTATACGTATATTAGAGAGCTTTAATAAAAAAAATAAAGTTAGGCCATTAAAAGCGAAAACAATATAACATCATATCAATAATATCTTTTTATCTTTGTAATTGACTACTAAATATTATCAATTCATATTATCCCTATAATATTTTCAATTCAATACAAATCTCGTATTCGTACTTTTAACTGAGACAGTGCAGATAATAACAGCAATTATGTGACAACAACAGAAATTGCATTGAAGCTGACCACTGCACACGCTAATAACAGATCAGTATAGTTCTTGGCGGTCATTAATATTGATACAGCGTACAAGTAAAGCTTTACCTACACGTTCGGAGTACATTTGTGTACAAGAAAGCCAAATAGGATATGGAATCTGTTTAAGTATTGATACCAAAATGCCAATGATAATGTTTTAGTACTCCCTCGACATAATAAATGAAAAAAAAGGAACTCAATGTTCGTTTTTATTATCATAATTCCTATGCTATTCTTATTATTATTTTTTTGTTTTTCATAACAGAGCCGACTACATAATAAATTCCGTGAAAAATTTTACTTATTAGTACTATTGCACTACTCGATTTCATCTAAATGCTATGGTTACTTTCTTAATATTACTTTAAAAATATTTTATAATCAGACTGTGTTAGTCCACAGCTGGACATAGACCTGCCCCAATACGTGCCTTTTTCATTAGGGGGGTTTTTAGACCGTATCCCGACACGCTGGTCCAATGCAGGTTGGTGGGGATACGGTCCAAATTATTTACTCAGGTTGATTTAATGCTTGGTGGCCAGCTGCTCCGTTCGATACGATCATCGAACGCTCGTTATGAAAACCCATTAGTAGAGCGTCATTCGCTGAAAACGAGCTCAGTTCGCCATTGTATCCGCACCTTACTGACGGGTTCAAGTCGAACGCAGCACGCCACTAATGATAGCAAGTGGAGGGCGTTTAGAAACAATGACTCATGTGAAATCGACGGCGTATTTTATTATTAACGTGAGATCGTAATAATGCATAACGCGTATACACTGTACTTTTGAATAATTCAGTCCACACTTTCATTTAATAATAATGTATATCAATTATATCACATATTTCTTAAATAATGTTGTTTAAAAATATTTCGGTGCCATATATATTAATTTTAAATAGGATTAGCTATTAGGCTTTATGTTCAAGATAGTTACTAAATGTCTGGTGGCACTATTAGAATCGATCTACACAAACGTTCTTTCCTTGTTACAATAACAAATCTATTCACCATATTGATTTAATACTTTGGCCAAATTGAATAGAAAATCTAGGGAAACAAACGACTAAGATACGACAAACGTATTGCCTTTTCTTGCGAAAAACCAATGGTTTGCCTCACGATACAAACGTTTTAGAGTCTTCTTGTTTAAAGTTTCATAACTAGTTCGATTCCAGTTCATAATTACCTAGGATATATCAAATAGATATCAACCGATTTGAATAAACGTAAAAATCTTATTTAATTTAGTACTTATTTTGTTGTAATACACGTTTGGTTGGTTCGTAAAAAAATTAAGCACCCAACTCTATTATAATTTTATTCATTATTTTTGTCATTGGACAAGATCAATCATTATCAGCCTGTGTTAGCCCACAGCTGGACATAGGCCTCCCCTAATGCACCCTTCTCCATTAGGGGTATCCTACCGCATCATCATCACTTTTCAGACGATCGGTCCGAATTATCCTAACGAACCAGAAACAACGATTGAGAAACACAAAGTTGATTTCGCCGCGGGTTTCGAACCCACGATCTCCGAGTTACAAAGCAAGGGCCAATACCGCTAGGCCATGGAGGCGGTTAAAACATTACACTACGAATACAAAAAACTACAATTTCTCGTACGAGTCAAAAAAATTCGTAGTGCGTAAATAAATGTTCAATACACGAGCTAATTGCTTTGTTCTCGCACGCTATTTACACGTACCGTATTTAATAGTGTTGCCATAATTTACTGTCAACTTATGTTAGAGAACATTTAAAATGCGGGATGAGTTCCAAGACTCGATCATTATTAGTACGAACGGTAAACAAATGATCGGTAGTTATATTTATTACAATCTCTTTGACATTTACGAACAACACTATTAGTTACTGGTGGAATTCTTTTTACGTTATAATTTATATTTAAAAAGGAATCCTATTTATATTACAAAAATATCTCCTTATTTTTATTGCATTATATTAATCTTTGTATCTATCAAACTTAGATACTTTTGGCATTTTTATATGTGCTAAACATTTGTTTTAATAAATCTATCTCAATATCAACAGATTACTAAAAAATGCTAACAGCTTAATGCTGTTTAATTGTATCAGCTGATATAATAATACAACATAAAGTAAAGAATAAAAAATAGGAAATGATTTAAATACTATACATTTGGTGTATTCAATTTGCTACCACTAAATCAAATTTAATACGCTTTATACGAACTTCTTGGATGAAAAATATTTGACTACAATATTAAATGAGTATTTGTCATTAAATTAAACATTTTTAGTTTAGGGATGAGTTGTTAACAATCTCGATGTACTGTTAATGTTATACTATTTTGTATAGAAAACCATGACCTCATTGATAATAGTAATGCTAAATTGATTTCGTTTGGGTCTAGATGAGTAATAAATAGTGATTCAATTGTTATCGAAAAGTGTCGCTACTTGTCATTTACGCATTTGTGTTTGAATTATATATGGCAAAGCTTGTGAAAATATTTTGATAAAATTTCGCAACAGTACATTACATAATTGCTTCTACTAGGGCGGCACTGAAAATTACGGAAATCAAGAAAGTGACACAACATTACTATTAAAAATGTATTTATTGCTTTTCTATGGAACCAATCATTGAAGCAACCATTCCATTCGGAAGTTTCGGTTTCCAAAATGGCCGTTTTGTAGGCTTCCACAGCTTCTTCGGGTGATGAAAATCTCGGACCACGCAATTTATTCTTTATTTTAGGGAAAGTATAGAAATCATTAGGGCTCAGGTCGGGGTTGTACGGGGGATGGTCTATTAATTCTATGTTTTCTTGCTCTAAAAACTCATTTATTCTGTGCGCGGTGTGTGAACTCGCATTGTCGTAGGATACGTCATCTGATATGATGTTGTAGAAAGTCATAATAAATCATCGCTCTTGAATTCTCTCAACGACTAAACAGTTTAACAAGACCTTGTGACAAGACCGAGAAACTTTCGGTATTCGTTTTTCAAAACCAAGGAGTTTGCGATTAAAAATATTTTTGGGGACATTACGACTATTACAAGATGAAACACGTAGTAATTATAACAAAACAGACGAACCTTAAGAAATTAAAAAATAAATTTACGTTAGTTTATGTCAAGATATCATTGTACACAACAAAATAAAAGCTAGAAAAATTCTTATACCAGAAATAATCTTTTACTTAAATTTTTTCCCAGAGCATAATGGCACCTGTTTCTTAACCACCTAGTGCCACCCGAATAAAAGTTTATTAAAAGCGACTAATTATACCATATTATAAACATTGTTACAAGTTCCGAAACGTAGTAGATATAAATTAAACGCGATAAAATCCGAAAAAAGTCCTTTTATTCAATAATGTGTAAACATAATACAGTATTCGCGTAAACAAAACAATTTATTATGCGTAGTTCATTTAAAATTATTATTTCAAGTACACATCTAAACAATAGAAGAGAGATTTTATTAACATGGCTTAGTGCCGAGTCAGACTAAAATATATATCGATCCTGCAACATTGATTCTACATCCAAGGCTAAAGCTTATAAGGATTTATAACGCTGCTAAAGCAGGTTACTTATGAAAAGGTAAAAACCATTGCGAATCAAAGTAAGAAATTTTTTTTGTATTTTTAGTAAAAAGGTTTAGGTAGGTTTGTTTAACCTTATGAGATTTTTATATTTTTGCAACTCGTTCAAAGATGAAATTATAAGTATCAGAGCACAACGGCGCAGAAGGATAATTAGGTAATGCATGTATATTTGTTTGAATTAGTTCCAACGCTATAATCATAAACATCATCAAAGATTGTAAAGTTTCAAGATACATATTATCTAAATAAACTATTGCGAGCAAATACCAATAACCAGAATGATTAACCAAATAGATAAAAGATAACTGTAATTTATTAGTCGAAAAATTCGCTGCTTTATTTACCTCAAAATAGAACACAGAGTTGATCTCAAAATAAAGCAATAATAGCATTGGTTCATGCCATTATTATCTCTATATCTCAAAATAGAACAATGTTATCATACCAATCATTATGTTTACGATAAATCAGTTTTGCTAAAACCAGATCATCTAGCATTGTTCATGTCGTTCACTTCCTATTAAGCCGAATCAAAAAAAATCATTCGCGGAATAATACGACATTGAAAAAAATCACGTACAAAAATGTAAACTGTGCCGCCATAGAGCGAAACATAATCGAACAACCTGACGGGAATGTTCTGGAAACGCTAATTGCCAATTGCGACTAGACACCATTTCGGCCGAAACGGGGATGGGTCAGGCAAATTAACGGCAGTCATTACGGCAAACAGCCCGCAATAACCGTGCCGGATGAAAAACTATATTGCCCACTAACGTCAGATAGGCCCGAGCTACGAGAACAGGTCAATATTTCTAATAAAAAAACATTGTTACTTATTGCAAACCTTTATTGACTTCGTTTGTAGAGAAAAATAAGGGCCCTTAGAAATCCCTTGCATGATTATCAGCCATGATAAATTATTGCGACATCAAAGGATATATGATAAAGGCAACAATACGGTTAGGTTGATTTAAAAAACCATGCTAAAAGCATGTTTAAGAGAAATGGCACTAACTACGAGGACAATGCAAACACGTCACAGGAAAATACATAGCGTAAGTACCGTATTAATCAATAAATATGGTTTAATTTGCATTTGTAAGAGGCAAGGGCATTCGTTTGCCGACAGATAAACATCATCTCATTTAAAAAAAAACAAGCCGAGTGCCAATCGGAATCGAGCACAAAGGGTTCCGTAAATCATGTTCGTTGAGCCACAAAAATATTTAATTTATTTTGTTTCAATTACGAACCTTTCAACTATATACCTTTTTATATTTTTAAACTAGCGTCCCGCTCCTGCTTCGCACGGGAGCTATGCTGATGGAAAATATACCTATAATATTAAGCATGTGTTATACATAAAAACCTTCCTCTTCAGTCCCTCTATCAATTTAAAAAAAACCGCATCGAAATCCGTTGCGTAGTTCGAAAGATTTAAGCAAATATAGGGATAGGGACAGAGAAAGCGACTTTGTTTTATCACATAGTATAAGCTTTATTGTAAAGTCTTGTGTTCAATTGGGTGGGCAACGCAACCTGTGAGATTTAAGTACATATATCAGAAGTTATATCGATGCAAGCTTGTATGTTTATCAATTAAGTTATTATTATTTCAACAACAACGCTAATTATTTGGGCAAAGTTTGACTGTCTAACTATCACGGTATAGTACACAGCCTAGTAATACACTAGGGTAAATGTGTATCTAAGTGATCTCGTTGTACCCTCGATATACGGAACCCTAAAAACTATCAGTTGCTAGAACACAGCAACATCCGCGTCGAATAGGCGCGCTAGATTATCGCTACAGAGTAATACGCTAGAGCAATATACCGCTATCACAGCTTTGACCCACATTACGTAGACCCCAGTTGACGCAAGGGACGGCGAGGGCCACTTAAGCTATCGTCCCAACAATATATACAGAGAACAAACTTAAATAGAACGAAAAGTTTCACAGTGATAAAATAAAAACCTGTTGTTTCTAATTCTTTCCTTCACTTCTATTTTTATTAAGGAAATATCTGAACTATTGTATACCATTAGCGAAGACTGTATTATGTAGTTAAGAGTAGTAAGAAAAAAATATATGTTCATAACGTTATATATGAGTTTAAAAAGTAATAGGCCAAATTTTAAAAGATGACTTACTTAAATTTTAATAAAAATTGTAATAACTGTCATATTAATACAACATTTTTATTTACAAAAGACTTCCCGCGTATATGAAATGAAAGTGAGCCTAAAAAGAACAAAATAAAATAATTATGGAATCACTCATTGAAATGGTATACAAATACAATCCTTGAGCACGTACTAACTTTATAAAATAGGGTGATAATTCACTGCTTGACATAGGCCTCCCCTAATACACCCTATCCATTAGGGGGTTTTGGACCGTATCCCACCACGCTGGTCCAATGCGGGGTGGTAGGTGGGCCGACTTTTTACGTTCCCATCCGACGCATGGTACATCTTACTTTTCAGACAATTGGGTGATTAGCCCAAATTGTCCTAACCAACTAGAAAACAACAATGAGAATCTGTTGAGTCCCCGCAAGATTCGAACCCACGACCTCCGGTTTCTAAAGCACACGCCCAAACCACTAGGCTACGGAGGCAGTTAATAAAACATATTGTGATTTAAATTTGTTTCAATTTATTCATCTTCAATTCTATGGATAAGAAACGCTCAAGACTGGCGAAAAAGCGATAAGGGTGAAGTACAAAAGAGCAAAAAAGTGGTGACTAAAAAGCGTCAGATCTGAAACGCAATTTAAATACGCCTAAGTGGAGAAATTCTTAGCAATATTGTTCTTTTTCGCTTATACATTATTTAGATAGATATACGGACGCTTTATTGCTTACATCATAAAGTTTTATTATACATACACTGGAACTAAATATGGACTATGGTATACTTTAATTGATTATAGCACTATTCCTGGCAGTTGGAAAGGGCCATAACTAAATAAACATTTATAAAAAAGTAAGATATAACGTTACAAAAAAAGTTGGCAGTGAATGATACAGAACAGGCAAGAATGAGAAAAGTTAAGAGAGGCCTTTCGCCAGCATAACGATTGTATTAAATAAAACATTGAATTAAAAAAAATACACCATGTTAAAGATTTTCGGTCAATTAGCCGATTACTTATAATTACGTTATTAATTACCAATCTCATGTCTGATAAGGAATACTTGTCAATGCATAATCAGAATATATATGATAAGGTGCGATTTCCTCTATGAATAATGATGTCATGAGCAATTGTTTTAAATGCCATCACAATTAAAAAACCACGTCAACAAAAACAACTAGATCATGAAAATTGTATTAAAGAGAATTACTTTTACCGGATTCTGGATATTAATTATGATGGTGAGTTGGTGGGGTCCATAAGGGTGGATATTAATTATTGAACCTTTGCTTCATAAACATAATAAAATATTATATATTAAAAGACAGTTATAATCACAGCATTTATCTCTTACCCTTAATGCTTGAAAATATAAACCACGTATTGAGTATTCTAAAAAATATCAAAAAGCTTAAGCAAAGGTGAATAAAAAACCTTAAAACTGAAATGAAAGATATAAAGGATTTCTAAGTTCTAATTAGAATGAAGAAAATATTTCAACATACCACATGCTTAAAGCACATTACATGTAGTTGACCTACGATAATAGGCCGACGGGGTATTAAATTTAATTGCCAAGTACTTTAGCACATTCTATAATGCTATTCACCTAACTACATACATTAACGTTCACTGTACTTACAGACTAATAAATCACGCCAAATTTTATCGTGTGTTCATGGTTCTTTCATTTCATTTACAATTACATACACTTATATAGTTTTATTGTGTTACAATAAGTTGCTATTTTGTTAATTACTTGAACAAATCTGTATAATTCCTTATCACTCCGTCAAACATATCTCTATATACATAATTCTACTGTACATGCGTTGATAGTGAACTCCTTCCAAACGGCTAGACAGATTTTTATGAATTTTTGTGCGTGTTAAATGGATTCGAGAATGGATTAGATTCACAAATAAGCCCGTTGAACTTTCATTTATTACTTGGTTAAATATCCTTATCGCTTGGTATATCGTGAATGACTGCGGGGTCCGTTAGTATAGTAATAAATTGTACACTATTACAGGATAAAATAAATCGAAAATACCTACAACGCAGGATTCTCAGTATTGGATATAGAATTTTTTTTTTTTGCATAGCTAAAAACACATGCTAAAGAGGTTTTTTAGGTTACGCTCTCGTCGTAGGAGGGCCGTAATACTAACTTACCGCTAGCTTGTTTCGATCCAGAAAGGTAGAGAGATCGATCTTACCATGCCATGGACCTTTGATTCGCAGAAGATTGGGGAGACAAACTATAAAATGCCGACTCATCGCTTCTCCACCATATTATAGCAAAACTGTGGAAAACCAGGGCTAGCGGGGCATCCAGAATAGGAGGACGTATGGAGCAGGCTACCGAATCACCCTTACGTCAAAAGCCAAAGTGGGAAGTGAGAAGAGTTAAAAAGACTCTTTGAACATTAGAAACTTGTTGAACTGAGACAATGCAAATTTAATAATTCAAACTAAACCATAAATATATTTAACATTGGTTAAACATAAAGACTATCAAATAACACTACGTTTATCATAAGATATTAGTCATAATTGAACCCACATTGTTGAGTCCACGTGTCAAAGTAATCACCATATTTCTTTTGGGTTCACTAATCTACCTGTTACATGATACTTTTATTAGTGTGGTTTGCGTAGTCGCCATTATGACCAGACAAAATAGCACATCAAAGTCCGCAAACAAGAGTCTTAATTCTCTTAGTTTTTTTATTGACTACGCAGGCAGACGAGCTGTTGAGCCACCTGATGGAAAGAAGTAACCGACGCTCATGGACATTAGCAATGCTGGTGGTATCACCAACGCGCTGCCTACCCTGAGACACAGGATGTTATGTCTCGTTTACCGAATAAATGCCCTTCAAACTGGAACACAGTAGTATTTTCACACTACAGCTTTGCGGCAGAAATAGGCACATATTGACAATAACTAGCACTTTGCACACAACTATGTTTTACTTCAATAAAGCTTAGCAAGCACTCTAGAAGCACTATGAATCTATATTAATATCTCAAACCTAACCGAAAACTGTAAAGTCTGAGTGAGTTCCATAGTTTTCAGCCATAGTGTTAATAAATTATAAGCGTGTTGGCAGTACTGCGCGGCAACTTCCAAAAGTTAACCGTTGTTGACATTTCAGCGGGATTAATAAAGTGAAATGTTTCTCAGTTTACACGCCGTTCGTGATGTTAGGCGGGCGATATTTCTAGATGGAATTTAGCCGCTATTTAAGATTGAAATTGTGGGGTAAGGCACTAGTTTCTATCGCTGTATTGTCGCGTTGATGAGACTTTGACAAATCACAAGGATAGGTAGCACGAGTATGGAAAACAACATTTTCTGCATACATATTACGTATGGGCCGGTCACGTAGTCCGAAGAACGGATGGCCGATGGGTTAACAAGGTTCTAGAGTGGAGGACCACGTTTGGGAAAACTGAGTGTTAGTCGACCCCCGACCAGGTGGGGTGGCCATCTCCGTGCAGTAGCCGGTTCGAGTTGGCAGCTAGTAGCAGGGATATGCCGTCTAGGCGTTCATTGAAAAACGCCTATGTCCAGCAGTGGATTGATAGGGGCTGATTATGATGATGATGATGATGATGACATTACATATAAATGAAAAATAACCGAAGTTAATTTCGGAGCAGATTGTTTATTTATTTTGGTTTTTATAACTGACACTTTGCAAAAAATTATAAATTCCCGGAGGAAACAGGCGCAGCGTCGGCCTTCCCTAAAAAAATACTCGGCGCTTCCTGCCATTTCCCGCTGTGTCCTTTTCTCGAAGGACTTTAAATCGTATCGGGCCGGAAATACCATTGGTGAAGTGTGAAAACAAAAAGTCAATGTACCCATTGCACCCTGCCATCTGTCGATAACCGGTCCAAGTATTCGAAGTATTGCGAATCAAGACCGGCCGTTTAGTATCCTGGGGTATTTCGCCTTATTTCAATAAAGTTTATTTCTATATTTTTTTGTTTTCGAAATGATCATATAAGAAGATAGATTTCAAAGGCAAGGGATAAGATACGCGCTAGGAATTACAAGCAAAGAGTGTTATGGGCACATACGTCATACATCTTGCGAAGTGCATTTTGAAATAAGCTATTTTATTTATTTCCTAGAAAACCTAATTTATCACCCAATTCTATCCGATTTTCTTGTTTACTTTTGATTTACTACAATATTGGAAAGCAAAATTTGAGGCCTTCAAACCAGTTTTAAATACAGTATAAGACCAGCTGCAAAGCTATAATTTAAAGGTGTTGAAACAAACGTTAAACACAGTAAAATTATAGCTACAATGACGCATATTTAAATAGTAAACAAAACATAAATGGTGCAGGAAATTTAAACAAACATAAGGAACCATTTAAGCGAAGGTCACGGATGCGATAACTGCGCTATTAAAATGTATTGTATGCCAATAATCCATAATTATAATGTTTAATTAAACATTAGTAATTTATGGAGAAAATTGCTTCTAGTGAGTTTTGAACAAATATACATTATAAACTATACTTAACATAAAAATATACTGTAAATGCATTACTACGTATATTCGGAGTGTTACAAAGCTGTCAAAACTTGTGTGAATATAAGATCGACTAGTAAAGAAACTTTCTGATTAGCTTCATCATAACCTTATAAATTCTAAAACTAAAACTCAATAAGATAACCAAGATTAAAAAAATAAATGCTTTAAGCATAAATATATGAGGAACTTGTGAGGTTACATTTATTGTGACATATTATCCCGGTCTGTGCCTCTTCCTATCCTCGTTAAGGCCTTCTCTTACCTCTATTAAGAATATAAGTCTTTCAGACTCGTTACAATTACACAGATTCACCCATTTTATTGAAAAAATTCGCGCAAAACAATTTATTTCTCGTCAACGGTTACAGGAAAACGGGAAGTTACTACTTTTCATATAAAATACAGGAATCAATGCAGAGTTTAAAACAAAGCAATACCACATTCAACCCCTCAGGGGTTGGGGGGGTGAATGTGGTTTTGTCTTTAGTGGTCAACAACATGTTTTAATTCAACAACAGGACAAAGGTTTTATTCATTATGCTATCACCATAGCTTTTAAACACGTCAATGAATTAACTCATCATTTCCGCGTTACAAGTTAATGAATGGAGGATATTATCAAGCGTGTACAATATGTAAATAAGAAAGCTGACAAGAGAACGAGTGCCGTTATATGTCGGGTCGCCATGATAATCTATTACCAATTAATCATTCTCGTGAACCGCGACCGGCGTGGGCGCGCGATTGACTGTTGACCCGAACGCACAGACACACATATATACATTAATAGGTCCGTCTGAGTCAATGCACTCGGATCGTAAGCCATCAGCCGGAACTTATATTTGATGGTTTCATATCGATATTGGGTAATTGTGTCTTCTTAAGTAGAGCGTAGAAGTAACTGTATCTCCATTAATTTTTTATTTGATTAAATGATTTTGAAATTATTTCTCTATATGTGCAAAATTGCGTATACTGTAAAATGTAAAACATTTAAAAAGCACGGGCGTTTAATTCAACTTACTTTTATTTTTCAGGATTAACAAAATGTCTGTCAAATTAGATAAAAATTTATTGTCGTTTTCAAAAAACATATTATTAGCCTTAAACTGCTAATTTCGTATCATAAATTCAAATACAACATTTCAAGTGTTCTCCAATAAAAACAGGACGAGTATAAAATGTGTACCTATAACTCACGGCAATATTGTCGCTTATTTAAAACACCATTATTAATTAAATGCCGTAAACCAGCGAACATGTATTAATCACAAGCCTTTACATCCGACTCCACGACGTTATATAACATTGTAATTACCAATATCATGATTTACTCAAAAATCATTGAATAAATTCATAACATCAATCTCAATACAAAACAATTGAAACGACGAACCGACATCCGCGTACGTAGTACTAAGGTGAAAGTACGTGCGCCTAAGCGAATGCAGCATCGCGGTTATTATTTCCGCTCGGCGCGAATCTAACGTTTCGAGGCCGTGCAGTTTCGAACGTCAGTGCGCGTCCATAATACAGCTTAGTCACGAACGCACGACGGATGGAGGTTCTCGAACGTTTCGAAAACGGTTTTTTTTATCTGCGACGATTTTATTCGTACACGATCATTCGATTTACGGGGTTAATCGAGAAGTAGCTGGCAGCTATTTCAGCGTTCGATTCAGGCACTATTGAAATCGAAGAATAAAACTAGACTGATCGAATTGTATTGTTCGAAATTCAAATATCATCGTCGAGGTCATGCAGTGGATATTTTTAGCGGTATACGAAGCTAACGGGCTTTTTGCTTTCAAACTATAATAAATTGCTAGTATATCATGCCTTAATCAAATAACAGACAGTGTTAACTTAATCACAGTCTAATGTCAAGTATAATTACCTCAAAAATTTGGGCACACGTATAGGTTAAACATCTCATGAGTACGTAGAACGGCCGCGGTACACCATTGAGAAAGTGGTCCCTTATAGAACAATTAGTGTATGAAATAAGATTAGTTTACACATATTCGTAATCTAAATTGGCTAAAACTAAAGAGCTTATTTTTAGAATAATCTATATCCAATACTATCCAAACTAATAGATTAATTTAACCCTTTCTTATATACACGCATAATTTTTTAATCTAATTAGTCACATTACATAACGGTTTGCGTTAATTATCGTTTTTTTTTTTTATTATCTCAGACAGTTAGCTTCCAGACTCATGTCTTTAGTAAGCTTCATCTAACACAGAGTTCCATGAGAAGCTCCGTCCCACGAACTAGGTGGCCTTAGCAATTTTGCAAAATGAGCCACACTACAGAAAGGTAACGTTAGGTATTAGTTTATGTCTCTCTAAGGATCGTCGTACGATCGTTTTACGACCGATCATGAACGGTCGTTTAATTATCGTAAGACGTAATATACCAAACGGGGAAACGAACCTCATAATTATCGTCCAGCACTAATGGGCGCTCATTACGACAATAAACACCAAATAGGTTTTAGCACAAGTATGTTAAAAGCCCTTGAATTTGAAATACTAATTCTGTGAACTAGAAGTGTTTCTGCAATACTCCTAGTAGGTTTGGTATATGCGAGGTGTTGTACTAATCACGCTTTTGTACAATAACAATAGGAGGTAAGTAAAAAAATCTAATGTTAAACTGTAATATCTAAAGCGATTCATTTAAAAACAGCTTTTTAATATTATTATTGCTTACTAATAAAGGTATACCAGATCAATGAATGTACACTAGAACCAAACAGTACTGGAATAGTTATCTATATATTGGAGATCCCGTTTCTTAACTCACTGATCACGATATCTCTGAAGCTATAAGACTAATCGACTTGTAATTTGGTATGAATATCTATTTTGCCAAGTAGAGATGGGCTAAGGACGAGTTTTACGAAATTCTACCACCAAAGCGGAGCGCAAACAAAGGAAAAACTACGCGGACGAAGTCACGGACAACAGCTAGTATAAACATATTAAAATTATCGTGCAACATCAAAGTTCAATTACGCAAAATCGTAAAGCGAAGCGTAAAGCGCTCGGATTGATTTTCGCCTAAAAACGTCATTCACAACAGCGATACTCAACAAATATATCTCATACCACTACATACACTTGTCCTTAAACATATAACTTTCTTTTCATAACGCTAGAGCTTAGCTTTTGCTAGGGTTGAATCGTTGCACAAAAACAGATATTAAAATGGTTTCTTTTATAATATAGATAATAGAATACAGAATCTAATCTAGAAAAATGTAATATATTATACACTAAAATCAATTCCAACGTGAGTAAAATTAAATTTTCCGTCATATTATGTAACACATTTCTAATTAAAACAATTAAGTTCGTTTTGTATTGGAAATTACTCCAATGGAATGTGTACGAAACATCAATATACTTGACTTTGAGAGAATTTACAGAAACGAACAAAGCACTTCGGTAAAGGATCGTGTCACACTAAGTGTATAAAGAATAAAACGCGGGTAACATGCAAATCTTATATAATTGTATAGCCTGTTAAGTTGTTATTTTTTAAATAGTGTTAGATATCCCTTTTATTGAGTAATGCTCATATACACGACTTGACATGACATGATAAAAGTAGGGTTGAATGATAAAGAAAATAATTTAAAAGTGCCACAAATTTAACTCTATCTAATTCTGTAGAAGTTCGCGTAAATCAGCGAATAATACAGAACTATTACTCGTAGGTTGACAGAGAAATTTTGTTTGAATGTAAACGACAAACAAGTACAGTGTTTTTATGATTGGTATAAGAATATTATTCCTCTCCATCTTGGCACCGATACATTCGTCGTAAACAGTTTCAATAATTCATAGAGCGTTTCTTCAATATCGCTTTGTAAATCGTGATCAATAATTCATAAGGAATAGCAATAACCGTGCAAACATATCCAAAGAGACAGTAACGTAACTCCTTATACAAGCTCAATCCTCAAAGGGAACAGAGGACCAATACCAGGATAACATAAGATTCTAACGAACAAAGGCGCCAAAGCTTACGGCCCGCGTATTGGTTAAACATCGCGTGATCATTGACATTTGGCGTGTGCAGCCAATAAGAACGCTTAACGTTTCAGCGCTATAAAAGTTTAGCGTTACTCTTAGCTTCTATACATGGATTCCAGTTATTATTTAGCTTGGTACAAATATTTAAATACGTAGAATTGATTGTATAAATGCAAAAATACATTATGAAACCGTGATGTTAACCTAATAGGTAATTTTGGTACGCATTCAACGCTCGTAAACTTCAAAGGTCCGACTCGTAATGAACCGCTTGATTGATTATTATTTCGTTTGAATTATTTTGTGTTATATTAAATAACTTCAAAGTCATTATGCGACTACATCGTACATTTATTAGATTGTATTAATTTAAATAAATTCGTGTTCTAGTTACTCATTTGAAAGGTCGGAATATAAAGAAAAAACATGGGTAAAAATGACTATTATCGCTATAATTATATTATATTGCGCCATTGAACGGCCCAAAACCAATATTGCTTCTAGACAATTTAATTTTAATAATTGCCCTAAACTATAACATTGTCCATGTGAAATCTAATTTGCCCAATCTAAAGTAATTTTCTTCAACAATTTTTACAGTAATTTTCAGCATACGAGAATATATATGAAAGGAAATTTATAAATGCGTGCATGGAAATAGCCGAAAGTCAAAATCAACTGAATTTATTAATAGTCACATACTTTATAAAAAATATTCACAAGCCATTCGCATTTAAAAACATCCATTCATTAAACAATAAGGTTATTTAAACAAACTGTATATCGATGTTGATACTAAAAAGGTAATCACTATTAATGATACATCACATTGAAAAAAACTTTAAAAGACAGCTACACCATTACATCGATAATTTTAGTCTGCACATCGATACATGGCAACACTAACAACAGCTGTTTCTATGTCGACACTAATTACACTTTCCCCGCTAACTATCCAGTTCCGGCATCGAAGTTATTATTCTAACTGGAGGCAGCTGCGACCTAGTAATTCAGCTTAATTGAGTTAAGAAATTCAGCGACAATATGGTTACTATCTAGATTCCGAAGCTAGTGCATAAACTAGTAATAATGCATTTTACCGGTCCAATAATTAATTTAAAACATGGTTTAATAATTTCAGCTTAATTCCCTATAACGCAAATCTGCTTCATCATCAGCATTTATTTTCCGTCCACTGCTGGACATAGCCCTTTTTCAATGTACGCCAAGACAGCCGATCCCTTGCTACTCGCTGCAAACTTGAACATGCTACTGTACAGAGATCGGCATCCTATCCAACCAGATCTCTTTAGAGAACTATATTAATAGCATTGCACCATAAGCGGAATAAATTCCATAATTTAAACGATTTTTAACATTTTTCTAAAGTTTCGCATGTAACAATAATACTTAATACTGAGAGTGAATGTTCTACTTTTCTAAATAGCTTTGTTAATAAAATAATTGAAACAAAATGCAAAGACGAACAAGCTTTATAGCATCAAAACTTTTCTTATCTCTCCTTCTCAGGGATTGTAGACATTCAAAAATTAAATAAATTATTGTTTTAAACTTTGAATGGAAGTTCAATATTAGCTAAAAGATTTTCAGAATATTAAAGGCAAACAAAGCATTGTAGGTTATTATTACAGCACGGACTATCAGCTACTTTTATGTTGATCCAAGAATTCCGTCCGAATGCTTTTCATTGTCATAACAAAGGTTTTGAAATTAATGTTTAATTTAGATGGAACTTTTTTTTCATAAAATCCCTTTACATATTGCTTTATTATCAATCATTATTCATCGGACAGCCAGAAATAATTTTAAGTAAAAGTTGTTGTATAACGTAAAAGAAAAAAATATTAGCTTCATAATTACATTAAGATGATAATAATAATTAGTTAATGCATAAAATCTTGTTAAAATATTCTTTAGTGACACAATTTTGCAGTAAATAAATTTATATTGATAATATTTGTATAATAACTTCCCTAAATTGTCTTTGTTTTGTAAGTTTCACTTAAAAAAAACATATTTTCTACAGTAAAGAAATTGTAATACGAAAAGCCCACATAGTGCATTACCATCATGTAAGAAATATATTAATTTATAAAAATACATATTGATTACTTTATAAGTGTTTCAGATATTTTTATCAATGCTGCTTCAAATTGTAATCTTATCATTCTATTCTAAAAAATGGTAACAGTCACGCCAATTGTTTATGTCATACATAATTTACTAAGAAATACAAACTTATTATGATTAAATATTTTAACTAAAGATTCACTAACACCATATGGATAGAATAAATTATTGGGTGAGATATTGTATTAACTGAGTATCATATTTCATAACATGCTATTCATATATGAAAATATATGGCAGTTTGTGTCTTTTATCAGAAGATATACACAAAAATTTTAATATGTTTAATAAAAGCCCACATTTACCTTTTAACCTTTTTAAACAGCTTTAATTCATTATTTATTGTATACTCTATTACCACATAAAATTAAAGGAAACAAAATTGTAACTTATAATAGAATAAAACATTCTTGATACTAATCAATAAACATAATATTTTTAGTCACTAGTGTGACAAGCACATGGACTAGAGATAAATGTTTTCGGGAAACATAAATTTCCATTTAATTTAAAACAACAACATTTATATTCAACATTCAAATATGACAAAAAATATACTATAACATCGATGCAAATCACTTTTTATTATATTTTTTTAAATACCTATATGGTAAAACTTTACAAAAACAATTTAATAGTGATTGCATAAATATAAAGCATTTAATTTTAAAGTAAACATGAATGTAAAGTTACACCATTATAATACCCAACTAACCCAAGAAGATTAAAAGAACCTGCTAATATTTATTAAACCTTTACATAGACTACTTAAAAAAAATAGGTATGACATTACTTATTCAATTATTCATAATCTACAGGACTTATTATAGAAACTCAATGTATTATAGTTAAGTTATTCTCTTTTTAATGATATTAGATATTTGCTGCTGCCAGTATTTGAGACCATAAGCAAGAGCAAAAGAAATACAAGGTAATGAGTTGTATATAATAATAATAATGAAATTTTAATATTAAATAAAATGTTTATACATAATATTTTTACAGTTAATTGATCATTTAAGTAAAATTTTGTTTTATTTTACTTTACCAATGTAATTTATTATTTGTAAATGTTATTTTAATACATAACATTAAAGAACCAGAGTTGTTAATGTATGAAAAATAATAACTATCATTATTAATATCTATTTATCAAAAAAATTATATCATACTGATGATTTTTTACAAATATTCTTATTGATTGTACTCATGTAATTATCTATATATAAATAACAATAAAAACATTTTAGAGCACAAAATTCATGAATTAAATTGTTACAATAACATGGAATTGTTTATAATCATACATAGAATTAAATAATGTGTATTGAAATTTTATTAGCATGTTAGCCTTAGTAACCTAAGGCTCCTAAATGACTCATGTCGATTTTATTCAAGATCAGATACTCCCTACTCAAATGCATGACTCAGCTTTGGTTGTAAAATAATAAACAAAGAAAAATAGTTTGCTCCTACTTTTGTAATGAATTCACCCAGTGTTGCCGCACTGGCAGCAGTTCAAACATGCATAATTATTGATACGAAGTTCGTATATGGTATGTACGAGTAAGTACTTACAACAATATATTAGTAAGTATACCATATCAGTGCCCTAAGTTTACCTTGAAAGGTTCGCGTACGTATTGTGACATCGTCACCGTGATTTGTAATGGTTGCTATCAAGTATTTGTTGATATATACGGCTAATCGGACTGAAAAGAGCGTTTTTTGTAGTGCTCAAAGTTTTTTATACATGTCTTTTGAATATTTTATTCCTTCAATTTGCATTAATAAACTTAATAAACGATCGTCTATAAAATTGCCTTTAATATCAAATGATTTGACGTTAAATTAGTTAAATTATTTAACGGCTCGAAGAAATCACTGCATGCAATTGTCGGTATTATAAATAAATTACTTACATTTTACAATCACCACAGTAGTCGCTTCTTATACTTTAACACATTACTATTAATGATTTATTACACAAAAGTATCTGTACATGTTAAGCACGGAATAAAAATATAATTACCACATAGTTACGATTGTATAAAATGACAGAAAACAGCAGAGTGAAAAAAGACGTCTAGATTGGATGGATGATGCACTTATTTTGATGAACTTAATTCTCGATAGATGTCGCTTACAGCCATACCATAAACATCAAGACAATGCGAGACCTAAATTAAAAGTAATAATAATTTTTAAGTTACAAGCACTGTTAAAAGGTGTTAATGAAGATGAAAAGAACAAAAGTATATATTTTACAAATATATAGTTATCATTATCATAGTATATATTCGTCATGTATAAAATCTATTAAAGTTTTTTTTATGATAAAACATTTATTAAAACTAGTTAACGACAGTGATTAGAAATCAAAACTCTGCAAGTAGTTATAGTTTAAGTCTTATATTTAAATTCATTATTTTACTTGTATCTTACAGAAACAGTTTTGTAGTTTAGAATACTTCGACAAAACTCTAAGATTGTTTCTTCTCCGCTTTATAGTAATACTCAATAATCTTATTTAACATTAAAATAAGAATGATTTCAGAATAACTAATAAAATAAAATTTTATTTCTTGTATTTAAAATCATAGATTAAAAAATTTAGGTCTTTCATAATACAATACAGAAGGCGCCACCTACAGGCACAGCTATCTTTTCTGTCGGCTATCTCACTCGCACTTGTGAGTTTCGCGCGTGTAAACGGTTCAATGACTTTGGCGACCAGTTTCTATTTTCTCTCTGGTTCTGTCGTTGAAGCTGCCTGCTAGGAAGGGGGTCTTTGTTTGCGTTTCACGTTCGCGTCGCACGGTATCATCTGCGTCGGGCGCTCGTATCGTGTCGCATCCGAGACGGAATGTGCCAACATAAGTGGAAGCGTGGCTTTCGCTCCTCTCGGTTTATGTGAAATGTCGTGTAGTGCCCCAGGGTGGCGCCGTCTAGTGCAAGTGCAGTGAGGTGCAGTGGTGTGTGCGAGCGAGCGTGGGTCGGTACGGCAACGGCAAGCGAAGTGCGCGGAGGTGGCGGCGGCCGCTCGGCCATGACCGGCGACATGCCTCTGGGGAGCGCGCACCCGTACGATCTGCTCCGGGACGGCGCTCTGCCGCCGCTGGAGCCCGGCCCGCCCGCGGCAGCGCCTCCAGCCCCACCGGCCGCCGCTGCCAGTCCCGAGCAGGTCATGAAGCTTTACATGAACAAGCTCACGCCTTACGAACACCGTGAGATATTCGATTACCCCCAAGTGTACTTCATAGGCGCGAACGCTAAGAAACGTCCCGGCCTGATCGGCTTCCCGAACAATTGCGAATACGACAACGAGCAGGGTTCATATATTCATATACCTCACGATCACATAGCGTATCGGTACGAGGTGCTCAAAGTGATAGGCAAAGGTAGCTTTGGGCAAGTTGTAAAAGCGTACGACCACAAGAAGCGGGAAAATGTTGCACTGAAAATGGTGAGGAACGAAAAGAGGTTCCATAGACAGGCCCAAGAGGAGATTCGTATTTTGGGACACCTCGAGAGCAGGACAAGGATAATACGATGAACGTTATACACATGTTCGATTCATTCACATTCAGGAATCACACGTGCATCACTTTCGAGCTGCTCTCGATAAATCTTTACGAGTTGATAAAGAAGAACAAGTTCCAAGGGTTCTCGCTGCAACTTGTTAGAAAGTTCTCGCACAGTCTTCTGCAGTGTTTGCACGCACTTAACAAGAACCGCATCATCCACTGTGACATGAAGCCGGAGAACGTGCTACTGAAGCAACAGGGACGCTCTGGAATAAAGGTTTGTGACGACTATTAGTTGAATATTTTAACGAAAGAATATAAAAATGAAATACTTTATACCACAATGCACATTCGTTGAAACAATCACGTTAATGGTGCGGCTTTTGCTAGATAAAATCGATAAGCTTTATTTTTCTTGTAAACATCTCATCATAGTGTGCGTGAGGCGGCGATCAGCTGGCCACACCCGCCTCCCCTAATATCAACACAATTCTTGTACGTTAGAGCACGCGCATTTATCGACTTTATTATAAAGTTGAATCATTTGCTTGCATCGTTAAAATCTTATAGATATTTTTGGCGGGGAAATGATTAAATTTCTCCGTTGTGAGCTTTGTGTTATCTGTGGGACGATTTAAGTCGCTCACCCGAAGCGTTTGCACGCACCGTGTTCTATTTTCAAACTTCCCTATAGATACGTCCAGTAAGCGACTGCCGCCGCCATGTAATATAAAGTATTTACGTCAACAGACATCTATCTATGTGGAGACGGAAAACGATTTTTTTTTAATCGAAACTTTTGATCTGTTTTATTACTTAGTTTAGGCTGATAGAAAGTTATTTACAGTATATAGTTGTTATTTGAAGTATATAGAGTGAACACTACAGGAATTTATTGATTACTCGCGTAAATATAACTCTAGTTTTACCTTTAGTTTTTTCTATAAAAGTTAATGTGCTTTTTAGGAATGGTTTTCATTTTACTCTTACTCAAAACTATACAATGTTAAATAAGTACAGATAAAAGTAAAGCGTGACATGTAGTTTATTATGCAAAGTTTGTATTAGATCTTTGTTTCAAATCATAAAAACTCTAATTTAGAAAAGATTTAAATTTAAACATAAAGACAGTTATTTGTAAAATAAAAAAAGAAGATTACACTATTATGCTTGCTTACTTTTTGATATAATTATTATTTTATAACATGGTTTCTCTGATAGAAATGCTTGTACAAAACAACGGACCTTTTTATTTTTGTAAATTATTATTTTAATCGTATTTTAATTGATCAACGTATATATACCAACATATATTTTCCAATGGTAATGACATTTTAGTACATATACATACTGGTACATTGTAACTACCAGTACAAGCATGTCGAGAACCACATTTCATGTAAATGTAACGAGAAAATAAAATGTAGCTCAATTATTCCGGTTAAACTGTGCCGTCCGTAGAAAGTGGCGTCTAAGCGTCTTACCTTGATTGTATTATCGTCCATTTACAGTCGTTGTGCCATTTTTTTCTCTCATTTATTCAATGTATGTCTAAATTGTTGCGTTTTCATGTTTTTAAAGTTAATGATAGTGCAATTGGGACGTTTTCACTGTGTCGTAATTGAACACCGAGTACGAAAATATTAATGCATTTTGTGATGACAAAATTTCATGGGTTTCTAAACGATTTTAAAATAGAGTTAGAAAAAAAATTTTGACTCGGTATTGTCTTCTATGTACTAGGGTGACATAAAATATTGAGTTTGTTGACCTCTGTAAAGTGCATGATTACAACGGCAAGAAGTCCCTGATGCTACTCTAGATGAAAGCTACCAACCCGTATCAAGATGTATATCATTTTCGTCTTGTATTTTCGGCTTATTCGTACCCCTACACCGCTTTTTCCTAACCGGTCCTGGTAGCGAAGCACCGACTTGATATTCATGTCCCGTCATCCGCCGAGATGTACATGACGTTAAGTGAGATACAATGCGCGCCTTTTTTTGGTGCCGCGTTTCTTTTTAAATTTTCGACCAGCTTCTCGGTATATTTGACATATTTAATAATTAACAGATGAATACGTCGTACGGATAAATTGTTATCGTGTGAAAGGGATTTTTCTTTGCAATATTAAAATTATGTAAAAGTGTTCAGGAATTCTGAATTGGATCTAATCGTTGACTTTTGAAGAAAATATATTTTATGTAAAAGTTACTTTTTCTTAGTATTTCTTACTTATTATATGAAAACGGTATAGTTACTCGTCATATTATATTATTTTATTTATCAAAACCAATAGAATGAACTCTTGTATCAGTTCCCATAGTTTATTTCTTTCATAAGATCTACAAACATACATCTGTTTGTATGTAGATGAATTATTGTTTTTAATTGGAGCTATTTCCGTACTAGCTCCAAAGCTACGGTAAAGTTGGTATAAACAATATACTTCTCGAGCTACTCATAAAATAATAAACCCAGTTAAAACCTAACATCACCACCTCATGATTAATGAAGCGCTGCACCGTTGAGGCGTTCTCTTACACTCTATCTCTGCACGCCACTAATGAGATCCATCTTTATTTGCTGCCAGTCGTCATTTCGCAATTTATTTCATGCACACTAAAAGTTTTTATTCAACAAAAGGTAAACTTTCGTACGGTCGCCCGCGGGCGTCTATGGAACGGCCGGGTTGTGTTTTTTGCGACTGTATTTTTTGCCGTGCTATTCTCTTACGTGCGTGCACTTTGTATATAAAATACTAGTTGTACCAGATGGTTTATGTTTTAATATTTAAACCCTGTCTAGCTTAGAAAGAGTAAAGTATCTCTGTAGACAATGAATAAGCTATTGTGTTCCTTAGAAGTTCTTTGTTCGAGAAGGTTACGTTACAAGTGGAGAAAAATTCACATCGGCGGAAATATTTATGCTTCGTTTTATGAATTAGCGTGAGTGATGGTAATGTGCGTTCGGACGGCACATGTTTACGACACCTGCCCCGTCGATAGATCAATCAAAGATAACCTAGTTATACTTTGTTGATTTTTCCGCCTTTGCTCGGTGATGCGGAGTAGTCGATTTTGCATGTTTTTCCGAATACGCAAACAGCCAGTAGACATAGGTTAGGCAAATATGTTTGGAATAGAAGGTTAAGCAACCTTGGGGCCCTAGTTATGTAATAAATCGTTGTCTAGATTGTAATTAGTTATTCTACTAATTATTCTATTAGGCTATGGTGCGTGATTTATTCAGATGTTTTGTTCTTTATATATCATTTTCTATTGAGTGACAATATATACGAAAGGAATTACAAAATTAAATTCATATTATATTTTTCTGCGCCACATGCACTGGCAGTTACACTATTATTCATTTTATATAAATAAGTAAGATTTTTTTCGGTTATTCTATTACGTAAACATTATTTAATTGTATTTGTACAATTATTGGTACAATAATCGTACTGTATGCCTTAAAATTTTCCCTATCTTGTCATCCACGCAAACAGCTGCCGAGTGCGGGTGGATATAGCCCGTTTCGACTTTAACTATACGACAATGCGAAACACCCGTTCGAATGTTGCAAATCAAGTTGAGCTACACGCAACAACGGTCGACACCTGTCCGACGATGCGGTGCCAGGTAGTTGAAAAAGCAATAACCTGGAGCGCGCCTCCTTGCGAACCGTGTAAGGGTCCCGCCCGATCCTGAAGGACGTATTGAGGACGGGTTTTGCTGCTAAGCCGCCTGTAGGGTGACCATGTTGTTGTGAACGCTAGGACGGGGGTGTTTTACTTATTTTTGTTGAAATATTTATTAATTAGTCTTTAAAAGGGATTGAACCGGAAGCTGGAATAAAAAAATGTTTTTCATTATTTGATTAGGCAATAATTAAGTAATTATCATTAAAGGTTGCTAAACAGTAACTGTTCTTCAGTGTGATAAATGCGTACGTTCGTAAAGTACGTTATTATATTTGCTTACTGCAATCAATTCTACTTTATAACAAGCGCCGTTTAATAATCAATATATAAAAAAAGTTTAATCCCAATTTCATTTTTTTATGATACATTACTGCATTGATGGCAATATGGTATATTTTTATTAACAACAATATATAGTTCGCAGCTCCAGAAATACTGATTGTCCTAAGTATTCCAAGATAATATATGGATACCGTGGGTTAGTTTCAAAGAAACCTTTCCGTTGTGCACCTACGTCCACGAGCGTACATTGCACGGATTATAATAAAATGAAACTGCAAAAGTTACTCAATGGGTTATTGGTTTAATGTTAATGCCGACTAGTGGGGATTGTTTTAAACCCGTTTAGCGCATTTCTGTCTTATTATTAATACTAGTATTTAGTTAAACAAGGATATCAAGCAGAAAATATAATTTTCTATGAACTGAACAATTCCTATTTTTTTAATGATAAATATACATAATTACAAATATTTGTCCAATTAGCATTTTTAAATGTATGTACGCACGATTGTTGAAGTAAATAAACCACAAGAATCGAGAGCGCGGCAATCAGGATGTATGTTGACCTGGCTCGTGATTAAACTCCAGTAAAATTACACAACGTACAAATATTTGCATGGACCGTTCTTAAACATGATTTGGTTCGTCTTTGTTTGAAAAGAATCGGTATTGATAGAGACTTGGTCGGAAGAGCAGAGAAACAAGTTGAATAATTAAGACTGCTGTTGTTTGAATGTGATAAGCTTCATCAGTGTATACAAGCGATGAATGTAATATTTCGCTCACAATGTGATCACAATATATTTTTTAAAACTTTCGATCAGCAGTATCGTACTTACGCAGATTTAAGGCTGGAATGTACAATAATACAGTTTGAGTAAATGTAGGAGTATTTGAAAAATATCGAGTTTAGCTCAACGCTATTTATAAAATAACCCAAAAATCTTTTTCAAAACAAAAGTTACATTTAGTGACATTTAACGTTCTGTTTATTCAAGCAAATTATATTTCACTTGGATTACATGTAGAATGGGTCTAGAACTACCACGCCGTTCAGACCTTATCGATCGCACCATTGAGTCATGAATACCGTAATATTGGCGGACCGCGCATGCATAAATCGAAATGCGACACACGCTTGACAACAGTCACCGTTTATGTTCACTTGTTTGAACAAGTTTTCCTAACCTGAAGGAAGAACCTACCTAGTCCGCTATGGAAGAGACAGTATGTGGTTGCGTTACTAGCGTATCCAGCTCTTTTGCATATTTCTGCCCCAAAGCAGTATTTTAAAAACATTACTGTATTGCAATTGTGCACATTTCATGTATCAGGTCGAGCTTCAGACTTTTTGCGTCAAAAGCTGCATTCCTTTTGGTCAAGGCATGTCGTTTCCACGATTCAACGTTCTTTTTTTGAATAAAAAAAACTTATAAGTTCTATTTGCTTTAAAGGCGGTTATTCATATAAATGGAACGCACCAAAAACTTGTTATATTTGTTTATACTAAAATTATATTCTCGTGAAATAATCGAACACAGAATTGTTTATAATGGCGATAAATACTTTTAAAATAACAGTGTCACTGTTAATTGTATTATATTTAATTAATACTGAACTGGAGAGTGCATAAATTGTCCTGTTTCTGACTTAATTTTTTTAACGTACATTATCAGCCTCTAAACCGGAATACAGTAGTGTTCGTGACCTGTTACAAGTGACCAAGATTAAAATTCCGTTCTACTAAGAAGTTTGTATAGCCTATTTCAGTAAAAGGTTTTAGTGTGTAATTAAGAGACGACCAACACAAATTAAACAAGATTGATTTTGTCAAGTACAGTTCGTTGTATTAAAAATGTTCGGTATAGTGTTATCACTAAAAACAAATTTCTGAGATGAATTTACTTAATTTTGTTGTGAATAACAAATTAATATGTTACTATCATATTTTACGGCATTGTTTTAAGTTCCAGTTTTAAAAGCGTGTAAATTTTGAGAGAGCTTCATATTATACCATAATTTTCAATCGTTATGTTACATTAAATATTTGGTAATCATTACAAAAATATAATTCGTTGCCTCACATTAAGTAATATTTAATGAAAGGTATAGAATTATAATTTTGTCACCATTTAGGTTAATTTCTTCCTAATGGAAGCTTTAACATAAGTTTAAATGAACACGAATAGATATAAGTTTAACAAAAGCAACCCTGAATTCAAAACGATTTATCCGTTGGTAGTCCTTGCTTTTAATCTGCCCAGTTTCTCGGAATATGCTTTGTTTTAGATCTGCTGTTGGTGTGGGAATAAAACGGCCGAAACGCATTATTGACAGATAATTACTTGATGGATATGGGATTAGGTTCCTTTCAAAGGCTATTATTACCAAAATTAAATTATATCTCTTGCGATATTATTCATCGCCGTGGCGGAAGCATTGCTTGGTTCAGTTGCTTTTTTTGTTTGTTATAGTTTTTTCAAGATAATTGCGTTTGTTTTAAACATACTTACTTATGTTGTTCGTGGATATTAAAAGAACAAGTATGTGTTGCTGGCGGTTGTTTACGTAACCCTAAGTGTTTATTGAAAAACCTGCTTATAAAGTTTTAAAACAAAACGAAAGATGTACGAATTTTCGTGACGAGTGAGACGTTTATGTCTCAGTAGTTCGTACACACGATAACGTATTCTGCGGAAGATCAAATAAAACTGTCTCATGTTAATAATTAATTGACGCGTATAAAATGATATCCGATTTGAATATTAATAAATCTCTTTTGTTTCTGCTTGATGAATGTTTTCGTTCATTAATAATGTTGTTATGTGCATAATTGGACCATTTAATCTGCTTTTATGAATGATAGCTTATCGCTCATTAGCTAGGTCATGAATGGACGGAATGGAAGCCGTGTTCAACCAATTTTATTGTAGAATGAAGACTTCATTTTTGTCATTCGAATGATCAAACTTATACTCATTATTAATTTGATTGTATTAGTGTATTATTTCACTATTCGAAAGCTTGGAATAACTTCACTACGATATTATAGTAAACTTATGAACGGAAGAAGCTGACAGGATAGAAGAAGAGATAAAAGAAAGAAGGTTTTAAAAGGAACGGTTGGGATGAGAAAAATGATTCTGCATTCTTACAACACACATTTGGACTTTATTGGACATAATGTGCTGAAAAAAATAATGTGAATTGTGACTCTGGCGCCATTGTCGAATATAATTATCGCTTTTTGCAACATTTCCCAATTATACGGAACACGAAATATCAAAAAGTTATCGCTCCGCCGTTGCAGCACTGTGGACGTATGCAATTTAACAAGTTATCGGTTTTCGGTATTTTGGCCAATTAACATATGTTCGCTTTTAATTGACTTGTCATCGGTATCGCTACAATGCGACCGGATTGGTAGTTTATTTGACATTCGGTGTGAGTCCTTGCGTCTCGGCTAGCAGATAAATTGGGTCATACGGTCGCGACGGCGTTTATCGATTTTTTTTCACCATCTTACGCAAATCTGTCGCGTGTAAGCTTCGCCAAGCGATGAGATGAAGCGTTTTTAGATTGTTTGCGAGTTATTCTAGAATAGTTTTGAATGTTAAAATCACTAACTCCGGCTAATATTGTTGGGGAGTAAAGAGAAAGCAACTGTAATAGGAATTACACCAAGATTTTAACGCTGTTAGACCCCGGTACATTAAGGTCCTAGGTTCTTCGTCGAAAAATCTGTCGTGTTAATTTTAACAATGTTTTATAGACAGAGGTATTACCACTTGTCTACCCCGTGAACCGTAGATACTGCAGAGTCTTAAACGTCGAATATAACAATTTAAAATGAAAGTATATAAATTCAATAGGTACAGAAAAGGCGGTATATGAATGATAAACAACTGTAACCATACACTTTTTTATCACAATATTCATCATCAATAAAGTAACGGTGTACACATTATTAAGTTCGCTGTTATGAAGTTAATCTTTAACCAAATAAAAAAAGGACTGTAGAGAGTAATAACCGAGTTTTTTTCCTGTTAGTGTTATCTCACCTTATCTCTGCAATGATAAGTGATCTGTTAATTGTTGTTTAGATCCCGGACTTCTCTTATCACTCGCACCAAACTGAATAAACTTAAATGGCTTTCAAAAGCGCGCTCTGTTAATGCGAAATAATAGTAGTCTTTGTGGAGCTTTGAAGTAAGTTGGCCCCTTATCTATGGAAACGTTTTCGTGGTATTCTATTACTAATTTGCGGTTGCAACAACAAATGAGTCGAGGAACTGTAGGTTGATAAATTCAAACTGTTATACGTTCTCGCGAAGAGTTATGGATGTTTGACTTAATTTATTTTTTATTTTTAATGTCTATAGATGATAGTATAGTTAAGTGGTTGGGGTCTGAGACTACCGGGATTTGATTTCTGCTACCGGAGAAATTTTATACAGTGAATTTATCCAAGGTAGTTGTAACGTATACTACACTACAATAATTACTAAGTTTGGGATAATATGTAGTTTCTTTTGTTCACATCACATCACATCATCAGCCTTTGTTAGTACACTGCTGGACATAGGCCTCCCTAATACACCCCTATCCATTAGGGGTTTGGACCGAATCCAACACGCTGGTCCAATGCGGGTTGGTGGGTGGACCGACTTTTTACATGCCCATCCGACGCATGGATCATCTTACTTTTCAGACAATTGGGTGATCGGCCCAAATTGCCCTAACCAACTAGGAAACAACAATGAAAATTTGTTGGGTCCCCGCAGGATTCGAACCCACGACCTACGGTTTCTAAAGCACACGCCCATACCACTAAGCTACGGTGGCAGTTCTTTTGTTACCTACTTTAAATATATATTTCTGCGATTAATTTGTAAAACGTAAAATTTGAAATGCCTTTTTGCTAAAATGTTACTAGTTTTTTATACGTATAAGGTTTTTAATGAGAACTTATTTAAGTAATGAAGGCTGCTGAAACTGGTTTTATTTTGCTGTAATAGTTAAAAATGCTGTATTTTTGATCCTGAAAGATCTTTAAAGGTCGGTCAGCTTTTAAGAATTTAAGTTATTGCGACATACTCTAACATTGGCCTGTAATTTTAAGATTACTTTTATTTGAAAGCATTTTGTTTTTTATTTATTATTATTAAAGGCTCTAAAGATACGGTTTAAAACTATTAAGAAGCGTTGCATTTTTATTATTGCCTACTACTAAGTGTTAAAGTTATTAATATACATTCTAAAGTTACTTGATTTTTTTACGATTTCCAAAGGATAGATAGATATCGTATTGCCCAGAGTTAAACTATCGGCCTTCATATTTTAATGAAGTAGGAATATTTCACACTATACCACTTCCCACGTGACACTTTGGGTGCCATTCGTTTCGCGTTCGTTCAAATGCAGATCATGTAATTCGGCAGTTGGTGGTAATTGTAAGCAATTGGGTCGTAGCTGTAGGTGGTGGTCAGTGTTGAAATTAGGGTACCTAGGCTGTTGCAGGAATTTGGTGTTTTTTTTTATTTAGACTAGTCACTTGGTTAGAACAACCTGACCCTTATTAATTTAGAGTCAACAATAAAATTGGTTGATTTAAATGTTTTTGATACGCCAATCCCATGTCTTTAAGTCTGTTCGGTTTTGTTGAAAGTTCTTGTGGAAGATTCCGAAGATGTCTTGATGCCTTAATGCAACCCTGTGATAAGTATGTGCTTTGAAAAATGTTTCGATGAATTGTTAATCTTAAGCAACGTTGTCGATGTTGATATCTAATAATGAGTGTTGAATTTAAATATATTTACGTAATGTTTTATACTTATATTAGTTGTACGTTATCACTTTTAACTTCTTTTTACTTTTCTATCAAGTATATTTACTCAATAGGTATAACGTGGACCAGATCAATTTGTTTTTTTTTTCCAACAAAGGTAGATGAGCAGTCGGCCCACCTAAAGGAGAGTAGTCACCCATGGACATCGGAAATATTAGGAGTATCACCAATGCGCAGCCTTCGTAAGACTTACGAAGAGAATGTTACGTCTCGTTTACCCACTCAATACTCTGGCAACGGTGCCCTTTAAATTGGAACACAGTAGTATTTTACACACTACTGCTTTGCGACAGAAAAAGGCACTGCGGTTGTAGTAAAAGGGGACCTGCCACCTCCAATTACACTGTTATACACGAAGTCGAAGATGAATTTTTTTCAGTTCTCACGAGCTTTTCAATATTTATACAGTGTAATACATTTAATAATCGAATTGTAAATGTATTTAAGATCGTTATCGTTTATATTATTACCGTAGTAATTCAAGGAAAAACTGCGCAGAGGTTGTCTAGACTGCGGGCGGGCGATTCGTCAGAGTCATCGCTCTCTGCAAGGTCAGACTAAGCTCCGCAACTATTAGCCTCTTATGTACGGAGCTTTGACTTTGAGATATTAACGGCTCATTTTTTATATTATACATTAATGAGCTTATTGCAAAAGTCTTTGTTGGGATTGTGGAAGTTTTGATGAAATTGTCAACTATAATATAAATAGTGGGTATCAATATTTATTGCAAAATTTGTATCTTGACATTCATAATTTTGAAGCTTCAGTTTATGTGCTTGCTCATTACATAAAGAATAAAATGTAATTTTTAGTAATTGATGTCTGTGTTACCTTGATAATATCGTTCAGTAAAAAAAAATAATCTTACGCAACTAAATGCAATTGCCAATTATTATCCAATATATTTAAATGGCAATAATAGTGGTTATACATTCAAGTAAATTATTTTCCTTTTTTATGATGTCTGACTAGAACCCCGTGTATTATAAAGATTTTTTTTTATTTTTCCATACCAAATAAGCCATTAGTAACATTATGTAAGCTGTAGTTAATGTTACGTTGTATGTGTAACATTTTATTACAACTAAGATCACGCGCAACACGTTTCTTGTATATATTATAAAGTAATTTCAACAGTCCTATGAAAGAAAAACTAATGTAGTTAGTACTTTGTGTGGCTATATTAAAATAACGTACATGTTAGCGATGTCATGAATCTTTGGTGCTATTAAAAATATTCGATGTTCTATTGTTTCGATTGACACTATTTTTTATTGTTTGTGCATACTAAGGAGCTTCAGTTTAAAATAATACGAATTAATATATCGTTTTTCATTGTAATGGTAATGACGAAAATACTATTTCAAGTGTCTTGTATTGCAACTGTATACTATGCTAATATTATAGAGAGAAAAGATTTGTATTTTCTATGTATATGTTTGTAAAGAATAAAATCAAACCTAACCTAAAACTAAAGCACGTATTTTAATGTTATTATTAGTCGATTGTTCTGCAGTGCTCTATAACGCGGTGACTATGACGCCCATTTATTGTTATGAGCTACTATGTTTACATTAATTTCTAATCTAATTAGGTTCTTACAAATAACTAAAATTGGAGGGTCTGTCTGCGACATGTTTTATTGCAAATGACATTTATAACAAAACCTTTCTCTGGTTTTGCCATAAACTATATATTTTGTCTGTCTGTTTGTTTTGGTTAATTTCTGGAATGGCTGTTTCGATTTTCACGGAACTTTCACTGGAAAATAACCGACGTAACTAGAAGTAACTTAGTCCACTTTTTTTCTTAAAACGATAACGGCATAATTTTTTTTGTTTTACCTCGTGGGCAAATTCGCAACACTTACTACATTAAAAAAAATAGTGTTGTGTTCCATATAAATAAAGTATCTGACAGGATAAAAAGCCCCGAAACAGACGTACAAACGCGTCGCTGCTAAGTGCGTGCGGCCGGGACGCCGCTGCTCAAATCTGGGTCACCCGGGACTCGGGGAATGGGGCGACCTGCCGTCGCCACAGTACACTTGGCCTCCCGTGCACGAGGGCCGCAGTGTAAACTCCCACTGTTCATGGGAATCTCGAAGTTCCTATAGGAATAAGGTTGTTCTACCTGGTTATAGAATGCTGGTAGAGATCGTAGCGTAACGAAAATCTGTTATGGTTTAGGCGTCGCAGAGTTCTTAGTGTTTTTGATGTTACTGTTGAATAAAATAGTTTTAGAATTTACGATTTTTTTATTACGACAAGTCATATAATTGAAATACATTAGTATGTGGGATTTCCTTTTTTCAATTAAGCACTTTTTGTTTAATGTAAATGTATTGGTTGTTATATAGAAAAAGGATGTGACTTGTGAGTATTTCCGGTGTTTAGTCATGCGTAAACGAAATATATCCTTATTATTCTTCCTATTTATTGCATCATTGATTAGTGTAGATTAAAATAGCTCCAACCGACATTGTCTTTTCACATCTTTGATATATAATCATGAATATGATTTACTATATATAAGGATCGTAGATATATGTGTGTATATCTATTATATATTATAAAGTCCATTTATTTTTGTAAATATGTATCAACTAGTTCACTATAACTTTTATATCTTTTTAATTGTTTTAGATTTTTAAAAATGTATATATCAAAAAGACATTATGTAGATGTTTTGTATTATAGCAAGATATCTCTTTTATATTACGATGTACTAACGACATTAAAATTATTAAAAGATTTGCTGCAGATCATTTGCAAAAGTCAGAGTACATATTTATTATACTCCTATTATTAGCAGTATAATAAATATTTACTCTGTTTATTCTTAAAAAGAAACTCCCTGGTATATTGCTAACAGATATTGAGTGTTGTCAGAGTAATAAATTCAGCTTTGCGTCGACCTAATTCACAGAATCTCTATTTCATATGTGCTGTCGGCAATTTCGGTCTGTGACCCTTTTAATATTAGTTGCCTCTTGTATCATATATACGTATTGCACGATGGTGGCGTAATTCTGCGGTGAGACAGTATGGGAGTACAGCCTTAATATGAATGTAGACTGTACTTAAACATATATAGGTATGTATTTGAATAACGTAGTATAAAGTATGTATAATATAATACAGATTAGGTTATTGCGGAAATTTAGGTTCTAAATTCTTGGGAAGCCTGGGTTTGATATTTCAATATCGTTATTATGTAACGTGTCTTGACTTATATCTTTAGCTATTTGGTGGGCTTAACGTAGGTACCTATCTTAGAAACTTACCGATTACTGTTATCCAATTTATTAAGAATTGCTTTAGATATTATACTAATGCTATATAACGATATACAGGGTGCAGTGCAGTAAATGAATAAATACAAATAAAACAAACGTCCTATGTTATTGTTAAATATTAACGAGTTAATATAATCTTTAATAGTCCACTGCAAATATCATTGAATTGTAGGAACCGCATAACTTGATTCGCTTCAGCAAATTGTCGCGAAAGTGGAGCGCATCTGTTTGTTCTGTCGCCGAGTACACCTAACACGGTTGTTATCGTGGCCGACTGTGTTATTATCACCGGTACGATTTGATAACCCAGTTACTTGAGAAATGAGACATAAGACATTGGCCCGTGTGTCCAAACATTTGCGACGAATGTTTGCGTATTGGGCCCAATCGTGTTGAGTGCCCGTATCAGGTATGGCGGCTGGGGCTTTCGTTCGAGATTGCTCGTTGGCGCTTTCTTACTTGCGAAGTAATCAAATGTTTGCGGTGTAAGGTACAAACTTTCGTTTTTTAACTTAAGTGCTAATGTGTCTAAAAGTAACAAATATCGATATAAATGTCGAAAGGCGAACTTGTTGTTTCATAAAGTCATTGTATTGTTTTTATAAACTAATTCTTATATTTTATTACTAAAATATAGACCTTAGTCCATATTATTTAATTTTTTTTTACATAAAGCCAACTAATTACTAGTAAAAGTATGGGCATATCGTTGTACATACTTTTACGTGCATATTGTTGGACATCGAGTAGTGCTTGACGTTTAAGCTAGCTAGTTAGACGTAGAAGTTTAACTAGTAATAAGCTAGCTCTATAAGTAACTTTTTAAAGATCTTCTTTCGGACAGTTTTCCTGTCCAAATTCGCTTGCCTCTCGTGACCCAGGCTGCGCGCACGCTTGGAACGCGGCCAAATAGACCACTCCAGCTGCGCGTAGTGCTTTATCAAACAATCGCTGTTTTAAATTCGCCCCATAGTGCGATCGCGTTCGAAATAATTGTTCGAGTGCCGCGGGCGTCGAATCGTTTGTACGTCTCGGCTGTTCAATGTCTGGCTTCGTTCGATTGGTTTGAAAAAAGGAACGAAACGTAACACGTATACGTAACGTTACGTAACTATGACGTTGTCTATTATAGTTATAATAATATATTTTAGTGCTGTTTTGTTATTAACACTGCTATCGGAATGTTAGCGTAACGTTGCGTATGGTAATGAGCTGCTTATTTTTTTTCTACTCGTTTACTGTTTATTGGTATTAAAATTTACAAATTCATTAGTCGTTTTTAAATCGGTTAAATACTAAATGCAACAAATAATGTTTAGCGTCTGATAATAAACTTTATAAAGGGTCACTTTATTAACAAAACATACATACACATTCACGTGTTATTGGTAAGTACAGTGTTTATCATTAAAAAAAGCAAAGCCATTTATTACAATAAGTCATCCCCGAATTTGGTTACATTATTGTTTTTATTATCACGTCGATAATGCTGTTATAAACGTTAATGAATTTTAATGCGGAGAGCGCATTTATACCCGCACAATGCATTCGATACCTTTACATTATCTGCAACGATTCGATTCATGGCCTAATGATTTCCAACAGCCTTTCCAACTGGTTTGCACGTAAAGTATGCGTACGAATCTCATTGTTCTCCGTTACTTGATATCACGCGATCTTAATTTCGTCCTATATAACACTTTATTGTTATATATTTAGAGTCGGTTTCAATATTGCGACTTATTCTTCTTCTTTTGGGCTGTTATTAAATTTATTACATGGATACACACTTATTCGAAGACCGATGTTGACTTCCTTTTGAAATTATTCCCCTCAAAGGGCATAAAGTGGAACGTTCTAAAGGCTTTCATTTATTATTCAATGTTATGCGAGTTCTTGCATTGTTAATATGGCTTAGTGTACAGAGGCAATCTCGGAGGTTTTAATTTGGGGTCTTACATTTAATTAACGTTCGCTCGGAAAGTCTGCCGTCACAGATGTGATATTATAACGGAGTCTCATTAGAAATTTAACGCGGGTTTTTTTTTGTTTTACTTACTAACTATTTATGCTAAAGATTCGTAATAGTTTCGCTATAGGGTTAACGCATGTTAATTAATATTGTGATGTTAAAGCTTGGCTAGAACCTATTTTATAGATGATGATGATGATAAACGTGTCGCTGTTGTAATAAGATGTAGTTATTCTATGGCATAAAATAGAATTTCTCTTATGGCCATTCGTAATGGGAGATAGTATTGAGTTAGTGATTGGTATCTTGCCAGTATCCAACCAATAGAAACGCTATACGTGCTATATGATGCTATGCAAAAAAAACTGTTCGCAAGAATTATTCGGTTTTCAACATATTCCATGCTTAATACGCGATTTTATCTTAAATGGCCAATGTGTATTATTATAAATACATAAATCTAGTTTTAACGGTTTAATTGCGTTTATTTAATTTTTAGTTATTTTTTAATATAGCGCTGTACCAAAAACGAAAATAATTATTCTTTCCAAAAGGTGTTCGGTTGGGTGATGGGGTCATTTATTGGTTCTATATATCTTACGAATCTGATATGTTATATATATATATATATAGATGTTATAACTGCCTTCACAATACTTTAAAATCGCCAGCATTTTAAGCACGTCTGAATTTACGCACCGCAAATTGATAATCGCACAATAATTTAAGCTGTACACGCACATCGATAACGAATTTGACGATTTGCAATCTCGTATCGCTAACCCACTTATCGTTTGCCTTGAGGTGGTGTTGCGTGGTTTTAAAAGTTTTTTTTTGTTTTTATCAAAGTTAATAAATACTTAAAGGTTAATATGATCTTTTTAAGGTCGGGTATGATTTTTATTACGGTTTTACATAAAATTTCGATCGCTCGCTATCATCACCGGAATTGGTGCTGTGTTTCCTGAAATTGTAATCGGCAATGCAAGGTGAAAATGCTAAATGCATGAACTTGAACTTTATGTGTTATGTTTTTGGGTTGCTGTTTGTTTAACAGCTTTCTTTGGTTGTGAAGCAATAACAATGGGGTTTAAATACAAAACAGATAGTGTTTGTTTGTTTGAATAAGTCTCGTGGCGGAGCAAAAATTTTGTTAAACGGTGATTAAAATAATGCCCTGAAACTGTATCAATTCTCTGTAGGTCATTATTAAGAAAAATATGCACGTCAAGGCATCGGAGAAACTTATTGTTGTCAGAAAGCTGCAGTATTAGAATATCACGTCCATCGTATGTGTAGTAGAAAACGTAATGTAGTCTATTTGTTCTAAGCCATATCAGATGTAGCATCGAAGTAGTGTACTCTTAGGGTTATCGTATCTGAAACAAGTGGTTAATCAATAAGCGTCGATCTAACATCCTGTGTTAGATGTCTTTAGTACAGTTGGAACTATAAAAAAGTGATCTAAAGCAGGCAGTTCCTACATACATAGCATGTTCTTTTATAGACCTATGTTAAATATTACTAATGATTTCTTTGTAAGGGCCGCTTTGATCGAGTTTCTCTTAACTATACTCTAGCACCCATGAATCTGAATGCCTTACTATAACCTTCACCACGTAAAAAGGACATTACAAGACCCCCAGAACTGTATACAATCGTCGCGTCTCACATTTCAACGTTGCCGTGAACATCATCTTGACAGTAATAAAGGACACGGCGTTTCCTGCGAGGAACGCAAGCAACACCCGCCGTACTAGTTGTCCGTTGGAGTATGAAGGGTGAAACCTTCATACGTCACCAGTATTATATCGTTATCCGTATATATTAACGTTATATAGTCCTGCAGTATTGTAATCATACGTTTGCCTTCGCTATTTAAGTTATCAAATCACATACTTGAGTAATTTTTGATGAATTTTGTAATTGTTTTATATATAGCCTTTGATAGTCCACTGCTGGACATAGGCCTCCCCTAATGAATCTCTTTCCATTAGGATTTGTGTAAACTTTAGTATATTTAATTCTTTAGATATAAATGTTAATTAAGCGTGTTTTTTAATTAGACCACTACGTATTCATTTAATTCATCTACTTAAATGTGTTTAAGACTCTTAGATACTAATGATATATTTAATTAAATCAACAGTACAGTTGTTATTATATATATAGAAATAATTAATTTAAAAGCACTATAAATAATCCTAACTTCATTTTCTGCATTGGTGATTGTTTTTGTGTTGTAAAATGGAACGCCCTCCCACTGATGGGGTAACGATGTGGGTTAATGTCAAACCCACACTATGGTTATCTTAAGCTAACCTAGTATAATTTGGGCCAATTGATACTTGTTTAATTGTAAGATATAAAGTTTAACCGTGTTATTTAAAATACCTGAGTAGTAGGCAATAAATATTTAATTTCAGCAGATTAAACCGTAGAGTTTAAAAAATTCTACAGACTTAAGGTGCTTTCTAGGCTTTGAATTTAAAATTATAAGTATGTTCCCCTCTAATCAAGGGAAGGCTTTAATGCTGTAATTAATTCACGAAAATATAGCACTATGAGGTAAACAGATATTTTATAAAAACTAGTCTGATTTTTGATTAAATTTCTATAAAAGCTTTTGAAAATTCACATGGTTTAAGTATAGTTAAACTAAATCAATGCTAATAATTTAGTTTTATTCAATTCATGACTAGAGAACAGAATACAAAACGCTTCAAAATGAAAATTTTAACAAAATTTTTTGTCAGACGAAACTTTGTATTAAGACAAATTAGAATATCGTGAAGCGTAATTGATTTATCCGAACTAATTTCTCGCCAGGAAGTTGGACGTTTCAAACGTCGATCGCCTTCGACCGTAATGACGTCCATTAGGCTCGTGTCAAATTTTGCCCGCTCTAGAATATGACGTGTCGTGAGAAGATGGAAACGAGGCCAATGACGCGCCTCGAAGGCGGTATTCCGCCGTCAGTCATCGTCGGTGTTAGTGACAGGCTATCGTAATTCGGTAGTTAATTTGAGATCGTTTTGCGCCGATTTTAACACAAATTCAATTGGGTTCTAGGGATCTGTACCAATAAAGGTGCCTATTAGATAGCTGTATTTTAAGGTCAACTATTTTCATAATTTAAGAATACAACCATTCTCTGTAAAGCATTTTTTCGTGAAATACGATTTAAAAAATGGTATTTTCTGTTTACATCGTCAGCCTGTGTTAGTCCACTGCTGGACATAGTCCTCTCCTAATACACGCATCCTCTATAAGGGGGATTTCGAACCGTATCCCACCACGCTGGTCCAATACGGGTTGGTGGGTAGACCGACTTTTTCTATGTCCATTTCTATTAGAATTGAATTACGTACGACGGCGCAGAAGCTGCCAAGGGCAAGTCAAATTCGTAACTCAAAAATCATAAGTGGGCGCTTATATTTTTGTAATTTTTTTAAAGCATAAACTATTTATAATATAATGTGTTTTCCGTAAAGCTAAATAAACAAATTGGATTTGTGTATAGATTTTATCGTCCCCTATTAGGTTTAAAAATTAAATGAATCGCAACCGCGAGCGATATAAAATTAAAAGTAGATTAATATATCCATTCACTTTAACGACTTTTTACTTTCATTATGCCACCAATAAATAAACGAATGGCTCGACGTCCGCTCGCAAAGATAATCCGATAGTGATGCAATCCGTGAATTCGTTGCCAGAATAAGCTTGGAAAGTGCAGTTGTTAGTATCCTATTACCCGTGAAACGCTCTCCAGTTGCTGGAGGAAGTTTTATGCAATTTCGAGTCATCTTTTTAATATGGCAGCCGGGAAATATGCTTTAAGAATTTTGCCGCTTTTAATATTTTCTGTTTTGTAAGTTAATTTATAGTGATATTAAAAGAAAAGGGTTGTAAGTCGGTAAATTTTACATTTTCTGCGAAAAATATATGTAACTAAGCGTTAAAAAAATGTACTTTTTTGTTATCGATCTTGTTATTTTATATGTATATTTATAGGTGCGCTTGCGTCTTATTTTATTGTCTTGGGACCGTAGGTAATGATTTGAAACATGTTGAGTTTATTTTTTGTTTAAGTTAAAACGTTTAACTAAAGGTCTATCATGTTCTAACATATTCATGATATTCTATAATAATTATAAAACGTAAGCAATAGTTAAAAGTTAAAAATGTAAGCAGTTTTATTCATTTGCATACAAACAAAGCATAACGCATATAAAAAGCTTTCGCATTCAATCAACTCCAATTGATTAATGTTGATGGCAACACAAATTCATATCCTTGTTTCACTTGACACAATAAATTGGCAACAAAAACGCGAGGCACCGTTAGAGAGCGGTTCATCGGAATCACTGTGCGTGTACATCTCGCGGGTGTTGTGTGGGCGTGTATGTATTTCGTTCGTATTCGTGCGAATATGATCACGCTGGTGACGGTGACCGTTAATTGGCAACGGTAATGAGGCTCATATTGTACTGTTCCTTACTTTTATGCATTACAGTTTATTTCTCATAAACTGTTCTTTTAAACTTGACGGGCGAATGAAGTTTTTTATGTACAAGTTTTGGGGCTTTTAAACTGTAATAATAATTATATAATTATTCATATAATAGTATTCCTTACTTCTCATATTATATTATTTTTTAACTTATAGCAAAAATAACTGTTGACTTATTTTGATTACCCACAAAGATACTTTGACTTTCATTAGATGGCCGATTGTCAATTATTAACAGAATCAAATTACTATGATTAGAATTTAATTAAAGGCATCGCTTTATTTACTCGTCAATCTTTCAGTTATTGGAGCCTCTGATCTCAAGGCTCAAACGGAATAGCGAGCCAGCACAGTAATTGCGTGCGATTTCGTTGCAAAAAAGCCCCGTGCCTAACGCGGCCTGTAATTTCATGGAGATGATTACGTACATCTCCTATAATATTATTACATTCCACGTTAGAACCGTACAAGGATAACGGCTTTTTGTAATTCTATACATCTCGGCGTTCTTATAGAATACCAGGGCCAATCGACGTCTGAAAACTATTAAGATGAAATCTTATTACGAACTTTCCGAGGGCAGAACGTGTGGCGTTCTTGTTGGTGATACATCTTGTTATAATTGAAGTGGATGTCTACCAAATATAATGTTCAACTGCTATCATTTGTGTAGACTATGTACATTACTGATTTTATTTGAGATATAAAGATATTATAAAACGGATAAAACAGTTAAACTAGTTCTAACTATATTTGTCTAAGTTATCTTAATAGAAATGCAATAATATCAACATGTGTAATGTAATAATATCAAATTATTTAAGTCAATTGTTTGTTAATCGTTAAATATAAAATTTAACGCCGACTGTATGTTTCAACATTCGAACCGGAAGTGTAAGTCGCATCTAATCTAATCGTCGTACATCTATCTAGGTTTCTACTTTCGCATCTATGTCTATTGAGTTACGATCTAGTTTTCAATGTATCCATCGTCTGTAACACTTTCACGTAGACTCAGATTGACTATAGCTATGCAGTCACGCGATCCTGACGTGACGTGGCGCGGGGTACATGCTATATGCGGTTGCCGGCCGCTTCCACACAATACGGTTCAGGTCTCAATTGACGGCCTTTGTCGCTTCAAATCCAGGTCCGGGTTTGTACTCACTGGAGAGCGAATCTTGTAATTTATCTCAGAGTATAATTAAGTCGGATACAATTTAAACATTGTAAACCGTGGCAACAAACATACAGCGTGCATCAAGCGTCATATTTGATGAATTGTCACCTAGATTTCGATCCCTAAGTGCCAATCGACTGTTAGCAACACCATATGTACAACACTGATATATATTTATAGTTTATATTGTTTTAATCTAATTTTAATCCAATTTAGCTTTATTCATCATCATAAGCCTGTGATAGTCCACTGCTGGACATAGGCATCCCCTAATACACCCCCATTCATTAGGAGATTTTTAGACCGAATTCCACCACGTTGGTACAATGCGGGTTGGTGGGTGGACTGACTTTTTATATGCCCATCCGAAGCATGGATCATCTTACTTTTCAGACAATTGGATGATCAGCCCAAATTGCCCTAACCAACAATGAAAATTTGTTGAGTCCCCACTGGATTCCAACCCATGACTCCCAGTTTCTCCAGTAGCTTTATTAAGATACTTATTCTTTAAATAAACAAACTTTTTGTCAATAATTGCGTTCCTTCTAATGGATTACGCCGGCACTTATTATAACATTAACGATCAATAGACTATATCATATATGACTAAAGTACGGCGGTGTATTTGCCATATTATTATGACAAAATCTATTTGAGCTTCTATGTAGGGCGATCATTCAAATCTTAAAAAGTTCGATGAGATTTGTTGCAGTATATACGCACCTTATGAAACCGAATTCAAATGTAGTCTTATTGGGCTAAAATAGACTTTAAAGCTATGAAATGTATACTTGTCTTAAATATTAGAGCTGCAGAGCTTTATGCATTTGTCATTCTGTGACAAATGATTCACGGCCTCGGAACGAAAAGACATCCGGAGTGCCTATTTATAATCGAGGAAAAGTACGAGTTCTACAAATTCATGTTTATATTTTGTACATTGTCCCTGAAAATGCGTGGTAATAGTTCTTATCACTGATGGTAACATTTTATAACAATTCCGACCCTTTAGTACGAACAAGTGTATGGGAGGAATGTTAAACGATATAAGATGTAATAAAAGTATTGAAATATTAACAAATATATAAGATTTGTTGTGTTAACGAGGTAATTTTGAATCCACTTTTAAAGAAAGTATTGAAATATTCAAAATCCTTGAAAAGTGGATTTTATATAAAAACCGTAAAGTTTTCCAAGTAAGTAGTGACGGGATTTTATTAATTTAATTATTTTACGCAACTCCAGTGAATTGTTACACCTCGTAACATTACACGGTAACCGATGCACGTAGTAATCTTAGACGTGTAAGCAAGAAAAAATTCTCGAAGGCCAACCGACAATAGGGAAAGGTGTTATGTCAGTGTGTCACCCGCATCTTCTTTTGTTCTTGCATTTTCGTTTTGCGAAAACATCGCGTCGCGTGTTTACGGTTCGAGATATTGTTTGTTTTTTGGGTTTGGGCAAAAATTTGACTTTGGAACGTATGAAAGAGTTTTATAGTCTTCCAGAGTATTATAAGATATTGATGAAAATAATGTAGTATATCCATCACAACACGAATCACTGTGATATTAATAATTGACCATTAATACACTAATCATTCCTAAATAAATAACATTGTTCAAATAATTTCCAGGTCGTTTTTAGCTTTAGTACAATTTCTTATTTAGTGATAGCTTGTGTGTAAAGATCTTAATGCGGTGCATAACAGAGTTCCGAATATAAAATTCCTTATTTAAATATCTATTTTTATTAAAGCCTTAAGTGGTGTGAGTTTCAAGAAGTGACGATCACTTGCACGTTCTGCGACAGAGGTCGTGGTGCGTTGGTTAGCTGTAGGCCCGTTTTTAATAGAAGAGCACTCTAACTATTAAATGGTTATGAAACAATTTTTAATTATTTTTTCCTGAACCACATCCACCGGCTAATCGATGCTTTGCATGTCCCCAACGAGGAGGGTAAATGAACCCGTAACAATTCGCTCAAAACTAAATTTATCGCTCCGGTAAAAGTGGCTTTCGGTGTTTAAAATAAACTCCTTTCCGGCGATTGTGCCGCCCGCCGCCGCCGCCGATGGAACAATGACCGGAATCGTGTCCAGCAATCGATTATGCATAGATGCCCCGAAGATAATGGCTTCTATTGGTTTTTTTATTCTATGTAAATTTAATGGACGGTCGCGTGTGTTTTGAGGTTAAATTATTTTGATCGTATCTATTCACATCATCATCACTCTTGTGTTAGTCCACAGTTCCAACTGTGGACTAACATAGGCCTATGTCCACATAGGCCTCCCCTAATGCACCACGCCTACTCCGTTTAGGGGATTGTGGACCGTATCCCACCACGCTGGTACAATGCGGGTTGGTGCGTGGACTGACTTTTTACATGCCCATCCGACGCATGGATCAGCCTACTTTTCCGACAATTGGGTGATCGGACCAAGTTGCCCTAACCAACTAGGAAACAACAATGAAAATTTGTTTGAGTCCTCGCAGGATTCGAACCCACTTCCTTCGGTTTCTAAAGCACACGCCCTTACCACTAAGCTACGGAGGCAGTTCACCAAATTTAATTTTTTTACTAAATTAAATTAAATTTACTTTAGAAATAAAATGTATCTAGAAATTCTGCCCCGTTACTTTAGAAATAAAATGTATCTAAAAATTCTGCCCTCTGTCCAATGTCCATGTTGGACATTGGACAGAGGCCGGAACGTCAGGAATAAAACGATAAATCCGTTAGAACCGGAATTATTAACATAAAGGAGTTCTTTAAAGGCGTATACTGATTTGAAATCCGCAAGGACGACAAACACAAAAAACTCAAAACTTACCTTCCGCTCTTTACGTATCACTGACTTGTAAGGAGGTGAACTTATCTCTGTTAGTAAACTCATTCGGAGTGTGAAAAAAAGCTTCCTGCATCGCTTAATGCGTTTCGACATATTCGACAGCAGAGGTCGCTCGGTACACGTCATATGTACAAGCGATGCGTTAGGAAATTGATGGGGGCCGTACATTTCCTCCGTTGATCGATGGTCACTGTGTAGTCGTGTGCATTATCTTTTATAATTTTACTGTAATGGAACCTTAACACACATATAATAAGGTTCGGTTTTATTTGAGTTCAGCGGTGATTTATACGAGTACAAAGTCTCCTAGACATGCCTTTCTCTTGTAAATCGCTTTACAGTGCCGGATGATTTATTGAAACGGTCATTGTTTACCCATTCTGTTATTTGTATATAAGTGAATTTATAGCTCTCTGTGCCTGTACGCAAAGTTTTGTTTAAAGACAGTGATATTGCACGTCGAGAAGAACTAAGATTTGTATACTATAAATATAGATGAATTATTATGAAGATAAAAAACTTTTCATTTCTTAAACCGCCAGCGTTTAACGTCAGCTATGTATCCTTTGTTCTAGTTATAACAGAGAAATCACATTCGCAATCAATTTCATATACTACTGTCTTTGCAATTCGCATAAATGCAAGTTGTTTTATAGAACTGTACATAAAGTGTATCATTTAAATAATTTTATTGTAATCTCCCTAGATACAAACGTGGTAGTTTGTAACACTTACCGATAACCAAGTCTAGTCGGTATATCAGTTTTTACGAGACATACTCCGCGGTCCGGACTCTGTTTGCATTTCTAATCGTGCCATTCAGTTTCACCGCGACCGTGCTAATTAAGTTATTTGCCTTATAATATACGATTACATTAATAAAACGGTGCAAACTAACTGTCGTCGTATTTACTCGTTGAGCCGGTCCCGTGTCGAAATCGATGTAGATATTTGTTTAAGCCAATAAACCGACGGGCGTATTGTAAATAAACTGCTTGTATTATAACCGGGCCTTTATCCGTTTCGCTCCATTAACATACGCTCGAGTACTCGGTACGATCCAGAAATTGTGATGTTGAAATTTTTCTCCCGAGCGGTTGTACTGAATATATTTTGATCGTGGTTAATGCACTTTGGGGTTGATCTGAAGCACTTTTAGATACATTAAATTTAATGAATTGTTAAGATTTTTTAACGTTTGGTTGTTTATGGTCGTTAAGTTGGACGAGTGAGGTTAAAATCGGCCTGTACGATATTGTTTTTAGAAACTCTGTAGACCTTTCCAATGTTGTCATATGTACGTATAAACGGCATATTGTTGAGAGACGGAAAAAAACTTATAGGCAACTATTGAAGTCTTCTGCTACCTATTTTCCCACATTAACTCCTCGGTACAAGTATAATCTATGCAGTATCCAATCATAAAATCATAGAAATTACATGATATTTTCAAACTAATGACCTCATAGAAGTTACATCAAATCTTTTCACCACATTGTTTTCCTCGGGTTGTAAAATAATAATATAGTTGTCCTCTAGTTCCGTTGGTATACCGTCGGACTACGCCTCCACGTTTCTGCCGTGGTTTCGGCCACTTATTATCATTTCACAAGCCATACTGTCGCCGTGCTGAACGCTTGCAAGTGGGGCAGTCGTTCCACTCTGACAGTCAAACGGGGCAATCACGCAACCAGTTATTTTAGGCCCCGTGCGGCTATCAATCTTAGTTAGGGCCAGGGTGGAACACTATAAGGATGCCGCAGGTGTCCGCTTATTGTTATATTGTCCTGCGTATGTTTAAAACTTAAATTAAATTTGTAACTTTTATGTAAGACGGGTGTAAGAGTTGAGATTTATCGAAAAGTTGAGAAATGTAGATCTTGAATTAAACTTTCGAGATAGTAAAAACTTGTTAGTTTACTAAAGCGTCTGATGACTGATTTAAAATATTCGTAAGCTAAACATGACCAGATATGTAATCAACGTGTAATATGACCAAACGACCGCCGCTGTGGCCAATCGCAGTGTGTTGTTTACCGTCATTTCGCAGATATTCTATACATTTTGTAGATAATAAACCAAAATTACCATTAGTTAATAGCGAAAACAATCTTCGCCATAACAGCCACAGTAGCTTAACAAGTATAGATTGGAGCACTGGTACAAATTCTTTCTTCCCTTCTCCAAATTGAAAAGCTGCATGTTGTAGTAGAAAGTAATAGCTCCTGCGATTACTTATTTTTTAAATTTTATTATATATCTCAGCTCTGCCGTCTAATTTTTAGACATTTGGAATAGATTTTTGGCGGAAAAGTAGCCTATTTTACCCAAGGACAATTTAGCTTTCTAGTAGTGAAAGAATATTTCAAATCGGTCTAGTAGTTACGAGGCCTATTTAAACAAATAATGAATCAAATCTTACCCCTTTATAATATTAGCATAGATAAGCTTTTAGTATAAAAGCTTACTATTAAAAACACGACGCCTAAACGCTCGCTATGTCCAAAAATAGCAGTATAATTTGCCCCTGTCATTATACGAAACGAGCAGGTGTTAAATTATTCCAGCCATGGGGTTGCAGCTGTGTTTGCTAACCTTTACGTCGAACCATGATTGCCTCTGTCGCTGGGGGGAACGAAAAAACTCAGCCTTGATATTTTTCCGAAGTATCAAGCAAGTATCTTATCTAATTATACTCTTTAGGTGTAATGTTATTTTAGAATTAGTTCCGTATAAATCTATTTACGTACTTTCTTAATTTTTACATAGTTTTTCTTTCGGTTTACAAACAACCTGATTCCATTTATATTATTGTTAGTTATTCTTAAAAAATTTGCCTCCTGTTTTAATATCTGACAGTAATGATCATATATTATACTTCTAATATCTGAACAATTAAATACGCGCTAGAAAAATTGTACATAGCGGTTGCACATTCAAATTAAATGTACAATGGCTATGAAAGAGCCGAGGTACAAATCCTTTGTTAGTTAATACAATTCGTGTTTACTTAACGCACATAAAATCTTGTTCAATCGCTCGCTGACCTTCGCTATATTTATAAATCGGATGTAGTATATAGCGACCGATGGTAGATCAAAGGGAACGGTATATTCGGAATATCATTTTGGTTCCACTGTATACTGTTTTAACCGACCGATTTGTTAATATCGCGGTCTGTGGGTGATGCAATACTATTTAATTACCTTTAGAACTGAAACCCTAGTCACTTCGGGTTGGGACATTTTGAAAGTGTATTAACAGTGTTTCTCTTTTGTTTCGCAGGTAATTTTTATCATCAGCCAGGGGCATCGATATTTTTCTGGTACAAGTATGAATATATATTCTTTTGTTTGTGTTAAAGAGAGTGACATATTGACAGTGTTAGATTTTATCGATACTTAATTACGAACATAATCTATACGATCTCTTAAAAAGAAAGACTCGTATTTCCATAAAACTTTGAATTGAAAATTGAACAGCCTGTAAATAACTTCTCAATTTACGACAATTTGAATTACACTTTGACTACGGTTAACACAGTTTCATTTACATACTCAGTTTAATTTAAGACAATCAACGATACGTCTTTGAGCAATACAAGACGTACGCCATCTGTTGGAAATTATAGAACTGAATCATTTAGTCAAAACGAATACCGTTGATATTATTTACTTAAATTGTTTACCCTACTATATTTTTTTAATGATATATATTTAAATTTGGATTTGTGTCAGAACTTTACTCTGTAAGACGTATCAAATACAACATTAATCAATCTAAATTTCTTTTCTTCTCTCTTGGCGCATTTCAGAATCATGCAACCACAACCATATATACTTAATTACTTCTTAATAAATGCTTATGTAACTGATCGTCAAACTTTGATCTTTGATCAAACAAAAGGAAAAGTTAGCTGCAATGCAAGCGTGCCGCATTTCCGTTACGTGACGATTTAAAACTATTCTATTACTTAGTGACTTAAAAAGTATTTAGAACTCTTTTGTCGTCTTGATAATAGAAGTATGTTTTATAAATATTCTAAGGTAACAATAAAGTTTACTTGGGTTATAACTTTAAATATAATACGATATTGTTTGTAAATATCTTTAAGCGTAATTGATTAACTGCCTCCGTAGCCTGGTGGTATAGGCGTTTGCTTTAGAAACCGGAGGTCGTGGGTTCGAATCCTGCGGGGACTCAACAAATTTTCATTGTTGTTTCCTAGTTGGTTAGGGCAATATGGGCCGATCACCCAATTGTCTGAAAAGAAAGATGATCCATGCGTCGGATGGGCATGTAAAAAGTCGGTCCACCCACCAACCCGCATTGAACCAGCGTGGTGGGATACGGTCCAAAACCCCCTAATGGATAGGGGTGTATTAGGGGAGGCCTATGTCCAGCAGTGGACTATCAAATGCTGATGATGAATGTAATATGATTTTTATCAACAATTAATGTAATTTATGTTTTTTAAGGCTTCTGTACAATTGTTACTTGGGATCATGTCGAATCGGACGTTGCCGCATTTAGATTTCATTCTAGATGCAGACGCAACGTTATCTCGGTAAAGCCGCTCCGTTTAGATGTTATCTGTTCAGTCAGTCTAGAACGTGACCTGTCTATCTGATTGCGTACGCGAGTACCTAGACCGTTCTGTTCTCGGGCTTAATAGAGCGTGTATGTAAATTTGGTAACGCTTTGTTTCACTAACGTTAGGCGAGGGGATAGTATTTCAATGTTTTTTTTTTAATTAGTTTAAGTGCATTGACATCTACTATTATTTGTTTTTGAAGCTAGGTTACGCTTTAATATTTAAATTTTTTCATAATATTTTAGGGTATCTATTCCTTTTTTTCTTCTAGTATTCCTCAAATCCGAAAAATGTATGCCTATGTCATTAGGCCAAGCATATAATAACTAAAATTGGATTTTAATGAATTGATGTTTTGAAACTTTTTGTGTTTTTTTTTCAAATTTAAATTAGCTTAAGTAGCTTTATCAGCTTTAGCTTAGTAGCCTCGAGTAGCGACTTACCTACTGCAGTACAAATTTCGTTCCAATATTGTGCAATCTAGCGTCGGCAACTGATACGTATCATTTACTCTGCACGTAATAAACTGTCTATCTTAAAGGCTCAGTGTAATAACGCTGTTATACTGTTAATTCGACGTCGTAGCCGTTGTCCAGGTGCGTACCGATCATAATAACTACGCCCAATTTGACTGCGGGTTAATATTTTTAGAGTGTCGCGGGCCCGTTCGGCCGTTTGCGCAAGTGTTGCGTGACATTTTGACGGACAGAAATACCGCGGCGGCCTATTTTACGTGCGGTCAAGCGGCGAACTATCGTTTGCCGGACCGGCGGCCGGCTGTGGGCCGGCGGGATTGGGTTCATGGTGATGGCTATTGAATTATCGATGTGGATTAGGCACTTATTATAGTTTAGATTAACTCGGAATGGATGTAAACAAAGTAACATGTAGGAACGAAGGAATGTGTGTATTGAATAATACATCTTGCTTCGTGAATCGGATTAAATAAAGCGATAAAATCGTAAAAGTCATTATCAATAATGTATGCATTCGCGCAAACAAAAGAGTTAATTCAATCTATGCATTGTTCTGTTGGTGTTCGTCGGTCACTAATTGATTGAAATTTTGATGACATTTCACCATTTAGGTGCTTGTGCATTTGTGCTGTTGTATTTGCGTATACCTTAGTTGCGTTACAAAAATCAACAAAGAAAGACGATCTCAAATATAGAATAGCCACTGTAATTTAAATTAATAACGTGGATATTATTATTTAATTACGTTTATTTATGCATGATAGTAATTTAACTTGTATTCATCTTGTTAGATTTTAATCGGTTTCTTATTACATTACATTACTTGCTTTAAGAAATTTTACTACAAACTATTATTAGAACATTTATATTAAAACACACATTATATTAATGTTATATTTATTCTATGAGAGCAATCCACATAAAATATTATAGTGTTAAACGCCACTTTTATTATTAAAATAGATTCCATATCAAATTCGGGTCGTGTACCAAGATCCCCATATAAACAAGGAGGCATATCCATAGACGTAAGATGCTCATATTGTATACACTCCTTAAGACGCTGTATGCAGACTAAGACAAATAAATTTCCCTCCGCGCGGACGCATACACGTGATGCATTTAAAATGCTCGCATACGTTCCCAAGGGATCGCTAATAGACCCTATTTGATTTTAATTATTTATAGGTGGCCATGTGCGTTGACATTTAGCGACGGACGTGACCTCTGACGGTGGTAAATGATTTCAAAGGTACATACTGAAAAGTGGCTCAGGTGGATAGTTATGCTGACGTCCTTAATTAAGTGCCTATGTGATTCAAAAAGGTTTATAACAATATATATTTGATTCCTCTTCTTGCACATCTTATAGCTTACCTAAGTCACTGTAATTAAACATATAATATTAGCTTTAAGTTTACTGTAAAAGTTATTATGGTAAAAAGAAAAAATCATCATATTACTCTGCCTCTTTTCTTTATGTCTTCAATTGCTAAGGTCGGTAGTTAAACTCGAATTTGAATTACTGAGGATAGTATATATCGATAATATTTAGTGAAATGATTAATCATAAAAAATACAATATTTCCCATACTAAAAAAACAGATTTATTTCATTAAAGTGTAGTACTATTGTAAATATCGTAATTGAATCTAGAAGAAGAAAAAACGTTACGCTTGGAGCGTTCGAATAACATTTAAGTACGCCGGCAGACGCATAAATCTTAAATGTAAGTAATGGTCTGCAATGTTCCGTGCAGGGCCAATGCCAAGGTTTTATGGGTGCGTGAGATGTTTTATAGATACCTGTTTCCATATATATATTGACTTTGGCTTACCTACAACGCGAAAGCGAATGTTTAATGCGTGTGGGTTTAGTGCTATATCGTACTTTGTGTTTAAGTTTATTCTGTTTATGTTCGATATATAAGTAATATCCGAGGTTGTTAGAGTGGTTTAATATAGGTATTGGTACGCTATTCTGTTAATCGTTTTAAGTATTGTGGTTAATAACTATTTAAATTTTTCTTAGTACCTTTTACGTAGTGAAACTTTTACTTTGACGAATCCAAAGAAACGTGTGCTGGTTGATACGTATTTTGTTTTAAATTCATAAACATTCTGAAAATATGTAAAGCGACAAAGACAAATGCTTTTTAAGAATATTAATTTTGTAAAACAAATGTTTGTCATATATTTGTAGAAAGAGTAAATGCTATTACCTTATATACCTATAAGCGTTAGTGGTGAAGTTTTTATCGTCATTACAATCATTATATCTATTTATCGGAAGCCATATTGTTATTCAAAGTTCCGTCAGCCACCTTTACTAGTTTAATCCATGTAATACGAGGTCTTTGGCAGGTTTATACGTGTACTACGGTGTGCGTAAATTACCGCAGACATGTATGTAACGTTACGCCAAATGCATAAACTCTGAGAAAGGATTGGTAAAATACATTTTTAGCTTGTAAGGCTTAAGTAATATTATTTGTATTTTATTGATTATATTTATTAAGTGACTTGTTTTGAAGTGCTTGTTTTGTTGTTGCAAGTTACACATTAATGAGTAGTGGTTACCGTAGATTGATTTCAAATGTCCGGTTTCGATTCTTGTTACTTGAACAGAGACTATTATAACGTTATTAATAGCAATATTGTTAAGATAACTAGAGCTTAGCATCTTTAGACTTGCAATTTAAAATGATTTGCTTATGGTATACGACCTTAAAGATACTATATAATTATAATAAAGTTACCATGCATAGCGGTTCAAAGCTTTTGTTCGTCAGTAATCATCGCATACTTAATGTGTTAGATACACGTATACTCGATATCTCTATGACCTTTGCCTACTCGTTAGTACAAATAACGACAGAGAGCCTTTTTGTTTCCACCTCACTATTATGAACACCTCCGTGAACAATACTAATGCGGCATTGACATTTCAAATTAAAAGGCGAAATCATTATTTTGACGCGCTCGTCAAACGCTATGCCTGAAGCTGCGTGACCTACTAGTCGTTGTGTGTGATTTATTGTTTGTAACGGTGCTTTTAGTATATATACCGTAATGTTTTGTTATATATAAAACTAGCAGCACACCGGGCATTGCACCTTTAGTTAGTTGTAGCAGAAATTTGAGAGGTTTTTCATAAATTGTAATAAATGTAGCCTTCGTCGCCCGATGGTGATTTGGCTTCGTAATAGCATTTAAACATTATTGCGTTCGTTCGTTATTTCCAAAATTACTGCCTCCTTGTTTATATGTTAGCATAGATATATACATATCATCAGACTGTCTTAGTCCACTGCTGGACATAGGCCTCCCCTATGGACGCCTGTTGGACCGTATCCTAACACGCTGGTCCAATGCGGGTTAGTGGGTGGACCGACTTTTTACCTTCTCATCCGAACCATGGATCATCTTACTTTTCAGATAAATGAGTGATCTGCCCAAATTGCCCTAACCAACGAGAAAATAACAACGAAAGTTTGTTGAGTCCCCACGGGATTCGAACCCACGTCCTCCGGATTCTAAGTACACGCCCATACCACTAGGCTACGGAGGTAGTTAACTTAGTCACAAACTACCGTATAGGAGTAATTAGAAAAAGTTATATCGTGCGTACATAGTCGTATCTTTCTTTGACAAATGAAATAGAATTTAAAACTCAATTACCCTTCTTTAAATTAAAGGCCATCTTTTGTTAAACCGTTATAGCGAACGGAAATGTGAGGTCATAACGACTGGCGTCTTAAAGTTGTAGGTTACAATTACTTTAAATAAGCCTGCCTTTATGTTTCTGCTAGGAAGTTAAACATCTTGTCCGTTATATATATATTTTTTTATATGAGTGCTTTAGAAAGTGTCTAAGAGGTGTAGGTTTTGCTTTGTAGACATAATAATATATATTTCTTATTGTAATAGTATCTTCATAAGGTTTTATAGGGCGTTAAATAAGTGTTTTTTTCTTAAATATCTCTTATTATTACGATTAAATTAAACAAAGCTTACAATCAATGCTTATCACACAAATAACGCAATTAAATGTGATATTTATTAATGCCTTAGGTAATAATAGTTTTTAGTATATAAATAATTAAATTCATACAATTTTTTGTTAGTTTGAAACTACGCGTTTTCATTATTAATGTTTTTTATGCTTTTAATTATTTTTTTTTGTACTAATTTTGTAATTGTAAAACTGTAAAACAGCATCTTTTGTATTATTATTGTTAAGCCAGTTGTTAGATGTGTCAATGTAACCGAAACAGAGTGGCTAAGGTTCAAATAATCAATACATCGGTATCGTAAATGCGGGCATACCTAGTTAACTTACCATCGAAATGGGCAAAATAATTGAATAAACGTAAACTCTATTCTATACACGGAACAAATTTATTCATACTTTCAGGCAAATACTTCCGAAGGGGGCGACGAATTAGAATATCTTTCAAGGAAGTTGCTAAAGAACTGAGATAGCTCATCGGTCGACTGGTTAGGGAGCCAGCGAGGCGACTCGTTTATACAGGAATACATTAACATACGTAATACATAAAGCGGCAGGTTTTAAGATGTACTGTCCGAAACTTGTCTCGAAACGTTTAACGAGTTCTCTTGCTTACTTTGTGCATGTGCCATACAATCTTGAGATGTAATGCAGTGATATGCGTCAGTAACAAAACTGTAATCTATTAACTTATTGTTTTGCAGTAGAATATTACTAAGTTATTAATATTAAATTATTATGAAACCTTGTAGTTACTTAACTTGCAATTTTTTTATTGAACTTATAGGAGCAATCAAAATTAAAAGCTTACGAATTGTCTGATTAAACGGTGTTCTTATGTTTATTAGGATTTTTTTATTATATTCCTATTGCTTGCGAGATATGTATATTATTAAATAAATTTTATTGATTTTTCGGTTTATTTTACATTTTAAATACTACCCGTGACCACGGCCGCTGAAAGTGTTCGAAACGTCGGGAATTTAAAATGTAAAATAAACGCGATAAAATGTTGTAAAGTATTTTATTTAATAATTACTATTCGATAATCAAAAGATACTAAACAAAATGGAGGAACATTTTAGTTTATAAGACATTTTAATAAATATGCCCTTCATTCAATGGTTTATAAACTCCTTTGCATGCTGTACTAAATATTATTCATGCAATGCGTCAAATATTACAGTAATGAAAACTAAGAGAAACCAAAGATAAAAGGGAAGCATTTCTAAAGCGCACATTTTCACCATATTAGCATCATTACGCTGTTTACGTTTAGTTTATTTGTTTACCACTTTCTAGAAGAGCCTGCGCTTGGCATTCACATTTATGTGCAGCTGAGTGTTAAATTTAACGCTGCCATCTCCGGACCAATGTTAACATAAAATTGTTAACATATTGTTAACTGTTGTCTACACACAAGTGTATGGATGGAATGGAATGCATCCTAGACACTAAATAAGATACTAAATTTATATGGACGTTGTAACCTATAGTAACAATAATATATCTTTTGTCAAGCGTTCTGTTTGATCAATTGTTACTAATATGTCGGTCACTCAGTGTTAGAAGTTAAGAAGTATTTTTTTTTACTAAACCTAAACCAAAGAAGACATTGAAATGATAAAAACAATGTATAGTAAGGATATGGCGTCTTACGTTTTACGGATCTTTTTGATGAATTGTCCTCGAGATATTAATCGCTGAGTAATAGTTTACAATAAGCAACGCTATTATATGTACGACGGAGCTTTGTTATGAGTGAACGATCAATGTAATGTAATAATCTTTGTAAGGGTGTAGTTACATAGCTTAATTGACAAAACAGTTGACATAAAAATTCCGATAATCGATGATGAAATTGACACTACTTTAGCGATTAAAATAACGAGGTACGTAAATTCGATAAGAAACGTCTTAAGGTGGTATTTTTTCAGCAACCGATAAGCACTCGAAATCATTTCTTGCGACACTTAGCGTTCCGAGACGACGTGCGGGCGAAAGTGTTGGCGACACTGACACGGCGTACGCGGGTGGGTTTTCGCTTTTCTGACCTCAAAACGCGGCGGCGACACGCGACAGGCGCCATAAGGTCAGACGGCGACGACGCCGGTGCCGGATTATATGGCGGCGATTTTGGCGTGTACGATAAATAACTGTAAATCCGTACGTAAGAGTACGATCGATGTGTAATTATACTTTTGCTGTTGGACAGTTGTGTCTGGTTAAGTAGTGAGCAAATAAACGTTATCCTATTCGTTACAATTTTTTCTGGGAAGTAAAACAGACTGTAGTCGCTTCGTTCACCCGTTCGCATTGTTTCCTTGTCAGCGGTTTTCTGCATCGTCACAAAGTCGAGCCTAGTCGCGTACACACGCTGGTAATGTAGGCTAGCTAAACAGTTTAACTAGCGAACAACATTTGCTAGCTCTACCCTGGCTAAGGTAGATAAATGCACTGAATCTATATGTGCAGCCCTTGGGTCCACACGCGCTTAGCGACACCCGCAATGCTAATCAACTTTGTTATTATGCTAATATCACAATGCAGAGAACAATGCATGCAAACGAGGCTCGACAATGCAACGCGGCACGCGCACCTGCGCGATTCGTGCGTTACCTACGTTCGTGTGAAGTAGATGGTGTAGTCGTTTTAGAATTCGATCGAACGAACGATCCCTTGTTCGTTCGATTCGAATGTTTCGAATTCGAATGTTCGTTCTATATGTGGTTCGTTCGATTGAAGTTTGGCTCGTTTGTTAGATCGATCGTTCGTTCGTTAAATAATTTTTACCCGAATCTAACACTGCAGCGTGAACGGATTTTGTGTTTGTTACATTAGTAGACTTGATGAAAAATTTATATTGCCGTACATTTTAACGCACTTTAAACTGGCACATGGTATTTGTAATGTAAAAGCTAGTAGTTTTTTTTTAATGAAGTGAATATGTAATATGTTATATACATTAGAAGTACTATTACAAAATTAACAAGAAATTAATAGATTATTTGCAAAATTTGGCGATGATAGCAAATAATTAAGCTACAGTATTTAGTTACAGAATTTACTTGAAATATTATAATTTATAATTGTATGATCTATATATATTTATAATTGACAAGTCTCCCCGTGTTTCATATCATCTTAACGTAACTATAACTACCATTTATCTCATGTTCAGCCTAGTGAATTGTGAACGTACTGATAGATAATAAATTTTTAACAGTTCACTATAAGCTGAGCCTTAGTCGAGCCTGCGCGTTCGCTTTTCGTAATTATCCTTCCCCCCCCTCCGCCGGCTAAGTGCGTCCTGTGCCGTACGAAGGAAGTCTTAATTGTTGCCAGTGAACCAGTTCGCTCGGAACGGGCTCTTTGTTGTCGGCGTGGATACGGGAAGGGGAGGTCCTTTTTTTCATGAGCACTTGATGGTATTAACTTCCTATATGCATGCGGTTCTGTTTGCACAGACGGTCCGCGTATTTTTGAATTTGGATACAAGCGTTAGTATCTCTAGGTCAGTGAATGTGTGTACATCGATAAATGTGTAATTTTATCGATTGTTTAGTTATTGCGTAATTTGATACAACTCCTATTTGGCGCTAAATTTTATATGTCTTCATTTACAGTCCATGTTTTAGATATTGGTACAACACATTGCTGTTCATTTTTTTTTATTTTGGTAATAACAAGTTTTCAACTAATTAATACCGGTCAATTTAACATAAAAATCGCATTATCACAATACTTAACAAATACGTAATCGTTTAAGCCGTGCGACATTTTTGTGAAACGGTTCAACCTTAACCATTTAACCGACCGGTTAATAAGGTTACCGGTTGACAGGCGACCATTTCTTTCCGCGATCTCGAATTGCTTAATTAAAAGGTAATCACACTCGATCGGCCGCTCTGATTAGTTTGCTTTTTTCGTTTGCAATCGTGGAAGCCGTTATAATTGAGTAACGGTGCTGGGTAATGAAAAAACAATCGATTATTTTCACGCTCGATGTCCTTTCTGCCGGTCAAATCCTGAGTTGCGGTGGAAAACATGATAGCAGGTTGATTATAGATCGCTTAATTGGTTTCGTTTATTTTGTGGATCGCTATGTTTGCAAGATGATGTATAAATACCGAACAGGACCTCTCCGGGATAGGTTATTAGGCGTAGTAGAGCATATTTGACTGCCTCCGTAGCCTAGTGGTAAGGGCGTAGGCTTTAGAAACTGGAGGTCGTGGGTTCGAATCCTGCGGGGACTCAACAATGTTTCATTGTTGTTTCTGAAAAGTAAGATGATCCAAAAAGGTCCACCAACCAACCGCATTGGACCAGCGTTGTGGGATCGGTCGAGACCCCCTAAAGGGTAGGGGTGTATTAGGGTACGCCTATGTTCAGCAGTAGTCTATCAGAGGCTGATGATGATGATGGAAGATAAGAGCATATTTTATATATTTAAGCCATGATTTCCGTGAGGTTACTTTATTAATAAATATTTGTCTTGATCGTTGTATTTATTTATTAATTTATTTTTAGCATTAAGTAAACCGCCTTTTTGCTGTAATCATTATACTAAATAAATAAAGAGTTAAGCCATAGGCATTTTCTCCCAGTCCACCTTTAGGTGGTGCAGAGATAATAGGTGGGGAGGTGCACAGATAAAAGTACTAAGGAAAAAGTACTGGATTGACTTAAGCATACTAATAAATAAAATAATATATAATATATTTAGATATTGATACATATAACTAAATATAGTATGTAGTGCCTGCTGTCTATCTATGTAAGATAGAAATAATTGTTAAAATTCGGACCCGAGATTCCTAAGAAAAAAGTTTATTAAACAAACCAAAACTTCAGGTGTATAATGTTAGTATAGCCCAATTATTATTATAAAATAATTGTCTGTCAGTAATAATATTATAAAAAGTTAACGAAATACAATAGCGTAAATTATCAAATAATTCTGTAGCGCTTCACACGTCAGTCGAATGGACGTAGAGCTATAAACCGAAAATAGGTTTCAGTGCTAAACAATCGATACTAGATCGTGCGCTGGCTAAAGTTCAACAGCCCTAAAGTGTTTTTATTTATTCAACCTCCTTTAAATTCTTTACTATCGTTTCTTTTTCTTCGCTAAGACCGTAGGCGTTTCTGTTGCCTGTGCTAGTAAAACAATGTAGCGTTCTCACTAAGCTATTCTAGGTTTTGTTACGTGCATTAAAAGATTGACTGGAATACAAGTGTGTACAGTACATGCGCAGATATACTTTTTATGTTAGGAAAAACATGTATGTATTTATTGTTTCATATATTAAGTTGACAATTGAATTAGTGCTATAGAGACATTATTATCAGTTACGATAGAAGCTTTAAACATTTTGAAATGTTATAATTTTTGTTATTGTTCCTTTTGCGTCGTTGAGGTCAAATTAATTCGATTCCTCGTAATCATTTTAACTACTATCACCCTGGTCAGTTAGAAAGCCGAACCCCTAACTAGAAAAATATTACTAAAAATAATTGTTTAATAAATAAATTTTGATTAACAAATAAACGCGTACATAGCCTACCTGTATCAAGCGATTTAAAAGCGTCCGGGGCTGCAACATTGTGACATTAAAATACACATACGCGTGACTGGACAATGCTGCCGTGTCCGGTTTGCGCAACTGTCTCCCGCATCTGCGTAATTGTATATCTCGTACACGACACAAACGCTATAAATGGCCGGTATTTTTATCTGTATATTTTTTCCTGGAAAAAGTTATTTCTTACTGGATAAGTTTTTAAATTACAGTAGGACAGTGTTTTTCGTCGGGTTCTCTGGAAGAATCGTTAATTTTTTTTGGCTCAGAATTGATTTCCTTAGACTTTATAAGATGCAGATTTGAATGTTGACAGATACGAATGTTAGCAATGCATGGGTGCGGCAAACGGGTAATAGTGTGTCAGCCAAGTATTTTTTATCATATTTTTTTAATTCTGATAGATACCCAATTGGAGTAGCTCAATTTAATCAAGCATGTTAGTACTGGGAAGAATGTCGTCTTCTTTTCTCAAGTTTATCATTAATATTACAGATATTGGAATTCAAAAACGTTTATATGTCTACAATTTAAATAATATAGATACACATGATATAGATTTAACCATATTCTTCGTATTTCCAAGAATGACATATAAGTGAATCTTAACATTAGAAAGTTTCACGGCATTATAAATCATGACAGTTGTCACAAAACTAAATTAAGTCTGTCATCTTTGTCTCATGTTTTTACATATAAATAAAAACGTCCCGTTCGTTTCGACATTATAAAGGATTACTCGGCGTTTTCGATATTGAGCGTAAAAGACACACTTTCTAAAGCGGTGGTATTTTTCGCTTGTGACGGTCGATATCACCGTACATCGGAGCACTAGGTCTCTTGTCGAAAGATGAAAGGCTCATTGTCGTATTAGAAAGTGTACGTTTCGTAATCGAATCGAAACGAACGCTCGGACGGTGGACCAAACTAGTTTCCGAACAGCTGACTTCGAATCGTTCATTCGGAAGGAGAGATAAAAATGACAGTGAAGCCTTGGGTAAATTTAGAAGCTGTTATTCACAATGAGTGAATCGATTTGGGTTGTGTAACTTGCATATTAAGAAAATGTATGCACGTACTTGCTTTGCCATTTTTCCCTATTAAATGTCGGTTTTTCCAAGTAATTATCTTACTTAATGCTTCGCAAAAGCTCATTAATTTTAGTGACACTTGAGTGCAGTTTAGGTTACCATAATTATTATATTTGTTTTACGGAGACTATGCAGTTTCATCAATTAATTTCAGTAAAGTATGAACGTAGGCGTTATCCAAGTTTATTCTAGTTGTTCTTTTAATTACCGTAAAAAGGAGCACAGCAATCGGCCAGTATAGTTCCAAGTGCGGCAGTAAATCCCGAGCCGAGCTGTATATTTTAGATGCAGAAGATAAAATAGCTGGCAGCCAGCAACGGAACGTCTAGACGCGTGGTTTTTTAACGGAGTGTTAAAAACGGACGATTTTTGATCTTATTACTATTGAGATTAGTTCGGTTTTTGATTGAATTAAATCGCTTCTTAGTAGTGTTGATTGCTTTTCACGCCGAATACGATTTTGTTTAGGTGCAGGGAAAGCATGCGAGAGGCATACAGTAATTCGGTGGTTAACCTGAAAATCTAGATCTTATAAGGAACTGTAGTATGTTTTAATATTTTGAATGGTATTTTATTGTAAAAAATATGTTTGCTCGTCTATTGTGGGAGCATTTTATGTTTTTGTCGTCTTAAATGCCGGAGCATTTCTTACTCAATGCCTTGCCAACAAACTTGTTTGTCAGTGTCCAAATCGCAAATAATTGAATACAGCTTTGCTTCTTATTAACTAGTAGGTATGTTAAATTGACGTTAATGTACATGTTTTTTTCATTAGATTATTCGAGACGAGAGGACATAGTGTAATCGGGTCTTTGCAAAAATTTAGTTAAGTACTTTAGGCTCTAGGCGGCAGCCCGTTGTTTTAATTTCTACTCGAAATAACATAAAATTGAATATAGTGTTTTATAGTCTGGTGGTAAGCGAAACTTACCCAGTGGTTTACACTGGGTAAGATTCGCTTAGTTTTAAAGCAGATAGCGTTGTAATACTGTACTGACATATTTTCCTATGTTTTCGCTAAACCTATTGCGACAACGCCCGCCACAGTCTCAGCCTGCAAGAATTCCGCCTAGCGACAGTCATTAGTGCATTTCGACGTCGTCTTCGTTTCGCGTTAAATCAAAGCGCCCCTCATTAATCCGTCGCATAAAAAGCGTCCGCAACCGCTAACTCCTTTGTACCGCGCGTCGAGTTCTTTCATGTCGCACGCTTTACTACGCGAGCGTTGCTATACGGACTAGTCTGTTCCGTTGTAGTTTTTATTGCGACGATTGTCTATGAGTCTAGTTGTGTCATGAGATGAGAGATTTGTATACGTTTTTATGGCGGAAGAGAGATAAATGCTTACGCTGGCTACGGTGCCCTTCAACCCAGAACACAGTAGTGTTTTAACACTACTGCTTTGCAGCGGAAATAGGCACCTCAGTGGTACCGCCCCAGGCGGTCTCCTGTAAAAAGGGGACCTACCACCTGTATAACCAACTTCTTACGAACGTCGTCTTTATACAGATACGGTGGTGTGTAAAATCTACTGAGTTCTGGTCTGAGAGGCTGTAGCCAGCAAAATACGTTAAAGGTGTAAAGTTCATGTCTTGAACGACGAGTGCCTTGTGGCATTTACAGTATTACACATTATTAGGTGAACATCTCGTGTGTCTCTTTGCTTTATTCTATTGAATAAAGACTGCTTCGAGTTATTATGAATTTTGTGTCGAACATGGAAAATAGACTGTGTTATCACTGCAAGGTTACACGTGTGGCGTTTTTGGTGAGCCAGCGTCGAGTTTCGATAACTAATCGATGATTATATTTAGAACGCCGTAAGTACGACGACCATTGTCGTTGTTAACAATTAGTCTGTCTATATTGGTTTACGATTTTACTGTTCACGTAGTTCAGTTTATTTTGTTTGTCAGTATAGGAATATTTTACAATGTTTATGGACAAATCTTTCCTTGTCTTATTTATAACCGCGAACAAATTATAGTTTTTCAATTGCATTACGTTCAATTTATTTTATACACAAACTGGACACAATCATGTAGCGTTTTATAAGATACAGCCATCAATATTTGCCAATTGCAAAACCGTTTACGTCAACCGGCAATCTTCCCCAATACATAGTTATGATATGCGCCAACGGAATACTCCGATATCGTCAGTATATTATAAGATAATCGCGACTTAACCGACGTCAGTTGGCAGATTGCATCGTCATTTGAATGCTATGAAAATAATAAATTTACGCGGTTTATGGGTGGCGATATCTTATCATTCGATATTGCGTATTGCGATGTAAATGGAAATCACGATGGTTATCGGGACAGTATGCTGTGTTATTTTATTTAAATGTCATAATTTTAAAATGAATAATATGAATGATAGCTTAGTTAAATGTGGTGAGTGAGTATTACGATATAGACTACACTACAGATATTTAATACATGGAATTTTTGTCAACAAAGTTTTTTACAAAAATTATAAAAATTTATTTATTTATTATTTTCAAATAACCTACATTCCGCTACAAAACTCACAAACAACTAGTTTAAATAATTACACTTCACAAACTACATCTCTTACACGATCTATTTTATTCGGTAATATTAAAATTTTATTACTTTGGCACTTAACTATTACCAATGAAACTATTGATATATGTAATTTCTAAGGCTTATCCATTGTTCTGAACACTGTGAAACAGTACTAAGCTAGTGCAGGGGTCATTGTTATTAAATCATATATTTTTGTTGTGAATATTATGTATATGTCTCTTTTAATGTATATTAGTGCTGTACTTTTGGTTCAAATAAAGATTATTATTATTTTTATTGGTGTTACTGGCGACGGCATATTAGATACCCAGGAGATCTTTAACGAATAATAGCGCCGTATTTCTAGGCTAGAAAACAGGCACACAATAAAGTTATATTTCGGTATCTCGACGAGCCACTTTGGGGTCAAGTGCGCTGGAATAATACGAATTGAAGAAATAAATTTGTATAGCTGTCATGCTCAAGTGTCTGTTCAATGGAACTCTCGAACATTCATCATTCGTCGACGTCCAATATTTTTTTATAATTTTTCGAAAGTTACCTATCTGGATGTATTATTCTTCTAGCCAAAGTAAAATTACTAGTACTTATTTAGTGTCTTGTATAAGACTGTCGTTTTAGGCCTTTCTGTCAAACAGAAAGTCTTTAATAAAATATAAAGGTAAAAGTTTTCTAGTCAACAGTGACCAATGGTCGCATTCGTTATCCTGATAAATCTGCCAAAATATCTGATCTAGTTCGAAGGGCACCGTTTTGTGTTGGGTTGAAGTGTTTTATAACGTTTTGCCTATGTGTATGGTGAAGCACATCTCTTACCATCAGGAAACGAATATACTAATGTCGCCACTTCTTGCCACAAAACCTAAAACTTTTTAGCTTTTATGATAAATCAGTACCAAGAAATAACCGGTGACAAACTTAATGATACGCCGAACATTTCTTTTTATCACGGAACACTTGTGAGACAGATTAATTGGAAGAGCCGTTCGTCGAAACCTTGACCTGCATGTATTGTTAGCTTAATTAGTAATAGATAAATCATGTACCAGGTAATAACGGGCGTATTGGCATCGCACCGAATGCGGCTTGATCACGTATTGGTTGATGATTCACGGGAAATCTTAATCCGAGGAAACGTAGATAACTGTACTGTAAGAGGTTACGTCTTTTTTTCCGATAATCGATGACTTTTGCGCACTTTTCTAAAGAAATTGCAATATTTCTTGGAGTTTTTAGTGCTCTTTGTTTGCTGTCGTGTATAAAAATGCGTTCTCAACTCGTACGCAAATTCTTAATTTGCATGTTAAGATGATATTTTATATGGTCGCTTCACTTCTATCCTGACTTCCTTTTTTATTTTAAGTACTTACATTAAAAATATATATATGTATAAAAGTTAAGTTTAAGTACCATTTTCCATGCTAGAGTTACCAATCAAAAACTAAAATACGTTTTCGGTTTTATTATAAAAACTAGAAAACTGTATAATTTATATATTGTGCGAAACGGTTTGCTAGAACATGCTTTATTGTAGGTTTTTTACGCATTAACTTTAATATGCGCACTTGGCAATACACCAATTTCTTTCTTTCAAATCTAAGCGCATCGGCCTTTCAAATGACTGCATTGTTTTCCCATTTGATCTTTACGACTACATTAAGAACATTAGTGCGGTTTAAAATTTAATACGACAATGACGTCATGAATTCTTTTATTTTATATATGACGTCATCATTTAATACGTAATGTACAAAGTGCTTCATCCATGCAAAGTGTTAGAGCAAGAAATGGGATGATAAGAGATTTTATAATGTCGATGTATAGTGAAAGTAAGTTAGGTAGTCCGACATTACGAATGCCTACCTTAATAGATAATGCTGACGTGGTTAGGTTATGCATTTATCAGCGGCAGATTATGAATCTCGGAATGCACTGATAGTCGTCTTTTCAGATAGCTTACGCAGAACCGACCGATCGATTACTCATTGGGTTTACGTTGAAACGGAAACGGAAGTCGTATAAGTCCTACCGTTGGAGTTTATCTCCTTATTGCGAATTGCTACAATATTTCCGATAGTTATGAGTAATAGTTGAAACTATCTAGATGTACTGCAATGATAATGTACTGCTGCTAATAGATCGGATTCAATTATTTACAATTGTTTTATAGACTATTAGGTACATTTACCTCTATTACACTTGGTTTTATTCACGGTGAGGTCTGTTATTACAGTAGTCCCCTGATTTACAGATCTCTCTGGAATCACGGTTCTATTTCTACGAAACTGTGTAAACACTACGTGTTAGTTGGAAGGACGATGCCACGTATTTACTGGTAAACGAGGTTAACATCTCATGTTCACTAGCAGCGTTGGTGATTACCATATCATTCTGTGGGTTGAACTACTTCATCACGACTTCTCGTCATAAAAAAAATATACCTTTGAGAAAATAGTATCTGCTCAAGAAGGTATATTCTTTCGACAAAATATTTTGTGTGTACAAATTACAAATATACTAAAGAAACCCATTGTGAGTAAGCTTTAATGCATGCAATTAAAATAGCCGCTGGTTTTAAACAGTAACAATTTTCCTAAAGATCTAAAATAGAGGGTTTTATTTATGTTTGCCAAGGATTCTTTCAAAAATGTTTTTCTTTTATATTATAACACTTCACACTTTACTTCACCAGTCCACTTCAAGAATATCGTTCCTCCAAATATAATTGCGATCGTTGCTTTTAAAAGCTTCGTTTCATTCCAAGAGCCCATTGATTTCATAAACGACTTTCAATTATTGCCGCGTCGCGCCTTTTAATGCGAAAAATCAATTAAAAGAAATGAAGGTACAATCTGCAGGCGGAAGAGGCATTGTTTAAAAGTTACCGTTGTCCATAGATATGCTACCCAAGGGTAGTTAGCCGACGACGTCAGTAACGGCTAATTATGTGTATATATGTACGTTTGTTGATGATGCATTCGGTAATAAAATAGTGATAGGTTATGACAATCATGTCAGTATTGAATTACCTGGGCTTTACTCGAATATATCGATAACCGACACGACCGAAGAGAATTCAGGTGCAGGACTTTTTACATGCCCATTCGACGAATGGATCATCTTACAAACAATCGGTGTCAGCGGACAATAAAGGCGCTATAAAAGGGGTCTTTAACATTTCATTAAGTAAAGACAGACAAAGTTGTTGACTAATGTAAAATATTTATGTCTACGGAAGATTTCAAAAATATGTCGTGGGTAATCAGACCTCATCATGAATAAATAAAATATTTTATTGCTAGTGTAGTATAGTGTAGTTTTTCCGGCAATAATTTTATCATAACAAGATGTTGAGAACCATCATTTTCAGTTTCAATCTTTATTCGTGGACGCCGCGAACGAATTCGCTATCGACTGATATCAAGATAACCGCATTCGATAAGATTTTATTACTTTCCGTGACACGATTCCCTTTATCATTTGATCGATAATTCTACTTTGGCCGTAGTTTACTAAAACCGGAGTGGAATAGAGTTGGTAATCAATTTCCTCATAATTTTCGGGGCTAATACGATTGTATAATAATGCAACAGTTGAAACATAGTAATTGACAACAGTGCAGTTTGCCTTCTGATGGTTGTTTATTATGTAAAATATGGTTTGAAATTCAGAATTAAAATTGGAGTTTTCAGTACTAAAGAAATCTAAATGTTTTTAGCTGTTTAATAAACGCTGATCTGCTCTCCTGCTCTCCGTAGCCTAGTGGTATGGGCGTGTGCTTTAGAAACCGGAGGTCGTGGGTTCGAATCCTGCGGGGACGCAACAAATTTTCATTGTTGTTTCCTAGTTGGTTAGGGCAATTTGGGCCGATCACCCAATTGTCTGAAAAGTAAGATGATCCATGCGTCGGATGGGCATGTAAAGAGTCGGTCCACCCACCAACCCGCATTGGACCAGCGTGGTGGGATACGGTCCAAACCCCTAATGGATAGGGGTGTATTAGGGGAGGCCTATGTCCAGCAGTGGACTAACAAAGGCTGATGATGTGATGTGATGTGTAATAAACGCTTATTTATTATTATTAAGTAATGTCAAATATTTATATTCTATTTTATCTTGATACATCGTGCAGATGTTCCGTATAAGTCGGCGGTTTCGTGCTTTAGGTTCTGTGCAAAAGCGATTAAGTAATACTAAATTGAATTAATGGTTCATGGGTTTCCTAATCTTATCAATACAAAAATACGCTTACTAACACTTTTACATTATACATTAATCCGGTTTTTTCTTAGCTTCTGCTATACTTTTGATAATTTGCTTTTGCTGTTTGCAGAATTATTCTTTTATTATCTACGCAAGCATAATGCCTTTTCAATGGTTGTCAACACATAGTAGTCTATTATAATGCATGCATGCTCTGCTTTGTACAAGGCCCTTTGACTTTGGTGTATAACTTTTTGTGATTTATTATTATTATTTTATTATTAAAAAATGTTTCTCGTTAACTTGTTGAAAGTCTTTAAATGAGAAATATTTAGGCTATGATTGACCCACACTACCTCGATTCTCGAAATCGACCTAATCGACTTATTCATATCATCATAATCGGCATCATCATCATCATCAGCGGCCCCGATCCGTCCACTGCTGGACATCATAGGCCTTTCTCAATGAACGCCAAGACGGCCGATCCTTGCTCCTCGCTGCCAACATGAGCCGGCTACTGCACGGAGATCAGCATCCCACATGGTCGGGGGTCGACCAACGCTCCGTCTTCCCGAACGCGGTCTCTACTCCAGAACTTTTTAAGCCCATCGACCATCGGTTCTTCTGATCACGTGACCACTGCCACTTTAACGAGCTAATCCTTTGCACTATGTCAGTGACTTTAGTTTTTTGCCGGATTAATTCATTATGAATTTTGTCCGACAAAGAACCTCGGAGCATAGCCCGTTCCATAACGCGTTGAGCAACGGAAACTTATTCATATATATAATTATATATATTTTAATATATTTTACAAAACGTTATCCCACGTGCTATTTGATCTTAGCTAATGAGTAATTGTCGAAACTGGGCCAAAGTAACGGTGCTCTTCATCATTCGATATCCTGAATCATTCATTGTAACGCCCACGTGACGTGGGATGTTTACACGCGTGTCATTGTATTATTACTGTACATGTATTTTTTGTCGTGATATTGTTGTGTAAATATTTGTACTCTGCTAAGTAAGCGTGTTGAGTAGATTCTCTCTTAGTTTTTTAGGAGCTATGCTTTTTTGCTTTTCTTATGTAAATTGAAATTAATTGCTTTGTAATAAAAATTTGGGAGTAAATTTCCTATGTATGTTATGTTTGCCATTATGTTGTGGTGACGAATCCTGATTAACGCCCAAAACTGGGTCATGCAACGGTTCCTCCTAATCATTAGAGACCCTAAATCATTGCAACGCCCACGCGATTTTTGCCGTCGGCCCACTTTTTGGGCAAACGTTGGCCCACATATGCCAAACGTTGGGACAATCGATTTGTCATCACAGTCACTGCGTTGTGACTGTTAAGCGACGCCCACACGCTGTCGCCGAATTTGGTGTGAAAAAAAAAACAATAATAAAGGCACAATGGCCGCCATAACGGACTGTATTGTCGGTTGGCGGGAAACGGTTTTGTATTTATTCGCTCCACTATGAACAATGTCATCTTGCTTTGTGGCCTGTGTGATTAACAGTAAATGAAATGTTGTATGTCGTTGCCTTTGTGCGTAGCGCAGTGACACGTTTCGAGATCGTTTAACTGCTGATTTACCTCTGTGTCAGTCTTGTTTTTTGTTAGCGGCTTCTATATTAACCGCCTACAGCTATGGTATTGGCTATGGTGAAAATAATTGTGATCTTTAATATTCTCTTCGGAGATGTGAAGAACTACATATTTTTAAAATCTTAATGTTATCGTGTATATTTCTGCGTTATAAATGTTAACCTTAATACTAAAACAACGATTTGTATGATGATCGAATTAAGGGTTTCCAATTGATATTAAGGAATATCTGTTCGATTTCGTTCGATTCAATTCGTTACTTAAAAATCCAAAATATTCAAAGAGAATATTTTTTTCTAAGAATTATGAACTGTTATCTGAAACAACACGCCTCGAACCAATTGTAGAATTAAAAATACGCTTAAGGGCCTCTACCCGACATCGTCGTGAATTGAAAAGCTATTTTGTTACATTCAAAAGTTTTTTCAGCCGCCTAGACACGACCCTTATTCATGAGATATGAAATATCGACTGTCAATCACAGCGCTACCCAATATTCGTCCATTGAATTTATAAACGTACATATATTATTTGTATATTCAAATCTTAGCGAAATAATGATGTTAATTTGATTGACAATGTAGTAACAATACGATAAACGGGCAAATCTCAAATAAATGATAATGTTCCTTTAGATTGAGTGGCGACATCATTGTTATATGGACATCCTCAATCATATGAAATTCAATACCTTTACTCGCGTTTACACACGTCTATATCTTTTCCGTCTGACTAATATGGAACTCTATTTAAAGTAGTTTTTTATTATTTTTCAAAAACGCTACATTGTTATTAAATTTGTAGTCTATTCTAATAGTAATTCAATTTTAAATACACTAGATATTAGTTAATTTCTACTAATATGTTCAAACAACGTAATAAATATTATGTGCAAATTAATCACTAAATTTATTTCATTATAGTTTTATTCTTATTGTAACTTTATGCTTCGTGTCATAGTGCCGTTATATTGTGACATTGTATGCTTCTTTTAATGACTAAAATTTTCAAAAAATCTTACACAAACATCGCTGTGTCCTCACTCTCCTATCCTCTAAGATAGAAATTGTCCGTGTGAAATTTTTCATAGCGTCGACGGTCCAAATTTTATCGTGCAAACGGATACGCCGTAACTATAATTATATTTCCGTTTCAGCATTTTTAATTGGCGTAACAAGACCAACTAATGGTACTCCCCGAGCGTTAACTAGTCGAGTGATCCTTTCGATTTTTTTCTACCAGTTGTTCGACTTTAAAACGTTGATGACTTATCGATTTTATTGCGACGAATCACTATACAAACGCGAACAGGATGTTTGTTCGTTCTTCTTCGGATTGATTTTATCAAAACTAGATAGAATTTAGAAACTGTTATAATGACGCTTACGGACGCATCGTGTTGTTACGGAGTTGGCCACCGCAAATTATAGTTGGGGTCGGACGAAAATGTAATGCATAGATTATGCCCGCGTCTGTGGGATGCTGCTGGCCGCGAGCCGTTGCTAGAGTGCCATTGTGAACTGTGTACGTCGGCTATGTATTTGAAACGGATACCTGATTATGATCTGTGTACATTGATATGCATCATCGTTGACGTTGCGATGAATGATCGCTGTAAATGGGATGTTTTTTTTTTGTAATAAATTGGTGAGGCATCCATAAAGATTGTGAATATATGTGTACTTAAAATGTTACTGGCATACGTCTATATTATAGGGATTTTCTTTTGGTATTCGGTCTGTTTATATTACATTAAACGTAATGTGGAAATTGTTTTTGTAACAACTGAACTGAGATGTCGCTTCTAATATTATTTATTGGTATTGGGTCCTGTATCTTCTCATACATGGTGGTAAATATAGTGTGTGGCAATGTTTAAAGTCTGTAGCTATCCAATACGTTATGACTACAATTGTATATAATTTATTTATAAAAAAGCGGGTTTAGCTCAATCCGGTGGCGTGTAACTTATCAAAAAAGTCCAGCCGTACAAAATTACCATTAACAGTCAGTCGCGAACGATAAAATAGATGAGCCAACCGAAAACAAAAGAGCAACGGCACCCCGTCGTCCTTCAATCGTATCAGTGCATGAAAACAGTTGCACGGTCCGTTATTAAGGCTAAAATACGCGTGCACAGTAAGTTGCGGATTGGTCGGTAACGGTGAAAAAGCGGCGGCCGTCTGCGTCGAATGTAAAATTGATACTCGACCGATGTACGTGCAGATTTTATGTCGGGTTTTTACGCGTCTCCCGACCGACCGACCGGTGGACCCGTAAATATTTCGTAAAACGGCTAGCGAGACGTACGTTTGCGAGTTTTACGAGTTCTTCTTCAAATTGGTGTTCGATGTAGTCTGTATTGTGCATCCAATTTTGGGGTGCGATTGGTTTTCTTTTTTTTATGATAATAAAGTTTTTGGCTCGCGTCTGTTATTTAATTATTTTGTTGGATTTTTTTCTTTTGACATTATATCAAAGTACTGACAACTTTTTACTGCTCTTAAGCACTTATAATTTTCTAATGTTTTATTTTATTTTTTCAGAGAAACTGAAGTTATAAGTTCTTCATATAATTGTGTAGGTGAAATTCTAAACGTCATTAAACCTTATTTAATGGATAATTGTTAGTGGAATTTCCAAGGTATAACGTAACTTTTGAGTTATCTGCTAGCTTATGTTCCTTCATTGGTTTATTTACTTGACGAAAGTTGGTATCAAATACTTAAAATCGTTGCTTCGATTGTTCAAGTGCCACTGTGGTGCCATTCTACGCAAGGCTTACGCTACTCATTTCGGTTTCGTAGGGCATCATAGCGTGTATGATTACTGTACAAAGGTCACTAGATATATTATACATGAAGAAGGCGAGAAAATTTGTAGTTGGATAGAGCATGTCGCTTATTATTGGTACTTAAAGGATTTTTCGAATTGGTTTAGATAATCAGAAAAATTTACTATCAAATAATTTTTTTTTTATAGATTACAGCGCGTCTAACACCATATCGATTGCCCTATAATATTTTTATTTGAATGCCAACGATAATTCCTACCCAAAAGGTGCTAATGAGCAATGCTCAGATTTCCCTTTTGTCGCGAACGTTTCTGAGTCACGATGTGGCGAATGAGCCGGTTTAAAATCGTCTAGCTCGTGTTTGCGTGTTTCCCCACATGCCTTGACCTTTGTACGTACAAATAAACTCTTTTGTTGAGAACAGCTGTTTCCAACTTGGCTAGCTTCGTAGCTTTGTTTCATACGTGTACCGTTTATGACGGAAGTCGAATCTTGATAAGGTGTCTATTGATTCTAATGAAGCTATTGTGCCTGTTTATTGTGTTTGCACGGTGGATTGTGTTCAGTGTGTGAATATGTGGGTACGATGTTTCGTTTCAAATTCATGATATTCAGTTTTTTATTATATGATGACGTATCTTATAGCACGAGCAAATGAGAACTGAAATATGAGTAAAGAATTTATTATTACCTAAGCAAAAACAGATGCAGAGTTTATGTAAACAGAGACTAATGCCGCGATTGGTTTCCGACACTAAACGTCATTTATCAAGCTATCTTTGACCAATATGGGCTCAATACGTTATGGTGCCTTAATAGTTTTTCGCTATGGTTTTTGTTTATACAAATTTCATGTATAATTTGGCTTTGTTATAGCATTAAACATGAAGCGCGTTGATTGTTTTCTGTAGTCAACGTCAATCAACTTTTGATATTTAAACGTTCTGTTTTGGTGCCAATAAACAAAATATCATATCTTTTCCAGCTTTGCTATCGATACTTCTCTATGATCGATGCTTATTTCTAAGGATAGACTTGAGTTTTCCTCTTTTGCCTATCCTAGAATCAGTAATGTTAAGAATGAATCATTACGAAAATTAATGTATCATTCGATTACTCGACGCACAACGGAAACAGCTCCAGTGTTAATACCCCGTTAATTTGTCGCGCACTGAAAATATTTTCGGGGCGAATGATCGATCGTGGCGTTGTAATTCCGAATATCTCGGATATGAGCCAACTTGGTGTTGGTCTCCGTGTCGGCGTTTGTTGCCGCCGAGTGCGTTGACCGGCGTGGCAACGAGTTGCGCAACTCGAAGCTGTGGTCAATGTCAACTCTTACCGGAAACTGTCGAATATACCTCAAAGGTCATCGTACTCGAGATGTCAAAATGATCATCAAAATACTACACTATTCTAGAACCATATGTAATCTAGAATTTGTAGATTCATTAACAAGTTTTTGGACTTAGTACAACTAGTAAAGTGTTTAAGTACTTTGTTATAAAAGATGGATAATATGACTCTGTAACTGTGAAGTTTTAGTACTCGTATAAAATTAAACTACTAAATAATTAAAATATCATAATTTAACACACATCAAAAGTCATCAAAAATTCGTTCGAATTGTTTTAGCTCTATTAATCATGTTTTAATATTTTACAGAACTTATTTCGTCGAGAAAGTTTTTCTTTTTTAAAATAGGTTCATAACACAATTATTTAGGACATATACGTAAAGACACTTATTCCGTCCCTATTCTTGATTTACAATTAATCCACTTTATCACCTCGGGATTTCTCGATGATTAAGCTATTGAAGTGTATTAGTTCAATTAATTAGATTCTGACATACACGTAATAAAACAAAAATCTATATTGTCAAATATAATACTTTTAGCATCAGAGCTCGTATCATAGTAACAATTCAAAATATTAATGCATTAGAATAGCTTGAATCCAAACCAGTCGTGACTATTGATGCATTTATAGAATGCAACGCAGCGGGAGCCTTTGTAACACATTTGGCTATGACATTGTTCGACGCATATATTTATTAAAATGGATTATCCTTATTAATGTACGGTTTTATTAATATTTTATTATAAGATATTCATGTAAATATTATTTCTTATATATTTTGTTAGAGGATTAAACATTTATATAATAATCTCGATTCATTTGTTTAGTTTATATATTTTTTAATATTATAAAATTAAATATAAAATTTATATACCTATAATATATTTCAATATTTAGTACGCCTTTACTCAAACACTACCGGCTTTAATCTACCATTAATGTAAAGCGACAAATGTAACCACAATCTACATTATGACCATACTTTCTTTATTAGTTTTTATCAAATTATCATTATAAATTAAAGAATAATATTACATTCAAACCAAACCTACCGCGTTAAGTGCGTATTTAATATTTACAGACATTGGTACAAACCACATGATGACCATAACATATTGTTTAATATTTACTAGTTTGTTATTTTGAACTGTAAATACGTTATAGTACATTTCCTAGCAGCACTACCGCATCTAATGTATGTTTAATGTGAAACGACATGTGCATGTACAAGCCACGTAATAACCAAAGTTTATTGTTTCATTACAGGTAACGACTTGTGAGGCTGCCGTACAATGTGTTCCGCAATGGAGTCGCGTTCGTTAAATCTAATACCACTGCGATAAGTATTAATAAGTTTATATACGTATATATTTGGGGGAGACTAGTTTGATGGGAATGTAATAAAGTTACTTTGTTATGTGTTGATGTATCTCGAGTTTTGCGATTTTCGGTATAAGCAAAACTTACTTGGTTTGTCTTGCTATTTACCTTGGTATTTAAGTCTTTCGTGATTTTATGTGTTCTCTTTGCTTTGATTTATATTATTCCTTTTAACCTTGTTTATATATTAGAATATATACACATTAAGGTACGAAATAAACTTTAGTAGAGGCGTTGTAGTGATGCTAATGCTGTGTATGGCACAGTTTTATTTGTAGACTAACCTTAAGTTGATCTTTCTCGCTATTAGCGGAATAAATTTGATTAGTCTAACTTCATTCACGTCTTTCGTGACTGATTTTTCTCGTAATTGATCGGTTTATTTTATATATTTTACTTACCTATTTATTAGACCTTAAATAAATATGCTTGCTTTAATAATATTTATGTTTTTAAACGGGCATTATTTTAACGACTAATCTTGACTCTGAGTAATCGTTGAGAAATATTATTTCATGAAAACCGGCCAAGTGCGAGTTTACTTACGCACGAAGGGTTCCGTCCCGAGCTTCAAGTAAAGCCTGCTTGTTGTATGAGAGCTCCTTTGAATACCTGATTATTCCGCTACACAATAATTGTTGCTACAGCGGCAAATGAAACGAATTATCTGTAAATATTTCAACTGTAATTTTTACTTTAAAGTGTAGCTAACATGGTTCAGTAGCGAAGTTTTAGTAACAGGGTCCCATTTTACCCTTCAGGAACGGAATCCTACAAATTGATATCTACATTTTAATTACAAAAGGCTCTTCGCTAGAAGGTCTTCGATCCGTTGTAAGTCCGGAAATTCCAACTAGAATAAATGATTCCACAAAGTAATAAGTAACAGGAAATTCTAATGTTAATAGGATAATGAAGTTCGTTGACTTTATTATAAAATATGTTCTATTAGTGCGGTACACAATGAGGAGTGAGTATAATATTATTAATGCAAAAGTAACTCTGTCGGTCTATCTTTACTGTCTAAACCATTTAACCGATTTCTATGAAATTTAATAAATATTTGGAATAGACTCCAATAAAAGACACATATATACTGTTAAGATTTGCGATAAAAGTGGTCAGATGGTTGAAATAGATAATGAAAGTTTGTTTAGAATTTTGTTGAACATAAAACGACAACTGTAGTGTCTACATACTTGAAACGAGAACAAAACCACCACTTTAAGTGTTTTTATAGCAATTTTGTAATATAGTAGGAACCTAAATGGGGATTTACACGAATTTACACATATATTTTCTAATGTGTGAATTCGTCATCGTCGAAACGAAAGCTATGAAATTTAATGTCTCATGATAGACCCACACTATTGTATTTATATTATACTTGCATTGGAATCGTTAAAAGCTTAGTTATTCTAATAGAGTTTTTAAACATGTATGTTTAAAGTTCGCATACAAATAAAATTTAAAACCTTTACATGCATTAGTCGCATAGTTTAAAAATATTTTACAATAATATAAGCAGAATAAAATTTTGAATACCAAAAAATTGTTTCATCTACGTATAAGGCAATCTGTATAATACCAAGTGGAAGCTGTGCCGATTTTTATTACCGTAACAAAGCCGGTGAATGAGAAAAGATGTTTGACATGTAGCGGTTACTTTTCTTTGTTATACTAGCTATATGACATGACGTCACAGGGTCCTCTAGCAACTCGGTCTAACTCGGTAATTAACGCTTAGTTATTTACGTAGCGCACCGAGAGCTCAAGATTATCTTTGGCAGACACATGCATTATGGGCGCACGTAACTTCCGTTCATAGTGTAATTACTACCGGCCATTAGCTTCCATAGGCCTTTTTCTTAAATACCGGGCACTGATAATGTACTGTATATAATTATTGATAGAATTATGTTTATATTTTACATATATTGTTAGTCAAACGAGTGTCACTGTCTTAGTAATTGTCTGCAAAATCGGAAAAAGTTCACAATACACTGTGTAGTTTTTAAATAATTTTACTTATACTACTTTCTTTTTTAGATTTTTTGTTATTATTTACACTGAAACAGACGATATAGACACTTAAGCGTTGTATATAGAGGAGTGTCAAAAATGATACGAACTAGGATAGAATTTGAAACTAAACCAATTTATTAACGTTTATAAATGTTGATCATCACATTGTGACGGTCCCTATTAATAACAGATGTCGAGAAACCTGTTTGAGTTCCGATACTTTTTTTTGTACCATTTCAAGAATAATCAAGCAGGTGTCGGGTGCAATGTTAAACGTATGCTACCTTAAACTGCTAAGTAGACTTTGAAGGGCTGCTTTTGCTATACGAAAAAATAATCATAAAATTCCTTTGGTACTCTACCTTGAGCACTGGTCGTTATAAAAATTTATATGTTTTAGTTAAATGAATGTTGGGTGAAACGGTCGATGAAAGTTAAATAGAAAAAAAAAATGTTTCAGCGCAGCGCGCACTTTGAATTTAATGAAAATTGAACACTTTCACACATAATTTTTGCGTTACCTGAATAAAGATGATTTAGGAATAAATAAAAATAAATATACAGTGACTTATTAACTTTGAAAAATAAATTGTATATTATTACCAAACATAATGAGAAATATCATGTTCAAACATTATTATCGAGATTGAACTCATAGCTCGTAACAAATCAAAAAACGTTATTTCTTTTACGGCCCCGATTATTTTCAAATGTGTCAATATTATATCTCGTAGTTAACTCATTGAAACAATTCCAATTCGGAGCGGAAACGTCCACGGCTGACGGTCTTCTTGTTAACGCCGTTTAATGTCACCGATACTGATGAAATGGAGGATGTGGCTCTTCCAACGAACTGTCATCAGGGCGTTTCTACCATTAATAACAGACCCGCTAATTATAAAGGCGGTCGTGGCAGCGGAAGCTCAACCGCCATTAGCCAACGACTGGTAGGTTTTCTATTGGCTATCAAATCTATATGATTAAGTTTAACATTGTTTGTACTAGAAATGCAGTGTAAGACGTGTCTGATTATTGTGTGTTCACTGTTGTTTTTTTTTTTCGCTTAAAATTATACCAGCTATACTATCCTGCTAATCAGAACAGGAATGTTTATGGACTTATGATTTTTATCGTAATTAGACAATCGATACTACATTAAATATGTTTTTATTAGCCCTTAGTAACCAAGAAATCTTCGAAAGCATTGCTTCTATAATATCAACATTATTTTTACGTAAATCTCGAAAGCATTACGAGTGCAAAAAACTGTTCTCGTACCATGGTGAGTCGAGTATATTTCATAATTGCACATTTCAGTTAAACTTTCAACGGCCATTAAATTAAGATTCTATTTTGAATCACGCTGCAGATGCGCCGCCACTGCTGTGCGTTTAAAAAAGTTTAAATGAATGAACTCGCTTCACAGATAAACGCTTGGCAATTTAACGTCAATTAAATAAAAATCTGTATTAAGTTATCCATGTTAGCTAACGTAACTTCCAAAGTCCTTGACATAGTTTAATGATAAAATAAGAGGTCGGATTACTAATTATTTAAATGTTCGAGCTTTATTTTATTAAGCTAATTGAAGCATGTAACTGATGCAAACAATTGTAACCCATAGCATATTAGGTGGTATCTTAACAATTAGTAAGACGCTCTCGTTCGCTGTTAACAGATTTTTGCCCAGTGATGGATATTCGATAACAATCCTTCAAACGCTTGACATATGGTCTAAGACGATGCTACAAGCTATGGGTGCAGTATATACTAGTATTAAAATTGGAGTGTCTGTTTTTAATATTAAAACAACCATTTTTAAATTAGTATAACCGGTATCCATATTCATCATCAGCCTTTGTTAGTCCACTGCTGGACGTAGGCCTCCCCTAAAGCACCGCCTTAGGGGTTTGTTTTGGACCGAATCCCAACGACATTTTATATATATTACGTTTTTTTAATTTTAGTCTGTCTGTTTGTTATGGCTAATCTCTGGAATGACTGGTACGATTTTGTCGGACTTTCAATAAAAGATAGCTGACGGAACGGGGACTGGAACTTAGGTTACTTTTAATTATTTTTTAGAAAAATATTTATGTTTTATTGTATTGGCCCTTGCTTTATAAATTGGAGATCGTGGATTCAAATCCCTTGGGGAAACAATGTTAAAGTCGTTGAATTATTAAATAATTAACGAATAAAATTTTTATCGTTGTTTTTGGTTGGTTAGAACAATATAGGCCGATTACCCCATTGTCTGAAAAGTAAGATGATTCAAGACCATCTTTGGCAGTCGTCATAGGAAGTCAGTGCCTTCGAATTTACTGACAGCTAATTCATCCTTCATATCATATATATCCTGTTGCAGAGATGCCAGTCGCTCTGCGCAAAGTTTGTTGTTTAGGTAAATCTGAATGGATTAGAAGCTGGACCCATTGGGAAAATGGCTAGGTGAAAGATATATTTTTTTTATTTTACCTCGCGCACAAATTCGCCGGCTGCAACTAGTGTTAACGTAAATTCTGGCCCTCTATATCACATTATAGTGTATTGTTAAGGATTTTAAAATATTTTAAAAGTGTATACGGAAAAGACGAAGGCCACACGTTATCGAGGAATACCATCCCAATCCGTGCGTCGAATAACATTTACCCACCGGTCCTCGAGATCGGGTGAACGTACTCTGATGCAAGGTAGACGCACTTTTTATTTTCGTCTCGTTTATTTTCATCGAACTTTTGTCACGCGACGTCTCATTCGAACGCAATACACATAAATTATTTCGGGTAATACGTCATTTAGATAAAGTTTTAATTGATATCGTTGTCGTTTTGAACCCTTTGCGTCGTCACCTTTACGCGTTTATGGCATGGACACCGAGATGTTAAGTTAAGGAGGGTTAAGCATAAACAAGACGTTTATGATTAACCCGAGTTCAAAGGTATTATGTATAATTGAATAGTTGTATAAATGCTTATTATTCCGTCGAATTGTCAGTTAGGTGGGTGATAGTTATGGTATATATATTAGATTTAGTTTCTTTCTTTCAATTTGTGGTAAGTTCTATAGTGATATTATTTTCTTGTTATATTGCTAACGTTAAGTGACAAACTATATAGGTTTACATGTGAGTGATAATATAATAATTATAAAAATGAAAATTTAAGATGCTAGAAAAATATTGATGAAAAAATAAAAATACGATAATTTTTTTGTAATTAATGTTGTTTTTTCAATTTTACATTTTACTTAACATTTTTTTAGAAATTTGCAACTTTCTACAACGATATATATTAAATAATACTCTTCATATTACACTTTATAAGCGTGCTATAAGGTAAGCTTATCACATCACATCATCAGCCTGCGATAGTCCACTGCTGGACTTAGGCCTCCCCTAATACACCCCTATCCATTAGGGAGTTTGGACCGTATCCCACCACGCTGGTCCAATACGGGTTGGTGGGTGGACCGACCTCCGGTTTCTAAAGCACACACCTATACCACTAGGCTACGGAGGCAGGAGCTTATACGCGGAAGTATATAGCGGCTGCTATTCTTCCTTTTGTCCACGTATTTTACCCATTAAAAGATTAACTACACTTTTCCGGGCTCGTCACATAGTACTTATCAATTTCATTTTCGAAAATGCTTAATTTATTGACTATTAACAGTCTCCTGCGTGAATATAAAGTTTTGAGCTGCAGCCTATGTAGTTCTGTTAGCAAAATCATAAACCTATCTAAAGATGTTCGGCAAAATATTTTTTTTAATAAATATACACCCTTGTTGTTACGTTGTACGTTTCTAGTATCTATATAATATAACAAAAATGTTATGCCTCAATCATTATCCTATTGATTGAACTATATGAAATGTTCACTGAAAGTTATAAAGTGGATTGCGGCACAATAAGTCTTCAAACGCTCGATCTTGCTTAGAAACTTAGACTGTTTGCCAACCGCCGACACTTTTTGCGGTGCGCCAGACGACAAAAGGGAAAATGCCTTCCATTTCGTTCGTCGCGTCGTAACTCGATAGGACTCACCGCAAACTCGTATTGAGGCTGTGTACAAACCTGCGAGTACGTATTCGGTTTAATATGTCGGGGTTCATTACTGTTTTATTCGCTTGTATTCGTACATTATGTTTATATGGCAGAAATTTTGGTATAAAGCATATATGCTGTTGTTATGAGGCTCGTAAAAGTATTTGTGTGTATCTCTTTTCTTTACACTGCCGCCACAGGTGAATAAGTTTTGTTTGATTACAGATATACATAATATTTTTTTTTTTCGTGTGGCAACTCCAAAACCTACATGTCATTGTAAATACTCCCTATTAATTATATTAAATAATAATATTTACTTCACAAATATAAGTGAAATTTGTAATGTTTTAGCCTCCTCGAAACATAATTGTAAGAATTAAATAATATTATCTACATTGTGATTACCTGGTTATAGCGTTATCGTGTTTATACGGTGTACGAAGTCTAGCTGTCACTGCGCAGGTAACGACTTTTAGTTTAAAATAAGTTTATTGTCCCTACATCCTCGTCAAGAGCTCACATTATAATTTAATCTTATAATTTTCGTATCAATTATTCATAAAAATGATGACCCGCAATACCAAGGCCCGTCAGGTCGAGGAACAACTCCATTTGACTCTGAAAGAGCTAAAGGGAGCCAAAATGCAGTGAGCAATTGCTGAGGAAAGGGACGATAACGAACATGAAACTTTGCAAATTATTAACAAAATACAAAACTAAAACAAGAATTATCTCAGTTAAATATAAATTATTTAAACTTACAAGAACAAAATAATAATTTGCAAAAGTATAGTTGATGGGTTTGACCAGTGTAGGGTGAATATGAGAAGCTCTCGGCCTCACCTCTAAACTGAGGTCTGAATTATATGAGGCTCATAAAACAATTAGATTACTTGAACTTAAGAATCAGAACTTAAGGACCAGTCAAACCCAAAGCCTTTATAGTGAATTAGTTGAGGAAGTACAAGATATGGTATCCAGTAACAAATATTAGTAATAATATTAGCACAATAGATTTGACTGGTGATGACTGCGAGCCTGCCGTCCAGAATCAGCAAAATAAACAAAGAAATTTAAAAAATTAATAAACACATAAGGAAGACAGAGAAATTGTTGAAATGTAGGCATAGTATTTGTAAAAGCTATGGCAAAATATGTAAAGATAGGAATAAACTAAAAGCAAAATTAAATGTATGCTACAATGAGGCTAAGATAACTCATTTGTCTCATGAGGCTAGTGTCAGTTCACTGCAGGCTGAGATTGCATCACTATTGCAATCCTTAAATGTCCTAACAAAGAAATATGAGGCATCTCAAAAAGAAATATCTGAACACATTTCGGCTATGAATGACATATTAGATTTATGTAAAAATAACTCAGACCGTTTTGACTCCTTGACAGAAATTGTGTATGCAATTGTCATAGCATAGTTCATTCAGAACTGGAATGTGATTCTAAGACTATGTCTCAGAGTGTGGTGCCTCACGGTAGCCTTCTAGATAATAGTAAAGAAAAACATATTTCTTCCCATAATTATATTAAAATATACAGCGATGAACTGGGAAGAAGTATGGGTTCATTAATTCTAGATAAGTGTATGGGGGAATCAGTATCTAATTATTGTATGCCAGGAGCAACCTACTTACATATTATGAAAAAAATATTGACTGATACTCATTGCCCCAACACTATCTTGATTATCTTGATTGGGAGTAGGGGAAATGTTAATAGACAACACCTACAACAATTTCATGAACAACTTAATAAACTAGATGTAAAAAAGGTAATTTTGTTCATTTCCTACATTAAGGAGTTGCCACAGGAAAACCAACATAGATATAAGTTAAATAACTATTTGTATATGTTATACAATAATAATTGTAAACATTTAACCCACAAATATCATAACAAAATTGATATTATTGACATAAATAATATAATTAATTGTAACAATTTTCATTTGACATATGGTAGGTTGCACCTATCAAATTTTTTTAGAAAAAAATTAGCTTGTATGCTATATTATTGTATTTTAAATAATTCAGCCAAATGTTTAGCTAACTTGACTCCTGCTTCTATTGAACAGGAACAAATTGTGACATCTAATAATTTGGAACCCGTTCAAGCAATAATTTAAATTAAATATTGAGACAATCGGAGAAAATCTCTTGCATATTAAACAATAATTTATTATTATCAAACAATAATGTTATTAAAAATAAATATTCTAATAAAAGCACACAGTGTATGAACCTAGTATATCAGAATATTTAGGACATAACCAGTAAAGCACTTGCGATTGAATAGTTGTATAACTGATATATTATGTTTAACTAAGCACTGGCTTCAAGAATATCAATTAAAGTCAAATCTTGGATGTCACCAGGTTGCTAGCCTGTTCAGTAGAGTAAAAGCTATACGCGGTAGCTCTTTAATAATTATTAATAGTACTTTAAAATTTAAAAATCGTAAAGATATTGTGAGCCTCTGTTGAACGGACTATTGAGATAGCCTGTGCAGAGCTTGAGCACTTCATTGTTGTATGTGTACAGACCTCCACAGCGTTATATGAACCTTTTGAAGTTGTTCTAGAAGAAATATTAGTAAAACTATCTGAATCTAATAAGTATATTATAATTTGTGGTGACTTTAACATTAATTTATTAGATAACTGCTACACCACAATTAGCTTCAGATCATTGTTAAGTTCATATAACCTTTTAAACTTATTTATTGAACCAACAACTGAGACTTCTGAAACTTACATAGATAATATATATACTAATTGTCAACCATTAAATAAATCAATTATTAAAATGTTAACTTCTGACCATTGTGGTCAATTTGCCTCCTTTCAAATAGATAAAATGATATATAACAAAGTTCTAAGAAACAAGAATGTTTGTTCCTATGTATAAAAGCGTATTGAGAAGTTCAGAAGTAATATATTGCAAAAAGTTAATTATTTACATTATGATGAAAATCCACATGTACTTTTTAGCTCATTATTCACTTTAATAAGAAAAGAATTTAATACTATATTTACTTCTAAAACGGTTAAATCTAAAGGTTCTGCAGTGTTTAGTGAGTGGGCAACAGTCGGAATCCATAAAAGCAGGCGGAGATTATATGAGCTTTATAGTCAAAGAACATATAATCATAACAATAACTTTGTTGCACATGTTAGCGCCTATTCTAAAATATTTAAAAAAGTGTGTTATCTGACTAAATGTTTGTACCTTAAAATAAAATTAAAATTCATCAGATAAAGTGAAAATGACTTGGAATATTATTAATAGCGAAACCGGAAGGGCGCAAGGAGCAGCTCTAAAATAACTTTAAATGTCGATAACCATACAATTGAAGCTGACATAGATGTTGCTACCTATTTCGAGACATTTTTTTCGGACATTCCGGTTTCGACTACCAAGTCACTTTTGGTTTCCGCAACAGTTGCCGAATCACTATTAAAAGATAATGTTATTGAATGTACAAAAATGTTTAATTTTACTGATGTATGTAGCAAAGACATTATAAGTGCATGTAGACAATTAGATATTAAAAAAACCGCAGACCTTTGGGGAATCTCTGTTAAGGTGATAAATTCGATTATTGATGTAATATCACCTCATCTAGCAACAATATTTAATGTAAGCATCCAGAGAGGCGAGTTTCCTGACCTAATGAAGCACAGTAGAGTTATACCGGTTTATAAAGCGGAGTGTAATATGGACCCAAATAATTTTAGACCTATATATATTTTGCCTACTTTTAGTAAAATATTTGAAAACCTATTATTAAACCAATTAATGAAACATTTTAACAGTAACTGTCTCATTAATAACAAACAGTACGGCTTCACTAGGGGTCGCTCCACGATTGATGCTGGCGTTATGCTCATTAAGAGCATCTTTGAGGCTTGAGGAAGCGTCGGGATGCCTTAGGCATTTTTGCGATCTCAAAAAGCTTTTGATTGCGTACAGCATGAAACTCTGGTCAGAAATTACGTCACTATGGTGTGAAACGCCGCACTCAATCTTCTGTCTTCTACTTGAGCCACCGAACTCAGAGGGTTGACGTGAATGGTAAAAGATCTCAGGGCCCCGGTAATATGGGTGTCCCACAGGAGTCTATTCTTGGGCCTTTTCTCTTTCTCATCTATATAAATGATTTACCATATGTTATTAATAAAAACGACGAGATAGTATTATTTGCTGATGACACTTCGTTGATTTTTAAAGCTAAAGGACACACATCAATAAATGACGATGTAAATAATACTCTTCTAGAGTTGCGCACTGGTTTAGTGTCAATAATTTGCTACTGAACCAGAAGAAGACAAAATGTATTAATTTATGACTCCAAATGTAAGACCGAGTAAATGTGAAGTGTTTATAGATGAGGAAGAGATAGACGTTGTTGAGTCAACCGTGTTTCTGGGAATAACAATAGATACCAGGATTGCAGTGGGGCCCTCATATTAATAGACTGTCGAATAAACTCAGCTCTGCAGATATGCTGTCAAGAAAATCAGACAATTAACTGACGTGGAGACGGCCCGGTTAGTATCTTTAGCTATTTCCACAGTGTAATGTCTTATGGCATTCTACTGTGGGGAAGTGCACGGATACTAATACGATCTTTGTCCTCCAAAACGAGCTATTCGAGCGGTTTTATAACCTGGGCCTAAGGAATCCCTGAGAAAATTGTTCCCAGAGATTAAAATACTAACCGTTACTTCTCAATACATTTTCGAAAACCTAATGTATGTGCAAAAAAATAGAAATGATTTTCTTAGACATTGTGATGCACATAACATAAATACTAGAAACAAACATAATTTAATTCTTCCAGCAACTAGACTGCGAAGAATAAGTAAATCTTTTATGGGACAATGTATACGCTTTTACAACAAAATCCCAGTAAACGTTCAGAATTTAACTGTTAATAAATTTAAAAAAGTAGTAAAGGAACGTTTATGTGTTAAAGGTTATTATGACATAAATGAATTTATAAATGATAACACAGCCTGGTAATGGAATGCTCGCTCCAGGCTTTTTCAAGTGTAATATACGTATGATAGTACGTATGTAGCTCATAAGAAAATTTATATGTATATATTTGATTATTTTAAAGATGACAAAATAGGCCCGCTGAGTTTCTTTCGCCGGTTCTTCTCAGGTCGGAGGCGTCCTATTCCGAACCGGTGGTAGCGTCCTTGACAATCAATAAGCGAGTGTTACACTTCTATATTGAATAAAGATATTTGAATTTGAATTGAATTTGAATTAATTTCATATGTGAAGCGGCGCCAAAATCATGTTCTTAAGGGTTGAACGCCGTCTCTTAATTCGCGGACATATATTTAAAAGTTGATAAGGAGGCTATACAATGCGTAAATAGTTTTTTTCCAATTTACAGCAATCGTTAAATTTAAAATTCCGTATGCTTTAAATATAGTTTGTATATATGACCAAATTTCTTTTAAACAAAATTTCAAAATGTATTCTTTGTAGGTTTGAACAAAAACAGTAAACTAAACTCAAAACGACAGTCGATATTTATCGTATTTAAACTGGAATCGTATTCAGTTTGCGATTTACGATATCGCATGAGCAAATACTGCATTAGTATTCATAGTAGACTTTATAGGCCTTTAAAGTATTTAAATATTATAAAATTTACATTGACCGTAGTGGGTTATATTCCCGTCATTGATCAGTCAACGATCTTTTTAATTTTAATGCTAAATCATATTAACGAATACTAGATATTTTTACATACATACGTTGTGGTACGTCCTCATAGACTATACTTATGATACACTATTCTGTCAATAGAGATAAATCTCGGTTGTGAAAAACGTATAAGCATCCCTCCGAAGTATTTTTCAGCGTTTCGTCAATCCGTCGAGCGTTATAAGGATGGAATGACAACCACGCAAGCACTAGAACGTATTGTCGTGAGATTCTTTTGTCTCGCCGTCTCGTACGAAGCGTCTGCGATTAGTCTCGTTGTTGTTGTTTTTCTCTAGCGATCTTTACGGCGAATCTCTCGCGGTTACCCCGTAGGCGTCTGTGAATAAGTATGTTGTGGTGCTGTGTGATGCGTTTTGGTTTTTAGATTGTTCTGTTTGTTATATATAATGCCATTATAATTGGTACAAATGAAACCGTAAAATGAGCAGGACGTGTCATTGTAGTATCGTGTAAAGTTCAACTCGCGGTAGAGTTGAACTTTACACGATACTACGATGACTTTAAGTACGTGCTGTTCAAATATGTACTTTCACTGATTTCTTTATCATTAAAATATATGGTACAATTGAAGTGGTAAACGATACTGTATTTTTATTTCATATAAGTTTTGTTGCACCGTCTATGTAATACTATTGTATAGTGTTATTACTATTATCTTTGTTTCTCGTTTAAAGGTTTTTACTCTAACAATTTATCTCTAAGTGTGAATTCCTATAGATATATTAAGTGCTACGTGCTTCTTCTCGCAACAATACCAGAATCTTATAAAAATCAGTTAAGACTCCCATATCTCTATTAAAAACCTTTAGATACATAATTATTTTAGCCTATTTAATAAGTTTTTTCATCAAGTGTTTTATAGTTTTAATATGACAACAACTGGAAGGTGCCCATTTTACCGAGGGCTGTGTTGGGCGGTACCTCCGCGGTGCCTATTTCTGCCGAGCACCGTAGCCACCGAATTTGCTGGGTAAACGAGATGTAATTACATCCTATGTCTCACGGTAGGCAGCTCATTAATGAGACCCCCTGGTATTGTCTATGCCCATGGGCTAATAGCGAAAAAAGCTTTTGACTATACATGGAATATTTAAGCCCCCTTTCAACTGTAAAATATAGTCCATGTCGTGTGTAAGTCCGGTGCGCTGCTGAAAAACGGCCTTACAGCGCGATCCGCATGGCCATTGTGGGCGTGTAACGGTGCGTTCACGCGTGACGTCACGTGGCCCACATACCGCGGTCGATGTCCGAGCCGGGCCGGGCTGGAGTCATTAAGATCAGGGTTGCCATGACGACGGAGCGTCTCCAACTAATTACTGACTGCTTGTCGTTTCTCTGTTTTGAAATGTCGAAGTACTGAATTTTTGTAGAATTTAAGGGATCGGTTGAGGTGATACATAAAAGAATTGTGTTTTTTCCATTAAGTTGTAGCAGTACAACTTAATGGCCACTTTAGTATTGAAACTTGAGCATATGATAGGTACTAATCATCATCATTATCATCATTATCAGCCCTTAAAAGTCTACTGCTGGACATAGGCTTCCCCTAATACACCCCTATCCATTAGGGGGTTTTGGACCGTATCCCGCCACCCTGGTTCAATGCGGGTTGGTGGGTAGGTACTTATATCTGTATCCAACAGTATTAAGGGTTATAGTATTCGGATTTCTTTTACAAAGTTGTGGCGTTTATGTCCGTTTTCTATGTTACTAAACAAAAACCTAACAATTCAGTGTTAAAAGAAAGAAAGAAGCTTTTTAAAGATCAAGGGAACAGTGAGGTTTTTGTCGATTTACGTTTATTGACACAAATCTATCATCAGTGATGAATGAAAGAAAACTGTTCGTCTCTCTCGTGCTTACGTATAAATTCACTAACTTGCACAGATTTTGTTTGCTTTAAGGAAAAAACAGATTCAATTCGCCATTTTACTCATACCCATACCGACATATATATAAATAGCGTAGTTAGAATTCATGGAATCTATCCTCATTTTCAATATTAGATTACTTAGTTCCCTGAAAACTGTTTTGGCATTGGACTTGAAACGACTTTTATTTCTTTGTTTTTTACTTCCCACAATATTGTTTGTGTTTTTGGCGCAAACCCAAACAGGCAACGTTTTGTTTTTCGAACATCAAATAAATGATAATCCTCTTGTCATGCTAATTCATATTGACAGAAGGACACTTTATTAGCTTTTTATGTTAACGGTACGACCGATCGGAGCGGTCGTACCAAAACGCCTTCTCCGTATTAAGCCTAAGTGGCTTTTTGTACGTGCCTTTTATGTCTCGAATACATTTCGCACATTAAACGTGTTCACGGACGATTTTTATGTGATACGTAATGTTAAAACTATTTGTTTGTTTTATTATTGATGTTTAATAATTTAGCATGAAATTTCGTATTAGGATTATTTTAATATATGTATACAATTAGTCGCTTCTGTGATCAGTTGAAATGTAATGTTTATAGATATGAATGTTATTTGTTATGATTTAAGCAAAAGCTTTGTAAATGTTTATTACCATGTAAAGCAAAAAAAAATTCCAAAGATTATAAATGTTATGGCACTTACATGTCTCACAAACAATTGTTAAAAAAACTTAACCTTCTTAGCCTTAAACTAAGAAGAGCGCAGTTAAAGGGAATGTTGTTCCGTGATCTATGTCAAAACCGATATGATTGTATCACTTTAGTAAATAAGGTTCGTTTCAAAGATCCAACTCGGACGCACTGTCGTAAAAATTGTCTGTTTGCGCTAAATAAATGTCGAACAAAATGTGGCAAACGTTTACCAATGTATCAGTTGTTATGCTGCTCAATTCAAATTGTAATAATGTTGATGTTTGATGAACTCTAAAAAATTCAAAAAGGATTTTAAAAATATTAGAAACATAGCTAATTAGATTCTCAATTTTTCTAGTTTAACGGACTATTGAGATAGCCTGCAGAGCTTGAGCACTTCATTGTTGTCATGTGTAGCAGACCTCCACAGCGCTATATGAACCTTTTGAAGTTGTTCTAGAAGAAATATTAGTAAAACTATCTGAATCTAATAAGTATATTATAATTTGTGGTGACTTTAACATTAATTTATTAGATAATTGCAACACCACACTTAGATTCAGATCATTGTTAAGTTCATATAACCTTTTAAATTTATTTATTGAACCAACAAGAATTACTGAGACTTCTGCAACATGTATAGATAATATATATACAATTGTCAACCATTAAATAAGTCAATTATTAAAATGTTAACTTCGACCATTGTGGTCAATTTGCCTCCTTTCAAATAGATAAAATGATATATAACAAAAGTTCGCAAGAAACAAGAATGTTTGTTCCTATGTATAAAAGGTATTGAGAAGTTCAGAAGTAATATATTGCAAAAGTTAATTATTTACATTATGATGAAAATCCACATGTACTTTTTAGCTCATTATTCACTTTAATAAGAAAAGAATTTAATACTATATTTACTTCTAAAACGGTTAAATCTAAAGGTTCTGCAGTGTTTAGTGAGTGGGCAACAGTCGGAATCCATAAAAGCAGGCGGAGATTATATGAGCTTTATAGTCAAAGAACATATAACCATAACTAATAACTTTGTTGCATGTTAGCGCCTATTCTAAAATATTTAAAAAGTGTGTTATCTGGCTAAATGTTTATACTTTAAAAATAAAATTAAAATTCATCAGATAAAGTGAAAATGACTTGAAATATTATTAATAGCGACTCCGGAAGGGCCGCAAGGAGCAGCTCTAAAATGACTTTAAATGTCGATAAACATAGAATTGAAGCTGACATAGATGTTGCTACTTATTTCGAGAGATTTTTTTCGGACATTCCGGTTTCGACTATCAAGTAACTTTTGTCTTCTCCAACTGTTGCCAAATCACTATTAAAAGATAATGTTATTGAATGTACAAAAATGTTTAATTTTACTGATGTATGTAGCAAGGACATTATAAGTGCATGTAGACAATTAGATATTAAAAAAACCGCAGACCTTTGGGGAATCTCTGTTAAGGTGATAAATTCGATTATTGATGTAATATCACCTCATCTAGCAACAATATTTAATGTAAGCATCCAGAGAGGCGAGTTTCCTGACCTAATGAAGCACAGTAGAGTTATACCGGTTTTTAAAGCAGGGTGTAATATGGACCCAAATAATTTTAGACCTATATCTATTTTGCCTACTTTTAGAACAATTAATGAAACATTTTAACAGTAACTGTCTCATTAATAACAAACAGTACGCTTCACTAGGGGTCGCTCACGATTGATGCTGGCGTTATGCTCATTAAAGCATCTTTGAGGCTTAGGAAGCGTCGCGGGATGCCTTAGGCATTTTTGCGATCTCAAAAAGCTTTTGATTGCGTACAGCATGAAACTCTGGTCGAAATTACGTCACTATGGTTAAAAACGCCGCACTCAATCTTCTGTCTTCGTACTTGAGCCACCGAACTCAGAGGGTTGACGTGAATGGTAAAAGATCTCCCGGGGCCCCGGTAAATATGGGTGTCCCACAGGGGTCTATTCTTGGGCCTTTTCTCTTTCTCATCTATATAAATGATTTACCATATGTTATTAATAAAAACGACGAGATAGTATTATTTGCTGATGATACTTCCTTAATTTTTAAAGTTAAACGACACACATCAATAAATGACGATGTAAATAATACTCTCTCTAGAGTTGCGCACTGGTTTAGTGTCAATAATTTGCTACTGAACCAGAAGAAGACAAAATGTATTAAATTTATGACTCCAAATGTAAGACCGAGTAAATGTGAAGTGTTTATAGATGAGGAAGAGATAGACGTTGTTGAGTCAACCGTGTTTCTGGGAATAACAATAGATACCAGATTGCAGTGGGCCCTCATATTAATAGACTGTCGAATAAACTCAGCTCTGCAGTATATGCTGTCAAGAAAATCAGACAATTAACTGACGTGGAGACGGCCCGGTTAGTATACTTTAGCTATTTCCACAGTGTAATGTCTTATGGCATTCTACTGTGGGGAAGTGCACGGATACTAATACGATCTTTGTCCTCCAAAACGAGCTATTCGAGCGGTTTATAACCTGGGCTCAAGAATCCCTGAGAAAATTGTTCCCAGAGATTAAAATACTAACCGTTACTTCTCAATACATTTTCGAAAACCTAATGTATGTGCAAAAAAATAAAATGATTTTCTTAGACATTGTGATGCAATAACATAAATACTAGAAACAAACATAATTTAATTCTTCCAGCAACTAGACTGCGAAGAATAAGTAAATCTTTATGGGACAATGTATACGTCTTTTACAACAAAATCCCAGTAAACGTTCAGAATTTAACTGTTAATAAATTTAAAAAGTAGTAAAGGAACGTTTATGTGTTAAAGGTTATTATGACATAAATGAGATTTATAAATGATAACAGGCTGGTAATGGAACTGCTCCAGGCTTTTTCAAGTGTAATATACGTATGATAGTACTGTATGTAGCTCATAAGAAAATTTATATGTATATATTTGATTATTTTAAAGATGACAAATAGGCCCTTGAGTTTCTTTCGCGGTTCTTCTCAGGTCGAGGCGTCCTATTCCGAACCGTGGTAGCGTCCTTGACAATCAATAAGCAGTGTTACACTTCTATATTGAATAAAGATATTTGAATTTAATTGAATTTGAATTAATTTCATATGTGAAGCGGCGCCAAAATCATGCTCTTAAAGGTTGAACGCCGTCTTTTAATTCGCGGACATATATTTAAAAGTTAATAAGGAGGCTATACAATCCGTAAATAGCTTTTTTCAATTTACAGCAATCGTTAAATTTAAAATTCCGTATGCTTTAGTAGTTTGTATATATGACCAAATTTCTTTTGAAGAAAATTTCAAAATGTATTCTTTAAACAAAATACGTAAACTGAACTCAAAACGACAGTCGATATTTATCGTATTTAAACTCGAATCGTATTCAGTTTGCGATTTACGATATCGCATGAGCAAATACTGCATTAGTATTCATAGTAGACTTTATAGGCCTTTAAAGTATTTAAATATTATAAAATTTACATTGACCGTAGTGGGTTATATTCCCGTCATTGATCAATCAACGATCTTTTTAATATTTTTAATGCTAAATCGTATTAACGAATACTAGATATTTTAACATACATACGTTGTGGGGTATTCCTCATAGATTATACTTATGATACACTATTCTGTCAATAGAGATAAATCTCGGTTGTGAAAAACGTATAAGCATCCCTCCGAAGTATTTTTCAGCGTTTCGTCAATCCGTCGAGCGTTATAAGGATGGAATGACAACCACGCAAGCACTAGAACGTATTGTCGTGAGATTCTTTTGTCTCGCCGTCTCGTACGAAGCGTCTGCGATTAGTCTCGTTGTTGTTGTTTTTCTCTAGCGATCTTTACGGCGAATCTCTCGCGGTTACCTCGTAGGCGTCTGTGAATAAGTATGTTGTGGTGATGTGTTTTGGTTTTTAGATTGTTTTGTTTGTTATATATAATGCCATTATAATTGGTACAAATGAAACCGTAAAATGAGCAGGACGTGTCATCGTAGTATCGTGTAAAGTTCAACTCGCGGTAGAGTTGAACTTTAAGTACGTGCTGTTCAAATATGTACTTTCACTAATTTCTTTATCATTAAAATATATGGTACAATTGAAGTGGTGAACGATACTGTATTTTTATTTCATATAAGTTTTGTTGCACCGTCTCTGTAATACTATTGTATAGTTTTATTACTATTATATTTGTTTCTCGTTTAAAGGTTTTTCTCTTACAATTTATCTCTAAGTGTGAATTCCTATAGATATATTAAGTGCTACGTGCTTCTTCTCGCAACAATACCAGAATCTTATAAAAATCAGTTAAGACTCCCATATCTCTATTCGAACCTTTAGATACATAATTATTTTAGCCTATTTAATAAGTTTTTCGATCAAGTGTTTTATAGTTTTAATTTGACAATAATTGGAAGGTGCCCATTTCACCGAGGGCTGTGTTGGGCGGTACCTCCGCGGTGCCTATTTCTGCCGCAAAGCAGTAGTGTGTTCCGGTGTAAAGAGCACCGTAGCCACCGAATTTGCTGGGTAAACGAGATGTAATTACATCCTATGTCTCACGGTAGGCAGCTCATTAATGAGACCCTGGTATTGTCTATGCCCATGGGCTAATAGCGAAAAAGCTTTTGACTATACATGGAATATTTAAGCCCCCTTTCAACTGTAAAATATAGTCCATGTCGTGTGTAAGTTCGGTGCGCTGCTGAAAAACGGCCTTACAGCGCGATCCGCGTGGCCATTGTGGGCGTGTAACGGTGCGTTCACGCGTGACGTCACGTGGCCCACATACCGCGGTCGATGTCCGAGCCGGGCCGGGCTGGAGTCATTAAGATCAGGGTTGCCATGACGACGGAGCGTCTCTGACTAATTACTGACTGCTTGTCGTTTCTCTGTTTTGAAACTACCTACTGAATGTACTGAATTTTTGTAGAATTTAAGGGGTAGGTTGAGATGATACATAAAAGAATTGTGTTTTTTCCATTAAGTTGTAGCAGTACAACTTAATGGCCACTTTAGTATTGAAACTTGAGCATATGATAGGTACTAATCATCATCATTATCAGCCTTTAAAAGTCTACTGCTGGACATAGGCTTCCTCTAATACACCCCTATCCATTAGGGGGTTTTGGACCGTATCCCACCACGCTGGTTCAATGCGGGTTGGTGGGTAGGTACTTATATCTGTATCGAACAGTATAAAGGGTTATAGTATTCGGATTTCTTTTACAAAGTTGTGGCGTTTATGTCCGTTGTTTATGTTACTAAACCAAAACCTAACAATTCAATGTTAAAAGAAAGAAAGAAGCTTTTTAAAGATCAAGGGAACAGTGAAGTTTTTGTCCATTTACGTTTATTGACACACAAATCTATCATCAGTGATGAATGAAAGAAAACTCACATGAATATTGTGATGAAACTATCTTTTCGTATTTACGTATTTAAATTCACTAACTTGCACAGATTTTGTTTGCTTTATGGAAAAAAGAGATTCAATTCGCCATTTTACTTAATACCCATACCGACATATTATAAATAGCGTAGTTAGAATTCACGGAATCTATCCTCATTTTAAATATAAGATTACTTAGTTCCCTGAAAACTGTTTTGGCATTGGACTTGAAACGACTTTTATTTCTTTGTTTTTTACTTCCCACAAGATTGTTTGAGTTTTTGGATCAAACCCAAACAGGCAACGTTTTGTTTTTCGAACATCAAATAAATGATAATCCTCTTGTCATGCTAATTCATATTGACAGAAGGACACTTTATTAGCTTTTTTATGTTAACTCCGATCCGGTCGTACCAAAACGCCTTCTCCGTATTAAGCCTAAGTGGCTTTTTGTACGTGCCTTTTATGTCTCGAATACATTTCGCACATTAAACGTGTTCACGGACGATTTTTATGTGATACGTAATGTTAAAACTATTTGTTTGTTTTATTATTGATGTTTAATAATTTAGCATGAAATTTCGTATTAGGATTTTTTAAATATATGTATAAAATTAGTCGCTTCTGTGATCGGTTGAAATGTAATGTTTATAGATATGAATGTTATTTGGTTATGATTTAAGCAAAAGCTTTGTAAATGTTTATTACCATGTAAAGCGAAAAAAAATCCTAAGAAACGTAAATTATAAATGTTATGGCACTTACATGTCTCACAAACAGTTGTTGAAAAAATTTAACCTTCTTAGCCTTAAACTAAGAAGAGCGCAGTTACAGGGAATGTTGTTCCATGATCTATGTCAAAACCGATATGATGGTATCACTTTAGTAAATAAGGTTCGTTTCAAAGATCCAACTCGGACGCACTGTCGTAATGAAAATTGTCTGTTTGCGCTGAATAAATGTCGAACAAATGCTGGCAAACGTTCACCAATGTATCAGTTGTTATGCTGCTACAATTCAAATTTTAATAATGTTGATAGTTTTAGTATGAACTCTAAAAAATTCAAAAAGGAGATTTTAAAAATATTAAAAACTGTAGCTAACTTAGCATCTCTCAATTTTTCTAGTTTAACTTTTAATATGTTATATTGTAATATGTGGTAAACGGTGCTGATGACACATTGATTAACTCTATTGTCAAATAATACACTATATCTTTTATTATGTTGTATCATTGTTTGTTTATCCAAATAAAGAGAAAAAAAAAAAAAATACTCACCTTATTTTTGATATACGTCAGCTCAGTTCACAATAATAAGACACCAAGTTTATGTTACTTATAATCTGTAGAGGTTTTTAATACATTTTGTATCCGGGTAGTGTCACAGACATGAACTACTTTGTTTTAACTAATTGGCTAGTTTTGACATTGTCTAACTAAATATGGAAATTTTCGAATTATGAAGTTTATTTCAGTAACCTGTAGGGACAAAATGTGATTATTACTAAAATTTACAAAAGTTTGTTTTGCAGTATCAGGTGCATACAAGCGTCGTTAATAAATAACCAAGACTTTTGTTCAATATTAATAAGCTTGATTAACACAATGTATTATTTATTAACCGACACGTACAATGCATATCTATTGCGTACGTTTACGTCAATCGAATCTGATAACAAGTCGTATTCTCTATTAGCTCCGATTGCCTCGATACCCTCGGTACGTGCTCCGTACACTATGACATTGGAACGGAGTTGATTTTTCACTTTGCGTTTCCGTTGAGTCATCGACAAATGCACGTGAAAACATTCTAACAGTTCACACGTGTCGGCTGATATGTGAGCTGCTTTGCTACTGACCGTTTTGTTTTATACATTTTATAATGCTAGGTGGTATTTATGTATTAAGGTTAAGTTAAATTTTATTTATAATGGTCGAGAAAAACTTGTTGTAACCGTTTAAAAAACGTTACTATGAGACATTGCGGAAATATAATTAGAAAATATCAGTTTGATTATGTAAGGCATAGCAACGATTTTTTCGTGCTTTTATGTCGTGCGTTCTTTATCCTATGTGGAAACGTAGGTTAGAACAATATTTTTTTATTGTGTCGGATAAGCAACGTTGAAAGTCGGTATCGGTTGTCAATATTATCGTTGGCAGTCGATGTCCGACCTGTGTCTAAGATCTTTGACCATTTAAGTCTAGTTTCGGGAAAGTTTTTAGATTAAAACTATAATTACTGTTATCTTAAAGTTTTTACTAATTTCTGTTTCGTGTTTATGCGTGAAATAGTTATGATAATCTTAATTTAATACATATATACTTAATTTCTTTTAAGTTATTTGGCCAATTCTTATATTTTTTGTTATATAAATAAACTTCTCAATTATAAATTTGTATTATATCGACGTAATTCTGTATTTAATTAGTATAATAACAAAATTAACGCGTATGTAAATAAACATAAAACTATTAGTTCTAGTAAAATGATAACGGTAATGTTTTATGTTAAACATTATTGCATATCCCGTATAAAAGTATTTATGTTGCAATGAGGATATTATCAAAGTAAATACATGCGGTATTATTATAAGCCAACTGTACGTGCAATAAAAAAATCATATTTATCGCATGGATATATCGACGATACAACTGATAAAAATATTCCATTTATCAGAGTTCATCGTCTCCATTAAAGTTCGACGCTGTCAATGAACCAAATAGAAAAACACGATGATGTTAATTTATTATATGCAATTTACGTTAATATTAAGTTTATGTATTTATAAGTAATAGGTTCTATTAATTATGTATTCCTGAATGTTGACTATAATATGTAAACAGTTAGGTTAGGTGTATACTTTTATGCTTAATTTTCTTTAACCGGAAGTTCTATGCTGGCTTTTCTTTCTTAATTGCCTTCGTAGCCTAGTGGTAAGGGCGTGTGCTTTAGAAAGCGCAGGTCGTCGGCTCGAATCCTGCGGGGACACAACAAATTTTCATTGTGTTTCCTAGTTGGTTAGGGCAATTTGGGCCGATCACCCAGTTGTCTGAAAAGTAAGATGATCCATGCGTCGGATGGGCATGTAAAAAGTCGGTCCACCCACCAACCCGCATTGGACCAGCGTGGTGGGATACGGTCCAAACCCCCCAATGGAATGGGGTGTATTAGGGGAGGCCTATGTCCAGCAGTGGACTATCAAAGGCTGATGATGCATGATGCATGCATGGTGTCGGTTATGAAATTCGTTGTTAATCTTACTGCAGTAATTTTTCTTATATTATGGTAACTTAGTGTAATTATAAGTGACAAGTACGTTTAATGAATCATTGATCAATTGATTATTAATTTAATAACTTAAGAGAATAATGATTGTACCTTGTCTAGTCACTCAATATATGTCTTCATGTCCGCTAATTGTATTGACACATTAGTATAACGTTTTTCCTTGATTATCCTTAAGGCGAACTGACAGTCGATTCATCAAACCTCAAATATTACTGTATGTATTTGTTTTCCACTTCTTCGTGGAAATTTGCTTATTCGACAGCTTTACGTGACATTAAAAATTAATTTCCTTGGAAACATTTTAAAACGGAAGTAAAGTTGTTACCGTCTTACAGTATATTTTCCTATAGTTAAATTGTATTCCTTATATATCACATCACGATCAGCCTGTGTCAGTCCACTGCTGTACATTGACCTCCCCTAATGCACGCCACCGCTTCTTATCTTCGGCTAGTCTCATCCAGCCACTCCGCGAATGTCGTCATTCCATCTAGCCGCAGGGCCCCACACCATGATTGTCAAGCCTCGTTCTCCACTTTTCGACTGTAGCTGTCATCACTTCTGCGGTTTATGTGACCGACCCTCTGCCACTGCAACTTACTAATTCGGTGGGCTATGGTGTTATATCGGTGATTCTGGTTCTCCCGACGGATCACATAATTTCTGATGCGGTCCTTTAGAGATACTCCAAGCATAGCTCGCTGAGCGACTTTAAATTTGTGGACCACTCGAACCGCAAGTGGCGAAGTCTCGTCACTGTAGGTCATGAATGGTGGGACATTGGATGAGTGACGAGAAATCTGGACGAAGCTTCTGAATAGCTGAAAACATTCAAAATATATAAATGAGAAAAATATGGTTAATAGTATGGTAATAATTTTAAAAAATTAAATGTGTTGCCATCTGGTCATAACGTGTTTAATGGACGAATTGTGTATTTATTTTCAAGTTCGTGTATCTGCCCATTATACTTACATCTATTTGCCGTCGGAAAGCGCAGTATCGGACCAATTATTGTACTTGGGTCTGAAGTCGGACTGGTATTTAACTGATTGCTTCTTGTTGTTTTTTTTAATGAAGTAAATTTATATTTGGCTTAACAAAAACGTCCACATAAGCAATGAAATTTATTTTCTTTTTTCCGCATAAGCTCTGCAATATGTTGAGTTAATTAAAACCCCTAGATAAATATTAACAGTGGTTCCTTAATTTAACTTAGTTTAATTGTAAAAGTGCGGTTAACCTGTTGTAACCTTGAGTATCAATAGATTGATTTTTAATTAAAATAATACTAACTTTACCTCTAAATTTAAAAATTTACATCAATAGAACCCCTGATTTAAAAACTACTAGCGACCCGCCCTGCTTCGCATGGAAGCTATGCCGATAATATATACCTACAATATTAAGCATGTGTTATATATAAATCTTCCTCTTCGAACACTCCATCTATTAAAACCGTATAGAAATCCGTTGCGTAGTTTTAAAGATTTAAGCATACATAGCGATATAGGGTCTGAGCAACCGACTTTGTTTTATACTATTTAGTGAGGAGAATAACCTGTATCCCAGTTATTACGGAGGTTCACGGGTATTTGTGATTCGACAGTGCGTGCTTCCGTTATTGTTGACCTGCGCACTCGCTGGAGCGTTCCTCTTTGTCATTCCGGTGTTGAATTGGATGGGATTTTAGTATTTTTTCTACTTTTGGTAGGCGCATTTGTCACTGCTGTAATGCTATTGAGATGCATGCAAAATAATGGAAGAAATGACTTGGAAATTTTGTTTCTCAGAATATGCAGTTTTGTTTTATGTAAGGTATTGATTAATGTCTCTCGTGCTTATTTATTCATTTTAAAACACACAGTTTGAATACAAAGTTTTAATAAGACAAAAAAATATATCACAACGGTAGTATTTGTTTTTATCGATATATATTGTATTTGTAGTTAATTGTATGTACGGCTTTTTTTGTTTCCCTCCGTCCATATCATCCTAACGTCACAGCTCTTAGACCATTGTTCCCCCAATTAGTGACTCCATGCCGTGGCCATTAACTCTAACACTGGCCGGTCGTTGACCCGCACGCATTGTGCCCGACACGACTGACCCGCTGCTTCACATAGTACGCCCACGCGCGGTTCCCGCAAACATTTTCCTGTCGCGAAATTGGTTATTCTGCTCTTGACCGACTAGCAAAGTAACAGCTATAACCGGAACAGATGACTATTTCGGTTGGAAAACGTCGATGTGTAAACGCTACTGTGTTCCGGTTGGAAGTTTTCTTATTATAAAAGACGACAAAAAGCCCCGCTGAGTTTCTTTCGCCGGATCTTCTAAGGTCAGAGGCATTACTTTCGAGCCGCTGTTAGCGTTTTGACAATCAATAAGTGAGTGTATCACTCCTATGTTGAATGATGATCTATGAATTTACAGGACACTGTAGCTAATAAATGGATACGGCGTATTTGTGACGTCTTAAGTCTTGTTTTCTACATGAAAGGTTGCTTCGCTTACCATCGTGTAAACGCACTGCTTGTCTCGACTTAAAAATTATATAAATTACATTACGGGGTGACATAACGTTTTCTCTTTAAATCGGAATTATGGCCTCTTAAGCTACAACGCCTTTGGACAGACCGTAACCCGAGTCCATCAGTGTTCTTGCATTACTTTTAATTTTTCTAATTGTCCATCTGTAATATTACCATTGCACATGTCGCGACTCCTATGTGGTCTTAACGTCAGGCTTAATTTGTGGTTATCTGCATGCCATGTTGTGGCTAGATATTCCTTTGTTTTTGTCAACGGCTACCCGCTGTTGATAACACGACTTGCTCGTATCAAATTCATGTAATGTTTTCGAACTGCAAAATTGTTTTTTGCTAAGATCACACGTGTCACAAGTCTGCTGTTCATGCTTGTGACACATTGTTTCGCGCAGCATCACTGCAGTTTTTTGTTGATTGACTCGGCGATTTACAACCGTTCGCGCGTTACACTTGTGTGATGTATAATATATCCGATGTGCAATTTGGTTAAATAAGGCTCAGAATAGATGTAATAGTAACCCATGGCAACCAACTGGGTCTTATTGATCAATTGTCACAAAGATGCCAATATCGCTATATAACAATCGGCTGATATAGACACGATAAGTTCATTGCTACATTGTTATTATGGCTAACCTTGCTCGTCTATTCCGAATTATAAATAGCTGAACTATAGGAATTTCTTTCTTACGTCTTTCTTATATCTGTAATGGTCTCAGATTATAAACAGCGTGACGTAAAACGTCGTTGGTGGCAGGATGACGAGTTATGTCACGTTATGTCACTCTGGTGTGTTGACTGTTGGTTTTCGTCTAATGCATCCGTGTCAGATGACGCGGAAGTGTTTCAGCGTTATGTGTTGCCTGTTCCTTGTCGAAAATGGCTTCCTCGTGTCCCGAACTACGCTCAAGTTATGAAATATATGTAAACAAAGTGTAACGTCAATTCTTTTGACGCAAAAGGGTTGCCGTTTTTACTGGTTTACTTTTAGTGACTGCTCGTGCAATAAAACGCAAGTTTAGTTTTCCTTTGTGATTTAGCTCAGTTTTAAAAATATAAATACGTATTATTGTTCAAATTACTTGTCTTGGTGGTGAACAGTATTTATTAGAATATAACAGTTGTTTTTAAATATAATAATATGTTAAAAGTTTTGAAATTTCGTTTCGCGATATACTGCTTACAAGATAGACACCATGTGAAACACTTTGTTATCTCAAATTACACTTTATGACGGTAAAAGTACTCAAACAAACTTTACACTTTCATATTGCAACTAAGTAACAACACCACATACCGACATGTTTACTCAAATAGTCGGCGGCTTTGATAGCGTAGCGAATGCCATGAAACCTCATAAAAATTTATAACGTAAACAGCCAGTAAAACGACACATTTCCCCGATATCTGTATGCCGCTAAGCGTAGATAGAGCTTTCCAGTTAAATTTAAATATAAATAAAACGTCGCCTACGGGAATGGGTGTACGTGAACGGTGTATAAATTTTTTTTGAGTTTAAACTGTCATTTCGTATAGACCAGTATTGTGTAGGACGCTCGTACGTAGCAAACATAGCTTTTTATAATAATACTGTGTGCATGTTTCGTAGTTTTATTTAAATAATTAAAAAGCATAACCTGTACAATCTTTTGTACATACGTGCAATTAGCGCTCCGTACAATTTTAACGTTGTCCGTGACATGTTATGTTTACTGTTATAACTGAGTGATAGAGAAGTAGTCTAAGTTACAAATTCGGGTAGAACTCAGGGCAAATTCGAAAACTCTTTGGTATAGCACCGAGCACGAGCAATATGCTATCATTAATCATTAGTAGATAGATATAATTCTAAATAAGCTTCAATTTTCCACCCTCTTATTTAATAATGTTTAGAAAATTCTTGGCCACCCGACATCTATGTGTCATCAATAATCGTTGCAATGAATGAAGGAATAACGTGACTTCTTTAACGTAGAGTCGATTTTTAATCAACAAGAGTGACTAATATTCCATCATGGAGACAATAGCAAGGGGTTAAAAAGGTTTTTGTGCACCCGTATTAATGCAATTACGTATACAGGGAAAGTTATTAAATAGACTTTATTTCCATGGGGATTGACTTGGGGTTGATGGTGAACTTTGAGGGTTGCATCCCATTAGTTAAGAAGTTTTTGTAGGTCTTCCGAAAGGGTGAAAATTTTGTACTAACATCTTGTAGGAAGTCGCAAGAAATTTATTAAAAGCTAACACTTAATGAAGTTTACCGCTTTAATACAATTTGTTCTTTTTTTATATAAAATGAAACCGTTTTTTACTATATAACAAATAATCAATAATCTAAACTTTTGTGCTCCTTTTTCTCAATAAGGTGTTAACAGACAATAAATTAGTATTATTACTGTTTTTATTAATATGTTAGTCCTATAGTGTGAATGACTTTTAACAGTATTCAGAAGGTCTTTGAACCCCGTCTCGTAATTACTAGAGTCGTAAAGTGAAGGAACGCAACAATTAAGTATAGAGGGTATTAAGAAAACTTTACCTTGCCTTTTTTACGACCAATATCCGTAATATCAGTTATTGAGGTGAAACATGTAAACACGATAATTATCGTAAACTCGTCTAACTGTTACTACTAGAGTATGTTCTGGTCTTATTCATAACCGGTCCCTTTAATCCTAACTTTATAGCTTACGCTAAATATCTGAAGTATTAATATTGTCTTGGCAAAAAAATGTAATGTATGAGGACTTTACTGTGGTCAGCATCAAACTTTATGGTTTTATTTTTATTAGGTTTTATCAAGCGCTTGATACTTTTTGTAACGGAACTAACATATATATTTAAATAACGTTCTATATAGGTGATTCTGTATTTCGTTTAAAGTTATGATAAGTTTACTTATGCCTCTCGTGTTAAGCGTTCGTTGCAATTTGAAAAGCAGTTTCGCACTTTTAACAGATCATTTAAAAGACTTCACTTCTACGGTTTTATATTTTTATATGCTTATTTGTATGTAACTTATTGTAAAGATCACATGCTTAGCCAGACTGAGTAATTTTATGACACAGAATCGAACTGCTGTCAAGTAATTTGTTGGTGCATTTGTTCTCTGAATCCTTTCATCGTCTTGATAAGAATTGTGCCGCGTACAAGCGTGCATTGTTGTGATACATGCGTTTGCTTATCTAATCGTACATGTGCATTAAAACGTTATCTTATCTGATAATTTAGTTTTGTTTGGTTGATATCGCATTGTCTATGGACGTTGGTTTATTACAATGGTATCGTATTTAGCGTATCGTGTTTGTGTAATGTAAGAGTATCTAAGATGCGCTTAATTATGCCTGTCTCTAATATATAACGTAATGCTACTGTTTCAACGTGTTCTACTTGATTGTATGTATATATATTTTCATTTGCAAGTGGTCACCGACGCGCTACCTACCGTGTGACATAGGATGTTACGTCTCGTTTACCTAGTAAATACGCCGGTTACGGTGCTCTTCAGACCGGAACACAGTAGTGTTTTCACACTACTGCTTTGCGGCAGTAATAGGCACCATGGTGGTAACATCCCAGACGGCCTCCTGTAAAAAGAGATGGCGGGGAGGGGGGCCATCTTTAAATGGACGATTAAAATAGTTTTTATAATAATGACGTATTATAATTAGGAACATAAAAAAGAATATTACGTAATTTACAGTGACAGAGAAGGTTACAGTGTTAGTTTTATTTGTTATATTACGAGTAATTTTGTAAACAGATTTGAGAAGTAGTTTATTTAGTTGGTTAAATATATTTGACAGTTTTATACATTTAGAATGACGTTTACTTTTGCGAAAACACAATCGTTTTTTATCAATTTGTTTTAGCTTTATTGACATTCTCAAATATTAATCGACGAGTGTTAACCATCATCGATATATAGATTTTAAACACTTTTTTATTTTTATTTTTGTCCTTTTTCTTTATCTCTTAGTTATTTCATACAAAAACTTCGATGCAATACCAGACACATTATTATTTCCTTTAACAAAGTTATTCTGTGTCACATTTAAGATAATCACACGTTACGTAATGAAAGCCAAATAAATGAAAAGTATTCCGCGACAAAATTCTTTAAAAGTAAAATAAACAATACAAGGAAATGAGAACTAAATAAAACAAATAAATAAACTTTCGTAACCATTACAATTTATGTGTATTGAAGCTGGAAAATGTACTTTATATTTAATTTATTCTTAAGAGGAATGGAACCCGCAACCTTAGCTTTAAAAATCAAGGTCGCTGACCACTACGCAACTAGGGTCGTCGACATACAACATCCAGAGCTTTTGTTAGGTCCAAAGTGGACTGACGTCGACCGCCCGGGGTCGTTGCACACTGGATGGTGCCAACATTACACCGGTCTAGACTAGAACTGGCACCGATAGCTGGAAATTGTTATGGACCCGGCACATTTATACCTTCAAGCTCGTACGGGTCTTCTTCGCTGGAATTTCTTTATGTATTTCGCTATCCCTTTATTATTTTCGAAGTTTTTGATTTTTACGTCTCTTTTGTGCTTTGAGGTATATAGTTCTTTAATAGTCATTGCTTTGCTGAGGGCATTGTCACAATTTTTGTATCTTTTCGTTTGAATAAAATGAATAACTGTTTTCGGGACGATAACCCAGCACCATCTAGTGTCCTGATAAGCAACTCTTGTAGGCTCTATGACAACTAGACGGCTAAAAATTAATAAATTTACTATTATTTAATATTATATTGTTGCTGACGCCTAGTCACGTCGAAAATACTTTTTTCATCAAACATTATTGTTTGATGCATTGGAATTGAACCCACACCCTCTGGTGGAACAGTCAGGGTCATTAAACGTTCAGTTTCCGTTTTCATCATCGGATTTATTATCACTTATAACCAAAATATGTGTTTTCATTTATGTTTATTATTGAGTACAACATCCAATAATATTGCGATTTTATTACGTTAATTATGTTTCCGGTAGTTCTGCCAACTAATAATAAGATCAACGAATAAATATCCATAAATATGAATGCGATAATGTTTTTCGAATGGCAATTGGATTTGACGTCATATTTTGGCAGACGTGATTTATACAGATCTAATTTAGATGTTTCGTCGTATATAACTCTTCATATAGGTATGATAGAAATTGTTGAAATTTCAATATTATTTAAGAAAAAAAAACTCCTGCGTTATTTGTATATTTTGTAAAAGGTGTAATTGTAGTGCCATACCATAGATAGTATTTAGGGATAATATACTAAAAGAACAAACACGAATAGCTCTGAAATATTATATACTATTTTCTTTGTTATCGTTTATTGTTTCTTTCATCTTAAGTTGCTTTCAAAAGGAGATGGCTGTAAAGCTTTTGAATTATCAAATAGTGAAACAAGCTTTGAATATTTTCAAAGCATTATTTTTGCTATTTAGTGTTTTATGTTAGGCACTGTACTCTTACAAAATTATCGCAGAATTCAATATGAAAAAATATTCACATTTAAAATTATAAACAGACACGTCAACGGAGCATCTCCGTTGTTCAATCACTAATACAAGTCATATAACATTTTCCGCTTGAGATATCATCGACGATAAAAAACATCAAGCGTTCAACCAATAGCTAGTTTAGTTTTTTTTGCGATGAATTCGTGATTTTTTTTTCTATTAATGTATACACATCCTTGGTATTAATGTCTTTTTTTATTTCATTGTTGCAGGTAATCGAACTTGAGTCTATTTTTTTACTGCGCCGCTGCCGTTTTTTGATGACGCTTTTCTAGGTAAGGTATTATTGCAATCGGTATTGTGTTATTATTGATCCAATGATGGCGGTTATTTTTTTATTATCTGGTAGGTGCGTTTTTTACTCTTAGCCCAGTATGTTCACTTTACTGTCTGGTCAACGTGTTTTTTGTAAATGTTAACATATATAGAGTATGGATTGCTGTTAATTGAAGGTAGGTTTTACATTTATTAGAGACCGATTTTTAATTATCGTGGCTTGTGTCGTAAAACATTAGAAGGGTAGTGTAATTACTTGGAAAAAGTGACATGCCATCCTGCCTCTCGCGCTTGCATTTCTTAATCGTTCGAAATCCCTTTATTCTTTCCGAAGCTTTTGTTATGCGTTTTAAAAAACGATCGTACATTTTGCATAATTTCTTTGTTATCAATAGTTGTGTGGTGAATTTTAGACACTTAGTTTTTGTCTTGGATGTGCATATACATATAAGGCATATATTATATAAGGTGTGTCTTATAAATTTAAGTTCACTAAAGGAGCACATACCTAAAAGTAATATTTCACCTTAACTTAACTTATTACGTCAGCACTTAGCTGCGGCCTCCATGACCTGCGAAAGCTAAACTTGGTCTTTTAATTTTTCATATATTTCATTTTTTTAAACAGTTTTTTACAAACATAATTTATATTCATGAAAATTGCTTATTTCTGTGACGAATTTGCATGAGAAGTCACTCTTCGATGTAACTTACTATATTTGTAATTTATTTACGTCATAGCATTGAAAAGGGATGGTATTCAAATTATATTTTTAATATGCTTCGTAATTTCAAAAGTTAGTTGTAATAGTCACGTAGTCTTTTTATTTGTAACAACATTGCGTACACTTATAATATAATTTAAGTATTAACTTAAAATTTATTTCTCAAATAAAACACATGAAATGTGTATGAATATATAGTTTTGCATTTTTAATTGTTAGTGCATAGTAGAAAAAATGTTAAAGGTCTAGACATTTTATACCATTAATCTAGTTTGGCCTTATTTTATTTTTAATTTTCAGCTAGAGGCTGAAAATCTCCTTTCCTTTTTAAGTCCAGCAAAGTGTTCACGTAAACTAATGCTGCCGTGCGCTTCTGGCATCAGTCGCAGGTGGGGCCACTTTGGGCAAATTTTAAGCACTTTAATAAGCGCAGTCTTTCGTAAATGCATAGGGGTATTTTATTCATGTTATCTGCTTTAATATAGTTTGAAGTAAATCAACCAGATAAGCGTAACATTTATCACGAACGAGATTCGGTGTTAAGATAGTAACAATTATTGTATTGTAGGTTGGAGGTTAACCGCTGTTTTTTGTCGATTCTCCTTTAAATTTGATTGTTGATTCAGACAAGACTAGTATGGTTGCTGGATATAGCTTTTACTGTTAGCCTTAATTTAATAAACTAATATAAATTTTTGGAGACTATTTAATACATGATTCGCGTAGCCTAGCCTATGTAGCGTAGCCTTAACTATGTTTTTTTGTTTTATAAATTAATTATAATAATGCAATTTTATCGAGAATATATGATAATAATAAGTCAGTACCAGGTTTATGTTAACCATATTAATTATACATACATCATAAGCTAAATATAGTACAAATAATCAATTGATAGCATACAAGTAAACCGTAAAAGGAGAGTGATCTCGCCTATAAATCATCACTCATATATTGCGAGTAAACATGTTTTTTTTTCTTATTTTACCAGTGATTCATGTCAATCAATAAATTATTTCCTGTTTGGCTTGACTACATGTTTTCCATTGCTAATGTGCGCCTAGCATATATGCATTTTATAAGTTTCTATTCTCGGAACCGACTTGCTCTCGACGACAGCATTTATTGCTGTTTTTAATTCACCTTCGCGTGTCAGCTGTCAGTGGTCGGTGAAATCAATGTTGATTGAAAACCCATGAGAAATCATCATCTTGATACTTAGATTCACTATTGATTTGCTAAAAGTTGTTACCTGTATAACCAAATTTAAGTCCAGAATGATCTGTAGTTTTTAGTGAGCTGTAGATACATTAAAATGCAATCACGACGTTTCTGTTACTATTTTCAGTTATTCTTTCTGACGTCGTGGAATTATAACAAATTTTAAAAGAAAACGATGTTCTGGAACATCGAATACAGAAGAATCTTTAAAAATCAAAACTCAAATATAGAAATTTCATGCAAGAAGCTGGTCGTGACTTATCTAACAATCGATTGTTAGAATCAGTAATTTTTATTGATCGATTATATTTTCGCAAGTGCTCCATCTAGTTCATTATATTTTATCGTATTATCAATTACTCACGAGATCTCCACCCAGCGTTAGTATGGGCTGTACTTACATCAGATAAAAACACAGAAATATTTAACTTGCCGGTAGTACGCGCTATCTCAAAGGAGACTCAAGTGAGTGAGATGTCAAACGGGAACCGTCCGAAGGGCTCCCGCTTCTGCTGCCTATAGAGTTCGGGTCCACTTTAGGAAAAACTAGCGATATTAAGATATACATCGCATTGAAACTTGCTGACTGGTTGCCATGTTTGAAACAGAGCGTATGCGTGCTCTTAACATAAAAAGACCCCTAATAGATACGTTGTCACCTGTTTTATAACAGCTTACTCAGATTGCTTTTACTATGTTCAAAAAGATACATGTATTTGGTCAATACCTGAGCAAGAGATAATATAGAATTAATGTAACAATCCATAGCACAGCAACGAAGTGGGCGTGGGACGTATGGAGTTATTCTTACTAGTAGATTGTCGTTTAGCGATTGACATCTTTGTGACTATACAAGACTATCCATAAGTGGAGGTTACATGGTATACATCAAGTATTTTCTTGCTTGCTGTAAAGTTAGTAATAAATGTCGTCACGCTTAATATAACTAAGATTAATTGGCTTAGTTATTTCAAAATCGACAAAAGACACGTTACGACCACGACTCTTTTACGTTTCTAATGGCTTTCATTGATACTAACACTTTCTATTCGGCTTAGATTTGACTTATTACTATATAGTTTAAAATAAACTCCTAATCCTTTGTAAACTCGAAAACCCTCCGCTCGTAACTTGGGTCGCAGTTTAAAGCAGCGGCGTCGGCGATCGATAAGCCGCGATCGGCGACCGAGAATAGCCACCTACAAGCCCATGCCGACGCCCCGACACTCAAAGCCTTCCCGCGTCCGATACAGGCTTAGCACGATCTTTGAGAGGGCTCCCTGGGGCGGGCGATATCTTCAATCTTAACTAGCTTAGCTTCCTTGGTCGTATAAACCGCTTGTTACTTAAAGTAATCAAGGTACGTTAAATATTTAACGTTACATAGTTACAAAAGTTTATTTAGTTTTATCTGTGCTTTTCGCTGACTATAATACGACATACAAATTAAGATAAAGCAAGCTTATTATAACAGCTTTACCTTTGTGAATGAAGAAGCCATGAAAATATCGCGGAATTTATGGAGAGCAATATGATTTTGATTTTTGATACTGGATAGTGATACTTGATATAGCTTTTACTATCAGCCGTAATGTAATAAACTAATGTGAATTTTAGGTGACTAATAATACATAATTTCCTTGTAGCGACCTTAACTATGCTTTTTTTTTGTTCTTATTAAGCGAATATCGCGGAATTTATGGAAAGCAATATGATTTATTTTGTAACTTAAGTGACGGTTACCATTCAAACGAATAGACCTAATACTCTATGCATATTTGTGAAACTTAATTGATTGTGTCAGCCAAACAATTATTATATATTTTAACAGTTCAGTAAAGAATGCTACTGTATCTTGTTGTTGACAAAAAATGTGTATCCGATCAGCCTTTTTATTTTATTTTTTCTCTATTCTTAAGTAGTCTTTATAAGACCTTCAAATACGTCTCTGATAAGTTGCTGTTTAATAAACACTATTGGAGGCGAGGTAGTTTCGATAAAATGGTTTTGCATATAATGAACTTTAATGATTCATGTTCGTGTGTTTTATTACTTGGTAACTGTCTGTCATATCTTATAATATGTCATAGCAATTGACATTTGATCAAACGTTTAATGGCTGCAATGACCTTGTACTCTTTTGTCTAATAGATCTCTATTGCCTCGCTGGTACGTTATCGTTTATATTAAGAACTACGTCATATTGAGAAGTGACGTCACGACTTTTAAGTTTCTTTATTTGTTAGATCAAACGTAGTAGACATTCAACTACAGAGAGATAAAAGCTTCAAGATTGAAACTACTAGATAAAGCGTGGTTCGAACACGTTTTGTTGTATCAGTTACACAATTTTCATTACATGATTTGCTGAATTTTTTGATAAATTAAATGCATTATGTATCATATTAGAACGGTTTTTAATTATAATTATTCCTTAATACTATGCTATTTTTATGCGTTATAAATAAGAATTGGTTTTTGCGGATTACCGCGTTCTTTTCATCTCGCTTTCCCGACGTTGAATGTCATGGGACAAACTGATTATACATTCGCTAACAAAAAATTGCATGTAATTATTTCTTTAATTTATATAAAATAATGGATTTGATAAAATATTGCATATTATGCAAGATATCTCTAGACAAATCCATTTTGCCTGTAATGCACAAATGTCGGAGCCGTGTCGCTTTTCGTTCGGTATAAAATGCCGTAGGGAGTTTATTTCGGTCTTGATAGCATTTGTTCCGCTCCCCGGTCGGCCCTTTGTTAGGGCAAGTCACAGTTGGTGATACCCGTATTTCCTTTTGTTTTGTCTAAATCAACCGCGTCTCGTAGACGGAGAAAGACTAACGACACCGCACTATAACAGATTCTTTAAACATTGGAAGGACAGGTATTAATCGAGAAAAGGTGATATTTTTCAATAAATAAAATATATCATTTTTATTTTACAAAAAAATGTGTTATTACATATTTTATAATTCATTCTTAAAATTGTGATGTCAAGTTTTTTATAGTGAAAAACGTTATACGAACGTTGTAGGAACCGAGACAGTTTTAACGTTATCTTAAATAGTCATGATAATAGGTAAGTTCAAACTATTATATTTTAATTCATATGTTACTGTTAGGAAAGGTTATATTTTTAGTCTCGGGCGCTGTTATATGTGTTTAATATTAAAAATTAGAGCAAAGAAAACATGTTATAAAAACGATATGACTTGAAAGTAAACAGGTTTGCTTATTTTTACTGTTTAACATGCCTATATCGTCTTCATTTAAAATCCTAAACTGTCGTTTTAATTCAAACACTTCCTTGTGAACTACCTTATTCATAATTTTCAGCATTTTTCCTACTGGAGCGTTCACAACGTTCAGTGTCGCTTTCAAAGGGCATTTACTAAACGCACTCACCGCAACCGGCTCTGCGATTATCGTAGTACTAAAGTTTCAGTAGCGCACTTTCACGCGATCGCTCCTTTGCTACAAAGTAAGCGTACAACGAGCCCTCTAGTACTTTTTTTTTATGAGGCTTCACCCTATTTTTTGGATCGTATTGCTTTTGTAGGTTTTTTTTTGGGTGTATCTTTTTGGTAATTTTCGAATTTTTGTATGGATTGTTGTAAAAATTTGCACTTTTTCTTTTGTATGGTAAATAACCATAAACAGTGAAATAAGAAGATGCTTGATAACCTTTCTTTCGCGGAATTATGTAATTGCGTTGATAATACAGTAATTTTTAACGATGTACTATTTTGATTATATTCACACAATATCACCAACATGTTCCTTCGACGTCTCCTTTAGGTTTAATATTATGGTAATAATTGGTCCAAGTATTGATAACGGTTAATACCAAGTATTAATCGAATTGAGAGGGCGAGTTGGATATACGGTTGTTATTTCGCATTTACGATATAATTGCAACATAAAATTTTGTGCTATTCCTACATCTAATGCTTTCCACCAAGCGTTACGTCGTTTCCCCTCTAACATCGCAAGTAGCCGGATCGATTTATTTAAGTCGACTGCGAGCAGGCAACCCGCCAGCCTGAATTCGGACGCAAGGTCGCAGATTCGATAGGAAATTTACGTTTGCCGCTAGGAATTAGATGCAATTTATTGCTAGCAATGCCGAGATACAGGCAATGGCGAATGCGTCCGAACATAAAATATGATGCGATCTGGAGATTTATCCTATGTTTATTTCCGACGCCGCTAACCGGCCGCGGAATTTTCCCAGGCTCATTTCGCACTGAGCTAGCCGTGCCTAGGCTGTTATTTGGGTATTTATAGAGTAAGAATACAAATAGTCTTAGCGGTAGTATGTTCCCTGTTAACCGACTGGGAAGGTGTAATCGTTGAGCCTATTTCTGTCGCAAAGGAGCATTTAGTACTACTATATTCCGGATTGTAGGTCATTAAAATATAGAGTAATCAATGAGTAATTGAGATGAAATATCACATGTCTCTAATAAGCACATTTATGTTAACCTCCACTATAAGTCATATGTAGCATTTATATTCCTAGGATTTACATGTAAAAGTCGGTCCACCCACCAAACCGCATTGGACCAACGTGGTGGGATACGGTCCAAAACCCCCTTATGGATACGGGTGTATTAGGCGAGGCCGTGGATGTCCAACAGTGGATTATCACCGGCTGTTGATGATGAATTATTTTCTACTTACTCCAATCTTACCAATAAAGTAAATCTGATATTTATTTTAACATAATTTTGTTTACATTAACTATTCTTTTCTTCCGACTCTACTCCGGATTCCACATTGGATATGCTCTAGATACTTTGTAACGGTTAGGTGCTATGCAACTCAATGCTTTTGTGCAACAAACGATAAAATAAATTTGCGTCGATAAATTTCTCATTCATTGACACCCTCGCTAGATAGCAATCCGAATAACAGGTTTTTAAAATGTGGCTACGCTTACTGCAACGTGGAATTTTATGACTTAATCTACAGTGATAAATATAACATTAAAAGTAAAAAGGACATTGTGTGTCCCGGTTATGTTTTGTATGTGTGTTTGAGTAGATAAGATCACTACATAGTATAAAACAGTCGCTTTTTCTGTCCCTATATCCCTGTGTATGCTTAAATCTTTTAAAGTACGCAACGGATTTTTAAGCAGTTTTTTTAATAGATAGTGATTGAAGAGGAAGGTTTATATGTATAGCACATGCTTAATATAGTAGGTGCATTTATTATCAGCATTCGAGCGAAGCAGGAGCGGGTCGCTAGTATTTAATATTCATATACACAAAAAGAGCTACCACTTTTCACAATCTTTTCTAGTGATGGGAATCGAACCCGCATCCTTAATAAGTCATAGTCAGAAACCAATCGCTCGTCAATCTCTTTCATTCTTCTTACGCACTAGGCTTCGGTATTAAAACGTTAAAAGTAAATATATCGATCTCATATACATGATTATCACAATATAATTTCAAATCGCCGAAAACACGTTCATTCACACGGTGTTCACGGCGCGAACTGAGAATAATAAGGAAATAAATTGAGGATGTTAAGAATGGATTGTATTATCGACACATTTTTAAGGTGTATACATATAGATATATTGATGTAAAATTGTACATTATTAGCTATCGTTGTAGTATGAATGTTTAAAAAAAATGTTTAATTTGCATTTTATTTAAATTGTACGTTTAAATTTTCTTGGATACTAATTATTTACATTGAACGTTCATGTCTTGGTTGGTAGAGGATTTATTTATTTAGTACGGTAATTTATTGAACATTTACCAAGCGATAAATATACATAAGTAATATCTAGAACTTTTATTTTTTGAAATAAAAAATGCGTTGAGGTTAGGATGACAGTCCTAGCTTTGATAATTATTTCTTGTAAAAACAGTTATGTCTTTTTAATTGAGGTTTTACGCCTTTTTACGGTATCTAGAAAAGGAAAAAAAGAATCCAAATGTTTATCAAATTAATTTCGATAGAAACATTTTCTGCGTCTGTAGTGTCCTTTTATTTCGTCCGACCGTTCGTTCTGTGGATTGCGCATTTACGCGTTATAAATAGTTAGTGTGGAAACAAAATGTTTGCGAAGTGTTAGCTGTTGATTCGTTTGTAGCAAAAGCTAAGTAGAAGCAAATGTGCTAATCTGAAAATTAAACAACGAAATTGAACTCAATTGAGAGACGTGAACAGAAAAAATGGCAATATAGTTAAATGTACATACTAAGTATCACATTTCATTCTAGGAAGGGAACCTTTACTATGATTTAATGTTAGATAATGTCCTTGTTTAGGTAGCATCTTAGCTTTCTTTATTTCTTTCTGTAGTAATTTGAATTTAAATTATTCTCAAGGAGTTAGATGAACAATAATGAGACTAACATGGATATGATGTACTGGTTATATTATATAAATATCGGAATAACATTAAAAAATTTACTACCTGCGTACCTCACTACGGAGTTTTATGGGACGCCATTGCGAAAGAATTAAATAAATAGTAATCACCGGTGAAAAGGACGCTCGGTGTCATAAATGTTAAACATTTCCTTTTAAATCGTTTAATTCTTAATACCTTGGTGTATTTAATTTTTAATATAACGCAAAAGACCGGAACTCGAGGGATTCGGTGTTGTGTGTTCGCTGGGAGAGTGTTTATTTTGGTCTTTCCGGTACAATATTGACCGTCAAAGCTGTTCTTATAGTCTGTCCCTGTGTTTATTCAAGTAATTAAAGTTAAAATTTTTATGTTAAGACCGTGTTGTGCCTTTTAGTAACATTTTAATGAAATTTTATACATTCCTTACTAATTACTTAATTTTTTAAGTCAATGACAATATATTGTGTAATGTTTTTTTTCCGGTGATTAAGTATTTTAATCAGAAATTATTATATGCCTTGTATAAAAATAATCCTTTAACGGATATTTAAAATATATTTGTGATAATATTCCAATGTTGTTTTGATACGATTGTGTGATAATTTATTTCAATTACTATTTATCTACAAATCCGTATTATACAATGAATAATAAATGAATTCCAATAAATTAAGTTCAAAATGTATCATATTCAAAATACATACAGATTGAAATGACTGAATAAAATCAATAAATTATTGAAAGTTGCATTATAAATAATGTTGTTTTTGCCGGTGTTGCTATTGGTCGTCAATTTTTACGTTTTTTTAATTTACATATTGTACGTATTATGTAGATTACTTAATAATAAGTCATATTAAGATTCGTTCGATTTTATTCACAATAGAATCTCTAATAATTGGTAATGGTAATTAACTGCAACGTCATATTTTATCGTTGCGTTGTAATTACGATTGCTGTTGTATTTTTTTCTCTTAACCCTTAATGTCATCGTGTCATGAAAGTTTGGCTCGCTACCGTGTCTGGTTTAATTAAAATCGATATCGGCCCGCCAAACCCCGGGATCGAACTCCGTCCCCGTCATGCGTAACCCCATTTAGGGTGGTCCTGAACGAGGGTGTGACCAGTGTTTTAGGGCACCGATGCTGACGGCTGGAGGGGAAACTATTGATTCGAGGCACTTGTAAACTTCAAAGCTTTCAGAGCCACTGCAGCGTAAGGACTAAGTATGAGCTAATTATAGTTTATTTTTTGTTTCCTTACCCTTTGTGTGTTGCTAATGGGTTTCTGTTTCCGGTTGTTAGTAATTGTTTTGATGTAAAGGTATATTTTCAACAATTTTTATATTTAATTCAATTTCTTACTTTGCCTAACAATAATCAACTCAGCCAAAAAAATGCTGTGTATTGAGTACGTTATGCTATAATTTTTTCTCTTACTTTAGGATTATTTTGAAATTTCAATTTAAATACACAGCAAATCTCATATAGATGTTATTAAACTATGGTTGCCTGAGTTATTCATCCGCAAACATTTTTTTTGTCATAAATATGTATTAAGATAAATTATCACATCTTAGTATTTAGTTGCGTACGATATTAACGATGTTGAATTGATTCGGATCGTTTGGAGCATTTAAGAGCACAGGACAGATGTCTCGTAAGTACACGATAAATCAAATGAAAGAAGCTCTTATGTTTCATTTTTAAATAAAATATAAACACGCGTACGGCTATCAGAACAAGCCGATCTTTACCAACACACCTTATCTCCAAACCGATCTAATTTTTCCCGCGCAGCCAACGACCTCTATCGCTCGCAACTCCACGAAACTCCATCTTGCCCCAATCTAACTTCACGACTCCGCGGGTCCAGTACGAAACATTCTGTCCCGCCCACACTCGCACCCAACCCTATCGTAGTGTTTGCTCTCACTTGGAGGCTTACTGCCAGTATGCATTTATAGTCTAGTCAATTTACAAAGTGACCCGTTGCATTAAAGTGGTGTCTCCTCTGTCAGTGTCATTACGATGTCAATCACTAAATGACATTCGATTTAAGTACGATGTCGCTTCGCTACTTAGTTCACATTTATTCTGCATTAGATTTGGTTACACTATAGTGTTTTGGTGTCTTTATGTCTAAGTTAAATTACATATTGTTAGTATTTACAGTCTAACGCTGTGTTTTTATTGATATAATGTATGACTTATCGTCAGACAATACCCATGCCATCATGTATCGACTTATTTAATAAATAGAAACAACGAACAATTGTTCCGGTAAGTTTGTTCGTTGATAAAAGGTGAATTCGGTAGCGGTCGAGATTTGGTTTTGTTGTGCCATAGCATAATAAGATCTAGACTCTATATAAACAAAGCTGTCTATAGCAACTAATAACGTTTGTACCTTTGGATTGACGATCTCAGTGAATCTATTAATAAGAAGCATCATATCATTAACACCATCAGCCTGTGCCAGTCCACTGCTGGACAGGCCTCTCCTAATACTCGCCACCACTTCCGACCTTCGGCTATTCTCACCATAAGAGTGCTTAACCTATAATAATGCTTGGTTGCAATGGTTCCATCGTATTTGTCTATGGAATAATAAATAGGAGACTATTTGACAAATGACTATGAAAGTTCTTTTGCGCACGATATATCTATTTTCGATGTCAATTATATGCGTTTATAGTCCTCAGCCGATTGACCTTTACCGATGCCACTCGTGGCGTATAAAAATAGACAGCTTTTTCGTTGTACGTCTCCCTGAGCCATTGAAACCTGTCTCGTCTTCCAGGATTTAGTGTCTTTTTTTTCATCTCTGCAGTCGATATATGTGGCATCGTCGGGTATAACGCGGCCGGTTTTAGAATGCATTCAGTCTTATGATTATATGTTCTGAACTGAAAAATCTTACTTGACACCTTATAATGTGCTGGTGAATTTAGTATTAATACCTAACTGTCCTTTATTATAATTGCAAAATGTAAAAAATGTCGTGCTTTCGTTACACTTAAAATTAAAAAGAAGACATCAAGGTTTAAGCCATCAGCGTAATAGCAGTACGTTATGGTTAAAAAAATTAAAATTTGCTACACTTTTGTAAAAGCGAGTTCTTTAATACATTTAACTATAATATTTAATGTATCTAAAGTAATGGAACGGCTCTGGCTCCCCCATCGTCCACTTTCTAAATATATATATTTTAAAAGTCATTATGCTCTTACAATTCGCCGCGTTCCATAATGTTTTTGTTAAATTCATAGTCTTTTATGTTAACTTCTGTGAAAGTTACTTTCACTCGCTGAATTAGTGCGTGTGTTCACTTTATTTAACTGAAACTGTAGTTACGAATTAAGTGTAGACTTTCCTTGAAATGTCATTGTCAATAATCACATATTTAATTTTTATTTTTGGGCCTTGTAGATTTCAGTAACAGAAGGCTAATAGAATATTCTTGCCGCAAAGCAGTGATGTGCTAACTTATCACACTGATAAGTTTCCGCTTTTTAGGGCAGCGATGGCAAGCGTAATTACTATGTAAAAGGACCTGGATTTTTAAGTGGCATACGTAACATCTAGTATTTATTTCAGAACAAGCGTATATCGTTAACTCACTGGTACTGTACTCCTGTCGATGCATTACGCAAAAATGATAAAATGAAGGAATACCGGTGGTAAGTCCCCTGTTTACAGGAGATCGTCTGGGTGGGTACCACCACGGTGCCTATTTCTGCCGCGAAGCAGTAGTATAAAAACACTACTGTGTTCCGGTTTTAAGGGCACCGTAGCCAGCGTATTTACTGGGTAAACGAGACTTAACAACCTATGTCTCACGTTAGGCAGCGCGTTGGTGATACCTGTATTGCCAATGTCTATGGGCGTCGGTGACCACTTATCATCAGGCGGCCTCGACTGTTCGTCTGCCTGCGTATGCAATAAAAAAAAGGAATTATGGTCATAGATAGAGACGGTGTTAGCTATTATGCTTAATCAATGCTCTTCATTTACCAAACACGCCGACGCAGAGTTCAACAACCCCCTAATGTAGCAGTCAGCAATTAAACTGATATTACATCGTCAAAACGGCAAATAAAAGCGGTATCGGCGGTTTTTAATTTGGCCAAAAACAATTAACGTCCAGTCTAATGACAACTTAAAATAGTGTCCGAATAGAGACCTACGCTTTTTCCTTTGCTTAATGAAAGAAGGCGTGTTTGTGAATTTATCCACGGTCGCATATTAGGCAGCCATAATCATATATTCGAGTTTTTCGGCTAATATGGCTGGTGTTAATGACCCCGTGTGTTGAATGGATATCGTAAAGATTTATATTTAGTTGAGACGAAGTAGTTATTTTTTTCGTCAAACATGGAAAAAAAATCTTAAATTTTTAACATAGAGCGGATGTTTTTTTTATAGACGAGCATTTTAATCTTTTAAATTTATAATTATCAATACCCATAAGTTTTTAAGTGCACCATCCGTATAAATTCAAGTTAAATATCAATTTTATAAAAACACCATCTACCAAGGAAAGATCCGAAGGAACAGAGGGACTAGGAAATGTTTATCTAGTACTTGTCTTCGCCGCCAGCTGGTGAACTCCACCGCTTCGAAGTGTTCGATTTTTTCTTACAAATGATTACACATATAGATTACGATGTTTTACTTAACCTTCGTAGAAAATCATCGCTTAAGCTTACAACTTTTATAAACAGTTCTATGCAAATCAGGATTTGAACACACGATGACGCGCATGGCCTCTAAAGCACTAAGCTATCACTGTTTTGAATCAAAGCATGAGTTTGTATATTATACTTTCGTCCGTATACTCGCTTCACCTTTAGCATTGCATTAGTCGTATATGCTTCAGCATAAACACCAAACGAGGCGCCCTCGTGACAAAATACACGTCAATGTGCTCCCATAACGAACAACGTGGCTGCATTAACCCGAGGCATTAGCCTACATTTGGCACCCGGTGACCCAGTATCCCCGCAAACGGCAAACATTCCCCGTATCTCCATTACCGGGGGCAAGACTCACTTTGAGACCTCTGACAATATTTGTTCCGTTTGCGTCCACACTGTCTTAATAACTACCTTTGATCCGAACGACTATATTTCGAGATACTGTGCGAAGGTAAAAATAATAAATCGGAGTTAAAATAGGTCAAAAATACATAAACTTTTTGTTGCTACGAAATTATTTGTAGGTACTAAGCACTATTTAGTAATATATGCACTTTTCTGTATATGTAAAAATCAATCGTTGTTCGTTAGTCTCCCTAAAACTTTAGAGCGGCTGAACCGATTTGGCCAATTTTAGTCTTGAATTATTTGTTGATGTCCAGGGAAGGTTTAAAAGGTAAATAAATATAAAAATTTTCGGAATTGAACAAAATAAGTGATATCTTTCTACCTACATATTTGTTCTCAAGAGGTGAAAAATAAATTTAATCTACCTTAACTGCAGTCATTACATTTACTACAGTTTTTAAGTATCCATCAGATTTTTTAACATGATAAATCATATTAAAAAGTATATATATTTTATACATCGATTGGTTTGTAGTACTGTGACTCTGCCGAGTCAACTCGTTAGTTAATAAAAGACGAGTAAGAAATATTTCCTTTAAATTGCGCTCTCATGCATGTTAGTGTAGGTTTACCTACTGTGAGGAATAAAGAGATAAATTTTTTCTCGCAAAAGAATATTGGAAAACTTTAGCATTTATTAACTCGAAACTAAGCATGATGCTCAGTTTGGATAAAATTAAATAATACCTATTCCATCTTTAACTAGTAACCAACGCTGTCTAATATGTGTGATTTGAAACAATAATCATATATAACTATGTTGTATGAATAACAAATTAGTTTTAACAATTGGCCTCTAGCAATAAATGGGTACATAATATTCTTGTTCGTATCTTCACACCATAAAATCTACTAATGCCAAGCATAAGGAAATAAACAGCAGCGTAAATACAACAAAAACTTAATTGCCGCCTCAAGTAGATTTCCTCTTTCTTTTTTCACGGTTCAAGGCTTCTTCGGTGTAAATATATACATAATACACATCAACATATACTTTCTTTTAACTGTACATATGATTTCTCATATAACTGTTAGCTAAATATTTAATCGCTCGCAACCGACGCGAAGCGAACGACCGGCGTGATTAAAAAACAAAATTGCCAGCCGTTCTTGGAAACCTGTTTTCTTTGTTCTCCTGTAGACAGTCTGGAGACCTCAATTAGTTTCTTCCTCATTATTCGATAAATGAATTATGGCGGTGTTCGAGTGAAGCTTATTAAAGATTTCGCGAGGCGGTGTCCGCTCGGAACTTAATCGGAGGAAAGTGTGCGACGGGAATTCAATTTGCATTCTTAAATATTTAATGTTTCCAACTTGGAAAATTTTAATCGAAATTCCGTTTACTGCAAGGCTGCTTAGTAATTTTGCGTTATGACAATATTTATGTAAAGACAATTACAAAGTCTAAGGCCTTGTAATCGTATGTATAAGAAATATGCTATGGTACTTATATAAGACGACTTTCTGTTACGACTTCACTAGCAATTTCAAGGAAATTCGATCGAATTAAGTTGACCTATACGTCCGATGTTCGTTAAAAAAAACCAAAACATTCGTGCCGTTCAGGGCCTTCAAATATCCTAATATCCTAGCTAAATTATGACATCTTAATCTTAATCTTAATCTGAATAAGGAAAATAATGCTATTTAATATGTTTAAAGAGTCTTCAATTTTGCTCCATTCAGTAAAAGTTTTATTTATAAGTTAGGGGAATCAAATACAATAATATATTTTTGAGTAAGGGTAACAATGCCTATATTTTCTATAATACGTTTCATCTGTGTAGTAATTCTTGACGTATAAATCGTCATGAAATATTTATTTTCGCAAAAATAAAAGATATTCAAGTCAGAAACGAGACAACAAAAGAGACTACACATTGAATAGGCAGTCCAGTCGAGACATCCGTCTGACCCTATCGGTTTCCTTCGCTTAATGAAAGAAGGCGTGTTTAGTAATTTATCCACGGTCATATTAGGCAGCCATAATCATATATTCGAGTTTTCGGCTAATATGGCTGGTGTTAATGACCCCGTGTGTTGAATGGATTTCGGAAAGATTTATATTTAGTTGAGACGAAGTAGTTAATTTTTTCGTCAAACATGGAAAAAAAAATCTTAATTTTTTAACATAGAGCGGATGTTTTTTTATAGACAAGCATTTTAATCTTTTAAATTTATAATTAGCCATACCCATAAGTTTTTAAGTGCACCATCCGTATAAATTCAAGTTAAATATCAATTTTATAAAAACACCATCTACCAAGGAAAGATCCGAAGGAACAGAGGGACTAGAAATGTTTATCTAGTACTTGTCTTCGCCGCCAGCTGGTGAACTCCACCGTTTCAAAGTGTTCAATTTTTCTACACATGTTAGATGTGATCTTACACATGATTACACATATAGATTACGATGTTTTACTAACCTTCGTAGAAAATCATCCCTAAACTTATAACTTTTATAAACAGTTCTATGCAAATCAGGATTTGAACACACGATGACGTGCATGGCCTCCTAAAGCACTAAGCTATCACTGTTTTGAATCAAAAGCATGAGTTTGTATATTATACTTTCTTCCGTAAACTCCTTCACCTTTAGCATTGCATTAGTCGTATATGCTTCAGCATAAACACCAAACGAGGCGCCCTCGTGACAAAATACACGTCAATGTGCTCCCATAACGAACAACGTGGCTGCATTAACCCGAGGCATTAGCCTACATTTGGCACCCGGTGACCCAGTATCCCCGCAAACGGCAAACATTCCCCGTATCTCCATTACCGGGGGCAAGGCTCACTTTGAGACCTCTGACAATATTTGTTCCGTTTGCGTCCACACTGTCTTAATAACTACCTTTGATCCGAACGACTATATTTCGAGATACTGTGCGAAGGTAAAAATAATAAATCGGAGTTAAATCGGAGGTCAAAAATACATAAACTTTTTGTTGCTACGAAATTATTTGTAGGTACTAAGCACTATTTAGCATTCAGTAATATATGCACTTTTCTGTGTGTATATATAAAAATCAATTGCTGTTCGTTAGTCTCGCTAAAAATTTAGAACGGCTGAACCGATTTGGCTAATTTTAGTCTTGAATTATTTGTGGATGTCAAGGGAAGGTTTAAAATGTAAATAAATATAAAAATTTTCGGAATTGAACAAAATAAGTGATATCTTTCTACCTACATATTTGTTCTCAAGAGGTGAAAAATAAATTTAATCTAACTTAACTGCAGTCATTACATTTACTACAGTTTTTAAGTATCTATCAGATTTTTCTACATGATAAATCATATAAAAAAGTATAGATATTCTATACATCGATTGGATTGTAGTACTGTGAGTCTGTCGAGTCAACTCGTTAGTTAATAAAAGACGAGTAAGAAATATTTTCTTTAAATTGCGCTCTCATGCATGTTAGTGTAGGTTTACCTACTGTGTGAGGAATAAAGTGATAAGTTTTTTCTCGCAAAAGAATATAAAATATTGGAAAACTTTAGCATTTATCAACTCGAATGTAAGCATGGTGCTCAGTTTGGATAAAATTAAACAATACCTATTCCATCTTTAACTAGTAATCAACGCTGTCTAATATGTGTGATTTGAAACAATAATCATATATAACTGTGTTGTATGAATAACAAATTAATTTTAACGATTGGCCGCTAGCAATAAATTGGTACTTAATATTCTTCTTCGTATTTCACACCATAAAATCTACTAATGCAAGCATAAGAAAATAAAGACAGCGTAAATACAACAAAAACTTAATTGCCGCCTCAAGTAGATTTCCTCTTTCTTTTTTCACGGTTCAAGGACTTCTTCGGTGTTAATATAAACGTAATACACATAAACATATACTTTCTTTTAACTGTACATATGATTTCTCATATAACTGTTAGCTAAATATTTAATCGCTCACAACCGACGCAGAAGCGAACGACCAGGCGTGATTAAAAACAAAATTGCCACCGTTCTTGGAAACCTGTTTTCTTTGTTCTCCTGTAGACAGTCTGGAGACCTCAATTAGTTTCTTCCTCATTACTCGATAAATGAATTATGGCGGTGTTCGGTGAAGCTTATTAAAAGATTTCGCGAGGCGGTGTCCGCTCAGGAACTTAATCGGAGGAAAGTGTGCGACGGAATTCAATTTGCATTCTTAAATATTTAATGTTTCGAACTTGGAAAATTTTAATCGAAATTCCGTTTACTGCAAGGCTGCTTAGTAATTTTGCGTTATGACAATATTTATGTAAAGACAAATACAAAGTGTAAGGCCTTGTAATCGTATGTATAAGAAACAGGCTATGGTATGGGACTACTTTCTGTTACGACTTCACTAGCAATTTCAAGGAAATTTGATCGGATTATCCGATTTATTAAGATTTATTAAGTTGACCTGTACGTCCGATATTCGTTAAAAAAAAACCAAAACATTCGTGCCGTTCAGGGGCCTTCAAATATCCTAATATCCTAGCTAAATTATGACATCGTAATCTTAATCTTAATCTGAATAAGGAAAATAATGCTATTTAATATGTTTAAAGAGTCTTCAATTTTGCTCCATTCAGTAAAAGTTTTATTTATAAGTTAGGGGAATCAAATACAATAATATGTTTTTGAGTAAGGGTAACAATGCCTATATTTTCTATAATACGTTTCATCGGTGTAGTAATTCTTGACGTATAAATCGTCATGAAATATTTATTTTCGCAAAAATAAAAGATATTCAAGTCAGAAACGAGACAACAAAAGAGACTACACATTGAATAGGCAGTCCAGTCGAGACATCCGTCTGACCCTATCGGTTTATCGACGTCCGTATTCTGTCCTTACTGTGCGATTGTGCGACCAAGTTGCGACATTGACTTTGCTACTGTGACATTTGACCATCTCTAAAGACGCACGACCGACGATCGGTAGCGATATAACTCCAGAATAAGGTGCCTGCGGGTTCTACCTGCAGCTTGACAAAGCGCTTTAGACGGGACTTCCTTTTTAAACGAGCGACGATTCAGCGAGCTTGCGGCTCATTCAATTTGCAATTCCACTGGATATCGTCTTTGTCTTGTTCTTTACTCGAATCAAGTTGAGTGTTTTCTAATGAATATATGCTTTCGGTTTGAGACACTAATTGATGGTTGCCGGGCACTTGTTAACCTTTTTAAAAATATTTTTATGTCGCATTGGTATGACATAGTGATGTACTTTGCCAATTATCTTATGTTAGTCTGGAATTAAGTGAGATTTACTTTATCGTGGTCCAAGGTTGTCGTACATCATTTATTCTGAATAATATTGTTAATTTGATGTCTTGTGAGGATCAAATGAATTACTCTTTCACGCAAAATCTACTTGCAAAGCCTTTCTGTCAAAGTAAGATAGAAACTACGCGGTAAAAGTTGGTCATTACAAATATGTAACAAACTTTAAGAATGTGCAATGTCAGCAGTTATTAGAAGTTATAGAAACTTTAATGTTTTTTTTTTTTAAATGTAATGGGCTTACATAATGTAAGGGTAGCGCAGAACGAGTAAATAAAATTGTTATATACCGCTTGGTTAATGTCTTTCTATTACATTAAATTTACCATTAAACTCATTTCACTGATTTCAAATTAAGTAAAACCCAATAAATGGATATGATTCAATAGTTTATTTTATACTACTATTGACTTGGAAAATTTGGGCAGTCACATTGTACCTTACATCTTTTGATGGATAGGTAGTGGGCCTTTTTCTCCGCGTTTCGATAAAGGGGACACTATGTTTTCGTTGCGGCCATCCCTTCCCTTCCTGTTTCCCCCGCTGTTTATTTTAACACGCCTTTTTTATTTGTACGCTTAAGTGAAGTGAAAATGGACTTAACATATATCCATTTTATCATTAATATACGTATTTATTCATAAGGGTGTGTAACTTTATCTCTGAAATAATATATATATCTGAGCAAAGTTAAGGGCATTGAAACAAATTAGTAACCGCGTATTAAAAAGAAACAAAATTAGTTTACGCTTGATTCCGTATGTTTAATGTCAACAGGAAACTCTAATATAAAATCAGAGTAGGAAAATACAATACGTATGATTAACAAAATGTTTGATAAACCGCAATGCTTTATACAAGGCTAAGGCATATTACTTCGACTTGTTTGAAGAACCAAATTTTCGAACACCGTTTTTGTTTAAACAAATGTGTTTATGGTGTACAAAAGATAAACTAAAATCTTCTTTTTAAAACAATATTATAACAAAATTATATAGACGGACGAATCTTATAAATAGAAACAAGAGGGAAACTATTCATTGCTACAAGTGAACAGTATTTGAATTGACGAACAGAGGTTAATAGCCAATCTATTCAAAGGCCGAACAATCGGCTCGTTTATTGATTGTAAAATATCCAATTCTATAAGAGTGCAACAATGTACAGGATGTAATAAAATGCGGGTAATTTTGATGCTATAGAGTATTCTTTGAACTTCTAACATATTTTAAACTACGCCTTATAAATCTGAATGTTTTTAAGTATGGATTTTTGTTATTCTATATACATTTTCTATATTCATTTTAATTCCAATCAATAATTTTAATGGGCAATTATAATTACTATATTATAACCGCAAATTATAGTTAAATCTATTCTGTATATGTTAGACGCAACTTCCTTGTTTACGCAGTAAGTATAATATTCGTTATCATTGCATTGTCCGTCATTCGAGTGTACCGTTTATACTAATATAATTAACATTATGATTGTTTGAAACAAAACTAGTTTTAATATATATTATAATTGGTTGAGCGTTCTCTTTATGGAGAAATCCAGTGTCTAAGTTTCTAGATTGTAATCTTTAGGTGTGTTTGCTTCAAGATGCTTGTTTTTCCTTTTAATACAATAGCGTATAACCAAAATGTTCAGACAAAAGTTTATTTTTTACCATATGTTTGTTAAAATTTTATTTAACAAAAGTTTGATAAAGTCAAGTTTTATTTGTCAATGCTGTACTCAACGTATGGAACTTCTTTGTGTTCGTCATTAAGCAAGTTTGCTAATTAAACATTTACTAAGGTCGTAAATATAGTTAAACGAGTTCGCTAAACAAAATTCAATATATTTTAGTTCGATGCAGTTTCTTGGCAATGCATTTAACATTCATGCATATCAACATAGTTGTGTTATAGTTCTTAATTTATTTATATTTAAGTATATATTCCCCTAAGTAATGAAATCAATTTGACTTTACCCTTTCGTATACGGGATATTAGTACGTATGGAATAATTGAGTGGAATGAAACGACCATTCCATCTAAAGCGACCCATCCTTCTCGGAATCTCGACCGCTAGCGATAAATCTATTTTATTATTGCAACGGAGCGTCGCTTAAACAATATGGCCTCATTTCACGGTCGGTTGATGGACTAATATCTGTCCTTTTGCTTCACCTTCCTTCTAATTCGTTAGTACTGCGGTCCTTATTTAATGTCGCACCCGACCAATGAATACGAATACGTAATAGACGATAACAATGTAACCGAGGAATAGACGCATTAGATAGAATTTAGCGGAAGGGATATTATGTAGTGTTTGTGTTATTTTAGTATAAATAAATACGTAAAGGTTTGATGTGTATCAAATTTTGAATACGTCTCAGATTCGTTGATTTTTGCTGCGGATATTAATTATGTTTAGTTAAATAAACTTAGGTATGTAATAAAATTAATTGTTTAGGAAATAATTTCTATTAGGCGTGTGATTAATACATATATTGACTTAGATGACATCATCTAAATCAAGAGTAATAAAAGATTGAACCAAACGGTGTTTCTTCGAAATATAGTCCGAATATGTTACATTGCAAAAATATTTTTTTAAGCTTCATTCTGACCCTATTCTACAATAACATACGTATTGGTTAGACCTAATAACGAAGAATAGTAAGTAGCATAAACTTAACAAGATGATTAAAAACTCGCACAGTTACATAAATGGTTCAGTTCAATAACATTGCTTTGTTCAACCAGTTACGGACACGTGATCCAATTGTTATTTACCGCATAACCTCATTTCCTACTTCTTATGACTCATTAACAGCCGGTCATTTTGTTATGCTTCACATTTATGCAATGTTTACTTTAGACCGATTATAGAAACGTCTAGAATTTATTAATTGTTTTTGAAGTTATACTTTTTCGGCGCGTTATGAAAAATGATGAGAGTGAAATTTTAAGATGCGCGCACCTGTGACATAAAATTAACAGTTTATAATGAAAACGGTGAAATGGACCTTATTACATAGTAGGATTAAGGTTCGTTTTTGTATATATATATATATATATTGTATATATATTATTATTAATAATATATTATTTAAATTTATATTAAATATATTATTATATAAGTATATTAATTTTTGTAATGATGTTTATTCAACTTGAGATAATGGTAATATTTTTATTCATTTAATATATCAACATTGTGATTTATCTATGTAATACGTTTTAGATAAGCGCCATCTAGTCACAAATAATCAAAGCTTCTGATTTATAGTACCGCTGTACAAGTAAGCCAACATCTCTTAGGAATTCTACATTTGTAAGCAACAGATGGCGCTGAACTATAGTTATATGATATATCAAAGTACGTCTTGTGATTCCATAAATTCTTAATCGAATTATTTATTATTAGTTCTTGTAAATCTATCATCTTTAATTATCTTAATTATTTTTGATTGATATTACTTACTATTTGTGAATATTAGTGAAAAAATTGTGCTTATATACTTTTCAAGTGCTCAATATAATTGAGGTTAACTATCCGTATGTATTTTTATTGATATAAATTAAAATACTTTTATTTAATATAATTAACACTAAATATTATTAAATTATTAATGTTAAATACTTATTATTGGTTATTTAATATTCACAAAATAAAGAAATAAATTTAATAAAACATTTAATAAAAGTTTGTGATAAAATTAAAATTGAACATCAAATTATAATATTAATTTTTAATATTTGCTATTAAATTGAATAAATAATAAATATTTATAAAAATAACTAAATAAATTTAATGAAAACTTTTGACAAAAATGATAACTGAAGTTCCGATTCAGACATTACAGGAGGATACCATGGAAGTGGACATCATTTAATTAAAAATACAATTCGAATAATAAGACAATTTATTTTAGACTTAATGTAAGAAAATAAATATTTATTTATTTAATTTTCAAATGTAAACTGAACTTTGTTGATTATCCTTTTCCAATCCTTCTATTATTTTATTGTAATTAATTATTTGCATGCAATTAAAAACTATTTTTTAATGATGCCAAAGAAGTATACTTCTCACGCGTACATAAGTACACGCACCCATTTTTTAAACAGCCGTATGTGAAATGTAGCAGAACAATAATTTGAAAATATACGTTTGATTTTTAAAAGATGTTCTTAATATATCACTCGTATTCCAAATTTTAGACAAATAAGTAAAGTTCATTAAAGATTTTAAATTGTTCGAATTGATTTTGTTATAACAATGCAACAATAAAATAAGTTTATTGAATTTATAAGCGTTTACGCGCTATTGATCCATAAAGGAGCCTACAACATTAATAGAGTTGCCTTTCTACAATTTAAAATTTGATTGTGTTCTTTTATTGAAGTAAACAAACATGAGACTGCAGTCTAAACGCATATCGGATGGAAACATTTACGAAGATAGCTTTGTGTCGTTTTGGCACATTTAATTATCAATTGACAGGAAATTGGTAATATATTTATATTATAGTGTTATTTCATTTGATTATTTACGCAAAAACTGATCTGAAACTTAAGACATTTTACGTTTACACTGAAGAAAGAAACACCTGATACATAGCAATACGTTTTAGGTGTTTATATTATAATCGTAAACAACCGACAAAATTACCGCCACATATGTTTAGCACTGCTTCAACACATGTATGAAAATACATTCGCGTCGCAAAATTTTAGATTGCATTACATAACGTGGTTGAGGCTAGTTAAATACACAACAAATAAATGAATTTTATATATGTATGTCTCGTGACCATGGAATGAAAAGTTTCTTAACTGTAAGGAATAATTTATTTGAAATTTGAATGCATTTATTTAACGTAAGAGTATCGTTATTGAGTAACTATAAATACTAAAAATTTTTTTCGCGGTTGTTACCACGCTACTTTTATGCAACTTTAAACGAAGCTGGTGGTTAGTTATATTTTTTTCATAGCCATCATTAGTGTAGCGTATCCATTGCGGCACTGAACGCCAAATATAACGAGCATAAAACTCGATTTATCGCAAGCTACTCCCCCCAATGCCCGTATAAATGTAATTGAACGGGGGGTGGGATACGCGCCGGCGTGACCGACGACGTAAAAATATGGACGGCCGTGCCCCGAACTAACACGTTCCCACGGGAGAGTGTACATGTGTCCCGTAGTTTTGGCTATGTGAATATGTGCATTCGTCAGAGCTACGGAAAATATAGTGGACGTGACTTTGAACTGGGCCAAGATATGACGTTTACGCTGGTAGTATGAGTAATTTAAGGTATTGTTATGGTTTAGAGGGTTTGTTTTCGTTAACCCGTATAAATTTAATAGACGTTATTTTTACCTGTGTTTATTATATTTTGTTGATAAATATGAATTCAACTCAAAGGAACCTTATTTTAACATGTTTTGCGTCGTATGTCATCATTGTCGTTCTGTTTCGTGCGAAACATACAATATATTGTTCTGAATAGGATGCAAAAAAGGATGCGATTTACTAGCGAGACCTCCGTATTACTAATATAAAGAAAACATCTGTGTTCCAACCAACATGTGCTTGTATACAGACGTGTAACTGAGATATTGGCTCTTGCGGAAGAGGGGAGTTTTTATGGACATTTGTATTTATATTTCGTTTATTATGAATTCCCAAAGTGCTTTTCGTGTTTATTATTTACGGACCCAATATCCGCAATGCACTAAAACTGTATGCAAGTTGTGACATGTCATAACAATACAATACTGGATCATTTCGAACTAAAAGTTGACGTTTGCTTATTTCTATTTAATTTTAAAGCTTTTTTCTGTAGGACATACCAACTTATAGATATCTCTTTTTTAATTGCTTTAAACTAGTCTTTTAAGTCATATGTGCTACATAAAATACTAGTACGTACCCACGTGTTGGTCCGCGTAAAATAACGAAGTGTATTTAATTATAACTTGGAATCTATTCTACGAATATACAACATTTCATCAATATCAGTTCTTGGTTCTTCAGTATCCGGTAGAGACGGAGAGACGGATAGAGTTACTTTCGCATTTATAATATTAATACTATTATGGAAAGTGTGACATTTTGGGGTGATTATGTTACGCAGTAATGCACGCATGACGTGTCTCTAAATGTTCTTGGCACGTTTCCAGTGCTTCTACACGCTGCCTTTGTCCGTACGCTTGTCTGGCCCTTTGTCTGCGCCCAACGCCTCCATATAAACCTATGAGTCTTTGTGTTTGATATATCCTCTATACAAATGGGTTGGTTATTTACGAACGTGATTGTAGACGACCGGTCACCGGCTTCTTGGGGACCACACGGGTTGATGTGTTGTCTTCGTGTGTTGTCCAAGTGATTGATGGCTTGAAGAAAAAAGAAATTGTAGATGTATTAGAAATGTGAGACTTTCAAGTTTTTATACATTTCACGTTTTGGGTGTACATGGCTTGTAGCTGATAAAGGTGTTAACTTTAAATTTTTCCCAGTAATAGTGTAAACATTTAATGTTGTCATAAAAAATATCTTTTTTCCTGTGAAGTAAAGAAAATGTTGTAATGTAGAATGACAATATTTTTTTTTAATATTTTATTGCGAGAAGTACGTTCTATATTTGTTCATGTATTTGTGATTAATTACCAAATGCTTTATTTTTATATATAAATATCGAAAAGAAAGTTGAAATCGCCATATTAACCCTTTGTATTGTTAATAAAAAAAACAAAGGCCAACGTAACTATACCGAAGCGTACAATAATATTTACAACACGTGACCGTATGCGATTTCATAACGTGCCTTATTTAACGAATTCGATGTTTGTATTTCGTAACACTCACCTATAAAGGTGGGGATAATATAGCGAGCAGAAGCCTTATTGATGCTCGTCGAACATTTGGAGTTACAATGTTTCAAGCTAATTGCTTACATGAGATATGATGCGACAGGCATTCTTGAAGTTTCCCAAATACGGGGAGCATATATTTGATGTGTGATTATGACTTGATTTCACGATAAACATGTTTATTTCAACGAAACCTAGCCAATTAAGACCTAGCATTAAAAAAACCTTGCCAACGTCTTAACCACGCGATGTTTGATTGTAACGCAGCATTAAATTATGGTCTTTTTATATAAATTCCATATCTTATTTCTGTAGAATATAAATGATCTGTGCTGTACGTATATCAAAGCAATGTTCCAACTATTTTAACCGTCTGCTTTGATGAACGTACTCTAAGACCGCTAGGGTCCCGAGCAAGCCACTCTACAAAGCCAATATGAATTAGGCCCTGTAGAGTCGGCGAGGTCATTGTTTCGACGGGGAACAGTGGGCTTAAGTCAATCCTTCATTGTGACTGCACAGTTGTTACGACTGTAAGCGACAGGGGATATTGTTATTGAATTTCTCTCTGTCTCTGTTAATTGTTCGCATAGCGGTTTGTGTGATTTTTTGTTTAGTTATTATTGCAGGATAACGTCGTTACAAAATGCTGTGAAATGTTGTTATGTTGAGATTTAACTGGTTATGTTTCTATCTTTAATATAAAGTTATACCAGGCCAAAAAACATAGGATTGTTTTAACCAAGTAGACTTGTAGTGACTAAGAGGCTTTGTAAGTATAGATTTATTTTAGTGCATTGTTCCTAAGTAATTGTCATTGATTGTCAATTCGGTGACAACTCATCAATATGAACGCTAGACGGATGAAACCACTGCCGTTGGTTTGATTAATTTAATATAACAGTAGCTCCTGCTTAGAGAAAATCTTTTTACTCTACTGCAGTTACAATTAATTTTGTTCAATTTAGCATAAAAGACGAAGATAAAGCAGAGATTTGGCAATCAAACCTAATTCATGATAACATTATTCATAAAAGAACATCATTACAAAAATTTATCTCGTATCCTACCGTAGCATCGTTTTTATCGTTAAGCCAAGTCGATTTTCCCCTCCTTGTAGCGTACGTGGCTCAATAATGACGCCCACTAATCTAATAAATCCCCTTTAAACAGCAATAAAGGGCGACGCTGTAGCCGAGGTGTCATGGAGCCTTTGTGATGTTAATGCAACGTCCCATCGGAGTCTATTGAATTTCAACCGACACATGTTAATCTATCAACCTCACTAATCCGATATGTGTCGCGTAAGGTTATCTGTAACGTAATTGTTATCTCGTCGTGCTTTATTAGGATTACGGGATATTTTATCTGTTTTTATAATGGTTTTTTTGTTCGAAATAAGAGGGTTGTTCACCTGATGGTAAGCGGTACGGATATTCCGTAAGAAATGCCTAAAATGAGGCCTATGTCCAGCAGTGTACTTAGGCCTCCTCTAAGTCCACTGCTGGAGGCATAGGCCTACCCTAATGCACGCCTTCTCCTTTAGGGGGTTTATGGACTGTATCTCACCACGCTGGTCCAATGCGGGTTGGTGGGTAGACCGACTTTTTACATGCCTATCCGACGCATTGATCATGTTACTTTTCAGACACAAATTGCCCTAGCCAACCAGAAAACAACGATAACAACAAGTTTTTCCCCGCGGGAATAGAACCCACGACCTCTGGTTTATAAAGCAAGGGCGTATACCGCTAGACCACGGAGGCCGGTAATTGGCTTTACGTAAGTGCTAAATTTTTATTTGAAAACTCTGGTAATATAACCGTTATCATATCGTGAATTTTGTTGGGCGTTTTTGATATGAGACTTTATGCAACTCGAATATATTTATTGGTGCTTCTGCAAACAATAATCTCGGATTTGTCGAATCAAAATCTTTGTTTACAAAAACATAAATTGAAATACGTCTTGTGTATGTTTTTGCGTTCTTATGTTTGCCATTTCAGTTCGAGGATATTCAGAAACAGACAGTGTATAAATTACATAGTTCCAGTAGACTGCCTTGTCTGCGGCCGCTGGCAGACAAATTTACTAGTCTAGACTTCACTGCCTTGACTTCAGCTGGATGTAAATTATATACGAAACTTTTCCCTTACAAATAATAAGTACAGCGTAGTTTAATTAGAATTGTTACAAACTACTATTGGGATTAATGATGATAGTAAGACCAGCTTGCATCGGCAAAGTTAGTATTGGTTATGTTGATTTTAAACTTTAAATTGAATTGCTTCCTTTTAGTACTTTACTCTATTCTTTCTTTTGTACTCTTAGAAACCTCTTTCATCGCAAATTCAGCTATCTTAGCGTTATCTCAGCTAACAAATTTTTAAATTTACTGTATTCATTGAATGGTTAATTATGATCAGTTTTTTGTAGGCAATAACTTTTCAATATTTTCTTGGCAACCGGACCGGACCTACATAGACCAAGAATCCAGGAAATATGGTGATTACCCCGAATTACCTTGCAAACAACTACAAATGGAGGTTACTACGCGGTAACTCGCACGACCTCCGGTGTATAATGCACCAACCTATACCTCTAGCCTACGGAAGCTGTTATTATTGTTAAATATTATACTATTATTTAATATCTGTACATTTTTTATACATTAGCCCTATTATTTAATAAAATTATTTGTACTTTACGAAGATGGCACACGATGTCTTTACATAAATACACATTATCGTAAAGAAAATCGCTAAACCAATCTTGTAGCAAACACAATTTCGATTAAAGTTTTATAACTTCGAAACATTAAATATTTAAGAATGCAAATTGGATTCCTATCGCAAACTTTCTTTCGATTAAGTTTCGCGACGGCTGCCGCCGCTATCTTGAAGTTTTAAAATCATCTGACCTTTCTTCACCAATTCAAGCGACAAGCGTATTGTAATGTCGTGTTATTCGCCATTTATTGAAGCTGCCATGAATGCTGTTGTTTGCATGACATATTATTTCATTCTGTTTGAAACTACCCCGCAGTATATTCAAGGCCGGATGGTATCACGCGATATGTGTCACACGTACCCTATCTACTGCCATTGTTATTCATATTGACTGTGACTCTTTTTACATTTTATATAGAGCAAGACAGCTCGCGTGGCTAAATCGAATGAATCTTTCATATATTAGGTTCAAATGTAAAAGCTTAACATACATCACGTTAAAGACACGTTTTTAGTATCAATTTAGTAAGCAGTAGTTTACTGTTCTTATTACAATGAATAAGCATTTTATGTTTGTAATTGAAATTGCCTATTACAACGCTTCGCTAACTTGTAAATTATGTATTACATAAATTTGTGTGTATTTATTTCACTTTACTTACTACTTTTAGTTTGCATTTAATAAATGGGCTTAACAAAATATTTAAATCATCCGAGATTTATTGTTTAGAGATTAAGGAAATTTACAATGTTCGTAAATATTATAATTCTAAACGATTTTTCAACACCTGTGAGCTTAAACATTTTTAATGCTTATAAATTTAACCAAAACAAACCAGGCCTTTTAAGTTTGAAAATTTTTTTTTATAATTATTATATGTAAGTACTTAATTTTATCTATGTGTTGTAAAAAAAAATTGTAAATTGTCAATTGTTCTATAACGATCTTAATTACTTTATTTATAATCTTTTTTTTTGCTTGCAGGTAATACGACATAGATGAAAGCTTGCAACATATCGAATGGTGCGTGCTTTTTTAAGTTGCGATTAGCATTCATTAGTTTAACTTTTCAATGTATGTCAAAAAATCGTTTTCAAGTATTGTTCAATTGGTATTAAAGTTTGCCATAAATAAAATTCTTCAAGGTTTTATCCAAATATTTTTAAAAGTTATATAAATTTTAGATCATCCAAAGTAGGTTATATTTTTTCAATTGCAGCAAACTTAAATTAAAATAATATTTATCATGGAAGTTGGCAACCCTATGCGATAATAATAAAAGAGAGAGCTGCCTTGACTTCCCAACTAATGGACTTCTATTGAAGGTGAAATCCGGCAAATCAGCTGTGTCATTGCTCACGTTAAAATCAACGTTCCATTCACGATTCGTATTTTATCTGTGCGATTTTAGTAAATAAAAAAAAAATTAGTATTAAGCAATTATAGGCTAATCTGTATTTCGTTGTATCGAGTTTTTATGAAAGCTATTAATTGTACCTGCAGCAAATCATGACGAGAAAACTAAAGAATTAAATATGTCATCAACTCTATAATCAAGAATTTTACCGCGTTTGGTATTTTTTATTATCTCGAACTAATTACTGGCCATTCATCAAACGCACTGCGTTTAATGGAATATAATTTTTTCTCTCGCAATCGGGCTTTATGGCATTCCATGTATCGTTTGATAGCGGCGGCGTTTAACAGCGCGAGCTTTTACGTTAGTGCCACATTAGGCGGTACGGGGCGATCGTGCAAATGGAAAACGCTTAATTTTACAGTCGCCCATAAATGCAGTGTTCGCGGCCGCTTCCCCATTAATGTATTTAATTTGTCTAGTTTCCTTTTTCTATTTTAATCGCGTCTAGTTGCGATTAAAATAGAAAAAGGAGCGACCGTTTGTGGCTTGGTACTTATTAATTGGCGTACGTCTGTGGGGTATGGGGGTCAAGTCGTGTATGCGATTACCGATTTGCTATGAACATTTTTTTACTCTTATTGTTCTGTCTTTTTGTAAGCGGTTGTCATTGTGTTCTTAAGTTTCTTATTAATCTTTTTTGTTTTAGTTTTTTAAATTTTGTCTTCGAATTCTGTGTGTATTAACGATTGTTTGTTATTGCTATAATGTCTGAAAAATATATCGAAAATGTCAATTCGTTCGACTAATAGTTGCTTCAGTAGGTTTCGCTCTTTACTTTTAAATATATTTTGTAGTGTCGATGAATTTAGTTCTTATTTTACTCCAACTTGGAGTAAACTGACGTTCGTTTTTGCCCAAACTGTTATATATTATTAATTATTTATTTTATTTTGAAAATTTATAGATGTATTAAATACATTTCTGGTGAAAGTTTGGAATCATCGCGTCTCAAGGTTTTATAATTTCGTCACAAAACTATGTCATTTCGCACCGCGAGGCTGGTCCGCGACCTCTACTATTGTTGTTGCGATTGGGCGACTAATTAAACTGTGCACAATTCACCTCTCAATGTTTAATTGTGCAACCGTTTTGTCTCGTTCACGGCTGCTCGTGGTGTGTGGTGGTTCTGTGTTTGAATTGTAGGTTTTTGCTCTTCAAGATGCCCGTTCTAATTCTTATCCAGACACTGATATTGTAACTATATATAATAATATTAACTATAAATAATAAAAAATACTAAATTGTGTTATTCGCAATAATCTTGATATAGGTATACGCTAGTATCACCTTCGTAAATTAATTCCTAAACTTTATTTGGAAATGGCATAATCGACTAAATGTAAAGTTTCTGACCACTAATTAAGGTGGTTCTAGTTTTGTTTGAGTCCGAAAAAGTTGACCGCCGCAGACGTTCTAGACCGCAATGCAGTTCGTTATCAAAGTTGTTTATTTTTTAAACACAGAAAAAAAGCATACATTGTTCATGATTAACAACATTTCTTTATGTAAAACACGATTGTCGGTACAAATATTTTTTTTAATTTTTGCCGATTTAATAACAATAATAAAGAATTATTTATTTATTTATACTTCTTGCACAAGAAGTACAGAGGCTTTAATGCCTTAGGCATTTTCTCCCAGTCAACAAATTATTGTGCGATATTTAAAAATTATATATCGTTATAAAATCATAGAAATATATTTATATAAGTTAACTTTACTGATAGTCTTTAAAGATTGTTGGTTTAGTATTGTTAAAATGTAAAGCAACATCACATGGCTGAGGGACATCTTTCACGAGTCTAATATAATATAAAATTTCCAAGAATTTAAACTTTAAAGTTAAAGCCTATTTACATAAACAAAGTCATAACATCAAAATCAATTGGGATCAAAAATACTGACAGTTGTTCGCTCTCATGACCATTTGGCATTACAGTTTTATATAAATTCTTTCCTTTATTTGGCTTATCTTGAGATCACAGGTTTGCAAATAGCTTTATGTGTATATTTGTATACTACTCTTCTCACAAGAAGAATGTACATTAAAATTTATGCCACTTTATAAAGAAATAAAAAATTCATACTTCCCTATAATAGTTTTATTATAGAAACTTTTAGAAAAGAATGTGTGACATCATTAAATATAATTTCATGGATTATTTGTTAAAGTTATGACATATCGAATGCTAAAGTGAATCTAATATTTTTTTAACTATACATTACAAGAAATTATCCAATAGTTGTTTTTAGCTTTTGATAAAAATTCAGAGGGATGTTTCCTATTAATGGACAACCACCTACCAACCGCATAGCAGTGGTGTGATACACTTATACGGAGTTCACCACAGCTAGTATAATAAAAGTTAAATAAGACATTGCAGCACAATTTTCAGGGCGTCTAGCTGTTTTGTAGTATCTACAATGAATTTCGTTTAGTCCGAGATTACCTTCCAAAGAGACGTGTTTTTCGTTATACTACATTTAAAAAAAAGCAAATGTTATAGATTATAGTGAGGTAGATTGCTGCCTTGTTTTTTCTATAAGGGATATCACAAGCATTTCTATCTAATGCATTGCTCTCAAACGATCGCGCTTACGACATAACTTCACTGATCATAGATAGTTTATTACTACTGAGTGTGGCTGCACATAACTCTGTTATTGTTGTTATATATTACGCAATGAATATCTCAATCTGACAAACTGATCAGATAAGATTTGATCGGGACGACCAAGGATTTACGACGGTGATATTACTTGGATTGTGATGGTAATTATTGAATGGATCTTGGAGTGTACGCGTTTCATTTTAATATTCTTCATAGTAGTCCATCATCCGAAGTAGTCCTGTAACGTCGGATACGCTAAAAAAAGGTTCGGAAAGGAAAGTGTCTTGAGTAATATAGGAGCTTTTCCTTTGTTTCGTTTTATAAAATTATGAAGGACGAAAATAAATTTATACATTAATAGTAGTAAGTCTTCTTCTTATCTCGGGAATGTTAAAAGGTGGCTTATTAACGTCATGCAACGAATACAAAGAGCGAAATAGTGCTAAAAACTATTTAAAAAGGCGTTGTAAACAGGCTATTGCATAGAAGAATTGTTTATCTTAAATCTTTAGCGTTGTATGTCAAACGATTATTTGAAACACATGCCTTTGGGGTATTTATTTATAGATGTTACTGTGTTGAAATTCGATAGAATGATTCTCGTCTATTTATGACAAGTACATTGAACCAGATCGGCGCTGCATAAACACTCTTAGCTTGTTTTTTTTAACCGATCTTTGAAGTGATTTTTACATTAATCAATAGTAAGAGCAATATTGTTAAAATGGTTCAAAAGAAATCTATTTCTTAACTATACTGGATATTTACCCATTAGAAATCTCAATTATTTTTGTGCTTTTACAACTACAAAAAAATTGTTAAATTAAAAAATTTTCATCACATAAACTGGTCGTGAAAAATCTAAACACATATTAATAACAAACTTCTTTGGTTATCGTGCCAGAAGGGGTCCTTTAGCCTCAAGTAAATATTTGTCAGGGTTTCATAATCTATGATAGATAGAACTTTTATGCGATAAGATTCATTTAACAAATAATGCTTTAGATAGCAGATAATAAAGATAATGATAATTTATAGTGTTTAATGCACTATAATGCGTAACCCATTAATCGCTGTTCCAACGAGCATTTCGCTTTTTTAATATTTAATTCGTTATTCTTCTTTTGAAATCTCAGTATTTCATATATACCTATAATCATTTTAATTAACAACTTAATTATGATTAACAATATTTATATTACTGGTTTCAATTATTAATTTTCAACAACATTAATATTTAAAACACTATTTAAACATCGTTAATACAGCAGCTCCATGGAAAGTTTCGATGTAACTAGCGGAACAACGTACTGTACGAGTTTAAAATAGCCTGTATATCGGATAATTTACAACGTATCCCTCTTGTAGCCGCTGCTGGTAATTTGGCAAGTTTTCATTGATTTCAGAGCAAATAGTGCTGTGGTTTTTCACAAGATGGCGCTACTGGTATCTTTGTTGAGAAAAATTTAAGATTTTATATTAATTTTTACCATGTTCAATTTTGAAGATACATTCAAATATATGAATATAGATAAAAAATAAAACTGTTTTATTCAATATCATAAATCATGCATTGAATGTCAAAGAGTAAAAGCTAATAAAAATACTATCTTAAATTTTTGGTCAATGTGAAGGACAGTGGGTATGTTGTAATTTCTTTGTTACAATCACTGTACTAACATACTTTACTACATACTTACTTTCTTAGTATTAAACAAAAAAATATAAATATTACGCGGATGTTATACATTTAGAAAATTAAACTGTTTTTTTTTTCTTACTCTTTTAAAACGAGACTCTTTGCAGCTAACATGGTATTGGAACACTGTGATTAAGGCGTTTATTAGTTAGTATATCTAGTTATATGAAATAAAAGGATTATTTAGAATGGAGATTGTTTTCTGCTAGAATTGTTTTTTGTTATTTATTTATCGTTTATATTGACACGCAAAAAGATGTAGTCTTAATATTTCGAAGCAGATTTTCATTTAGCTGCAAACTAGTTAACGCGTGTAAATATGTTGGATACTATGAAAGCGGCTTTCTACGAAAAGTCCTGGTTCAGTCGAATGTTTTCGAGCAAAACCTGCTTTGTCAGCGTGAATAGGAAAATTCCGTTGACGTGTTCAGCGCTTCGCAAACAATGTTATGCGTTTTGTGGATTCAATCGGTTTTTGTTCACACTAGAGATATTTGTTACGATTGTTTATATTTGACGTCTAAATTTACGAGGTCGTAGTTTCACTATTATAATAGTTATATTGACTTTAAAAATCATATTTCAATACAGTGTTGGTCATTACTTTTTGTAACTATAGTGTAGTTTTCAATATACCTGTCCTTGCATTATTGGAATGTATTTTTTTGCATATGTTATGCAAATTAAGACCGGTTAATTAGCGTGTAACGGTGAGAGAAAATTGTAATGTCTTATTTTTAGTAACATGATTACGTGTTGTTGAATATTTATGAACACATGTCGCGTATTATACGCGATTTGCAATAAATGTAAATCATTAGAATAAGCTATAGAAAGCATTAACTCTTCTAAGGTTACAAATGGTACCTATCAATTAAGAAATTCTTAACACAGTTTAATCGTTATTTTTTCAAACATGTTATTTTATCATACCATCTTTATCAGCTTTTGTTACTCCTCTGCTAGACACAGGCCTCCCTTCATGCACGATCATTAGGGGGTTCTTGGACCGTATTCCACCACGCTGGTCTAATGCAGGTTGGTGGGTGGACCGATTTTTACATTCGTATCCGACGCATGGATAATTATACTTTTCATACAATTGTGTGATCGGCTTAATGGGCCAGCCAGAAAACAATTGTTGTCTTCCCTTCAAGTTCCGATCAAAGTTGGATTAGAACCCACGACCTCCGTTTCCTCCACGTTTATAAAGTAAGGCCAAAACCACTAGACCACGGAGGCAGTTATTTTTTTATCATATACCGTTTAAATATTAATGAGATAAGTAATCCTTGTATTTTATCATATACGGTTCAAATATTATTATTAATTAAGGGTGTTAATTAAAGTTTTAATTTAAACAATAAATCCGTTAATGAGAGTTTTAATCAATATTTAACCGGCTTAATTGGCTGTCACGTGCAGTTTGTCCCATACGTGTGATTTGTGTTGAAAATGTCGAATTTAAAATAAATTACCCGTGGGATGGAATCTATAAACTTTGCTGTTCACAGGTATTATTTTCGTTATATATTTTTTGGAACCAACTAGTTCTTACTTCCCTTTGTTTTTAACTACGTTTAGCACTAAGTTCAGTGTCCAATTCTTTACAGAAGACAAAGTTTTATTGTAATTTAACGTTAGGTTATACACCACTGTACAGTGGTATCCTAGAGCAATCAGGTGATCAAGTATTATTAAGTTTAAATTGTCTAACCACTAAAAATTACGTCATTGAATATAGAAATTGTATTTGACTTTAGCTCTTAAAAGACATTGTTAATAGCTTGTCGATGTTAATAATACATTAAACGCATATGTATATGTGGCTCAACTTATAATAAACTTAATATTAATGTTCAACCTCTTATTATTAATTAAGTCTTTTTATTTCGGATTATAATTTTTTCTCAAAAACATCAATTAGGTAATACTTTGCTTAATATTTTAAAACGTTCGCATAGCTTATTTATGTCAAATTTCGTGGTAAAAGCTTACTCGCTTCGCGTTCTACGCTTGGCACCGTTTATATCAACTAATTAATTTGGTGAACATAAATAGGGGCGTAGCTGAAAGTGAAAGTTACTCGGTTATAAAATAACGCGCTCATGTTGCGCTTGTCTGGAAGGGGTTGTAATATACACACGTTCCCCCATCAACTATGTAGAGTCCCACGGGCACTGCGCCTGGCACCGAACGGTTTAGTCTCCCGACGTTTTTTTAATGAAGCAATTTGGTTTTTATATAGTTTCCTGTTACGCTAAATGTTGTTATGGTGTGTGAAATTGCATTTGTGTAAATTGTGCCCTTGTTTTTAAACGTAGATAGATGAGGAGATAACATTTGTATATATATGTGTATTCTATAATAAAGTGTTTAAGGTTTATTTATTATGTTAAAAATTTAATTTCTTTTTCGATTCGAAATTATTTGCTATTTTAATCTGTTGTAAGATATTTAAACTTGTTGTAATACCCAGTAGAAGTGTGAAAATCTAGTTTTTTATAGCTGCCTTTTTTCGTAATTTCAATTTTTTTTACTTCGATGTTATGCTTCCAGACTCTTGTCTTTGATAAGCTTCATCTAACACAGAGTTCGCGGGAAACTTCCGTCCCCAGTCCCCACGAACTAGGTGGCCAACATTTTTTGCTAAAAATGAGGGCCACACGTACAGAAGGGTTTCGCATTTGTTTATGTCCCCTAAAGATCGTCGACGATCGGTTTACGAACCGGGACGCCGACGGTCTGGCGACTGTATTAATCGGTGGCTGGGGGCGGTGGGAACCGCCCTGGAACGCGGGTGTATCTAGTGTGCGCGGTGTGTGTTTCGCTGTGCTCGTAAGCGAACTACAGGTGAATGTGGTCTATTCCTACTCGTGTCCTGTGTAGGGTCTGATGTCGGGACCCCGTTGGGTCCGGAGTCTCGGTGACCCCTTCTTCGTCAGGGAAACGCTTGTTACTATAAGTTGTACCGAATGGTACTCACTCAGGTATTAAGGGTTACGAAATAACGAATAAGTTCCCCTCCATATTTTATAGGGCAGCTGCGCCCTAACAAAACAAATATTTACACCATAGACTCACACTGTAATATTTGCAATAAATTCGCATTTTTTGTCAAACAGAAGAAACAAATAAAGTTTTGATCGTTGCGTGTATCAAAAGTAAATTGGCATCATTTTTGTCAATGTCTCGTTACGTTTTCCAAACGATTTTATAGAAAACCGCTCTGACAATCCACAGACGCATCTATCAGTAGAAAATTACGTATGATTGATGGCCTCGAGGCGTATGTCGGTCGATGTTCGTCATTTCAAAGACGTTTCACCGTACAATTCAAGATTTCCCCCGAGGGACCGTGACCTTGCCCCCTATAAGGCCGTGGGACCAAATGTAACGGACCTCTATAGAGCCCTAAGAGTTGGTTATGTACAGATACCATAGAATTTTGTACCGTTAGAGATCTAAGGTAAATGTATGGTGATAGCGAAGTAAATAAAGATTGACCAATGTTGTATTTTCTATAGTAAGCTCCTACATAGATGTTGTGATTAAGAGCTTTGTTTGATCTATGCGTGTGTTTAAATTAGGTAATGTCTGGAATTACTACTGTTTAAGTTTTTACGGTTCAGAGGTTTAGACACTGCAATAGTGTCTAAACCACAATAATTTTCGTATTGACAAGCATTTGCCTATAAATTTTGACGTAACAAATAACTATCGAATAATATTCATTTTACTACCACCTTATGTAACTTTTATTTAATTTCAAGAATATGTAATGTACTTAAGGCTCATTAAAAAAATTCATATCTACAAAATATTAAAGTATATCATAAAAGTTATTATAAGCGTATGTATTATCATGTTTAACATGCCATTTAATTTTGAACATCAGTATCTTTATGCGATGTTTATATTAAATATAAACTATTTGTTAAGAGGTAAATAATTTTATTCCCTTATTAATTAAATTAAACATAATATGCATAAATTCATAATATGCAAAAACATCATATTGATTTATCATTTTTTTAACGCTTGAACATGTCAATGATGAATTAATGAATAAATATGAAAATTTTAATACGATATGTTTTTTTTATTTACCTATCCTATGAATAATTATTTCTATTGTTTATACATTATTAAATAAAATTACTTTACGGATTTTATCGCGTTTATTTTACATTTTAAATTCCCTGACGTTTCGAACACTTTCCAGCGGCCGTGGTCACGGGGTAGACTGAGATGTCATGCGTCTTCTTGCCAGTGCTGAGAGGGGTTTCAGATCTTAATTTAAATTAAAAAAAAAAAAAAAAAAAAATCATAAAAATTAATATAAAATCCGTAAAGTAATTTTATTTAATAATGTATCCTATGAATGTAATAATTTTTATGATTGTTATTGCTGTATTTTATTTATTAATTTGTATTCTTACCGAGTAGCTATTTTTGAATTCATTAGTATAGTAGATATATGACAAAAAGATAGGACGGGAAAAATACAATAAAACAATTTATGTAGTAAACAATTTATTACAATCACGGTGTTTTATAAAAATATTAAAATAGCTTAGTATAATATCTTACTTCTTGTACAATACATTTATGTAAAGACTATTTCTAATTGCATAGAATTAGATGTTTTAGCACTCCTGAATTATTTACCACTTTGATATAATTCAAATACACAGTAAATTAGGAATGAGATAAATTAGTACTTCTCTATTCAGATTAACATTTATATTTGAGTAAGTAAAATATAAAGAACCAATACAAGCCCACTAGTCTTGGTATTAACTTATAAAGTTTTAATTAAAAACTGTTAAGTTAACCTTACACGGGCTAGTAATGAGAAGGAATAAAATGGTTTCCAATTTAGTTCTATTTGAATCTAATAAATGTTATATTAGTAATAAAGATAACGATATACATTACGATATTTGGCTTCGAGTTTTCAAAAGCCATTTTGAAATTAAAAATCAAAATAATATAAAATAGTATCACAAATTTTAATAGATAAATCTAAAACTAAAATTTATCTTAATGTCCTACGAACTTTTACATGAATTTTTATAAACATCTTTTTGTTGTACAAATCTGTACAACATTATTCATCCGAAAGTTTAACAAACTTGATGTAATGAAAACATTACTCGTCCTCACCGAACGTCCTCTATTTGAATTATTACAGTTAAATAAATACAAAACGGTACTTTTACAATTGCTAACGCTAATAAAGAATAATATAAGTATGCTCCATAGCAACGGAGCTTGTATCAACAGCTCTTGTGTTTGTGAAAAAATCTCCCGTCGCATCGACTGAAAAGGCACACGTGTTCAATGTTTTGATAACGGTACAACGGTTCGACTAGCAGCTGTTTTTTGTGTCCAACATACATATATATTATAAGGTCAATTCATATTGTTATAGTACATATACATGTATGCGTGATCGCGCCGTAATCAATTGAAGATTCACGATGACTGTTTTAAAACTAGAAATAATACTAGAATACTTTTGATGTAATATCACTTAGAATATCATTCCCCGAACAATCGTCACCAAGCATTCATCACGCTTAAGGAAATGCAATTCATTGAGCAACTTAAACCTTAATATTAATGTTAAGTTCTAAACTTTTGACGCAAAAATGTTGAGGAATTTCGTCTTGAAGTTCAGCAGCGTCGTGAAGGATCTCTTCACCTTTTTCTTGGGCAATATTTCGGGTCTGAGGAAAGGCTCTGAATAGGATTTGTGTAGTCCTGATTGGATTGGTACGTCCGACTCTTTCGGGACCAGGTATTTGTACTCTTTGATGACCTTCTCCTCGGCAGGGTCGTATCTGTACAGTACGGAATAAGTGCGCTTGACCTTCCTGCTGACCCGCGAAACGTTCGCCGTCCTATCGCTCTTGCATCGCTTCACTTTGTTCCTTCCGTAATAGTCCTCGTAGTTGTCAGCGTCGATGTATATAAAGCGCTTCCCCAGAGCCTGCTCTCGCTCCTTCTTCAGACTCTTCCAGGACGCGATAACCGACTCACGGCGGAAGGTCTTGTTAGGGTTGTGACGGCTGATACAGATGGAGTGCTCCTCATGGATGTTGGAGGTGTCCTTCAACGGCGAACCCCTCGGGCTCGGACTGTAGTCAATTTCGTAGTCGTCCCTCGACAGCTGTAACAAAAACAGTTCAAGATTAGAACGCTAAAGTCACGGGCGGAAATAAATAAAAAAACCTTGTCAGTTGAACCTATTCGGACGCGTGATAAATTGCCGAGATTAATACAAGTGTCCGTAATGGCTTTATTCGAGCGTGACTTTGACGCGCGCGAGTCGGCGCACCTCTCTGTCTAATGCTATACGGTGTTCGCTCTCTGTCTGTACGTCAATGGAGCCCTTCGTCCGGTGCCCACATGTCTGACACCACCTGTCAGCCGAAACATATGTCTCGCGTCGCTTGAGCACTTGGATACATCGCGTGATACCGACGCACCGAATTAATAATGTAACTCAATTGGAACAAAAGACCGATCGTTCGCGATAAATAGTTGCCCCGCGAAGGTCGCTTTATCCTGGTTTCTGAGCACGTACGCAAACATGTTATTCGATACGAATGATTCGAAATAGAATCGGATCGGTGAAGGGATTGAGAAATGGAATTTAAAATGTTGCGACCCGCCCTTGAATATGCGGCGATTCAGTTTACGAAATAGTTTTTGTCGTTGTAAACACATTTCTCTTGGTAAATAACTGTAACTGTAAGATTATGTAATTCAGGAATGTTGAAGGTTCAGCTTTAATCACAGTTCTCATGTAATCTACTCCATGATGTACTAAATTACTTGAGCCAAGATGACAACTGATAGCGAAATGTACATTATGAAATAACCAGTTCGTCGGAATTCCTAATAAAATTGGTCCAAGTGCCCACGTTTGATAGCATGTGCGACTTCCATTAGTGTAATTTTTTATCCATCAAATTGATGTTGACATATTAGTGCCGTGTCTTTAAAAGAAATGGTGAAAGCAATATAATAACACAGTAACGTTTTGATTAAAGACGACGCCCGCTCTCTCCGCTTCTGACACGATAAATCTCACCGAACGCGTGTTGTTGTGTCACACGGCGTTTTGTAACATTATTTTTTTAATGGGTTCACGTGGCAAAAAACGCTCGCGCCCGCCGCTGCAATGTTGCGAATTTGGGTCGCAATGAGAACTGGGTCACGTCAAAATAGTTGATCTATTAACGGTCCACGGTAAACACCGGTACCAATTAAAAATACCTTAAATATTAAGTCGTAAAATTATGTTACCGGAAATAACTTTAATTATTATTTACATCTTGACTTTTCAGATGCATTTTCATTTATAGTCTGCTAATTTATTTCGTTTCTTTTTCAGGTAATCGATCGTGTTTGGTTACGCGTTGGGCGTATCCACAATTTGCTTACGTCTAGCGCTCGGGACGGCCTAGTTCACGTACGTACGCGTCTTATATTTCTGTCTGGACGTTGCATATCTCTTGTTATTCTTGTAAGTTATTATAAAACCGAAGGTGATGGCACTAAAAGGTTCGTGTTATATTTATCGCGCTCTATTTCGAACAATACTTACGCTGTTCAATGCAACGTCTAATAATATTTGTGCGCGCGTATTTTTGGTGCGCGCCTCATTGGGCAGTTGCCTATTTATTACTATCGTGTTATTGCTTGACTATGTAATATAAATATGCCGTAATACTATTTCGGCTGTTATTTACACAACATATGAAGTTTCCGTTTGAATTTTGTCGATATTTATCTATCTAAAATGGTTTCTACAACAAATATTGCAAAGTCTTAGTAAAAGTTTTTCGCTATTTTTAATTATTGCTCTTGTAAGGGAGTTCATAATTTTAATTTCTAATGTTTAGAACTAAATGTCCAGAATATTCTCATGAGATAGGAATGCGACGCGATTGGTTTTGCATCCTTTATACTTGCTTTAAGAAGTCTTTTTCTTTTTTTTGTCCTTATTTCGTTCGTTCCTGTTTGCTTATTCATCCTAAGTTAATTCAGAACCGTGTCTCTCTTTACGTTTTTTTAAATCGTATTTCGATGTATTGTTTATTCCTTTTCTGTAATACAAACAAATACCGGGACCCGTTTCCGGCATATTTATTTACTTGTTTATCTTAATTATACGTCAAACGTTCATTTGACATCATTTTCAACTTAACAAAACGTGTATAAATTAACTTTGATGTTATTTGCATTACTCTTTTTTGTTTGTAATGTTGTGTGTTTCAGATATTATATTAAAAATTACAGTCAATGTTGGTGTGAGAAAAGTTTACCTGATATTATAAATGTTTGATTTAACGCGAAAAGAGCTTAACGGAAAAATAATAAAACTCACAGTAATATACTTTACGCGCCAATTAATTAAGATTTTGATGTATTTACATGTGCGAAGCCGTGCGGCTAAGGCTAGTTAAGTTACATTTGTTTGTATCGTAGAATGATTAATGATTTTATAGCCTCTGCATGCGTTACGAATAGCACCATATCGACTATTCTCGTCCAAGTACGTGTTCTATTCTGGGATCGGTTCGATATGTTTACCGAGCGGTTGCGGGTTAATAACCGACGTTAGGTTTTTGGTGACATTATAGTAATAATATCACGCGACCAAATCGCCCCTGAGTCATAACGTGTCTGTGATTTTTTGCTCGTTAAATCGACAGCTCGTTTCAAACGCGTTTTAGTCGTTACACCTAGGAGCACTTGCAGTGGTTTACGAAAGAATTGTTTGTGTTCATTATCGAATTTATAATTTTCAGGCTTTACTATCTTTTTGAGGGCTACATAATTACAACAAGAAATTGGCGAAAGGCTCTACCAACGAAATTTGATGTCCTTTATGTCTCTAGTATAATAAGACACATAAAGACTGATGGTCTAACAATAAAATTACTTATACGCTGTTAAAGTCCATCAGTGCAACTATATTCCGATGAGTTAATTACGTTTTAGTGATTGTAGAACAGACAACTACACATATTTATTAGGTAATATCCTTATACGTTTAGATAATTTCAAAAGTACCTTCAGCATATTCACTTTGGGATGTCGAATAGCTCCGGCCTCGCAGCTTAGATAACACCCGTGGCCTTTGCGGGGGAGAGTAGACGAAACACGAATTGAACCGGTTCGCGAATTTTGCACGGGACGCTAAGCGACGCGAGTTTTAGCATATTACCCCGTCGGTTCCTAACTTTCTAATGGCATATTGATGTGTTGGAGACGTCATATCTATCGTTAACTGTGGACGCGCAACAAAAATGCTCCGAGAAAGCCTCAAAAACTTTCGCCTGCCTTTGATTTCTTTGAATAATTACGCAATTCGGTGTTTGATGTTTGATGAAAGTGAAATGTTCTATAATTGATGTGGTATTCCTAGCCGGCTTTGTAACGTATGTGAATTGCTCTTTTTAATTGTTTTTTTATTTTACATATTTGCTGTGTGTCAATTAAGCTTTAATTACATGTTTGCGGTCTATAAATTCTAAGACCGGATAAATAAATTTTGTTTGGAATTGACCAGAACTTCTTTATATTTATAAATCGCTCGGAAGGGATATTTTTAATTGATACGTGGCGATCTCAAACAGAGGCGTATCCAAGGGCGAAAACGACGTAAATGCATGTACGATAATACGTAAATTACTTGCGTGTTTACATATAAACTCGTGAATAACTTAAATTTCCAAAATGCGCAGTTTTGGTGACTGTCTTGAAGGTTTAAAGTATCAGTATAAAGATGTTACATATCACTTTATTAAAATTTGTAAATATTAACTTCAAATAAAATGATAAACTATTTCTTTGTCTCCATTGAATTTGATTTATGAATTATTGCTCGCATTCCTTATTTTTATCATCTAATTTCACGGACTTTATTACGCTTAATCTCTTTACAATTGCTTTAAACTTTTACCCGACGTTTTCTTATTTCTTACGTTCGAAAGATGCTTTGGACCGTCGGAATCGAACCGGCATCGCGGCGTAGCCGTGACAGCGGCAATGTCAAGAGCTCGAACACAAAAAGAACACAAGACCATAACCCTTGGGCACGCACGACCCGTTTCGGTGGCAACGGCCTTTGAGGCCTTTGAAACGCGTTGCCGGCTATGCAGTTTGCGTAATAGGGCCCGTTCTTGGTTCTACGCTACGATATCAGACTCTAGGGTCTTTACTTAAATTTGAATTTGGAATAATTTATTGTTACTCGTTTGTATGATTTTGGAACCTTAATATTAATTTATGTATAATTTTCTTTTTAATATCGAATTATAACAGTATTTGGATAAATGTAGCCAAATTCCTTATTCCATTTGGAACCGTCTTTTAAGAAAAATTTAGGGCGATAAAAGTCAGACAGTTAATTTTTACTACGTTAAATTGCTGTGTCGAAAAAATTAAATCTTAACAGTTGCCAAAATAAAAACTTTTATTTTTCTGCATATTTAAAAATATAATAAATAAAAAAAAGTATGTGTTGAACTTACCACACTTTCCCAGCTGCCACCCAAAACGGTCTTGTCCAACATCGTGAAGCACAAAATGTCTCAACCGAACCAAAAGGCAAGGTTATATACAATAGTAGTACAAGTAGCAGTAGTTGCTTATAACTCGCACACAGAATACTAGGACACGACACAGGGCCACGTTTCCAAATGAATGTTTCAGTTTTCAGCGTTGCTCTCGCAGTGAGCGTTCCTGTAAAACTGAAGCGGGTACGTTTTCAGGCGTATTATATATAGTGACTGTGCACGGGAGGGCGGGTTACAGGAAGAGTGCGACGCTTGGCGCGTCACGTTGTTCGCATACATATCACGCGTGTGTAGAGCATAGTTCGGGGAAGCCCATCTAAATGCGTCTAACTAGGTGTGCACTCGCTATTCTATTCTTTGCTGTGACACTTTGTGATTTGATTTGATTTGATTCTATGTGATAGTGTGATTGGTGAGGCTGGTTTGCGGCCATGGTGATGTTGAGAGCTAAAGACCTAAGCGAAATGTAGTACAATAAACTATTCATACATTTGTTTTAATATATTAACTACGTAAACGTGACTTAAAATCCTATGTCTCATGGTGGGCAGCGCGTTGATGATACTACTGGTATCGCCAATGTCTATTGGCGTCGGTGACCACTTTCCATCAGGTGGCTTGACTGCTCGTCTGCCTTTTGTAGCCTAAATAAAAAATAACTCTTAGACGTAGTTTAAGTGTTAAACGACGTCGTAAAAATCCGTAATGGTTAAATAGATAGCAATAAAATCAGCATTGTTGATGGACGCAATGTCTTCGTCTAAACTCTTTTTATTACATTACATTGTTTCTTTATACAAACTTACTTAAGGAACTGTAAAGGTTTTTTCTTCATATGGGATTTGACATCATATATATAGTAGTTAAATTACTAAACATTAAAATAACTTGATCACCCTAAAATTTTACTAATGTATTTCAGTTTAAAAAATTACCTTACCAGATAGCAACCTTAGCTATTAGGTTTTGCATAACATTCCTCTCTCATTTTATTGGTGAGCGTCCTGCTTGTTATTTCGCATCCATTAAAAAGAATATATTAAATGATATTTCACAGCATTTCACCACAATGCTGGCGGGATGTCGAAAGTAACCCGTATTAACTGCGTTCTAGGAAATCATGCGTTTCTTGCAACCCGTGCCGGAAGATTTCCATATTGCCTAATTACCTCAGTCGCTAATCGCCTCGGGGCAAGCGCTCCGACTGCTGAGCTATGTAAAGCTTCATAGTACTTCACGATTAGTGTTGTTTAGTATGCATTGCGTAATACTATAGTAGAGCCAAATGAGACAATGGAACTTAGGTAAAAAACCTCAAATGACTAAATTTAAGCGATGAAGAGTGGGAATCTCTTATTGCTTGCGAAGGGTTTTCAAATGTTAGTGTTATTACAGGTTTTCTGTGATTCTGTTTGAGTTCAGCTGTATTTTCTTGTAAAAGGTCGGTTTAATCGTGCTACGATAACTTTCAGTATCTGACATAGATTTAGACAGAATTGTTGAAAGCATAAACCGCAAGTAGTTACGGTCTTGTGTTTTTCCTTTTTTTAATATGTTGTTGAGAAAAACTTTGTTCAGATTATTATAACAGTTAATCCGAACGAACGGAATATAATAATTTATAATATTTACATTATGGCTATCTCTTATAGAAATTTCCGTCAAATTTGGACTAACCATTCCCGAAAGTTAGCCAAAACAGACCGACAGACAAAATTTAAACAGACAGAAATGTTCTTGTTATACGTATCGGATATTTATTACAATGTAATCACTTAAAATCGGTTATTTTGATGTAACAAACATACATTTCAATTATATTATTTGTTTAGACATATATAACTTTAACCGCATACACCGCTCGTCTCGGGGCAAGTTTACACCGATGACGTCCCATACGGACGTTCGATATTCAATAACGGGCATCGCCCCTTCGCATCTGCACGATGTTACGTGAAAATGCGGCTCTTAATGTATTCAATATGCGAAGGTATAGTTACCGGTATGTTTCGGTTTACCGTTAGCGCGTTTGCATTGCTGTGTGCTCGTTGAGTTGAGTGCGATTCTTATTATGTGGTATGGTAAGGGTTTTTAATGATGATAAGTTCTGGTAGATCTCGAAAAAGTGTTTAAGATGTGTTATTATTTTAATTTTTTTAGATTGTGACAAAGGATGTGTTCGTATCACCTGATGGTGAACGTTGTAAGGTCGACATATTAGGAAGAATAATTAAAAACAATGAATTAAAGTTGATAGGTATACTTTTTTAAAAGAGACAGATTAATAAAGTACCTCTACGGTGTTTAATTCTGCCGCAACATAGTAGTGTGAAAATATTAGTGTTCCCATTCGAAGAGCACCGTAGTCTGCGTAATTATGGGTTAAACGAGACATAACATCCTGTCTCAGTGCTGCGTGCAGATTTGTGGCTTTTAGGTCGGTTTTTATGGGCAGAACGTATCACTTGCCATCAGGTGAATGTTTTATTTGTCGTTGCGTATATATAGCTATAGAAGGGCTTGAAAAGTATAAACCCTCATTATATAGATTTCATTGTTTGCAATTACCACCTTATCCTATTTGGCTTACGGAAACGTAACGCACCGCGAACGAATTTGACGCAGGCACTCGATCAGCATAAAACGCATCTCCTCTTTGCTGTTTGCTTTATGTTGAATTTACGACTGGCCGCGTGAAAGTCTCTATATCGGTTTTGCGCTTTTACAACCGTCCGTGGTCGAGCTATCGGCCGACACGGAGTGGTTTCGGCTGTATTCGAGTGCGTTTTGGCTTTGCGTCATTGTGGAGAGGCGCCGGCGCGCTTATGTGCGCCTGGTACCATCCTCCGGTTAAACTAGAAGATTGTTTGGAATTTGAATGATTTTATGTTTATAAAAGTGGTTGTTTATTCGTTTTATGTATTTAGTATTAATTCTTTTAATTGTTTAATGTCATTTAAAATTAATCATAAAATGTGCAAGGTGCCTGCTATTCAAAGATGGTGTGTTAATATATGTAAAAATGTTAACTTATTTTTCGAATAATCTATTAGTTGTTTATAGTTTTATTTAAATTATGTTGCTATTTTGATTAAATTACTTATACTGCAATGTTTATTGAGGGCCGTAAATTTCATTTGAGATAATTAGTTACAATGCAATGGATTTCCATTGTATATTCTTGCCAAAATGTAAGCCAATCAGTAATAAATGCTTATTTTGCTAATTTATAAAATAAATAACACATGTTAGCAAAGTAATTAGTAATTAATTTCAACAAATATAAGTTATTATTTTTTAATTAGTTAGTATTTTCAAAACTTGATAATACAATGTTTTACGAAAAAGATTTCCTCCATGTTATTTTCACATTTCTTCTTAACGATCTGCTACATCCAAACATGCGTCAGTCCACGTTCGTTGGAAATATTGCGTAATCCCTCGTGTTCGTTTCGATCCTCCGAATGCTCAAATGCCCACAGCCGGTTCGAACCGGAACGGATTTTTCAATTTCTCATTTCACGCATAAGCCTCGGTTCTTGAATTGAAAAATGACTAAATCTTCAGATGGAAGCTTTTTTTGTCGCTTTGAAATCGACTATTGTTTAGATAACGTTGGAAGTCGTGCGACCCTAATTAATTGTTACTAGATGTTTTTGTTTAGTTCGGTGCCTTTAAAAGTTAATTTATCGATCATGCTCTAAACAGATTCTCGATCTAAAAGAGCAAGTTTTTTTTTATTAATTTACTGTAAAAAATCCTTGCGAAGCTTTGACTCTTTTGCTTGCTTGTTAACACAAGCAGACGGAACAATATAAATATTAATTTATTGTCTTATTAAACATAAGATAGAACTGACGGTAATAATGGAACCATTTGTTTTGTTGTTATAGGGTATTTACTATAATGTAATATCATCTGTTTGTATTCTTGTTCTGAAATACTGAGGCCCAAACCAGAGGCCGTTGATTTAAGTTTTAAGGTAAATGACGAAACAATAAAGCAAACGTTTTGATTACTTTTACACTATTTCGTCATAGTTTCATGTGTTTTATTCTACCAAAAACTAGGTTATATTAATAACAATTAAATAATTTCTGTTCCACCAAAACATTCGAACTTTAATTGGTTTCAAATTCATCATCATCATCAGCCTTCGTTAGTCCACTGCTGGACATAGGCTCCTAATACACTCCCAATCCATTAGGGTGTGGACGTATACCACCACGCTGGTCCAATGCGGTTGGTGGTGGACTGATTTTTACATGCCCATCCGACGCATGGATCATCTTACTTTTCAGACAATTGGGTGATTGGCCTAAATTGCCCTAACTAACCAACTAGGAAACAACAATGAAAATTTGTTAAGTCCCCGCAGGATTCGAACCCACGACCTCCGGTTTCTAACGCACACGCCAATACCACTAGGCTACGGAGGTTTCAAATTAGGTCACCGTTTTACCAGTATAAGTGCAAAACGTTGTATCGTCGGTGCAGCTTGACATAAGATTATGTTTACGCACTTTGTGCATACTATTCAGAGCTGCCATTTTAAAATCTAAATTTCACTGGTCGTTTTAAATTTCATAAACACCTTCCATTATTTAACAAAAAAGACCACAAATGTACCTTATTTTTTATTTTTAAACGTGTTCTATTCATTTGACTAACAAATATTCAATGTTTTCATACATTAATAAAATTATATTGATATAATTTAAATACAATTTTATAGAGATGTAGCGACCTAATTATTTTATTAATATGACATTCATTTGCTTTTATATACCCACGCGTAACCATTGCGTTAAAAGCTTTTTTCTCCCTCCCTTTAATTAAGATTGAAAATTGAAGGCCTTGTAACACAGAAATCGTAGAACGCTATAATTAATATGAGATAAATTTTATAAAGAAGCGAAGCTAAAAGGGATGTAAAATGGGACATTTCTTGAAACTGTCTAAATTGACCTAATTCCTTAAAAATATTTGCCAACCTATTTTCCACGTACTTTACAGTCTGAAAGGTGTTTAGCAGTGCTTCGTAATATAAGCAGAAATCGCCTAATCTTTTGGATTTTGATTATATTAGAGTCTATTACTTTAGGAATGTATTTTTCTGGCAATGGTGATTAATAAACATATCGTGTCTGTATATTTTGTATCGCATTGATATTATAACAATAATCGCGATGAAGTAAATGCTCTTTCTGGTTATAAATAATCTTACTTTATGAGGCACAATATTCCTGACGAATTCACGTGTTTTAAAGATGGTTATTACCATTACGATATACTTGTATGACTAGGATGCTATTGTCTCATAATTGTGAAGCGGTCTAATATGACTCAGGTTTTAACCCAATACTTCAAGATCGACAGAGGAAATCGATAAATAATAATAACAGTATTTTATACTAAGTATGCGCTAAAACACTAACAGTATCTATAAGGTTTCTTGATTTCTTACTAACGTAACATAACCTTTAAGCATATAAATTGTCCTCACATATGTCTACTATCTTTAATAAATAACTAATTGAAATCATCTTTAATTAAACAAAGCACAACAGAGCCTGCTCAATATCGTTTTACTATGTTTTAAAAATTCAAGTCCCACTTAATCTTTCGACTTGAAGAGATTAAGCAAAGCTTATCCCCGCTCGTAAGCTAGACGGCGAACTATCGATGCTGGCGGATTACAAATTCGGATTATACGAAGTTTTAGGCGCACGTTTCGGACGGGATTAGTTCGCCTCTGTCGTAGATATTCCTAGTTTTCGAGTGCTTGTTTATTTCATTTTGGAATGAAAGTTAAAACATTGGAAATCTATGTATCGTGTCTATGTATTTTAAATGCGTAGCTGAAACATGTTTTGTTTTTAAACATTTTGTGGGGAATCATTGAATTATTTTAAATAGTATTCTCGGAAACAATGTATTGGTAATATATATATATATAGAACTTTATTTTTATTACTGTATAAATATATATACAGTTATAAAAAAAAAGTTGTTATTATTAAGATTTTTCGCCTTTTTTAACTTTTCGCTTTAAATAACGGCTGAAATAATAGAGTAATTTTTTCAGAGGTTATACCAGGGCATTATTTATCATCAGATATCATTTTGACTGAAAAAGTTAGAACTACTAATAAAACATAAGAACATCCAAAAAGTTGAGTCCGGAAGAGTGTGATAAATCACATTTTTAATATTTAAAAGAACCAATGAATTGATGTATGTATTTCCTTTCTCATACATCATATTTCGCTCTCTTTTGAAGTCCTATCGCGCGTGATATAGTTCTGTGCCATTTCGACGCAATAATTAACGCGTAAACAGTAGATTTGATTCACTCTCGACTCAAATCTCAATTCTTTGTGCGAGATTCGTTTCAGTTGGAACGTGTCCAGTGTATAAATTATAATTGCGTAATTTTATTGACCACATCAAAACAGAGCAACGCTGCCGCTCTTATGTGTTGTGGTTCAACGGTTGTTAATGTCTCTGTTAGCAATTTGATTCGGCGATCGCTTGGCTCTTTGCGTTTCGTTTATGGAGGATTGGTTTGAACTTTTTTGTTATAAAAGAGTAGTATGTGTTTATTTCTCTTGTTAGCAGATAAAGTTCTAAAAGTTCTAAATAGAAAAAAATATTTTGGCTTTTCGATGGCCTGTTTCCATACGCGCTTTAAAATAATAGATATGGGAGCCTAAATTATTAATACATTGGACTATATTTTAGAATTTGCCATTCCACGCTTTGTGTAGTTCAACAATGTAAATTTAATTTAAAATAATACCAGTAAAATGATCTTAATTAAAAATAATGCACGACAAGCATAGCTAGATACACGTAACTTTATTTTTATATACTAACGAAATAACTTTCTTCGAGCGAAAGGAAGTTCCGTGAGGACCGTACTCATCTTGTTGCAAACAAATATGTAGCTTTATTGCATTTATCTATTTTTCGCGTAATGCCAATAACATTTTATTACTATTATGCTGGAATATTGTTTTAGCAATAGTTTGACTAGAAATGATAAAATTCCATTGACATTTTCGAAATTAGTATAGTACATTCGTCTGTAAATTCTAACACAGCATCTCTAAACAATAGTGCACCTTTATAAGTCTAAGAATTTGTAAGTATTTTTTATTGCAATTTTTTTTTTTTCGTAAAACATGATATTAGATGCGATAGTGGTAATGCCGTCTTATTCATCATCATCATCAACCTGTGATAGTCCACTGCTGCACACAGGCCTCCCCTAATACACCCTATACATTAGGGGGTTTTTGGACCGTATCCCACCACGCTTGTCCAATGCGGGTTTGGTGGGTGGACCAACTTTGTACATGCCCATCCGACGCATGGATTTACAGACAATTGGGTGATCGGCCCAAATTGCCCCCAATCAACTGGGAAACAACATTGAAAATTTGTTGAGTCCCAGCAGGATTCGAACCCACGACCTCCGGTTTCTAAAGCATACGCCCATACCACTAGGCTGCGGAGGCAGCTTTCTTATTGGAGGTAGTTAACCACTGAGCGTAGATTCACCAACGAAAATTATACGCTGCTATATGTTACTTTGTTTTTGGTTTATAAAAATAACTTATACTGTTTGTCTTGGTTATGTTCAGAAATGCTTTTAAGTTAACAATCGATAGTATATTACTTTTCTTTAGTTTGTTTTAAATAACGTTTTAGACTTTGTAATTTTCTCTTATGACATTTGCAAATGAACTAAAGTACCTCTACTAAAAGCCCATTAAAATGTATCTAAACCTGTCCAACAACCGACTGTGTAAATGATCAAAAGCAATTACTTTTAACTCTGATATCTATGGACGATCTCTCACTTATCCGCTTAGTCATTCCACAAAATGACTAACTCGGACGTTTTTAAGTTTGACGCAAAGCTTCGCGCGGACGCCGACTTTTTGCTACTGAGAAAATGAAACACGTTTTGTATCCAATAAAAACACACTTACATCTTGATGAATAGGATGTCAAACAAGCTGCGATACAATATCGTTTTCGGGGCATTTTTTTTATTTAATTTGAATAGGAGTTAGCGGAATCGTAACTATCCATTCTTTTCCAATATTCATGGGAAATTTGTAACAGTCATGATTTCCTCCTATTCTGCTTAAATAGTATGTATTTGTTGGGCTATTTATACTACTTATTACAACGTGCAATAAATGAAAACTCATAGGATAAAATTTAACGGTTCTATAGGTTTCCTAATCCAGCTTTTTGGAACCAATAGCGTATAAACAAAGGTTTTATTGACCCAATAACGGAACTTTATCATAATTTGTTTGACATATATCTTCTGCTTACAATTCTTCCTAACTTAATTTCATGGCATGAGCTCTTAATTAGTACATTGTCAAATGTTTTTTTTTTATGTCTGAAGCGAATATCTGACACCTGTTGGTAAGTTTGATGCCTGTTTCTCCACCAATCTATACATCACCATGAGTCTAGGTTGTACACACATTTGCATATGAACATATGAGGGTCTTTCCAGAAAAAAACTTTTTGGGCACTTGTATAGCGTGTAACGTATATTTTTGATGTAAGAAATTAGCAGTCAGTTCCCTGTGAACAGGAGACCTACTATCTTAAAATAACGCAGTTAACTCAGACGTGTTATTTGGCCGTTTATATGTTTTCACAAGACACCATACCGACCCGTGTCACCCGATAGTCGCTTAGCGACAGAGGTGACCGGCTGCACGTATCTCGGTTCGATCCGTTGCGAAGTAACAGAGGTGCGTATATGACGTGCGAACTATAAATAATGCTTTGACCCACTTGTCGCCTCCAATCATCGCACTAACACATGTGCACAGTTTCGGATGCGGCATTTCGTGTCGCATAATAACACTTTATGTACAGCGCCGATTGTATTTTATACGTGTAATCTCTTTGTTAATTTCACCGTTTTATGTCGGCGATGTTTGGATTTTTTTTTTATTTTGCTCCCCGCGAGGTTTCTGTGTCAGCGTAATATGACTTGTATGAGTAAACACGCGTATAAATTTTGATAACCTCAGCGTTGGGAAAGGAGAACGATCATATGCAACGCCCACCGGTCCCGCATACCGAGACGTAATTTGCAAAATTTTGCATAATTCTCTTTGAGTTTAAATGTTTCAGATAGCGTGTCTAAAGTGAAAATTGAATAATTGTAAGGCTTGCCTTATAGAGTGTGTAACAGATAATTGTACACACGTTGCACTGTATTTTGAATGGCGTCTCTTTTAGTTTTCTTTGACCTATAAGAAGAAAAGCAAAATGGTATTTCCAAAAAACGACGAGTAGAACTTAGAGAAAAAATTGTTGTATTTTTAGTAGATGCTCTCTACGGAATTCCCATGAATTGTCTATTACGAAACCACTATTTTCTTACCCGCATGATGGCAGTTAAAGACAGAAATACATAAAGTGCGTTTACCTTTACGAAATGAAAAAGTCTGTTCGATTTTTAAGTGACATTTATAGTTATTTATTTATATATCTATATTGTGAAAGTAAAAAAATAATTAAAATAAATAAAATAACTTTCTCGCAACAGCACACAGTATTTTTTTTATTTTACGCAGAATAATAACCAAAAAAAATGAGTGAAGATGTTTATTTATGCGTTTCCGGTCAGTAATTGGCAGAGTATTGAAAGACGGGAAACATATGGTGAGCTCCAATCTTCTGTGAAAAATAAAACTAAATAGTTGTTCATTGTTAAGTAAAATTATGAATACCCTATCGAAAAAGGGTCATAACTATTTTCTTTATCAAAATACGTAAATTTGTTGCACTTTAAGTGGAAGTTTGCAAATTGCAAATCTTTATGTTTTATCATGTGTGATGTTTATGCCCTTATATACAAGTGTGCAACTTTTGTTGTTGGGTATTAGGACCTGTGCATCAATGCGCTGTTTTATAAACCGCACATGCGATGCAATACACTGGTACTGTAAGCCAAGTCTTTGTAGATTCTAAGAAATTTTGCGAGTTCGAGTTGTCATAGTATATCATTACTTTAATTTTTTATAAGTTTTATATTTTTTAATTTTGTACTTACTTTTATATTTATTACATAAATTATTGCAAAAGTTTTTAGTCGCCGTGTTGTGCTACATTTTTTTTAAATTGTATAGAGTAGTCTTGTGGATTTCTGTAGTTTTGGCTTATTAAAGTCACCTTGATCTTCTTACGAGACACTGAATAAGAGGCTACAATGTATTATAAGCTAACAATTACTAATCATTTTAATTTATAGAGGTTTTTACATTTCTCAAATAGTCAATTTCTTGCGCTAGGTGCTTTGATTAGAGCTTATGTCTTTGTTGTTTTTTTTTTGCTTTGAAAATGGCAAACCCCAAACATTTCTCTCAGAGTCATTGATGTGTTAATATTGGACGCTTTCTCTACCGTAGATCGGAATTGGGTCGTGTTTAAAAACGGAAATAAACAATTTCAAACAAACCTAATTACGAGATGGATGTCTGATTTGAAAACAGAATTTACTGGAAGCTAATAACTGCCAATGAGCATAAACCGATCGAGTGAATTGCCTATAACAATCTTTCCATTAAGCTTTTTTTTTTCAATTTTTATAAATGTTTATGTGCATTGAATCTAAGCTTTACGGACTTATTGCGTTTTCTGTTGATATTATATCCCGACGTTTTAAACTGTTTTCAGCATTCATAGTCACAAGGCAGACTAAATATTCAATATTCAGTATTCGCGTTAATAAAGCAAATTATTATATTGTTTATATTCTATCAATTTGCGATCAAAAACGCTAAAAGCTTACATTAATATTGATTCCTTCTATCTGAAAAGTTCCCATGACACAAAATACTATCTGGAATGAGAAACTATTTAAATTGAAGTTTTCTTGAAATTGAGCGAGAGCGGTTACCATCCGCCGTTGGCAAGTACATATTACGCTTTTGTGGGTGTACACACTGTCACAAACAAATGAAAAGTGTGCCGTTGAGGACACCGAAAAACAACTTTCTTTCGCCATTCCGCGAAACCCGTGTGTCGCGATCCACAACGCGGCGGTCGCGGGTGAGATGACAAATTGTCAAATATCAATTACGTGGATTAAGCGCGTCAATTAAGTTTCGCTTTGAACTCGTTTGGTCACTCGTGTGACGGATGATCGTTCTATTTTCTTCTAGAATGTAAGATTTCGTTTTTTTTTTATTTAATGTAGGCCATTGGGCGTTATTTTCGAACGCGCTAAGGTTACTAGATAGCAGCTTGAAAAATGGTCAATACAATTGTACGTTGAGCAGAAGAAGAAATCAGTTGATATTACCATTGTTTTGAAGTGTACAAAAGAAGCCAAAGGAAAAATATCGTTTTTATAACCTGTAGCCGAGATGTCAATCACTGAATGTCAGCCGACTAATAAGAAAATGTACGACGCCGCTTTGTTGCTATGGTTACAGCTATCCGTTTTTTATTTAAGACGTTGCGATGAATATGATCGAATTTATTTTGAATTTCTTTAATTTTATTAAAGTATAGTGTCATTCTGCAACGACATATAGTATACGAGCCATGCTACTATTGCGACTACAGTAGCATACATCGAGAAAATATAACATTTAGACCTCAGTACATCACAGCCTCCGCTGTCGGTAACCGTCCGTACGCTGTCACGCTCTCTTCACCGCACTGACCAATTAACTTGGATAATGGTGGCACAGAACATACACTCTAGTAAGCATTACACTTTCCAAAGAAAAGTGTTTTGTGGGCAGTTTAAAGTAATTGTGTACGCGCACACCAGTAATAGCTGGGTAATGACGTCGGATTTATTGTTTCCGGTGGTGGCGGAGCTGCTGAGCCTCAATGGAATAAATAATTTTTATCTTTAAGTGCACGAAGATCGAAAGTAAAGGTTAAATTAACTTAATTTACTGTAGAATATTACGTTTATTATTGAGTTACATAGTAACCTTTAGGCTAGAATAACAAAGCTTCGGACTCGAAAGGCGTAAGGAAATTAATTGGACTTATTCATCCATTGTACTATTATTTCATACGCTTTGTTTCTGTAATTTTTTCTTGTAGCTATTGAATTTACCGAATTTTTATTTTTAAAAAGTTTGTTAACATTTAACGCAATGATTTTTGGAATAATTATGAATTTCGGCCCAATTTTTACATGAATGTAGTCTATACGCCAGAATAACATTAATAAATATATTCGTACAAACCAGTGAATGAAAGCTAGTCTGGATATAACCTTAAAAACATAATGTTACCATGATATTTTTCAATATATTCGTTTTGTATCTAGATTGCCTTATTTATGATTGTTTTTGTTGAGAATTAATTGTTTGTGTTATAAATCTTACCCGACGACAGTGTTTAATTTCGTTAAACAATAAATTAATGCGGTTTAGCGTGCGAATTTTTAATAAGCCACCGGTGCAAGTAGCTTGTGTATTTCATTTGTTATTAATAACAGCTGAATAGCGAACAAGGCCTTAACGCTAGTACGCGGGGTAGTTAACTTGCTTTATAAACAAAGTATTTCTATAGAATTTATTCTAAAGAAGTATAATGAAATACCTTTTAATAAAGTCAATACGGCTTATACAATAACGTTCTTAACACAATAATATTTTTCTGACACTTTTAATTGTACTAACAAAATGAGTTATTATAAACTCATTTTGTTTCACTGTTTTTTTTTATTAGTTTTTACTTGTAATGCCTTAATGTCACATGGTGCTTGGCTTTTGATGACTTTATTAAATACTAGCTGTTGGTAGCAATATAACAATGAAATCTGTTATCAGTTTTCCTAAAATCCTGTGGAAATAGGAGCGGCCTTTCCAAATAGCCAGAACAAAAAAGACAGACGGACAGAAATTAATAAAAATATTGACTCGTTATGTGTATCAATAATATATCACAACGTCAGTATTTAATACTGGTTATTTTTATGCTACTAACAGAAACTGCGATTTTATTTATTTGTATCGATAGTTAGTAATGTTTGAAATGGAATACACAAAGTTTTACAGGACAACCACACTCGTGCTAATTTATAAAAGAATCACTTATTAGGAAATCTTTGACTGTTTTGATGTCAAAAAATAATTCCTTAAAATAATATAATTTTTCTAATTACCATAATATTTTAAACGTTACTTCTTTTATATGTGTTACTCATCTAAACATGACGACATCAAACTTTTCAAGTGAAATGGAAATGATTCATATATTAAGATTAATTACTTACATCGAATCACATTAATTGCACAATTAATCCGTGTATGATATCAGTGTTGGCAAAGACGAGTTACCATATCGTTCCAAGGAATTTTATTATATACGTGCATTAGTCGCACGTCATACGAAAACTTTTGGCTATCATTCAAAGCCTAAGGTCATTTGTTCTGAAACGTTGACGCCATAAGGGGGACTAAATCGATTCGAAACGAAATAGCGGGGGTCTATTCTGCGAAAGTTCGAAATGAAGACACGCCTTTGTGCGAGCTGGCAGCCGCTTTGATTCTATCGTTCGCCTTTCCGTCGAAACACTAAATAAATGAACAGGAAAATTATCTTCGACGAATAGCGCTTTGGCGTATATCTTGATAGTTTCCTTGAGGATATTTATTTTTTTACGATCCAACTTATTCTTAGTGTTTTGTGTGATATCTCTTTGTTATGTTGATCTTTTGTTGGTATTGTGATTAAGAACAAAGCTTTAGTTAATCAATACAAGTTAACAATTTTAGCCTAATAATTAACGCATACTGGGCTTAGTTTTCTTTTATGGTTAAAATAATGGCTGCATAATTCGAGAAAAGTCTGATGAAGTAATAAACATTGTTTTATTCAGCTATGTACAGTACAAAGCTAATTGTACAATTATCTTTTATAGCGTTAATGTACAAACCCACCTGTTGGTGTACCGTACCGCAGTAAATTGGTGAATGCACCTCAATAAAAGCCAATTATTATTCCCACTTGCCTTGAATACACCCACATTACAAGCGGGCTGTGAAATTAATTCTTGCCCTATTCCTTAGCTGTCCGCTAAGTGATCGATCATTGGTTGAGCAATCGGAAACCGTCTTACTTTGGTATAAAATTACAAAAAACGCAAACATATATCAGTGCTAACACGTTGTAGAGTGAAGGGATATATTGGTGATATAATAATTTGGGATAGTTTTAAAACACTTTTGTATGACCGCGTTAGCGAATTGCTTTGTTCGCCAAACGCTGAGACAAATTACCTGAGCAGAGTGAAAAGGTTTTATACCGTTTACACTTGTAGGACAATTCCTAACGCGGTCATACAAAGTGTTTTAAATTATATCACCAAATTCTTATATCCCAATATATCTCCCTTTACCCTACTTGCTTTTTTATTATGATTATCTTTGTATTCTGAATAGAACTTTCCTATATATCAAAAATGATTCTAGGGCCGCTATTGCATTAAAATTACTTATTCGTATTTAATTACAACATAGTCGATACGTGCTTTATCCAAATTAGATTCGGAATGCCATCATGTACCACCATTCGTTCCAATAGCGTCATGCGTTCTTTCTGATGAATAGTCACTGAGATGTCTAATCACATTGAGAGTGACAGTCGACAAATAACAACACCATAAATACTACGTTGCATCGTTGCTATGGGTTATTTTGTTTTTATAAAAGCAATCCATATGTCGACTTAACCATATAGTACTAGACTATTAAAATCTTCCTTGTACGCACTTTCATAAGCTTGCGTAATTAATGCACCTATTGAAAATCAATTACATCCATCGGGCGCCAACATTGTTCAAGATGTTTCGAGTGGTTCGGAATGTAGAACATATTTCTTCCATTGATATTAATTTTAATCTGCATTCATAGTAAACAATGTATTACATTATACATGTACATATTGAATATACAAGTAATTAAAGCGCTAAGTGAAGTGTAATAAATGCATACATGAATATTGATATTTTACCGCTAAGGCAAGCGCGAAAATTTGTGACAGTTTGTCATGGAATTTATAGTTCAATTAATGTAAATTAAGAAATATGGGCTTTGAAATATCTTATACAAGTAAGAAATTAACAAATAAACCATTTATCTATCTGCGTAGAATACATTGATTTATATATTGGGCAGTTAAACTTAGTGTGGGACGGCCTGCAGCAAGATGGAGTGACGACATTCGCAGAGTGGCCGGTGTGGGCTGGATGGAAATAGTCGAAGATCGGAAAATGCGTCGTGCATTAGGGGAGGCCTATGTCCAGCAGTGGACTGACACAAGCTGATAATGATTATGATGATTGTGCAGTTTTCAAAATCGGTGCAACAGTACATATGACTTTGTTATCGACTTTAAGGTTTACTCTAGTAAAAAACAGATTTTTTTTTTCTAATCGATTACACGTGCGGTATAAAATACACTATAGAATTCTTGATAGAATCACTACTAATAAAGATGCCCTCTCATTTTGTTTGACACTGGTACATATCCCCGTTATGGTATGCTATAGAGCTAGAGAGATGAATAAGTGCAGTAGCACCGCATTGCTCATTTCTGCCGTAAAATATTCCTCGTCAATTGCAGAATTGAAAAGCGATCATGTGTTAAATATCGTGTTACGACCTCTGTGAAAAATAGGTCGTAATGCAGCCGACGATGCCGAACGACGCTTGTTAGCTATGTTTGTTTACATTAAATTCGTGAGTGGAAAACATGGTTCCTTGCATTTCAATAACCTATTTAACGGAGCTATAATCGATGCAAACAACGTGAACCTGGTACATATGCATATAAAAACTTAACGGCGTTTCAAGTGAACAGCTTTGCATTTGTGTCATTGTTATGTGCGGAGTGACTACTTACTACTATGTGGCCTTTTGTAGTTATTGTTTATCATTTTAGGTCAAAAATGTACTTTTACAACATCATGCAATTTTTATTAATTGCATGAAACATGACAAAATGTTCTTTCCAAACGTTGTCACTTATAAAACTTACTTAAACGATACTCTCCGCTTTGACGCTCCCTTCAAATGGCTTTAGCGCTTATCAAACTCTATACAAAAAAACATTGAACTCTCTAATTGAAGTAAAGTTATTTATATATCTATCAAATAATTTCTGTAAGCTCTGCCTCAGTAGCCTATAGTGGTATGGGCGTGTGCTTTAGAAACCGGAGGTTGTGGGTCCGAATCCTGCAGGGACTCAACAAATTTTCATTGTTGTTTCCTAGTTGGTTTGGTCTATTTGGCCGATCACCAAATTGTCTGAAAAGTAAGATGATCCATGCGTCGGATAGGCATGTAAAAAGTTGGTCCACCCACCAATCCGCATTGGACCAGCGTGGTAGGATACGGTCCAAAACCCTAATGGATAGATAGGGGTGTATTAGGGAAGGCCTATGTCAAGTAGTGGACTATAATTGGCTGATGATGATGATGTTGATTAATTTCTGTAACCAATTAGTGGCTAAATGTATCATCTTCTTCCATATTTTAACATTCAACATAAAAGAGTTTAATGAATTAAATGCTATTGAAATATGTAATTATCCGATTTTCTCCTCACTGGATCTAATAAGCGACTAAAAATATAATTACCTAGATAACCTTCAATCCCGTCTATGTAACGAAGGCGAGTCTTAATTTTGACGCTACGAGGAACTAGCATAAGGAATAATTCGATTGTATTTAAATTGTTGACGACAGCAAATCGATGTTTCCCAACTTAATAAACTCGTAGCAACTGAAGTTGCACGCCTCTGACACCAGCAAAGTGTTTCACGGTGCGTACAAATTGACGCCGGCGGAAGTGCGCAGATTCCTGAGGCGAGGCTTTATTACGTGCGAGCTTTGTCTGCGCTACTCTGGAATTGTACCGTCGGCAAGTTAGGCTTTGTGTCACGCGTAAAGGCGTCGCACGGTGTGCAGATAAGTCTATAGTGAGGTGTTGTTTAGTCTTAAACTGATAACAAAACTATGTCACATAGCATCGGTTTGTGGTTGTAAAAAGTATTTTTATGTATTTGTATGTATGTGGGAATGATTAGATTTATTTGACATAATATGTTATAAGTTATAATTAATTACCTTGTGTATTTGCGGGCATCTGATATTATGTAGATTTTTACGCGATATTAGGCCTTGTGCATTGAGCTTTAGTAAATAAAATAAAAATATTATTTGTCACTAAACATTCGGTAAGGGACTACTATAAAAAAATCATAATCATCATCATCAGCCTGTGTCAGATCACTGCTAGACATAGGCCGCCCCTAATAAAAAATATTTGCATTGATATTGTCCATGTTTACATTCTTATATGAAGAGTTAAATTCTGATCTGGTACATGACATTCACATCTCATAGATCTGAATTTAAGTCTCTGGAATAGGAAAAAATGCATTTAATACTATGCCTAGTACATAGTGTTCATTACATTTTTATAATTTATGACATAAGTTGTTTGATTTAGGGTGTTTATATAATTAAAAGGATAGTAGTATATTTGTTGCAATTTGGAACAGACTAACATGACGTCAAATTCAATAAGAAATAATGTCACACTGATTTCTATTGTAGATTTTTCTTAGTTTAGTTATTTCGCAACTTGTAACAATAAACAAGTAATACTCAATTGAATCAAACTTTGAATAGATGATTAATGTCAATTGCAATCACCGATGTATTAATGTATGTAACAGTAGTAACTTATGCTCGTTGTGAAACAACTTGCTTCATTTGAATGTGGTACAGGTAATTCTCAGTAATGCCCTTAGGTCCCCTAGGAAATCTAGCCGCGCTACTAGTGTCAGGCTGCGAGCTGCACTCGTTTACATGGAGCAACGCGGTTGAGATTAATTTCTAGTTGAGTTATCGCTCTAAATGTAAATGCAGTTTTGTTCATGGCACATGTGGTTTAAATTTATTATTGTTATTTGTATGTGATGAATTTTGTTGGCGTCCTTGGTTAAGATACGGATTTTAAGCATCAAGGTTAAATTAGCGATTACTGTTGCGTTAAATATTATTTGTGTACTTGGCGAGGTGTTACGACTTGTTCTATTGTGTGTTTCTGTTTTTTTTATAATATTTTATGTAAATTATTTAAAAACAAAAGAAAGATTAAAGAATGGCGATTAGCGCATATAAAGTGAAACCGATTTAGTTGTTTTTAATTCATAACTCCGGCCCGCTAGTATTAATTTTATAATATTTAAATATCTATCCGTGAGAGACGTCAGTTAAAAAAAATATTTAAGATTTTTTTAAATTTAATATAATTTTTAATTTGAATTTTATATCAATTAATAATTGTGTAAGGAAAACACAGCGCGTTATTTTTAACTCCGTATAGTAAAAATTGTAAGTTAGCTTTAAAGAAAGTTATTTATTATTAACTATTTCAATTATATATTTTTAGTGATCTGTATTATTTGTTCACTAGATAATGGATCATAATAAACGTGGTGATAAACAACTAGCTACCGTAGCAACGGCGCTTATTCGCTGTTCGTCTAATTACCAATATCTTGCTTGATATATTCCCATTATACTCTTCATTTATCTGGTCCTTTGTCCATTAATTTATTATGATGATGGCATTTGTTACTATTGTTCTGTAATAATACATCAAATTATACAACAATACTGCCATTATATCTATTATAAAATAAAAGACAAACTTTCATTCGGACATAAATCAGAACTTTCTTTTTAATCACATCATCATACATACGATGATTAGTCTCTGCCTGGACATATGCCCCCTAATACATCCATTAAGGGGTTTCAGAACCGTATCCCACCACGGTCCAATGCGGGTTGGTGGGTGGACTAACTTTTTATGACTATCCGACGCATAGATCATCATAATTTCCGGACAAGTGTTTGATCGGCCCAAATTGCTCTAACCAAATAGGAACCAACAATGAAAATTAGTTCCGCAGGATTCGAACCCGGTTCTAAGCACACGCCCATACCACAAGTACTAATATTTTTTATAATCTTTTATATTGTTTAAAATTTTATATTAAAAAATTATTTTAAAAAGATCTAACAATCTCAATATTCAAATCGAAAAGATTATTTACATATCTAATTTTATTAAAATGCTGTGAGTTGTAAGAAATGTTAGAGAATAACTTTATTATGAGAACAATGTTTCCTTGAGTTTTAATTATAGAGCGTTTTCACTCCATTCCAATGAAAAACTTAACTCAGGGAATGTATTGAGCTGCGTAGTATGCTGAAGAGAGCAAACTTTGCTTGACATCGCATCGATACATGCATATTAATTCCAAACCTTCAGATATGTGTCAAGGTGAATTGTGCATTATAAATCATGATAATGGTATTCGTTCATGTACATACTTATGATTTCACGATTAAACAGTCTATTAATGGAACTAAGGGCGACGAAGTAGTAAGGTAGTGACATTTTTTTCTATTAGTCGTTTAGTTTAGGTTGTGATTTTATGTTTGGTTGATATTAATCTTACATATAGGAAATAATTCTATTGGTGCGTTTTCTTTTCTGCAAAACAAGTGTGCACACGATGCTGTTTTTGACTTGGAAGCGAGTAGCAAGGAACGGCCGGTTTGGTGTTGATTAAAAAAGGTCATATGTCCTGCAGTGGACGGATAAAGGCTGCTGATGATGACGATGAAGGGGGTAAAAGCTAAAGCACAATTATTTCATTTCCGACAGTACGTATGCGGCTATGGGCTCACTTGCGTTGGATTTGCTAAGTAAAAACTTTTATATCACTTTTCATTACATAACGTCCTGCCTCATCTTGACGATTTATTTAATTAAAATAGAAGGCACATCCCTAGTTCAGATATTCACGGAAGGGTTCCCGCGCTAATTAGACGTTGCTCTCGAGTCTTGGCCGTCCGACAATGCTGGAATTACGAGTAAACTATACGTCTATGTACTTGGCGTCCCATGTCCTAAATCGTGATCAAACGAATTTACTTCTTATTATGTAATACATAGAGTTTCAATTAAATTGAGCGTACAACAAATACACGGAGACGCTCGGTTCAGTCACCGTACAATAGTTTTATACGCTTGTACAAAAATGACTCTTAATCCCTCGTGATAAGGTTGTCGTAGTCTGTCGGATTCCGCAAGTGAATTGGACCATAGAATATTCCTACTGTAGATGTTACCACGATAATTTAATAATGGAATTAGTGCTGCAACTGTTGCCGTGTTATAAATTTCAAGAATATAAAATAAAAGACGGTGGGAAACTCTTCAATTGGTTGTTAGCGTGTTTACTGAGTATAGAAGAGGAAATTATGTGGCGAGGTTTACTATAGGCAGCTGCTTCTTTTGTAAATTGATTTATAAGGTAATTACAGATTGATTAGGAGGTTAGGTTTGGACTTTACAGCGTCTTACTTCTCATCATCAATCGTCATCATCATCACCAACCTGTGTTAGTCCCCTGCTGGACATAGGCCTCCCCTAACGCACGCCTTCTTTTAGCTACATTACGTACGGTTGTTAGCTACTTCTATAATACACATAATACACGTAACATTGACGTGTATACATTTATATAAAATTAGGACTAACTAGTTAACTAACTACGGGTGTAAACACTTAACTTTTAATTTAAAAATAATAATTCCTTAGAAATGTTTGAAGTATGACCCTACAATCTACAACCCTAATCGGCCAACTTGGTGTACAATATAAATATACCAAAATCTTAAAAAATATGTCTGGACAAAATACTAATAAAAATGCGTGATGACATAAGAAAAACAAAATTATCTCGTTTCCAGTAAACAAGTTACAAGTTATCTTAATGGTGTGCGTAATTGTTAATAACCATTAAACATTTCAATGTTTTTTGTCGTACATTATGCTGTATATACATTCTTTTGGTGGTCGAACATGACTAAGGTCGTTATAACCAAAATTGGAAACTTGTAATTTTAAAACGTGCCTTCGAGTTTTATTACCAATACCGTAGGTGGTATTTTCTACTTTTGCAGGAATGTATCACTGTAGCGCCTATTAGTAGTCGAAGCAGTAGTGCAGTGTGAAAACTGTCCAATGTTCCGGTTTGTACGGCGTCGTAGCTCGTTCATTTCTGGGTAAACGAGATTTCACATCTCCTGTCTCAAGGCGGCGAGAAGACACGAGACGTCTTAAATTACATATCTTTGGGTAGGACTCCTTTGATTTAATTAATTCTCGTCTTTCGGAATGTTATGAAAATCGTGTTAAACTCATTTGTTGCATCCGTTTACGTGCACAAAACAACTTTTGAGCTTTTTCACACTCGAAACTTATTTTGGCGACGCGCATTGTTTACTTTACCTTAATTGCCGTCAAGTTTTTGCAACTTGAGACGCTTGTGCCCTAAGTGCTTTATTTTCGATGGACTCGATGAATGTTTCTCTTTCGAGAATTAAAGAAAATTTTACGACGAAACGTTTTAAACATTTATTAATCTCAAAATGGAAATGTTTATGAAACGATTTTATCCCGAAATCGAGAATCGTACCAAAAGCCTTCGAGTCATTAAATTGCAAACGAAATAATAAAACAGCTTAACTAAGTTTCGTACCGAAAACGATGTAACGTTTCCGTGAATTCGATTAGGCGGTGTTTTTTTTTTATTTTTTTTTGCAAATTTACCGTTACTCAGCTCTTCGTGTCTCAACTTTCATAATTTACGAGCGGGTGATTTTTCACCGTGGCGCCGAGACGTTTTTATGTTCAATTAGGGAAGTGATATAATTGGCCTGTATATCTTTCCTCGCTCGAGTTGAACTTAAATTGTTGGCCTTTTTTTTGTATGAAATATAAAACGGGTTTTTTTTTAATATTTGATAAAGGCAAGAGACGAGACGTGCTGAACGGTAAAGCCTTAAAGTAAGTGAAACGCAGTGCCGATAAAAAACGCAGCATAAGACGCCACAAAATCGCTCGCCGCCATTAAAAATATAATGACACCTCGCATGACGGTACCCTTGAAACCAGAACCTAGTAATGTTTTTTACACTACTGTGTCGTGGTAGAAATAGGCACCGCAGTTACACTTACACAGATGTACCTCTATAAAAGGGACTTACCTACTTTTAAAGCTTTGTATATTTCCCCGGCAGTATTAATAAGTGATCGATCGAGTTGAGTCTCCATTGGTTTTACGATCATTCGATGGATTCGCAAGTCGAAACGCAGGCGAAGGATGTGGTGGCGCGTTTCTCGGAACGCCGTCCGCTTTATCGTTGGGAATCGAGGTTTAGACCCCGATACGCCCGCCGAAGGGCATTAAAAGCAGCCGCACTGTGTTTACGCACGACGCTCGTGTGTGTTTATCTTTAAGAGTTACTGTTATAACCTCACTAAGACTGCACTGAGTAAGGTTTGTATTGGTACATGGAAGATATAGTGAGAAAGTGTCGGTATTCGTAACTTATTGAGGACCAGTCTTCATTTTTTACGGGCGTTAGTTCCAATAATGAATGCCTAGTAATTTGTTTATCAAGTTATTTTCATCCACCGCTTTCTATTTATGGAGTATTTTAAACGGATCCAATTTATTGGCAGATGTTTACCAGTATGTTTTACTTTTCACACTTACAAGACATCATTTTAGAAGATAAATATGCACGTTAAGATGGTTTTTGTCATCGATGAAACCAGTCTTTAACGTTTTCGCAATGCTTTATTTTTTAATCTGCGTAATGTTTATCAACATATGCAGTTGTATATAATTGCTGGTAAATTTTTTTTATTTTAGAGAAGATTTTTCTTGTGGCATTCAGTTTTTGAAGGATATAAAGATATATCGATCTTGAATTTTTTATTGTCTATGAAGGCAGACGAGCAGTCGTGCCAACTGATGGAAAGTGGTCACCGACACCCATGAACATTGGCAATACCAGAGGTATCACCAAGACGCTGCCTATCGTGAGAAGACATAAGATGTTAAGTCTCTTTTACCCAGCAAATACGCTGGCTACGGTGCCCTTAAAACCGGAGTATTAACAATACTTACCCAGACGGCCCCATCTACAAAGGGGACCTACATATACATTACACCATTTGTAAAAGTTTAGTTTTAAAATAGTTTATATTTTTATGACTCTACTCACAGCAAAGCTAGACCAATAATTAAAGACTTTCCAATTTAAAGCACTGATTATTAGCTGATTTGAAAAAAACTTAGTGGTAACTGTTAACATCCAGATTTCCGCTTAGTCTCGAAAAAAAAATTTCCGGTTCTTATTGTTCGATTAATACTGTTGTTATCGTTTTATGTAAAGGCTGAAATGTACCAAACAATGTTATTGACGTAAACGTAACTCTGTGAACATAGCCGTTATGTTAAGGTGTGGATACACTTTGGCAGAGCTAAATATTTTATGGAAGAATTATATATATATACATATTATAGTATGCCATCTTTCAATATCATATAAATACTACAAATTTTAACAAATACATACCTGCCCATCTTACATTTGCTTTCTTAATGTCCCTGTTACAACGCTGTAGTTCATACATTATTTTCCTAGTTATTATTCGTTACATTTTAATCCTAATATAATGATTTGCTTCCGATTAATTGCTTCGTTTTTTATGATAATTATACAACTTTTACGGATTTTATCGCGTTTTATTTCTATACAATTATTTAAAATTATACCCCACGTTTATTTTTTTACTGAGAATTTTATTTACGTTCGATTCGTTCGTGCATACGCACCTTGTGGCAGTGTGTTAGAGCCATTATACTATTTGTTTACACGTATTCGCTAATTAAGCGTGTTCGTAGCTCGTAGTTTATAGAGCTGGTTCTGTTACTGGGAAAACGTATTTGCTCCTTACGTAGGTAACACACATGACATTCGCCTAATTGTTCGTTTCGTCTTTGATGTTTGACTGAAGTCGCTTTGAGCGGAGTCGTGCTTTTATATATTTGTCCGTGTTTATATGTTCGTCGATTTGAATGCAAACAATAAACATACATATAGTTAACAGCTTTACGCAATAATTTAAACAAGGCATTTGATTAGATATAGCGTCTCTATCGCTCTTGTTCTACTGCCTCTGTAGCCTAGTGGTATAGGCGTGTGCCTTAGAAACTGGAGGTCGTGGGTTCGAATCCTGCGGGGACTCAACAAATTTTCATTGTTGTTTCCTAGTTGGTTAGGGCAATTTGGGCCGATCACCCAATTGTCTGAAAAGTAAGATGATCCATGCGTCGGATGGGCATGTAAAAAGTCGGTCCACCCACCAACCCGCATTGGACCAGCGTGGTGGGATACGGTCCAAAATCCTAATGGATGGAGTGTATTAGGGAGGCCTATGTCCAGCAGTGGACTGTCACAGGCTGATGATGATCGCTCTTGTTCTCGCGAACAAAACGGTTTGAACTAATCTTTCGGTATAAGTCGTTTCTGTTTATTCGGATATGTGAAAAATACACGGAATAACCGGTTCTTTTAATAATATGCTGAACTAAAGAGTAAGAATGTGCTACTTTATACATAAACTTTACTAAAATAAGTTTAATCAATCTCTAATTCCTGGAACCAAATTAAACTTATCTCCAAGTTTTCGCCGCTTGGCAGTGAGATCCAATTGTTCGATAGAATAAGTAATTTTTTCCGTGCAGCTGTACTTTTATTTAGTTGGTCTGTCAATTATTTGAAGTTATGTCAATACAAGCTGGACAAAGCTTTAATTTCCATATCGGACGATAATAATATTATGATACTACTAATTAGGTCATCGAAGCCTTTATAATAAAGGGTAATACAATCGCTCAAAAGCCACCAACCGTAGTTCGTAAACGCGATACCGAGAAAAACATATGTAGGTCTCCCAGCATCATCATCAAAGGAGCGTGTATATATCCAAAGAAGTGGAGCGGAATGGTGAAATTTCGATACGTCCAGGTTTTATGCGCGTCCTATAATGTGTTCTTATTATTGCTGTTTGTACGCTTGTGACATGGCTTTATGATTACGTTTTACGATACGTGAAGATTTTCCAATCCGAGTGAAATTTAAGTTTTATATGTGAGAGTTAATTATGTATGGTTATAAGTGTCCATTAAAAGAAATTATAGATGTTGGATCGTCGACTCGTTATTGAATCTGTGAATGATGCAAAGAAAATATGGCACTAGCTAAATAATAACTTAATTGTTTAGGCAACCTGTGAAGCGTTCAAGTGTCATTTAGTCGAATGGAGGCCTTTTGTCATTTCACTCTTTTATATCTGACAATGGCTTCAAATATAAATTACACACACATAAAACCACACTTATATAGCAGAAACTAATACCGTAGTAACCATTGCAAATGTCACACTCTAATTGCACAAAAGCATCACGCGCTGCGATTAGTTTCGCCTGCTAAATGACAATTATCACGCGTAAATTGAATATTATGATAGCAATATGCTTCGGCGTCATTTGGTGTAACATTTTACACAAGCACAATATATATGTATAAAATGTACTATATCTATGCAATGTACGAACGTAGCTAAAGTAGAAATAGTTCTGGACTCTTTCTAATTTATAGCTTCGGTAATAAATTTTATTCCGGTCGCGTAATGTTGGTCAAACATTAAAGAGGACATTAAAACTAAATCGTTTGTGAATATATGTTACATTTTAAAATGATCCGTTTCGGAGAAATCGTTACCTTTGCGCTTTAAAGAAAAAAATAACTAAATAATTGTTTTAAGCTCCGCGTCCCGCATTGTCGCTCCTTTACCGTTTTATCCGTTCGGGGAACTTTTATTAAGGTCGTTTGCGGCGCAATGAACCCTCGCTGACCCACAACGTCCATCTATAGCATTGTTAAGTGAACGAATCGAAAAGTATTATGTTCGGCGCTCGAATTTTTGCCCGAGACGTGTGTATACAGGTGTTAATTATGTTCCGGGAAATGTGTGTGTTCCGCGGGCTTGTTTCCAAAAGCCCTAAATTCGACTAGATTGGTCGCGACGCGCTCGCTTTACTTTCTTGTTTCGTAAAAAAATTATTATATCGAGCCACTGTTGTGTGGCCTTTCCCGCGAATATTGGTAGTATGTGTGTCGCTGGGTCTGTGTATGTGCTGGTATGTGTGTGTGTTTGTATTTCTTTTATTTTACACTTTTTCTTAAACACCAGTGACACGAATCGCGCGGTCCCGGGAAGCGTCTCAATTACACGGCGTATCGGGGCCACATCTGTCCGGTAATTATCGCAACTTCGCTAGTGTTTCGTAACCGCCCGCCCGCCCACGATAGACGCCCCTACCACAATGGATAATAGGCGCACATTCCCCTGTGATAGTTTTTCGCGAGCTCTCTCTCTCGGTGAAGGTTATTCCGAGCGGTTTTCTGCGCCGTTTTGGATTTTTCTTGACCCGATTCCGGTCCGTTAAAATAAACCATAGCGCCAACACCCGCCGGATAGACGTGGCCGGATATAGCGAACGGCTCACTGTCAAGTGGACGGTTGGGTGTTTGATTGATTGGTGTTCGGTGAAATCCCATTGTTTACAGCTATGGCGTCCTTGCTGGCGGATTCCGTACATTTAAAGCGCCATGACCGTGGCGCCTTCTAAAAATGAACCCATTCCACGGTTTTGTGAATGTAAACTGTTCGCTCTGTGTGCAAGATTGATTGATTGCTCGGATTTTATTTCGAGTAGCAACGATGACTCTACTATGTACTAGGATGTATGGTTTAAGACAATAGACGATAAACATTCCAACGTTTCAGCACAAACTGACTAAGATGATCTTGTTACTCTCTTGCAGTTTCTTACAATGTCAAAGGTAATATAAAACATCGCAATGTCGCGTTAATTATCACTTTTCATAATAATTTTAACGACGAGTCAAAAGGTCAGCGATGACGGAACAGTATATATTTTTAGTAAGCATATGACCGCAGTAATAGTAATCCGTTTCCGTTGCGAATTAGAACTCGTAAGCGCTAAGTGCTTTTAAAACTTCCTTCCTTCTATATATAATATTAGAATTTATGTAAATTTAATGAAATGAACACTGCCTCCTTAGCCTAGTGGTATGGGCGTGTGCTTTAGAAACCGGAGGTCGTGGGTTCGAATCCTGCGGGGACGCAACAAATTAGTTGTTTCCTAGTTGGTTATGGCAATTTAGGCCGATCACCCAATTGTCTGAAAAGTAAGATGATCCATGCGTCGGATGGGCATGTTAAAATCGATCACCCACCAACCCGCATTGGACCAGCGTGGTGGGATACGGTCCAAACCCCCTAATGGATAGGGGTTTATTCGGGGAGGCCTACGTCCAGCAGTGGACTAAAACAGGCTGATGATGTATGTATGTAATGAAATGAACGCGAGTTTGTTGATAAATAACTTCGGAGAAGTATGTTTATTTTAAATTACTTGAAATTTTACCTTTACCAGACATTTTAAGGCATTCGATCACAATTTTGTAATGATGCATCTTAATTGATGTTTTATCTAGTATATATTTTATTTTTGTTTTAGTATTTTTTTCGTTAATCTGTTATAAAAATAATTTCTTTCTGTTACTAGTGATATGTGTAGATAATTTTTGACTGAATGACCGTCTTTCAAAGCACCAAAACCCTACGCAATCTTAACGCAGATGTTTCCCATGTACTTGTTTATGCCCAAACCCATAAACAGCGGAACGGATCCTAAAACGTTAATGATGCCTCCGAATGCCGGCAGAAGTATTTTTTTCCGCCGAATGAAATGCAGCCATCGCTCTTAACGGCCGTCCTTCGGTCATAGGACATTAACTTTCTTGTCGAGATAAAATTTTTATGACGCGAAAGCGGGGCGCTGTGTAAAGGTGCGTATACAACAGCGAGCTGCGATTGTGTTGCCATGTTCGTAAAGCGTTGATAAATTTTTAAGATATGGTAACTTGTAAGTCATTCATTCAAAAAGTCTCCATAATTTTGATTACTAGGACCATGCAAGCGAAGAGTAACTAAATATTTAATTGGATAATGTATTAGCTTTTACAATGGTGAAAAGTTTCAATTTTCTTGTTTTTTTTAAATAAATGAGCCATTTATCTATAACTACGATTTATATATATATACAAAAGGACGAGATTTAAAGAATATTAGTATAAATAGTTTATTAAATCATGTCTAGTATTTACGTAAAAAAGGACGGGTTCAATTTGTCACCATTGCATACTGTTGCAATGATTCTAGGCCTTCATGGCTAATGTACAGTGTATACGCACCTTATTAGGAGATTGTTAAAATTGTGTGGGCCGAATATCTCCATAGCAATTCGTATTCAAGTCGTATTCTTTCTTATACCAGTCGCTGGAATAATTAATCGACATCGGTCCATATTTATAGGTGTTTAGCCAAATTGGTCATTTAAATGTCTGAAATCTATTTAATTAATAGATACTGATTTAAATAAGCCAGAACGGGTCTGTCACCGTTAATGCGATATCGCAATCATTGTACGGAAATTAGTCCAATCATATTAAAATATGTTTAATGATTGAGTGTAATTTTCTGAAAAATGTTCCTCACTAAAAAAAGAATTACTACGTTTGCTTTAAATAAAGATTCTTTCAATTTCCCAAGAGGGTTTCGACGTATAATATTTAAACATCTTTTATTAACCTGAAAACTACATAATTTGCCAAAAATGATAATAGATCTTTTATAGTCTCTTATTCGATTACTTTTCGCATTTTTCTTTATTGTCTACGCAGGCAGATGCGCAGTCGGGCCACCTGATGGAAAGTGGTCATCGACGCCCATAGCATTGGCAACATCGGTGGTATCACCAAGGCGCTGCCTACCGTGAGATATAGGATTTTATGTCTAGTTTACCAGTAAATACGCTGGCTACGGTGCCCTTCAAACTGTAACACAGTAGGGTTTGGACACTACTGCTTTGCAGCTGAAATAGGCACCGCAGTGGTACCGCCCCAGACGGTCCCCTGTAAAAACTTGTCCACAACAATTTACTACTTTTATTTGATACACAGAATGTTTTTGCTTCATCTATTCATATCATTTCTTTAAACTTGTTTAGTCTGAATTTATTTCGCCGGACGACCGTTTGCATCCACGTATGTTCAATTTAACTCGCGCTCTTGAACTTTTTCCAGAAATAACTAGTACAATTTCCGTGGAGTAACGTTTTCGTTTAGAAAAAAAAAATAGATGAGCGAGTCTGCTACGTTCACATTGTTTGACATTCGTTTGTTCGTTAATTGAAAACGGAGATACGTTTGATCTTAAATTTTGACGTTAATTAAAGGGTAAATTCGTCATGTTATATTGATTAAAATTCTGGTAAAATATCATCATTTAATGCTTAAAATTATTTTCATCTTCTAGCAGTACCTTAAATAATTATCTCTTATTAATATATTATCGACTAGCAGTAGCTTAAATTAAGAAAATAATACGATCATTGCGTGCTTGAGAAATTTGTGAAAAGCATTTTTTTTTACATGTTACAGCATTATTATTTAGTGTTTTGTGAGCATTTTCTAATAATTTCACATATTCCAAAATAGTTCAACTGCATCATCCGGCGTGCACCTGGGGTATTGTTGTTAGAAAACTAATGTTATGCTTCCGCTATTTTACTTACAAAACAGCTAATATACTGCGCAGCCGAAAATATGAATTACGAAATATTGCAATTGAACATTTCCGTGTTTAATCTAACTTTTAAATTTAAGTGCCATGTGTGACCTTCCCGAAGTCGTACCTTAATAAAGCAAAGATTGGAACTTAAAAGTTTTTGAGTACGTACGTCCGCAGAGAACACAGCTGCTAGTGTTATATAGGAAGCGTAGAGATACGCTTAACAAAACTTACAGGCTGTGTACAACACAAAATCTCTATAAATTGTTACCAAAATTATTTTAGTGCTATATGATGTAAATTGTAAACAAAACTCATATTTCCCGTGTGTTTGTCACAAACCTCCAATCTAAGTAACGTCTGGTTATAATTATATTTAGATCAATTTAGACTCGGAATTGATGTAAACATTGTAATGCCTAGTAACAAATATGCAACTTATATCTAGCGTTCTTTTAGACGACTTGTCATCAGTGACAGTCGACTAATAACAACACTAATTTCGAACTACTAATATCATCATACCTTTAGCATATAACATAAAAAAAAGTTTTGCTTTATAATTAAAAGAAACATAACGCTCGTACAGTTGAATAGTAAACATGACGGAAACCCGGTATAGTGGGTTAACCTGCAATAATCCCCGAATCGCCTACGCACACGCGTTCGCCTGCGTGACCCACTGAATGCTGGAGATATATTGCATAATATCGCTATATAGGCCGTGCTAATTTCATTTTATCGCTTTACGTAACACAAACGTTTTGACGTACACGTGGGCGACGCACTTAAATAACCGGTGCGCTTATAACTGTGCGTTTTCTCGGTAGTTCTATTTGCGATGTGTGCAAGATGCGCTTAGTGCAAGCGGAGGCCTCGCTTATTATTTGTATCGGGTTAATTATGTTGATGTGTATATTTCGACGGCAATATTATTTTAATGTTTCATACTTAAAGGTTTGAAGTCATTTACGAGTCTGGAACGTAAAAATGCCTGCGTAGGTTTTGATAACTTAACTTAAACTGTCTTAACTAAAGTTGTCAGCAATTTCAAGAGTTCCTAATCGACTATAGTTTTATTTTTGTAATACCAATGATGTCATGGGTAATAATCTAATTTGGTTTCAGATTCTAGTTACACACTAAGAACGTTTAAAAGTTTCAATTATACTTATTTTCAAATTTGTATTCGTTGTAGGTAAAAACATATGTGAAGATGTGTGAGAAAAAAGACAACAATTTGTCACTAAATTAATGTGTACGACAAAATAAATATGTCTCCGCTTTACTTCGAAAATGTTGCGCTTTCAGTGCATATCTGGTGTCATCCTTATAATTTGTCCCCTCTACAAGGAAAATGACTTTTTTAATTTTCACAGAATTTTACGTAAATACTTTTTAAAATAATGTTTAAAATTGTTAAATTATTTAATTTCTGAAATAATATTTAAGATAAGTTTCCTTTAATAAAAGTGCTGATTTAAAAAAAATAAAGATGGTTAACAACATTTTCGAATGACAAATATAAAAATGTCTTCGGGTGAGTTGCTAGAACTCTGCCAAGTAGCTTATAAAAAAAAATAAGTAAATTTTTCATATGTAAGAAAGTTCACGAAGGATAATAACCCTAAAAAGTATAACATTTAACAGAAAACATGTAAGTGAAACAAAAATGTTCATAACATTAAACATGCATAAATATAATCCACAATAAGTTATGAAACATAAACGGAAGCGGTTAATATCTGTCTTATTTCCGTAATTCTATTTAATGAAACTTGATCCTTGGTTCTCTTGTTAAAATTTTGACATGTTAGGTTTGTTCATAACATAATAATTATTAAAATGATTATCGGCCTTGGCCTTGGTGATCGGGCCAATATTTCAGCCCATGTTTGACAAACGTTTCACATTTCTGTCTTATTGCAACGTTATTCCAGAGGTATTGTTATCCAACGTCCAAATATCAGTAATTTATTGCAATAACAATTAAACCGTCAATTTGAGATACTGCGCAGCGCAGTAATGAGTTATGGCCGTTGTCAATAACTAATCTATCCCTAGATTTGCATGTTTATTGGTGGGCAAATCAATCATTACATCACTGTATCTATTTCAATAACCAATCGCTATATACGAAAGCTAAATAAAACACGAAATACTTAATAATACTGCCTCCTTAGTCTAGTGGTAAGGGCGTGTGCTTTAGAAACCGGAGGACGTAGGTTCGAATTCTGCGGGGCCTCAACAAATGTTCATTGTTCTTTCCTAGTTGGTTAGGGCATTTTGCGCCGATCACCTGATCGACTGAAAAATAAGATGATCCAAGCGTCGGATGGCCATGTCGAAAAGTCGGTTAACCCACCAACCGCATTGGACCAGCGTGGTGGGTTACGGTCCAGAAACCTCCTAATGGAGAAGGTTTGCAGTAAGGGAGGCCTATGTCCAGCAGTGGGCTAACACAGGCTGATGATGATGTCGAAATAAAACACGGAGTTGATTTAAATAATGTTAGCCTTGGAAACAAAAGGCAAGATATGTATAGCGATTGACATCTCTCTGATCATTGTTCTTAATACACTGTTTATGTCAGTCCTATGTGTTATTGGTTTTAGTAAAGATAGAATTACTACCACGATTGTTGAATGCAACTTCGTTATCTTTCTTTTTTTTTCTGGTTCTTTTCCTTTATTACAAATTAATAGTAAATTTGCACTATACTGTTTAAGAGTTGCCTAAAAGTAATCTGATCTCAGTAGATGCATAGGTCAACGCACTATTAATGTTGTGGTGTATCATGCCGTGACTAGTGTTTATAAGCGGCAGTGTTACTTCCGTAACACTCTCGCGGTTCTTGCTTTCGCTACGTCTGGTGCGGGTGTCTCATGCGGGGAGTCATAGCTTGGACGTGAGCCAACGACGCCGGCGCTTCCCCGAATCCCACCGAAGGGATGTATCTTCCCACTGGGCTGTCACAGCAGCTTTCCCTGGAACGCCGTCTGCATTATGCCGCTTCCTGCTCGTGACAATGCGCATCTGGACCATTGACACACATTGATGCGTGTCAATGGGCCACAAGCTGTTTCGACCGCGATAATGGACGCGCGCCAGATACCGGGCCGATTATCGTCTGATGAAAAAAAACATCGTCCCCCCTCTCCCTCCATGTGCTCGCCCTAATCATCCTCCCCCTCCTCCGATCCTCTTCCTCTCCCCCGGAACTTAACAACACGGATACTTTGTGTTGCTGTCTTGTCTCCACCTAATTCCTTCAGCAGAAACTGTTGAAGGAATTAAGTGGTAAAATTTTCGAGTATGGTGGATCGTTATGGATTTAGTGGTGATATTGTAATCGTGTTAATTTATTATGTATTTAACGTGGAATCATTACACTTTTATATGGTCTTCAACTCTACCGATGGGCCGGATAAACACTGTGTCTTAAAATACTGCGCTAATGGGACGTACGTAAACGTAGTGGGAATCATTGTGTTGTCCTTTTTCTCTCAATATAATGCCAACTGAATAAGAAGCACTCGAATTTAATAAGTCTTATTATTACAATCGGTTGGTATACATCTAAATCAATTTCGTAATTTCAGCCTTATAATTTGTTTGATATTGGCGCTCTGAAACCTTGTCATGTCATTCCGTTGATCACTATTTTAGTCAACGATAAATAGCGGCTCCTATTGTTGGGTTGTATTATCTTGACCGTGGAAATGATTGTAAATAATAATAACGGTTTCGTTTGTTGGCGAAACTTGGATCGTCAATTCTGTGCTATTGCTATTCAAAGGGATGATATACGGCTATGGCTAGTTTGGCCTTTAGATTTCGTGACTGCAATAACCTAGTGATGTCATCTTAATGTGCGTTTAATAATATTACTTTATTATTGAGACCCTGATATAAGCGTGAGGATATTTTTTCAGAACATAAAAACCAATAGCAGCTTATTTAGATAACTGATCGGGCCCGTTTTGTTCTAATATTTCTAATAGTATATTTTTTTGTACATTCATTAATGTACAGTATGATTTAAAGTATGTTTTATTTAAAAATATATTCATTATTATATTTACTGTTACACTTGTGTTTATTTTACATTCCAGTCCTAAACCCTTTTTTAGAAAGTTGATTTTCTTTTTAAAGAAAGCCGACTGAAATACATTATGTTTTATTACTAAACCTACTGATGTTTTTAATGCAGTTATTATATATGTATATATGTGTGCTGTGTGTTATATTTGTTGAACAAATGCCGACCAACATGACACCAACCAACGAAAGATAGTTCAATTATACGGAAGCATTAAGCATACGTATGTACGTATGTATAAGCTCTCGTTAGCACGCCTCTGCCCATATCCGATGTAACAGACAATGGGCCATTGCGCTCTGCCTCCATTGCGGTTCGCGTGCGTCAATTAGTGCGTGTTCACGTGCGTGATGCGCCGTTCGTGTTACGTGTTTCGATATCGATTCGCGTTATATCGATGTTCGCAATTAACGTGTGGTGTACACCACTATACATGATGGAAACGTTTTAAGGAATACATATATATGACGTCACAGAGTAGTGATATATTTCTTCGTCTTCTAATGACGTCATAAACTTAAGCTCCATTATATTGATATGGAATGTGTAGTTTAAGAAGAACTTAATATATATTGTTAAGTTAAGGTTTAAATAGTTTTAATAGTGTTTGCTAATATCGTAAGTTGTTATCTGTTTTTAGTTTGGACTTTTCTGATTATTAAAATAATAACTTCATTGAAATATTGTATTTTAATAATAAAAATTTTCTAGTATACCTACCAGACAATATCAACTCCGCATCGTTAATCTTGTACCAATTATTAAATAAAAAAAATATTACCACGAACTATTGAATCCTTGAAACATTCTCTTTTAAACTGGTTAGCTTTTGTTTGTTATAATGTCCGTTAAACTATTTTTGATTTAATTAACCTTCTAATATAAAATATAAACTTCATCTCTTAAAATTTAAAACTGTAAATCGCTTCATTAAACTCTTATTTTACTTCTATACAATAACCTTCTCTGTCATAAAACGTTTATAAGAAGTATATGATTTGATGATTGATATATAATGTCAATTCCGCTACGTTTTATAATAAGAATATATTCTATTTTACTTGCGTTTTATTTTTATATGAAACAAGTTTCTATTTATTTTGTATAATAGATATACCTTCCTACCTTTGGTTTTTCTCGCCTTAAATATATTCTAACAACGTTAAGATGTCATATTTTATTTAAAATGAAGCAGCTCATACGATATATTTATACATGTGTTAAGGTTTTTTTTAAATATATACATGTTTCTTGTAGAACTTTATATGCGAATAGTCTTATTATTACACACTTCGTCACTCTTTCTTCATTTGTGTTCTTTACAACATCGATTCTTATAAGCAGAAAAAAACTATTTTCTTGTGATGTCGAGCATCGAACCCGAAACCCTCCGCGCAGTCCAATCGAACTCCACATCAACGCTGACCTTCCGCGCTCGAGCCGTTGCGGCCTTGCCACGTGTTATTCAATCGGGCAACATCGAAACTGTGTAACACGTCGCGTATCTTATTTTCGTTCTGTCACCGCGCGCGAGACCGACCGATGTGCGGATGAGTTACAAGACCTCACGGCTCACGGTCGAACTTTATCTGTCACAACACTAATAATAATTGGATAGTGATGGTATAGCGAAGTTTATTGGTGAATTGGAATAGATTTGTATTAGTGGACGTATGCTGGTGCAAACATTGTTGCAACTGGATGGTAGGGCACATAAATCAGTATAAATAAAGCTATATGTTTTCTACAGTACAATGAATGAATTAAACACGACAAGGACTTAAATGAAAGCGCTTTCATCATCATCATCAGCCTGTGATAGTCCACTGCCGGACATCCTCCTCTAATACGACCCCTATCCATTAGGGGTTATGGACCGTATCCCACCACGCTGGTCCAATGCGGGTTGGTGGGTGGACCGACATTTTACATGCCCATCCGACGCATGGATCAATTGCCCTAACCAACTAGGAAACAACAATGAAAAGTTGAGGATTCGAACCCCTGCAGGATTCGAACCCACGACCTCCGGTTTCTAAAGTACACGCCCATATCACTAGGCTACGGAGGCAGTCGAAAGAGCTTTATACTCTTTAAACTCTGAAGTGGTCGTGATCACGGGACGTCTACTGAAAAGTGAAACTTAGGGACTAAATAATCCCGATAAAATCCGATTATGTTCTTTTTATAAAATTATTGTGAAATTGGCGTTAATTATGTGGTAGTTTTGTTTCTAAATATGTTAACATGAATCGTTAGTGTTCAACACATTGAGAGTAAATTTCCGTCAATTGTTTTCCGTAGTAAAAATATAAATTCGCACTCTCCACCGCATTAGTCAGGTTCACTAACCATAACACAAATGGCATCCGTAAAACTTTAGAGCGTTTTTTTTCTTTTCAAGTTAGTTTTACACTTTTAATGTTTATAATGAACTAGTTTTGCTTTAAGTATTTTCTATGTTTTATCTTTATAGAATCCCGATATTTACCTGAAGAGCTAAAACATAATATTATGAATTCTAGACCACCGCTTTTTGTTTGCCGTCCATATTTCTCACACCTCTCAGTTAATATTTTTGCATATAAAATTAACTGAAAGAAATCGAAAACAAAATATTTTAAATAGCTTCTGATTATGTAAACATATTTTTAGTGAAATACCAATGTATTTTTAACATCGGAATTCACATATACGCAGTATGAAATATTCCCCTTTGAAGTGGGCAATAATTTCAATAACAAACAACACGTTCAAATAAACATATTTTTAATTTATTATTGTTTACTCTATAAGCTGACGACTTAATGTATTACAGCGCATTGACACTGTAATATTTTGAAATATATAATTTCAGTCATGCTCATAAATATTCTGTTATAATAAAACATAATGATGTGTTTAATTATGTCATATTTTATGAGGTAATTTTATAACGACTCAATGTGTTACGTATCTTGAATAGTGTTTATTACGTTTTATTGGTCTATTATTATAATGATAAGTTGGAAGCTGGTGACAGCGGCCTATTATAAATATGAATTGCTTGAACCCTCAAATGCGAATTTATTTATAGGCTATGGAGGATATAAACGACAGTTAGCTATAGGAGGCCGTGTCTCTATTTTTATTTAACTTGTAACCTTATGTACGTTATTGTGAACAATATGATATGATTATTAAGTTTCATAAAAACGTTGAGTATACTTGCGTGCGTTTAAGGATAGCAAATACGGTCTATATAAACATTTGCACACATAACACTAGCAGGACAAACAAGTTTTCTTTTCGTGCAATACCTAATGACTAATTGTCTTCGTTTCCAGGTCATAGACTTCGGCAGTTCGTGTTACGAGCACCAGCGCGTCTACACCTACATCCAGTCCAGGTTCTATCGGGCGCCCGAGGTGATGATGGGCGCGAGGTACGGCATGCCCATCGATATGTGGTCGCTGGGTTGCATATTGGCGGAGCTGCTCACAGGTATAAATCTTGTTCACTTCCTAGCCATTTCCCAACTTAATACAAGGTCGAATTCTGAACAAAATAGTGCCGATTGCATTGAAGGTCTGATACTATTATAACAGGAGATCTAATAAGAGAGTAACACAGCGGTAGCTACTTGTACCGCATGGATTGGGATACGTCCCTGCCTTCCGGTTTGTGCGCACCGTAGTTAAAGCGGTAGTAACGCTAGCTATATCGGTATGGTCTTGGATGGCTCAAGGTGAGCTAAGTAATGATTTCGAATTAATACACTGGACTTGGAGTTTCTGTCTATGTTTTAACACCTGTCAATCTTGTATAACCATAAATTAGTACCTCTAACCGTAGCCTGTCTGCGAATAGGTTTCAGAAACGATTAGGGTTTCCATTGCAATGTTAATGAATTTCTGTGTAATAAGTTTAATTTATTGAAGCAATTAATCCGTCTACTAGACATAAAAGGTTGACGATCACTGGTCTACTTACTCAAACTAAATAGAAAACAGCAGTAAATGTCAAGGACTGTTAGGGCTTGTTGTGTTAATCCCCGCCTTATATTTATGTTTATCCGAATACAATTCACTGAAAATAATTATACCGAGTCCCTAACCAAACATGGAGTTGTAACAACAAACTCGAAACTTTGCACACTCCGCGAACCGTAAAGTTAGCTGGTATGTGATATGTTAATATTGTATGTAACAATCTCATCTGATTAAATTTAAACTAACTAGATAATCTTGGGTTAGATATACATTATATAGGAGTTGACGTCATTAGCAAACGCGTTCTAATTGGTGGATAGTTGCAATGTTTAGTGTACACGCAATGTTAACCCAATAAGCGCGCTCGACTTTTTGGCACCAATATATTATGACCTAAATATTGCATAATTTCCATGTCTCATTGTCTCATTTGGCTTTGATAAAGAAAACATTAGAAGCGTTAATAAAGCCCGTCAGCGAGTGATGAAACAAATCCGCGGAAGCCGTAGGAAATACGGTCAGTCCCGATACAATGTCAGAATCGCTGACATTCGTTGCATATCTGCAATAATCCACTAATACATTTCGATACACACTGTTGCAGAGAATTTTTAACGTTGTTTTATTTATTGTTAGTTAAAGCAAGACCAGCAGGTCCAATAATATAAATTCCAATAGAAAAGCAGCGTAAGATGCCATAAATTCACCACTTTTGTTTACCCAATAATAACGCTGGCTATGGTGCCCTTCGAGCCGGAAGACATTATTGATTACAAACTACTGATTTGCGGCTGAAATAGCCACCGCGGAAGTACTACCCGAGAGTACGGGGCGTACTACTTATGTGTTTTTGAAAGGACAGTAAAGTTTGCTGTGCTCTTAAAAGAATGGACAGTCTTACATATAGCCCTCGTGCGGGTTGTGAAACTTCGGAAGACTTCCAACTTTGGCTTGACATTTCGAACTTTGTTTTATACGTGTACTCTGCATGTTTTTCTATTTTCGTTAAGTAATCCTCGACGGAAAAAAACGTGTCAATATAAATGAACAAGTTCTTCAAAAACTTGGATTGACCGAATTGGTACACGTGTAAAAGTATTTTCAATCTTCCATTATATTATTAAAAATAATCCATTAATTTGCAATAAGGTTTATGTCTTAGTATTTGACGATTAAATAATTATAGGTTAATGTCTCTCGGTCGAACAATTTTATTAATCAACCGTTTAATTACATTCTGATTGCTAAAGAAAAGGGTAAGTAATTTTGAAACTTTATAAAGTGATACAGAACCGTTAATATTACCAATTATTATTATCATCATTATATTCAGGATTGATATAACTATATGTGTACCGATGTTCCAGGTTTCCCCTTACTGCCCGGCGAGGACGAGGCCGATCAGATGGCGTGCATAATCGAGCTGCTCGGTATGCCACCGCAGAAGCTGATCGAGCAGGGCAAACGCTCGAAGAACTTCATCAGCAGCAAAGGGCTGCCACGTTACTGCACGGCGACCACGCTGCCGGACGGCACGACTGTGCTTAGTGGGGGTGAGTTGATCGCCAAGTCTCCTTTGATTGATGATGTATTGTCAAATCGTTAACATACTGGAACAATGGGTAGTTAACTGCCTGAATTTGATGTTTTACGTCTTAAAATCTTAATTTTAACTTATTAAGTAAAACCGATCGAACCAGGAAGAAAAGGAGCTTTTGCTATTTTACATATTATACACATGTATGGAATGCTTCAGTCAGACGAGCAGTCGAGCCAATTGATGGGAAATGGTAACCGACGCCCATAGACATCGGCAACTGGTATCACTAACGCGATGCCTATCGTGAGACATAGGATGTTAAGTATCGTTTACCCAGTAAATACTGCCTTTTAAACCGGAACTCGGTAGTGTTTACACACTACTGCTTTGCGGCAGATATAGGCACCGCAGTGATGCCAACCTAGACGGTCACCTCTGAAAGGGGCCCTACCATCAGTAAAACTGTCTGTTCGAATTCTTAGATTTAAAGTTAAGGGAACGTTGACTATAGACGTGCATAATTCTTGCAAATAAATGATTATTAAAATTAATGTAACGTAAAATATATCGAATACATGTAAGTATTTATTATCTACTGAATTTATATTTTAGTCACCCCTGTAGTTTGTCGTTAGTAAAGCTGTACCAAGTTAGCTGCTTGGTACAGCTTTAACAACATCGTGATAGCATTGAATAGCAAAAGCACTCATTATGTATCGCAGCCTAATCAGAAACATTGAGGCGTCACGATACTATCATGTTTATTTTTATCAATACTGTCACAGCGTTCATAAAAACAAACTAGTCTGCCCTCTCCCGAGACGTAGTTAATGCATTGCTAACGTTGAATCACAAATTCCTATCGCGTTGCGAGTTTTTTGGCACGAAATGTTCGAATATGCGTAACGGGCGGTAGAGGAAATTGTTTTAGTTAAATTTCGGATGACACTCGGTTATATTTAAAGAGATTACGGTATAGAATACATGGGGTTGTTTAAAGAGAACTTTTTTTTAAAATAATCGCAGTGTGAATTCTAGAACTTGCTTTTTTGTTTTATATTTAATAGTAGCCTAAAACAGTATATAGAAATCAAGTTCAAGTTTGCTTTTTACGGATACAAATACATACATAGGATACAAATAATCCATTATAGACAGTTACAATTATACAGTTAATATTGTACACAACTTGTCGGCTAGACTGCCTTGACTACTTCTTGATAGATTAAGTATTGAATTTATATAAAGATTTGTTGGAGTATTTGCATCTTTGACTTATTGAGAACGGCAATAGAGCATTCATCAAATGCAAAACGACATTTAATAAGCAATAAAAGAGCTTTAGATGAAATGCTACACTGTATTGATGGCACTCAGTGTAAGTGCGCCTAAAGTCGCCTACACACTTGAGTACAGAAGAATATCTAGAATGTAAGGGTTTAATATTGAACTACATTTTTCGAGGTCAAGAGGTGAAACAATTAAAGCATCGATTACTTATATTTATTTGTTCTATAACTAGTAAGTACCATATTTTAGTCAAAGCCAGAAAATATATAGAACAATTATAAACGCCTATACCCACAACAGTGATAACGTGGTGGACCAATCCAGCTATCTTCAATAACTTCGAGATTTCAAACAATAACGGTTGTAATATTTGATTTTATATACAATAAAATGACGAACACGATGCTTTCGAAGTAATGATGTATACCATATTTATGTTGTTTTATAAGACCTAAGACCTAAGTACTACTATTTCTTGTAAAAATAAATTACGCTCAATGCTATATATACTTGAGCGTTAATAAATGCCCAGCAACGAATTAGCAATGCGAGTGTATTACTGATTCGTTGCTAACGTTTAAGTTGTTAGTATAGTCCAGTCGGTTTATGGCTTACGTATAAACTAACCTATTAAATATATAAAAAGTGATTAGCACAATAATAAAAGCGTAACTGAAGTTTTAATAATGCGCCGTAGTGTGAAGCCGACTCACTCTTGGCATCGGACCAAAAGAAAAGCCGTGCATTTTACGAGCGTCCCGCGCAGATTACGTCGGGTCTCTTGTTTACACAGTGTACAATTGTTACATCTTGGTGGGACAATGGATTGTGATTTAACAAGGCCTAACGAACGACATTATTTACGAGTCACCGGGGAATCGAATCCTCTGGGCGATTGTCGAGACTAGAGATCGCGGGGCGTGTTGTTTGATCCGAAATTGTATTTGAGTTTTTTCAGTTACGAGTTTTTAGAGTTAAATGTTGACGGTTCTATCCGCTGTGATGTTTTAAAGATTTTTTTATAACGATAAGTATTAAACACATAGCTTACAAATGTGTCGTCTGTTGTAGGTATTTGCTTTTGAGAATTCGGTCGTTAATTTTCGTCTTAACTTAACTGTGACTATGTTTTATAATTAGATTGTTAGTATGTACAGCGGAAGTAATTGAATCAATGTGATTTAATATTATATCAATTACTTTGGAATGTTTATAATATTTTTGTTATAGTTAATGTTTATATATTTTCATCAATGGCACGACGTAATTTCATCTATAAAAGAAAATAGATAGAATATTATTATGTAGAAAAAGTTGCTTAGCTTTTTGCAAAGGCGGATCGATTAATTCTAAATCCGTGTGATGACCTAATAGGTATTACGATTACCTCGGCTTATTCCGTTGCTTTTCTTAATAATTAGCTCCAGACGGCTTAATAGATTACAATTGCTCCTTCAATTGTGTGCACATTCCATGAGGACTTGTGCTTTGTTTAATAGATATTTGCAGCGAATGACATTGTATCTTTTATGCTCGTATCCTTATACTACGATATTATATTATTGTTTGTTATTTAACTATGTAATGCATAATAAATGATAAGTTTAAGTTAAAAAAAATACCAAAAAGCGTGATGCATGGATTAATAACACTTTGCTCCTTCCTATCTCTTTTTTAAAAATAACTATTATAACTACGTGCAATTTAAATTATTGTGATTTTGATTAACTTTTCTAGGAGTAAACATAAATTTCATCTAACGTTATAACGGCAACTTGCCATTTCCCGATAGACCATGAAAGTTAATTATCATTAAGAACATCTTATCACCTTTATAAGGCTGTGAAAGGAAGATTAGTTAAATAAGATACAATGTTAATTTAAATGTATACGTTTCAGGTATGTCGAGGAGAGGCAAACCGAGGGGTCCACCCGGTTCAAAGAGCTTCGTGACTGCGCTCAAAGGTTGCCAGGACAAGTTCTTCATTGACTTTATTAGACGGTGAGCTTTCGATTTTGACTAAACGATATATAGATGCATACAATTGTTGCCGACTTATGTTCTCAAGTTGTTAGCAATGATGTTATCCTTAGAGCCCAGGCAGATAAAAAAATTGTACTATGATAGATTTTTGTAGACGTACTTTGTCAGATGAATTTATATAACATCATCATTATCCTGTGTTAGGCATTGGGGGAGCCTAATGCACACCTTTTAATTGTTCCCGAGTTTCAGTGTCGTTTTTGGACATGAGTGGATGTAGGCGGCGCAGTATCGTACCTCTTGGAAGCTAATGGGGGAGGCCTATGTTCAATAAAGAACTTCGTTGAGCTGATATGATGATGTTGATGATGAATACCGTCTATTTAATACGAGATTTAATCAATGGCAATACAAACATTATGCCCACTCTACAGATGCCTAGAATGGGAGCCGGAGAAGAGGCTGACGCCGGCGCAGGCGTTGCGCCACGCGTGGCTCCGCCGCCGGCTGCCACGGCCGCCGCACGACGACGAGCCCCACGCGCAGTCCCACGGCCACGCGCAGCCCAACTCCCACGCGCAGTCCCATGCCCACGGCCACGGCCAGCCGCAGCCGCTGCCCGCGAACCACGTTAGTATAGCGCACCACGTCAAACGGCTCGCCCAGCCCAAGTGCACCGACAAATAGGTTCGTTTTTGGTTTTGTTTCTTTTTGTTTTGTTTATGGAGCCGGTGACGACCAGTGTTTAACTTGATGAGTCTATTTCTTTCATAACTTTTACTACTCGGATGTCAGCATCCGATATCATATCGGTTTGATATTACCATTTTTGCCTAGAACTAGACACAACAGCTCATTGATCAATTTCCATGTTTAAGTTTATAGAACTTTATTATCACAAAGACAAATCATAGTCACTTACGTGATAACATAGTTTACAATACACTATTGAACGTTAACTAAAGTTACATTTTGTAGCACAATTATTTACAAAATATAAGCTTTACAAATAAACTATTGTTTTCGAATATAGATATAATTCGAAACATATATAAATGTGTGAAGTGGGGTTGCCACTTAACACATTTATATATGTTTAATATTTTTAAATGATTCTTGAGTTTTAATAAATATTACTCATGTTACTTATGTTGTTACATTAGATTAGAACTATAAATAATAATCAATCCATATTGAGTTGCAAAATTTAATTATATTATAAAAGGAACAACAAATATGAAATATAAGTTAACATGGATTGGATTGGACATATTTTAGAGAAATATCACATTGATATAGCTTGTAGACTAATTTTTTTAATTTTAGTCTAAAAGCTTTTGCTGTTTGCAATTATTAAAGGTTTAAAAACTAACATTAGACCTAAACCAAGGGGTTGAAGCTAGTTTTTCGTTACTTCTCTACTATCGGCCTCATTGTCTCCATATTTTATTTTTAAGTTTTTGGCATTGATTTGCTATTATTATTTGTTGTTGATTTTTAACGCTTTTTGTGTGATTTTGTTTTATTTTTATTATTTTCGTTTTAGTTTATTATTTTTTATTTATGTCAAGGGCTTAGTCTATAGTTCACTCTCTAAAGTAATAATAATAGAGTAATTGAAAAGTAAGAGCAAGTGATGTTATGACTGATTAATTTTTGCTGGTTTGTCTGTAAAAGTGAAGGTATATAAAAAATCGTTTTCCTCTTTGGTTATATTTGATATCATGGTTAGGCAATTTTAATTCACATAATATTTGAGGTTCCGAACCCATTGATGTTTATTCTATTAATTTGTCAACATTCTTAATATAATTTGACTTAAAGTCGGTAGATATCGTACCCAGCTCACAGAAGGCCGGTTAGGGTCGGAACGACTCAGTACAGATGTAATATAAAGGCCAACGTAGCCATACCAAAGATTTATCACAGATACCACCTATACCTATGCGCTCTGATTGGTCCCGTCTAAAATACGTTTATAGTTACACGTACGTAGTGTGTTAAACTAATACGACGGTCGTGCGTTTCGGATTGAATAGAATGAAGTAGTTATAGTACAAAAAAAGACCTTTACCACCTATACTATATTAGCGTAATTACAAACGACCATTCATAAATTACGTCCCACGTTATCGGAGGGGGTCAAAGTAATGTGACATGGATTTCTATAAAAAAAAATTTAAAATATTTGAAACTATTTGTACAGACGTAAGATTATAGAGACTAGAGAACAGAAATGGATAGTATGGTATCGCTAAAAGAGAATTAATGGATAAAAATAAATCATTTTCTTTCTTTCTGTAAAGTTGTTACGAGGACGGGGGAGGGGTCAAAGAATCATGAAATTCGTGTGACGTAATATATGGAGGGCCCCTTAACGACATTTACAAATGACGTGTGTATGTGTATAGATGTGGTCTCTCTGTTGCCGGCAGTCGGGGGGCGCGGGGGCGGGCGCCGCGGCGGGGGCGGGGGTGGCGGTCTCAGGGGCAACGGGGGGCGGGGGCGTTGGCGGAAGGGGGGGCTCGCTGAGGACGCCGCTGGCGAGAACACCGGTCACCTTTAACGCGTCACAAGTTGCCAGTGAGTTTGTTGTGTGAATTGACTTTTCTATTTGCGTACATAAAGACCGAAGAGCAACCACTTTATAGATAGTGGTTACCAAGACCCATGGACATCGACAATACCAGGGGTATCACCAACGGGACGCAGCGGCTACCGTGAGACATGGGATGTTTCGCCTTGTTTGCCGTCTACATTGCTGGAGATCTTCCTGCGCTATATCTTCCAGTCTTTGGGCGCCACTCTAGAACTCATCTGTTCTGTCGGCCGTGATTTCTGCGAGAAATGTGTCATGCTCTTTCCACTTAAGTGCCTACAGAAAAAGTAAAACTCGTGTTTGTGGTACCGATTTAGACCTCTCCTTCTATTTCCAGAGGCGAAACTGCAGGCGGCGCTGTCGGAGGAGAGCGGGTCGGGCCGGTACTGGGCCGCGAAGCTGCCCCACCTGCCGGCGCCTTCCTAGCGCCCGCCCTCCGCCCGCCGTCTCGCCAAGGTCCAATATCGAAGCTTCTTTTTTTATTAACACTTTTATGTTATTACAGTTTGTGATATGTATGTATCCCGTAGATCGCGACCATTAGGTCATAAATGTGAATGTGATAAATAAATGTAATAATAAAAAAATATCCACGTTTCGATATGTTTAAGATAAGGAAATGAAACTAAAAACCGCTATAGCAACACCTGAACCAATATTCTGAAAAGTTAGATGATCTATGCAGATAAAAAGTCTGGTCCACCCACCAACCCGCATTGGACCAGCGTGGTGGGATACGGTCCATATATATAATGGATAGGGTGTATTAGGGAGGCCTATGTCCAGCAGTGGACTACCACAGGCTGATGATGAACACCTAAATAGATTATTGCCGTAAAAGTTACTCTTCTCGACAAAGAGCGAAAAATGATGTTCCTTCCTGCATGTTGATTAACAGTCGACATCGCTCACCATGAGATAAACGATTTTCTTCTTCCCTTAATAAAAATATCGGTGTTGTCTACAGAGACATTGCTAATAACGTTCCGCATAAATCACGCAGGTGTCGTCTCTGGAAGCGCCGCGGCGACCCCACGCGGCGGGCCCCGCGCGGCTCGAGCTCGAGCGCCGCAGCCTCGACCTCGAGCGCGAGCTGCGCGCCGAGCGCGACTCGGACGCCTCCCTCGACGACCGCGACCACCTCGTCTGATCGCCCCGACGCCGCCCTCGCCGCGCCTCCCACTCCGCCGACGCCCTCGCGACCGCCGACACTCTCGCAGCCGCCGTCGCCCTCACGACCGCCGACACTCTCGCAACCGATAGCCCCTCCGCCCACGCCCTCGAGTCAGCTGGCGCCCCTCACCGCCAACGCCCCCTGGCTCCACTCGCCGTGGTGCGCCTCCGTATGCTGCGCGCTGCGGCTATGAGAGCAAAGTGCAGCGCCAACTGTCGTCATGCGAAGCTACAGTGTACACGGACAAATACAAGTTTTCCGTATTCGAAGAGAGGATACTTCGTGCGGTCAGTGCCGGCAGCATTGGTGAAGTGTGCGCGGTTCTAAAGTCCACCACTGCCTTATATAGTGATTTAGTAGCATTTCTCGATGTGTCAGCCGAATTGTACGCACGCACAAACGAACCACTTTTAGTGACGTATTCGTAGTAGTTGTCGGTGTGCACGCCAACGAAAATATTGTTTAACTAAAATTACTGTTAATGTAATTGAATCTTGTAGTTAATGAATAAACCAGAGAACGAATTAGGTATTAAATGTTTGTGTCCAAGATTTTTTCGAGTCGAGCGTGGTGGTGTGTCAATAATCGTTTCGTCCTCGAAAAAATCTATAACTAGCGATTGGTACCCGTAGTTAGTGGTTGTGTGTGACGATCGTTTTCTTTTTATGTTCCTACGTAGTTTGATGCGTCACTTGTAAGGCAGTGGCCGACTTATAGGGGACTCCCTCCCCTTCATAAGCCCCCGATACGGCGATGAGTCCAATTTAGTGCGTAGCGGCGTTATTGATCTCAATAATATAAAGACTACATAATGTAATACGGACATCTAGTGGAATTGTGCGAGTAACGTGTTTTACCTGTTTTTTTTTTCTATGTTCGTATACGTATCGATAAAGTTAAGGTGTCCCGCGTATATGTGCGTGCGTTTATTAATCGAATGTGTCGTCGTTAGTGCCTGCTGAGTCCGTTTTTAGTGTGTAGGGATCCTCGACCACTGTTAAGGGACGACTTGTTTCAGACGTCCTACCGTTTCACCGAAACACGACTCGGGCCTTCGAGTGTGGACGTTTTCTTCATGCGGGATAACGACGCTTATGTTTTTACACATACGGTTCAAATTCGTAGAATCTTGTCGCCGTCGATACCAAGATTTTGACTGAATTGCCCTTTTGAAGCGCCAACGCCATCTCGCGGCAGTTTGATGCTTCTCTAACCGCCGAGAAAAACTCCTCACTCGAAGGCAACATAGTTTTAAGCGAACTGACCTATTAATGTGTGTGTTGTAACGATTTTTTGTACAAAAATCGATATGTAATGATGGTTTCTTTTTTTTTTAAATATTATTTGTCTTACTATAATTTTAAAGTAGCGACGTCGGATAAGTAACATTGTATAATTAGTTAATCTCTCTCAAGTGATATAGTGATGTTGTATTCGCGACGAAATGGTGACCTTAATCGGAATTCTTAAAGGACTTAAGGGTAGATAGTTACAAGGCCTTCTAAGCTTAGTTAAGATTTCGAGCTGTGCGATTCTTATTGAACGGATATAGCATAGACAACTTTGTGATCGGTCGACGATTTATACAGTCTGTATAGATTCGATATTAGTACCTATACTTCACCTAAATGAGACACGCAATCTAAATAAACTGTGTGTTACGTCTAACCTTATTGAGGCCAAAGATGTAAGCGTTTCTATTGGTGGATTTTTACTGCTGCATACGCGATTTTTAACCAATCAGGACGTCTGATTTTTGGTGCCAGAAGAGTACCACATAAGACCTTTTCACGTAGCTTTCGTGTCTCATTTAGGTCGAGTGTATTATGTATACAAAGCCATTATATATACGGATATTGACTCATACAAATACAAGCACACTTTTAGTTCCATCGTATCGTTTGAGCTGCTTTTTTGTTGCTACTTAAATACAAATGGTTCCTTGTACGATGTACTATGCTTTCGTCAAACATATCCGGATTAATCAACGATTGTATAGGATTGTGATTAGTGCTATGGGTTTTATTCTACAGTTGCATCTGAATTGCTTAGTTCGATGGACTGGGCGCATTGTGATATTATTATTTTTTTTTTAATATTTGACAGTTCGCATGCTGATACAACAGTCATGGAGTGCAGAATCGGAATTCTTCCAATAAATTGTAGTGTACGATTACTATTTTGTAGCGCATCCCATGTGCCTAGTCCTTGACAGGATTTTTGTTTTTTTCTTTCAGTGCAATATGTTTGACTTTGATATTTAATTTTTTTTTTAATTACGTCTTCCTGATATGTGTTTATAAAAGGCCTATGGTTATGTGTGTATAATCGACATATGAAATGCATTTTTTTTTGTAATTTTTTTTTTCAAATAGATCGTTAGTCTCTTATTGTCTATTTACATTGCTATGTAACAGTACATAGGTGATACGAATGTATTATAATTTACAAATCTAATGCATATTGTCTTAATGTTACGCTTCATTGTAAAGGGTTAATGCTTAACTTGTTTCAAATTTATAGAACACGCGTGTTTTGTATTGTTATTAAATTGTCTTCGTGATCGATTAATGATCATCGGAAACTAAACGAATTATCGAGTCTTTAATAAACGACATATTTCATTCCTTTTCTATGCAGTCATCGAGGAATGCGAACGGATTTTATATGTTTAATTTGAATATATCTCGTTTCAAGTGCGAGCATGTAACCCGCGAGTATTTTTTATTTTCTGACAGTATCTCACTATACTCAAATTAAGCATTTTTTTTAATAATAATAATAATAATAATAATGATAATAATCGTATTAAGACGACTGCCTTTCGTATATTGTTATGCTCAATAGTTTAATATTATTTTTTTTTCCCGGGCGTTATAAGAACGTCCGACTTTTACCCGAGTAGCGGATTAAGGTATTTAGTCAATTATAATATAGTTTCTCTTTTTTTTTTTGCGTCTCTTAGTTTTCTATTTTGCATAACGAAAACTCGACGACCGACATCGAGATCGGCCTGAACTGTGATAGTTTCACGGTTTACGTTTTGATCAACATTAATAATAGAGAATTTCACAGTTGTCTATTCGATCAGCGAGCGAGACCACTCCGCATCCGATCAGTATTAGGTAAACGTATCTCGCGCGTCAACTGCCAAGTAAATGTTAAGCCATAAACTCGATTTTCCTTTATGCTATATCACAATTGAAAATATAGCGAGCGTAGTTATCGTCTTATGCTTCCCTTCGAACGCTGCATTTCTCTTTGTACCTACCTAGTTATTTTGTAAAGCGTTGTGTTCTCATTTTGTATGTAACGCCGACGGTTCCGCGCACGTGTCGGAACACGTCGCGACATGTGAATACTATACAATTTAAATAAATGAATTATATAAATAATAATGTGTTTGTTTCTTATTTATTCCTCTCTGCAAAAGTTGCCCTTCCAAATTTTTTGACACTTGATACTCAACTGGCAAATATCAGAGAGATTTTGACACTCTGGCCTTCAAAACGTAATAAATTTTATCGTTTGGCCAAATGGGATGACGCGATATCCCACCAATCAGTGGACCGTAAGTAATGACGTCTAGATTTTGACGTAAAACATAGCTTATGTAGATCCCAAATAATAATGCAACCTATCATAACAGAGAGTTGTTAGCGATATTTCTAATGAATTTATTATCCATATAAGCAGATATTATACGTCACTGTTAGTGACGTTAATGAGTTCTACGATCGTTTAGTAATTGACCGATTAGCAATGCGTCGTCGTCACCGACAAAGAACGTCACACGCAAGACGATCATGTACAGGTGAAAACATGCAATTTCTAAATAGTTAAACAAGTTATACTAAAATCTAAATACTTATCAAAATAACGCGAATCCATAAATGATAAATATTTGTTTAATTATTCAGATATCTTAGTAAATTCTATGTTTATGCCATGAACAACACTGAAAAGCCACGTAAAGAAACAACCTCTATGGCCTTATGTTTTAGCCTTTTACAAACCACAGAACATAGTTTTAACTTTCGATAGAAACCGATCTTGTCTTGGTTGACGGTTTCGTCGTAGTAAGACAAGTAAAACTTAAGATGCCTCACTAAAATTAATATTTGGTCTCAGTTTTTTAAAACACTTACCGTACTTAAACATTTTATATTAAACGTTTTTTTCCATTTCTGTCTATGAGCCTTACTCGTTCGTCGAATGAACTAAGATAGTAAACATATGCTCTGCATTAAACGGCAAGAGATAGACCATTTCTGTGGCCTACTGTGTCCCTTAGTTACAAATTTGTGGTCGTATGATACTTTAATTTTCTGGTTGGTTGATGTTAAGCCATTTACAAAAGAAGACAAAGATTATGATGATTAACCGTCTCTCAGTATCAACCGTTCTGACCTGTTACAGGACGAGTTTGCCAATCGTATACAATATCTTGGTTCTATCGTATCAAATACTGGTAAGTCAGAGCCAGATGAATGCACAGAAATAAGGAGAAGAATAGGCATGGAACGAAATCAGCAAAGACTGAAATGGGAAAGATATGGAGGGGTATAATTATTGCCTCCGTAGCCTAGTAGTAAGAGCGTGTGCTTTAGAAACCGCAGGTCGTGGGTTCGAATCCGCGGGGACTCAACAAATTTTCATTGTTGTTGCCTAGTTGGTTAGGGCAATTTGGGTCGATCACCCAATTGTCTGAAATGTAAGATGATCCATGCGTCGAGTGGGCATGTAAAAAGTCAGCACCACCCACCAACTCGCATTAGACCATGTGGTGAGACACGGTCCACACACCCCGTAAATGGGGAAGGCGTACTTTTGGGGAAGCCTATGTCCAGCTGTGGACTAAACACAGACTGATGATGAGGAATTATTGCTAACAGGACCAAAACATCACTTCATTCTTTATCATCGTTCTCCTTCGTTCGTTTTTCTATCTTTTTTAACACTCTGGTTTTGAGATCAGCGAATAGGAGGAGACTGGACGCTTTTGAGATTGTGGTTTTGTCGGCGACTCCTAAGAATTTCTTGAACCGCGTTTCGTACAAGTAGATCTGTACTAAAGAACCACAATATTGGAAAATAAAGGTCTTTAATAATCTTCTAAGTTCTCTACGGGCAAAATATTTTAGTCTTATTGCCCGTAGAGCTCTTGATAACTTGAAACATTTGACGGTTACGGAGTTGAGGGCAACAGTTGCAGGGTTCGTAGTCCAAGACAAACTGGTCAGATATCCGAGCACTTCAGGACTTTGAATATCGCTCCTCATAAAATTTCCAATCGCCGAAAATCGTGGCACATGTTTTAATCCTTCGGGGGTCGAAATTCTAAGCAGTGTAATAAAGGGAGACTAACCAATTATCTGAAAAGTAAGTAGGTAGTTCGGATTTGTATGGTTAATAAGGTTACACAAGTTATCATTTTACTCATTTAATTTCTATGTACATTTTCCAATAGTAAAAGTATAGAGATACTTAAAAAATAAAATTCATAAAAGTATAGCTATATTTTTTTTAAATTTTAGTATCGATATTACTGCTGATTGCCCGTATTTTTTTTACTGACACAGGTATACCTGGCCTGCTTTTGTGCAACAATGTTTTTACTCATCTCACATTGTTGAGAGAACACATTTCGTGAAAAAATTGTTTTAACTTTTGATTGAATGGTTAGCAATTACTAATATCGCAATCATGATATCCCAAAATAGGTAGTTCGTGTTGCATAATGTTATTTACATATGCTTCAGACGCCAGAATGAATAGAGAAACTGTATTTTATAAAAAATTATAAATTTGTAAGATTTAAATATTGCAAGTTTATCATTTGAAAAATGCACTATTAAGTATTACCAATCACCAATAAGAAACCTCATTTCTCGATACTTCCAGTTGTGCGAGGTTTCAATGTAGGTCGATGCTCTTACCACTGCGGGGATGTCCTATAGACTTACGCAAACGCGGTCACTGCTCCGAGACTGGTCGTCACAACGGTGATTATAATTAAAATACCTTTAAAAATTTTATTACCTATTATATACTTAAAGAATGAGTATAGATGAAGAATTATGTATGTTAAAAAGAGTATACGATTTTACTATCGTCATCGATCCGGTTTAAACGAATCGAAAATACAAAAATGGTTTAAAAAGAAATCAAATATCGAAACAGGAAAGCCGTCAATAATCACTATGGGTAGGTAAACGTTACATATATTAAAGATAACACATCAAATCTTAGCGTAAGATGCTCTCTTTACCGGTATTATTTGTTTGTGACATTTATTCGAATGAACGTTTGAACTGTATATAAAACCTGAAGTCACACGGCCTCGGCGACTAAACATTCGTCGCTCGCGCCTCAGTTTGTATCGGTTCCACATCGGCGCGACCAGTCGAACGCCGCGCGCCATTCCATCGAACTGTCATTTTGCGCGCTAAAATATTTGTTTATTATTCAAAGTGTTAGTGCACGACTGTTTAGTGTTATTGTAAATAGAAAAGTTCTAACAAAAGGGTGATTGTTTTGTTCACTTAACGTCAATTATAAAAGAACGTTATTTAATAGTTTGTAACTTAGTGATCTCGACGTTTTTTGGTGAGCACAATTAAGGTTTTTTTTTGCATTTTTATTACAATCCACATGTGTTACTGTGAATTAATTAATATTATATTATTTTATTAGCTGTGTCTTGTTTTAATTTTAAAAGTGATTTTAGAAATTTATTTGTTTTAACTTGATAATGCCTTAACAACCGACGTATTGTAGTAAATTATTCCAAATATAGTAATCATACATAAAACAGGCATTTGTTTATCATGAGAAAATTATGTGTCATACATACACTTTAATATTTATTACAAAATTATTTGATTCATTAATTTTTTCGCTTTAGATGTTCGATGATGATGACGAATTAATAACAATTATTATTTTAATAGCGAATAATAATTTTGTTATTTGTTGTTCATAAGATTACTAACAAACACTATGGCTAATATTGGCCGCAAGTTTATGCCAATATTACTGCAGTATTAGTTTAACATTTATTAAGTGAAAAAATGTTGCAACTACATAATGAAATAAATTTTCCACATTGTTATTTCCAATGTTTTAGAATGTTTCGTTCAGAAACAGTTCATTGTTCAACCTGTATCTACTATTTAAAGTTCACTAAAAATAACGATATGTTATTGTGTTAAATATTAATAACTTTAAAGGTATTTCCAGATAAGGCCATTGACCATGTTGTATACCACCGTATTCCATTTGCAACATCACAGCGACATAATGAGCGTTTCGTAACACGTAACAAATTTGACGGCAATTATCTAAACTAACGTACAACGCGTAATGTATAAGTTAATTTGTTTCCATACATCGCAAACTGCCACTACTGTGTGTCCGTCTAATTCACAAGATACTGAACCGTTTACTTTAACTTTGTATCCACTTTTGATTAGGACATGTGCGATATGTATGTGTAATGTGTCTATAGTGTTATTCTGCAGTTTTTGAAAGTAACACCTACTTAAACAAAGTAAATAAAGTAAGCCATAGGAACTTTTTTCTAGAAATAAAGCAGCGTCATGGTGTTGTTACTTGTTATAGTCGAGTGTCAGTCAGCGATTGACGTCCCGATGACAATTCGTCTATAAAAATATAACATAAAGTGTAATTCGCCATTTTGTTGCCATGAGTTATAATGTTTACGTCTACTCCGAATCTAAATTAGCTAAGATTATAGGTTCTTTATTTTGTAACTCCTGTATTCATTGAGGCAACGGAAGATGTTTTAACCTTTTGGATTTTACATAAATAAGCTATTTTATCAATTCTCATGACAAACTATGTCATCATTATCGTCATCATCATCAGCCTGTAATAGTCCACTGCTGGACATAGGCCTCCCCTCATACACCTCTACCCATTAGGGGGTTTTGGACCGTATCCCACCACACTGGTCCAATGCGGTTGGTGGGTGGACCGACTTTTTACATGCCCATCCGACGCATGGATCATCTTACTTTCCAGACAATTACGTGATCGGCCCAAATTGCTCTAACCAACTAGGAAACAACAATGAAAATGTATTGAGTCCCCGCAGGATTTGAACCCACGACCTCCGGTTTCTACAGCACACGCCCATACCACTAGGCTACGGAGGCAGTCTATGTTACGGTGGTAAAATATATCGCACACTCAAACCCTAGCAGTCGACTAATACAGGCTGATGATGATTACGATAAAAAGGACCACACAACCAATTTAATACATAGATGATTCTCAAATAAATAAGAAACTATTATGGTGCTATATTTCAAATATATTATTATCATATGATACTAGCAAAACACATCGTTTTTAAATATCACATCCTGTGTGGCTCAGGAATGGTAGTATTTACTCTGAAACTAAATATAGTATCATAAAAAAAATATTACGTGGCATTAGAATACCATAAAAAAGATCCATAAAAAAACTTCTAGAAAAAAATACTTGGTACAACAAAACCCTATCGTTTTAACCAAGCAAGTCAATAATAACTACAAAGTGTTTGAGTTTGCTGAAATAAAAGATTCAACAGCTTTTACAAAATACCTGATTTTTGGGGTAAAGGAATACTTACACCATGGTTGTATTTATAAAACTACTTCTAATATATAGTAAAAATAAGAAAGTACTTAACTTAGTAAACGGTATTCGTTTAGGAGATGATGAAGTAGCCGTCCATAGCAGCCTCTTGACTTTTATCAGCTTATTTTTAAACCTAAATTCGTTGGATCGCAACTTATTCGTCTCCCTAGCGAGAACAATAATAACTGAATAATCATCGAAACTTGGTAAATCCCCGTTTACATGAGCCGTCGGAGGCATTATAAATGAGGAGTACATTTCTGCCCCAAAATGGTAAAAACTTTTACGTGTTAAAACTTACATGATAGCAGCGCACATAAGTAACATCTCAACGCGGCGGGTGACCTTGTGGTACATCAATTTACAATATCTTTGTTGCAAGTTCTATAAGCCAGGCGAGTTATTTACTATCGGGCGAACATTGTTTTTGTCTCGTTGCTTCATTTTAAATAAAAAGTTAATGATGACTCGACTGCCTATAAAAGAAAACCATACTATAGATGGGCATATAACAGATTGGTTCCGCACCGACCTCTTTGCGGTCGTTTTAGTTATCAGCCTCATTGGATTAATATAATATTGATATTTTAATAAATATCGAAAGAGGGAGCGAATTTATTTCACAAGCAAATATCTATGCTGTTCATTAGATATACCTGATATCTAGAGTAAATCGGAATCAATTCTTTAAAAAGAAAAGCTGTTTATATTTCTCGTTTTATATTTATTTATTTTTATAACTACTTCAATAACTCCATACCAAGGCCTAAGAAAACATAGAATTCCTGTCGCCATGAAAGAATTGTGTCTAATGATCTGCAATTCGGAATAAACATAAATCGATTTAACCCCGAGTTAAAATTTTATGGTTTTTGAGCCGAACTTCACCAATTTTTACTTTATAGTGTATGGTGATATTTTAGTCGTAATTATGTAATTTTAGTCATAGTTGTGTGTTTCAAATGCTTCAAAATACATTTTCTTGTATGGTTATTTTTTCGATTTTAGTTTAGTTATTTTTAAACTCGAGGTGGGAAAACTTAACTCGAGTCGGCTCAAGTTAACTAGTTAGTTAGTTACTCTAGTTGACCGTCACTATTTACACCAATATAGTATGACTATAAACTTTCTGTTGTTACTCCAATACAATCACCGGTGTCGAACAAAACGTTTATTTAAAAGCAATCTTTTACAAAGTTTCTTACATGAACGGCGGCAACAATGATATCGTGACTAATCTGCATATGCTGCATTTTACTAGCGTTACAGTGGTGAGTTTTACAGTTAAAGCTGTTCAGTGGAGAATAAAGATGAAAAGGGCTTCAAAATATGGCGATTCTTAACGAACTTGTTATGTCAACTAATGAAGATGTGGTACACAGTACTGTGGACCTACCGGTGGTAGGTTCTCTGTTTACAGGACACCGTCTGGGTGGGTACCACCGCGGTGCCTATTTCTGCCGCGAAGCAGTAGTGTGAAAACACTGCTATGTTCCGGATTGAAGGGCACCGTAGCCAGCGTATTTACTGTGTAAACGAGACTTTACACCCTATGTCTCACGGTAGGCAGCGCGTCGGAGATACCACTGGTATTGCTGATGTCTATGGGTGCCGGTGACCACTTCCCATCAGGTGGCCCGAATGCTCGTCTGCCTGCGTATGCCACAAAAAAAAATGTGGTATTTCTGTTAAAAAAAAAAAGAAAATGGAAAGAAACTAAGGCTTCCTCTTAGTTTACTAGCATATTTTGTCGAAGCTATTTAATTTTAATAACAACAATTTCATTACCACACTTCGGTATATGAAAACTTTCTTGACACATTGTTTGTTAATATCGCAATATTATGTTTTCCTAGCCGTTTTCCATATCAAGACATACGTTTTAATTATATGCTACAGTAAGAAAAGTGCCGTTTTAAGGCAATACGTGAACATGCAATATGTTACGGCTCTTGATCACTAATCAAGACCGATGTTACTCACTTCGCGTCGCTTCAGGCCTTGAGCGAAACAAGAGACAAGCGGATGCATACTAAATAGTTCTTTCACAATAAGCATTTTTTACATAACCTTGCATACAAAAGGAGGCTCTGTTTTATCGGGTCTGCTGTAAAATGCAGATTTGCGGCAACATTTGTGTCGAAGGACGATAATTTTTTTTTATAAATCGCTTCTTAATTTAAAAATGATATGTTGTCTGATATAATAATTTCATACGCAATTCAGCACACGCTGGCTTTTTCTTAAAGAAAAGCAAATAAAATGAAAACTATTTGCCTAATAATTTATTTTTTAATCATTTGGCTTATTTCGCTGATAACGATGAGCTCCTATACTTTTCTCCTTATCATTTCAAATACACTTTCGAAATTACATTGTAGGTAGAGAAACATAATTCGTCATATCATTTTAATTTATAGGATACATTTTAAGAATTCATTACGCATTAATTTTTCAAGTATGGTGACTACCGTTTTACCGTTATATCGTTGATATATACCTATTGTTAAAAGTGTAAGATATTAATAATTGATTTCTGATTTTTTGAGATATTAACATATTTGATTATATAAAAATACAGGAAAGGATTCTCTACCCTGAGTGCTACCTGAAATTCATTATATCTCATTATCACAACAAATACATCTAGAGCAGCCCATGCAATAAATTGTAATAATTTTATTAGTTATGTCTTTACATAACCGTTTGAGCCATACGTTTGAACACAATACATGTTCAAGTAACCTACTACAAAAACCTTTACCACCCACGCGTAACTTCAATGCACGGAATAGACTAAATGTACACTTTACTGCCTCCGTAGCCTATTAGTGCTGGGCTCGCTTTTGATGTCGGGTTTGAATCTTGCGGGTACTAAACATGCAATGGTCAGGCCGATTATACAATTAAATTAAAGTAAGAAAAGAATGATAATTCATGCATCGATGGGGCGTTTACACACCATAAACGCCTAATTTGATAACTTTAATAACTGTCGTGACCGGCGTGGTCCCGTCAGTTACCCGTCCCATTAGACCATGCAAATAAACGGGGAGGAGTGCAGCTGTGTTTGTACTTACACTTTTGCAATACAATATCTCTTACGTAGATGAGCAATCTCTTGTTTCTATAATCGTGACCAAGTTTGTGTAACATTCGGCCCAAACCAAACCAAACAAGACCTACGGTGCCGAGACTTGGACACTTACGGTTAGACTGGTCCACAAATTTAAAGTCGCTCAGCGAGCTATGGAGAGGACTATGCTCGGAGTATCTCTGAAGGACCGCATCAGAAATGATGTGATCCGTCAGAGAACCAGAGTCACCGATATAGCCCACCGGGTTAGTAAACTGAAGTGGCAGTGGGCCGGTCATACAAGCCGCAGAACTGACGACCGCTGGAGTAGGAAAGTTCTGGCTTGGAGACCGAGGCTCGGCAAACGTAGGGTAGGACGCCCTTTTTTTGCCGTTGGAAAAATCCAGCTTACGGATTCCCCGCCACCAGAGTGAGGGGGCAGCAGGGATATGTGGGGCTCCCCGGACCAAGATGGAGCCACCGGTATACCCACAAAAAAACCAACGGTTGCTCCTTTCTCATGTCGCTGTAGCCGGGGCCGCGGGCGGTGATCGCAGTCTTCGGCGACCCCGGCGCGACGTAGCCCTCGCGGGCTTTTCTCTCCGGGTGTGTTGGGACACCCGGACCGTCGCTTTAGGTGCCGTGCCGGCCTTATTATGGCCTCCACTGTTCGACGGCCGGCGCTGGGGTGCTCCAGCCGCAACTCCCATTCCTGTACAGCAAGGGAGCGCAATTCCTCTCTGCGCCCTCTTATCTCTTGTGAGGCTGGCCTGCAGCCCCGAGACCTCGCCTCCTCGCGCCAAAAAGAGAGTAACGCGAGGATTTCTGCATCCAGGTCCCAGGGCAGGGAGCCAGCCAACAGGCACGCCGCCTCGCCGGAGATGGTCCGATAGCCCCGTACGGCCCGGATCGCCAGCACCCTCTGGGATCTCCGCAGTACCGAAGTACTTTCCTTCTGAGGGTGTCGGCCCACACGGGTGCCCCGTACAGGACCATGGACCTAACGACCCCGGCTTACAGCCAGCGACAGGAGCTGCTGGGTCCTCCAATGTTGGGAACAGTCTGCCAAAAGCTGCCGCTGCTCTCGCCACTCTAGGCGCGAGGCGCTCAAAATGGGCGCAAAACCTCCATCGGCGATCTAGGACTAGGCCGAGATATTTCAGATGTCCACCGAGCCAGGGACCATGTAGCACCGGTAACCCTACATACACCTGGGGGCGGGAAGTACCCAAGGTTGGCCGCTAATGGCTGGTGTATCGTTCCAGCCGCTCTTGCGAACACCCGACGCCACGTACCACAACGCCGAGATCAACGGTTTTTCGAGAGGTTGTCTCCTCGCGGTCCGGCCAATGAAGGCACGACCCTCAGCACTGCCGCAGGCCGCGAGACGTGATCCACGACACCCATGAGATCGCCCGGTGTTCGGCAAAGCCTAGTGCAATTCACCGAACGAATCACACCGTCCTCTCTCTCGGGGACTTCCATTCATACATCTCGCTCTTTCCCCTTTGCCCCAATCCCCCACACACATTCATACCTTTACTCTTTTGTACATCACGCTCGGCGAAGCTCTGACGCACTCGCAAGGGGAAGACCGGCTCGCATCCCGTGTTCCCTCTTAACAACGAGGGGTACCGGGAGCGAGGGTCTGAGGCCCGCCACAACAGGCGCACCTCTGGGAGCAACTGCTCCTCGCCACATCTCCACCCTTCAACGGAGCAGAGACGCAGCACCCCTGTCAGTTTCTGTCCGCGCCGGCCGAAGCCGGTATCCCCCATATCTGGGGGGCGTTCCCCTATCCGTATTTGTTTATGTCATTATAATATGTCCCCAGATTAATTACTGTAACAAAATAGTGTGCAACCAGCCTTAACATTGTCAGTATGTTGAAATTGTTCGACATAAAACACACAACAATTAGCGCAAGGAAAAATGTTATCGCCACCTATGTTTGCACAACAGCAACATTCCATATCTGATATCGATATGCAAAGGAGAAAATCACACAATACTTGCTGAATACTTTTATAAATTCCTTACATTTTTTATTTCCTTTTCTATTAAAGAGATTATCTGTCATTTGATTAAGTTTAAATTAATTTAAATATGTTTGATGTTTATGTACCCATATTCATATTGATTATTTAGAATAATTTTATAATTTCTTTTACAATAGGTGTTGCAATGCAGCTGCATTGCAAATAGTATTTTTTTTATGATGGTTTATTAGTTATTTCTTTTATTTACGCGATAATTATACATATCATTATCATTTATTGATATGATTTATTAGGTTTTATTTATGAAATACAAGCTGTAACCCGCAATTTCGTCCGCGTGGGTTTTTAAATACCGTTAGGTGTTTAAATTCTATACGACAAAAAGTTTTATGGCTTTATCTTCGATAATAACGAACTTCTTTATTGTCTTTCATTCCCATGTCAACCCCTAGTTCATCTTTGTACAGTTTTAAATTACAAAGTTTTTTAACCAAACTCATTGTTGAACAACAATAAAATTCCATGTAAAATTCATCCCCTGTTTCAATCCTTTTAACCACTTCTATCGCAATAATCAATAGCCTATGTCCTTTATTGGATTCTGTACGTTTGTACTAATTTTCATTGAAATTTCATAATTATAATATTACTATGCATTACAAAAAATGAATTCTACTACATAAATGCACTTTATTTCTTTCATTAAAATTAAAAAAAAAAGTAAACTTAGATTTATAAAAAAGAAGCAACACATTGAACACTTTAGTGTAAAAATTTACGTTAAATTATTCACGCAAATAAACTTTAACTATTCTGAGTATAATTATTTATTTTATTCTATTCTGCGATAATCATAAATAATGAAGACTATCATAAATATCATTAATTACTTGATCGTATCAAGTAATTTAACTTTTGTAAGTTTCAATTAGTTTTAAGCATTCACAACACATTCAGCCTTGCAAGTCTTCACGGATCATTGGTCGAGAACATCATAAAAGGAAAGGTTGTTGTGTAACACACCTAAATGCGATTTGATTAATCGTTTAATGCTCAAGCAATCAAGTTTATAACGCATTTTTAATTTGGCAAGTAATGGCAGTGTGCATTTATTGGACAATGCTCAGAAGTGTTAAAGATAAATAAAAAATTTAATTTGTCGGTATGCCGTTTCATTCTGCTAAGTAAATGCTAAGTTTTTCTTCCATAGAATAGTTTTAAATTTACTTAAATTCTTTTTTTAAAACCTAAAGCTAAAATATTTAACATATTTATCCAGCAAATACACCTCCTTACTGACTGTTAAAATGCTACCTTTATTCAAGCTAATATAAAGAATAGCATCAGAAAAAATCCCTGCGAGACTACTATATTTAGAGAGATATGTCGTATTTATACCATTAACGTCAATTCTTTGAGTTTCATGATTACGTGTTTTAATTTTTGTTTACTTATCTTATATATAGTTATTTCTTTTATTTACGCGATTATTATACATATCAAATCCACTAGTTTACGGATTTTTCGCGTTACTTAAATATATTTATTCCCGACATTTCTTTCCAGCATCCATGATCACGGGCAGACTAAGTTGTTATATGTCAAACATATACCAACTTAGTCTTCAATACCAAATTAATCTTAGTCCGAAACGTCGGGAATAAATATATTTAAGTAACGCACAAAATCCGTAAATTAGTGGATTTGATACTTATCTTATGTCATATACATAATATTACTATTTTGTTGTGCATTTTATGATATATCTTACCATTTTTTTCTTTCTTTAAACATGACATCAGATTATCTCTTTTGTGAAGACCCCAAACAATATTCTTTCTGATGTTACGTCAAGACTTCTTGTTAGCTAATAATTTATGTTTCAATAATCTCTTGATGACGTCTACTTATCGATAATATACTATTCTAACGCCATGACAATATTACCTCTGTTGTTTTCATAAATCACGTAACTAATGGCTTACTTATTGTCACCCGCATTAACTATATGATGATATTATTTCATTGCTTGTAATTAAATTAAAGTCAAATATGTAGGTAAATTTTTTTATGGCATATATTTGAAAATATATTTTTATTAATATCATTTACCACTCATGCGAATTTATTAAATTATACGATTACGTAACTAATGCCGTCATTACAACATAAAATGGCGTACAAGATCCGATTGGAGCCGATTAACCGCATCTAATTAATTTAGATTCGCCTATCGTATCAATCGATCCACTATAAAGGCAGAACAAGTATTAGGTACATCAATTTGTCAAAGACCATAAATTTTTTATAACGTGGCAATGATTATCAAATGTTACAATTTTTTTCTATAACTTGAATGGACAAAATTCGTTAAAAAATAATTTAAAATAGAGTGTAGTTTGGCGGCCTAAATACTGGCCATTCAACCGCCCATGCGATTGTTAATTTTCAACCCATGCGATTGTCAACTAATGAAGATGCGGTATTTCTGTTAAAAAAAGAAAATTGAAGAAACTACGGCTTCCCTCAGCTGCTTTGAAGCTATTTCTATTTTAGTAACAACAATTTCATTACCACAGTTCTGTATATGAAAACTTTCTTGACACATTGTTTGTTAATATCGCAATATTATGTTTTCCTAGCCGTTTTCCATATCAAGACATAGGTTTTAATTATATGCTACAGTAAGAAAAGTGCCGTTTTAAGGCAATACGCGAACATGCAATATGTTACGGCTCTTGATCACTAATCAAGACCGATGTTACTCACTTCGCATCGCTTCAGGCCTTGAGCGAAACAAGAGACAAGCGGATGCATACTAAATAGTTCTTTCACAATAAGCATTTTTTACATAACCTTGCATACAAAAGGAGGCTCTGTTTTATCGGGTCTGCTGTAAAATGCAGATTTGCGGCAACATTTGTGTCGAAGGACGATAGTATTTTTTTTATAAATCGCTTCTTAATTTAAAAATGATATGTTGTCTGATATAATAATTTCATACGCAATTCAGCACACACGCTGGATTTTTCTTAAAGAAAAGCAAATAAAATGAAAACTATTTGCCCAATTATTTATTTTTATTAATCATTTGGCTTATTTCGCTGATAACGATGAGCTCCCTATACTTTTCTCCTTATCATTTCAAATACACTTTCGAAATTACATTGCTAGGTAGAGAAACATAATTCTTCATATCATTTTAATTTAATGGATACATTTTAAGAATTCATTACGCATTCATTTTTCAGGTATGGTGACTTATTGTTTAAAGTCATGTGTTTGAATTATATTATATTCAACTTTTACCGCTTTATCGTTGAAATATACTTATTGTTAAAAGTGTAAGATATTAAGAATTGATTTCTGATTTTTCTGAGACACTAACATATTTGATTATATAAAAATACTGGCAAGGCTTCTTGCTACTCAAGCTAAGAATTCATTGTATCTCATTATTACAACACATACATCTAGAGCAGCCCAAGCAATAAATTGTAATAATTTTATTAGTTATGTCTTCACATAACCGTTTTAGCCATACGTTTGAACACAATACATGTTCAAGTAACCTACTACAAAAACCTTTACCACCCACGCGTAACTTCAATGCACGGAATAGACTAAACGACATTTTACCTGCCTCCGTAGCCTATTAGTGCTGGGCCTCGCTTTTTGATGTCGGGTTTGAATCTTGCGGGTACTAAACATGCAATGATCAGGGCCGATTATACATTTAAATTAATAAAAGAATGATAACATGCATCGATTGGGCGTTTAACAATACAAACGCCTAACATGGTAACTTTAACGTCGCGACCGCGTGGTCGCGTCGGTCCGTCCCATTAGACTATGCAAAATGGGGGGGAAGTGCAGCTGTTTGTACTAACTTTGCAATATAATATCTCTTACGTAGATGAGCAATCTCTTATTTAGAACCGGTTTCTATAATCGTGACCAAGTTTGTGTAAATTCTAGCCAAACCAAAACCCTATGACCTACGGTGCCGAGACTTGGAACACTTACGGTTCTGACTGGTCCACAAATTTAAAGTCGCTCAGCGAGCTATGGAGAGTGCTTAGCTCGGAGTATCTCTGAAGGACCGCATCAGATATGATGTGATCCGACAGAGAACCAGAGTCACCGATTTAGCCTCACCGGATTAGTAAGCTGAAGTGGCAGGGCTGGTCATCAGCCGCAGAACTGACGACCGCTGGAGTAGGAAAGTTCTGGAGTGAGACCAGGCTCGGCAAACGTAGTGTAGGACGCCCTTTCTTTTGTCGTTGGAAAAATCCAGCTACGATTCCCACAGAGTAGGCAGCAGTGGACAGGGGCTCCCGGACCAAGATGGAGCTGACCGGCTATACCCACAAAACCAACGGTTGCTCCTTTCTCATGTCGCTGTAGCCGGGACGGGGCGGTGATCGCAGTCTTGGCAACCCGGCGCGATGTGGCCCTCGCGTGCCTCTTCTCTCCGGGTGTGTTGGGACACCCGGACCGTCGCTTTAGGTGCCGTGCCGGCCTTATTATAGCCTCCTCTGTTCGACGGCCGGCGCTGGGGTGCTCCAGCCGCAACTCCATTCTGTATAGCAAGGGAGCGCACTCCTCTGCCCCTCTTATCTCTTGTAGGGCGGCCTGCAGCCCGAGACTCTCCCTCGCGCCAAAAAAGAGTGACGCGAGGATTTTGCATCCAGGTCCCAGGGCAGGAGCCAGCCAACAGGCACGCCGCCTCGCCGGAGATGGTCCGATAGCCCCTGCGGCCCGGATCGCCAGCACCCTCTGGGATCTCCAGTACCGAATACTTTCCTTCTGGGCGCCATCAGGTGCCCTGGCCTGTGCGCCGCAAAATGGCGCCGAGACGCATCGGCACGACACCAGGACAGGCGGGATTTCAGATGTCACCGGCCAGGGACCATGTAGCACCGGAACCTCTCAACCCCTCGGGGCGAACCATCATGTCTTCGCTCATGCGTGTATTCCAGCCGCCGACACCCGCGTCCTTACCACTAACGCCGAGCGATCAACGTTCTTGAGAGGGGACCGCGTCCGACACTGTCTAAAAGGACGTACTGCGCCGCAGGGCGAGGCCCCACAACAGGCGCACTGGGCAGGCCGACTCGCCCGGTGTCCCAAGTCAGGCACCACGAACATCGCATGTTCCTCTCCGGGACTTCGTTCATACATATCCCTTGGCGTCCCAACTCCGTATTTGTTTATGCTTATATATTCCCACATTATCGGCAAGCTAAAGCACTCGCAACAGGAAGCTTGCATCCTGTGTTCCCTATAACAAACAGACAGGAGCAAGGTGAACCGCCATTACAGCCACTCTTGGACAACGCAACATCTCGCCACATCTACCTTCAATGGAGCAGAGACGCAAGCACCATCAGCTTTAATCCGCGCGAATTCCTTCTTTTATTTCCTTGGGCGTTTACAATTTCGTCACTTGGCGAACGTCGCATGAGATTAATAAATCACACTGAGTAAGGACCCTTGCAAGATTTAGAATATTTAAATTGCCTGTCGGTGCGATGAGGAATGCAAGATCGGAAGTGGTGAGGTTTTAGACTATGTCCAAGTGACTGACACAGGCTGATGATGATGATGACAGCCCAAACACGATATTGAATTGACCAAAGTCTTACATAGAATTTGTCCTTGTGTCCTATAAGCCCATTTTGTTTTTGTTTATGTCATTATAATATGTCCCCAGATTAATAACTCTAACACGATAGTGTGCATTCAGCCTTAACATTGTCAGTATGTTGAAATTGTTCGACATAAAACACACAACAATTAGCGCAAGGAAAAATGTTATCGCCACCTATGTTTGCACAACAGCAACATTCCATATCTGATATCGATATGCAAAGGAGAAAATCACAAAATACTTGCTGAATACTTTTATAAATTCCTTAGATTTTTTATTTCCTTTTCTATTAAAGAGATTATCTGTCATTTGATTAAGTTTAAATTAATTTAAATATGTTTGATGTTTATGTACATATACATATTGATTATTTAGAATAATTTTATAATTTCTTTTACAATAGGTGTTGCAATGCAGCTGCATTGCAAATAGTATTTTTATAATAAACTATTATAGAAAAATACTATAATAATAATATTAGTTATTTCTTTTATTTACGCGATAATTATACATATCATTATCATTTATTGATATGATTTATTAGGTTTTATTTATGAACACAAGCTGTAACCCGCAATTTCGTCCGTGGGTTTTAAATACTGTTAGGTGTTTAAATTCCTATATGACACAAAGTTTTATGGCTTTATCTTCGATAATAACGAACTTCTATATTGTCTTTCATTCCCATGTCAACCCCTTGTTCATCTTTGTGCAGTTTTACATTACAAAGTTTCCAAACCAAACTCATTGTTGAACAACAATAAAATTCCATGTAAAATTCATCCCCTATTTCGATCCTTTTAACCACTTCTACCGCAATAATCAATAGCCTATGTCTTTTATTGGATTCTGTACGTTTGTACTAATTTTCATTGAAATTTCATAATTATAATATTACTATGCATTACAAAAAATGAATTCTACTACGTAAATACACTTTATTTCTTTCATTAAAATTAAAAAAAAGTAAACTTAGATTTATAAAAAAGGAGCAACACAATGAACACTTTAGTGTAAAAATTTACGTTATATTAATCACGCAAATAAACTTTAACTATCCTGAGTATAATTATTTCTTTTATTCTATTCTGAGAATATCATTAATAATGAAGACTATCATAAATATCATTAATTACTTGATCGTATCAAGTAATTTAACTTTTGTAAGGTTCAATTAGTTTTAAGCATTTACAACACATTCAGCCTTGCAAGTCTTCACGGATCATTGCTCGAGAACATCATAAAAGGAAAGGTTGTTGTGTAACACACCTAAATGCGATTTGATTAATCGTTTAATGCTTAAGCAATCAAGTTTATAACGCATTTTTAATTTGGCAAGTAATGGCAGTGTGCATTTATTGGACAATGCTCAGAAGTGTTGGAGATAAATAAAATTTTTAATTTGTCGGTATGCCGTTTCATTCTGCTAAGTAAATGCTAAGTTTTTCTTTCATAGAATAGTTTTAAATTTACTTAAATTCTTTTTTTAAAACCTAAAGCTAAAAAATTTACCATATTTATCCAGCAAATACACCTCCTTACTGACTGTTAAATTGCTACCTTTGTTCAAGCTAATATAAAGAATAGCATCAGAAAAAATCCCTCCCAAGTGTTTTAATTTTTGTTTACTTATCTTATATATAAGTTATTTTTATTACGCGAGTTATTATACATCAACCATAGTTTACGGATTTTTTCACGTTACTTTAAATATATTTATTCCGACGTTTCTTCCAGCATCCATGATCACGGCAGACTAAGTTGTTATATGTCAAACATATACCAACTTAGTCTTCAATACAAATTAATCTTAGTCCGAAACGTCGGGAATAAATATATTTAAGTAAGCACAAAATCCGTAAATTAGTGGATTTGATACTTATCTTGTCATATACATAATATTACTATTTTGTTGTGCATTTTATGATATATCTAACCATTTTTTTTTCTTTAAACATGACATCAGATTATCTCTTTTGTGAAGACCCCAAACAATATTCTTTCTGATGTTACGTCAAGACTTCTTGTTAGCTAATAATTTATGTTTCAATAATCTCTTGATGACGTCTACTTACCGATAATATACTATTCTAACGCCATGACAATATTACCTGTGTTGTTTTCATAAATCACGTAACTAATGGCTTACTTATTGTCACCCGCATTAACTATATGATGATATTATTTCATTGCTTGTAATTAAATTAAAGTCAAATATGTAGGTTAATTTTTTTATGGCATATATTTGAAAATATATTCTTATTAATATCATTTACCACTTATGCAAATTTATTAAATTATACGATTACATAACTAATGCCGTCATTACAACCTAAAATGGCGTACAAGATCCGATTGGAGCCGATTAACCGCATCTAATTAATTTAGATTCGCCTATCGTATCAATCGATCCGCTATAAAAGTAAAACAAGTATTAGGTACATCAATTTGTCAAAGACCATAACATTTTTTTAACGTGGTAATGGTTATCAAATGTTACAATTTTTTTCTATAACTTGAATGGACAAAATTCGTTAAAAAATTATTTAAAATAGAGTGACTGTCGAGATCTGCAAACTTTATTTATAAACATTGATATGTTTGGCCAAAATAGCTTGGCCATTCAACCGCCCATGCGATTGTTGATTTTAAGCAGCATTCTAAAACAATTTATAAATGAATTCATTAATAGAAAATTGTCAAAACTTTTAAGTAAAACGTAATACGTCCATTCATTATTATTATCTACAACAAGGAGTTGTTTCCTCAGATTCATCATTCTGCAAATCGATGGATATTCTGACTTAAATATTATGTTTTCAAATGGTTCTGGAATACAGCAGATTTCACAGCTTCAATTGATAGAGGTAACAGGCCCTACATTTTATTTAAATTTCAATAAATTTATTCAAAAGTTTAAAAATTAATAATTATTTAATAATTATTATGTAAAAGTTTAAAAAAATTGCTAATATAAATTAGAACAGTTAAAGCATTCACAATTGTATGAAAAGAAAACATGGTTGTAGGTATTTCTAAACAATTTTTTCCATTTATATTTCCATAAAACCTTCAAGAACTTATATGGCTTGACCATATAATAGAAAAAAATCTCGAATTGTTCCAGCCGTCTTCGTGTTTTAAGCGTAAATAATGAATAAAATTACAAATTAGACTTTATAACATATAAATTAATAAATATTTCGGAATGATTACAATAAAGTTTGTACTGCAGCACCGACAAAACTGACAGATATAATTGAACCCACGCTCTCTAGCACAACAGTCACTGTCACTAACCACTACCTAGCGAGTCGTCATAATAGGTATTCGTACAACATCGAAATATATATTAAAGCTTTAAGTCATAAACATTTGGATTATCAAGTAAACATTTATTTATCTGTAACCTATAATGAATATAGTTGCAAGGCAAATGCCGCAAAAATTACCTCGACTTAAGGCAACGTCTGAAGCAAACGTTCTTGCAATTTGTATTACTTATACAGCAGCGTGACGAATGATAATAGCCGCTGAATTACTCTATTTACTCGGAAAAACGAGGCTGTGTATAAATAATCTTTGACGGAGTAAATTCGCTTGTAAATATTTAGCTTGGAGGCTTATTGTCGTTATCAACATGCAACATTATAAAAGTTTAAAGACTTTATCCATCCATATAATTCCGCGTGATGATGGTTTTGTCGCTTGAGATAAATTATGTTTAAGAGATTGAAAATATTTGCTTTATTATTAAAGAGAGAAGTTTACAATGAATGTTGAACCCCCAATAAAATGAACAGTTCAGTTTTTTCCTTGTTTATAGGCTACGTAGACAGACGAGCAATTGGACCACCTGATGGAAAATGGTCATTGACGCCCACATACGTTGGCAATACCGGTGGTATTATCGAGGGGTGCTACCTACCGTTTTGTACACTTTTACTCCCTACTTTTTAGGTCCAAACCTGATATAATACTGACAAACAAATCGTGTGCAAAAGTGTCAAAGCCTGACACAAAACGATTAATTTGTCTCATTTAGAGAGGGAAATTAATTACAGAGCCCCAATTATACAGGTCAACATTGAGTCACGAGTTAAATCCTAGAAATCAGATTTCATTTAACCATGTTCATAAAGTTCCGTTTGTAGAGATAATTAAAGAAAAAAGTATCGGGACCTCATTGCAACGCTCAATAAGAGCTGTTTCTCATCAGGTCTCATTTAACCAAGTTTCACTGTATTTGGCTTACAGATTTTAAGTTATTCTATTTTACAACGGACTACTATTTAATTCATACATTATTACGTGACGAAATGTACTATCTAGTTTTGAAACCGGCCCCCGGCTCTTTTCTAGATCTTGTCAGCCGGTTTTAGACAAAGTATAAAATCTTAACTTTTACATTAATTATTTTCATTTAAATGCTGTCGTTTTTCGAACTAATGCGATGTACGATTTATTTGTATTATATATATTACGGAAGCGGTGGCGTGCATTAGGGGAGGTCTATGTCCAGCAGTGGACTGACACAGGCTGATGATGATGATGATATATTTTACTTGTAGATGTTAATACATATATGGCTTATAAAATTTTAATTTTAATTAAAATTTAGACCATTTTCTTGCATTTTAGTACCTATGGAACTACAGGGCTTTGTTATATGTATGAACAACGTTATGCGTATGATATAATAAAATACTACGGATTTTATCGCGTTTAATTTTTATTACGTTTCCCGACGCTTCAGATCCTTTGCAGGTTCTATGGCCGGGGGACTTAGATGCTTTTCGTAAGTTTGAACTTTTTGGCGGCCAAATTTATCGTAAATTAGTTTTACGATTTACATATACCAAGCTTATAGTATCATGTGATGTAGCACATATAGTAAATTTATGCTTGAACAAATGAACAATTATTTTTTTAATCACAACATAAAGCATAAGATTTAAAGTTTAATCTAAAATAACGAAAAAACTTATGGACTTTTTTTTCAATAAACACGTTTAAGTTTTTATTATATTCGTTGATTAAGATTTATCGGCCCTCAGCGGCACATGGTTTTTTATTTTTTTTTATTTGTTATAGTGACCATGTTGCACTTAAAGCATACGTAATGGCGACAGCATTTCGGATTATTTTAAACGATTAAAGATCTGATATAGCTCTGGTACATACCATTCTTGTAACCAACAAAAACTCTATTTAATTTTTTATATTTTCTATCCATTTATAAGGAGTTGAGTAATACAAATATACATATGATCTTTTAATTAAAACATCGATCTAAAATCAATGAATATTTAACGGCTTTGTATGATCATCTAAATAAGCTACTGTACACTAAAATTTATAACCGATACCATATAACAATGTTAAACCAGAAATCAATAACATTTTTATGGTCATAACCAAATGCGAATATCGTAAATAATATTATGTATGCGTTCTCGAGCGAGAAGAAACTTTCAAATCGAAAGTTGTTTCTGTTGTGGTCATTGGGTTTTTATTTTGTTTGATTAATGTTGTTATTACGCTCAGTTGTTACAAATGTTGTTTGTTTAAATTTGAGTCTAAATAACATACTGCTAATATTATAAAAAAGGTTTATGAATGTGAACTCTTGTTACTCTATTACGCAAAAGTTAGTCAAAGGATTTCGACGAATCTTCATATTAAATTGTTAATATTGTACACTAGAATAATTTTTCATCAATATTGAGTAATAATTTGTGTAATACTTCAATCTTATAAATATTATAAGTGCAAAAGTTAGTATGTAAGAAAAAAATACATAGGCGCATGCGACGACGGGTTATAAACACTACTATAATCCTATACGTGAACCAAGTTGTTGTCATATGCTAGTATTAAAAGGAGGAATTAAAAATACAACGTTCTTCCTGGTTTTGAATACTTTGAAAGTACAATTATATATAAAGGTAATCGTAATTTAAAAAAACAAGGAAATAAAATTCAACGAGTTTAAAGGAAATTGCTGTTAAAATCCTTGAGAACATTAAACAATAAATATACCGCAGATACGTGTGTCTAGAATCTTCTAATGTGTAAGAATTCTAAAGACCATAAAAATATATTTAAACGGCGTATCGTATTTACATCTTCAGTCTGTGATAGTCCATAGCTGAACATAGGCCTCCCTTAATACACCTTCATCCATTAGGGGATTTTGGACCGTATCCCACCACGCTGGTCCAATGCGGGTTGGTGGGTGGACCGACTATTTACATGCCCATCCGACGCATGGATCATCTTACTTTTCAGACAATTGGGTAATCGGCCCAAATTGCCCTAACCAACTAGGAAACAACAATGAAAATTTGTTGAGTCCCCGCAGGATTCGAACCCGCGACCTCCAGTTTCTAAGGCTTATACCACTAGGCTACGGAGGCAGTTTGTTTTAAATATAGATATTAAGTATCTAAAGATTATATATATGTATTAAGAAATTTTCAAAATTTTCGTAATGTTACTAACATTTAAAAAAAACTAAAAAGTTTTTTAAAACAACTATAAAAGAAGAGTTCTACTTTGACTATAGACAAAAAGCAATCAGCCGGAAAGTTATTCTGTCAAGTTAAAACTCTTAACTTAAAAGATTAAGTCTCCTATTATTTCTCAGATACTGATTACTGATTTTCCGGATAACTAGCAGTCGACGTGTTGGTGATAAACAAAAACCTGACAATGTGCAAATTATTCTACGTTGCCATGTTTTTAAGTTATTTTAAAATCTGTCCTATTATTCAAAAACTTATTTACTTTTGTTGTCTAGTTTCCTTCTTAGCTAAATGTAAATAAATATGCACAGAAATAGCTTCATAGAATGGAAGAGGAAATTCATGCATTCAAAGATAGAATGACTATATTTATAGTTGCCGTTTAGATACTTGTTAGGAAAAATTGTGTGCTGTAGAAACTTTTAAAAAGTGAAGAGCCATAGTTTAGGTATAAGTAAAATAATTAAGGTCAATAAAAGCTTCTAGATACATCTATTCTAGAGTATCATTTAATTTTTTAAATAATATTTGATATCCTTCTAAATCACTTATACACTTTATTTTCAAAATCAAAATTCAATATTATATAGGGACCTAGTAAAGATTTAAATTATTCGACGAAAGCCTCAAGTAAAATTTATTCCGATTTGATGGCAATTATCAATAGTTACGGAACATTCATTAGCGTACAATATAAATGGATTTAAATAAGATATTTTAACTTTGACATTTTCGATTAACTGGTTAACCGGTAACAATATCTTACCAAGTATAATGAGTGGTTTTATATTCAAGAGAGATTTTAATGTGATGATATGTACTAATATATGCCTATCAGATGCTTTTTAATAAGAAAAATGCATATAACCAGTACAAAATTACACGCAAATGGCAATAATAATAGCACCAGCACCCAAAAGCAGCCGTTATCTACATGTAATTACATATTAAGAATAGAGTAGTTAAAATGTTGCCAGCTAGACTTTCCGGTATGTAAAAGTAGTAATTTACTATATTTTAGTAATGTTAGAAACAAGACGGGCAAGATTTCCAGGACGTAAAACACGGCAAAAAAACTCAAGACCTGCCATGAAAAAACATATAATATATCATGTCAGTTTATGAATTTCTTACGCCGGTTCTTCTTAAGTCAGATGCTATGGTGTGATGCTTCTATATTGAATGAAGATATTTGTCTTTGACTTGAACGTAAACTTTAAAAACCTGGCAAATACTACTTTTTTTTTTCCTTTTTTTTATGACGTACGCAGGCAGACGAGCAGTCGGGCCACCTGATGGGAAGTGGTCACCGTCGCCCATAGACGTTGGCAATATCAGTGGTATCGCCTACGCGCTGCCTACCGTGAGACATAAGGTGTTAAGTCTCGTTTACCCAGTAAATACGCTGGTTACGGTGCCCTTCAAACCGGAACACAGCAGTGTTTTCACACTACTGCTTCGCGGCAGAAATAGACACCGCGGTGGTACCCGCCCAGACGGTCTACTGTAAAAAGGGGACCTACCACCGGTCAAACCGGTAGTTTAAGAGATATCTAAGTTTTCTTTACATTGTTCAAAACCTAAGTTATTTCTTAAGCTTTTATGATATTATATATAAGCTTTAGTATTATATTACTTTAATAATAAATGCTATAGCTTTTAACCTTGTAAAAGTCATTTTTGTTCGAGTTGTATGTGACTGTATTACTCGACACGTTTGTGACATCGGTGAGATCAATAGAAAACACAGTTCCCGTATGTCACAGTGCGGTAGTCAGGTAATAGGGGACGTCCCCAGGACCTTGTTCCCCCCCACCGCGACGGTTTCGGCTGCATTTGATTAATCGCGAAATCATTGACGCGTCAACGAGGTCGAATAGCAATTTAGGATGGATAGAACCAGCAATTTATATTATGTGTCACAACAAAATTGCATTTGATTTAATAATATTGTAAAAATAGAATTATAATACATTCATTGCGACAGGTCCTACTACTATTATAAATGGGAAAGATTGTGAGTATGGGTGTTTATAACTCTTGCACTCGAAAAGTACTTAGTAGATTTTTAACAAAATTTGCAATAATAAAGCTTATATATTGGAATAACTTATAGGCTATAACATTTAAGGATATCTTGTAGTTTATTTTCGATTGAGTAAAGAGCATCGTGTATGTAGAAAAATATCTGCCATCGGCGAGCTATTCTGACACAAACTGCAGAAACCTTTGGGCTTGTCCTATCCTATAAATGTTATGTATTTTTTTGTTAATCCATCACTGGAGAACTTTGTGGTACATTTTAACTAAACTTTATAATAATATAGCGTATATATATACAGGGTTACAGGAAAAGTCTGCTAGATCCGTTAAGGCGTGGAGTACTCATCATTTCTGACTCATTTCACATGAAACACCCTACCCTAAACTTAACCTTTTCGAGATATTCGACTTTTAATTTTTATTTAAAATTGCGATTTTATCCTAATATTTTTTTATTTTTATTTGTGTGTCTTATGATTGTATTATTACATTTTTACATTGTAAAAGATGCTTGTGAACATCAAACATTAATATTGTACATAGGTTACTTAAATAGCCGTAGTAGACAAGTGAAAGTTAAGAAATTAAAAGATATTAGAAGTTTATTTTCTCTAATGGATATCTAAAAAAATTTATGGCAGTTGTTCGGCAGATATGTTTTAAAATATCTACGTTTCATCAGCTATCTAACGAGGTATAACAATCTAGGATTTGTATTACATTTCAAGAGAAAATAGTATTTGGGACGCTTCAGGTATTAATCCCAGTCCCAGGTAACGGTCCCGAGCCTATTGTTCTTTAAGTTATGACGTAGGTACCGTATTATTTTTTGTATGTACTGGCTCCGTTTTGAGACGAAATACAGACATGGAAGATCACGAATTAATGACGACGAAGAACAGGACAATGAGATAGTGCAACGCTTTCGAGCGGATCCTACAACTTCCACTAATGTTGTTGCCCGTGATCTGGGACTTTCGCAATGGAGGTGTGGTTTACAGTACATACTGCTGGCCTATACCCGTACCATTACCTCAAAACGAGCCAGTTTCTCGAAGTCTTCGATAAACTCTGTCAAAACAGCCACATCCGGCACTCGACGATCGGGGTAGCGAATTATGTATTCGTTGCGAGCTTGCGCAGACACACAATCGCAGTATCCGTAACAAATAAGCATATCAGCATATTCCTCAGGTGTGTAGCCGACATCTTCAACACTTCCGATTACAAGTACAAATCAGAGTCCAGTTCATAGCACAGTAGTCACAAATTAGAAGAAACAGTCCAGTATTACAGCAATCAATAAGTGTCAACCCCAAAGAACTAAAACCGCCATTTTGCCGAAAAAATAATACGGTACCTACGTCATAACTTAAAGAACAATAGGCTCGGGACCGTTACCTGGGACTGGATTAATACCTGAAGCGTCCCAAATACTATTTTCTCTTGAAATGTAATACAAATCCTAGATTGTTATACCTCGTTAGATAGCTGATGAAACGTAGATATTTTAAAACATATCTGCCGAACAACTGCATAAATTTTTTTAGATATCCATTAGAAAAATAAACTTTCTAATATCTTTTTAATTCTTAACTTTCACTTGTCTACTACGGCCTATTTAAGTAACCTATGTACAATATTAATGTTTGATGTTCACAAGCATCTTATTACACATGTAAAAATGTAATAATAACAATCATAAGACACAAAATAAAAAAATAAAAAATATTAGGATAAAATCGGCAATTTTAAATAAAAATTAAAAAGTCGAATATCTCGAAAGGGTTAGTTTAGGTAGGGTGTTTCATAGTGAAATGAGTCAGAAATGATGGGTGCTCCACGCCTTAACGGATCTAGCAGACTTTTCCTGTAACCTGTATATATCACAATAACGCTATAATAGTTCAGAAAAAAAATACATTTACATGAAGCAAGGGCGTCCATTGATTAATTATTTATAAGAATTAGTTTTATAATCATTGTTATACGCAAGATTAGCTAGCATTTTAACGAGACAAAGACAAAGTAGATTTATTTTGCGTGCTGCTTTAGAACCATGTCATCTAAAATATTGCTATATGGATCAGTAGCTGTGACTCTCAATTGTGTAACACTTGATTCTTATTGTTAAAACAAGCAGCCCGAGAACCTGAGTCTTAAAGAGACACTTCCGTCTTTTGAAAAAAAAGACAAAAGCGAGATGAGGGCAGAATTAAGTTACCCCACCATAATTTTAAATTGGCCTAAGTAGATGAAGCCGTCTCGAATTTCCTAGCGAACGAAATTATTTTAAAAAATCCGTCTGTGCGTTTTATTCACATACAAATTTTATACCGTCGACGCTTTAGAAGTTTTAATCCCCTGTCATAGAAATGTACATTAGCTACGTAAATCAAAATTTTATTTATCCGATGTCATAATTGTTACATTTGTGATGACAAACTGATGAGAGTTCTATTAATATTCATAAATAATATAATCATATTAAACGCGTGAGACGTATCGATGACAAGGATACCGACGTATCTTAACTGGTTTTGAAAAGCACATTTCACCTAATACATTTTGATGGTAATTCCATATGGTTAATTAGGATAAAAATAAAATTTACTGTTATAGCAGAGAACAAGTTTATAGAGAGTATGCGAGAGCGCAGAATTTGGGCATAAAATCCGTTGGGTACTAATTTTAGTAGATATCCTAATAATATTCGCTATACTCTAACGATAATGCGAGATCAAATAAACTTACACATTGCTCATACGATGCATAAGTTCATACATAACATCAACAATACATTTACAAGATTTCCTTTAATACCAAGCCTTAAAGTTTTCACATATGTGTTAGTAAATGAACATCAGCAAGAATATTATTACAGGCCCTTCTACCGAGTCTTCGTATTGTGTAACATTTCGATTATAGCCGTTAAACAGGTCGCTAGTTAACCGTAAATTGCCCATTGTATGGGGGAATTTCAAAACATTCGCGACCGCTAGGAAACCTTGCCCTGTCGTACATCAATGGGAAAGGCACAAAGGTTTGCGACAATGCGTTTGGTTTGAATAGTTCCGTTAACGGTATGTTTACATTGAGCGGCAGAGAAAAACATTGAAATGGTGGGAATAAAAAACAATATGTATACTATATATATGTAGGTGTATACATCATCAACATCAGCCTGTGATAGTCCACTGCTGGACATAGGCCTCCCCTAATATACCCCTATCCATTAGGGGTTTTGGACCGTACCCCACAACGCTGGTCCAATGCGGGTTGGTGGGTGGACCGACTTTTCATCCGACGCATGGATCATCTTAATTTTCAATTGGGTGATCAGCCCAAGTACGAAACAACAATGAAAATTTGTTGAGTCCAAAGCACACGCCTATACCACTAGGCTACGGAGGTATACGTACTGCTTTTTTATTCAATAACCAGAAGGTTATTACTTATTATATTACTGTCATCTTGTAGTCCTTTTAATTTCCATTGCTTTACAAACCAGTGGTATTTGATTTTAATTATGCAGAGAAATAACTATTTCATAGTTGCTTTTTTGGTTGGTTAGAGCAATATGGAACTATGCGTCGAATAGGCTTGGCATAGCCGGTCCACGGCCCACTTGTCAGAAACATCTGTGGCGGCCGTAATAGCACGTCAGTTCCTTCTAATTTCCTGACGTCACTCCCATCCATCGAATTCAGTTTGCTCTTTGGATTGTGTATGTCATATGTCAGTCCCTTTTGTTAATGAGAAGCCAACCTCATGATACCTTTCTACCTCAGTAATGATATTACTGTTTTTATTTACTGATGTGGAGCTTTTAATAAGCTTCGTCTAATTTTCTCGTCACCCATCCCACTGTGTCTCAAATCGAAAGTCTTCGATCAGTGCGTCCTACCTGTCATGACCTACGGTGCCGGGCTTAGACCCTTACGGTTCAACTGGTCCACAAATTTAAAGTCGCTCAACGAGCTATGGAGAGGTCTACGCTCAGAGTATCTCTGAAGGACCGCATTAGAAAATATGTTATCCGTCAGAGAACCGGAGTCACCGATATAGCCCACAAAATTAGTAGACAGTTAGTGGAAAATTCTGGAGTGAAGACCGAGGCCTCGCAAACGTAGGACGCCCTGCGGCAATATGAAGTGACGGCATTCGCACAGTAGCCTGTGTAGGCTGGATGAGAATAGCCGAAGATCGGAAGCGGTGACGTGCATTAGGGGAGTGTGTTATAAATTTTGCAGTAGACTGACATAGGCTGATGATGATAATGCTCAAAGGAACTTATATCTTTATATTTTACAGTCTGTAGTTTTCAAGTGTGGTCGAGGCTCTGCATCGGAAACTCTTGCAAGGTTAAGAAAATCACCCAAGGTTAAGACGAAAGCAGTAGTGTTATCGTGTCTGTGTCTCCACAGTAATGACACAAGATGGAAATACCACTGTCCGCCGGAACGACCAAACACTCACCGCACTCACATCCTTCGACCCCTTGGATTTGATAACTATGTGCAAGTATGTTAAACTGTTCTCGTGGCGTATTTTACCCATTGTATGGCGATAATTGTTCCGAGGAGTTGTTTGGAGTGGTACCACTTGTAAGTTTCAATCATAGTACATTACGATAAAGTTTCACAAGTCACATTATGCCATTCACGTACCTTTGGTATCACTTATCGCCAGCGGTATTTCACAGACCAATACGACTTAAAGCTTTTAAAAAATAGCCTAGGATTTCCTGAAACGCTTAAGACACAAGTGTTGTGATCGTCTATAAAGGGGGTGATTACTGTGAACACAACATCAGGTAAGACCCACGCTTATTTGCCTCTAATGTTAAAAATGGTACTTTGCGTTAGCTTTCACGAGGTTGTAATTGCATAAAAAAGACAAATTATCCTATACTTAAGGATGCGATTGGAATTGTCGCATGTTTCACTACATTTCTTATGGATAGGTAGTATCATTTAGTTCACTGCTCCACCTAAAGAACTTTATGAAACAATTGTTTATTTTATGATTAAAGGAAACGAAATATTAAAGGAGAGTGGAACTCAAAATATACAGGAATTTTATGTAGGATCCTTCTGATCCATATGTTTTCAAAAAATAACATCTCTATGGTATTTTTTGTTATCTTGTGAATTACCGCTTAGCCAGTATATTTTATATTACTTCAGATGTAATGACTAATTTCAAAGAACGATTTTCGCAAAAATTCATCGTTTAGTGCAATGGATAAGCAATTATGATAGCAATACTTGAAGCATTCCGGTGATAACAGTTTTCATCTTAATATCAAGAGCTAGATTACGGATGTTGCATAAACCTCTGTTTATTAATGAAAGTAATGAGGTACCTACAAATATTGAAAATAAATATGATGACGTCGCATCTCTTCTGCATATAAAGAATGATAGACAGAAAGTTAATAATAACGTAGAGTATGAAGTCTTTTTATACGATCATTATCATCATCATCATCATCAGCCTGTGATAGTACACTGTTGGACCTAGGCCTTCCCCAATACACACCTATCCATTGGGGGGTTTGGACCGTATTCCACCACGCTGGTCCTATGCGGGTTGGTGGGTGGACTGACTTTTTACATGCCCATCCGACGCATGGATCATCTTACGTTTCTGACAACTGGGTGATCGGCCCAATTGTCGTAACCAACTAGGAAACAACAATGAAAATTTGTGACCTCCGGTTTCTAAAGCACACGCCCATACCACTAGGCTACGGAGGCAGTTTTTATACAATGCTTGACTGCAATCATACCATGATGCAGATGGTATTTGAAGATGCGATCAGGGAAAAAACCAGGGCTGGGTTTAAACTTAATGCCACCCCTGGACACCAAAAAATTCGGCCTCAATACTGGAATGTTATTAACAGGGAGATATACGTTTAAAAAAGAAAATTATAATTTACAACTAATGGATGATTTGAATTCCTTTAATTATTAATCAAGCCGAAAATTATAAATTAACAGAATTAATTAATTATATAGAGCATTCTTGATAAGATAAAAAACATGTTTTTAATTTTAAAATTTTCACGCCCTAAAAAATTTGCCGCCCTGGGCACTTGCCCTGGCTGCCACTTGTGTAAATCCACTGCTGGCATAAGCGCTCTAGAAATTGCGAAGTACGGGCCAATAATTTTCTACATTGAACAAGGACAATATATAAAAGTTACTTACAATTACGTTGATATTACACATGTGTTAATAAAACTCTGTACGGATTTTCATCCAGCAGCAGTATTCGTGGCGTAGCTTGCCCCTTGACCGAAAAATTCTTTATCGTTGAAAACATCAATACATTCAAAACTTCCGTACTGTTTAAATAAAATAGGAAAGTGAAATACGATATTAACATGTACAGGAAAATATATAAATTGACGCTATTAAGAAGATGAAAAACCTTAGTCGACTGTGCAAGAGCAGCACATAGGGTTGAAGTAAACAAAATTAACTACAGAAGTACAATAACGTAGTGATATCGTACTGTTGTACGGGGTACTCAAAATTGTAATTTTTTTAAAGATTTATTTGTAAACTGAAACTTTAATTTCCTCTACGCTAGAGTTAAATATAAAAATAAGGTCAAGTACATCGCATGAAAGATTGAGACGGAGTGCCATTGCCCCACGCCTATAACTTCGACGGTACTGATGCTCCACCTTAGTAAGAGCTATCCCACACCTAAGGGAGATGTTACAGTACGTAATCTGATTGTCGTTGGGCGATTGACATCTGGGTGACATTTGTAAAAAACAACGCTAGATGTATGACGTCACTTCCTTGCCATGGGTTACAATTTTACAATTAATTTGTAAAGGCAATTAAGTAGATCCTTTATAACAAAAGGTAAAAGTAAATACTTATGTAACCTCGACCCAGATGGTTGAGTTTGCTGCCCTAAAAATAAATAAAATATTTTTAGTTTATTAACCTTACAAAAAAAAACATCCACTGCGCTTATATGCTCGTATCATTACTTGATTGCTTTACGAGACGCACTAAATTTAAATTAGTTATAAAAACATGGCGCAATCAATAAACAGTCTTATGTGCAAACATATTCCTACTCACATCCTTATTATCTTACATGCGACAAATTAAAATTTTACGCATTGCCAACAGCCAACTCGTTAAAGAATAAAAGATTAGCAAGATTAACATTTGTATTTAAATTACAAAGCCAACGACCGAACTGTATGGAAGAAAAACACAGAAAACATAAAATTCTTAAACAGATGTGCCGTAAAATGGCTTGAGGGTCGTTTCAAACAATAATTGTCTAATCGTTCATATCATGAGCCTCTCCTTATGCAATTCCGATCTTCGGCTATTCTCATCCAGCCCACACTGAACACTTTTCAAATGTCGTCACTCCATCTTCATATCGTTAAGCGTTATTCAGCCATCTAAACCACAGCCAAATAAGAAACGAATTTCACATAAACACAGTATGATATAATGTCAAACTCAATGGACAGGAAAAATGTAGGTTCTGTTAATGATAAATTATCGAATGGGGAGATGGCGGCGGTACATTAATAGGAAAGCGTTCGCTTCAGGCGCATTTTGTGTTTGGCAGTAGAAATTGTACTTACGTACATGAGTAAATTCCATCTCTAATTTCGCTCTCATTTTTATGATTCATAACCAATATTGTTTAAATGCCATGTAGTGTGTTGTTGAGCAATACTTACATCTCTGTCCGGTCTTGAGAGTTTTACTTCTTATCATTATAATGGTATACTTATGCACTAAAATAAATCTAGCGCTGACGATTAATCCCCAATATATAATATTTTGAGGAATTAAGCTTAACTCAAGCATATCGACTAAAAATTAAAAAGTGTTAAAGATGCTAGATAAGCAAATTTTCAAAGATGAGAAAATTACATGAATTATATTAAATGAAAAATCGGAAAGAGTAAAGTTATAAATGCACGTCTTACCAGTCGCATGGTTAAAATGTTACAAGGTTTCGTCACAGGGCCGATGAGGTAAAATTGCGGTTTTACTTGAAAATCATTTGTATTGCTAAACAAGCTTAATGATTTTATAATAACACTGAGATATAAATGTATCTCCTGGGGTGCCCTCTTTTCTTCTTTTCCCATATTATTCTGGCTAGTTTTTGATCCACCATATATCGGCTGAATAATACTTTTTACATATAGCTAGTTGCTATGATCAGGCACCACTTGAATTGATTGACTTCGATGAATTGATTTAGAATTTTCGAATGATAGCATTCGATGAATTGATTTAGATATATGTAAATTTAGAGCATTAGTGCAAGAAAATACATAGAAAATTACCGCAAATCTACCTAATAGCATAATTTTTACCAAAAAGTAATGTTAACAAAAAATACCAGTTCTACCCAAAAGGAATCAAAAATATTAAAACTGATTTCATTGCTAAGGGAATATCTCTTAACTGTATTGAATAATGAAATATCATTGAAGACAATATTTTTCTTTTCTCGTAGTCACTAATTTCCCAAGGATTTGGCCTACACTGGTAAAAAGATAATGAAAACAGTGGTTTTAATCAGTAAAACTTCCGGAAAATATTTTTTTTTATCTTAACAATTGTTCTCGCCTTTTATAAAGGTTTTCTTTTTCCTTAATTTAAAGTAATACACAATACTGAAGGTCTTTCATTTGGTATGTAAGTTGGGTTTCCTGGTATTTATGCAAACATGTGTCGAAGTTGTTCACATTTTGCAACTTTATAACATTGCTTAAATATATTGTTAATGTAATTATAATTTGCATAGTAAACTTGTATAGTACATGGGAGAAATATAGAAATGGCGCTTCCTAGCAAATAGAGCTAGGCCTTAAAAATAAACTAATGAACTAGATATCTACAACTTTACTCAGTAAAATGTACAACATTTTTCTAGCACTTAGATGTGTTATTGGCATCAAGTAATTTTGTTAAATAAAACATTTAACAAAAACAAGTGTTTTTCGTCCCTTGCCTATAGTATTCCGTTACATACTACGTTGTAAGCTCTCATAGTATCATATGTTACATATTATATATTTAGGTTTTAACTATATATATATATATATATATATATATATATATATAATATATTATATATATATATATATTGATTAATAATAATAAAGTAGGGGCTTACAGGTTTTTATTAAATAACTCTTCTACTCATATCTGTTCATAAAATATTATATCTATTAACATCATGAACCCCACACTTTTGAATCGAACCTGAACCCCTGCTTCAGTAGAATATGGAATTACTTGCAATCAACAACATGAAGCTGTTGAGCATAGCAAGATTCGAACCAATTACCTTTTAAACAAATAAGTGCATTACTAGAGCATAAAATTCCGTATCTCAAAAATTAGCACAACAATAATTTAAGAATATTTTCATATTATTCATATACAATATAGTGTCCCGTACTTTATGTCCTAAGGGCTCCTTTATGGCAGACCAAGTGCCACCACAGTGCTTATTTCTGCCACAAAGTAGCAGTGTTAAAACACTACTGTGGTAAGAGGGTGTTAAGGGTGCTATACCAAGTGTAATTACTGGGTAAACAAGAACCAATATATTATGCCCATTTCAATGGCAGCTTGTAGATATGTGGTCAATTTTACTGCACCTTTAATAAGCAGGCTGTAGATTAGAAACCGTCAGGCACACATTTTGCTGATCTTGTTATGCAATTCAATGAAAATAAAGAATTGTTCAAATTAAAAGCCTACATCATGTTTATTCAGGATATACATAAATCTTAGGTTAAATGAAGTTTAATCAATGATTTTTACATATTTTAATTCATACTGTGTTAAATAAAAAACACTTATATTTTTACATATTTAATTCCAAACTATAATTAACTTTTTGAGTGAAAAAAGAACAGAAGTTCAAAACATGAAAATTAATTACTGGAATGGTTTCAAATAATATTTTCCCCTCATCCTATGTTTTCAATGTAGGTTCACAAACATTTTTCTGATAATCATTTATTAAAGTTAAGAATGAATTAGAAATATATTTAAATAAAATATATCATTTTTTAACCATTAAAATGCTTTTATATATTTAGCATTCTTGTAAGTTTTCTACATATATGTTTTAAACCAGTGAAATGTTTCAGTTTAATTCTTATAAAATAGTCAATATGTCTTATTTCTTTAAAGTATACAATTAAAATAAATTCTATTTTTCTAATGGGGCATAATTGAGAAGTTTCTCAATTAAATCAACGTGACCAAGAAGCATTCTGCGGCAGCAGTATCTCTTTAAGCCCAGAGCGTCAAGTGCGTCACTGAAAATCATAAAAAATAAATCTTAAAAGATTTATTACAAAGACGTGACCATACAAAATAATTTGCAACAATATTTTCAGCATTGTACCTTTAGAAAACTATATATATTTTATACATGCTTTATCTTCCAACAAATACTGTTGCAGTTAAATTTTAGAGTGTTTAAAAAGCTATTAAAACAATTATACACATTTGTATGTGAGTTAGAGCATGAGAGTATTTCAATATTTTTTTAAAGTCAAAAAAAATTGTTAGGAATAAGAAAATAAGTTGCACTACTCTATAACAAAGTTAAAAGCAATAAATCAACAGCAACTGCATCTGTAGCCTAATGGTATAGGCGTATACTTTATAACCCGGAGGTTGTGGCTTCGAATCCTGTTGGGAAGCAAAAATTTTCATTGTTGTTTCCTAGTTGGTTAGGGCAATTTGGGCCGATCACCCAATTGTCTGAAAAGTGAGATGATCCATTGGACGGTCCACTCTCCGACCCGCATTGGACCAGCGTGGTGGGATACGGTCCAAAACCCCTTAATGGTTTGGGATGTATTAGGGGAGGCCTATGTCCAGCAGTGGACTATCACAGGCTGATGATGTATGATGTAAGCAATAAATTACAGAGAGGGTGGTAGATATACATTAATAAAATTGAACAGAGCCTAAATTGAATATAAAATTTTAAAACTTGATTTCAACATTATTATTTGGATGGGGTGTTGGAAAAGCAACTATCACTTTATTGTTCCTTAGCTATAAAGTATTTCAATTGTAATTTTACAATATACCACACATTTTATTATATACTTATTTATTTCCATTTTATATGTATAAGTAAATTTTCGTAAAGTCAAAAGTTGTTAGTTAGATAAAGCCTAAGGCATTAAACCTGGCTTTGTACGTTTTTTTGTGAACATACTTTTTAGGTTCTTAGGTTTAGGTTTAAAAATAATAATGAACAAGTACACTTTTAAAACATTATAAAAACAAATGTTAAATATAATAGTAAGAGGTTGCTAACAGCTAATTTTATTCATGTTTTGGTAGGGTGTGACTGAAAACTTAGAAATAATTTGTATATCCACTTTTACTATTATCAAGTTACCTAAATAACAATCGGTATAATGATAGATATACTGTCTTTAACCCCTTTACAACATTTGCAGTATATATATGCAGCCCAATACAGAAATAACTTTAGTGTAAAAGACTCTTGCTATAATATATAAGATAATTATAACTATTAAATGCCATAAGCAATCTAGTAACATGGACTGTGAAATTTTTATTAGGAGGTATAGTGTAGTAGTTTTAATAAAAAATGCATAAATACCCTTCTGTGTACTCTGCTTGAAGAAGTCCAAGGTATGCCTCCCATTTATTACCAATTACCTTACCACAGGTGAAACACCTCACTGGTATTATCATTTTAATTCTGAAACAAAAATTTCAAACATATATATAATAAAATCCACTATTCATGCATTTATTCTGACTAATGTCATTTAGTTCCATACATTTTGGACCCTTTCCTGGTGGCTATAGTCACAGAACTATGGTTAGATATATTAATATAAGATACACAAGGAATAACAATTTTTTTTTAAATAACTATTTGGATTATTGTAAATGATTAAAACATTAATGTTGACTTTGTCCTAATAGATTTTAAAATAGCATAACTATAACACGAGAATACTTTTTGTTTTGGTTGCTGTTTCCAAGTAACATGAATGATTAATCACATATTGTCCAAAAGTTTAAATTTCGATGCATGTGAAATAGGCTTGTGAAGAAAACTTTTAGAAGTCCACTTTGCTTTATTTTATTTTAATGCTGCACTTAAAACTAAACTACATTCAATATAGAAAGGTTTAATGTCTATATATATATATATATATATATATACATACAAACAAAATATATTCTTTGTTGCATTATTGCACTATAACCGCTGATCATGGTCTGGGGAAATTTGACAAGTCAGTCATAAGAAACAAATTTAACACACAGAGTTATAATTACCAGCTAACCAGGAAACAACTATAGTACAAATATACTGTGCTACAGTAATACCAACAATCTCCTGTTTGTAAAAATATGGAAAATAAATTAAAATGTATATGTATTCAATGTGGTTACAATAACCACAGTCAATATTATACTTTTCACTTAAAGTATAAGGAAATAAATTATTTATATGAAACTAGAAATTTGATTTATCTCTTAACGGTTATAGCAATTTTAATTCAATCACTTCGAATTAAAGTAAAATAGTAGTAGTGTTAAGTGAGGTTATATTAAAGAAAGACACAAACCTTCAACTGTAATATAACCAGCAGAAATGGATTTAACCTTAATAATACGGAAAACCTGGTATAATAAGTTTTGTTTTGTGTTAAACTTTTTAAAAATACAGCATTCAATTAGCGTCGGTTGCTGTTGCTTGTTTTTATTTAATAACATTTGGGTTTGTGTTTGACCGTCTAATTTTGACATATACAGATAATAAAACATACAGATAGCAAAAGGGTATCACAAAAAAAACTGATAATAATATTTTTTAACCTTTGTGAGTTAATAAAGGGGTGTCATTTATAGTCAGTTTTTATTTACAGGTGGCATCGAAAATTGTAAGCAATGCCTTCATATTAAATTCAACTTAACTTCTTCGCATAATCACTGGTAATTTAATTATTTCTTTTTCACTGTAATGATTCTAAGAGTATAAAATAAGCATTCTACTCTTTAAAACTTTATTCTTTTTCAGGTGTATTGAAGTTTTACTAAAAGGAGATATGACCTTAAATGTTAAACAAGAAATTACATTTGACGACAATCACTTGGTAATTATAAACTTTTAATAATTACTAAATATGTTAGAAATAATTTAACGTTTTTATTGTGTTTATTACATAATTTTCACTTTTAGTTTCATAAAAATTTTAATCTGTTAATCTCTACAGACTAGTTAGTGTAGTCTGCACGGAGAACATTGTTAGAAATGTCAATTCGCGTACATAACAATAAAAATAGTTATGGTATTTGTTTCTTAAATATTATGTGTGGTGTATTTTATCACACACTCTTAACAAAATAATAGCGATTATGGAGTGCAAGTTAAAAGTAAAAATCATAATACGAGTTCGATCTAAGAAAATGTTATTGTAATAAAAAAAATAATAAAAATATATAGCAGGAGTTTTGCTTCCGCAATGTTCTTTGTTTGTAAAAAATAAAAATAAATATGTTTTGTTAAATAAATGAATAAACTGTTTAAACTGATGGACATCTTATGTGATATCACAAGGAAAATTATTTTATATTGTTTTAATGAGTACTATTTAGCAATATTAAAAAAAATGTACCATATGCTTTAAACAAATGGTACAAAAGTGTTATTCCTAAAACCAAAGCAAATTAAGTGATATTTTATTTTAAAATTAAGAAACAATGCTAGTTGTAGAAGATGACGTTCAACCTCTCATCCAATATGAATCTGAGATTATTTTTCAAGTAGCGCCATATACCGTAGAATTATCAGAACAGCTAATTAATACTGATCCAGAATTTAAGCAGGTAAATACAATTATCCAACAATAGTATATTATGCTCAAAAACTCACATTAAAATTTTTCCAAATGCGTAATCATAGTACACCAAAAACAAAATTGTGAATATTAAGGTCAACTGGTGTTTCTTTTTTAAGTAAACTTCTTCCAGACCCTTTTATATGAAAATAAATTTTAAAGAAAAAAGTCTTTCCAAATTAAAATTTCTTTTGCTAAATTATATTGTTTTAGTAATATTGCACTACCACTTGGTTGTCCTACAATAATTTTAAAATTATAAAATATATTATCATTTTTTTAAATTTCTGAATCATGGTCTCATCTTTATTTTACTAAATTTGATAAAAGAAGTATTACATCATTTATTGTATAAACTCCAATCCAAGCAAATGCTGTGTGTTAATGTATAAAATATTGAAGACCTAAATTTTATTTACTTCCATATAGAAAAACAGCAATAAAACCCGTGAACAAAAATACTAGCAAAGTTTTTATTATAGGATATTATAAACAGTATAATTCTTTAGTATGATGACTAAAGAATTATACTGTTCATCATAACAATTCCTGAAATTACATTATTATCATTGTTTTCTTATCATATCCATAGCATTACAACAGGGTTTATTGTAATTTTATACTTTTCATTACAACACAATGTGTTGTTACATGTAATTTTTTAGTGTAACCGGCATTATGATGAAGCAATACTTTTTAAATGTATTACACAATGATACCTTAGAAAGTATTTATGCGTTTAATATACTTTTTATCTATAATTTGGTAATTTTAATATTACATAGTTTAGAATTTTTAATAAATAAGATTACAAAAATTCAATAATATGATTAACTTTTCATATTATGCTTAAATCTTTCTTCTTAATTTATTGTTTTTTTACATTTCAGGTAGCATATGGCTACCGTAAAAGTAGATGGCGAACTTTCATGGTGTATTTACTCTCAATAATATTTTGTGGAATTCCTTTACTGGTCTTTCATTGGTGTCCAAGATGGTTTCTTTTCGCCACCTCGGTCAGATGTTGCTTCCAAATGGCTGATAATGTATTAGTTGTGGTGAGTATTCTTTTCTCGTAATTTAAGTTTATTGAATGAAGTTGTAAGAAATGTAAGAAAAGCAGGTTTAACTGACAGTAAGTGAAAAGCCTTGCCTGGGCCATTTCTTCTGAAATGCGGCAAAGTCTGCCACAAGCCTGAGATATTAGATGTTACATTCTGTGTACTGAATAAGTACTCTTGTACCATTAACAATGCAAGGTTGTAATGTTATCACACTACTGCTTTGTAGCAGAAGTAGGCAATGCATTGCGCTTTACCCAGCTGATTACATATAAATACACAACAACTTGACGCCGCTACTGTTCTTAACATAACATTGTTTTTAAATGTAGCTTATAATCAAGTTAATCGTTTTAGATTAAGTATAGATTGCATTTATTTTATCATTATTAGTAGAGACTTAAAATTATAAGTATATCGTTTGTTTTCCAGGAAACATATCAGAAGAAATTCAGAAGTTACTTTATACATAAAATTTATGTTAAGAACATATCAGATGCGAGGTATGTGTACATAATTGTATTGGTATTTATGAAGACTATTTAACATAAAAAAAACTAGAGTCTAGTGAGTAACAGAATTGGAGTAAACAAAATCTTAAGTCAAACCCTAAATGTGAGGATTAAAAAGGAAATAATGGCTATTATATTGTACGCCAAAAAATACCATGAACAAATAAAATTATCTATGTTCACTAATTATTAGGTAGCACATTATCTGGCAGTGTATCATCAGTATGGGTGACTTTGTAAGACTTAATAGTGCATGATCTGATAATCCATGCCCAATTGAAAGTCTAGTGTAAAGTGTAATGTTTCTATATTGAAAAATATCTTTATTCAATATATATGCAATACACTTTCTTGGTTGTGGTCGATCATGGGGATCAGGGATTTTCTTCACATTGGTTGAACTTGTAATTGAAAAAAAGAAAAACCTCTAACCCGAATAAAGAAGTATTAAACTCAGGTAGAGTTTTTTATAACAATTTGATGAACATGAAATATCTGGACACTCAACATTAGTATGATATGATAATGCATGGTCAATAATTGGAAGCCAAAATGGCGGGGATTTAATCTATCAGAATCTGACCAGGCAATCAGCAGTGTGTCATTCAAAAATTCTCTAATAACAGGTATTAAATTGTGTTTTATTTTACAGTGGCCTTATTAACGAAGGTTTCCAAGAAGAATTTGGTGAAGAGAAATGTGGCATAGACAGTGCTGACGATTTGTACACTCCTGTACATTTGGAAGATGGAACTGTTTTGAGTAAGTAAGGGGGTAATTTTATATATACATTGTAGTTTAAAATTATTGATTATACTGCATTCAAATGATATCTGAGCTTAATGCAGTCACGGTTTGAAAGTAGCAAGTCACTAAAAAATAAATTAGCCAAGTAATCTTGGAAAAATTTAGTTCTATTATAATTCCTCGCCTGCCGGGCCGCCTATGTGGCGTAGTGGTATTGGCCTATGCTTCACAAACTGGAGGTTGTAGGTTCAAATTATGTGGGGGAACATCTTGGAATTATCTAGTTTGATAGGACAATATGGGCAGATCACCTTATTCCTTGAGAAGTAAGATGATTTATTAGTTGTGGACAGGGATGTGGTCTCCCAAAACATCGTTCTGTCGTTATAGGTGTCAGAACAAAACAACATAAATAATTAATCTTAAAAAGGTGAACCTTTCAGGCCAGTCGTAAAACCTGTTATTTATTTAATTCTTGATTGGTTAAAAGACAACCTCATAATAACTTGGGAAAATTACAAGGAAAGTATCAAATCAATCCTAAATTGAAATCTTTTTTTACAGATGTCCAAAGCTACCGTTATTTCCGTCACAAGAAAAAACTCTTAGGGAGACGGGCTGCGTCGGGGAGGCTTAGGTGTAGTGGCCTCTTGCGCTCCTCATGCTCTGTACTAAAGACCAGTGTCGATGAAAAAAGCCATTGAGTCATAAAATAATTCATTTATCTTTAGGTTCAGTGTTTGCGATAATAGTAATTTCAATAAAGTTTTTTTTTACCAGCCTTAAAAGGTGTTGCAAATTATGTTGTTTTCTTTATGTTTTTTATAAATATTTTATATTAAGGCAAATTTTTGTTAAGAATAAAACTTAATTTTTAATAACTATAAGGTATAATTAAGTTACTATAAGATAGCTAATAACAGTAATTTTTATAGACTGTTCCACCTTTTTATCTTATCTATTTTTAAATTTACACTTTGTCGTTTTAATCGTTAATAACCGTGAAATAACAATCACCCCTGTTTAAGTTTTTAACATTAGATACTTTTTTTACTGTAATGTTTAAAAATTATTTATTAATTTGCTAAAGATTGTATTTTTTCCAGGCTCAAATCTATGGGCAATAAAACAAGGTTCCGCGTCAATTCCACCTAATTTGTTGGAGGTTTCAACCTTCTATTGTTCACCACCATGGCTGTGTTTTGGGAGCCTTACTATTATGCATTGCTGTTGTGTTGATGTCGACGTTTGGTGTTGCCACATCTGTTATTCAGACTAAAAAGGTTGGTTTGTGTTGCTATTGAAAGTAGGTTTTTGTTTAGTTTAATGTAATCACTTTTATTGTTTTATTCCTTTTATATTTCATTCATCATCATCAAACCCTTTTTTTTTTGTTCCCTGGACATGGCCCAAACCTTATCCATTAGGGGGAGGTTTGGACCTTCCACCACGCTGGTCTGCTGGGTGGGGGGACCGATTTTATGCCCATCCACCTTTGGATCATCTTTTTTCAGACAACGGGTGATCGGCCCAAATGTCCCAACCAAAAGGAAACAACAATAAAATTTTTGAGTCCCCTATTCGAACCCGACCTCCGGTTTTAAACACCCCATACCCAGGTGGAGGCAGTATATTTCATTTTAATGAATATATTTTTTAATTTCATTATCTTTTAAATTTGATCCAGTAAAATTATTTTGATTATTAGCCCTTTAAGATAAACACTTTTTAAATTTTTAAATTATTTTATACAAAACCAAGTGGGGAACTTTGGTTATCAACTATTATCATGTCTTAATTAAAAATTTTTAAAAATTTTGTGATTAAGGACTGCTCTGCATTAAAAACTTGTATTAATGATATCACATTCGATTGTAGGAAGAAATTTCATGTATAATATTGGTATGTGTACCAGAACCAAATACAAAGAGGCAAGTTATTTTATAAAACTCGATTTCAAACACTAATGTCTAATGCCTCCTAATGTGAATTGCCACACGGTGTTAAATTTTCAAATGTTATATAACCCAGGAAAAAAAAGCGTCGACCTCCAATTTAAAAAAATCTTGTTCCTTTCTTTTCTTCTTCGATTTATATATATATATAATATTTTTAGAACCAAAGTCTGACCACTGGGGGGAGATTCTGTCCAGCTTTGGGGGTGGCCCAAAGGGACCATTCGTTAAGCCCTGGTGATGTGTTGCTCCTACCTCAAGGAGGGCATAATTGCGACCCTTGTTGTTAAACGGGTTTATAGTCAACGAGTATGCCACGGTAAGTTTTAAATACCCTGGTGCCCCGGTTTTAGCCGGGCTGATTTAACTTTATAATAATGCCCTCTTTAAATATTTATAAGCTTAAAGGTTTTTGCGGTTCTTACTGGAACATTTTTTTTTTTAGTCTTATTACTTTTATTGTTCTTATACGATTTATCCCCAAAACATCTGCTTTATCTTCTTATAATGTGTTTATATTAGATTTAAATAAAATGTTTTTCTCCTTTCTATAATTAAACGGTGATTTCATTTATTTGTGATTTAAATTTTGTTTGAATTGTCTTAGAAAGGCATCTCAGATTCGTAATATAAATAAAGATTAATCGACTAAACTTACCAAATTAATCATACATATGAAACAACCAAACCAAAGTGTTGTCCCTTTTATATACGATCACCACTAAAATAGTCATTAAACATTTCACACTTGTTTCAGGGGTGGTCCAGTGAAAGGAGCATTGGAAACGCGTGGACAGGGAGTTCGATCCTAAACAGTAGCGTCCTTTGCGGCCAAGTCATCCAAACGCGATACTACAACAATGAACCGGTCAGGTAAGAAATATTTTACTATCTTCAATTTACGATACTAGCTTAATTTTACTACTCATAAGCTTAATTTTGCCTTTACTATATATGTATTATATATTTGATTATTTTAAAAGATGACAAAATAGGACCGCTGAGTTTCTTTCACCGGTTAATCTCGGATCGGAGGGGTCCTATTCCGAACCGTTGGTAGATTTTTGACAATCAATAAGCGAGTGTTACACTTCTATATCTAATAAAGATTTTTGAATTTAATTTCTTTAAATTTTATTAAACTTATTTCACTCCAATATTTTTCCTTTCAGGGCATTGGTGCTTAGAACCGGATATAACACTAGCAAAGGTCAAATAGTTAGAAGCATTCTATACCCGGTCCCAGCCGATTTTAAATTCGACCAGGATTCATACAAGTTCATTTTAATATTGGCCGGCATCGCCACCGTGGGACTCTGCTACACCGTCGGTTTGAAGGTATTTACATTTTATAATATAATTTTAATTAGCTGTAAAGTTTTTTTTAATTATTAGGTTACTGACATTAGCATTGAATAGTTGTTAATTTTATATATTATTCTCTCTGGTAGTGGTAACAAAACATTAACACTAAAATTGGTTTTGTAACAATAATATCTACGACACTCTGCAACGCATAAGGTTATTGCGTATATTTTTTAAACTAAAGTATTACAGCATTACTATATAAAAATATTAAATCGTTATATATGTATATTTTTTTGTTAAAAAATCAAATTGCGGACTTGTAAAATATTGCTTTCACTCGACTAAAAAATTTGCTTGTACCTAATATTCTTAAGTATGAGAATCGATCTTTAGTAACTTTAACATTTCTATCGCTACACGATAACTTATATTATGTTCAGAATATATTTTATCTAAACAAAAACCTCTTATGGTGCAAAAAATTGTCCAGATCGTATTAATATATTAATAGGGATGGTGTGGTTATTTCGCAAATATTAGTTGTTTTTTCTCTTCCAGTGGTCCCGATCCCTCAGTGTTAGAGATATCGTTATAAAAGGGCTAGATATTATAACTATAGTGGTGCCACCAGCATTACCAGCCGCCATGACAGTGGGCAGGTTGTACGCAGTTTCTCGTCTGAAGAAAGCCAGGATCGCTTGTCTCAACACTCGAGCTGTTAATGTCAGCGGATCTCTTGATTGTATCTGCTTTGACAAGGTGGGTTTCAATTGTTTCGTCCGTAGATTATTGATTATAATTGAAATAATATGGTATGTTTATAAATAAGAGATAATGTCTAAGTTGTAAGAAATTATTGTCGCTGATATCAAAGTTGACAACCACCATCAACGTTGATATTAGCGACAATAACTTCTTGATTAAATAAAGGAATTTATGTTTGATACCCGTCGTGGTTAAAGCGCGCTAGTTGTAGAATGATTTCATTAAGAATGTAGCAAAAGTTAACTTGAAAATCTGACCACATTGGCGCTATTGTTGCAAGAGGGTATGATATTAGTTGTCTAACTTTGTTGCTCATATGGTTTGATGAAATGATAAACTTATTGAATTTGTACCGTCTACCATAGTTTGTTTTTAATTGAACTTTGAAAAGAAAGGCAAGTAAGTCATAAAACCAACAAACGATGTAACCCATAGCGGCTTTTGGACGTCAGACACGTAATTGCTTCACCGATAGTACGCATAGATGATCACCATCATTGTCAATTACTGAGCATTCAATCATAGTTATTACCAACACAATACATCCGAAACAACTGCGTTCGACAGATTAAAAAAATATATTATTGATACAATAATTAATTCGCAGACTGGCACCTTAACTGAGGACGGCCTCGACATGTGGGGGGTGGTGCCGGTGAGCGCGGCCACCGCCCCCTCCCGCCTCGGGAGGCCCCTGAGGGAGCCCCGACAGCTGAACGACCTGCACCAGCTCAAGATCGGCATGGCCTCCTGCCACAGCCTCACCTTGCTGGATGGCGAGCTGGCTGGTGATCCTTTGGACCTCAAGGTGAGGGGACATTTTTTATATCTTCATTTCCCACTTTTAATTTCTGTCTTACGTTATGTTTACCTCTATCCTTATATCCTTCTCTACACATATATACCTATATACGCCTCTCTTCCCATACCTTCTCACTCTACATCCCTTTCTATCTCTTCTTTCCCTCCTTCCCCTAGTTCCCCATATCTACTCACTCCACGTCTCCTTCAATTCTAACAACTCCCCCCAATCTCCGTCTCCTTGTATTGCTTTCTATTACTATATCTTTTTCTCTTCCTTTCACCGTTAATCACTCCCCATCTCTTTATATCTCTCTAAATCGCCTTTTGTCACTATACTACACGTACTTATTTTATCTCTCCATTATTTTCGTACTTTCTACATTTTGTTCTGTACGCCTTTTGTTCTATATCTTCCTCTACTATTGTATCCTCTAAATTCTTTCAAGTTCACAATCTCTTTCTATCTTTTGTTTAAATTATAATCATAAAAAAACACGAAACACCCCTTTTGTGTCCGAAAATGCATCAATGTCAAAATGTTAATTAGAAATACAATATGATATTATAATCAAATAAATTATGAAGCTACCAAAGTAAAGTATGTTTATGAATGCCACAACTAATATAAAACTTTATAATAGTAATTTCACGATGTTGCTAAGGTAACTTCATAGTTTTTATAATGTATTGAGCTTTACATTTAAAAATTTGAATTCACAGATGTTCGAATCAACGGGTTGGACCCTCGAAGAGCCGGACGTGCCTGAGCAGTCCAACTACGAAATTCTGACTCCGACGATAGTGAAACCAAAGAAAACTGCCAACATCAATGTGGACGATGTGCACGTGAGTGATTTACCTCTTATTTTAAAAATAAACTTAATAGGCTAAAGTTAGGAATACAGACTTGATTTTATTTGTGCATTTTTAGATGATAAATTCGTAAATTATAATAATAAAGAACTTTGTAATAAGTGAGCGATATTTATAGTCGCGGATCTTGACCGGAAATTATTAAAATTATTTTAGTGATGGGTAGTCGTTTTAAGAATCTTATCTGCAAAAGAAGCTAAATACTAAGTTTGTCAGTTTTAATTATTAGATATTTAACAATCAATCATAGTTATTACTATTGTTTACGCGAACACCGATTATTTAATCAATAACAATTTACATGAAAGAAAAAAATCCATTATATTTTTAATTCTTTTAAAACCTTATGTTTGTATAGTTATTAAATAATGTACTTTTGTCTCAAATCAAGTTTAGGATTTTATTTTGTTAATTAGCGTTATTGTATATTTTTTACAATAAAATTATCAATTTTCATTAAAATTATGTTATTTTTTATTCTAGATGCCGTTAGAAGTTGGTATTGTGCAGCAATACCAGTTCGTATCCTCGCTCCAGCGAAGCGCGGTCGTAGTTCGACTTTTGGGCGAAGATGTTCTCCGGGTCTTTTGTAAAGGCGCGCCCGAGACTTAAAGACGCTCTGTAGATACGATACTGGTAAAGAATAATAATAATAATATTCTTAAGTTGTTATTACTTTCAAGCAGGTTATTATGACGACTGGCTTTCAATTCATCTTATAACAGTTTTTACGAATGACTGACGTCTAAATTGAAGAAAGCAATGACAGCGGCGACGGAATAAATTTATTGAAAATGTTCTTATATTCGTAAGGGAAAGACATCTTTAATTTTTTTCAATGAACCCATTTTTTTTTATTATGATACTCTTGATTGTGACGATCTTTATTTCGTTAATTGTTTCCTTTCCTTTAATGCAAGAAACTATATAACGATATAAATAATGATTATAGAGCCGAATTGAAGCTGGAATTAATGGAAACATTGAATTCCTTGATGGCGAAGTGGTGTCATTAATTATAACTGTTATTTTATGACTATTATTATTTTTATAGACGAATTTTTACCGAGCCTAATTATTATATATAGCTTGCCATGTTAGTATCAATTTCATATCTTCGTCGATTTGAGAGAAAGGTTCATTATATATTCGTCAATATTTCAGTTCCCGAAAACTTGAACGAAGTACTAAGCTCGTATGCGGAGAAGGGCTATAGAGTGATAGCAATTGCGACCAAAATGATGGAGGTCACTTACAAGCAGTTGCAGAAGATGACAAGGGATGAGGTGAGTTATTTATTCAATTTTGTACACATCCCGTAGAAAAATATAACAATTATATAGTGACATGAAATTAAAAATTATTTTGAGGATGTTAAAATTTTAACAACTTGTCTCGTTTTCCATTTTCGCACCACGAATGAGGTGAATAAAAGATTTTTCTTTTTATTTAAATATTTGTTACATTTTCTATTTTCATGTTTACGAGGAGTTCATAATATTTTTTTGCTTTATTAATAATATTAAATTTTTATATATTTACTAATTATATTTTGTTTAATTATTGAGCGATTAAATTATTTTAAAACTTCTAGATCGAATGCGACTTGGATTACCTCGGCCTTGTGATAATGGAGAACCGCTTAAAAGCAGCCTCCGCCGGCGTCATAAGGGAGCTCAAAGAAGCCAATATTCAGGTCGTCATGATTACTGGTAATTACTATAATAATAATTTATTTTATTGTTACTTTGATTTTTAAGACAATAGCTAACTAAATCCGTGTTTGTTCCAATTCAATCCGTTCATTTAAATAATGCTTATATGCCGTAAGCAAGTTAATTGTAATTATTATATTGGTATCGTTAAAGTTGTGTTTTGCCTTATAAATGCTGATATAATTAAAGTATATATTTATTTAAACTTGATTTTTGCCAATTTACCACAAAATTTAACATGTATTAGAAATTCTTCATATGTCTACAAATTTGGCAAATGCTTATCTTATTAATCCCAAACATATAAGATAGCTCAAAAAGTTGGTCTCCATATAATATTCGAGACCTAAAGAAACAGTAAAATTTGCAAATTTATTTCACTTTTGGGTACTACATAAATATGCAATACGCAATATTGTGATGACAATCAAATAAAAAGTTGGCATAATAGCAGCTTTTTTAATAACTAAACGTCTCTTATACTAAAGAACATTGAAATGGCTTAAGTGACCCCGACAATAGCCACGATGTCTCGTAAGGACGTCGATGCGTAACACCACTCAACACACGAACACTATCAAAGATGCACAACACTTATCACACACGAGCACAGTTCCTATCCGGGTAGCGGATTACAAGGATCTCTCCCTTCTATATTTCAGACCCGTCTTTTATACCCGATCTCGGACAGACATGACGTCAATATAGAGACATCTTTTCTCCAAGTACCAGCAGAAGTAGTATTCTGACTATATGATTGATATGAGATTAACTAATTATTTATATTTTTAGGCGACAACGTGCATACGGCCGTGAGTGTGGCGCGCGAATGCGGCATAGTTGCAAGCGGGGAGAGGGTGGTCGAGTTTTGGCCAAAGACGAGCCGAACGGAGCTAGGCTCTATTGCGAGAGTACTTTGCACGGGTGAGTGCCGCACGCTGTAGATGCTCGGTCGATTACGACTATGGCGGCCGATTTTATTAGAGATCATAGAACTGCGCAGGAGATATTACAGTGCACAAGTGTATCTGCAAACACAAAGGCACCTAAAGGGGGTGGATAACCGAAGCACAGAACCAGCTTTTTCGTGCCTATCCGCCGCATGGATCATCCTCTTCACGGGCAATCGGGTGATCGACCCGCATCATCAACACAACAACGTCTAGTCTAGACTATTTGTGCCCACCAGACGACTGATATATACGTAGAGTTATTTTTGTTCTTCTAAATAAATACACATTACATTGTATTATTTAAACATCCAGACACGGTAAAAACAATGTTCATAAAGAAATATTTTTTCCATCGTAGGAATCGAACACACACCCTCTGAAGAAACAGTCAGGTCATTAGGGCCCTCTTATAGCGCAGGGATTGAATATGGCCGCGGTACACCAATATGAACGCGTTGGCTTCCGTTTTTGAGCTCTGATCGTCGCCTTTTAATTTATTATGATATATGATGAGTTCCTACACTTTTGTGTCTCGGTACAAACACTTTTTTTTATTATTGCCTACGCAGGCAGACGAGCAGTCGGTCCAACTGATGGAAAGTGGTCACCGACGCCCATTGACATTGGCAGTACCAGTGGCATCGCCAACGCGGTGCCTACCGTGAGACATAGGGTGTTAAGTATCGTTTACCCAGAATATACGCTGGCTACGATGCCCTTCAAACCGGAACACAGTAGTGTTTTCACACTACTGCTTCGCGGCTGAAATAGGCACGGTGGTGGTACCCACCCAGACGGTCTTCTGTAAAAAGGGGACCTACCACCGGTAAATAGTAATTTGCAAATGGATGCTATACTTTTGTATTTTAATAGTAACGTTATAAATCTGTCAGGTGGCCATCGGTCGTACATCTCCCTTGGAAGAGGTGTCTTCTGGCAGCGGGGATAGTGGGAGAGGTTCGTGGCTGGGGTTAGGGGATTCGAACTCGCGTTCGTGTGATGCTGAGACGCCTCAAGTGCTGCCCAACTATAAGGTGGTCATGACTGGAGATGCATGGGAGGTAGATGTTTTTCGATCTATTTATTAAACTTTTAAGGACACACTAATATCTTTATCGAGGAGATGATTGTGTGGAGTCTTTTGTAATCTATCTGACCTGAAGGCGGACTAAAATGACGTCTTATAATTTCTGTGTGAAATGGTTTCATAGCACGTTTTTCAAGAACTGATTGGCTGACTTTGTAAAGAAAGTTTATTAAAAAATCAAATATGATAACTTTTTGCCTATCCGTAGGATGTGGATCGTGTTATTTTATACGTAATCGTGCAAATTTGCTATTCAAAGTCAATATCAATTTTCCAAATTTGAATTCTCGATTCCGATGAATACTACTAGCACACGGCACTTTTGCTAATATCTATTAATTAGTATGTGATAATGTCTAAAGCTAAATAACAATTTTTTTTTTGCTTTTAGGTGGCAAGAGAGCGCTACTCGTCATTGGTGCCTCGACTGGTAGCCCGTGGCGCGGTGTTCGCCAGAATGACCTCAGACCAGAAGCAGCAGCTGATATTGGAATATAGAGCTCTGGGATATTATGTGGGTCGGTATCAATCATATTACAATATTTATTTCCGTATATCAATCATGTAGACCTTTCGATATCATTTAAATGAAATACCGTTCGTTGCAGGTATGTGCGGTGACGGGGCGAACGACTGCGGTGCACTGCGCGCCGCACACGCCGGCGTGTCCCTCTCCCCGAGCGAGAGCAGCGTGGCCGCGCCCTTCACGAGCGCGCAGCCCGACGTCTCGTGCGTGGCCAAAGTACTGCGAGAGGGTCGCGCTGCCCTCTCCACTAGTTTTGGAGTGTTTAAGTTCATGGTCGCGTATTCTCTAACCGAATTCTTCTCCGTTGCACTCCTATACTATTTCGATTCCAATCTGACAGACTTCCAGTTCCTCTTTATCGACGTGGCCCTTATAGTTAATTTCGCCTTCTTCTTCGGCCGAACTGCCGCCCATTCTGGGAGATTATACTCACTCCCTCCACTCACGTCTTTGCTAGGTTTAGTACCGCTCGCCTCTTTGGCCGGTCAGATGTTACTGATAGCGATCGCCCAATATCTCTCCTATTCGGCAATATCCCAGTTTCCGTGGTACGTACGTCACACTTACGAGGGTGAAGAGATAAACGCGTGTTGGGAGAACTATGCAATATTTACGGTGTCTACGTTCCAGTACGTCTCGCTGGCGATCGCCTTCAGCCACGGCGCCCCCTACCGGCGCTCCGTGATAACTAACAAGCATTTAATGATCAGTCTGCTTTTGATGACGGCCATTTGCATTTACATAACGGTAACACCGGCCCAGTGGCTGTCGAAATTCCTCCAACTAAAGATGCCAAAGGACAGTTTAATGTCGTACATTGTGTTAGCGATCGCTTCGTTCAATTTCGTTTTGTCCGTTTTGTACGAGAGAGTCATAATTCAGTTCCTTATGGAGCAGAAAGAGTTCGTACCGCGCTTCTTAAGAGAGAGAAAGGTAAAGAAAACGCCTCATCTGCTGATCAAACGCCAACTGACCGACACCGACTATTTGGATTGCGACAGCATCGTTAAATACGACAGTGACACTGGGCATATCATTGAACGCAATTCTCAACTAAGCAGCTAGCACTCGTAATAAGAACTAATTTTAAATAATATTAGTTATTTCGATAACGATTTATATATATATATTATACTAGGCCAAAGAAAATTTGGAATGTTTGCAAGCAAGACTAATAACACCGAAACATATGGCGTTTGTATTGGAATATTGCGTGATAGTCGATTGGCAGCAGTCCATCAATAAATAACAGTTATGTTTTGGCGTCATTAGTTATTTTGTTACGGTAGATCCCAGTTTTTTTTGGTTTTAGTTTAATTAATAGTTAATATTTTATGTATGATTCAGGCTAACTAGACTATCAAAGAAAAAAATATATATAATAGCATCTCTGAGATCTGGATCTAATAAAATAAAATATTAATTATTTGTAATATCACCGTAACTGCATGAATTTCCATTGCATTTAATATTGCCATTTTTACAATATTCCCATATTGTGTAGGTTCAGTATTGAAACTACGATTTGATATTTAATTTTACTAATTATTGAAATGATAAAATTGCAGTATTTATAAAAATATTTTTATATTTACCGTATACAATTTACATTTTTATTTAATTGTCTTTTTTATAATTTACTTCTTCATTTACTAATTTCTTTATATGGTTTTAATAATCTCGTTTGATAGCATTAAATTATTTGTGATAACAATATGCTTAAAGTGCCTTAGAAGATAAAATAGTAACAATACATTCCAATGTAAAGGTGCTATAGTACCTATAATATAAGTGATAATTAGTGCCTTTTTATCCATAAGCAATATTACTATTTGCTTTTTAAATAACATAGGAAGAATATAATTTTGTCACAACTTTATTTTATCATCACTGTGAAAAGTTATTTTTAGTACATATTTAAAAATATGTTTGAATATACTGTTTTTTTCACAATTTTTTAGCAAAATATCTTTTATTATTATTAATTCAATAATAGAACTATACCATGCATCATTAGAAATAAAGTTTTATAAAAATATGCTCGAAAACCTTATTTTAATAAGACTACTTAAGATTTGTTTAAAAACTAAAGCTCTTAGCAAATCTATTAAAAAACTGTTATAGTTACTAAATATTTATATTATTGTTAATCATAAATAATTAGAGAAATATAATTTTAGCGAAATATAAAAATCGTTTATGATATTAAATACTAATGTATTCAAAAGTATTATTTAATAATGTCGTTTAACGATTTTGGATACTAATATGACTAATCATTTGTGTCATCTCATTTGTGTGAAAAGAATTATAAAATAAATATATACAATTATTATTGTTAGTTTTTATTCAACTGCAAAATGGTGGAACAATGCATTGTAATCCTGGGTGTTAGCGATAAGCTATGATTTATGTTGCCCATCTTGCCGTTTTCAAAGTTATTGTGGTTAGGGTCAATTAATAATAAGTATTACGTGAAACATTGTTTTATTTGAGAAACTGGCAACACAAGATATTTTTTTAATTTTCAACAAAGGCAGACGAGCAGTCGGGCCACCTGATGAAGTGTTCGCCCGTGGACATGGGAAATACCAGGGGTATCACCATTGCACCTACGTAAGACATACGGCGTTACGCAGTAAATACGCTGGCTACGGTGCCCTTCGAAACGGAACACAGAAGTACATTCCACAATACTGCTTTGCGGCATAAATAGGCACCGCGGTGGTACCGCCCTAAACGGCCCCCTGTAAAAGGTGACCATACCACCTCCACAATATCAACGGTTAGCATGTCATTATTATGGAAAGGAGAATGATCGCATAAAAACAGTCAAACATGGTCTTGACTACTGGAACCTGCTATTTATTTACCCATCTCTTACTTACCTGCTTGGTAAAACAATGTCAAAATCACTAGGTCACAGAGTTGGTCTCTTTCTTCAAATACACTTCCTTACACTTGCAGTGCAACTAGCCTGTTATTCCAGTCACATATAACCACTCTTAACAAATTGAATGCTTCTCATTCAGGATTTTAGATGATGATCCGTTATATTCAAATTCAAAAACTCTTATTTATTTTAGGCTCTATCGAGTATCTCTTACGAAGGTTTCTACCACTATCCATAAAATAACTCACGTGGAAAACTAGGCGGTCCTCTATTTTTTTACCTAAATTTTTGTTGTATAAGAAATTGTCGAGTTGTATTGACCCGCTCAACGCAACGAAATATCCACTGTCCATTGAGCAACCGTCCTCGATTGTATTTTCGGCGGCCAAGCTTTGCCTCGTCGATTTCTAATACGAAATTTTGACCCCGACGAGTTGGGCGTTCCGCAACAAGATAACTATAACTACCATAACTTCTCTTGTAAAACTTGCCTATATCTGTACAAGGCGCTTCTTAGGCACAAGTTACGTAATTCTCTGCAACTTTTGCACGCTTGGATTTCAGACAACACTCCGAGTTGGCACAAATGTTTAAAAATTGGTCATACATTACCTCGGAATTAAATGAACATTACATAAAAACCATTATTTGCAAAGCACTTTTTACACTTATTACCATTATCTACAATATTTTCAAACGAGTTTAGTCCAGGATTGTCCGCGGTTATAATCAATCAATCGTAACAAGTCGTAATAACATTGCCTAAAAAAAAACTGAATAAGAGAATACTACAATTAGTTTAAAAACTATATTAAATAGCTAGCTTAAAAAGTTTACTTTAAAAGTAGAATTACACACACGCAATGGAAAATATGCAAATAATTTCGGCAATTTGGTTCTAATTTTTTGTGTCCAAATCTTACTGAAACTGGTAGCCTGTATCATAGATTATGCAATTATAAACTTAACTATTAATTATTTCTATTGTTTGCGCGAATATTACACATTATTAAAAAAAATACTTTACGGATTTTATCGCGTTTATTTTACATTCCCGACGTTTCGGTTTTCGACATTTTCGTTTCCCTCAGAGGACAAAGTTGCGATTCTACAAAGGATTCTTACCATTTTGTTAGTGAGGTAAAACATCTACATCTTGCTGACAATGAAACTATGGTTAGTTTTGATATTCAATCTTTGTTTACATCTATACCTATAGAAGATTGCATCAATATTGTAGAAAGTTAGAGGAAAAACATCTCAATAGATATCATATTTACTAAAACATTGCTTAACATCTGGCTATTTATTGTGGAAAGATGAGTTTTACATGCAGATGGATGGTGTAGCGATGGGTTGTCCAGTGTCTCCTATCGTTGCTGACATTTTTATGGAAGATTTTGAGGAGAAGGTCCTACTCACTGCTTCCATTCATGCAAGATAAAGCGTAATTGACAAGATTGGCTACATTTTGAGGCGGGCTTTAATCAAAACTTATTTCAAGCCGCTGAAGAAGATTGGTCAATTCCTACCACCTGTCAAGTCCAATATTCCTCTACAAGATCCAGGAGTGTACAAGCTAGATTGTGACTGCGGCCTCTCTTAGATTGGACAGACAAAGCGAGCAATAAGAACCCGCATGAAGGAACATATAGCTGACATTAAACATAAAAGACCCAACAAGTCCGCAGTGTGTGACCATACTTTAAATCACCCAAACCATTACATCAGATTTGATCGACCACAAATCGATCGATCCTCGCTAAAGAACACCGATTCCTACCAAGGATGATCCGTGAGACTATTGAGATAAGAAAACATCCAAATTTCAATAGAGAAGATGGTTGGGTTCTACCAACTGCTTGGGACCCCATAATTAATAAATTAAAATTTAAACCCAAGCGTAATACCACTGCTGGCTGTAAAGATAAATCGACATCCTTCTTGCAGTCCTCTCCAACCAAATGATTTCGGATGAAGCACTGAAATGGTTTTCTTCATATCTTCGAGGACGCCAGTAGTCCGTTATTTTTGACGAATCGTCTTCGTGCTGGCTGAGTCTTGGATCTGGCGTTCCTCAAGGCGGTATACTTACCCCACTTTTATTTTCTTTGTTCATTAATCTTATTTCCTACAATCTTCAATGTGCGTATCATCTTTATGCTGATGACCTCCAGTTATACGCTCAAGACCACGTTGATAAGCTTCCACAAACAATTGAAAACAATTGGCTCCATTACCGATGATTTGGCCTTAATAAAAAATTGGTGTGACAGATTCGGTTTAACTGTGAACCCATCAAAGTGCCAAGCAATCGTTATTGGAAGTACGCGAGCTTTAAACAAGGTGGATTTTACTACACTTCCACCCATAATTTATAACGGCAATATCATTAAAATCAGCGATAGCGTAAAAAATCTAGGTCTGCAAATTGATAAAACGCTGAGCTGGAAAAGCCATATTTCAAGCGTGGCCCAAAGAGTTACCGGTGTACTGCGTTGCCTGTACAGGATGAAAAATTTTTTACCCATTCAATCGAAAGTTACGCTCGAAAAGACTATGGTGACGTGTGCTATTTTGACCTGAATGCAGATCACCTCAATAAACTTGACCGACTTCTGAATAACTGCATTCGATTCGTTTTCAATCTCCGTAAATTTGAACACGTTTCCAAATTACCGCCTCCAACTTCGTGGTTACCTATACGCCAGCGACGCTCCTTACGAGCCTTAACCACTCTCTATTCAATCCTAAATTCTGCATCCACACCGTCTTACTTATCAACTAATTTTCAATACCTATGTGAAGTCAGTAACAAAAATCTTCGTTCAACGCATAATCGTCTCCTTCAATGCCCCATTCACCGTTTTGACTTCACGCACTCTTCGTTTTATATTCAATCTATTCTCCTATGGAATGCGCTACCTCTCGAAATTAGGATGGCCCAAAGAACAGCAATATTAAAGAAAAAACTTAAAAAGCATTTGTCTAAGGACTTATTAAGGGATAAGTAGTCATCAAATTATTTATATAGTTATTATATTAAACCTTACCTTAAAGCTGCATAATCTGTAATGATGGTTCCATGCTCCAGGTAATCAAACAACAATATCACTTCTGAGTCCCAAAATATTGAGGCATACCCGGCCAGGCCCATACTACGGCCACGGCATGAAGATCCTTCGGGATAAACCCGCGTTTCATCCACTGCCACAAAACTAGAAACACTTTAAAGTTTTAGAATCTTCTTAAAACTTGTCCAAAGATATCTTCGAAGTCGATTTTGTTTCTGATTCTCGGCACCCATCTTGCGGAGACTTTTCTCATATTCAAAATTCGTGTCAATATGCGTTGAGTACCTCTATATGAAATGCTCGTTTTTTGGATTAGGTATCAGATGGTAATTCTTTAATATATATTAATAAATCTTGCGTTGTTAACTTTTTGTAACAGTGGTTTTTAATGACAAGATCGCACTTGGGTTTTCTCTTTTTTCGAGAACATTTCGCCACACATAGCAAACAAATGACTACATTCAGAAAAAAAGTAAAGAGACTAGAAGATTTTTTTATTAACACAACAAATATCTGAGCTACACTTTCCAGTATTATTTCTATTTATTTTTTGGTTTCCAAGGAGTATATATTTTGTTCTCAGTACTATTTGTTCCCTCCTCGTCTTTCTAGAAGAATCATCCATTTCTTTTGTCAAACTTGGAATGTTTATTTGAACTAAAGTGGACTGATCTGATACATTTAACTTTAGGTACTATTTTGAAATTGAAAACACTTCTGAAACCAGTTTCGGTTTCGGCAAAAGTTTCGGCGAAACCGAAACTGCGGCCGAAACTTGATTTTTGGCCGAAACCGGTCGGACACTAATTAAAATTAAGATCTGGAAACCCCGCTTTAGCACTGGCAACAAGACGCATGACATCTCAGTCTACCCCGTGACCACGGCCGCTGGAAAATGTTCGAAACGTCGGGAAATTAAAAATGTAAAATAAACGCAATAAAATCCGTAAAGTCATTTTATTTTAACTATTAATTTAAAATATATATTATTTATATTTAAACTATTTTATAAATTTAAATAACAGTAATTATTATTATTTTATTTAAATAATAATATAATTTATCAACCAAATAAGAGTGCCACTGATGTAGATTATTACCATATTTTTTATTAACTGGTTATAAATACTTGTGCCGGATCTGTAAGAGTATTAAGTATTATTTTACAATAGCTGCTTTTCTATAAGCAGCAATAAGAGAACCCCAACCCTTCCGAGTATCTGCACTGTTATTTTATATACGAAATGTCACGAATGATCGATGATTACTTTTTCTAGTATAAGAATTAAAATAAAACAGTTGCAGCATGCAGCGAACTTTTTGTAAAGTACTCAAACTTTTTTATAGGGGCCACAAACACATTTCAGTGATGATGATGTTAAGGCCCGCAAGCCATGATTATTTTGGTCTCAATTAAAATTCCGTGTAAGAATTGTAATAAGGCGGTCCTATAGTTATGATTAAAAAACAGTAACTTCGCAATAATTATTTATTACTAAAAAGCAATAAATAGGGTGAAGATAAACTCTATCAATAAATTAACAAAACTTTACTATCCAACTTTACACATAAACATCATTATATATTTGGCATCACAGTACATTCAGAATTTAAAATAGGTCAGTTTTAATAAACATGTATAATAACTAATGTGTTAATACAAATTGTACAAATCCTTTCGCACGAAGGCGGCACGATTTCAACCCATTTGAGGGGTTTACAAGCATTTTTATCATTATAAATTAATTTGAGAAGGTACAAGAGTTTTAGAAACTTGTCCTTTTTAATCAATCCATAAAAATCCTTATAAATTGGTGTGAGAATTAGACGACTTAAATTACTACATATGCAAGCAAAAACTTATACTGGAATTATAAGAAGACAATCAAATATATAAATTAAAACCTATAAGGACGCTATAAATAAACCTATCGTACTAATAATTTATATAAACATATCTAATAAACATTTGAAAGGGAAATTAAAAATTTGTTAGAAATCGGATACAAAATGTCTTAGCTTAAGTTTCAGTGCAATTAGGAGAGTATGATGTGACAAAGATTATTTCGGCATACTTCGGGGTATGCCATACCCGTTGGCATAAAGATTTTGTAACAAAAACCCTTTTTATAACGAAACTGTTATAACTAACGTTGTAAGGTATACGTTCAACGGCTTAGTAATTTTTTTGTACTTGCCAGTAATCGGTTATTTAAAAAAGCATAAAATATACCACTATCATACTCGCAACGTATAACATTTCAGTTGTAAACTGTATAATTATTTATAGATTAACATTTATTATGATAATACGATTGCATCGATTTTTTGGTTAAGTTTTTTTTAAAATAAGGTAATGTTATTTTGAATATCATATGAATACCTTAAAAAGAACCAAAAAGTTTTTGTTACATAGCATTCAGTTCCACGAACCGCATTTGTGCATTGCCAATTTTATACAATCTTGATAAAATGCGCACCACGGCTGTGGTCACCACAGGAAGAGAATGTTGTAATACAATCCTACTCACAAGTACGGAGCATTTTGAGTTCGATGCCATATTAGTATTAATTTACGTTATTCGACATAGATTTACCATTTAATTCACAGTGGAACTTAAGTTAATAAAATCTTATTGTGATCAAAATTACAATGTTGCCAGAAAACTGTGGGTTAGAGGCAATTTTCAATATTTGGTTCAAAAGTAATAAAAAAAAATACCTTTTAATATTATCGCGTTTAATTAACTTTGAAATTACAAAACTAAATTTTTGCCATTTTGGATATTTATGTTCAATGAAATGGTAAAAATATTTATTCAAAACGAATAACGTAATTATACATGGCTGTTTCATTTTTTTATGAAAAATAATATCGATTACGTCAGATGCACCTATGAAAACATTACTGCTACGAAGAGTAAGAAAAAAGGTTAAACCTTAATATTATAGTAAGGACGTACTATCGATAACGAAAAATTACAGCAATACATTCTTCTATATCCGGTTGCTTAATTCTCATCTAATCATGAGTTTGTCTATTAGCTAACATACGCTACTCCTACGTTTCAGACTGGATTAGTTTTCAATAAAACAACCGAATTACCTACGGTAATGGATTTTCTTATAACATAGCTTCGCCTATGTAGATGACAAATAAATACCCAACAATATAATTTTTCATTAGCACTTTTCCTTCTCGAAAGTATACCGAATATAATATTACGGGATTTCTACAACACGTTAAAGAATATTGCAAATATATTTTATATACTCGAATGGAAATTGAAGAGAATCGAAATGCATAGATTCTTATTGAAATCGGTGAAAGCAAGTTGCAAGCCGTCAAATTGTTCATCTTCATCATCAAGGGTTGCGCCGTAACTTGGAGAAGAACCTGTAATACCAAAATAAAAATTGAATAAATGCTTATAAAGTAAAAAAAGAATGTAACGAATACCTAATATTTTGCAATTAACATAACCAAAAAAAGAGATTAAATGCTTTGCTAAAGACTAAATTCTTTTGAAAATTTACAACAATACTAAAAACATAATAATTTCTAAGCCAATAAGATATAAACATAACCTTTCCTTTACAACATTATTTTATGATTTTTTTTAATTTCTGTTGCAAACTAGCTAACTAACTAACACTATGTGGCATCCATGGGTCCCTCCATCATCCAGGAAAATGTGTGTCTTCAGAGTTTGTATAATTAATTTTACAGCTTATATGGCTCTTATTTTATAAACTATTGTGTAATTTTAAACGACATATTATTACAAAAGAGAAAGAATTACAGCAATTACTCAGAGACGAAAAGAGTTAGGCCAACAATTCTAAACACTTATAACAGTATTACTAGTAATAGTGATAATGTTACATAAAGATGGGGATGCATAACTTACCTATATAATGTGCTCAGGCATTGTGCTAAGATAGTGCGTGATTGTACCTAAGAGAAGCAAAAAACCCCTTGGCTGTCTATTTAAGAATATCCATAGCTAATATTTAATTAAATATTATATAAATAATATTTGCTACCAAATTTTATAATTATAAGGAACTTAATGAAATCTCTATAATCCAAAATTAGGTAAACATATATATATATTACCAGCACCAAATATAGAACTACAGGGAAATTTTAACTACTAATGGTTATATAGGTGGTGCTTATTTTGAAAAATCAAGTAAGAGTTTTATTGAATTTCCCTTGTGAAATGTTTATGCATTTTTCTTTAAATGTAATATTCAAAAAAAGTTTGAAAACATAAATTTATGTCCATTTAAAAGAGTGATATTGTGCAAGCAACAAGAGAAGTCAGAATTATTCAGTAATATTGTTTTCTATTGACAATACAGCTAAAATGTGCAAGTGATAAATAAATGACAAAAAAGGCAATTACCATTATAGCTAGAATTGAAAAGAAAATAAAAAACAAAAGTTAGATCAAGAACATTTTCATATAATATCTTATGAATAACAACTTATAAATAGACAAAACAAGCAATGCATGCATGTTTCAAATATTTTATTATATTAAAGAATTTATTTAAACATCATCAAATGTAATGAAATGCAAAATATATAATGCCTATAAAATTATATTGATTTTTCTTTTGTGACATTATAGTTAAAAAAAAATGAAGCATGTTCTATTTATTTTAAAATTAATAAACATGTAACATTAAACACAAAAATAGTCTAGCAGATCTATTTATGTCAAGGTTACAGTATTGGTAAAATGTTTCCTAATTTAAATATTGTACATCATTCAGGCAGCAAATAGTAGTAAATTTTGTACTTGAATGCCAGTATTGCCAGTATTATTTATTATCCAATATTTAAAAAATACATTACACTCCAGCAAATTACCTTTTATTTCAATGCAGTTTCATATTTATGTGTATATGAAAGATGGAAGATTTTAGTAATTATAAATATTAGAACCAGGTTTTAGATAAATAAGTTACCTTTTTATGGAGCCATCTTGATAGAAACCAGTTAAAAACTTATACAAAGCAATGTAAATATAAAAAAATAAAAACATGGAATAAATTACGCAAACAATATAAAAAGTACAGGCCAGTACAAGCCATTCAATAAAATTTTAGCAGTAGACCAGTTTTAATTGACAAAATATAAAATGTAATAAATAAACGCAGGCAAGACTAAACACATGATTTAACGTAAATTAAAATTATTTGTATAAATTATAAAACACTACAACTATCTGCAATAAAACTTGACTCGGTTAAATAACATTTTAAAACATTTTTTTTTTTTTACATTCTTAATTATTATTTGACTTGTATACTTTCATGATTAAATACAAATCTAGCACATAATATATAATAAAATACGGAATACTTTATATGAATGTCAAGATGATTTGTAGCCAAAATGTCAAAATTATCATAATTCAATAAGCAACTAATATTTTAGTTGAGAACTAAGCAAAAAATAAATAGTCGATAAGAAGATCTTTTTCGATAAAATATTATTTCACTGGAAACAACACTTTCACAGTTATATACTTAAAGTTAAAATGATTAAAGTTCGTATCGATTTTTTTGAAGTTTCACTGACAGTGAAAAACAAGGTGTGATTTGTAAATTGTTCAAATACAGATTAAAAAAGGTACATATTTAAAATAAAATCGAAACAATCTTTTCGTCTTTAACGTTTATAAACATCAATAAATAATAAAACTAATACTATATCATACATCGTTCAGCGTTCGTAGGTCGTTTGCGGCGTGTTTATTTCTTCTTCTTCTTAAGCTTCGGTATTCTGTAATGCGGTGCGTGTGTGGTTAGATGCAGGCAATGTGTGGTTTAACGTTAGAACAAGACTTCTATGAAACCCAGAAATAGATAAAGGTTTTTTAAAGGGAAGAAATCTTTATTTTCAATTAATTTGGTGCTATATGTGCATCGCAGTGTTGCCAACTTGGATTTTAAAAAAGGCGTAGGTCAGATAAAGAAAATTATGTAGAAATATGAAATTGCCATATCAAAAATACGTAGATCTACGTACTTTTTTTCTGAGTGAAATTAAGAGAGTAGGGTAGGTAAAAGTAAATAAAACGTCAATTTATATTACTCTAAAAGTAGTAGACAGCAGACAAACAAAAAAATTAAAAATAAATTACTGTGAGCAAACAAAAAATCTATGAATTATAGGTCTACCACAATCTCATGGCAAATAAGCCAACTTTATATCCAAATATAAAATCATCTATTTATTCATTACCAGTAAATGATCTTTTTATATAGATATTTATATATTTGCACATAGAGTACGAAATAAATAGGGTTAAATAATAAATGGATTTTAATATATTTGTGTATAAAGTTTGGCTTATTTGCCATGAGATTCTGGTAAACCTATACCACCTGTAGTTAATGTAAACAAGTTTACTTTCAGTATCATCACTTTATTTAAATTATTATTTTTATATTATATAATATCATTTTCAGGCAAATTAAATTTATACATATTTTTATTAAAATGCTTTAAGTGTTCCTGGAAGGCTCGGTTTTGTTTCAGCCACTTTTCGTATAAAGTAATCCTGTGAGCGTGTCAGTGTGAAGCCTGTTTCTTATTTTAGTTTTCATCAAATTTATCGCAGAAAACAGTCGCTCGACATTCGCACTACTATGTGGCAAAGTTAATAAATTTTGTGCAAATTGAGCCAATAAAGGAAACATTTGAGAGAAATCGCCTTTTCTTATTTCTGAAATGTCGAAATAAAACACCTTCGAAATCTTAGTTCGAAATATTTTTTTAGGTTATGAAGATTTACTTTGACGGTTTACTACACTACACACGCCACACGCGGTCGGTCACGTCACATTTCATTTTTTTTTAATTTATGGCTCCTCCGTTACAAATGAATGGCGCGCCTAGCCACTCGAGGTGTGCGTTAGTATGAAACGGAACGTTTATTATTTTTTTCGGAAAAGTAAAGGTAATTATGCCCATTCAGTCTTTTTGTAAATTTGAACAATTTTGATAGAAAATACGTAGATTCTGGGACTAAAGTTCGTAGGTTTGCAAAAAGGCTTAAAGTACGTAGATCTACGTAAAAGACGTAGAGTTGGCAACATTGGTGCATCGTAAAGATCATTTCATTTTTATTATTTTTATAAATTTTTTTAACTGTTATGTCATATATCTATGGGCCCAAATCCTCGAAGAACAATTTCTTAACGTTAAAGGTAAGGTATTTTCTATGAGAAATATGCCGTGCTTTTTGACCGCCACAATAAAAATGCCAGTAGCATTCAGTGAATTAGTTAAGTGCGGTACCTAGTGGTCTGTTATTTACATTTTTACATTCGATGAAGGAAAATTCATTTGAAATTTTTTATATTCAGCCGATTTCTGTTAATATATAATTTTCTCGTTATTTCAACAGCCTTTAACAAGAAATCGGCCAATTAAGATGATTGATAGCATCAATAGTTTAATAATAGTTTACATACCCTGAACTTTTCTTGTGTGGGGAAGACTGTGCTTTTTCTGACTCCAGCAGTTTTGTTGAAGAATCTTTTTTCACACCTGAAATTAATTCATAACCAAAAAGACTCCTATGAATCGAGATTGTTTAAATGTTCTGCCTGAACTACTGTTCCTAACCTAGCTCAATAACATAGTGTATTTTATAAACCAAAGCATAGTTCATTAGTGCGCAGCACAAGATAGAAGTATAGTGGTGTTCACAATTACGCTTTACCCTTTTTCTTTGGCACCATGCTGGAGCTTTGATATATAAATTACAAATCTCATTTGGCTAATGTATATTATTAAATGTACAGTAGTAATCTAATTAAATGTTGAAGAATTATTGTTACTAACCTTGGTCAAAAGCCCCCATTGCAAAGCTTCCCAAAGCGTCGACACCGCTCGCTAATTTATCTGCACCACTAGAAACGGTGTTAATGACGCTCTCTTCAGCACCCTTCAGGTTATTTTTCACGGCCGCTTTCGTTTCGTCCAAACTCGCACCAGCGTTTTCTATGCTCTCCTTCGCGGACGCTTTGACGTCTTCAAGTTTGTTGTCTGCCGATATTTGGAAGCCTTCAAAGTCCTTCTTCACTTCACCGAACAGCTCTTTGGAATCCGTTTCGATATTTTGCGCTGTATTTTGAGCACCACTGACGTATTCTTTTACAGACTCGTCTAAACTGTCGAACGTGTTACCGGCAGAGCTTTGGAAACTATGTAGAGTATCCTGAGCGGAATTTTCTAAGCTTGTCACGTCGTCCTTCATGTCGGCGTATGTGTCTCTGGTTAAACTTTGCACGTCGTCCCACGCCTCTTTGACGTAGTCCGATTTGTCCTTTGCTGCACTTTCGATTGTATCGAAAGCGCTTAAGGTCGATTTTTGCATGTCCTCCGCAGGTTGCTTCCACGACTCTTTCAGATAGTCGATCTTTTCGCTGCGGCGTTTTTCGTTTCGTCGTATTTGTTTAAAACGTTGTTCTGTACATTTGCCGTTTTGTTGGAAACCGCGTCGACGAGCGTACCGCCGGATTTCTTTATTTCCTCTGTGGTTTGAATCGCTTCCTGCCATATCTTTTCGAGTTCGCTTTCCGCTTCGCTCTGCACTTCATCCTTTGTATGCCTTAAGTTGTCCACATTATCTTCAACTATCCTCACGACTGCCTCTTTTTTATTGTTAACGACTTTTTCGATTTCTTCTGCCTTATCAGCGACGGCATTCAAAGCTTCATCTTTCTTATTCTTAACTGCTTGCTCTACTTCCGTTTTCTTATCGTCGGTTTTTTGTACTAAACGGTCAACTTCATCGTTTAATTCTCGTTTCTTTTTCTCAAAGGTTTCTTCAAATGCAACTTTTTGCGATGATGCCTTTTGTAATAACTCATCAGCGGATTCTTTTGTTTTTGTTATTTTTTCTTCTACTACATCCGCTTGTTCTTGAACGACCTTTTCAACAGATTCTCTACCTTTAGTGATTTTTTCATCGATCTCTTCCCTTTTTTCAGATGCCTGTTTTGCTAATTTATCAGCTAATTCTTCAGTTTCGGATACTTTTTCTTTGATATCGTTCTCAATTTTTTCTTTTTCTCCGAAAATATTATGCACCAGACCAGTAAAGAAATTCTTTCCTTCCTTTTTCTTCTTCTTAACCTCGGTCTCAATTTGCTCTTTCTTCTCCACAGCTTTAGACTTTACATCAGAAGCAGCTTTTTGACTTTTGTCCTTTGCGTTATTAATGGACTCATTAACTTCATTTATCTTTTGATTAGTAGTTTCTTTGACTTTTTCAACCTGATTTTCTAAATTATTCTTGATATCTTGAGCTTTATGATTCACATTGTCTTTCAAGTTATTTACAGCCTGCATAGCATCATTGGATTTTTGATGAATATTGTTTTTTGCATTTGTTAGATTGCCTTCTAAGTTATGTACTTCATCGAGGCCACTAAGCCTCAGTTGTTCGGCTCTTTCTTGTGCTGCAAAGTCCAGTTCATTGGCTTTGTTCTCTAACTTGCTTTTGGCAAGATTAGTTGTTTCAGCCAATTCACTGAGAGTATCTTTAGCGGAGGACTTGGCATTCTCAATTTCGGTTTCTATAGACGATTGTATTTTATTCTTTTTCTCTTTCGCTTCATCACTTAATTTATTAGCTGATTCGGACAATTTGTTCAATTGGTCATTAAGGGCATCTTCGGATGTCTTAGATTTTTCTTGTAAACTGGACTTCCAATCATCAGTCTCATTTTTGAAATCTTCTTTTAAAGCATTAGCCTTTTCTTTCAAATCCTTTGTTACGTCACTTGATTTTTGTTCAACGATATTCTTTTCATTCTTAAGCTTGTCCAAACCATCTTCGAGATCGTTTTGTAGTTTATCTCGATATGTCGTCAAGTTTCTCGTGAGCTGTGAAATTTATCTGCTCGACTCTATCAACCAAATTGGATGTTTCGTCATGACTGTGCTTCTGGCCCTTGTGTTTCCCGTCGCAGCACCCGCTATAGTATGCGAACGGATCGGAGGTTTTGCATTTCAACGGTGTCTCACACGGTTGCATGTTCTCATACTGTTGGTATACTTCTTCAGTGATGTTGTGGAGACCTGTGGGCCGATCGTTTTCTTCGACGATAAGTTTTGTCGCGTACACTTGGTTGTCGACCTCGTCCTCGTCTTTGATGTGGGGTTTGTTTCTCACGTCTTTGAACATATCGTCAACCTTTTCCAGTAGATCTTCGGTTATGAGTCTCGGTGCCGGTTTCGGTGGGGTTTTCTCTTTGGGATCGCGCGGTTTCGGTTGTGGTTTTGGCGATGATTCCTTCTCTTCGTTGTTATCTTCGCCGTGGCCGAACACGTTCTTCACTTTGTCCGCGATACCGCCGAAGAAGCCTTCGGGCTCCTTCTTTCCCTTTTCCAATGTGTTCATTGGCGTTTTGTCTTCATCGGAATCGAATGTGGCTTTTGTTTTGTTCGAATACACGTGCACTGTGCCGCCGTTGACTGAAATTATTTACTACATTAAAGATATTGTTGACAATAAGTTAACGTAGTTTGTTAATATAAATCCATCCATAAACTTATGATAAATCAATGTTATGTTTTAGAAAAGAGTGGTTTACCTTGAGGTTTTGGGCTCTTGTCTTCAGCATCCTTCGTGGGATATTTGACGTCACCATTAGTAACGATCTTATCCTGAAAACCAAAATAAAATAAATAATCGACTCTAAATTTATAATTAAAGGTTAAATAAAATTTATGCTAAGTCTTACATGTCCATTCAGTTGGTGGATGCCCTGATTAGGTAGGGAGGCAGGTCCCAAACTGTTGTTATGGTCACCCCAATGGAAGCTCAATTCGTCCTTCAAAGCATCAAAACCTGTAAACAGTTTATTTATTATCTACAAATTATTAAGACCGCTGTAAATAAATATCGTTGACAAATTCTAAAAAGGATGGTCCATTTTCCTTTCAGGAAGGAAGTATCTGGGATTTAATTTCTTGCATAGGTATTATAAATAATACAACTAGGTAAAAATCCTTCGGATAACTATTTTAACTATGAATAAGGCGCAGTGTTCGTCGTGTTCGTCTTATCGGTAATTTATCTTATCTTAATAAAAATTTACCAGATTGGTCGAGATTTAGGTAGTCCATTTGGCTCTTGGCCGCTCTTGGTGCAATACGCTCAGGCAGTTCGACGTCAAGTACGCACGCGGGCGTCTGTGATTGTTCACCTTTCGCCACCTATTAAAATTAAAAAAAATATACGAAATTATTTTATAATACATAAATAGTTTAAGTTTAGGCTATTGGTTTCGCAGAATGTATTAACAGAGTAATTAACTTTTTTTTACATGTTTAGATACGCAGGTGATACATAAACGATTAGATTTCATATTAGAATTTAAATGTTAATGTCTTTCTATTTATATAGTACATGGATTTAAGGCATTTACCGCCCATTTTATACCCATAACTGCTATGTCTATTCACGATGTTTTAGTTTATAGACTATTATATATATTGTATTTTGACGATAATTCTCCAGAGGAAAATACATATTTATAAACGTATAACAGCCATTTTATTTTCCAAAATCCTTAATGATCATTTCATGCCGATTTTCATTACATATCCTACATTCCTTTTATACGAGCAAAAAAGGAATATAATAAAGTATGTCACGACAATTTTATACGAAAGTCACTCACCTTTGGTTCGTTCATGAAATAAACGCGACCAGATGGATTCTCTTCGTGGTGTTTCACTCGGACTGTGAACTCGACTCGGTTGTCCTTGAAAGCCTACAATTTGAATAATTATCGTTAATAATCTAACTGTAAACTGCCTCCGTAGACTAGTGGGATAGGTTTGTGCTTTTGAAACCGGTGGTCGTGGGTTCGAATCCGGGGACTCAACTACTTTTGTAAGTTAATTTGGTTAAGATAATTTGAACCGATCACATCATTGTATGAAAAGTAAGATGACCCATGCGTCGGATGGGCATGTAAAAAGTCGGTCCACCCACCAATTCCAAACACCCTGGATTGGGCTAGCGTGGTAGGTATGGTCCAAAAACCAGCTAATGGGGAAGGAGTGCAATAAGAAGGCCTAAGTCCAGCAGTAGACTAACACAGGCTGATGATGATGATGATGAATGTAACGATTAGAATTAATTTACATATTCTTTACATTAGAATGATTTAAGACCTCAGTGCCAGTCTTGCATTAATTATACCCGTGCAAAAAATAAGATAGGATAATTTATAAAAAATGTAAAACATGACAACAAATAGTATGTCTTCATAAGCTGATTTCTTTGGATGTTAAGCTTCTAAACTCTTGCCTTTGGTAAGCTTCATCTAACACTGAGTTCACGGGAAGCTCCCGTCCCCATGATCTAGGTAAGGATTACCCTGTTTACGTCAATTTAATTTTTTTCTACTTTGGTATAAAGCTCTTATAATATGTTACAACGAAAAGGTTAGGCTAAGCTATAACTTGAATATCATATACATTAACAAAATATTTACCTCGAATGTGAACATCGGTTGGCTTCCAGACTTAGTGACTGGAACTAGATTTCCAGAGAATTCTAGGTACACCTCCTTTCCGTCTAGGAAACGCACCGCAGTTGAATGCGCGATCTCCGTATAATGTTCCTGCCCACAAAAAGTTAATAATATGTATACAAGGGGGAATTTTTATAAATTATAGTATACCAACGGCAAATGTCACCTAGAAATTATATAAATTTCTAATTCTATTCTGATTTAGGTTTTGGTAATATTACAGTTTGACATATTACTTGAAATGGATTTTACATCTTTTTGAAGCCGATTAGTGATTTTATTCGCCAATGTAATATTAAAAAAAGTCTAAACGATATTCTACCATTTTAATATATTTTTTGTGAAATCGAAACATGATTTTACTATTTGTATTATTGTACTATTTTTAACACATTAAATGCTCCAAAGTAGTTTTGTTGATTTTATATATGATCATTGTGATATTTTACATTCTAACCTGTTGCAGTAAAGTGTCGTAAGCGTATCTATCAGTAATGTAGAGAACAAGAAGCCTTCCCTCCAACGCGTCCAGCCTCTTGCCGAGCACCACAATTCGCACCTCAAATGGCACCAAAAGCATCTCTCTGAAACGACCAATATAAAAACAAGTATTAATATACGAATGAAAAGTAACGTAAAGCAGTAGTATTTATCCCTAAAAATATATTCTCAATACTAAAGTGATAGGGCGAACAAAACTTTCATCTTTAATTTCATAGCAATATTCTTATTAGAGAATATAAAATATAAATAATTGAACCACAAAAGTCACACAACAATATTTACAACTTATATATGACGAATACTTTTTTGCTTGATATTATAGAGATTATTAGTAAAACAAAGTTTACGCAAACTTGTAAAAAGTCGAACAATACCTGTAAAGCTCTGTCGCCATTTTGGTAGCATCGCTGACGTTCTGGCAGTTCATCAGCCAAAATCTGAAAGAAGCGATTATTGGAATATTATCACAAATAAAATATATAAAGAAAACACTTAAAATAAGCGTTTTATGGTTATACTGAACGGTTTATAAAAAAAAAACATATATCACTGAGATCACGTGTATTATATTAGTCGTTAAAGTAACCAAATAATTGAATGAGCAAAATCACTCCGATGTCCAATGAGATTTGGAATTTTTTTAATTGATAATGCAATTTTAAATAATATTCTTGCCATAATTTCGTTAAACGTCGAAGTGACTAGCGGTATCCATTTAAATGATGCGATACATTACATGCTTACGTAGAAATTAAAAACAATGCCGAAGCTTCGCAATAACCCTATATCTTTTTCAGGCACCTCCCAGTATTCAAACATTTTATAACTCTTAAATTTAATACGGTTTTTATTTATCTATATGAATAATTCAAATCAATATTACCTGGCGGACACGGTGGTGGTGAACGAAGCGCAGTCCTCGGTGAGCGTGAGCGGAGTCGAACCCGTGACGTCCTCCCATACAGCTCGCGCCTGCCCGCCCATTATGGAGCACAGCAGGCGCAGGGTGGCCGTCGACTGCTTGTCGTGGACTGCGCCCTAAACACAAAAGAACTATTAGCTACTAATTACTAAACTATAAAATTTTTTCCGGTAATTACTAATTTATAATAACTCTAATTACTAATTTATAATTTTCGCCGGATTTCCTCAGGTTAGGGCTTCCATTTTCGGAATGGTGGTAGTTTATTTAAAGATCTATAAGAAAGTGTAATGCTTCCATATTGAATAATATATTTGACCGAACCTGCTGGACCGTTAGGAAGAACTATTAAAACAATTTATTATTAATTTGGAGAACTAGTTACTAGTTTGCAGTTTTCTAAGCAATACTAATTTAGGTAGAGAAAATTGTTTCGCTGGAGTATTCAGTGAAACTATTTCGCTACAATTAACCCTAATTCAGTAGAAAGACTAGATATATGATAAAATTCCTGAGACTTGTCGGTAGATACTTTACTAAGTTTTTATTTGCTGTGCTGATACTATTTTACCAATCAATTACCAGTTTCCAGAAGAAATATTAACTGACATAACTGTTAGGTTTTATGTCACTAAAGGGACTGTCTGACAAAATTACTATCTCCTGTTTCAGCAGACACTATCCGACCAAGTTACATTACATTATTACCCACAGCGATAACAGACAAATTATCTGAGCAAATTACTACCCTCTGTCTCAGCCGACAGACTATGGGACCAATTTCTTAGTAGCTGCAACGGTGAGACTATCTGACCAAATCACCTACAGACAACTAACGCAGCCCTATATTATTAGAAACCTGCTGCCCTTACTTCAGTAGAGAAACTATCTGACCAAGCTATCGCTTGCTGCTTAACTATAGAGACTACCTGATCTACTGCGTGCTTTTTAAGGCAGAGGGACTAAAACATTACCTGTGTTTCTGCAGGGAAACTATGCGACTAAGTTTAAGTATAAGACGGTAATTACCGACTGCGTTATTGAAACGTACTGCTACCAACTGCTTCACCATAGCGACTATCTGACTTTTACCAGAGAGATATACCTCTCTAACTAAATAATCACCTGTTGTGTCGGCAACGGCACAGTGAGCGTGATGCTCCTATGGAACTTGCGCCTCCTCGGCTCCACGGTGAGCACGGGAGAGACGGCCGCGTGCCTCGGCAGCACGCGCCGCACCATCTCCTGGGGCGCGCCGTGCGCTTGGAGGCCCACGCGGATGCGCTTCGTCAATGCTTGGGGCGGGAATAGCGCTTGCACCTGAAACGTAGGCTTTTTTGTTGTATTCATCATCATCATACATCATCAGCTTGTATAGTCCACTGCTGGACATAGCCCTCCCCTAATACACCCCTATCGATTAGGGGGTTTTTTGGACTTATACCACCACGCTGGTCCAAAGGGGGGTGGTGGGTGACTTTTTACATGCCCATCCGAGGCATGGATCATCTTCCTTTTCAAAATGCCCTATCCAACTAGGAAACAACAACGAAAATTTGTTGAGTCCCCGTAGGATTCGAACCCGCAACCTCCGGTTAGGCTACCGAAGCAGTAAATTGCAGTTATTTGAGGCAGTTGTTGTATTCGTGGTATTTCCATTTTTGATTGGTATAATCGTGTTACAAGTGCCAAGTCAATGGCCAATCCACTTGCTCAGCGTGGTAATTATGAGCAAATCTTCAACTTAATGGATGCCAACAAGATCGGCCGTCTTGGCGTTCATTAAGAACGGCCTATGTCCAATAGTAGACAGATAAAGGCTGCTAATGATATAGTATTTAGTCGAGCAAACAGCCTGTCCTGGGGCGAAGAACCAAGTTAATATATAATCTGTATTAATGCAAAATAGGAGCGCGAATGTTAAAACATTACGCCATTTTTATAAGAACGAACGAGCAACTACAGCACCAATTGGACAAGTAAAACCCTTACCTGTGGAATGTGGGCGCTGGAGACGGTTCCACCTTCAGGGCCGATGACGTGCACCTCCTGCCGCACCCTGGAGACCACCGCCAGGTAGTGGGGGAAGTCGGCCGTCACCACGCGAGTGACCCTCTCCCCAGACTCGCCCAGGGTCTCGCAGCTGGGGCCGTGGGCCTGACGCTCGCGGGCTAGCGCCTCCTGAGAAACAAATTTGTTTGCAATACTCTAGATGATTTACTGCTCATTTAAATTAGATTTGATCTCTCTGGATTTTATGATTTTTATGCAGAGCCACCGGCGACTGTCATACAGTCTGCAGGATTCGAACCTTAGATTTATGCAAAGACCACTATGCCGGTTGAGGCAAAAAACAGTTCTTAATTAAATGTCGAACTCAGTTAGTGAGAACCGTCCTGGAACGCGGGTGTATCTAGTGTACGCGGTGTGTGAGTTTCGTTGTGCTCGTAAGAGAGGGCGAACTACAGGTGAATGTGTGCTATCCCTATTTGTGTGGTGTGTATGGTTGGATGTCGGGACCCCGTCGCGTCGTAGGATACCATCACTGAGTTCGCCTCGCAGGGCACAGCATCACTACCGCGTAACAGATCCACCCGCGTTCAGGCGTCATCGCCCACAGTCGATTAATACAGGTCGCCAGACCGTCGGCGATCGGTCCTAGCGATCGTCGACGATCCTGGAACATATACATGCCTAACTCAGCATTCTGTACGTGTGGCCTCTTTAGCAAAAATGTGGCACCCTGTGTGTGTTCGTGAGGACGGAGCTTCTCCGAACTCGTGTTAGATGAACTACTAAAGACATGAGTCTGAAGCATAACTTCAGGATAAAAAAAACCAAAACCCTTAATAAAAAAAATTCGGTCATCCACGACTTTAAGTCCACTAAAGCGCGTGACTGAAAATGTGAGAACCTACCTGTATCAATGGATTGTCGTTATTGTGGAGGTAGTGGTCCTGCCATGTCTCCCCAGTGTCAGAGCGCAGGATGACGATCTCGCGTTCTCGGCATGAAGCGGTGAATATCGGCACTTCGATGATCACAGGACTGCCAATTTGGAAATACATATAAGGATGGTAAAAAAGGTTAAAATGCTATTGATAATGCATACATCAATCATAAAGAAAACCATGTTTCAAAACAAAAACAAGCGAAGATATCAGCAATATAGGATCTATTACAAGTAGTTCACTTTACAATGTCTTTATGTTGGTAACGTTGACCTTGCTATATGTTTTTGATGTAGAAATTTTTATATATAAAACAGCTATTAAAGAAAAGCGTCCAAGTGCTTACTAATAAAATTTATATTTTAGATAAATCCATGAACTCAAATACAAAACGAAAAATTTATATATACGTTGTCAAGTAATCAATTTGACAACGCATCAATCATTGATGACTGTTATGCGTTTCGAAGCTTTGAGCCACTATTTTAAGCCACTATAGAGCTGAATAAACGTGTTAGAGAATTATTAATGTTATTTTGATAACATACGCTAAGAATTTAGCTCCCTGTGGTTGTAGTTCAAGCAATCTCGAGGCCAAAGCTTCACCCTCCATCAGAGGTGGAGGCGCGGCCGCAGGGGCACGGCGCGTTGCGGCTCTGAAACAACAGAAAAATACATCTTGTAAAGTTAATATTTAAAACGGTGCTACGGTATATAGATATAATTTTGTACATTGTCCTGTTTGTGAACGACCCAACTATTATCTCTTGCACCATTCTAAGGTTGACTGGTAAAAACGCTTTAGGTCCGCATTAAGCCTTCTTGTGGTATATGAGTATTATAAGTCATTTATTGCATCTAATGAACTTAAATTAGTCCGGTGTTAAACGCGTTAGTTAATGCCGGTTGAGGCAAAAACAGTTCTTAATTAAATGTCAAACTCAATTGGTGAGAACCGTCCTGGAATGCGGTGTATCTAGTGTACGCGGTGTGTGTGTTTCGTTATGCTCGTAAGAGAGGGTGAACTACAGGTGAGTGTGTGCTATCCCTACTTGTGTGGTGTGTAAGGTTGGATGTCGGACCCCGTCGCGTCTGTAGGGATAGCACACATCACCTGTAGTTCGCCCTCGCTTAGAGCACAGCGACACACACATCCGTATACTAGATCCACCCGCGTTCCAGGGCGGTTCTCAATCAGTTAAATTAGTCCGGTGTTAAACGCGTTAGTTAATTCCGTAGTAAGCTTAACGAATCGAAAGGCTCAAACTTATGTGATATATATAGATACATAAGGTATATATATCTCTTCTTAATAGACTTATAAATAAAGAAATTTTGATATCTTTCTTATGCCGGTTTTTCTCAGATCTGGGGCGTCCTTTTCCGAACCTGTGGTAGCGCATTTGACAATCAATAAGCCGATGTGAACTTCTATATTGAATAAAGATATTTGAATTTAAACATAAAATCTACAGACAGTGTCAGTTTAGTTGACTTAATGAGCTGCTCGTCAAAGATAGTGTGTTGCGTTATATTGTTGTACCTTTTTTAACATTTTTTTATCGTTTAACTTCACCGTTTACCGTTTAACTTTTAAAATGTGCCAAAACCAACGATAAACAGGTATAGTATAACATATTAGCACTATTATGCAATCATTGGTAACAGCTTACCATAAAATAAACCACACGTTCCCATAATAAAAACGCTAATAACGTTTCAAGGTTCCGCACTCCGTCATCGGTTAACATTTCTGAGTATATTGCTTTTATAATAAAACTGTTTTCTAACGCCTTAGCACGTCTCTATCTAACTAAAGAGATTGTAAAGATAACATGTATCGTAGCTTTTTATTAATTAATTGGTAGATAAGATGCGATCTTGACGCACAAAAGTGTCATAGCGAATGTAAAAAAAACAAATAAATTTTAACTGACAATTTGAACAATGTATGCGTATATTTTCCTATTGATTTCGGTACAAAAATTATTGAATAATACAAATATATAATACAATTGCAGCTTAATTTGGTTTAAGAACATATAACACTATGTCATTCATGAATGCGAGCTTTACTTGTTATGGAATATACAGGTCATATTTTAGATTTTTGTATATTTCATTATAAAGAAATCTTTATGATACATAAAATATACATTTTTTATTGCCTACGCAGGCAGACGATCAGTCGGCCACCTGATGGGAAGTGGCCACGGACGCCCATAGACATTGGTAATACAACGCGCTGCCTACCGTGAGACATAGAGTGTTAAGTCTCGTTTACCCAGTAAATACGCTGGCTACGGTACCCTACTCCTTTGCGGCAGAAATGGGCACCGCGGTGGTACCAACCCAGACGGTCCCCTGTAAAAAGGGCTACCACCTGCATCTTCAGGATGCAGAAAATGGCATAACACGTAAAACCCCGTCATATCTCATTGATTTTATTTGCAGTGGGCGTTGAATTATATTTAATTATATAAGCTAATTATAAATAACAATAAATTACAATGAACTACGTTTTCATAACATACTTACGAAAATAATTCAGAACAAATTGTTACTATTTACAATCAGAGTGGCGCTAGACTAGCTCTGAAAAATCTATTAATTGCCGATGTGAACGGTTAGAAGCAAACAATAAATAAAATTTAACCCATTTTTTTCTTTTATAAGTTCCAACAAATGCGTACACCGGTTTATAAAGCGAAAATAAACAAAACAAAGTCTGCGTCACCAGTCCGCGTGTGTCGTGGCAAACGCCCAAGAGCACTGCCAAATATACGTGACCGTCAAACAGCGTTTATATTAATTGTTCTATTCTGTTTGTATGGTGGTCGATCGTAAGACAAAAATAAGTATGAACTCGCTGTACTTACTAAAAAATAAGGGTTTTAAAATTGATATTAAGATACCAAAAATGCACACCACAAATAACTCAAAAAAATGTAGTCGTGTCACTACCAAATACAACAACACTGAATTGTTAATTTTAATAGCCAAAAAACAGTTCATAAAATATTTAATAAAATAACGACGGCCCATATACTTATAATTTATTTGCCGTATATACCAAATATACACATGACACAATCTCAGTTTTTTAAACATAAATATTTGCGCTGCATTTCTTCTAGACAGACATAAATTTTAAGTGAACTTCTTCCGGTTAAAAATGAAAACTAAACACCAAGAGAACTACAATTAGACGTCAATATCAAAAACGAAATTCTCTATGATTTAAAAAAATATGTCTACACTATAAAAAAAACTGTGGTGTGCTTTTATACCTTATATATCTATATATATTTTCATATACTCCTTCTTCAAAGCATCTTCGGTCCATAAAAATACTATATCCATAAGTAAAATAAACTTACCGGCATGTCACCCTGGTGGGGGCGGCGCATGCTGCTGGTGGCACTATGATGCGAACACCACCTCGCCGTTTCGCCTTCATCGCACCACCTCGCGCGTCAACCACGAACGACACGAGGAACCTGGTGTATAGATTGACGATGTGAATCAAAACAAAGTGTTATACTACAAAAGGAGACTATGAAATATGTAAAAAGTACGAGGCTGTATATTAATCTACGAGAACAACTTTAACGATGTTTCGAAGTAATTTTGTCTGAATAACCTATTCAGAAAATTAAAGGTGGAAAACGCGGTCAGCATTAAGGAAGTAGACCCCCTTAAGAGTAGGCTATCGATTAGTCGATACCCCACTAACTAATAGTTACTATAGCGGAGCTCAACTTTGCCGCAAAGTAGTATAGTGAACACTACCATGTTTCGGTTTTAAGTGCAACGTAGCTAGTGTAACTAAATATAACGGCGGCATGCAGATTCTTAGAGTACAAAACGCATCGCTTAACAAAGCTTGTCTTGTTACTTCAAAAAATCTTTATAATATTAAAACGTTCAAATTTCTATCTTCATTTCGGGGCGAAATTAAAACTCCGCTACTTCGTTCATATTCAATATTTTTTCCTTTAACCCAGAAGGAAAAGCTGACACAACTATCTTTATACATGATGCAATTCTCCGAAACGATTCTATTGTATACTAATTGAGTATATCTTCAAACTACATTGTCATTCAATAAAAGACGATACATTGAATGAGGCGATGCAATACTGTGACCTTCATAGTATGAGATAATATAGAATGTAGGCGCAATTTCCAAATGCGAGGCTTCAATTAATTTCCTTGTTCCGGTTAATTAATTGGAGCTTTATATTTTATGATAAAAACGTTAATCGAAAAAAAAGGCGACAGTTTCATTAAACCTGTAGATATTTCTATTTTAATTATGTGATGACATTTTCTCTAGGAGAATTAAGCGCTGAAAATTTATTGCTTAAGACAGATAAATTACAGATGCAGATATTTTTTAATTTTTTTAGTTATAAAAAAATTTTGGACATCAGACAATAATATCGAATCTAATTTTGTTTACAATTCAGCTAAGAATATTATATTTATGTATACAAGACTGGATTCTCTATATTTACCCTTTTTATTTTTTTAAATTACATCGTATTAAGATAATATTTTGTTTATAAGTGAATTCTTTATATTCTCACTGAAGGTTATTGAAACACGATAAACTACGCACATTTGTAGTACATTCGGTATGAGATCATGGATTTTATTTGTACACTCGAAGACCTTGACTCTTGCCAGTTCGCTTTTAGCGTTAATATGTTTTGTACTCCCAACCAGGTAATTTTTACAATGTACATACTATTAACGCAACGTCTATTAATTGGTGACTCACAAAGCGTTATTGTTTCTGTAACTTTAGATTGGTTCCTACTTCCTAATAATTTTAAAAAGGTTTTATAAACAGACCATTAAACAATTTTACAATTAAATGTACTAAAATATTTTTGGTACATGTACTTGACCCAATTGAAATATAGGTAATGTAAACAACGTAAATAAATCTAGCATCATGGCGAAATGCACAGAGTGTTCACATTGGTTATACATCCTGAGACTGTTAGTAGGGATGATAATTGTTCATCGGTGTTTATAAAAACTCGGAATTACAGTAGAAAACATCGATGTTTTCTCATCATGATATTTTAGAGTCGATGTTAACAGCAATGTTTTCCAATATCGATTGTCCCTTGTTGTCAGTCACGAAGAGGTAAACTACCAATGAATTTCCATAAGCAGGTCGCCAAGACGTTGTTGTTGCTTATATTGTTTACATTATGACTGCATCTATCGGCTGGTAATGGTAGCAGGATTATATAATAAAATACAAGAGTAAGGCTTTTAACAAAGCTCATTTAAAACCAGTGATCATGGGTTTCAATCTATGCGGATCACCAGATTGTAACTTTTAACGGGCATAAGACCTCCAATTGTGACGAGAATCTTAACATGTCATCAAAATATGTGTAATCTACATCCAATATTTATTTATTCAGAAGATATTAGCTCACATTTGAATACATTGACCACTGATAACTTGAACGTATTCTGGAAACAAAAAGAAGAATACAGGTATGAAAGAAGGATACCCACCCGATGTCGACGGGCTGTCGTTCGATCGTGGCGACTTTCTTGTCATTGTTGCTTGGCCAGAGATGGCCATCCGTCACGCTGTCCTCGAGGGGCTTGGCCCGATGCAGCGTTCCCGCTTCGCTGTTCATGTATCGGTATTGCTGCTGCTGTTGGATTGGACACTCCACTTCTCCTGATAGAATAAAATAAGTCTGAGTGTATTAAATAATTGCCTCCGTAGCCCAGTGGTAAGGTCATGTGCTTTCGAAACCGAAGGTCGTGGGTTCAATCCTACGGGGACTCAAAAAATTTTCATTGTTATTTCCTAGTTGGCTAAGGCAATTGCTAATAAAAGAAATATAAAATAGAGCCGATCACCCAATTGTCTGAAAAGATAGATGATCCATGCGTCGGATGGGCATGTAAAAATCACTAACGCGCATTAAACCAGCGTGGTGGGATACGGTCCAAAACCCTCCAATGGAGAATGCTTGCTTCAGGGAGGCTATGTCCAGCAGTGGACTAACTAAACGGTTGTGAAGGGTTTACGGGTTATACTGAGTAGATATTGCAGTTACTGGGTAACATCGAAAATTTGGGAATTATCATCGAGTAAGCGTGTTCGTTTCGCAGTTTTATTTAATAAAATCGTTTTTTTTTTCACAAGCAGTGTAATATGTATTGAATTTGTGTAAATTTATCTTGTTTATTCAGCAAGTGAATTTTACATTATGTCACATGCAAGTTAAAATTACAGCGAAAGACATAATAATTTCGTTTTGATTATCCTTGATGTTATGTCGAAAATGAATAAACGACTAATGGGTACCCGTAATTTTTTAGTCTTACCTCCTTCGTCTTCCGAATCGCTCATGAAGGTATCTTGCATGAGCTCAGGCGCCGCTACACGGTATTTGCCTTCTAATCCACCTGGAACAATGAAAGATCAACTTTTAGTAAAGACATTTTTGCCCTATTATCTCAACTGGTTTTCTAGTAATTTTAAAGATTTTTGGTTGCCCATACAGCGACAACGGAAAGTTGGTTAACGGTGACCGCTTACTAAACAAAAAAGCTAAACTTTTGAAAATATTAGATTTAAAGGTTTCTTCTGCACAAGAACATATTACAGATAGACCACCATGGCAAACACAGTTCTATGTACCAGTTTAAAGGATCATGGTATCATGTGCGTTGAGATCTCACATTCTATGCGGTGCTTTTCGCGACATTATTACCGGGATCGTATAGATCACTAGTTAATTTCTACATTAAGAACACAGAAATAATATGAGTAATAAAACATTTATCCTAATAACAACGTTGGAACAAAACGACAATTTTCGCTAGTTCAAAAGTCGCCATAATAATAAAGTTTTATATCGTGTCGTCACGAGCTCAAATTGTTTGAAATTTGATACCACAAACTACTTTGATAAAATCCAACGATTGAATTATTTCATTAAACTCACTGGCTAATTCGCAATTGACCTTATACGCGGTGTTGAAACAAGCAATTTAGGTCGTAAATTAGGCTATCAATTGAATAAGGAGGTTGATAAAATCGAATGAATTGACTCCATCGCCCTAATGTAATTGTCGAAATTGACGAATCGACAGGGCTCGAAGTTCATCAATAAAAAATACATGTAGGTACATGGCAGGTACCTCCTTGTTGGACAATTTTAATAAGATATCTTTAAAAAAAAAGACGTTTTCTTGTATATTTTATTAGATATAATTTAAATTTCAAAAAGTTCATGTTTAGATATTATTTTTAATTGCTCATTACCAAAAAGTTCATGTTTGGAAAACAATAAACCTAGTAAAATGAGTGCGTAAAATTGGCGCAATATCTTATGTTGTTACTGAATTTCTAGTTAGCATGGTGTATTGCTTACCATCAGGTGAATATCAATCCAATATTTACAACAATAGTTAAATAACAATAAAATATTATGACATATTCATGAGTTTGTTCTACCAGATCTGTAAAAATTAAACAGTTGAATGTTTGCTATCGTTAAATAAAAATACTATTTGAACAACTTATTTTCAAAGTCAGGTATTAGGAAATCATAACTGCCGTGTCGTTATTCATTCAGTACAGTGTAGTGATGCTTTCATGAATGCACAATAGCAACAATACAATAATATAAGAGCGAATGGGACAGAATATTGTTTGTATACACACGTCCCGCTCTCGGAGTTTTTCGGTGCCACATATGGCAAATGATTACAATGAAATATCGCTTTGATTTGCATTCGGACATCCGGGAATGTACAGTTATGTAAGTACAATGGCAGTGGAAACAGAGCCCTGGCCCATGGTATTATAATTATTTACGTTTTTAATTTGAATCTGAATACAGTAACCGCGTTTTTAGCGTACCTCAGTTCGTTAAAAGTCTTTACAATATATTGTTAATGATAAAACCATACAAAAAAAGGGCAAACTTATCATATTACCGTATTTACATGGCATATTCGGCCTCTAGCCTCCGAAGACAATGATTTTTCTAGGTTATTCGATTTCAAAACTAATAAAAAAAAATAGAGCAATATTTTAGCAAATTAGATTTTAGACTTTAGTCTGCAATTTTAACCTAAAGCACCAAAAACTCTGTCTATTTTTTTAGACTAACCATATTACTTATATCGTCTGCAACTCACTTATTTCAATTTAGACTTAGATTTTTTGATATGTTAACCATCTAAGAATTATTCAAACGCAAAAACAAAACAACATCACCGCGATATGTATTCAAAGTTATACAAACATTCGCAGCAGCAAATATATGTCGACATACATCAATCAACGAACGGGAGGCTTCGAGAAAACATAGCATGATGTCACTTTCGCATTAAGTCGAATGCGTTGCATCCATTAGCGCACCTACATTCAACGGAACCCGATCGAATCGCAACAATCTTAATAGACAACAAGGGTCGGGAGCTATCGCGAATGGATTCAATAATTTCAAAGACTTTATTACGTCTCACTTAGCGAACTGTTAGTTGACCAAACACGAGGTCGCTTATGAGTCACTGTGTGCACTTAAAAATAATGACGTACCGCTTTATTTGGCCAGCTCAATAACAAACGAGACGAATCCGTACAACAGAAACATATTAAGTGTACTAAGGACGTATATTCTAAATTTAAATATTATTTGTAGACTTGTCTATGTTTTTATTAGACAATGAAGTAATTTGATTTGTAAATATTTGTCATTGGCCCTAGTTCAGTTCCTGTTTTGTGTTTATTGTAGCTGAATTTATTCAAGAAAATATAAAGATTATTATACAAGAACAAGACTTTGCTCTAATTGATTTATAATGAAATTAATTTTATGAAACCTTTAATTTTGTAACCTTATTTTTTTATTAATAAACACACAAATGATTGGCAGACAGCAATTTTAACAAGCATGCAATATTTACGGTAATACACACTTTTGTCTGCTTAAATACTGTAACGGCGAATTTCAGTTTATTAATTATGCTGAAAAGCTATGTTATAATAATACTAATAAATCGTAAGTAATAAAACCTAACCTAATGTACCTTTCAGCTGTACTACTTCACTGAGTGATTTAAAATAGTCCAGGGAAATCTGAGTTAATTACACGAGCCCAAGCATAGATATGAAGGTTTTCCATGTTGCGTTTATCTAGACTGCTAAAACAGGTCTAGTGCCTATCGCTTTGGACCAAATAAGCAAAAGTGGAAAGTAGCTTCGGACGGGCTGTCTTGACACTAACTGTTTATTCCACAAGGAAGAAACGGTATTTTATTCAATATATATTGTAACGACTTGTAAACATTGAATGTTTAAAACTTTAATTGACAGACAAAAAGATTATCAAAAATCGGGAGAAGTAGCATGTCAAGCTAAGTTAAAATAATCGTACTTTAAATCTATAGTTATGAATGACATTATATCCAGTGTAATTATTGATGCATTGTACAGGATACAACGGTGTTTACAAGTAACAGATTGTATGGTTTTTTAAACATTATTTATGATTCTAAAGCTCGAAGCTACATGTAACACTGAACTTTATTCGTATTTCTGTTGAACAAAATTATATTTATGCGGTTCGTTACTCTATTGTTCTGTAATGAGATTCTTCCGGATTACATCATAACATACGATGTTGGATGGACGAATGAATTAGCGCTGCAAATGTTCTGAGCTATTATTATCTACAGTCCTGTTAAGTTCCAAGTTAACTCGATAAATGCCATATTTATATGCTTTAAAAGCTGTACTGTGCATAAGGAAATATATCTTTTCATAATATTTGAGTGCGTGTAAATACAGGACTTTACCAGGATTATTAAGAGGAAACTTAAAAAGAAAAAATTATTACGATATAAAGTAAGTTTTCTATGATTTCATAACACCGAAAGTTTTTAAAAACACGTACAAATATTCAAATACGTAACTCAATCAAAATTTAATAAAACATCGATGCAAAAAGGCGGCAGATTTATAGGCATTATTAATGGTCGGATATTCGATAACGAATCAAGATTAAAATTGATTGAAAGCCTAAAAACTCGATTTAAAACCACCAATTCAACTGCAACGCAGCACAAGCTTTAACCTATCCATACACTATGTTAAAAATATATACACAAAAATAAAACCTGTACCGACAATCAAGTTAAATTTTGGTCGTAATCACGTTTTATTTTCGTACCACAGATTTACTTGCAATTGAAAAATTGTCGTTTCGTCGAGAAGGCGAATTCGCCGCCCATTGCATAATCCGTGACATGACATGACATGATGTCAGCGCGTGGGAGTGCCTACCTCGCCAATTGACCGCCTTAGCTTCACCTGACTTAGCCTAAATTGACGTCGCGTGCTAAGATCGCACGATGCGATGACTCTATTAGTGTGCTCCGGATTTCGTCATGATGACAATTACAGTTTTTAAAAAGTTTAGTCAACTCTAAAAATTGATTAAGAACTAATTTACAGCTAAGTGTAAATATAGATAGATTTTTTTTATTATAGGAGCTCGCGGTCACCGTTACATAGTGGGGTAGTCAATATTTTCTGCACATAAAAATGTATGCACAATGCACCCATTTAACCCAAGACACATTTAGGTAATTTAAATGTACATAAATGGATATTTTCAGATTATAAAACACAAATTTATCTTACAATAACTGCTACAATGTACAACAATTAGGCTGTAACCTTTGCTCCGATACAATGTTTAGGAATATACTTGATTGAGTAATAAGTATCGAATTCGTTTTAACATCTTTACGAACGGCATTGATGAATTAAAAAGCTATTAAGTACAATTAAATCCTTAATTACTATTATATTACTTCGAACATTAGCATAGGAAGATTTTTTTAACCTAATTTATATTCGTTATAAATAGTTTTATCAGGTCACGCAAACTGAAATAGCAATTTCAGTTCCATTACGTTCTGCTCAGGGTTTATCAATGGTCAATATTAAATTGCTCTGCTTCCTGGGAAAATTACTCATTTGTGCGTCACATTATTTTACAAATATAAACGTTAAATTGATAGAAGTTATACTATATAACCTTAACTGTATATATTTATTACATGTTATATAATTATAAATTTTTTTGTTTCGTTTTAGGAAAATGGTGATTTTACCTTATAAATTTATCTGGGTCGAACGGCGATATATAATTTAATATCACATTATAGTATCAGTATCGGTACGTAGTTAAAGTATTTACAATACTTATTATATTATAGAATTTTCTTTTTAAAGGCGTGTACGACAAAATGTTCGCACATATCATTAAAACAAAATATCTTAAAATATGACTCATTTAAACAACTTTGATTTATTATTAAATAAAATTACTTTTACGGAATTTAAAATGTAAAATAAACGCGATAAAATCCGTAAAGTAATTTTATTTAATAATGTAATATTCGCAAGCAATAGAAACTTTGATTTATATTACAATTTAAACAACTTTGATTTATATTACTATTTAAACACAATTAATCCGATTACATTTATATTGTAACACATATTCCCACGATTTAGTTTTTCACAACGTGTTACCTAATCTAGACACGGAGATAATGGTTTAATTACAAGCTAGCGTGTCCGCTTTTCTGAATGATTCATTCGCAATCACGCAAAAGACACGAGCCAAATCCTCAACTTTATTAAAAATCAGATGTTACTGTTACGGTCAACGGATCAACTCTCGAATAATATGTGAGGATCCTAACTGTAAGCTAAAATGAGAGTTTTTGTGTAAGTTTCATATATGTAAGTATAAAAGAGAAATAGGCGTAAAATGCAAAACATCAGTTATCTGTAACGAGAATACAATGAGAAAATATCAGCAATTTAAAAAAAATGTTTTTTTTTTAATTGCATTATCAGAGAACATTACCAATGTTTAACATGAAATAAAATTGTAAAGAAACACTTGCGTGTCTAATTTTTAGGACTTCTGCGCTATTCAAGGACCATCCATTTAACGTATACGTGTGTTCTTTATTAAAATGAAGCGAATCTATATTAAAATCAATATAATTATTAGTCTTAAAAAAAAGTATATAGTTTAAAATTTATATACAAATTTTAACATAAAATCATATTTATTTTAAAATAAATAAAGTCTGACCCCAGACACCTAGGAGAGCATGAAACTTTAGGTATAATTTTAGATAATTGTAAAGTAATTACCAAGAAAAAATGCGTAACTACAAATCTGTATTATCTATCTATATATATATAAATCAATTGCTTGACGTTAGTCTTACAAAAACTCGAGAAGGCTTAACCGATTTAGGTAATTATGGTCTACAATTATTTGTATAAGTCCAGGGAAGGTTTAAGGATAAATTAACATAAAAATTATCGGAATAAAAAACAAAACAACATCTTCCCACCTACATATTTGTTCTCAAGAGGTAAAAAATAAACTTTATTTCACTTAGATTCAGTACTTATCTTTATTACAGTTGTTAACTATCTATCATATTTTTTTATATGTAAAAGTATAGATCTTTTATTTATGGACTTGAGTGTATTTGACAAAGTCTGCCTGGGATCAACGTATTGATCATAAAAACAAGCTTAACATCTGCATTTTGACAAACATTAGCATTTTTGTGAATCTGATGAATTTATGGGAATCCAACAAAGCTGTTCCAGATCGCTTTTTGTGAATCAAAACGAATTAGGCAGATTAGTTAAAATATTGTACATGATTCAATTCAGGTGTTTGATGCCATTTGAGCTATTTTATCACTGTCTGTATTCCATGATAGATTTTTATTTGTTAAATAAACTGAATATAACTAGATCTAGTTTACAAAAGTTGTTATATTTATGTAATACAATTCGTAAAGTTAGAATTTATATAAAATAAGCCTATCGCTTGTTTAAATCATAAACTTTGACAATTCAGACATTGTGCCATGTAATATTCAGTTCGACACTAAAGTGTAAATAATCGGATCTTTTAAGATACTAAAGTTGCATGCAAACCATCAAAAGGACTTGGACAAGTTGGACTTAGAAAGAATATTTATAAGATAAGACGTTGTAACATATATTAATAGTCTATTACAATTTGGTACTATCATACACGAGCACTTATGGCAATAAATGTTGTAATATGTAAGATCTTTGCTTGCGGAATGACTAATGCCTTGTTTTTGTTTACCTTATTGTTGTTCCTTATTTTGACTTAAAAATAAATCTGTGACCGCATCTTTTTATGACGGTCGTTTATTTGAATATTCGGACGCAAATAAGATATGCCGTCTCTGACAAAATATTTCCTTAGCACTTTGACACAAACATTGCTTCATTTTGTTTAGTGTATCGTTAGACAATTGTAAAATAATCAGTAACGATGCTCAAACTAATTTTGATATAAACCGTTAACGATGACAATTTAAAATCAAAACTTCATTAATTCATGTTAATCGTAAACAATAAACAACGAATGCAAAAACGTTACAAAAACACGGATTCGAACCTGCAATGTTTTATAACAATGATAACTACTGAACAGCAAACCATAAAACGTTTGTTATCGCCTATTCGTTTTAGATTTTATTTAATAAAACCTTATGTAAATTTGAAGGAAGTTACTATTAGCGCCAATACTTAAAGCGCGTTTTATTCATAAATTGTCACCAAGATCAACCGAAATGTCAAATATCTTTATTTAACATGGGAGCGATACACTCACTTATTGATTGTCAAAAATGAACAACAATCAGCTGATAGTGACGTCATATATACGACGCCAGTTTGTTGCTATGGTTTACGTTTTTTATACCAATTCCGATTCATAAAGTTTAACATAAGATACATCATCATCATCATCAGCCCGTGTTAGTTCACTGCTGGCCATAAGCCTTCCCTAATGCACGCCACCGCTACCGATTTTCGGCTATTCTCATCCAGCCCACACCGAACTTTGCGAATGCCGCCACTCCATTTTACCGCAGGGCGTCTACTACGCTTACCAAGCGTCGGTCTCCACTCCAGAACTTTACGACTCCAGCGTACCATTACATACATATTACATAAATTCCATAGTCAACTCGGCTCTGATGGTCCGCGTAAGAGGTATAAGAAGAAATACTGCTGACGTCATCACAACTCTAAAGGTCGCAATAAATGCACCTGTTAAGATGATAAAGCGCTGTCTCGCATGTTAATGCACATAAAGGCACCACCCACGATAACTGAGCGTTCATGTTGTAAGAATAACGTCATCGCACAGTTTCGTTTTGCGACGCAGTTTACCATGAGGCTATATAAATAAGGGTATACTCACACGGTATCTTGTGGTAAAGCTAAATATAGCTAGTTAATAATAGTTTAAGGTATTAGTTGAAAATTCTCTTGATAATGCCTGATTTCTTAACTATATATCTATGAAACCCTTATGAAACTAGTATAGTAGCGATGCGAGGAGCATGTGTCTTAGTCAAAATTATGCTTCAACTCGTACTCGAATTACGTAACATAGACAAAATTATTTAAAATTGATCGAATTTACTATGCATATGACATAAACGACAACGTAATGATGACATGCTGTTAACATAAGATCGGATACAACTGAACAAACCTATCAATAACCACAATGAAATATATGGCTTAGCGCTAAGTTAGCACACAATGCATATCCATTCAACAGTGGTTTCATTGAACGACTCAGTGACTCCGATACGGTCGTCCCTGATCGTACAACGTGCGTTAATTAATGCATCCTACAACCTAAATAACGGTATGCTCCTTGCCTTCATTCACGTGTCGCTAATTGAGTACTGCTGCCTCTGTTTCTAATATTATTATCGCTTGTCTAAGGAGATATTCCTATATAAAAAAGTTTAAAATAAAATAATAAATACAAAAAAAAATCTGTTATATTAAACGCCCATATAAGTAGTACGAAAATTGGAATCTTTCAGAATCATTTTCCTTGAAAACTGATTGAGTTTAAAATTTGCACTCGTATGTTAAAAAAGTTCTCTTCGGGCGGAATAAAAATGATTAATCATAGATGCGATAAATTTGACATCGACTGTACCTAGATATAGGTCTAATAGTGATCGGCTTTGTCATAGACAATAACTAGTATGTCACTACATACATTAAAGATATAATTTTTAGGTCCTAATATGGATTCTACCTCTAATACTCATCAAGAAGGCTTTAATTTATTAAAAAAAGAACTGATAATTTCAACATAGAAGATTGACGGGTATTTCGTCAATAAAATAAAATATAAATATATATGAATATAATTAAAAACGTTGATCGGAAACATAATACCATATAATTGTTCACAACTCGATGTTCGATACATTTGTAATTCGATGCCGATGTACACACGCAGCAAGTAACAAGAATGTAAGGTGAGAGTCGTCGATGTTGTGCTATCGCCATTTCCAGGTGTCGCGATCGATTCGTGAATTTAGCTTGTTCATTTGAATTGAAGTAAATTATCATATGTTTATACCTAATTATTGCTTTTATTTCCGCGATTATTATACATATCAAATCCACTATTAACAGATTTTTCGCCACGACCTTGGTAGTGCTGATGATGATGCTGGAAAGAGTCCGAAATGTTGGGAATAATCCTTAAAAAACCCTTAAAAGTGGAGTTAGTGAGGATATCTTTAGACCTATTAAATCGACGATATTATTGTAAGTCATTGTAAATTAAACAACAAACCAATCGGTTCTTATACGAATAGCAATAATATTTTATTACTTTGTAGACAAACAAGTCATATTATCATATATTTTGTTACAAGATTTCTATAGCATATTATACGAAAACGTACTTTAAAATTTCTAACAAATTTAATTAGAAATGATACTAAGGTTTTGTATTCCTTCTTTTTTTACAATAAGTTAAAAATAAAAACTACTATTAAACATTGTTTTATTCCTAATATTATTTACATCATTGCAAAAGAGCTTGTTGATGGATTATTTCAAGTCATCTTGTATTAATCGTTGCAATTGTTAATGGAGGCCTAGTTTTATTCAAGCGATAGTGAATCGTGCGCAATACTGCGTCGATAACATCTCCGCCGTCCTTGGTGGCGGTAATCAAAGTCAGTCATGGGAGTCGTTAATCGCGAAATGTAAACTTATTACAGGTGTGTTTAAACAAACAGTAGCTCGTATTGTATCGATTGATAATTAGGCCGTCGAAATATGGATTAATATTACAGTAAAAAGTTATAATTTCAACGACCCTTTTTACGTAGTGGTTGGTGACCCAGATGGCAAAGGTTTAGTTCGAGAAAAATATTGGGTGACGAACATAGTGTTTTTTCTCGTGTATATGTGTTCGTATCTATATAATGTGTATTTATTTACGAAATAATAGTAAGTGTACGTGATTTATCCACTTAAGTGTATATATTTAATTGTCAAATATGCGTGGTGAATCGTAGATATTAACCATCGTTCCCTTTTTTACTAGCAGGCTTTGAATGCGATGTCAGTTCTTTTGTATGTCTACTACGTATAGGTCTACACCCTGTTGTTTGGTGACTCAACTTGAAGGGTCCTGGGGATGTCTAAGCTTGGACCCCTTTATCTCCCGTTAACAAAGTACATCGAGGGTGAATAGAGGAATGCACCCCCACTTTACTCGACTCATTACGTCATCTGGCTTTTCCACTGGGGAGGATATAGCAAACCCTTGCTCGATCCCATGAAATTCTCAAATGATCGAATGGCTTTATTATAAAGTGCCGTTATTATCAAATTGCGTGTGTATTGTTCGTTTGTCGCGTGCAAGTGTACCACCCTTTCCGAATATTGATCCAGTATCAAATAATTTTAAGGTATATAAGATAAGTAAGGTGTATATGTAATAGAGGACATATTTCGTTAAACGCGGTATATTGAGATCCAAGTTTAAAATGATGACCATATGTATGATAAAACCTATAAGATAAATGCTAATTACGTTTGTCATATTTTTAATATTATCTATAAACACTTAAAGAGTTTTTAAATAATAAATTAAAGTGCCCAAGTAGTGCGGAGGCAGAATTTATTTAAACACGGTTTCAGTGTAGGCATAAATATGCAGCTACAGCGAGATTAAATATCCGTTGTAGTTTAGATACGACGTCCTGCGTTTTTCTGTAGACCACGTAGGAGTATGGAAAATTGAGACAGTTGGCCTACGCAGATATTTGTTCAAATTTATAATAGAAAAATAACAATTTTGCTCATCATACATATATTTGTTGAAACGAACATTATGTTTATTTAAGAATTGTAAATACATGCTTTACTATGTTTTTTAACCCAATATCTTTTTTTTATATGTGAACAACCAATACGATACACATATTTAAAATGTGAAAGAATCCGCCTAGTCGACTGGACATTACCATAATGACCAAATCAAATGGCCAAGGCCCATGATTTAAAATGTTTGTGTATGTACAGAACAACCTTGACTTCCAACGCGACACAATGGTCGTGATTTTGGTAAAATAACATAGAAAACTCTATATAATTAATTATTGGACATAAATCTATTATTAACATAAACTTTACAAGTCTTACGAAGACAGAAAACAGTAAAAGAATACAATATACCAAGTGAAAATTTCAAACTTAAAGATGAATCAAAGCGAGGAATACTAACAGTTACCCGATTGCGTAGCTTTTGATCATACATTTAGTTAACTAATATACACAACAAACTAACCGTAACCATTATAAATGAATTCGAAGTAGATTTAAACGTAATCTTATCTTTAGAACGGGCGATGACGTGCGTTCGATCGGTTAATTAAGAAAATCGTTTTCGACTATATTTAGGTTCAAGGTTCACGCGGTGGCACGCCTCGTTTGACAACCAATGTACCTATTCGAAATCTTAGCGAGACTCGGAACTAGCGTGACGCAGAATTTAATTGTAGTTTATAATAAAGTATGAAATACATTAAAAATACAAAGTAATTATTATAATTAAAATAAAAAGTAACATAAATTATATCTACAGTATTAGTTTTTATTCAGAAATATCTAAGCTTTACAGTCCTATCCTTAGCTGTAAACAGTAGTTTTATGTATATACAAATCCTATCAATATGATGAATGCATGCAGATGAATTTTTTACTTTATATATTAAAAACGACAATGAAACTTTAATATAACTTACAAGTAAATATATAAGTTACAATTGTTAAGGATTTTGAGATCTTAATAAAATCATGCGAGCATGTTGGGCGGTAAAAGCTAGTCTGAATATAAAAAATTACAACATCGATACGATAAATATATAACGCATGAATCGTTCATACATTTTAGGAGCAAAGTACTTAAACAAACAGACCTTCAAACTTTTCGTGACCTAATTTGTTCCTTAAAAGCCGGCGATGGGGAGTGGTGATCGCTTATCATAAGGTGAGCCTCAATGTCGCTACTCCCACTACGATATGAACTATAAAATTAGCAATTTGTGATTGTGTGTCGATAATAATAATTTTCGTTGTATATAACTAAGAATAAAACCTCTGTGGTTATCTGTTTTTAATATCTACGTGCGTTAACTCCGAAGAATAACATAAATGTACTCGGTGTAATATGAAAATATATTATGTTAAATGTACAGTATGTTATAATTTTCTAGTTATTTTTCATATCATCTATTCTTTAAGCATGATTTCGTACGAAAAATTTTATTCGTCACAAAAGATTTTGCACTATTTTTCTGTTAAAACGCTTAAGACTTGATATTTCGTTTTAATTAAATTGTCATGCATTTGCCTGCTTCAACTCGATTATTGCACGCCTATATTTTCCTAGGCAACATGTCAGTCATTAGGCTTTAAGGTAATGAGGCTTCTAATTCAATCGACACTTTCGTTGCTTTATCGTTATCTAACCATGATACAGAAGCCCGTCTAGTAAGAGCAGAATCGGTGCACAATGCAGCTGGAGACCACACTTTGTGGGTTTCCTTGCAGCGAAAGGTCGCTGAACAAATGGCATGTTACAGCGTAAATACTCACGTGGACTATTGTTACAAAAGATGAGACTGATAGAATGTGATGCGTTCAATAAAATAAAGCTAACAAATTACGGATTCTAGCGAAATATAATTTTTAAACTCAACCAACACAGTATACACCACATCGTTTTTAATTTTATCATAAGTGGAATAATTCTCGTTCGGTCCTGTTTAAAAGGCACCGTAAATAATAAGTGGTTAAATTATATTTGTTGTAATATCTTGTCTTAGGGCGGCAGGAGGTTTTTAGGCATTTCTTATTGACAGATCGTAGTATTGTGGGAAACTTCTGCTAGGGCTATCACTTCATACAATAATATTATATGATATATAAAATAATGTGATATGCTTAGATATTATTGCCTACAATGTTCGTAAACCAAAGATGCCCTTTAGTGCCCTTTAGAATAGTATGGTTAACGTTGACATGTTTAATTAAAAGATTTCCTACTATCAATTCGACATGTTTAAATACGTCATCTTAAATGCATAATCAGTCATTCGTTGATGTGAATAGTATTCCCAAGGTTTTAGAAGATTAATTACAGAGACAAAGTAGTATTCATTTGACAAAACAATTGAAAAGATTATCTAGTTTAATGCACAAACATTGCAATAGTTCTAATTGTGTCATTAACACGTTAACAATATAGGGCATAGAGTATTTAGCACAACAGCAGTTAAATGTTCACAAAGGCCAAAGTTAAAGTGATAATAATTGATAAAGCAGATCTGCCCCTAAATCTAGCGCTTTGCCTAGGCATATCTAGTTCTCAAGCTGATATAGGAAACCTTGACCCGTGTGTAATTTTTAATGTATGTAGCAACACGAAACGTTACGAAAGCCGACATCAGCGTTATTCGGGATATAAACATGAAAAATTTAGGCCACCGTTGCTGAGAGCGATCCGATCGTGCATTATGGATCGTAAACTAATCAAGGGTTCTATTTCCGTTGAGGATTCGCGGAATACGTATCTGTGTATGTTTTTAAGCTTTTCAAAAGCGTTTCATATTTATTTTCTCTTCAGGTTCCTCTTTTTTTGACATATGAGTGACGTGTTAATTATTACCTTGATAAAGTTTCATTTTCGAATAAAATATACATATTGTACGTTGAATTTTATGAAAATTGAAGTGCCTGTTATTTGTTATTTGCACAGGTGTTTAAATTTAATTGTTTCTATTATAACTCTTTTAAATCCTTGCAATACGTAGCGAAGTGCAAAAATCACAAAGAGTTAAAAAGTAGGTTGCCTAATGTATTCTTATCGGAAAATATAAGAAACGCGCATTTGAAACGTCATTGAAAAAAAAACTGACACAGCATCCGAAGGCGATATTTATAAATACTTATGATAAAACTGGACTATAAACCACTAGGCACCAATCCAACAGCCATCAAACGTCGATGGAATTGGCGTATGAAATGTTAAATAGATCAAACCGCGTAACGTAAACAATCTTTTTTTGCAGTTGAGCGAAAAAACGCCGCGCAAAAAATCCACCATACACTCCATGCATATCCGTTCAAAGAAAGCCAAACGGGGAAAAACATGAACCTATAAAAATGCAACGTCAACGATAACACGGCCGCTTGCACGTAACCTTTACTAAAAAACAATAAACAACACAATAAATACCGTCGTCGTGCGCCTTAATGCACTGCAAACAGGAGACTTTCTTTTTCTTTTTCACTTTACTGTCATCCTTTTTCGGTTTGCCGTTGGCCGGTTCCGTTTTGGGCGGTTCGCTTTTCGCTTTGGCCTTCTTCTGATTTTTCACTACACCCATTTTCGCGGGAGGAAATACGCGATACTAATTTCAAAATCCGCGCGAGTTTTTTTTTAATTATTTTTCGTTTTTTTTTTTTAAATTATGCCAGCAACGGCACGCGGCAGATGCGCGTTCGGAAACTAGTGCGGCACTAGTGACGCTCGCTGCGCCCGCGAGTGCGAGCAAGGAAACACTGGCAGTCGACAATGACGGCCGCTAATGAGCCACTAGCCAGCGAGTTGGTGAGCAGCGGCCCATAGTCTGTGCGCGCCGCGTGAGCTCACCGCCCGTCCGCCGCTTCGGGACGCCAGTTTGGGAATCAAGGCCGACGCGTGGATTTGTATTCCGGCCCTGGTGTTGCCGCACCACCATATTTTCATGCTGATTTCCGCAGCGCGATGTGGAAATTATCAGGGCAGTTATTATGTTATTTTATGTTTAAACTCGGCTAGTTAGTTTCGAACATAAAAAGCCAAATTTTTTTCATGATGCACTACGATTGTATGCAAAACACTTATTAATTTAGCTTAAGAAAATTAATATAAAATAATATTTAAACGTTTTGTATACATTTTTGAATAGCAAAAAAACCTTTTCCCTTTATACTCCTTTAATATATATCAAAAGTGGCCGTGCAGGTTTATCTATACGTCAATTCGACTTGAGCTTTAGAATCATGGTTTCTCTTGGATGCATAAATACCTGTAGGTCAAAGAGGGTGGTTCGGTACAAGTGTATTTCAAGTTGTAAATGATGCTTACAGTATTTTAATATCGCCCTTTTATAGTTCTTCAAGTAGTTCCGTTTTAAGTCTATATTTAGAGGGGTGATTGATCGATTTCTGGGTACGTTTTATTACGAAACTACAAAAGTTTTATCTGAGGAACTTTAGTATTGAACGAGAAAGTAGTCACGTTATAATAAAATAGGCGAATGTAATCTTTTCAACGAAACGACGATATATAAATACGCCTAGGATTTATGAATATTCGCTTAACGTAATAAACAAAAACTTATTTATTAAATGAGACAATGACTTTACAATATAATTGTCGTCTGAGATAAAATATAGTCAAAAAAAGCCGATTAAGCCAAAATCCAATCACTTTTTTTACAATTACTATTAAATTAAGCCAAATGTTTTTCAATTAACAATAACGCTAGTTGTTAACTAATAAGAACAACACCACGAATGCCTCCCATAACAAACAGACTGACAGATGTCCATTCCATACAACAGTACTGTACAGTGTGTATGATACCAAAATAGAAGTGAAATTGTGTTTGTTATTCGTCAATTGTTGTTGATCGGAGCTAAGTATTCAAAGGGAAATGGAGCTTGGCACGCGGCGTTTCTCAGGGCAGTGGGACGACGAATGTAAAGCGATGTTCACACCGATACTTATAAAGTAATTGTAAGATATTACACTATCAACATCATCATCATTAGTAGGCCCATATAAGTCTACTGCTGGACTTAGGCCTTTTTCAATGAACGCCGAGACGGCCAATCCCCTACTACTCGCTGCCAATTACACTATAGTTTAACTAAATAAGACTCAATTAATTATTTTGTTCACGCGAATACATTATTGAATAAAAGGACTTGTTACGGATTGTATCGCGTTTATTTTACATTTTAATTTCCCGACGTTTCGAACACTTACCAGCGGCCGTGATCACGGGGTAGTTTACCCTTAAATAATACTTAAAGTCAATGGAATAAATTAAACCATTGCAGTGCAGTGGCGTAGTACATCTTACAATCTTATCGACGAATTGTCACATAGATATCAATCAATGAGTGACAGTTGACTAATAAAACGCCATACGTGACACCGCCTTGACGCAATGGGTTACTTTCTTTACATTTTTTTTATTTCCAACGAAGGCAGACGAGCAGTCGTGCACCGTAGAAGAAGGGTCACCGACGCCGTGGACATCAATGTCAATGGCCTGCGCACGTGAGGACTACCGATGTTACATCTGCTTTACCCAGTAAATACGCTGGCTACGTACTTTAAACCGGAACACGTAGTGTTTTAGTACTGCTGTAGCAGAAAAGGCAAGCGTGGAACCATCCCAGACAGCCCGCAAATGACGACCACACTTCACATCTATGTTCAAATATATCCAGGCTTAACTATAGAGAGAAAAATAATTATAGATTATTTGTAAACGATGGACCCCATGCATCATAATTGCGTATTACATCTATGCTAGATGTTATACGCAATTATGTTGCATGTTAGACAAATCATAAAGAAAACGACATATTAAAAGTTGTTAACCGACATCTTGCAGATAGGTATACTCAAGATGTGGGTTCTAAACTTTTCATAGTCATTTACAAGTGCGGTGGATTAACTTTAGAGGCAGTCGGAGAAGTGCCCGGGGAGAAAAAACATTTACATATTTTAATCGTAGGAACATTATCGCTCCGTATTATTAATTTATTCTATTATTTTTCTGTTTAATTGATGATTCAAGAGATTCAATTGGTCCATTATTTTTTGAATATAACACTATGTTTTATTTTTTATACATATTTTGTAAGCAGTATTAAGTTAAAGTTTAAATGTTCCTACGTATACTCGTACTCGTACTACGTGTACTCTTAAATAATCAGTGGCTTTTTTCTGAAACGCTGTGTTTCCCTATAATTTTAAAACATATGTATAGAGTTTATCTTGACTTTATATTGTAAATGCTCCTATATGTAAGTTGGTAAGCAAGTTTTTTATTTATAAATAAAAAAAAACCTACACGCATTTCCCTCCTCAAATAAAATTCTAGTATTTGGAGCGGATATTTTCGACGCCCAGGGGCGACATTAAGTTTAAATCAGGCCCTGGTTACTAATTTCTAGTTTTATAGTTGACCATGCAATTTGCGAACTGATCACAACAGTTGTGACATCATCTGTATTATATAAAAAAAACTTTGCAAATCAAGCTAATTGCTTTTTGCGAAAAGCAAATCACCTATTGTCTAATCACAAAAGAAGTTATGACTGTGCCGTCGTTAGTGTACATTTAGTTTGTTGTTTGTCCATTTGTTAAATAAAACGTATGTAATGTATTAGTGCTGCCATAAACAAAATCATTAGTGACGTACAAGGTCGGAATTGTTATAAAAATGTAACGATGTTGTTTGTTTTGGATAGTGACGATAAATAACTTTGAATTAATCTTTTGTGCGCATAATTGACGCATAAACAATATCGTGAATATGTAAATTGTGAGATTAACTGTGGATACTATATACTAATATTAATCTTTTAATATATACAGTGATACGAGCTCATCTAATGGTAAGAGATTCGCTCAGTCCATAAAAAATATTGCGTATGACACTGCAAATCCTGTCGCTTTTTTAGCTATCAACCACCAACAAACCGTAATGATTACGCCACAGGTTGTACCAATTGTGAAAGTCAAAATAATACAACAAAATAGTACAGTCAATCTCGGTAACTTTACAGTGGGGCTTTAAACAAGTTTAGATTTTTGACGTGACAAAGTCAACGCAGGGAGCGTTACGTGAGCGGATAAGATGCCATAAGGGAAAGTGGGAGGCATGCGTCTCTCTTACTCTAGTGCGGTTGGTCTGTTGTAAAATAACGCAATTACCCAGAGTGACGGTAAATAAGTTAAGATTTATAGTAACGACGAGCTAAGAATATATCAAGGTTCAACGTTGCAATAAGCCCTTTTAAATTAATAATAAAACATCATAAGAAAATTGTTTAAACAAAGTTGTTTTGTAACTTCTACTTCTTTTTATTTTCACAAATATTTCTTTTTTCTAAATAACAAATATTTAGTATACAATAATCGTGTGGAACAGCCTTTACTTGTGACGTTTATAGTTGTAGACAGGTCACGGGGAAAAATTGTCATCGTGCAGCTAGGAAATTTTATCATATATAAAATAATATCTAATATAAAATTTATATCTTTTATATCTAATATAAAAATTTTATCGTATAACGTTATAGGGAAATTTGCAATAACACCATGTGATAAATTCGACAGAACTTTCACTGGAAGATAGCTAATGCAACTGGAAGTAGCTTAGGCTACTTTCTCTAAGAAAAAAGAGATATATATTTTTAAATACTTTAGTTTTTTATAAAATAGGTGTAAATACTAATTTTTTTAACCTATATCTAACATTTAGTTAACTTTTTGCGCGTATTTTTTGGTTATATTTAATTGATGTTTTTCCTGTTAGTTAATTTGACGTAAACATGTAAACAATATCCGTGACATTTGAATGACATTAAACCACGTGTAAGGTTTACGTTTACGTCGACCTCGTGACCCAATTTTGTACCTATTCATTGACATATACAAATGATTCGAAAAGTAACTAAGAGATGTATATCGGAAAGCTATTGTGCGTAAAAGGTTAAGTCTAACTAAAAATTCAAAGTAAAATTATGTGTTTGATATTTTCTTAACAATCTGAAATCAATATAAGTTCCTGAATTCTGACAAGAATCCCAATAAAAAATAATTGAATGGCTTTATGATAGTGCCATGTGTATCATTAGTATTCATTACGTTAAAGAAACGTTGCAAATAAATAAGTCGTGATTTCCCGGTTATTAGTACCAATAGATTGTATCTTTAAATAATCTATATGATTGTTTAAACTCTCGAGTGCTTACAGCATTAATAGTTAATCCTTTTAATATTTTTCTACCCCGCGGTAGATCTACATTAGTAATCCGTCATTTGAAGAGATGACGCTAAAAACCGCATGTCATATTTTTCGTCCTCAATTATCACAATCCAATTGGATGTATGTCCGTCACAAAATAAGAACTAGCGCAGAATCGACTTTTCACATGACCTATTTTCCTTTTCAGGTAGTCAAGTGATCGGCTCAAATCGCCATAACCAACAAAAAAAAATATAATACGGACTAGCTGCAGAATTCGAAGTCATTAAAAAAATAAGTTTACTGAGTGTACAACTCCTAGCCTTATTTCAGTACGTTTTCATCTATAAATCGATAACAGCACAAAATTGCTACGGAAAAAAAGAAAACCTTATTACCCTCTTTACTACAATAGTACAACTATACATAAACTTCAAAAACAACTACATACTCCTTTTCGTATTGTATTGAAGGTGAGGTCATAACGTGACAGCTACCTTCGACGTCACCGGTTAAGGAAGTCGACTACACTCGACATATTTGACCTGTCCAAATATTTTTCGGAGACCACGTTAGCGTAATATTTACGACTAAGTATACAAAGGCGACGTAAGAGATAATACATATTGTTTATTTAAGTTGAATACAAGCCTCTTTGCTTGTACGTATTTTTGAGATTAACGTATGGGAATAAGGATGTCATGTATTTTATCGAGTACTTGACGATCCAATAATATCGCTATTATATAAAAAACTTAACTAGCATAGCGGAACATAAGGCCTTCATCAGTTTGCTTTTCTATTTTATAATAGAAAGTAAATATAGAGTTCCAATTTACATTACAGTGGAAATTGTTAGGATTTCAAAGGATAACAATAAACATACCGCAGTACATCACAAACATTGCTGACACGTTAGACGTCGTGAGTTTTGATATTTACTTAAATCATTATTACTGAAATATTTTCACATCTTAACGTATTGCAGTAGGCAGAAAACCATCCTAAAGTTAAACTAATTAATTATTGATCTCAAACCATTATTACACTAACTGCGAAACGTCGACCATTTGCAATAGATGAAATCGCTAATTGTTTCGTTTATAATTAATAGGGGAAAGTTTTGTCGCGATTAAGCAAAAAAAAACTTAGCAAATATTATCCAGATCATCCTAAGATGCCTTAGTTCAAAGTAAACGAGGCCAACAAGACATATAGCTGTCTCTTTTCTTAGCTTGTCGTGTCATGGTCGGTTATCCACCGACTATTGCGTAACCGTCAGGTTAACTCTTTGCTAGATGTGCTGCTTGTTAAAATATTTAGCTTAACTGTGATAGATAAAAAATATCATGGAAGATATGTGTTATAATTATGATAGATTTTAACTAAGTTCGTTGCAGATGGGAGACTTTTCCGCTAATGCAAAAGCAGATGCGGACATTAAGATGTTGTTTATATTTTTTAAACATGAGGTTTTGGATTCAAATCCTGCGGAGAATATCTTTGTAGTATGTTTGTTTTCAAAAAGATAACTGTTCCAACCATCAAATAAAGTTGGGATGTTTATGAGGAAAAAATATATATGGCAAGAAATTGGACCAATAAATAAGGTTATTATAATAAAAATCGTTTAAATCTCATTCTCATTTAATTCTCATTAAGAATTTACCTCGGTTTTGATTTATTGTGTCTTTTGAGCGGCTTCCGTGATTCTATTCAATGCCACAGAGCACAAGCGTGTGATTTCCCGTCAAGGGGGATGTGCTGTTCAAATATCGATGAACGCATTCAGCGTTGGGTTAATAATAACTTAGCTTTGATGTTGTAATATTTAATTCAAAAAGTATTAGCGAATTGGAAAATCAATTACAAAATTTTAAACTATGTAAATTTTAGGACAGCAACATAGAAATTGCAATATTTTCGAGAAGTTTAAAATGCTTGCAAAATCACAAAGTTTTCGGATGAAACCTTTGTTTCATCCGAAAACTTTATGATTTAACTTTGTGATTTTCTGTTGAATAATACAAATATTAATAAAATAATGTAAACCTTAAAATGGTAACTAAACTATAAGTAAATGAAAAAAATCAAAAAAGTTGTCCCAATTCAAACCCCTATTACATATAATACATTTCAGTAAGTTTATTGAAATATAATTGAACAGTTGTTTATAATTGAACAAATGTTCCAAACGAAATCTAAAAACATACAATGAATAGACCATTTATACTTCGCCATTCAAAACTTTTGTGGATAAAACTTAATTACGTTATTAACGAAATTACGTTATTAACGAACATTAGTACGCCTGTATATGATACTTTCAACAAAACATCGACACCGTCTGCACATCACTAGCGTAACAGCTCACTGGAACGGAACGCGTGACATCGTCGATGTTTTGTCAAAATAATTACAAAGTCCGTAATGCAAAATGGTCGAAACAAAGAATTGGAAGCGGACGTAGTAATAGTATATTATAATGGATCTTAAACCAAAATTTGTGCCCTGATTCGCGTATTGCTGTTATTAATTTGATTACATTATACACAACACTTTTAGTGTCCGTTAATTGAATTTGAAACTTCGTGATAGAAAGTAGACTATGTAAAAGAAACAGAAAAAGCGATTTATTTACGTACATTGACAGAGAAGCTACATTTCGGAAGCCGTCGGTGGTAATTTATTTAAACAACGCCATCTAGTCGAGCTTTAAGGCAACTGAAGAGTTGATTTTCTATCTGTAGTAAATTGTAACCTTTAACGCGTCGAGATGGCGTTGTAAAATAAATCTTAGCATTCAGTTAATTGCAATTTGCGTTAGAAAATGTAAATCATTAGGACGACGAAATAAAAAAAATAAAATAAAACAAGGTTTCACATAAAAAGTTTTTTTTAGAATTTCTAACACAAACTAACAAGATTAATAGAAAGAAAAATTGACTTAGTTTTTTTCTAACGAGGTCACTTAACAATAGCACTTTATTATTGACAATTATTTATGCCTATGACCTCATCGTTGCCCGATAACGGTAGAGATCCAATACTTATTAAGACTAGCAAATACGATAAATTGCCGAACTTTTACTTAAAAGGCTATACTTTTTTTAAAGCACTTTGAAACTATTAAAATTTCAATATACTACAAAATTTACGTAATTCAAGATAAAATTTCTTGATTAATTTCGCAATTGCATTTTGCAGATGGTAAAAATTTTTTTTATTCCGGACACTGTTACCGTAACCGACACCACTGGCAGTAAACATCGACATAGGTTTATCTGCTGCTCGAACATGTATCTGCTTCGTTCTCATTAAATTTAATCTGATCTGATGAAGTTAAAATGAAGAACATCAATGTTATAGGTTTGTATGTAAGCCACAAATGTTCACCTTAACAACAATAAAAAAATACACACGTTATTGTTTTCTAAATGAGTATTCGCGGGAGATATTTTATAACATCGTAATGTATACTCTGTCTTTATCCTTATAGTCCCAATGTGATGAAAAGATCAGCACTGATTATTAACACACCAATCCGACGCACGGCAGCCAACGTTTACCTATCTAAGAAATAAAGAACGACAGTTGTTGTCTACGCAGAATTCAAACGAACTTTCTCCGATTAAATAAGTTTTACTACGGACAATCAGTCAATGAAAGATATTATAATAAACTATATTGTAACAAGATTATTTGTTAATTGATATTGGATACGAAATATTACTATCTATGTACAATTTTTTGGGATTCTGCGTTAACAAAATCTCATGACAATTTTTACTCTACCCTTATTGCTTGAGTATCACAGCAGTTACGAATATAATTTTACTTCTTATCTATACTATTTATATATTATATTTAAATAACACGCGTATATAAAAATACCAAAACGTATTGCGGGAATAATAGATATATCTCCTAATAAATATATCGTATTGTGATATATAATTAAGAACAGTAAGACGTAATACGCATCTCGACGTAGGGTCTGCTAAGAGCCGGTCAGTAATCGAATTGACTGATGACCTCTCGACCGGAATGTGCAAAGGAAGTTACGTAAATAGGTTGAAGTTCGTGTTGACTGGTGGGACCTATATTCGAACCTATGGACTGCACATTAGCTTGACGTTTATGTATCGTTTGCCTTTACATAAGAGTTTTTGTTAAGACTTCCGATTGCGACGTGTATCTTTTCTTCGCGTTCTGGCTTAAACTTCCACCACTAAAAATATTAGTACATAGGATAAATGCTTATTATTAATTTGCATATATACAAATTGTACACTAACTTTTTATGAAGTTGCCTTGCTTGCAAACTGTTATTCATCGTTGCCACAAGGTAACAGGCAAACCGTGAAATAGAAACACAATATAATGAATGATTTTAATATAAACATCAAACTGCGATACGGGGTCAAACGGATCATTACACAGAGCTGATAATAATTATATTTTTCACGCCCGCGATAACCGCAAAACGCTCAGGACCGCTTAGCTCAAGTTACTAATAACTCATTTGCTTCTCATATAATAATATTGTTTTATATCAGAATTAACATAGTAATATATAAGATACATACTAGTATATAAAGCAAAGATGATCTCAAATTTTCAGGGTTTGTTTAGGCAAACGTTATAAGATCAAGAAGAATTTTATCTGACAGACTAATCTTTCATCACTCACTCGTCATCTATCTAGTATAAATAAATAAAAAATGCAATCACTAGTGTGCGAGTCAATTGGCAAGTTATGATAATTCGCATACTATTCAATACAGAACATAATTCGTATAAAACTAGTGTATGCACACAGATCAATTGGTCAAACCAATATTTACAAAAAACGAAACAATTACGACTGTGGTCATGCATAAGAATGCAAATTATAATTCTTTAACAGAGTAGTTTTGTATATTTTATTATATAGCTCTTCAATTATGACAGTGTCATCGAAATTCCAATGAACATATAAAAAGTATTTAGACACACTATAAACTCAGAAGGTAGAGAAATCTCATGTTTAAAAAGGCCGACTTTGGGATTAATGTCCAGGAATCGACTTTTAGCCGAATCCGACTACGGCGGCCGATCTATATCAGAGATCAGCCAATTGCGCAGGAGATTTTATAGTGCACAAGTGTACGCGCAGACACAGGTATACTCCTATTCCTTGACTCTCATAGTCTGATGGGACGGATGGACAAGACCGAGGAGAGGCAGGCGCAGGACGGACTTTTTTCATGTCCATCCAAAGCATGGATCATATGACTTCAAAGACAATCGGGTAATCAGCCTGCATTTCCCTAACCAACTAAGTAACAACAATGACAAGTTGTTGCGGCTCCACAGGATTCAAGCCCACGGCCTCCGGTTTCTAAAGCGCAAGCCCGTACCAATTGGCTACAAAGACAGTTACTTTGGTACACTTTGGTATCAACTATATTTAGCTCAAAAAGGTAGTACACAAACACTGCTGTAAGCGGACTTTTTGGGAGGCAGCAATCAATAGGTTAACTTTTCTTAACCCTGTGTCTAAAAGTAGCAAGAGTTTCCGGTAACTTACATTGAATTTAATTCTAAATATAAATTATTTGGTTAACGCCGTGCTTTAGTAACTTCAAAACGTTCATATAATGTTGCCCTCTTAGGTTTTTTTAAAGTTTTAAAAAGTATCGATTATTAATCAAATTTCAACACATATCTAATGTTTGCTTTATGTAATATTCAATATGCAAAAACTCTGAGCAATTACAAATCCTAGAAAGTTCTTCAAAGACACCAAACCAATAAGTTATAATTGTTAGTATTCATAGCTTCGGTGAATGGAAAAGCGTAGGACGATGACTGCGTGAAACATTATTAGGATACACTGAATTGTTCAATTGTAATTGGAAATAGATACATTCCATTTGGTAAATTTTGATTATTGTTATTATCTTATTTCAGCCTCTAACTCAAATTTGGGGTAACTGGAGATTCTTGAATTACTATACTTACGTAAACGTTTCTAATATTTTAATCTGTATATTTAATTCTAACTGAAAATATTCCATTTCAATCATTTAATAAAATCTTGTATATTTGACCGCTTATCAATTAGCAAGACTTTAATTTTTTTCTTGGCCAACATCTTAAGATATCGTAATTTTTTCACTTAGAAAGGTTTGCTTCTGCTCCGACATATATCTCATATCATAAGTATTTACGATACATAAAAGACTCGTCTTATAATGTTTATAAACCTAAGAACCATTCACGTCCATATTTACTGCTAGAAAAAGTACTCGCCAAGTCGCTATAACTCTAAAATAATAACGCAATTACTTCAGTAATAAACGAGTTATATAGTAATTCCTAGTATTGTAGCGTACACAAGAAGCTGTTGTACCATCCCAGCGCTAATTAGATGCAATTGTATTTATTTAATGTCTGAGCAAATAAGTTGGCAAAGCCTTGGGAGTACAGTGACACAGATAAGGTTTCCTAATCCGACTATGTGGGTGATATCTAAGCGAGCCAGTGCACTATACATTCGTACGTTTCTAGCTTTGATATCAGATAAATGGAAGGAAACTGTACAACTGCTAATGAAAAAGTCTTAGGCTTATAAATCTTTTAAATGGTTTCAAGAATACGGATAGACGAGAAGTAAAGTGAGTTGTAAAATTTCTATGAAGTGTATTCATGCCGTAATATAATATATTATATTAATTTATTATAAAAGCACGGCCTACAAAAATCCCTATCAAAGTGGAAATATATTGCCAATGTTTTACATTTTAAGGGTCTTAAGGGGAAAGATCCAAATATAATTTAGACTAATTTTAATAGAAGATTAAAACAGGTAAATATATATGGGATATGGAAAGATTTGAATTGAGCCTTTTTTATAATTTATTAAAGTCTATACTAAAACCTTTGACGGTTTGCGATTCGTTTTGTTTGTTAAAAGCGAAACCATGACTTAGTTCTGACCTAAACACGACTAACAATGTTGTTCTAACATTCTAATAATAATAAACGATTGACGATCAAATCAATTTCTTTATCATCAATGACATTGCAATCAAGAGTGTCCCTCTATAATAACCGTTGCATCCATAACCGAGCGGAAATTTTGCTACACGTGCATCGCGGATAGGCGTCATACACGACCGATTCTATTCTTGGCTGTGCAGACAACGGATTCGAAGCTGTATGTTTTAAATGGCCTACACTATCGAAACGGGTTTGAGATAACTTGCACACGCACACAGAGGTCCTGAGGTCGTGTATTACATCATCGGTTCGACACAAGCTTTATATCGAATGGGTTGATTCATAATCGTGATGTTTTTTAAGTTGTTTAGCGAAGCTTTTATTGAAGCATCGATTAAAATTAAACATATTACTAATGTTAATAGCAGCAAACGATGATTGATGCGTCGCGTAAGAACTTTATTTTGTTTGTTATGGAAAATATGAATAATCGATTAAATGTGTATTTTAGGTTCTAATTGATGAAGTTTAGGGTGAAGATAAAACTTGGATTTAAATACCGTTTTGACTAGAAACTCAAAAACTAGTTTATTAGAATCCGTTATCGTCTAGGCTATGCTAACAAATATAGAACTAACGAATCTTGAAAAAGCATACGGTAACATATATCTTTACTGGCAAAATTTCAGATACGAAAAATATAGAATTCAATTTTAATAACATTTTTATTGAGTATAGTTTACAAATGTTATAACTTTTTAATTAGCAGTAGTTTTACACATCCGTTGTATGATCCGAACAAAGGCACATAAATTTATGTAAATTCTATATGTCAAACACCAACAGCGCTAGATGTGAACGCCTTCTTATTGGAGGAACGCCGCTATATTTAAATCCCTACGCTATTTTTAACCAATAAGAGCGCCAGTCGTTTTGGCGCCACAATGTTTGACCTTTTAACGTGTTAGAAGCAGCACTGAATTTCCAATTTAAGGTTATTAATGATATCTCAATAAAAATTTCCTATATTACATCTATTTTATTCACTAATTTCTTCTACGTCGTAAAGACTTTAATATCAGATACTAACTCGTATCATTAACAGACAAACATCTCCCAACACCTTGACACATTACCCGTGTCACTCGTCAAACCTGATTGGACAACTACGATCCGCTACTAGTTTACGAAATCCGACTGGACAAGTTATCGGAGTTTACATTAACTCACTATCGACTTGAGAAAATCTTGAACAACGGTGTATATTAGTTTTATTGTTGAATGGTAAAGAGAGTTACTGAGTAAAAGTACGTCATTATTAAATAAAATTTAGGCTTATAATTGTAAATCTACCACTGGTTCAAAAATTTGACCTATCAAGATCGGAATATTTCGATAGAATCGGAAAAATCTATTTTTTTATTAGCAATTACTATACGACTTTTAATTAAACACAGTAATAGAAATCTTGTATCTTCTATTCGATCAGATTATCTAATGAAATATATATATTTCATTAGATAACCAGTTAGCTTTTTTAATTAGGCAATATTTCACATACAGTGAATAAAAGTTTTAAAACTTAATACAAAGTCTATTCAGGTGAATAATGGAGACCGTGATAATAAAATAACGTTAAAAAAGAATAGAGCGGAAGAAGTTTGTATTGTGTAACTTCACGTAATTACAATATTGAAATTTACATGAAATATACATAATTCTGTTAAATAAATGTTTTATTTGATCCTCCATAACTCTCCTATTTTATTTTAGTATTGTATCTGATTTTAGTATTTTATGCAATTACTATGCAATATTGAATTAAACCAATTTTCGCAATCCGCTTTAGGGATTGTAATCATCGCCGATTTGTCGTTCCTGTTTAACTTTCTTATCTTGTTCTTGTAGCCTAGTGGTATAGGCGTGTGCCTTAGAAACTGATCGTGGGTTCGAATCCTGCGGGGACTCAACAAATTTTCATGGTTGTTTCCTAGTTGGTTAGGGCAACTTGGGCCGATCACCCAATTGTCTGAAAAGTACGATGATCCAAGCGTCGGATGGGCATGTAAAAGTCGGTCCACCCACAACCCGCATTGGACCAGCGTGGTGGGATACGGTCCAAAATCCTCTAATGGATGGAGGTGTATTAGGGAGGCCTATGTCCAGCAGTGGACTAACACAGGCTGATGATGATGATCTTGTTCTTGTAACGAATACATTGATTAAAGCAAAGTTAATTATATTATTGTATATTTTCTTTTATGTGAATAACAGCGGAAAGTCATCTGTTAACTTTGTGGTCACAACATTACTAATTTACACCTCAGCGGTGTGCAAACATTGATCCGTTCCGGTTCCAAGTGCGAATCCAATACTATAAAAGTAATTTAGTAAAATTGCAACATCTTGCGTCCTAAATGAAAATTGACGTGTTACCACATTCCTCTTCTTAGGTGTAACTTTTGTTAGCGTGAATTTATACAATTCGTAGGAAAGCCGCCCTAAATTACGTTCTATGCTAAGTGACTCAGTTATGATTTATTTTAAAACCTTCAAGGTATTATAATCTGTCACTCATGTGCTACGATATAACAAAAACGATCGCTCAAAGAGCGAAGGTCACCAACAAGAGTACCCCACATCAAAACACCACTCCTGCGGCGCCTTTCGAGCGAAACACAATAGAGGCCCGATGTGTCATAATTGTTTAAGGCAAAACACGTATTATGAGTACATCACAATAACATAGGCATGTACTAATAGGTTTATTGTAATTTCGCTTACAAGCAAATTATATAAGACGCTGTAGTCGTTACTTATTTATTATTTGTTTACCTATTTGTTTCGTAATAACGTGGACATCGAATACGGCATCCGTTTGAATAGAATGAATATCAAACTTTTGTTTTAACGAAAAGCTATTTAGGTGCCGTTGCAGACGCCGAACGAAGGTCGACTTAATAATAGATTTAGAGATTGATTATCTAAACACCAACGTGAGCCACTTATATATAGTACATAACATTATACAGTATATTTCAGAGTTGAATAGCTTGTAAAAACACCAAAAAAGTCCGCAGCGAATAATTTGGTGGAAAATGATAAAATTCTCGGACGCCGGTTTAAAAGTATCCCCTGGCATGGCGCCACGGGCATATATCGCGTTTGAAACCATTCATTATTACGTTCGCTCGTATGATAAAATACCGAAACACCGAACATAGACACTTACCTATATACAGACGATAGTGCACTTTAGTTTTCTCAAACTTCCTGAACAGTTGTCGGTTTACACCACTTCACGAGCGTTATATCAAACTTTTATCACTTCGAGCACCTAATAGACTATTATATTGTTCGCGTATTAAAATTATGCGCGGTCCGGACCGTGATAAGCGACGGGAGGCCGCGGCGCGACTGCCCGTAGCTATACGTTGACGCGCCGGCTCACGTGCGTTTGAATGCAAAAAACACAGATGTAGAGCTACGAATCTCATAGAGTACTCCATTATTAATGACGTAACTTATGTAATGTCACAAAACATTGTACGTACAAAGTAAGCACTATAAATAGAAAAGAACTTATATAATACATCAATTGTGCCAAGAATAGTACTACTGTTATTTTTAGCATAGGCTCAAAGGTTCTTTTTGTAATTACTTGTTAGATACCTTTAGATACTAATTGAATTACGTACATTTAAGAGATGCTATAATTACTAGAGTTTTTTTAGCACTGTCTGTGATCATTAGTACATTTAATACCTTTTATGATTGCAGAGTAATTTCATGCAAATTTGTTTGCAATTTTTGAAAAAAAAAACGGCCTTTATTCGACAAATATGTTTTTTACTATTGTACAACAATACCAAAATATTAAAATTACTCAAATGTTCTTTGCAATTTTACTTACGTGAATTTATATGCTGTCAATTAGACACGTCAACAAAATATTTTGAACATAAAAGAGTTCGTAAAATGTTACTAACATATTTACCACGTAAAACTATATTAAATTTATAATTCATATGAATAAGTAGCACCAGGTAAAAAGAAAACATAAGGAAAACCGTCGACTCTACACCGAGAATCGTTCTATAGTCAAAAGTGTAATATGTAAACATCGCGAAATTACGGGTTCGAAGCCACCGCTGAATTCTGCTTCGGTGACGTCACCGCATATAGACGATACCACCATGCAAGCAGTTATTAATATACTGCGAATGTTCCACGTGAGCCATTGTTGTGGAATTCAATTCCCGGAACTGGCTAACAATAATTAGACGCTCCTTGGAAGAAGTTAATGAGCCAACGGACCCCAGTGGTCGGTCCAAGCGAAAATAAACAATAGTATACTTCAGAGTGGTATACTGAAACAAGTGACGGCACAAGTGCTAGGTACTGATAAATATATAGTTATCAAAAAAAGATGACAAACCCCTTCAATCTTCAGTAACAAAATGTTGAATGCATAGGTAAAATTTGCTAAAAATTCAAAAAACAAAATATAGATGTACCTTGCTATAAATGTAATGTGAAGGAATGTATTTATACTTAAAAAAAATATTTATGGGGAACACATCGGTATGGGGTATGACTCTATGTAGCGGTTGTTTTTACAGAAGCTCAACCGATATAAAATTATAAAAAGCTGGAATTCACAAAATTCAATGAAAAAAGTTAACAAAGCCTTTTTTTAAATTAGTGTAAACGAAATCCTCCACGACGTGAGTAACGTGGTTACTGGCCTAGTACCATAAAAAACTAGCTAGATTGCGACAAAAACGCAACTAATGTACGTCAAAACAATTGAATTAGGAAAAAAAATTCAAAATCGGTCTACACGTTCCCACTCCACGAGTCAAATAACAGTTTCACGCGAGCGCTAGCCTATTTTCGCTTCGCGGAACGCGTTATGAACCGTTCGACTGGTTACGCAGAATGTTCCGCTACCTAAGGTTGGAAACCATTAAGGGAACCCGATGTACAGGTGTTAGGTTGGACCAGTGAGGTTTGTTGCAACCGGATAAATGGATATCGGACCTGTGGCACCGTGGGAAAGGTGCTCATGTTTATGACCCTTATAAAAACAAATAATGATATAAATGAGGCGAGGATTCAACCAATAAAACTTAACTGTTCGAACCAATTAAAGCTTAAATCTAAAACAATTCTGTTACCAAAACGAAATACCATTTAATTAAAGCTACATATAGTTTATACACACAATAAAAAAATAAAAATAAAATCCATAGAGCTGCAGAATTTATCATAATGATTCCTATAGTTATCGTACTTAAATAATGACGGTAAAGAAGTAATTAATTGAATAACAATGTCTGTTAACCAAAAGAAAATAATAAAGGTATTCCCCGTGTAAGAAAAAATATTAATATAGTATTGCAAATTCGCAAGGTAAATTACAATTTTTAGCTTGAACGGATATTTGGGACTACAGACTTGATCAGGTTGTAACAAGTCAATTGAGATGCATGTAGCGTTGACATTTACTCTAATTAATATTTTACCATTGATTATATTTTAAAATATCAGTTAAATTTCTGAGATGTTATCTTTTTTGTTGATCTTTTATAGTAACTAATAAAGATATTATAAATTCGCAATCATATGTTGTGATTGTGATAATTTTTAATACTTTTAAAGTCTAATAAAGGAATTTTATTGCATATCTAACTATGCAAATAATAAAGATGGACCTAAATACTTAAGCATTTAATTAAAATATAAAGTAACACCTATACATCAATAAACATTTCTGTGGTATTAAAAAAATGAGACCAGCTTAAGGAGTAATCAAGATTAAGGCTAACGATTGATTTTAAAAGCTCTTTGCAGTGGCATTTAGCTAGGAGTCAAAGCAGACGTCGCCTATACAAGGACAAAATAATAGCTCGGACCAGCATTAACAGAGTTTCGATATATCATACAAACCGGAAGTTAGAAACTAGTAGAAACAACTTTGAGTTATCGATAATTCCCGGTTGGAAAATATAGGCCGATCACCTAAATGTTTAATAAACTAGACGATGCGTCAGAATTAAAACAAAATTTAAAAATTATTATGGCGGCGAAAAGTGAGGCAATCTCATTGATAAATTATTGATATTTGAGTGCGTTCACTAAGAAAGCTTTACGTTTTGGTTACATATTATTATTTATTAAAAAAACATTGTAAATTGTGATGTTCCCTGGTATAAAGTAGTATAAAATCGGCCTCATCTCCTGACTTTACGCTACTTCATAAAGCCATAAAAATCATTGAACTTTATTTATTTTAATTACTTTCTACGCTGGCCTTAATCCTAGTAATTTATTGATGGGCTAACAAAAAAATAATATTTATTATCAATGATATTTTCAATTAATTATTGATATTAAAAGCCTCTACGAATGCCTGGACTTAAACTGTCAATGGTAGATCATTTTCTTAAAGTGATTGTCCACTCATGAAATCGCTTACTTTGCGGCACAACTACTTCCTGGTTTTCATATATTCCAGATCCGATTTGATTGTAATATAGTGAAATGGGAAAATGCTGCGTCCTTTGCTCTATAGCGTCACGGTAATACGATTTGACATTTTGTTACAACAGAAAGGTCAAGCAGACTGAATTCGCCCCATTGATAAAAAATAAATACGTCGGTCTTATAATACTTTGTGTTGCCTAATACAGTTTTACGGATTTTATCGATTACTGAACAATTATCTTTAAACAGAAGATAGCCGACGTTTCAGACCCTTCTCAGAGTCCATGGTCACGGTCTGCCTGTATGCGCTATTTTTTTTTCATTCAAAGTCAAAATTATTTATATTTAGGTTTAATCGTTATTCACGTTACAAAATCAGACATGTCCAGAGAAGAACCAACCAGAAACTCTGCGGAAAGATTTATAATCTTTAGGTATCTTAACAATGAGTATTTAATTGATAGAAAAGGTTACTAAGCCTATAAGGCAAAGTAATACTAAAAATATCAGACAAGGCTCAATAACAAAATATGAAAATTTAATTTAGTAACTCGAAAAAAATATTTTTTTAAAAGTATGTTATTTTAAAACTTTTTAATGAATATGATAACAAATATTGAAATATACATATAATTATTCTAGCTCTACGTTCACGCTTATAATCTATATTGCAGTAACCCGATCTCATACCAACGACATCGCTAATTGCATTTTGATGATAATTCACAAACAACGGCGAAGGAAAACATTTTAAAGTAATCATCTTTATATTAATGTTAAGCAAATAATGTTTCTAAAAGTAAGGACCGCAAGTGAAGCAAATAATCATACAAACTTTTTAACCAAAAAGGTTATTGCGCACCGCCTTCTTTATTTTCGTTTTATATCATTAATATTTTCAAATACTGGGTGATAATTTCGGGAACTAACTGAAATCAATAGTATTTATACGATTTTAGGTCGAGAAGTAATTAGAAAAGGTTGGCCGTAAAACTACATGCGTAATTAAAAGCTAATTTATTACAATTGTTTTCGTTTAAAAACTTTTACGAGCGCATTTTTGAACATTGCACAATATCAGTGCGATGTGACATTTGACGCTTATTGCTAGATAATATTTATTTCTATAAGCAGCGATTTACGAATAAACGAGGCTAAAATTGCTGAGGTCATAGAAATGATGTCATTCTTCTAACTATTATTATATGTAGCTAAATTTGAAGAAACTGCTCTAGGAAAATGTTTAAAAGGAAACAAGTGTTTTTTTTTAAACGAGATTCTTCATTACATTTTATTTCTATGGTATAAATAGGTTTAACAGTAACCTCTTTAGAATCAATTTCATTTAAAAAATTTAAATCAAGTGTATTAAAACTCTAAGACCGCATGATACTGTAATCTTTGTATGCATAAATCGGATTCCTTTGTCATAATAAACAAGGGGGTGCATGGTCTTTTTACAGAGTCAGGAAATTTCACTTACTTCTGCGGCAAAGCAGTAGTGTGATAACACTACCATGTTCTTGTTTGAACCTGCTAGGAGGTACGATCCTGCGCAACCTGCGTCCACCGACTTTCTGCACATTTGCACAGGTCGTCACTACATATCGTGGGAGATTGTTCCAATTTAAGGGTAGTTTTACTTTAGTTTATTGAAATAAAAATAAACACAGTCTTACCCGTGATCCGAACGAAATGATTATAAAATAATGCAAGTAAAATCTATAAAGACCATTTTATATTTACATCAACGTTTTACCCTTTAAATAATGGGAACTTTTGAATATAAAGCATGGTGCTCTTGATTGACGTATAGCACGGTACATAAATAAAAAGTTTGACGTCACTGTGACTAATTGCAATGATCCATCGATCTTATATGCACGACCGTAAATGAAGTATGCGCCTTTATTTAAAATATGAATAGGCAAGGAGTTAACGGTGAGTTAAAAGTAACGCAGAAAATCACATTCGATGCGCATATGTTGCAAAATGCGCGCAATTACCTATTTACAGAATAAATATTTAAGTTTGCCTAGCGTTGCGTATTTTAAATTAAAAAATATATCATAGGGTGTTTTTGACCAGAAACATAATTTATTTAACCGAAGCCGAAGCCGATTTTATTAAGTATTTAAGTTGAGCTACCTGTTTATGGAAGACGAATTAAAATTGTGAACATCAAAACTGTAAATACAGTGGGAGATGGAGTTACAAACGAAGGGAAATTATGCAAATTAATTAATAAAAACAAAGATATCTTTAGACATGTTCTACGTACAAATAAGATACGTAATACGTCTATTGTTTCCAGTAGCGTATGCAATAGTTGAAGTCAAATTATCAACTCAACACAATTTGGTATGAATCGAACAGATTAAATAATCCAGCTCCGTCGACAGTATAATAAAATCGCTAAATCACAAGCAGAAACAAACAGAAATAACGCGCGTTAAAAGAATCAACTAGAAATAGCGTGCGTACAAACAAAAAGAAAGAAATTGGAAATAGTGCGCGTACACATACGTCCCGGTGACTTGTGACATGAATTGCGCATAGATTAGATAATTGCCAACGGATACGCATACTGGCTCCATGCTAATAACAATGGTCCGTAAGTGCATTTAGTTCGTCTCGAATATTCACCGAATACTCTGTTAAGATGTACTATAGTTATACATTTTAGTAAGCTATAGCTAATTTCAAAATCTGAAAAAGAAATAATCGAAACAAAATTATAACACTCGTACTGCATGATTTTTATTCGATGTTAGTGTATTATGTATTGGTTTTAATGTAGCGGTATCTAATATGCAGTCTTGTAACGTATCAGAGCGTCTTTTATATAAAAATAAAAACCAATTTATATTGATTAATCATTGTGGCCGCTCATACAAAGCTATATATATAGTAGCTAAAAGCATAACATTCTAATACGGCGATGAAAAAGAAATCAAATGGAAATAAATATGGATGTAGTTATTCTATGTAAATAACAAATAGAATAACAACGCACCATTTTCTTTTAAGAGCTAAGTACGTGAAGCATAGTCACTCTACACTTGAGTTGAGCGACGGATGGAAAACGGCAATTTGTATGCCAATTCATTGAGTCTGTTTTGAAATATGATCTGGATACGCACAAGCGTATTGTCATAAAACAGTCATTGTACGGTCGGCGATTGATTTGTTTACAATGCGTATTACAATATGATGATTGAATGGATTTAGTCCTTGGAATAGTTACATATGCAAGATGAATGGGATGTATCTTATGATCTATTTGTATGCAAAGTGATTCACATAAAATAATAGGGTTTGTACGTGCGTGAGACCTCAGTGACTGTTGCATTATTGAGGTTGTAGGTTCGAATCTTGAGATAAAAACAACTTTGTCTTATAACTGGTTATGGGCCGATCACCTAATCGTCTAAGGGTAAGATGTTTTCCTTTGCATCGATTGACTCAAAACAGTCGGCCCCGATTGTAAAGACTGACTTTAGTTATTATAGTATTTTAAATGTTAAAATATCAGATGCTAGTCGTCAGCGTAAATACTCTCTCTTATTTGGATTATACTGATTAGACATATATAGAAGCTGGCCGTAAAATATTGTAAAAATAGTTAGAGAGAAGTAGAATTTAAATTGATTTTACAGCTTACTCGGTAGACAAAGATAATAACATTTACGAAAGCCTAAAAAGAAAATATTAGCGAATTCAAAATACCAAAACTAGGTATAAAGCATATCAAATCCACTAATTTACGAATTTTTCTCGTTACTTAAATATATTTATTCCTCGACGTTTCGATTCTTTTCAGCATCCATGATCACAGGCAGACTATGATGCTATTATATACTACTATTATCATGTATTATCCACTACAATTAGTGGATTTGATATGTATAACATTCGTAAATAAAAGAATAATTATAGGTATAAAGCATTTTTGAAAGTTGTAATAGAATTTTTAAAATTTTAAAAAGTTTATTAAAAAAATTACTGGAATCGCAGTTTTATTAGTTTGTTTGTGGTTGGTTTATGGAAAAGAAAACTAATCGCTTTTGCTTTAGAAAATTGAAATTTCGAACACACAAGAGATTTTCTTAGGTTTTTTTTAGGTAAATTTTACGATTATATTCTATACAAAGAACTCTACTAGATGCATATCTCACAGATAGCTGATTTTCTAATACACACTTTACAGTTATTGTAGTAGCATAAATTATCCCCCCAACGGTATTTTGATTTAGAAATAATATTGTAGTTACATAGAAGGATTAAGTATTTTTTTGCGAGAAAGAGTAATAAGACTTTCTTAAAACTAGAAGGTATAGAATGGAAATAAATATCAAGTTAAGATTTAAATAAACAAAATGGCGATTGCATCAAATCCAAACCAAAACCGGTGACATTTAGACTGATTTGGAAAGGCCTGAAAACGCCTAGGCGATGAATTAAAGACAACATACGTAAGCCGACAGCCCAACAAGTTGCTCTTATTTGTAATGTAAATAGACACGGACAGTTATCGGTTGGGCAAGTCGCATTACTGGACTAGTTTTGCTCTTAAACCTATAGAAATTTAGTGTGATCTGTAGCTTTAAGATGCATGATTTAGTATATTATGTAAGATTTTTAGATTTAGGGAGGAACTTACACATTTAATAAGCATAATAGCGATTATGCTTAATAAATGTGTGCATAACAAATTATAAAAACTAATTTCAGAATTGTCTTCGTCGATTCGAAGTTATTTTTATATTATGCCGGGCAAGGAATGCTATTCTTTTCAATAACATATGTCACATTCTTGATAGTTCATCGATATACGATAAGATGCTGAGAGAGATTTTACATCTCGTTTACTCAGAACTTACGCGGGCACCAGTGTAAGTGGGAACCGCACTTACACTTACCCAGATGGTCCCCTATTAGCAAACTTCCGACCTTCAGCCTAAACAAACGCGAAAACAAATAAAATTCAATCAATTTCAGTTCATTATAAGTCAATACTTCATTGCAAATCTGCTCAAAACAGCCAGGAAACGAACTGGCCGCCGTCCAATTTCGCATTTACTCCGCCGCTGGGATATCATTAAATTCGTTTGGAACGGATTTAGATCAAAGTTGCTTGTTTGACTTGTTCTTGCGTCGCTCGTGTTCGCGACGTGCGCGTGAAATCGCGTTATAATGATTGCTATTTTGACAGGCATTTACATTGGCTTGCGCTTTTAAACACAATATTTAATGTAATAAATTATTGCGATAATAATTAAAATTGTATTTAATACGTTCGATGAACGTGAAGAGTGAGTAATTGTATTGACTTAAGTGAAACATTGTATATTTATTATATTTCTTTGATTGCCTACGCAGGCAGACGAGCAGTCGGGCCACCTGACGGGAAGTGGTCACCGACGCCCATAGACATCGGCAATACTAGTGTTATCACCAACGCGCTGCCCCTACCGTGAGACAAAGGGTGTTAAGTCTCGTTTACTCAGTAAATACGCTGGCTACGGTGCCCTTCAAACCGGAACACAGTACTGTTTTTCTCACTACTGAACTAACCCAGACGGTCCCTTGTAAAAAGGCCTACCACCAGTAAAACGCTTTGCTACATTTCATCATTCCTATATAAACAATAGCAAAAACATATAATCGCAATTAATATGACATACCCAGTAAGATGTACAATTTACGTTACGTAACCAAAAAATATTTAGCTAAAAAAAAAGCAAAATTGTTTCCCGCCAAATTCTACAGTTTACAGTTTTACATTATGAAGTACTTTTAAATAATTTATAGTTACGGTCGCCTTGGCCGACATTTCATAACTTTAGCCAAACATTTTATTTACAATCGATTTATTTATTTCGATATGAGAAATATTATGTTTATTTATCTATCTAATAAAGAGCTATGAAATTTTATATGTAATGATAGAACCGAATGTTGGTAATGTTTTACAGAAAAGTATCTTTTTGCATCTAAACGACATTCGAACTGCGCGGTTGTTTCGAAAGTCATTCCACAAAATTTTCGTTAAATAATTGCAATGTTTTTGCGTCCCGGATTAATATAACAATAAATCGTGTCTGTATGTATTACGTCGACGACCAATTCTAAGCGTACTCCACTCTGACGAAACAAACATTTCAACCCAATTAAAAATAGTAGGCCATATGGGCCCAGAGATATAGCAATAGGTCAGTATACAAGTGTATATTATTACTAGCAACCCCGCAATCCCCCTTGTGGGTGGAATTTCGTAAAATCCGGTCTTAGCTGACCTCTACTCGGCGAAAGGAATATTTCTACCAAATTTCAAGTCGCTACAACTTATGGTTCCACAGATATCGTGATGAGTCAATATATAGGTGGGAATCTGTATTATATATATATACATACGTATATAAAAACATAAAACACTCACCGGCATCACCAACAGCTTGACTCAATGTGTTCTCCGTAACGGGGCGGAGGGCTTCTACAGCGCTGATATAACCAAGTCTGTCAGCGATCGCGCACGCTGTTTGACCGTTCTATAAGAATAGATACGTAAAATATATTTATATACATCATCGGCATGTGATAGTCCACTGCTGGACATAGGCCTCCCCTAATTCGTTAGAGGGTGTGGACCGTATTCCACCACGTTGGTCCAATATTTATATACTGAAATAAAATAAGATCTGCAGTTTATGTAAAAATATGGTACGGTCCAAAACCCCTTAATGGATCGGGGTGTATTAGGGGAGGCCTATGCCCAGCAGTGGACTCAAAGGCTGATGATGATGATGAAAAATATAATAGCACGAAACTTAATTGGTAAACGATCTCGACATGATTGACGTTTTGCCAATCAAAACGTTATGCGTCATGGCGCCCTAAAAGTTCATTATGAGTTTGGTATTGCAAACCTTATTAGTGCAGTAAATCGTTAATTTCAAGGAGGCTAAGTAAATATGATATTCTTTGACAAACACAAATTTTGCTCACTTTTATTTGTAAAACGGAACGCAATACTAAACAACTAAATTTACAAGTATTTTACAGATTAGCGGTTATTAGGCGATTTAATTTCTTTTAATGTTATGTACCAAGTGATAGAATTGTTTATTTTAAATCCGCACACCTTGTTTACATCCATTTTATATCTAGCTATGGTTGTAATACTGTTCAGTATTCGGCGCTAATTTTTCTACTTCTATTCTTATAAAACTATGTGATTTTAGTAACATGTGTTATGATTATACTTACAGCGGATAGTGCGTTAGGATCCGCATTGTTCTTTAGCAGCAGTTGAATGATTAAGGTGTGCCCCTGCTGAGCTGCTTGGTGTAGCGGCGTAAATCTGTGTACAACACACAGAAATAATTATAATATTATGTCGATATTTCCAGACTGTACGAAGAAGTGCCAATTATGCACTGGATAGTTGTAATGTCATCTCATTTTACTCAATATAACGTAAGCCTTGTTTTCCTAATTATACTTATTCGTTACGAAAAATACATATAGTACTGTTAAGCAAAATATTTAATGTTGATATTTGTTGTAAATAAGCATCACTGTAAGTTATGGTTCTCATATTAAGTCATTTTTTACTCCCTCCGTAACCTAGTGGTATGGACTTGTACTTTAAAAACGAGGTTGCGGGTTCATGAATCCGTCGGACACCCAATTAATTTTCTAAGTTGTTTTCTAGTCGGTCAGGGCAATGCAGACCGATCATCCGATTGTCTGTAAAGTACGAAGATCCATACGTCGGATGGGCATGTTAAAAGTCGCTCTGCGCCTAACCTCCCTCCGGTGTTGTTGATCTTCCGTCCCAACGGACTATGAGAGAATAAAGTAACAGGAGTGCATTTATGGTTGCGTGTACACTTGTGCACTATAATTTCCTGCTATTGCCAACTTTGTTTGTGAATTCCGCCCTTGGCGCTTAATTGATATTCACACTGCATTTTTAACTAGCAGGACGTTATATGTATCATCAGGTTGCAATCCAAGTCATCCGCAACCGACCCGTGCGCCGCCCTCGCGGACACGTCCGCGCCCGCGTCGAGCAGCGTGCGCGCCGCCGCCAAGTGCGCGTGGTGCGCGGCCGCGTGCAGCGGCGTGTAGCCGTCCCGGGTTCGAGCCCGCAACGCCCTCCGGCGGAGAGCAGCGAGCGCAGCACCTGGGTTCGACCCTCGGCCGCGGCTAGGTGGACCGCGGTCAGTCCTGGGGTAAACGATGCAATCAAAATGTGTAATGAAGACGTCTATATTCTTTTGGATGAATACATTGCGAGATTAATCGATCACTTAGTGACGCAATTTATACTAAACAGATAAAAAGTATAAAAAGTAACCTAAGGCAACCGAGTAAAGCAAAATATTATGGCGTTTTTATTGATCAATTTTTACAGAACTCTCAATCCAAGCGAAGGTTACCTATAATTTAGCAATTTTGGACCGTATTGATATAAATAAGATCACCCATAGCAACGTAATAGTGTTATACGCCTAGTCTATTGTCACCAAGATGTCAATCAAAAGGTGACTGCACCGTATGTAAGACACCGCTATGAGCTACGCGCTATGGTTACACTGTTATGATATGGTCATACTTTTGGACTAAAGAAGGATCAAACGTTTCTGAGTAAAATATTAAGATACGTACAATTTATTACATAAAAAAAAAAACTTACCGTTGTTTGCCGGCACATTAACATCGGCTCCACGTTCAATAAGCATCTCTACACAATCCTCGTGCCCTTCTTGCGCCGCCATATGAAGAGGCGTGAAGCCTGCCTTCGATTTGACACCGGGATCTGCATCTATTGAGACAATTATAGAAATGATTAAGCGTATCACATAACTAACGCGTATATTAATATACTGAAAGTTTGGAAAGTGAGTCTTTTTTAATTAATCAAATGTATTTTAGAATAAAAGAACATATTAAATTACCTAGATTTGTTTAATTAATTAGTAAACGATGCAATTCTTTACATTCTTCTTAGTCGATCACTATGCAATGTTTCACTAATAAAAGCGCCGTATAATTGCTATACGTTAAGTTGATTAGGAAAATAGAGTCAACATTCAGGTCAGTTGGTTATAAATAAAAGAATTTACCATGTTCGAGTAGAGCGAATGCAATATCCGGGTGGTTGTGGCGGCAGGCGATGTGCAAGGCGGAGTGGCCGTTCTTGGCCAGCGTGTGGGGCGACGCTCCTATAAGAAAAGGAATATTTTAGCCATAGAAACGAAAACTTGTTAAATAATTAAAAGGAAATTTCAGGATAGTTGAAAAAGGTAGGTTTTATACAAAATGAGAAAATAATATAACTGCCTTCGAGCACCTGTGGTGTGTTCCCTCTTTAATAAAATAGATATCAGGTTCTAATATCAGTGTGTGATGATTTTGTAACACATTAAGACGATACAGGCTAACCGATGTTTCGTTTCACAAGTAAGAGGATCTAATTGTATGATCGCCGAGTGATTAAATAATTAGTTGGTCCTGTGCCTGACCTCTATCCGGCGTTGTCAGTTGTTGAAAGAATAAGGTGTGCATCTGCACCTGCGTGTACACTTGTGCACTATAATATCTCCTGCGTTATCGGCTGATCGTTTATACAGATCGGCCGCTGAAATCGAAATCGGCTCGAACAACCCCCTGTTCAATATCACGCTAGTTGCGTCACTACATCACAATCAGCCTGTGATAGTCCACTGATGGACATAGGCCTCCCCCAATACACTTCTATTTATAACGACGTTTTTGGATCGTATCCCATCGGTTGGCGGGTGGACCGACTTTTACATGCCCATCCGACGCATGGATCATCTCACTTTTCAACAACGACAACTGGTCGGTCGGCCAAAATTGCCCTAACCAACTAGAAAACAACAATGAGAGTTTGTTAAGTCACCTTAGGATTCGAACCCAGGCCTCCTATTTCTAAAGCACACGCCTTTGCCACTTTTTGTTTTATGTGACCACAAAGGTCACATAAACAATCGATACAAGCCGACCTTTATCGAGCAGCAGCAGCGCGATGTCCGGATGTCCGTAGTACGTGGCCATGTGCAGCGGCGTGATGTGGCTCCTGCCGGGCGCGTCGGGCTGCGCGCCCCGAGCCAGCAGCAGCCGCGCGACGCCCATGTCCCCGTACTTGGCCGCCAGGTGCAGGGGCGTGAAGCCCTTGCGCGTCTCCGCCTCGATGGGGGCGCTGTTGTCCAGCAGGATGGTGGCCACCTCCTCCTTGCCTGGTGACGAGGTACAGTTGGACAAGTTAATAAAGTCGAAAAGGTTAAAGTGTTGGTAGATATAATTGCCACTACTAAGGTATGACTGCCTCCATAGCTTATTGGTAAAGGCGGTCAAGGTAAAGGGGACTCAACAATTTTTATTGTTGTTAGGTAACAACAATAAAAAAATGTTGAGTTGGTTGGAGCAATTTGAGCCGATCGGACAGTTATCTGAAAGTAAGATGATCCATGAGTCGGATGGGCATGTAAAAAGTCGGTCTACCCACCAACCCGCAAGTGACCAGCGTCGTGGGTTACGGTCCAAAACCCCCTAATCGAGAAGAAGTACAAAGGGGAGGCCTATGTCCAGCAGTGGACTAACACAGGGTGATTGGTAGATATTTAGTGTTAGCATCCGGACCAGTAAAGATATTTGCCACTGGCATGTTATTCATCGTAACCATGATTTTGATGAAGTTGTCTTCGAGATCGCGTTTGACGTTGGTTTACTTGGAAAGAGTTACAATTATTTAACAAAACATTAACAAAATTAATTGAAATAGGTAACCAGAATGAGCAGAATATTACATAACAGCGTAAAGTTTGCAAAAAGGCACAATATCATACTATCAACGTTAACATCGCTAATATTAAAGTCTACGCTCTTAGCATTGATAGTAACCATTGTTTAGTGCACTAACAATTATTATTGAAATAATTTTATTTTAAAAAAGACTAAGAAAAAGAATGGATAAACGCGACAAATTCGTGAAAGTGAATTTATAACTCGTATTTTACAACCATTCTATTCCAAACTTTTTCCAGCACTAATAAACAACAAACACAAATAAAAAAACCATGAACAGGCGTTTTAACCGATTCACCAGGTTTCTATCAGATCTCTATAAAATTATTTTTACATTCTAGATTTTTTTTAGATCAAAACTTTACGTCTTACCTTCCTTAGCAGCGATATGCAAAGGAGTATATAAATCTTTAGTGGCAGCGGCGACATCGGCACCGTGTTGCAAGAGCAACGCGGCGATGTCCGCGTGCCCCAGTCTTGCGGCCACGTGTAAGGGAGTTTGCTCCTCTCGGGCTCTGGCTTCCACCTGACAACAATACAAAATGGTTTAAAATATTGTTTATGTTTAAAATATACATATTCAGTTACGTATGATATTATTAATATGTATATTTTTCAAGAATATGGGTCCCGTTTTTTGGTATTTCGTTTACAATAAAATATAGTGGACTTTAGTTATAAAGCTCGAAGACACCTATCGTCCTGTACACACTTTTTAGGCGTTTTCTATCTTCTATTACATGTGATTTGTCAATTACGTAGTCTGCTTATGTCAACCATTATCACAAAAGTAAAATGGATTTTTCTTAAAACATCAAATGTAAACCGTTAACTCATAACCTTTGCATTACACCTGAAGAGTGTTTAATTATCAAAAAACCACCTTCTCCTTTTTATCGATCTTTACCACAATCATGAACACGAAAACCTTCAATAACCCGTAGAACCATATTTTTTGTCACATCACACATTATCAGGATGTGAATGTCTACTGCTGGACATAGGCCTCCCCTAATACACCACTATCCATTAGGGGTTTTGGACCATATACCCACTACACTGGTCTAATGCAGGTTAGTGGGTGGACCGAATTTTTACATGCCCATCTGACGCATGGATCATCCTACTTTTCAGACAATTGGGTGATCGGCCCAAATTGCCCTAACCAACGAGTAAAAAACAATAAAAAATTGTTGAGTCCCCGCAGGATTCGAACCCACGACCTCCGGTTTCCAAAGCACACGCCCACACTACGCTACGTAAGCAGTTTTTCCCCCTGAAATGGACCTTCCAATCCCCACAGCACGCACCTTGGCGTTGTTCCTGAGCAGCACCCTGACCAGGTCGGTCTGGTGCGCCCTGGCCGCCAGGTGCAGCGGCGTCTCGCCCCTGGCGGTGGCGGCGTCCGCGTCGGCGCCCGCGCCCACCAGCACCAGCGCGATGTTCATGCAGCCCATGAAGGCGGCCACGTGCAGCGGGGTGAGGCCGGACTCGGTGGTCGCCGATTTGCCTGTGTAATCAAAATAAACTAAAATAAAGTCTGAATTGAACGTGTTTGGTGAAGGAGTTTAGGATTTTGTCCCGTTTAATTTGTTTCGTTTTTTTTTATATTGTAGATGTTTCAGAACTTTTGCAAGGCGCAGTCTTCACAAACATGAAACAATTTTTTCATGTTTACTCCCGTATAGTCGTGTTATTCCGGTATTGATGAACAAACTAAACCGCCAGTATTAAAGTTGCAACTAAACAAGCAGACAACGAGGCTATACATATATCGTATACGTACATTAATATGTGTAAGAATGGGTACACATATTCATACTGAAGACTCTAATAACTTCCTGCCCACTAACCAATGCACCATATAGCTCATCGCTTAACTATTTACCGGTAGTAGATCCCCTTTTTACAGGGGACCGTCTAGGTGGGTACCACAGCGGTGCCTTATTTCTACCGCAAAGCAGTAGTGTGAAAACACTACTATGTTCCGGTTTGAAGGGCATCGTAGCCTGCGTATTTACTGGGTAAACGAGACTTAACATCCCATGTCTCACATTAGACAACGCGTTGGTGATACCAGTATGGCCAATGTTTATTGGCGTCGGTGATCACTTTCCATCAGGTGGCCCCGATTGCTCGTGTGCCTGCTTAGCAATTAAAAAACACATATAAATTGTTTCATCATCATCGCCTTGATAGTCCATGCTGACATAGGCCTCCCTAATAAACCCCTATCCATTAGGAGGTTTTTGGACCGTATCCCACCACGCTGGTCCAATGCGGGTTGGTGGTGACGACTTTTTACATGCCCATCCGACGCATGGATCATCTTACTTTTAGACAAATGGGTGATCGCCCAAATTGCCTAACCAACTAGGAAACAACAATGAAAATTTGTTGAGTCCCCGCAGGATTCGAACCACGACCTCCGGATTTCTAAAGCAAACGCCTATACCTACTAGGTACGGAGGCAGTTTGTGATATAAATTGTTTAATATCACAAATTCTTACTCGCTCCATATTTCAGCAGCAACTCGACGACTTTCAGTCTGTTCTTCTTACAAGCGATATGTAGAGGCGTGAATCCGTTGAGTGCTCGTGCGTTGGCATCCGCGTTTCTGTCCAGCAGAAGTTTGGCTACCTATAAATAGTTAATAGGAAAGTTAATATTGTTTTTACTACATCCGAAGCACGCTAAGTAGGAGACACTTAATATAAATAAGAGAGATTTGTTATAAACAATGGTATTGATAATATTTTAATTATGACCAGTCGAAATAAACTGTATAAGCGCCTTTGTTTTTAAATAAACACCACATTTAAGGTACTAAATGGCAATAAACTAACCAACATGTAATTCAAACCTTGAGTTAACAATCCAAATTTCGAAGGATTGAACTCTAACATAACGACGAGTTTAGATTACTTAATCAATCAAAACTGAACTCTTACATAACAGGAATACAGTCAAACTACTGATTCAATCCGAATTGAACTCTTACAACCGGAATAGAGTCAAGTTACCTATTTAATCAAAGTCAATTTCCAACTCAACCACTATATATTCGAAATTACCTATTCAATCAAAATTAAACTCTATTTCAACGCAATTAGAGTTCAAAATTACCTTGACATGCCCACAATGGGCCGCGACGTGCAGCGCGGTGAGATAGTCGACGGTGACGTCATCGATGGGGGCGCCCTCCGTGAGGAGGACCTTGGCCGTCTCCACGTGTTCGCCTTGCACGGACATGTGGAGAGGGGTGAGGCCGTTCTGGAACATTCGTTTTGTACATTGAACATACATCTTCGTAGATATATGGTATTCTTTTAAAACAAATGCAGTGTCGAGATGAGCATGAGGTCTGACAAGTCGTTACACTTATTCAATAGTAAATGTAGTAAGATTGTATTAGAACTAGTTATCAAATTGAACATGTTGCAGTTGCTACGGACGGTTTAAAAACCATTCTTATCCAGCAATGAGTCCATTTCTTCGAATTAACATAAAGCAACACATATACCTAATCGATAGCAATCGTACACACTAGTCTTGCTCGTAATAGGCGCTCCAGTTGCAATAGACGTAGACGACATTACTTGGCGGATCGAGTTCGGCAATGCAATCGAGTCAACCATCCTGGTACCACGTGAGCAAGTTATGCGCTTGATCGAACAGAATTTTGGTAATTATGTATTATAATTATAAGGTATTATGATGAGTAAAGCCAATTTACGAGAGTTTATCATCAGAAGAGTTATTGACTCGATGTTTGGGTTCAGAAACTCAAAATAATAATGAGTCTCTAAACTCGCTGATATGGACTTTCGCTCCAAAGCATATCCATGCCGGGTCTCAGATCATTGAAATTGCAACATTTATTGCTGTATGTATTTTAATGAAGGCTTTATACCGATATTGAAGATAATGACGATTATGGGAGTGAAAATTGGTCCAGAAGCGCATGCATTTGCTATCAGACGAGACAACGCCCGGATTGACCGCTCCGAGATACGAGCATCCAGCGCATCAAAGGAGGCCAGAACTGCTCGAATAGAAAACAGAAACGCCGAAAATAGTTTTTTCGAAGTCGAGGAAGGTCCGATGTATGAAGCAGGAATGGCAGATTGAATAAATGTAGTTAAAAATATAATTTTATGACTTAGACTGCAACAATTTTACTTTAAACTTTAAACGCGTTTTTCTCAGAACTGTCTTTTGAATCTGATACCCACGATTTCTCAGGTTCTGCCGAACCGATTTACTTGAAATTTTAAGAGAGTCTTCTTTAGGGACTTGTCTACGTCCGGAACTACGGCCATCCTCAAATTTTCATTTTTACTAATTTTAACAAATCGAAGAATGTTCAAAAAAGTGGTACAAAATTTTTTTTTTTCATTAGGCAGTCGCCATTTTGTAAAAAAATTTTTTTGTAACTTTTCCGTAGTTCCAGACATTGCGACATTATTGTAGATTGATAATCTTTTTTATTTTTTGATTTCAGATTGCTAGGAGAGTTAAAATCGTGGGTATGGTCACGCACCAAATTTTTGAGACGCCCCACTCCATCAGTTAATAACTAACGGAATTTTGAATTTTTTTTACTTTTTTATTTTTTTTTGTATGTTTCTAATGTGAATAAATAATGTATAAAAAAATTGATGAAAAAAATATTGCTTGTTTTTTTTTACAGCACTTCAAAAATTACCTAAAATTCATGTCTCTAGACCAGAAGACCCCTTAATCAATAGTAAATATAGTAAGATTGTATTAGAACTAGTTAGTTAAATTGAAACAGTTGCTGCTGCAGTTGCTACGGACTGCGTAGTTAAAAACCATTCTTTACCTAGCATGAGTCCATTTCTTGCGAATTAGCAAAAAGCAACACATATACCTAATCGATAGCAATCGTACACACCTTAGTCTTGCTCGTAATAGGCGCTCCGTGTTGCAATAGACGCGAGACGACATTACTATGGCCGGAGCGAGCTGCGCAATGCAATGGAGTCAGACCATCCCTGGTCACCGCAGCAATGTTTGCACCTTGAATCGAAAGAATTAGGTATGTATTAGTTATTAATAATGTTACTCAAAGGATCATTTTAATAAGTAACGTATAGCGTTTTCATACGTAGATCATTCCAACAAACGCTAGACGTGAGACGCTATAATGTTGAAGAAAACTTTATTACAAAGAAGATGCCATAGTATTTTAAAATAACAGTAACGAAGCATGACGAGGTATTGTTTTTTTTTTTTAATTTTAGGTCTGTATATTTAGCGTTATATTGTCTTAATATATTTAGTGTCTCCTTTCATTGAAAAGCAATTTACTAAAACTTTTACCCTTTAAAATTGTTTAAGACGCAATTATTCCTGGTCCTGAAGGGATGTGTCGAAGGAAAGACCGGCACCTAGGGAACGGATATAGCAACTCCGGAATTACGGACTCTGACAGCACATTTTTTTATTGCCTGCGCAGGCAGACGAGCAGTCGGGCCACATGATGGGAAGTGGTCACCGAAGCCCATAGACATCGGCAATACTAGTCGTATCGTCGACGGGCTGCCTATCGTGAGACATAGGGTGTAAAGTCTCATTTACCCAGTAATTACGCTGGGTACGGTGCCCTTCAAACCGGAACAAAGCAGTGTTTTCACACTATTGCTTTGTGGCAGAAACAGGCACCGCGGTGGTAACAACCCAGACGGTACACTGTAAAAAAGGGACCTTCCACCAGCAAAATTTAGAACTGGTGTTGAAAAATCATATGTCACCTATGAAAGAAAGAAAGAAAGAAAAAAATGTTTTATTTAGTACATATCCACAAATATATAAAATACATATCTAGATACCAAAACGTTTGATGCACCAAAAAGGTTTTCACTCAGCGTAATTTCACAGAATTATGAACTCTATGAATGCTGATTTTCAGTGGAACCAATCGAGAGTGATAGATGACAACAATTTATACAAAAAATAATTATTAAACTTAAAATTAACATGTATAACAATTGTAAAACAAAGAAATATACAGCATAATTAAAATAAAAAAGACATAGTAAAAATGTAAAGTGCAATGTATTGAATGACCGAATGAGATTTTGATAACTGAAACATCTCTAATTAATGAAAACATCGTTCTCTCACCACAATATGCAACAGAGAAAAAAAAGCAAATAAACAATTCTATATGTGTGTATACATCAGAAACTAGTGTATAAGTAGGTCGACGAATCGAGCGATTAATTGTCAATCAAGTGCCAGAATTCTGTGAGGAAACCAAATCTTTTTTTTATATTTAAAGGAAATCATAGATGATATGCTAAGAAAGTTGTCAAGTTCATCTGTCGTACCGTTCTCCACCAGCAGATCGGCCATCGCCAGTTGACCCCATTTACTGGCTACGTGCAGCGGTGTAATATTGTGCTTCGCAGCACGACCGGGGTCCGCGCCGGCCGCGAGCAACGCTTTCGCAACACCAACGTTCCCGTAATGGGCCGCTATGTGGAGGGGGGTGAACCCAGATTTGCTGCAGGCGTCAGGGTTATGTTCGTTCTGAAAAATTAATATAAAAATATTATTAAGTGTACAACGATGTGATCCGTCAGAGAACTAGAGTCACCGACGTCGCCTACCAGGTTAGTAAGCTCAAGCGGCAGTGGGCCGGTCATATTAGCCACAGGAAATTTTTAGAGTCGAGTCTGAGGCTTGGCATATGTACTGTGGGACGCCTTGCGGCAAGATGAAGTGACGACATTCGCAAAGTGGCCGGTGTGGGCTGGATGAGAAAAACCGAAAATCGGAAACGGAAGGTAGCCCCTGATGCACGCCGCATTTAGGAAGGCCTATGTTTAGAAGTGGATGATGATGATTATGATGAATTAGGTGTACTTATTTTTTATATTTTATTACTACACCGTGGATCGTGAACACGGAGCAGACTGGAAGATGTAATTAAAAATATATTGTAATAAAAAAAATCTGTTCATTAAATGTAGTAACGTACAGAAAAGGTGTGGGACGATCCCCCACGAGATGGATTGAAGACCTGTGCAAATATGCATATGGATCGTACGTCTTAGCGGTTCGTGGATAAGATAAATGTCCAGCAGTGGGCTTCGATAGGCTCATACAATGATGGCTGTAAACTATGTTGAATAAATTGCATGCTCAGTGATGTTACAAAACCTCAACCCAACTAAAGCGACACGTGTTGGTTTTTTGTCGTCGTCTTAGAATTAATTCTTTTGTTTACGCGAATATTACACAATATCGAATAAATTACTTTTTACGGATTTCATCGCGTTTGTTTTACATTTTTAGATTCCCGATGTTTTAAACACTTTAGCAGCCGTGATCACTGGGTAGACTGAACTGTAAAATAAACACGATAAAATCCGTAAAAAGTCATTTTATTCAATAATGTCGCCATAGAAAATAAATGATAAGATGTGTAGAAACGGCTATCTTTACAATTTTTTAGTTACATTTTGGTACAATTTTGCGGAAAAACATCAAGCCAAATGTCTGCTTTTTACCTCGAGTAAAAGCATTGCGGCTTTCACGTCGTTCTTCTTAGCGGCGATATGCAACGCGGGGAGTCGAACCTTGCCCCGCGTGTCAGATTCCAACAATTCGGCGACCACGCGGTCGTGACCCTGTTGCATCGCAACCGCCAGTGGGGTGAAACCGTCCTGAAGGAATACAAAAGTAACTTTAAAAGTATATATAATTATACTAAAACTAAATAGGTAAAAAAAATCTAATTTGAATTTATATAAACATAGACAAATTTCAAGCTCTAATTGCGCCACAGCATAACCTTTAAATTTAACTAAATCGTCATTGAGTTTGATAGAATGCTAGAACATCTTTTAGCTTTTAGCCCTCTAAGATCAAATGTTCTAGGACTTATTTGGGTATGGTGTAGTTATAATTATTTAAAAGTTTACTGTCGTTGTATAGTTTTATATAGTTACGGTTTGTCGTGAAATATATTACCTATTTTGCTTTTAGTTTAGAGATTTTGAATATTTCAATGAAACAAAACTCAACACTTTACCATGCATTAAAATGAAAAGTTGCATTCAGCATAATATTTAACTGAAATTTAAATATGAAGCCAATTAAGAGATAGAATTTACACGTAAATAAATGTCAATTGCTATTGGCCCAAAAAAATAAACGATGCCTCCGTCCACCGATATAAATTTTTTTGCACTCAGTTTCGAAGTGTTTTACATTTCACTTCATTTATGTAATTTCCATCTCTCATCTATACTGTATATTAATTATTTGTATATTAGTTATTAGTATTATTATATTAGACTGCCTCTTTGTTCTGGCTATCCTCTGGAATGGCTTATCCGATTTTAACAAGCACTTTCACTAAAAGATAGCTGATGTGAATAGGAAAATTAGGCTACTTTTTTGTGGAGGAAAGATGAGAAAACTAATTCTTTTATACATGAACGTTTGCGACGCAGAGAAAGTATCGGACTACAGCTAGTTGCTTATATACAGGGACAATTACAGTGTAATTTTCTTACCTCCGTTGCCAGAGTTTGACTGGCCCCCGCTGCGAGCAGCATTTTGACGCATCCCGCGTGATTCTCCTGCGCCGCCATATATAAGGGAGTGAAACCAGCCGCCGATTGAGCGTCGGCCTTCGCCCCAGCGCCCAGGAGCGCCTTGGCAACATCTTCTTGGCCGGCGAGACATGCTATATGTAGAGCTGTGTTGCCTGTATATTAAAATAATGAATATTACAACCAGGAAGGTTAGTGATCGAGACCGTTGTGACTCCGTTTTCCTCTTAGGGATATTACGTGATGATCATAGTATTGAATAAAAGGACTTTTAAGGACTTTATCGCATTTAAGCGTCCGTTTAAACGTGTTTAGCTGGGATACGTGGAGAGTTTGGATATATCTAAATGCGATAAAAAACGTTGAAACACCGTTTATTAAATGACGTTTAGGTTTTGCAAATAATAATGAGTAATTATTTTCCACGCCGTCTTTTATTTTTGGGGGTCTAAAAGGTGCATTCCGGCCTTTGTAAAGATGGCGGGACGAACTGGACAAATTTTAGAAAGACTGGATTTCCATGACTAGCAGGAGAGAGGCCTTTCCGGAAGAAAAAATTTTTGTTGTTTGTTTAATTATTTTGCTACAGTGGACACTGAATATAAAGACAAAAATATTTTTCATTAGTCATGGTGTGGTAACTTTCATAACATATATAGAATACATTTGAAAATATATAACTTTATGTATTTATGTAGTTACAGATGGCTTTAATACATGCAAATATATTTCAAGGCAACCACGACTGACATTTCACGCCACTCTTCAAGAATAGGAGTTAACTTGTCAAACAATTGGACCATGCCTTTACGAGTTTGCAATTTACGACTTGATTTTAGGAACTATTTGTTTGCAATTGCAGAGCTATTATCTTTAATTTAAGCAAAAATAATATTCTCAGACTACGGCGCCTATTTATTATTTACACTAGTAAAGTTACATATACACCTATGTGTTAAGTAAATGAGCGTGATTATACACTGTATTTTTAGAAATATATTTTGTGTTCATTGAGGTTAAGGCTTATTTATTTACCTTAATTATTAAACAACTAAAATAAATACTTTCTGTTAGTGCGACTCGTAGTCTGTGGCCTTCGTTTCAATAAGTTCCTCGACACTAAATGTGGCTATTTACTTTCGCGAGATGTGAGGTTGAGACGTTCTGAAATATAATGACGGTCAATTCAATGACATAAGAAGTTCGTATTATCAAAACAAGGTTTGAGCTGTGCGTATTGAGACTTATATATATTAGATTGAGCAGATTATATAGCAGTATGATGTATACTAACAAAATAGTTATTAAGTACTAGAAATACTTTAAAGCAGATCTTACGATAATTATATTAGATATATAGATTTTATTGGCTCTGTTCGTAAGTGCAAAACAAACGTGCACATAAATCCTAACTTATGTGACTGCGGTATTTATTTCTATCGTATAGTGGTAATGTGGAAATATTTCACAGTATCGCTTTCAACTGCAGCGGCTTGTAAAATTCCCGGGTGAAGCAATACAACATTCTGCATTTCGAATTGTGTAGCGCTCCTCATTGAGATCTTTTTATATATTATTTGGAGCAAGATATATACCTAACAAGATGATATACCTAATGCTTAAAAAATCTTTACCTATGAAAAATTATCATTTTCAAAACGGACGGCCGAAATATTTATTATAAGTATTACAGGCTTGTTTACTAATACTTAAAATAACAAGCCAAGCTCCTTCAAGCCAGAACATTATAGGTCCGCGGCAGGAAAAGCAGTTTAAGTGATAATATGCTAGTCAGTCAATCGGTCAATTATTGCTATAAAATGTATTTTTACGTTACGAGAAAAATTTGAAAGTAACTACAACATTTTATTTTACAAAAACGTTTCGTTCGGGGACTTAAGCTCTCAGTGAATTTATCAAAAAAATAAATTGTTCAAGAAACTTTTACAAAGGAGTGTATCAAAAGCATTCTGAAAGTTAGACGGCTTTTATGAGATATTTTAAAACGAGAACGAGTTAAACGTCGGTACAAACTTGAAGGGTATAATAAAGTTTAACAATACCGATATAAATAATAACGTTATTTACCGCTACAATAGCGCTTTAGTTCGTGTGAACTAAAAAAATTCAATTCCACAATGCACTCTGGAGAAATCTAGGGCGAATTTGTTTAAATCCCATTGTAGGTATTTCCTCCTTTTCAATAGCTTTTGCAAGAAGCAACATATTAGTGCTAAACGGGGATTCTAGAACAGTTCTTCGTCATTTTAGCAGTGAGTTTACATGTTTTTATGTTGCAGACTTTAGATAATATAATTTGAAAGAGAAAAAATACCAACCGATTTAAATGATGGACTGTAGCTAAAATATTGAACCTTTTTTCGGCTTATAATTAGTTCCTGAGTAAACAGTAACCTTTATTTATTTGCATAATGTTTTTTATTTAAAATTTATTTAGTATCATTAACATGAGCTCTGATAGTCACTTAATCGGTATTGATTCACTATATATTAATCAGCTATAGCGTCAGTAATTCTATTCGTGAGATTGTGTAAAATGCAGATATCCGCAGAAGAGCGATGGTGAACGACATAACCAACAGAATCGACGAACATTAGGGGTGAAAGATTGTTGAGTAGCAGCCTCGTACTGGCAATCGCCTGGCAGAATCTCCCATGAGATGGAGTGACCCCAAATGTGGCAGAAGTCGGTGAATGCAGGAGGCTTCTGATCTTGGCGACTTCTGGGGGAGACCTAGGCTCAGTAGTGGACTAGGATGCTATATATGTATCGATTTAAATACACCAGAATATGCATGAATATGCAGTAATTGACATCTTGGTGACAATTCATCAATGAGCAATATTTATAACGCCACTTCGTAGCCATGGGTTGCAATTGTTAGATGTTTACATCAATTCCTAGTCTTAATTTATGTAGAAATAGCTACAATGGAATACAGCACAGTTTGAACGATTGGTGCCATAAACGTGCCTTTGAAAGGTTTGTGATAAATCATCAAAGGTCTATAGGTCGATAAATTAGTCAAATATCTTTATTCTATTAGTCGCAGTAGTAGCTTCGTGATACGAAGCCGTAATCGCGGTTTAATTGAAAAGTCCCGCGGAGCGTTGCGCGCATATTAATTACGCATATAGCACCCGTTAAGTACGCTCCGGTTTAGAAAACTCGTACAAGTCGAACGTTATTTATTTATGATTAACTGGATTATAATTTTACAGAGAGACGTTTATTTTTTTATTAATGTTCAATAAAACCGCGACGTGAGTTTGATTTGCTGTGTATCCATTCGAACCGTTGCGTTAGTATCTTTAAATAAAACAATTGAGATCAAATTATTCTTGAACATCATTTAACTATAAAGTAATTATTAATAGAAATATATTGAAACGGTATGAAACATGGCAGTAGTTTGATATTTTCAAACTTCTATTTTTTATTTATCAAGCGAAAATAAATTGTTTTATTTTTAAAATACACAATGTTCTAAATATCATCAAAAAGGCGAATGCTTTAAAGTTTTTATATTTTATTGCAATGCATTTTAAAATTTTAGTACAGACCAATTAGAAATGTACTATCCTCATATTATCCCAGTTCCCGTTTTACACCGCTTGGTTATCCCGAAGGAGCACTCGTCGACCTAATTCCACCTGGATATGCAGTACTTTCGCTGAGGCATTGCATTTTCAAAACGGATTCAGTACAAAAAAATCACGTGAAGCGGTTTTAAGCTAACAAGGACAATTTTATTGTAAATAGATTTCTCCTCTTCCTAGGTTCTGAGATGACACGATTGTTTAGTGAAATAAAATCAATACAAAGGAAATTTATAATGGGTACTAAATACTAAATATACATAATTAAAGTTATTACTATTCTTTTATCATGTTTCAGCATGCATCTAAAGGATCTGCATTCAATAGTTGAAATAAATGGAATGATATGATCACGACCGATCGGTGCTGCCTTTTTCACGTGCATACGATGCCTGGAATATTTTAGAAGACTAATGACTCTCATCCTTAAAGTCAGCTGTAAGTAAGTAAAAAACATTTAAAATATCTGCAGGTTGAAATCTAAGGCATTCGGCTTGTAAAGTGTGCTCCTGTTGCACTCTGGGCCGTATAACGAAAGCGTTATAATTACTCTTATTTAAAATTTCACACAAATAACCTAATATAGAAATTAAATAACGATCCATTATCGAAAAATAATTGTAATATTTTCACTCATTGATTTTGACTTGATTAGTTTACATGAATGGAAATCACAAAGACTAATTTACGTTTAACAAAGTATGTACAGTCACACTTCTTTCAATGAACACATTTACCGGTATCTCGTTTAATTGTTTTTGGAGACACCACCATAAATATTAATAACCAAGACGTATGACCATTACATTGTGTTTCTACGTCTGCATACAAACGCGCAGTCACGCAATCTTGTAAAAGGATGCCGATGGACGAAGGCGACAGAGCGTAAACTATCGGCTCGGTTGAAGGCCGACTACATTTGTACTGTACGGAACATTTGTACTGGGATTTTTTCAAATACTAAATCAAAGTAAAGTTTATTTATAGTGCAACAACCTCTCGGGATAGAGAAGTGTGAAGGCTTAGAGATGCGAAAAACTTTTAGTAGATCTTTGTTACAAGCTTTCTGTTTAATAATCAAAATTGATCCTATTATTCCATTAATAGACGTTTAATTTTATACATATTTCAAGTATCAATAATGATTTGAAATTTTTTTGCGGCAAGATGGACTGACGACATTTGCAAAGTGGCCGGTGGGGGCTGGATGAGAATAGCCGAAGATCGGAAGCGGTGGCGTGGATTAAGGGAGGCCTATGTCCAGCAGTGGATTGATACAGGCTGATAATGATTTTTTTATTGAAATAGTGTTACATATTTTTCAAACACAGGCTGTTATATAAAAATTTCTAATGATTCTTTTATATATTTAGTATTTATCGAATTTACAATACATTCATGACTTTTTTTATAATTTTTGTAATATATATATATTAGCATAATTTCATTTTTTTTCCTTAACCGTCATTAAAGCGTTTTTGATGCAATTTATAAAATACTTTAGGAAAGCTTATTAATCTGGTTCCTAGTTAGTTTAGTTTAGGTATAATTAAAAGATTTGAATATTTTAATAATAATGATGATCTCTAGTCGATTACGACTACGGCGGGCGATCTATATTAGACATCAGCCAAATATACAGGAGACATTAAGTGTACGCGCAAATAGAGGCGCACTCCCTGTTCCTTTATATGCTCAAAGCCCAATGGGACGGATAATTGACACGACCGGTGAGAGAGAGGCGCAGGACTGACTTTTTATATGCCCATCCGACGCATGGGACAACTTACTTTTCAGACAATTGGGTGATCAGCCCAAATTGCCCTAACCGATTGTGAACCAACAATGATTATTTGTTGAGTCCCCGCAGGATTCGAACCCACGACCTCCGGTTTCTAAAGCACACGCCCTTACCACTAGGCCACGGAGGCAGTTCAATATACACTATTTTTATATACACAATGATTAATTCTTGATACAACAAATTAAAAACTATATCAGGTACGGTTCTTTTAAATAAATAACCAGAAATAAAACAACAAAAGTAATAAAAACAACCTCTATATTGATAGAGAACGTTGCAAATAATTTTTAATTGAAATTCTGTTCAAAGCTAAATAAAACTTTTACAGCTCCTTCAAACTATTACTACTAATTAAAATACCTAGAAATGTTTAACTAAACTTACAAACGAACACGAGCATCGCTGTGGAGCAAGTTAAATAAGACTACAGAGTGAAATAAAAATTATTTACTAAAACCCGTAAACGGTTCGTAAAGGGAAAGTTTTAGACATAAAAAAAAAGTTAAAAATAAGTACTACGTTTTAATTAAGTGTCTCTTAGTAAGATTTTTAGTTCCATTCTCTGAGATTTAAGCAATTCAATGTTTTTTTTTCTCATACAGGATAGCACCGTGACCTTATCGATCTAAATAAAAAAAGCATTTTGTATATTCATGTAGTTTATTTTTAAATTTAACTAGTGCTGTTCAAAAGGTACTTTAGAAATAAAGATTCATAGCTCTCCTTTAAAAATTGCAATATTAACCTACATTACACTTCGGTACTCGACAAAAACCTGTGTTAAATGCCGCTAGCTAGAAAATACAATGTTGTCAGTGCCCTTGGGGAATCACCGTCATCATCCTGTCCAATAATTGTAATGCAAGCGCTAATGAATGAACGTCAAACGAGTGGTTAGATTAGTTTCATTAGATAATGCACACATCCGTCAATCAGCCTACATGTGTAGCGACGGGTAGATCGAGCCCTCACACAATAAAAAAATGTTAGGAAATAATAGAGTGTTCGATTTGTACAAATATACCTTAAGCGGTTTTTAATTATTTTATTATTCACTTATTGAATTTGTATGTAAGATCTCATGATGCACGAAATTCATAAATATTTTTTTTTACTTTTTTCTGTTTAAAACCTATCATATTTCTGTCTTTAATATCTGAATAATTTCTCTCCGACCAATCTATATAAAAAAAAAAATATGTTCGCTTACATTGTTCATGGAGTAACTTTTAAATTTGAAATTATTTAATAACTAACTTGAATGCCCAGATCTATTACAATAAAAGCATAGTTCTTAACTTTTATTTAGTTTCGAATGTGGTGTACCGTAACTATGATTTTATCTCTAAAAATATTTTAAAAATGGTGTGCAGACCATAAAAATACTTCACCGCATAATTTTAAAACAAAAGACAGTTAGCACAGAATCTCCTGGAAAGCCGCGTAAGAAACTTAATTACAGTTCAATACGAAGTCAATTGCATTCCGAGCAGATAGCAGGAAATGAATAGCGGCTTTTAAAAGTCAAAGGAATTCTTTATTGCTCATCCGATAACAGAAAGGTGAAAATAATTTCACTTTTTATCAAATGGGCAGAATGTATATAAACGTGACATTTTATTTATTTATTCTTTTTGCACAATTAAAAATAAGACAAGCAGATGAACTACACGTGAAGTAGAACAAGAATTAATAAAGAAAATATATAACCTAACCTATATATATATATATATATATATATATATATATATATATAAACATACATTTTTTATATCATATAATAAACATGAAATTTTCTGATCTTTCATCATATAGCCACTGTATAAGAATATAAACATTTAATAAAAACATATATGCTTTAAGTATGAATATAAATATTGTATTAGTAGTGTACTATAGCATTGCGCTTATTATGATTTTGTTTTTAATATATAGAACGTTGTTATTGTAGTCATTATTAAAGTAATAAAAATACATGATGCAACATTCATCACAAAACTGATAAATAGAGACAAAAATCAGCTCATAAATTGATATTTGTATGGTTTATTATATTGTAGTATGTGGCGACTAGAAAAGAACGAGGTTAACTTTCTAGTACGGCGCTTTGAACTTAATCAAAATAATGGAGGATTGTTAAAACAATCTACAGAATATATTAAAAATTCTTTGAAGCACACATAATCTCGAATTGAACTAAAATATAGTCGGTATTCATTACAAACGGCACTAATTTTAATAAATTATTTAAGTAAGATAGAAAATTCACTACTTCAGGATGATTTCATTATAAATTTAATCGTCCGCCTATGATCAGAACAAGTGAGGTCTAAAGCCTAGAAACGTATTAATTATCAACCTCCCATTGTTTGTTATTATCAATAGAGTAAAACAATATTATGTTTTTTAAATTTATTTTAGCTTTTATAGTTTAGCCAACTTAAATCGGGAATAAAAACATAAACGAGCTGATCCATAGCAAAGAAGCGGAACATGGTGTTATCATTAATCGAGTACCACTGTATGATTGACATCTCATAGACGCTTTAAGAATAAGAACTAAAAAATAATAGTCCTAGTCATTGCTATGACTTTGTTTAAATTAATTTCGACTATAAACTGGCTAAACCAAATTACAATTGTAAGAAGTCACTTCAATTCTAGTAACTCTATTTGCTTATCCGAGTTCCGATCATTAGAATCAAATAGTAACAAGTGTACGTACCGAATTGCAGGTATTGATGTCCTTGACCGCGCCGGAGTCCAATAAATCGACCACTGTATCGAGCTGTCCGGCGCGAGCGGCGCGGAGGAACGCTGTGTTCGGGTCGATCTGCAAGTCGAAAAAAGGAATATTTTAACGTAAACGTAAAGGGGATTAAATAAATTTAATATTATTCAATAAAGAAAACTTAATCATACATTTTTGAATTAAAAGGCTTAGTAATACATTATTGAATAAAAAGACTCCACGGATTTATTCTTATTAATGTGTTAAAAGTCGTTTTATTCATCAATGTGTTGTATCCGCGTAGATAAAATAATTAATTATAAATAGATATATTATTAAGTTTTATTAAAAAAATATATTAAGAAACATGACGAACATCATTTATCTGATGATAAGCGTATGCCTGAAAATATCACACGCTTATCTATTGTAAACTAATCTCAATCATAAAATGTTAGATATCGTACAATAACGTAATTATTTTAAATTTGGTCCATAAAGGAAACACATTGGTTTTCGCAAAACACTGATTTGCGTACGAATTTCTATAAAGTGCATATTAGGATCCTGTTTATCATCTAAAACCGGTCAATTATATACGAACGTTTTAAAAAATATATAGGCGGCCGAGAGGCGAAGTCATTTTACTTTAAACCACTAAAACAAGGAGTTTACTAGTAATAAACAATAAGGCTTAATATATAGAGAGCTTATAATTTAATTTTGCCTTCTTAATTATCTTAAAATTAAGAAAATAACGATTACACAAAATTTATTACTTTTTTCTTACTCCAGCAATAAGATTAAGCCCCATGATGACGACAACACATTTTATTTGTTACAGATATTTTGTTTTAAATAATATAAATAACAGTGTCATTAAAATATCTACATATCATTTCTCGTCTCTTCATATGTTTACTTTAATAAAATTCAATATAAGCGGCAGATTTTAGAACGATAAAATCCGTACAACGTGTTGTTTTAACAGTATAGCGGCAACGAATCTAGGCTGCCGCAGTATTAAATACGAACCTCGTTAGATGCAATCGGATGTTTCATGTAATTGATTACTTGCGACTTTACCGAAACTGTCTTCAACTAATAGTATTAAAAGATTTATTGGATACCTATACACTTAATAGCGTATCAAATTAAACAAACTGTAAAACGTACGATACTTTTTTAATATGCAGTCAAAATTAAAAAGTTCTTCACTTGCATTTAAACGTAATGGCATATGTATAAAACATTACTGTTTCAGAATGGTCGAAACTAACAGTCGAATCTACAACCTTGTTCTCCTGAGTAATGGTGACGATATTGTTTTTTAGGGAGTTAACCATGGCTGTTTCAACACTTAAAAAAAACAGGAGAAATTATATTTTACAAATGTATTTATCAACTTCTATTCAACAACTAAAAACGATTCCACATGTCCATTCATTACGTGGACCATTTTACTTAGTAGTCAATAAGTACGTTATCTAATTACTCAACGTGTCATCAACGACGTGTCTACCACATCTCCTAACCATTAAGGGTCTTGGACCGTACCCACCACGCTGGTCCAATGCGGATTGGTGGTGACCGACTTTTACATGCCCCGTTAATGGTGACATCCGACGATGGATCATCTTATTTTCAGAAAATTGGGTGATCGTTGAAAATTGTCCTAGCCAACTAGGAAACAACAATGAAAATTTGTTGAGTCCCCGCAGAATTCGAACCCACAACCTCCGGTTTCTAAAGCACACGCCTATACCACTAGGCTACGGAGGCAGTTGCTTTTTATAGTCACATTAAATGGTTATCAGTGTACCGCGTGTCTACGGCGGAACTTATTCAACGGGCAGGACGTACACCTGTGTTGCACCGATCTAATGGGGCGGACGTCCCCTGGTTCATTGTTTAACTACGTGCAAGGTCAAGGCTAGAGCACAAAAGAGTCTCGCTACAAATCATAACTGAGCGAAGAAAGCGTTACTCAAGAAATATTTTAAAAAGTTAATTAAAAAATAGAATGAGATAAATTTTATGCATGTAGAACCTAGTTCTAAAATATCATAAGAGGATACAGTTTTTTAATAAACAAATTCATTGGGATTTTACAATCGAATGATTGTAAGCAACATAAAAAAATTAAGATATAGAATAGAAGCCCTTTGTGCTTACTAAATAAAATATTACGATATTAACTAATATATTAATTTTCTTCTTATTCTGCGACTGTGGACGTTGGACAGACTTCATGTCAAAAAAGCAACTATTATAAGAAAGAAAAACTGTTACAATGAAACAATAATTAGTGAACATTGTACAGCACCTTAATTTAGTTTCTCTTTGACTGATTTATTAAAAAACGCTTATACCGGTTTTTAAAAGATGTAGAGGTAGAGGTAGGAGTGGAAGGTATCGTAATTTTTGATGCAATATTACAATAAGAGCCTATATACCTTTAAAATGTCATCAAAGAAATTAAAAAACAAATATCGATACAAAAAAAAGCCAACACTGGAATCGAATCGCAGTCTTCCGATAAACATTCGAGATTCAAGATTAACAGTTAGACAGTGTGCGGCCGGACTAATCGATTGGACATCGATAAGCCAGTCAATATCGGAATAGAATTTGTCGGGCAATACACTATTGAGAACAGTAAGGTGAAACAGTTTGAAATTTGATCTTGAATCATCCATTTCTAGTTTTCAAAGATGTTAAGCCATTACTATTGCTCGATCTAATAGATAACTTAACTTTGGCCGGGAGATAATTGGTTTTGATTAACTGTTTCTACTGTAATAAAATATTACACGATGATAACAATACGCACAATTTTTTCTATAAACTGATCATACAACATACGCAATTACCATAAACATATAACAACAACCTTATTGCGTTATACGTCTAGAATGGATGAGTGTGGATTATAAACGTAATGGTAATCTATACATATAAATAAAGTTGATGTGTCTGTTTGTACAATTAAAATAACCGTTTTTGAATAATTACGTTGTTATAGAGCTATAATCGGTACATACAAGATAACATTAATTTTTGTCTGTTCGTCAGGTTGTTCTCGCTAATCTCTGTATTGGTTGGTCCGATTTTGGCGGGACTTTCACTAAAAGATAGCTGATTTAACTGGTAGTAACTTAAGCTACTTTTTCTATAAAAAATCTAACAGATTTTTTTATATATTACCACACGAACGAAGTGGCAAGCAACAGCTAGTCCGCTATAATAACGTTGAACGAAGCCAGTATCTACACTATTGTGGACTCAAGTTTAGTTATACTGTAGAAAAAGCTATAAGTTTTCTATAACTAGATTAATGTTTTCGTGTACTTAGTGAATTTAAGTTTGAGAAAGTCGGGCTATGAAGCCTTTACGTAAAGTTTGAAACTAAAAAATAATGATCGATCGCAGGCAGTTTTGGCTCAGAGCCAACAAATACGTTTTTCAAGTCAATACTTTAAGTTTGATTGAAATTGATTAGAAGCACTTAATCAAATTGTACATGTTTGTCGTAAAATAATTACATAAGGTAAAGCAACACAAAACAAAAATTGCTTCCAGATTTATCATGTTTTAAAGAACACATAAAACGAGTGGCTTAACGAATTTTTATATCACATTAACTTATTTAAGTAAGACGTACCCATAAATGGCGACAACATGAATAACCAAAACCGCGAGCAATAATAATTTAGTTTCAGTTTCATTTTGATTTTATGATAAACAGTTTTAATTTAGATTTCAGTACTTTCAAAAATTCTTTTGAACATTTATCGCATCCGAAAAAGAACTCAAAATGAACTCAATAATCTAATAATACTGACTTACTCTGAACTAAAATTACCCGTACACATAGTTTTTACCGAAGTAGAACTTACGCCTGAACAAATTGAGCTTTAGCAAGGATAAAAAATAGACAGCTATAAAAAGAGTCCGTATCGGCGTTTCGTAATTCGCGAATTTAATGAAGCACGTATCGCGTTACGTTTCTGATTAAGTTACAAGTTGATAATTAATTTGTTATATCCTTATAGTAAATTGGTTGGAATTTTTATAAGCCTAGTCTATGCTGTCTTTCGTTTGTTACCGACATCAGAAATAATTCTTATTATTTTCAACTTCTTTTATTTAATTTACAGATTTTTCGCGTTAGGTAATTATACATTTACTCCCTACGTTTCGGATCCTTTCCAGTATCAAGGATCTGAAACGTCGGGAATAAATTCCTCGACTATCTCAAATACATTGTAAAGATTTAGTCGTATTTAATTTAAACTCTAAAGCTGAACTAAACAAAGCTCAGATTAACTTCAGCAGTGGTTAAATTATATCTATATAAAATAAAAATATGTGTGAGAAAGCGTATATTGATAATTCCAAAACACACAAGGTCTATTTTAATAAACAGATGCGTTTGTTTGCTTAAATAAAGTCAGCACGAAGAAAATAGCAAATCATGTCGAACCGTTCCAAATCAATTATATCGTACTACGCATTTTTAAAGTTACAACCGAACACAGTAGCGTAAACAAAAAACAATTCACCAATAATAAATAATAAAAAACGAAACAAAACTCAAACGATCGAAATACTTGACGACCAATCAGTGATTCACAACAAAACCTAAGCACATGAACCTGACACCCAAAACATCATCCGAAAGAATCCATATACACTAATAATCGACACTGAACACACTGCACTTTTCCATTCGCATACAGCGATGCCATTTATAATTCACAATGAACACGTATTACCACAAGTGTTATGGAGTAGACACGTCTCTCCAGCGGCAGTATGCGAGCGCCGCACCAGACCGCCATTGCAGTACTGGCCGCGAGCAATGTTATGCTCTAGCGACGATGGTCAGCCATGGTGACAGGCACGACTTGGTTAAGATACAAGTGTGCATAGTTAGAATTGAGCAACAAGTCGCTTTTGAGCACTTTAACATATACTTAAGGTTAGATACATATACTAAACTTTGTTAGGATATATTCATCGCTAAGGGTGCTTAAAGTCTAGGATTGGTTTAAGGCCCTTGTATTAATCCTAACGAAGGGAAAGCTATGATTTTTGTCATAATCTACTACATCAAAGAAACTGTAGCAAGACGAACCAGAATAATTAATTGCCTATGGTGTTAGTCCGCGGTTAAGCAGAGTACGAATTGGTTGAAACATTAAATTAATTAAGAAGAGGAATTTAACTAATTCCCGATACTTATTCACGGCGGTTTAGACGACGAAAGAACTTGTGCTGAAAACGTTATTACTCTATTGCCTAAAAGCTATGATAAAAAACTACGGATATTTGTTGGGATCTGGTTTTAAGTTGTGATTGAATGTTACAAAAATAACTTAATTGTGTTTATTTAACTAGTTAACTATAAAATACTTACAGCTTACTTAGTTTACTTTCTCCACTCTTAGAGGCTTATTACGACAAACGCCATCTTAATACAGTTACAAAATTTACTTAAAATAAAGACAAGAAAACAATAATAAATTACATTTTCCATTCAACAACAACACAACTGAAACCCTTTGCAGCTTTTATAAAAAAACGTAATAAATCCGTAAAAGCAGTTATTAATGAGATGAATAGTATAATAAGACAATTAAGTTGAAATTATAAATTTTAATTACCTTGTCACTGCTTTGCTCAAAAGTGCAACGACAAAAGATCTACTTCTCTTTTTGTTAATAACTGTAAGCAACCCAGAAACTATACAGGAGAAATGTTATGCAGCACAGGTATCTACTCCAGATGACCTAGTCCATCAGTCGCTTTTGACTTGAAAGACCTGAATCCATAAGTACCGCCCCTAATCTGTCAAACGACCCGTTCTCTTTACGGGCTAACGTTGTTTCTTTTTCGTCTGTAACAATTAGCACATTCATCTAGGCTCACAGGTCATAGAGTTTACGAGAAAGCTAAAGTTTATGCGCATGCTAAAAACTGGAAATTTAATAAACCCACGTTAACATACACGTTTTAAGTGTCATTTTAAATATGGAGAAAGTGAGTGTATTTAATGAAAGGGTTGTGACTGTTAAAATATAAACATTTAATTTGTTTCAGATTGATAGGTTTATGACTATCGATATTTATACTTATTGTATCACTTAATACAAATTTAAGCACGATTTTTTTATGCATAAAACATTAAATTGATCACACGTTACTTTGAAAATTCATTATTTGAGCAAAATATACGAACGGAACGAATAAACTAGGTAATTTTATAAATTTATGAAATGCAATTACTATTGCACAGATATTTTGCGCTAATACGTACAGTATATTAGTGCAAGCGCACACATATTATACACTAAGTAATAAAATATAACGCCACAGGTCCGACAAAAATCAGATCAACGGAAAGGCAGTACGCCCACTTCATTTCGAAATAGTTAGTATTTAGAAAGGGTATCCTAGCTAGACTCTCTTTAGGTTTCACTGCAAATGTATATAACGTTTCACGCAGATAACGAGATGGTTAATCGTTTCGTTAGGATCATAAGTTATGGCGCAATTATTGTTGGTTGCTTTCATTATGTGCGATACAAAATTTTAATGACAAATTTAAATTGCACACACCCTAGTTAATATTTTGTCAAATTTTAAGATATGTAGTCGAGTTTATCTATATATGTTAGCTGTTTACGCAATTGATTATTATTGAATAAAAATAATTACCATTTATTTATAAGAGATGATTGTTTAGCATTTTAATATGTTTTATGTTTTATATCACATAAATATTAATGAAATGATTTAAGCTAACTTTTAGTGGATTAAAAGACGCCTGTTTTTCATACGATGCAATAGGAATGGCGAAATCTTTTACTTCCGGCATCTTACAAGGTCCCTTGTCATAAGAAAAGTAACTAAAGTAATTACATATCCAGTAAACATATTTTATTTGTTAAAACTTATAGTAGAAAACGTGTCATCTCTGGTTGAATTATTTTCTTTTCTTACTATTATTTTGTATTACAAAAATAGAAAAAAAGAAGGAGAAACAGTGATATAATTTATATTAATTAATATACCTTTTACAGACACCTATAATTTGCGTCTGAAACGTATAATAATGTGATTAAAATAAAGAGAGTAATCGAGTTTTTGCGGTAATCTTCTACGATCGGAAGAATTAACCGTACAGAAATGAGACGTACACCATGCAAAAAGCAATAGGCCAATCTATCACGATAACGAAACATAACTCTCCCATAGAAAGTGCAGTCGCCACGTAATTAACGGTTCGTACAGAGAGAATAAATCGTTGATCGCTAGTGATGTACTATATCATTAATTGAACGATAATCTATCGACAAATGTGACTAGTTGCGGACCGTATAGATAATTGATCGACCGGAACGTCCACTTTTATCGAGATTGAATCGGTGAAAAATAAAATTAGATATAATCCGTTATTCATTTTACTGACGCATAAAAATGGAGTAACGTAACTAAATTACGTTACTCCATTTTTTATAAGTTCATAATTGAATGTCACGATTTCCCCACAACTTTTAATTTTCCTGATTACATTGCCTTATAATGAAATCGCTCCAAATGCGAACGAAAGTTAATATAGACCGAATTATACAAATTGAAACCATTAACGTAACCAAAGTTACGCGTTCCTTAACAACATAAATATTCCACGTGATGACAATTAAAAAATAATTAAATATTTTTAGAGCTGCAAAATATTATGATATGATACAGAAATAAATTTAAAATAAAAATTCTCTGCTAGAGCTCTAAAACTACTTATCAGCACCATAAAATACAGTTTTATAACATAATTATCTCTGTAATCAGATGACGAGTGGTATCATTGAATTAAAGCACAGTCAGACAACTCCACGTAAGATTCCTAGTATCAAAATCGACGCAGCATGTATTCATCGATGTATCCACCTATTAATACCACCGGCGAAATGAAAACTAATAAGTATCATCATCGTTCGGGATATTCGCCATTAGAAAGTGGCGACTGCATCGTGAGCGAGACGCGACCAGACCGACAGCCAAGACAAATCTCTTATTAAGGCCCTTTAAACATTGCAATCTAATGTACCGTTAGTTGCCATGGCAACAAAAAAAAAGGTGTAAAATCAATTCCGTACCGTCTGAAACGAGATCGGGCCCTTAGATGTGGGACGCATTGATTCGATCGACCGCTGCAACTGTTAAGAATTTATATGGAACTACAATCGAGTACTAGCAATTCTTCACTACATAGTATAAGACAAAGTCGCTTTCTCTGTCCCTATATCCATATATATGCTCAAATCTTTAAAACTACGCAACGGACTTTGGTGCGGTTTTTAAATAGATAATATGATTGAAAATGAAGAGTTATAAGCTTAACTCATGCATAATATTGTAGAGAAACGCTGTTAAATTTATATATTTTCTCTAGATTTTACAACGGGGCGAGTCGCTAGTAAACAATAAAGTGTGACACACAGAGCGGGATGCACAATGTTTTAAGCTGCAAAATCTTACGAGACAGCACGCCTAGCAGGCCTTTAATTAACAAGTAAAATTTTAACCAAAAAATATGACCGACATCAAACTGTACATAACCATTTTGCGCATTATAAGCGGGTAACAACGTGCTCTCTGTACGAAATTACGTCGCGGTTTCTGCCCCCGCATTTTAAATGTCTGATATCTTTTATGCCTATGACACGTATTTTGTACTTTCATGTAAACTTAAATAAGCTTTGAGTGTGTCTGATTGCGTTTTTTAACACGTTTACATTATCTTGCTTTTTGTGCGTTATTTTAGTAGACCAATTCCGATTTCTACTTTAGTAGCCAATCCAAATAGTACAATTATTTAAAACATATTTTATTTTAAACATACTTTTACCGTTTTGGTATCGTTTGTAATTTAATCGCAAATGATTTTTGGTGCCGTATTTTTTATTTTTTAAATGAAAGAAAATATGATAATAAAAGGAAAAATAAAAAAGACAGATTTAATAAAAATGCACAACACAAACAAATTCCCCGTCAAGATTTAGCCTTGAAGTGACGAACATACGCTTCAACTTTACTGTTCAAATGCTCCAATAATTAAATATTAACTCTTTACGAATAGTACCAGAGCTGTATAACAAATTGTGAAAAAAATTGCAATTATTACCAAAGCTCCTCCGCACTCTAAAAACTCCTGATTACAAGCTTAGCCTTGAACAAGGTAATATAATAACAAAATTGCTTTTTTTCTACCTTTTCCACAACCGCACTGTTTTATACTATTGTTCGTATTCGGAACAAAACTTAAGTGGTGTTCTAACGCTACAAAAAACGTGGATAAGTCCATTGTGTATATTGGCAGCTATTGCTATTGATTTTACGGGCGAGATAACTCTACTGATTTAAGACGAGAATTCGAAATCGCATCGTCATTTCGTGCCCAGTTTTTTTATGATAGAGAAACTATTGGTGGTTTTAGGTGCTATATTTGAATATATAAAATCCACTGAATTAATAGTATCTATGTTTAGATCGCCTCCGTGGCCTAGTAGTATTGGCCCTTGCTTTAAAAACCACGGGTAGTGGGTTCGTACTTTGCGGGGAAACATCTTTGTGTTATATTTGTTGTCTAGTTGGTTACGACAATTAGGGCCGATCACCCAATTGTCTAAAAACTAGGACGATCCATGCGTCGGGTAGGCATGTAAAAAGTAGGTCCACCCACCAACCCGCACTGCACCGCGGCATGGTGGGATACGGTTCAAAAACTCGTGCATTAGAAGAGGCCTATGTCCAGCAGTGTACTAGCACAGGCTGATAAAAATATTTTTGTACCGCCTCTGTAGCTTACTGATGGTGGTATAGTAACTCTTAAACCCTAAGGGTTTGTTAAATGCATAGTTAATCGATAAAAAAACAACTATTATAGTACCTTTATAGTCAAAGGCGACAACTGTAATTTGGTAACTGGATCAAACAGATACGACCTAATGATCGTCATCTGCATTACCTTGAAATTCTACGCGATCTCGCAGCGATTTATGTCTATATAAACCGATAATGTGTCGTCAACGTTATGGTATTCACATTTAGAAGACGTTATTTCTTTACCTGAGCTACTTAGCGTAGAACAGCTGCATCGCCTAAATGTCTCTGCGCAATTTTTTAAACTCAAAAATCTTCAATTAATTAGAGTATTCAACACTTTTATATAGATTATTTCTATTGCTTGCGCGATATTATACATATAGTTAAATAAAATGACTTTCAGATTTTATCCGTTTATTACATTTAAATTCGACGTTTCAACATTTTAACTGGCAAGGTAGTCTTCAATTAATTGAATATTAACTTGCTTTTATATTGTCAAAATCGTTATCTTACTCTTTTTCCTATATGACAATTTTCATTATTAGATTGCTAATGAAACCAATGTTAATAATAAACTAATAGCTTATTATTAACATTGAGTTTCCATAGCAACCATAGCAATGATAAGTTCTTCTTTCTGCCATTGTTTCCTTATATCGTAAGGCTTTAAATCCACCATTTATCACTTGAATAACGGTTCTGGTAATTAGATCCTGTATATTGCTGGGGCTTTTCTAGCTGCTGTGTTATTCATTTCCTAAAAGCTTACCTCCTAGCTTATAACGATAAGACCTTAGTTCATATTTTGGTAAGTTTTACTTAATTTATAGCAACTTTATAAATGTGGCGAGTTTAAAAGCTAGAAGAGAGAAAGAATTATGTTTAGTGACATAGACCTTGTAGATAATTTCCACGAATAATGCAAATCGGGTCAAATGGCCATAAATCAATCACATGAAATAGCTCTATTATAAGACCCTTTATATCAATTAGTAGCAATGATAGCCTATTATGAACCGTTTGCTAATTTACAATACCATCTTCTATGGATAGGGTTGAACAAATCACAAGGTGTGTTAAACATTTAAATGATTTAACATTACATGGAGTTATTTCTATGATTGTAAATGCTTCTAATCTTATTATTTAATTTAAACACAGGTATCACTATTTCTTTTATTTCGGGTCGGAGGTTTTGTTCATGTAATAACAATTTCAGATGGAGAAAAGTGCATTAGCTAGGGCGCTCTTTATATCAGTTTTATTATTCGGAATATTTGGGTCCGTATTCATAATGTTTTTGGATAACGATATATAAAAAAATATAGTAACGAGATATCATTAGTTTATACTTATTAATAAATTATAAACAGACAAACAATTCGATTATTTGTTTCAACGAGCACCAATTAACGAATATTAACAGCAACATCGGATAGATTTATTAACGTTTAAAGTTACTCAGTAAATACAGTTTGGAGAGCACGATCTCTTTGTCCGTTCGCTTAAGGAAACGACAACTCATTTCCTGTCACAGAGTCGTGACTGAAAGTGATCCGGTTAACTCGATTAGATTTATCGCGCCATCGATCGAGTGTCCCGTAAAGACGACCGAATAGTGTCAAAGCAAGTTTTTCATGGTTAAATAGGCTATTTTTCGTAAATGTCATAGTTAAAGAGATCATCATCATCATCAGCATATCAGCCTAACAATGTCCACGTCTGGACATAGGCCTCCCTTCATGAACCGCCAAGAGGTATCATCCTGCGTCACCTGCATCCACCGACTACCTGCACATTTGACGATTTGCAACTATCTACAAAGGCCGTCACTCCATCTCGTGGTGGGGTACATGAGATACGACTTTACGAAATAATGATTAATAATTTAGATAAACCGTACACATTTTCATCAATGTTCCACTCGTATCGGCTAAAGGGTCACTCACAAACCAATCTATCATAAAATGGATTTAAATCGGATTTATTGAAAAAAAAAAACAAAAATGCCTTTTGTGAGATTACAGCTTTTAGTAGAATTACAAAATAACTCTTACTCTTAAGTTAATTATGAAAGAACATGATTAAACAAAAAAAAAGGATGGAAATCACAAATGTAGAATTATGGCTTAATTATTTTAAAAAGACAAAATTGAAAAAGAACTTAAATCCTGATAAAATTACCGCAATTCATTTCAGGATTTAAGGCACATAAACAGGTCTTAAGATTTTAGAGAAAGTTGGCCTATTTCCAACAATGGAGGCTTCTAGAATAATAGCTTTTTGAAAAAGATGCTATAATAAGCTCACTGCAGTGCAGATAACGAGGATTTACAAGATTTCATTTGTAATTAGATTTTGGTAATGCGAATTACAAAGCCTCAATATAGCCTGAAAGTAATAAAGGTTGTACTGAAACAACATAACTATAAAAAATCAACAATTAATAAAAATAAAAGAATTTTAAATCAAAAAAGAATAGTATAGAATTTGGTGAAATTAAGTCTTTTTTTTTGTATGTATATATGTGAGCTACAAGTGTAAATACTAGTTACATAATGAAATATAAAACTATATTAATGCTATTAGCTATACTCTAAAGTGAATTACTCTAGAATAACTTAAACCTTATTTTAAATGCTTCAGCGTTTACCTATTTGATCGATGGTCATTACTGATAATAATAGTTAATCAATACATCATCATTGTGGCAATTGTTAGCGATGTATTATTCATACAACCAGGACTACTGCAAAACAAAAAAACGCAACTGGGTCGTCATGATTACCGCACTGGTAACAGCCTAGTAGTGGAACGAAAAACTTTCAGTATTTTCCTGTTGCAATTGCTCCATTTAATCTGAATCTTTCCATAGACCATTTTATTCTTAATATAAGAAATAAATTATACATGTATCGATAGTTTACAAACAAAATACGTTTTATGTATTTAATAAATTAAAATAATTACATTTGTAGACAATTACAAATCTTTTATTTATTTTATATAACGTATTCGGCGTATGTACAAAAATTTATTGTTTAAAACATTTTAAAAGATGAGCCTATAAAATGAACACTGGACATAAAAATGTTATAGTACTCTTCTCATTTTCTTATTTTTATTCTCTTATTTTGTTTTTAATAAAAATAAAGAATCGATAAGAAGTTGAATAACAAGTACTCTTGAAACATATTTATTTAGTACCTCGTTAATTCCAAACCAAAAAATTGCATTAAAACCATAAATAATTTTTAAAGTAATAATTCAATAAATTCAAACTATAATGGAAAATGTATCATTTCTTAGCCAACTATTTAACTACACGATATTACGATTATTAAATTAACTAGAAAGTCCCATCAAATGATTTTTTTTAATGAATGATTGAATACAGTTTAATCATTTGGCAGCCCTAGCCGTGACAAAGGCATAGAGTCAACTGAGTTCAAGGCGAAAAATCCTACAATTAGATAAATACCTCAAGAGCGTCAATTGGGCGTTTGCTTTGGTGTTGTCTTCAAATCTGTTCTTAATAGCAGTTGCAAGTTTATTTGGGACTCTAATTCCTCTGTCTTAATGTTAATTACATACTTGTGTATATATTTAGCACAGTTAAGTCACAATAAACGCATGATTAAGCAAATAAGTATATGTTAAGTAAGTTCATTAGAACAGTACGCACCACAAAATACATTAATTTATTGGATAATGCATAAATTAAAGACAATACATATATTCGCACCTTTAGGTTAAAAATTAATCACGCACCATTTTTTTTATTTAAAAAAATTAATTTCAAATGTCAACTCAGAATTCACTCTTTTATTTGGTAACTTCGAATAAATATGTGGCATATTCTAAACAGTCTATATTCATTATATAAAAAATACTTGTAATAAAATTTAAGTAAAGATTACATTTGTTCCTTAGTCCAGACATATCTTGTCGCAACAAAGCTGTTGATTTAATATTAATCTTACGCTTATATCTGCTCATAGGTATTCTAAGGGTTCTGCCACAACAAATACATGATAACATAAAATCTAGTTATTTTATGTTATCCATCATCATCATCATCATCATCAGCCTGTGATAGTCCACTGCTGGACATAGGCCTCCCTAATACACCTATCCATTAGAGGTTTTGGACCGTATCCCACCACGCTGGTCCATTGCGGGTTGGTGGGTGGACCGACTTTTTACATGCCCATCCGACGCATGGATCATCTTACTTTTCAGACAATTGGGTGATCGGCCCAAATTGCCCTAACCAACTAGGAAACAACAATGAAAATTTGTTGAGTCCCCGCAGGATTCGAACCCACGACCTCCAATTTCTAAGCCACACGCCTATACCACTAGGCTACGGAGGCAGTTATGTTATCATGTATTTGTTTAAACGATACATTGAGTGAGTTCGTTATTGCACGAGCGGTACGCACTGCAAAATTTATTGTACGTAATAATACGTTGAAATGTCTAAACAGGATATGTCAAAATATTTTTTGGTGGTAGGTCCCCTTTTTACAGGAGACCGTCTGGATACGTAACACCGCGGTGCCAATTACTGCCGCAAAACAGAAGTGTGAAAACACTGCTATGTTCTGGTTTGAAGGGCACCGTAGCGTATTTACTGGGTAAACGAGACTTAACATGTCTCACGCAGGCAGCGCGTTGGTAATACCACTAGTATTGCCGATGTCTATGGGCGTCGGTGACCACTTTTCATCAGGTGGCCCGACTGCTCGTCTGCCTGCGTAGGCAATAATAAAAAAAATATATTGGTCATATAACTTTGCGTCCAGATATCTTGCGCTAATGGTATGTTCTGTCCCAAGAAATAAACGATTACATAAAACTGTATATATTAAGTTTGTCATCGTTCGAACGATACGCACCGCTGCTCTTTGTCACGTTCGCCGAGCAGCTTTGCATTACGTCCCATGGGGATAGATTGACCGCGGGTATCCGGTGGCGCGGCTGAATTGAGATTACGCATGCCGGCATCCGATGACCGAACGGAAACAAGCGCGTGGAAGACAATCGAAACAATAATGTATGTAAAAGTATAAGAAATAACAGACCTGTTATTAAACAAATTAGAGAAAAATCCTTTTATAACTAATTGTTAAAAAGATCCAGATTCTAATCCAACTGGTATTACCTAAATGCATGAGCCAGATTATTTAGATATGTTTTTTAAAATCGAAAAATACGTCATTTATTTATCTTTTGAAATCAAATCCTTTTGCGCGTAAATTACGATCGAAAATTTTTCAGATGCGGTAAAACGAAACAATGATACTATTAACTAGTATACAATCAGGCCATATAAATGAGTATGTATTCTGTGCTATAAGAGCAACGTATCGTATCTAACTGCCGCCTGTAGCGTTGAACAATTTCTACTCGAGCGTACAATTGCTTGTTAAATATCTGCAGGCGTTTAGAAATGACATTCAGAAGCTTTTAATAATCAAGATAAAATGTAGTTAAGCAAATTGTGATTGAATCAAAGCTTTTTCGTCCCTATTTCATTTATTTTATAGTAAAATAGTCTAGTTTTTTAAATGTGTCTAGAATATGTTTATATTGGTGGTAATTCAATTGCCGTTACAGCATTAGTGTGAAATCTTTGATGCTGTTTAGTGTTGATTTAATTTTATATCGTACAGAAGTATATAAACTTCGCAAGGCCACATATTGTTTATGCAAAAATTTTGCAGCACCGAATTTGTAAAGTTAATAACGGTCATAGATACTAAATTGACGCAAAAATTTGAAATAGTAGTAAAGTAACCATTATTTCTAATTTTTTCATAAAGAAGTAATACAGTTCTTTCTACAGTGTATGTAGTTTCGAAGAACATGCTATTTTAATTCAGTGATGTTACCGTAACACGAAGCATTGTAAATAATGGTAGAAAATCTTCAAAGAATTTTATAGCCCAGATAAACACAGGAACATGGTAATTATATAAACACGGAGGTATAATATGATTACAAATATACTAGCATAGCTCTTAACCTATTTGGCTGAAAGCCAACGCGGCTACGTGTCTTAAAATTTCATCATCGTATTAAAATTCAGAAAGTAATGATTTAATTTTGCAAAAATACAAAAATTCTTTTTTATCTATGTCAAAACAAAAAAAATTACAGCCTCCGTAGCCTAAAGGTATGGACTAGTGGTTAAGAAACCGAAGGTCGTGGACACAACTACTTTTTTAAATTGTTTCCTAGTTGGTTAGGAACTACTAAAGCAATTTAAAAAATCTTCCAGTGTGACTTATGCATTTTTGCGGATAAATAATGATAAATGCTTTATCAATTTTTCAGTTAACGTTGTTCTTAATTAACTATTACACGTGAGCAGATGAAAGAGACAATATGAAAATCGAGGATATTTTTAACGGCCTTTCGCTTTATTTTTACCACTTTTAATTTTTTATTCCTTATAAATAGGAAAATTTTTAGGTTTAGTTTAGTAAAATATTATAATTTTAATTAAAGCTAAAAAGTAAATTAATTGATTCACGTTAACTTTCAACGCTAGGGTTTTTTTTTTTTTTATCTCGAGATCGCAAAGATATCGTCGATGAACACTACAATGACTAAAATCTCTTGCTTGCGTCACAAATGATTTTTTCATCTTTTTGCAAAAATAGCTTTTTTGGTCTGAATTTCCCTATCTATAATATAAAAATGTATCACTAAATGTTTGCTATGCTCAAATGTGGAACCGAAATCGCTAATTTTTTTTTTGTGTTTTTTACTATTACGAGTTAGGTCTCGTGTATGAAAAAATCAAAAAAGTTGAGTATAAATTTAGCCAATGTGAAATTAACGGGAAGGAATATGTTTACTTGGTAGTGATTAAGGTACTCAAAGCAGCAGTAAGCAAGCTGTACTGTTCTACCGAACGTTCGTACCTAGCGAACTCGTGAGTTATCTAGACATAACGTCTTCCGTGTCTAGCGGATTTGTGGCAACTAAGGTTATATTTCTCCAACGTAGGGCGCATAGCATTCCAATAGAGCATATTTTTAATTTCGTCTCTTCATGCTACACAAGTAATTTTAAGTCAATTTTATCCTTGTCACACTCGGTACTACAATACAACATTCTTGCCAACATGAATATAGTCTCTTATTGTGTCCATCGAATTCGTAAACGTCGTAAAAATGTAATTTCTAGCGAAACGTTAAATAGGCAAACAATTTTATCAGTACCATTTGAGAACACTGTGTACCTATATCGTTATTTTCATAGCAAGCTATTTCTACGCATTCTGGCAACAGCTCCACCGGATCCACATTGACTATTAAAGACATAGAATTAGCAAGCCCTATGTGCGCCAACTGGTTGACAGGGACGCCCTAGTTTTGTCAAATGTAACCCACAATTGCGGGTGCGTATACCATCGCGAACCCAGCTCTTAACGCAGCGCTTGCCGAATATTCAGAGTATAATTTATAATTCAATTGTTTGCTATGCCCGTAATACCGCAGTGAAAGAAGAAAAGCCGATAGTAAACGATACCCAGAATAAATTAAAAGCAGTATCTGACACTACAAATCCGATCAGTGTGATGTTATTTCTCTTTTAATCAGCAATTTCCGTAGAAAACTAAGGTACACAACGGTTTTTTACTTGGCGGCTGAAAGCAACACCGCGTCGCTGTTTTCCTAGCCGGTCCTCTATAAATAGAAGTTGAACTCAATTATCATCCACTCATGTTTAATAAATACATCTTATCCGGTACTTCTTAATCTACATAGGTACATCCCGAGCAAGTAGCATAACAAGCACGGGTCGTTCAGTGTATACGCACCTAGGCAGAGCTTGAATGTCAGATCGATAGCCGTGAAAGTTTTCAATGCTGCAACGGCGCCGCAGCGACTGCATCTAAGGCTCTGTGCACACGCGTTTAATAATGATAATGCAGTGTACACAGTAGCGTGTGCGGATATAAAACAGAATCTAGGGCGGATATAATGAGAGTTAATGTGATTACACCCTTTTTAATAAATTAACGGAACGTCGCGGCGTGAAATTGTAATACATATTTTATTTCGCGTTATGCGTATAAAATTAATTAAATTTTTTATAACGAACATTTTAATTACATGCATACTCTCATCTAGATGCCATCACGTCGTATTTTCGTTTTATATATATTAAATAGAGCACGTGCCCCACTTTGATAATAAACCCATTTAATTTGTTTTAATATCATGTACCCATTTTATCACATCGTAAAGTTTTTCATAGTAGTGACAAACAGAAAAATAGCGAAATCGACTTTACTGTCTTCAAGAATTGCGCTTGGCGACACATTCTACGACAAATTTTTAAAAACTTTTAAAATCCATAAAGATAACTTAAGTTTTTAAAACTATCCACAAATATTAGCCAGTTTTTTTTTATATAAACCCTTTAGTAACTAAACCACGACGCATCAGTCTAAAAATTTCAAAACCATTTGAGATTTCGTAAAGCCTGTAAAAGAATTAAGAAACACTAGGTATATAATGAGTCGTATAAATACTAGAAATTCAAATATTTTTAATAATGCCTTATAAATATTAGACAATAATTGAATTAGCATACGTTTAAAAACATTATATTTTATTTGAGACTATTACAGACAACTTCTAGGTCGTTTATAGGTCGACATGGTGTAAACGGCAGCGGTACATTAAAAGCTCAGTAATGACCTAGACGTTTGACCTACAAAGCGTTTACACCTTTTCAGGAATATATGCAAAGCTTTTTGAATATCAGATTGCAATAAAAGTAATAGTTTCAGCCCTAAATAACGCAAAAAATGCATATTTGGATCAAGTTCGATTGTGCATTGAAGCAAATATTTATGAGTTCCAATTTTAGTTGAAATCCTTAATAAGGATTAATAACTTTCTTATACTTTCTATTTCAGTATTTCTAAGAATACAAAGAACGAATGAAATTGAAAGCATACCATTAGCTATAGTAATAGAAATTTTAATTTAACATGGAGATCGGTCTGCCGTTAATCTAGATCGGTATTTTAATTGGAGTCAATAGTACGAGTTATTAAAATTACTTGCAGATGAATTAAGCTTGCCTTTATTTTTAAATCCAAGAGCGGTGTATGACTTGAGCAGTTATCGACACAAATATTAATGATGTTTTTTTTAAATTAAATTGTAGTAAAAATCGCTGTCAAAATTGAGTTAGTGAACATTTTGAGCTTTTAATGTATAAGTATATAAATAACATTACCCGCATTTAGAATTTTTATGTAACACCAAAAATTTTAACTATAGCAAAGTTTGCAAGCACTTTACTCATATAATCATCTTTAATTTGCTTTATACCTCATCATACCATTATTAATTTAGTTAAAGTAAAATGTATAAATTGATTTTTGTTCATAATTATTTCTTTTATTTACGCGATTATTATACATATCAAATCCACTAATTTACGGATTTTCCGCGTTACTTAAATATATTTATTCCCGACGTTTCAGATTCTTTCCAGCATCCATGATCACGGGTAGACTAAGTTGGTATATGTCTGTATCTCAATGTTTTGGAATAACCGTTACAAATTTTATTTAAAAATTGAAGCAAATAATTATGAGTTCCAATTTTAAAATTAAGTTTAGTTTAAATCCTTAATAAGGATTAATAACTTTCTTATACTTTCTATTTCAGTATTTATAAGAATACAAAGAACGAATGAAATTGAAAGCATACCGATAGCTATAGTAATAGAAATTTTAATTTAACATGGAGATCGGTATTTTAATTGGAGTCAATAGTACGAGTGATTAAAATGACTTGCAGATGAATTAAGCTTGCCTTTATTTTTAAATCCAAGAGCGGTGTATGACTTGAGCAGTTATCGACACAAATATTAATGAGGTTTTTTTTTTAAATTAAATTGTAGTAAAAATCGCTGTCAATATTGAGTTAGTGAACATTTTGAGCTTTTAATGTAAAAGTATATAAATAACATTACCCGCATTTAGAATTTTTATGTAACACCAAAAATTTTAACTATAGCAAAGTTTGCAAGCATTTTACTCATATAATCATCTTTAATTTGCTTTATACCTCATCATACCATTATTAATATAGTTAAATTAAAATGTATAAATTGATTTTTGTTCATAATTATTTCTTTTATTTACGCGATTATTATACATATCAAATCCACTAATTTACCGATTTTCCGCGTTACTTAAATATATTTATTCCCGACGTTTCGGATTCTTTCCAGCATCCATGATCACGGGTAGACTAAGTTGGTATATGTCTGTATCTCAATGTTTTGGAATAACCGTTACAAATTTTATTTAAAAATTGAAGCAAATAATTATGAGTTCCAATTTTAAAATTAAGTTTAGTTGAAATCCTTAATAAGGATTAATAACTTTCTTATACTTTCTATTTCAGTGTTTTTAAGAATACAAAAACGATATCATTCGTTTTTGTTAAATTAAAAAATTTGAATGCTGTAAAGAATCCGAAACGTCGGGAATAAATATATTGATTTTGTTTATAAATCCATCACTCAAAAAATATTCTATCATTACAAACTTGAATACGCATACAAACATACTATATTCGAATCGACGTTAAGCAAAAAACTTACGAAAATTAGTAAAAAATTACATAAAATAGACCGAAATCACAGAAGATTTTCAAATTTCAATTATGCATTCAATTAAAAAATTTTGAGTTACCTTCATAAAAGACGACGGAACAAAACCAGATGCCCGAACAGCCTTTCACGAAGACATGACAGCCCATTAGGCAGCGCAATGGGGACGTTTCAATACAGAAACGCGAGGGAACTGTGCAAATGGGTCAGGTCATGGCGCTGGAATTGCAGTTCGATTGAGCCCGCTATCTAGTTGCATTTTTAAAGTGCAGTTGGTATATAAAGCCGCGTGCAAGCGCTACGTTTTATAGGTATACAGTAGATAGGTTTTTTATTACGTATGGTTGAAGGAGACAGTACACAACGGATAGTATGCGATATGCTATGGGTATATAAAACACCCGTAACCTTAAGAAGTAGGATGCGGTGAATGTATTAGAGCCAAGTAAAACTTGGGAATTTTACAATTCAAGACTATTACCAGACAATAATAGCGGCGAATTTGACAGCATACAAGCGCCTAATGTTTTTCGCGCCATCACTCCAAACTAAACCTGGTTAAGATAAGTTTCCGATCCTATTGAGGTTTTATTTTCATGATAAGCTTGACATTGGCACAGGGTTGTTTTTGCAAGAATGCGGATCCTGTAGTGGCATTTCCGTGTTTTAAGTAAACCTCACTTTAGGATGTGCTCAGAAGTGAGATTAAAAGTTACGTAAAGTAACAGGCGAAAATGCAGTGGTCCTATACATAGACCTACAAATATGACCGGATTTAGTGTAAAACGACATCAAAACTTAATATATTTGAAATTACGTTTCTATTTTTTATACATTTTATCAAACTAACCTTTTCTTACACTTTAATTAGTATTTACTTAGAATTAAATTTAACGCTCCCTTCCAATTTAAATTCAAAAACGAACACTAAAAGCTTGCACATAGTTTTGGCGACCCGCTTAGCACAATGGTTAGTGACCCTGACTGTTGCGCAAAAGAGTGTGGGTTCGATTCCCACACAGGGAAAACTATTGTGTGATGAACATAGTGTTTTTCACGTGTCTGGGTGTTTGTATCTACATAATACGTATTTATTTACAAAAAAAAGTATATGTATTCATCAGTTGTCTAGTTTCTATAGTACAAGCTTTGCTTAGTTTGGGACTAGATAATATTGTCTTATTCGTCCAGAAATATTATTATTATAGTATGTAATATATTCTGTACTAACATTCGAGATGGTTTTGAAACGGAAACCAATGGTTTTTTTGCGTGGCGACAATAAGAGTTATTGTTGAAATACCACGTTACACCAAGTGGTACACCATTAATATTACATTTTAGACATTGTTTATGTTTACTCCATGCCTTTCTTCACTTGAATATAGTTATAAACGAAGCTCACCCTACACGTCAATTGCTTCCCCTGTAATTATATCAGTAGATAATTCAGTTCCCATCAATCGACCAGTTTACAGCGAGCTTCGTTATCTACTCACGGTTATTATCAAGCAGGTCTATGAAACGCTGAACATTATAATTTTAACCGGAAGGATTGAAGCACCGCAATCAATTGCCGCCAATTCAGTGCGGGTGAAGAGTTTCGATAGCGGCCCGTTTTAGATCAAGCCCGAAATAGTTACGCTCCAGTGCCCGCAGTGCCCCGTGTATGTGGCGCACGTGCGTCTTTACATATTCATATAGAGTATCTTCAAACGAATATTGTTGCCGTGCTCTAGATTGTGTGGAGGATGTTGTGCGTAATTTCAAATAAGTGCCGGTTTACCACGTACCAGGTGCCATTATTTCCAGGATTAGAATGAACCGTCTTTGACGTATATTGTTAACGGTTCTTGCTTTTCAAACTGAAGGTCGTGGGTTAGAGTCCTTTAATAGCCATAAGCAGTTCTTTGGACGATACTGCACACCGCCCATGCACTGCTCTATCTTGAAATACAGTTTGATCGTTGTTTGCTACTAGTAAGAGCGAGTTCCAATGACAATTGAACATTGTAATATCGTTAAAGTACCGACAGAATATTGACACTGTTTTATTTTCATTACACAGTATTTTCAACGTTACTTTTAATACGCTGGTGACAAAGCACCTATTTAGTCATCCTGTATATAACTCGCAAAATTCAAGTACATACAAGAATGTAATTAACCTCAATCAAAGGCTTTCCATGCCTTCATATATTCCATACAATATCCCACTATGTGGTATCACGTAAAATTAGAACCCTAAGGGTAATGGACTTTCGCGTTACATCAATTTTGGTCTTAATAAATGTTAATACTCTTATCTCTCGTGGGCAGTAAGCTCAGAGCCCTACCGCAGTAAAAGTTTATTTACTACGCGCTTACGTTACTTATACCCGTCTGAGTGGATCTAACAACACTAACGACAACGCTAATTGTTTTCGAGTACATAAATAAGTAAAAATGTTTTGTACGGTGAATATTATTTGATGCCATAGTAACAACAAATTACACTCAATCTGTACCAGTATACAGAAGAAATGTTGCATCTACCTAACGAAAAAAATCTCAAAACGTTAAAAACCTTATTACATAATACAAGTGTCAATGCCGTTTCGCGCATTGCAATCCCAAGTATATCTTTTCTTAGAGTAAGCGTTTTCTTGCGTGTTGAAACCTACCATACCCATCCTAATACATTTGGTAAGGCAAGGTTAGTTTTGTCGACTCTCATCCGACTGATATCGCGTTAAATAATCCCGTTTAAGGGTCACCCGGTGACCGATGCCAGTAGTTTAAGAGTTACGGGACTCCCGGATAAAACAATTGGTATACCTAGTCTAAACTATACGAACTTACTTATATTTTATATGTATGTGTAACATAATCTTTTATAGTCATTAAAAGTTATGTTATGTATACAATAATTAACGGAAAATATTTTGACCTTCCCTAACCAACCTAATGTTTTTGAATAATACTTAAGGCATTAAGTCTGGCTTGTGTGTTTTAAATAGCGCAAATATAGAATAAACCAACGTTTGCTGCATTTAAGTAAACCGAACTAAAACAGTGTTATCCACTACTTAATTAAAACATGAATCTGATTTAAATTACACTTGAAATAGGTAATAAAAGCAAATCGACAACCATAACGCCTTGATCTTAATGAGATGTATAAAAACGAAAGGCGAGAAAGATCTGATACAGACCAATCGATGAAGATGATTCGAGAGATTGGATACAGTCTTGTTAATTAAGTCAAAGGCTATTGTAGCCGTACTCGAGCCACGACCGATAGCAACAAAGGGAATACTTGTTACCTAATTATAAAGCGGAGCAGGGAACTTTTGAAATACATTGAAATTAGGAGGATATAACGAAACAGCGTGGAAATTTACAATTAGGAGCCTGAAGACTGTTTATTTGAATTAGATAGATAACGAACTAATTAAATCGGCTGAACTTTCTTTTAATTTATTAATCTTCCTTTTTTGTTGAAGGATTTCTTTTGACCTGGCCGAGTGTTTAGACAGAGTAAATACAAATTACGGGTGACTATAGAAGGTGGTGTATCGACACCATCTTTTATAGTCATTTTTACGGGGAACGGTAACTACACGTTTTTCCGAAACACTGATCCTCGTATTTTTAAGACATGAATCGTAGTGTTTATTGCCTTAGATTAATCTTGTAGCTCTATGAAGAAGCGAGCAAATAAAGTTGCACCCTAGGCTACGTTCTAAAAGCTTTCCAATTTTGCCTAGCATATAAAATGCACACAAACTACAAATCTATCGACAATAAATTATAAGCGAAGAAAATTTAACTAAACAACGATAGAAACATGTTTCATGTTAACTTTACTATAAAAGTACAATCAATATAACCTTTGCGCCAGAAGCCTTAGCGATATTGAGTATAAAAAATATTTCATTCATTCCCAGAGGAAATAAAATAAATTATTCTGAACCATTAGCTCGTTTCTATAACTACCCTTTCTTGTGATCAACAAATGAAATAAGACAGAGTAGCTAACTCGATCAATATTACTTTACAAAACTGATTGCTATTTACGCTGTTTTTTGTCTAAAATGTTAGACATTTTTAATTTTATACCCCAGCTTTCTTGAATAGAAGGACTTTGACGGATTTTATCGCGTTTATGTTACATATTTAAATTCCCGACGTTTCGAAAACATTTTGATGGCCACTGAAATGTAAAATAAACGCGATAAAACCCGTCAAAAGACCTTTTATTCAATAATGTGTAGTATTCGCGTAAACAAAAGAAATCATTATTTATACCCCAGCATACCTATGGTAACATGACAGACATGATGCTATTGAAATTTTACGAAATACAAATTGGAGTTCAGTCCAAATTTTACTTTTAAATTCGAATACATTTAGCTTTCAGTCTAGACGTTCCACTCCAAGATTTTAATTGCTTCCAAAATAAAAGAGAACAAAAGAAATCGAGTAATGCTGCAATAGACCAATAGAATATTACAATAGACCCCAAATAACTTTCTTTTAACTAGCAGTCACAACACTACTTCATTATGCATGCACGTATCCACCTTTTCCGATGTTAGTAAAAGTTGTGTAATAAGAATCTTTAATATAATATAAAAAATATAATTAAATAATATGTTAAAATGTAGTATACAAATATATTTTTACTCTAAAAATATATTTTTAGCAAACTCGAGGCAAATAAACTACATTATATGTTGTTAAAGTTATTACGATCACCCAGTAAGCATTTAACATGCGCATATAAAATAAATATAAATATATTATCAGAGTATCCTGTTAATCAAATATACAGCCAAGTGATACTGCGTATTTAACTTGTCCATTGTGATTTATCAACCACTATACTTCTAGTTCGGTGGCTTGGAAAATTGATACTGGATCCCGTGAATAATTCGTATCATAATTCAGCGATCTTTGCAAAACTATATTACGGCTTAAAGGCTGTTAAATATTGTCTGAGTATCGGATATTAGCATACTAGTTGAATATCGATATAATTAGCATGATTAACGAGTAAATTTGTTTATTTCTATTTTGTTGTATCTGAAATTGCTTCAAATTCTTCAGAAACTTTAATTGAAAGCTAAAAAATTTGAAAGCGAGGATATGTGTAGTTGATATTCTTTTAAAACATTTTTAAGTTTTGGTTCTTCTCCATAAATGGCTACACATCGTTTTACTCTTTTAATTACACTTTAGACAATATTTAGGAAAATTATAATAAACAAAATATGTACGTTGGTCACAGAAGTTCGGTTAAAATATATACAACAGAAATTTATAGTGCAACACATTATTTGTTTATATCTGTATAAAGTTAAAATAGCATAACCCATGACTAATAGGTTTCATTATGGCAATCGTATGGGTAATAAACGCCATAAAAGATGCCAAGACATAATAATTTGCATTTAAACTTTATAATATATTAAGAATTAATTTTGGAGGGATTATAATCTTACTTCTGTAATACGAAGCCACATCGCTGCTTTGGTTCATATTATTATTAAGTTTTCATATCTAAATTATTTAAGTATGATAATATTTAGGTCTAGAAGCTCGAGTTTACAAAAAATATATTACAATGACCTATAAAGCTTTCTTTGTAATGGTCCATAACAACTTGAAAGTAAACTATGTCACGGAGATTTCATAAGAAAACGTAAAAAAGTGGCTCATACCGTTCAAAGTTGCAATGTTTTCGGATAAATCCGTAACTTTTGTTTGTTTTTTGTTGTTTGAAACAAAAAGTTGTCCGTAACAGCTCCGAATGAAGACAAATCCCATACCTGAAAAGATAAAAAGCATTATTAATTAAAAAATCGTACAATTTCTTGGTTGAGTCCAGTGGTATTAATAGAGTAATTTGGATAGAGGCAGTGATGTGATATAAGTTATAAAAATAGTTTTTATATTTTATCATATATTTGACTTCCAATGCTAAGAACTCGTTTCTATCCTCTAAAACATAATACGTAATATGTACATACATAAATCATTTTAATGTATTGATGTTATAAAAAAATTCAACAAAGATAACTTTGTATTTATATATTTGACTGTTTTTTTTAATATCACAAGCTGATTTTCTTTTAACTATAGACGTGTCCTAAATTCGTCTTTTAATCCAGTTTTATATCATCACCCATCCAAAAACCTAATATAAAAATGTAAAGGTGACCTATTTCCGTTTAATATCTAAGTAAAAAAACGCAAAGCAGAGATTAAACGCCCACGTACCTAGATATAATCCGATTAATAAGAACGCAGAGAGCGGTCATGCCAGTTAACGTGCGTACACACTAAGCGAGCGTGTAATAATTGTTGGCTAATGTTCCGAATAACAACTTTTGGTTTGCACTCGTAAACGGGAAGAGTAGGCAATGATTGTAGTATTAACGTTACGCTAACAGTGTAAGTGTACAACAAATGAAATTCGTAATTGAAAACCATTGGTTAACATTACATTCCATACCAACGTTCGTAATGGTATATTAAAGTTTACAAAGCTTGACATCTGCCTCGGTAGCCTAGTGGTAGAGGCGTGTACTTTAGAAATCGGAGGTTGTTGGTTCAAATCCTGCAGAGACTCAACAAATTTTCACTGTTATTTCCTAGTTGGTTAGGGCAATTTGGGCCGATCATCCAATTATGTGAAAGGTAAGAAGATCCATGCGTCGGATAGGCATGTAAAAAGTAGGTCCTCCCACCAACCCGCATTGGACCAGCGTCGTGGGATACGGTCCCATAACCCCTTAATGGAAAAGGCGTGCAGTAGGGGAGGCCTATGTCCAGCAGTGGACTAACACAGGCTGATAATGATAATGATGATGAAGCTCGACAGAGCCTATATTGAAACATATTTTTTGAAATTTAATAGGGTAGCACAATTAAATTTGTCTGGCCTGGCGTTCTTATTGATAGAATGGCCCCAAGCTATCATCACTCAGCGACGATGCTTAAATGTCATACATACTAAGCCTGGACATTTCTATAGGTCACGTACATTGTACAAAAAAAATTGAGTAGTTTATTAAGCTACTGTACAATTGTATTGAGGATGCCGAATAGGAAAGTGCCACCTGTAAAACACTGCCTTTTGTTTCTCGAGAAGAGCAGTGTGAATACTCCTGCATTATCTTCGACGAAGACTGTAATGGTAACAAGGGTAGGCTGCCATATCTTATACTGGCGTTCGGATAAGTAGCCTCTTACATCACATTTCTTAAAACAGATCATATCGCCAATCAAGAGATATCGTATTCGTCTAGTCGCTTTATAAAATAAAAACAAATCGTGCACACGCACCTTTACACAGCCCTAAACAACCGAATCTACTGAGCCTTTCTCCAGCGGCCTTAATTACCCCAGAACAATGCCTCAGCACGATGGAGCTGTCAAAACAGGAACACGCGGTGAGGACGTACCGTGTCCAACGATCGCAATTACAACATCGGCGTAATGAACAAAGCGCGTAGTACTATTGTACTCTAAACGAATTGATTGAGGCCGGTACATGAGAAGGGTTTAGTATTGGGGCACGTCATTAGCAGGAGCAAAATAATTTTTAAACGTCAACGCTGTGAACTGCGTTATTTATATAATTTTTTTGAGTTCTCTGAAATTATGTCAGTCCAACTCTACATTAAAAGTGCAGTTACGATCTAAAGTAACGTGCTGAGCCGAAAAACGTGATTGCTTAGACAAAAGTTGTTATTTTTGAACCAATTAGTTCTTTACAAACACCGATTATAAATAAGTGTAATTTCGTAAATTATAACGAAAGTTATTATTAGGGAAGATGTTTATTACATTTTTACGCAAAACCTATGGAACAAATTTTAAAGATAAATACAAACAATAACCAGAATGTTTGTTACATTACTACGCAATTATTACTGATGGCGATTTATTGAAAATTTTATAGAAATAACATTTTTCATATATATATATATTCATTATTATTACAATATATTCATATATTAGTGATAGCGAAAGCAAGTAGAACTAACGACAATTCAAATTTTATACACAATAAAAATAACTCCAAGTATACTTTCCTCTTCCTGCAGTGAGCTTATTCAACGCTGTTACGGTTACGTCCAAGGTATGTTTGTCACAACTGGGTTAATGAGAGCGAACAGTGTTTGTTTTGTCTCGATCGGGCTTTAAAGATTCGAAAGTCCGCATACAGCCGCATTATCGCACGCGGCTTAGTAGTAAAATTATTTTACTTGCGAAGCGACCTAATTCGTTCAGAAATAAGAATGTGACAGTAGTTACTGGATCATATTCTTACTGGATTAAGTTATTATAGTATAACCTTCCAGTTACGTGAAACCGAGCATTAGTGAAGTAGATTATTTCAGTTTTTTTTTTTTCTATATAACGCTAAGGAAAAAATGAGCATTGGCGAAGTAAATGATGAAAGATTTTATTCATAAATCATTAGTGGTGTAACTACTAAATGTTTGGAAGAATATAGTTTACGGTGGTCGTTAGGGTTGGCCTTACAAATCAGACGTTTTGAGTGCCAAGCTAAGTAAGTTATGTCAAAACTTCGAATAGTAAAGCTAAAAAATCAATACGATGGGTTTTACAACTTTTTTACGTAAGGGGCACTATACATTGTTAGATGAAGTTAATTTTGCTTGAAACAAACATCAAACCCTAAGTTTATAAACTCACAATGCCTGAAAACGGTTCGTAACTACAAGAATAAACTAAAATAAAAGTGATAAATCCTAAAACTTACTTTTCCTTCACATTTTTTCGCACATAATGGTCTCAAAACCATAATTATAGAAATCTATTCAGTCTGCTAAGAGCTTTAATGTACTAGCAAATACATATGAGAATTCTCGGGAAATGCGGTCTCATCATTCCGATGACGCAACTGTAGGACGGAGAAAAACAAACATATAAAACGGAAGACCGCTTTACGACCGGCGTGATCTAAATCGTTGCGAAGATTTCAGACGGATTAATCGGTTTTATAGTTGCAAGACTAATCTATCTATAATGAGTACATGAAAATTATAGTTATTCAAGTGAGATTGAGATAAATTAAATAACAAAGATGGTAATGTAAGCGCGCATTGATTGCGTATTACGTATTTCTTATCTGATTACTTATAAGATTAATTGAAAAGTATTTACACATTTCGGACGACTATCATTTCATTCGATTATGACTACAACATAATTATTTGTTATTATATCATTTGCATAAATTGGTTGGTATCAGGTGGGTTTAATTTTGGTTTGTAAAAGGATTTAAATTAAGGTTGAAAGAATTAGTGACCATTGCTTGCAATTATCACAACTTACAATCGTTATCTTATTAGGCAATAATTCAATAGAAGGCTACTAAGTGGTTTTGAAAATGCCATATACAACTTCATGTCTTAGTCTCTTGTAAGTTGTCTTAAAAGTACCAAAATTACGGCTTAACAAGTTTATAATAATCAGTGAATGAAAACGGTACAAATATTTCGTATGTCTTTGTCTTAATATTTTTATATGTCAAGGAGTTTCATAACGGATCCTTAGCCAATATCCGTTGCCAAGTTTGAAATTCAAAAAGTTATTATCTGGTAACCTAAATACCGTTCTGAAATTGAACCCATTTACAAATAAGGACAATTACAGAGTTATTATCTAAATCAAACGCAGTATCGCCTTAACGCAGGTTCGCGCAGTACAGACTGGAATCTGATTTTCATAAGCCAAAGATGTAATAAAATGATAGATGGATTAGGTCTATATATTTATGGCACCGACGCTCTATAACAACCTGTAATAACATTGCAACTAGACTAAGTTTTGCAATGCCTATCAAACCTAAGGTAATTCGCATTTACCCATTACCAGTTAGAAAACAACAATAACGTAATATTGTTAATAAGAACGATTATTCAATTTGTAAAGCAAATTTTCAGCTGTAACTTGCTAAATTATCAGGTCTAAACAAGGCGGCGCGATCGACCGCTGTCGCCGCAATATTCAACCACAAATTCCTATAATTAATTAGGGACACGTTATTAGCATGACATTCAGCAATTTGCATCGGGGCGGTGACGCAGAGCGGTCCACGGAAAGCTGAACACTCTACGCGCACAAAGAGATCGGACATTAAGAACTACTTTTTAAACTTTATGCATCGCAGCCAGACGAACAGACTGAGCATCCAGACGGAAAGTATCAGACGCCCGTAGCATTGGACAAATACTGGTATCACCAACGCTGCCTTACCGTGAACTATAATTAGGAATTTATCCGTTAACCAGTAATATCAGCTGCTATGGTGCGCGTCAACCGATTACTGTAGTGTCTCACATCACTCATTCAGTAAAATAAGCACCGCGGTGGTACTCCACCGACTGTCCCTCGAAATGAGGGACCTCCACAGGAAACACACATAGATAAGTAAAAAATAGACATTTACACTATTTTATGTGCCAGATAGCTCGCGCTAGTACCAGAGGTCAAATCCCGAAGAAAACTTTTAGTTATATCCTACGCGAATGCAACCGATGCAGACAGAGTATCCGTCGTCATTTATCCGTCCATAGGATATAACGGAAGGAGAGACAAGTGTCTTTGTACACTTTGCTTAACATCTTCTTAGCAGATGGCTGACCACTAATATTAAACCCTACTAATATTCAAAAGTGTTATAGTTAATGACGACAAATAGTTTCTTGCTCTTTCATGCGATAACCAAGTCACCGATTTTATGAAAACTCACCCACAATACAAATTAAGATAAATATAGCCGCGGAAACAACACAGCCGTTGATTTTACCAAACTTTTTAGAAATTTACCACCTGTATAAACATTAAATATGTTGTCACTCGACTTTATGTGAATCACAATTCAAAGAAGAAAATAAAACGAGATTAAATGTCTCCGTTTATTACTTGTAATATCTACTATCCTCGATGCCATTGCTTTACGAACTGGAGGTCGTTGGTTCAAATACTGCGGAAAAACCACTTTCTGTTATTGTTATTTTCTTAAGATCACCCAATTATCCGAATAGTAAAATCCATGCGTAAGAAAGGCATGTAAAAAATCACTCCCGATTTTAAAGACCATCGTTCTTAGTCGTTGTTGTAATCATCCATAAACAAAACCCTTTGGGTTGGGCAGGTGAGATTCCAGTTACTCCACGTGAAAATTTTTATTCAGGTAAATCTGGGTGAATTTGTAGCTGACCTCATTATATTTTATAATGAAGATGTATTTTTTGTCTCTTCAATATTAATGTCGCGGTTAAAAATTATAAAAATATGTCTATTTATATTTTTTATTTAAATATGTACGACGTGTCTATTTAGACGTGTCGCTGCGTCACACTTGTATTTGCAGACTTGACTCGGTCCCGATGAAGTCACCGGAACACGGATCGAGATGGAAACGACTAAAGATTTTACGTCTGTAATAACTGCCTCGCCGATAAATTGTTGTTGGCAACATTTTTTAATAAGCTGGTGTGGATTCGAACATTAAGGTAACACCGAACAAATATTGGTTTATGCCATGAATCTGTCACGTAGTTGATAAACTTGTTTTAATTTATTAACAGTTGAGTGCTATACACTAAGGGGTCAAAATTATAGGATCCTGGATGTAGTGTCATCAAAGCATCGTTCAAGTGCTGAACTAATTTTGACCAACCTCGTTATACAAACAGCGGAGATCTTTATATCGGGTATTAGTTATAATTATTTTATATTTTATTCATTTATATCGCATTAGTTGCTATTAGATTATTAAAGAAAATATAAAATTAGCACGTATAAATATATTTACTATGTATTACGTTCGATAATACGACGTTAATTGTCCGCAGTCCATTCATTACGTAAATTTTGTAATAATTCCTTTTCGATTTGTAAATCGAAAACAAGATTCAGATTTTATCATGGCAAGTTTTTAGGTGGTAAATATCTTCGCAGCAACGAAGTATATACGAATAATAACCGATAGCCATACTTAGATTAAGATGAATTCCGCCGTCGTCCTTCAACTAGAACAGCAATAAATAACGAGTCAAAACAACAACGATACACCGAAAAGAATACGTCGACAGGCGAGCGATAAATTTCACAGGCCTGACAAGTTCTTGTACACCGACGACCTTGATAATTTGTTCGCAATGCGTCTTTTACAAGGAGTAAACAGCTAAAGAAACATTAAAGTGGAGACACGAGTCGCCTACCATACTACGAAAACACGCATATATTTTTACCATCAGTCTTACTTGGCCTGGAGTAATGTATTAAAAGTTTTGACGGAAAAAAGGTTTGATAATAAATATCTGCAGAGAGTAACCGTACGTACGTCTCGTTTAGTGCTTTAGTTAAGTATGAAATTTTGTAGAGTTGGATCATTTTAAAACTGTAGAAGTTGTTGAAAAGAGTTGTATTATTATCACGGGATAGTATATAGATAGATCGAGGGATATAAAGCAAAATACTCACAATTTTTTTTATATTTGATTAATTTCAGGTTGATCATTTAATGTAATTTTCACTTCTAATAAAATACAATAAAAAACATATGAAAATAATAAAAGAAAACTTAGGTATCAAATGACAAAAAGATATCTTTCATATTTTAAAAACGATATTTATTGGTCACGTTATCGTTGGCATGTGAAAATATACCTAACTAAAAACTAAAAAAAAAATGTGTTTTACATATCATTATGCGATACCTTGAACACATATAAAAGTGTCACAAGGTGTATGATGATTCAGCACGTAGACTATCCACAGTACCTAGAGAACAAGTCATGTAATATTTACCTATTAGCCTAATTGAATTAATAGGCAGACATATACACTGAACACATCATAACATACAACTACATATACAGGTTACGTTTTCGCACGATGTTTAATTTAAATGTCAATTTTAAGGCTTATCATTTTGTTTAAAATAGCTTCCTTTAGATAATTATGATTAATAGCTGTTTACGTGCTAACATAAGTATATCTTCTTTAGTATATTCTAGTGTTCATTCTTCATTCTTTGAAATTGTTATATTGTCCTTCAATAAATGCTTAACAATATAATGTTTAAACGAAAACAATGACTAATTATAGAACGCCAGAACAGACTGTAAAACAATTCCCACGTTAAATATGATTATAGGTAATAAATACTAAAATAAAATATTCAAAAAGAGCAATTTGTTTTTTGTAACGGAAACTATGAGGGGATCTTCTATTGTTTAATTTAATTAATACTGCATAAATATAAACACCTTACAAAGATGAAAAATAGAATATACAAAATGATTGTACATTAATTAATCTACCGGTAATATTCAATCACAATCAAACAAATCACTACATAGTATTAAACAAAGTCGCTTTCTCTGTCCCTATATCCCTATGTATGCTTAAATCTTTCAAACTACGCAACGGATTTCAATGTTGTTTATTTTATTAGATAGAGTGATTGACAAGGAAGGTTATATGTATATAACATGCTCAATATTGTAGATATATTTTCTATCAGCATAGTCCCGTGCGAAACAGGGGCGGGTAGCTAGTCTGTAATAAAACAAACTCGGTTGCTAAACTTTTAAATATTTGGAATATGAAAAGTGCAAATAAAAAGACAAACCAACCAACTATATACAAATGGTCGTCACAAGGATTAACAGGTCGCTACCATAATGCATTCCAATGTTTATATATAGCATTAGAGAACAGATTTACGTTGTTTTACCGTAACACTAAACCGACATGAAAATTGACGTAATTAAAATATTTTAAAAAGAGAAAATAATGTCTTTACGTAATAATTAAAAAGCTTAATGGTAAAATATATAACTAATCTACTTACTAAACTGTTATATGTACGTATATTTATAAACATATCTATTATTCGGTCAGTATTCTGTACGTTACTGTAACATATGGGATAAATTACAGAAATGTTTCAGTAAAGTCTGTTCTTTCACATTAACTATACACAATATTTTGTTTATAGGATTGAAGGATAAAGCGAATTATGCGGAACCTCAAAACAAAGTGAAATATAGTAAAACACTATAGAAAACATTAGATCTATTCCTATTTCAATGTTCGTAGCAAACAAATGTACGAGTACTCTTTGCGTTTGCTTTTTTTTCAATTATCTTTAATGGTACACCCTTCCTTCCTTTCTTATACTCTGACAAAGGATTTCTTATACTTTTGTAGAGAAAAAATACTTTAAACAACAGCTACTGCTACTACCAAAGGAATAAATATTGCTAGTTTTTTGCTGAGTTTCTTACGCCAGTTCTTCTCAGGTCAGAGGCTTCTATTTCCGAACCGGTGGTAAATTGTTTGACAATCAATAAGAAAGTTTAACTGCTTCCTACATTGAATAAAGATTTTGACTTTAGAACTGATCTGTTGAGTCTGAGGATATAAATCTTTTTTGTGTTAGACATTGCATACCTTCAATAAGATATCCATGGTCGTGTTGTCCACCAGATGACAGTGTGGATGTAAACCATGAATAGTTGTTAGGAAGAGAGTCAAGGCCTCAAACTGATTGAAAAGTCATGTCTATATCCAAACTTTTTAGTATAGGAAATAACTTTAAAAGATAATTTCAATAACAATGCGCTAAACTTTATGATATTAATATCTATTGTAAAAGAAACATTTTCTGATAAAATATATGTATTCATGCATAAAATCATTATAAACCGGCTCTACTCCATACCTCATATGCATTTAGAACATTCAGGTCAAGTGTTATCCTCTTATTACTGAAATAGGTTATAAATATGTTAAGTTATACTATGCTTTAAGATATAATATATAACGATTAATAACATATATTGATTCAACAATAAGGTAGTCCTTAGAATATTATCTGTTAACTTTTCGATTAAAAACTATTTTATTAACATATGATGCAAAATCACGAACACAGTAGTTTATGTATCTGTCCGTCCGTTTGTATGCTTTATGGTAGTAAGACAACTTTTTTAATAGTGGTCGATCCCGTTTACGACCGTCTGGGTAGGTACCACCGCGGTGCATAGTTCTGCCACCAAGTTGTAGTGTGAAAACACTACCGTGTTTCGTTTTGCGTGGCAGTGTAGCCAGAGCATTTACTGGGTAAACGATACGTAACATCCTATCTCTCACGGTAGGCAGCGCGAGGTGATACCCCCGGTATTACTGATATCCACGGGCGATCCAATTAAGTACTTTGCCTATTTACTAGACTTCTTTAGGTAGTGAAGATTTATTTATAATCAGCATCGCACCCGTGCAAAGCCAGGGCGTTTCGCTAGTATACAATTCTACAACGAATAAAACTATCCTTTCCTACTGAATAATCTAAAATAACAGAATATTTTAGATTATTATATTATTATCTCAATGCATCACGCTGAATTTACAAATTTGAGTACATTATTTACATCAACATATTTAGCTACGGTTTACGTTAAATGTTATCTTCGCAATCCCCGACACAGAGAGTTAAATTAACTTTCTTTTTCCGTACAGTTGAAATGACATCATGATCTACCGTAATAACTGTAAGCTAGATGACTAAAAGTAAAATTAAATGGGTGGAACTGTTTCATTCAATATTTCCGCACTTACAATAATTCGAGAGCCCGGGGCCGGGAACCGGGGTCGCCACGAGCAATTGCGAATTCAACGATAAAAGGGGAACATCCCCCGACCGTTGCAGATTCCACTTAAAAGCCGACGGACTTAACTGGCGGGTTGAATAACGGATGCTGTCACATAAAACGTGTCATACGGCGTTGCACAAGGCGACTCGGTGCAACGACTAAGTGACATTATCTCAGAGAAAAAGATAAAAGGCATGATGCAAGATAGCAGGATGAAGAGCTGCCGTACAATGTAAATCTGTGTTGACCAAGTCGTCTTGATTGTTTGTGGTAAATTTATCAAAAGAGGAAACGTCAGTATGTTTTGGCCAAATAAGGCATAACTAATGTATCTTATCCTACGCAATAAAGGCACGTCATATTCTAGTTCTAACGTCTTTTTTTTTCATGACCCAATGTCACGCTGCCACAATCGCTTAGGGTTTAATTTCGTATCTTATTTGCTTGATGCTTAAGTATAAGTTACCATCAGCTCTTTGAGTTACACATTTCTATCCCGACAAAAGCACAAAAGATTAACTAAATTTTAATCAAAACATGGGCAATACAAGACAGATTTACGGATAGGAAAATATGAAATATAAATATTCTTAGTAAAAAATTTATAAAAGAAAACCGATTTTGTTTATGATAATATTTTTCGCGTATACTTTGAAACTTTCAAAGTATAAGCGCATAACAATTGTAATAAAATAAACGTGCACAATTGCCCAGTACTTACCACCATTATAAACGTTTTTCATCAGGCAAAAGTGTCTTTAAACAATATTAAAATTCTATCGCAACACCCTCGATCGTAGCTTTCATTTGTCGTCTGCAACATACAAAGCTTCTAAAAGCTCTTTCAAATGGCACATAACCGTAAAAACAGCAATTAAATATCCGAATGAATACATTATATTGCAATTAGCGTCGGAATATTCTAGAAAGAGTTGCGAGGGCAAATGCTTTTGTTAATTTCGCGTGTGCTTGCTTGCAGGTGAAACGGCTGGCTGAGCTTTCAGCATTTCTGTGCCAGTCAAGGGGCACGCCGGGGTCCGTACAATGGCACTCGCGGATCCTTTCAAAGTTCGCGCTTATTGCAACTGCGACGTATTGTTCTATAGAAATAAAATTTTCGTCGTGTCCTATACTTAACTTATATAAACTTTTTTCCGCAGCTTTGCTTGAGTGCCGCTTAAAACATTTATATTTTTTATTATTTCTTCTATTTCCTAGCAGCTTTTCTAAGCTACTGTGATCCATTAAATTTTATTGGAATAACAATAACTAACTTTAAACCTCTAATCTAAAGTCGTAATACGCTTTGGATTGTGTTGTGTTAGATGGAAGCTTTCGATGCCCATCCAACAATAGATCATTATACCTTTCAGCTTGTACATCCTAAAACCACAAGAAAACCTTAATAACACCTTTATGTTGTGCAACAACTATTTGTTGCCCCCCAGGATTCGAACAGAGGACTTTCGGTTTATAAATAAGGGCATTATTATATAAGGCGGATTAAATTTATACTTTTTTTTTTGACTCGGATGTTATGCTTCCAGACTCTTGTCTTTGGTAAGCTTCATCTAACACTGAGTTCACGGGAAGCTCCCGTCCCCACGAACTAGGTGGCCAACATTTTTTGCTAAAAATGAGGGCCACACGTACAGAAGGTAAATTTATTCTATACATTATTTTAATGTATAAGCTCTATCGCCATGAAGATCCAGCTGCTTCATTGCGTCGGCTTTAAACCAAAAACGCAGCTCCCAAAATTTCACAGTTATAATATCAGTAAGCCTACCAAAACCGAAATAATATGGCTTACGGCCATCACCTTTCACCGCATTCGAGAGGGTATTAAAAAAAGGCAATACAATCGGTCGGTACGGCACATTTATTCAAACTAGCCATATCCTACATTGTTGCGGCGCACTTTCGCCGAACGTACGCTTTCGCCTTCGTTACATCGGATAACGACTTTGCGGCCGACTCGCTTCATTGGCCGTTCCATTTGTGCTATTCGCCGGTCCCGACTGGCGGTGATTTACCACTACTGCTCCCGAATTGCGATGCAAATTGACGTTACTTTACTTTACGTTATAAAGACGTACCTAATGTGTACTCTGTACTACAGCCGAAGAAATATGGTACGTCCAGATTTATAGCAACGCTGCAGTTATAGCGTTGACGTCAAAATTCATTGTTAAAAAAGCTAAAAAGCCATTGTTATCTCGTTGATCCATCAAAAAGAACGCTGGACTTCGTTGCCATGAGTTATTGGGGCAAAAGGGTGATAAGAACAAAATTTACACTTTCACATTTACCACAACGATGGCATAAATTTGTTAACAACGAATATTCTAAACCGCGACCATGTTTTCGTATAACCATGACAAAACTTTAATGTCAAAGGTAGCCGTTGCAACCATAAGAATAGTTTCACCTTCTTAGCATTACAGAAGCGAGTGAACGAGCAATAGACACGTCAAACGTATGTAAAGTACTGAAACAGGTGTAAGCACGATCCATGACCCTTTATCACGCTAATCAGCGATGCAGTCTGCACCGCTAGCAACTTGTTCGTTAACTTGTGAAAGTGGGAATTCTATTACTTGATGCAAATATCTTTGGTAGAAGCTTTGTTGCAGTTCTGCGTTCTTTGTATAATCATGTCGAGACGAATTAATAATGACGAGCAAAACTATGACAAGATAATTGATATATGTAAATAAAAAATGTTATGTACTTGTTACTTATAACAAAGTGTTAAAATCGCTTTCTGGAATATTTTACCATTGTTATCTTTTTATAAATTATTTTCTATTTATTATAACCATTTATATGACTAAGCAATGCATACATACATACATTAATCTGAAATAATAGGCATAAAAAGATCCATTGCAAATACATACGTTTAAGTCATCAATAATATAAGCTTATATGTGTACTTTACATATTGGTATATCAAAATAAGTATCTTTTAATTATTTAGCCTTTTAAGATTTTATACACAAACGTTTATGTTTCCTAAAATTTTATCACAAATGCTTATTGCGATTAACTGAATGCATTAAATAGAACTTTTATCTCAGCTGCGAGAGAATATATTAACTGTACATAAAACCTTTCTTGCGTGGGAAACGGGAAGTTAGTTTTCCTGCGCTATGGGCTTTCAAGTAAATCAATGTAAATACATTTTTGTTATTTCTTTTGAAAGAGAATTGATTGAACAGTATTTTACGGATTAGTAAGTAAATCGCCACGAAAAGGTCTTTGGCAGGGTACATACTTTAAAAAGTTATATTAACTATTTTAAAAAAAGATTATACTATCATAGCATGTGCTAATATAATTATTAAAGGTTAATAACATAACTGCCTCCGTAGCCTAGTGGTATGGGCGTGTGCTTTAGAAACCGGAGGTCGTGGGTTCGAATCCTGCGGGGACTCAACAAATTTTCAATGTTGTTTTCTAGTTGGTTAGTGCACTTTGGGTATATCACCCAATTGTCTGAAAAGTAAGATGATCCATGTGTCGGATGGGCATGTAAAGAGTCGGTCCACCCACCAACCCGCATTAAACCAGCGTGGTGGGATTCGGTCCAAAACCCCCTAATGGATAGGAGTGTATTAGGGGAGGCCTATGTCCGGCAGTGGACTATCACAGGCTGATGATGATGATGATGATGATGATAATGAAATAACATAATCACTTCAAAGACCCAAACGCAAAATAAAATAATTAATATTCCCCATTGTACTTTTATACAGCCGTCGAAACATACAACACTGAGAATATAGAACTACATTACAACTAGTATAAGATAAACAATTTTATGCCAAATAGGTGAGTATTTTACTAGGAACTCGGATTACATTAGCAGTCAAATAAAACTTTTTTTATAGCCTGTAAAACTAAAGCCGTGCTCTATTGTGTCTTAATGTGTTTTTTTTTAATTATGAAAATCAGAACAACTTCCTTTTCACGGTGTAACAGTTATAATTCTCGAACACAATCACCCGAGTGTAAAATATAAATAATTCATTTAACACAGAAAGCAATTTCTATCAAACGAGAAGGAAGAATCTTATTGTAACAAAACAAAGATTTTTCTTTAAAAAGAAGACCTTTATTTTATCATATATGAATACATAAAATCAAATATTTTATATATAAAAAACATAACAGTGAGACATACATTCAAATAATGTAATAGTATAAAGGAAACAAAAGCACTGTATATTGAGAATTCTAAAAGCGTGCTTTGGGATACTTTCAAATCTTCAGAGCTATATAACGTAAGAAACTTACTGCGTTTACTTAAACGAGTTTTTCTCAGTGACTACTAACTGTGTCAAAAAAAACATTCCAAAACTTTATACTAATACATTTACCGAGTTACTCGCATTGTTTCAATTACACAATTCCCGGTTGAAACTGAAGCGTGAGACGAATGAAATTTTAAATCTTAGTATTGCAACTTTAGGTGTGACCTATGTTAGACCTCTTCGAAACACGATTTTCTCTGAAACCCTCTGTTTCAGAAATAACAAATACACCGAGGAAATTAGTAGCGAACCCGCTTTGAAACCGCGTGATGCTCTTCATACATCGTAATATTCTCTTCTCCAGCGAAGACCTTTGCTCCGTAATAGGCGTAATGTGCGTGGTGTTACTGTACTATTCTTAACACTATATTCTAAGATAACAAAAACAGATGAGCATCGGCCATAACTTCGCGCATGCGTGAACAAGGCGGCCATTAAAAATAGATAATAGTCGAGTTCTCACGGCCTTTCTTTCATGGCGAATAACAATGAGCTGCAATGAGAAACAATTTGTCTTTCAAAAGCGCGCCTCAAATGTGTATCTTTAAAATGGCGGTTATGAATATATTATAGTTCATATGGTTGGCTTTGTTTTTCAGAAAAACTAATTGTTTCTCAAAATCAGTGAAAAACTAAAACTAGAAACTGCACAAGTAAAGTAGCCAAATCATAAACGGTATTTCTTAGTAATTTAAAAAGAATATTCGCCTGCTATCTCTCCTTATTCTGTTAGTTGCGCATTGAAACGTTTCACCTTTTCAGATTTTAAGCTAAAACACCCATTGAATTCCATCGAAATTGGTTTAAACAGAGAAACCTATTTTAAAAAATGACTTCTTAAACCTAGCGTTTGTAAATGTCAATCACAAGTGACAGTCGACTAATTTGGCTTAACTATATACAGCATAATGTGTCATTTGTTTTCAGATTTCCAGTTATACACGCCATAAATAACTTATTAACTCTTCAACGCCGCAAAAACTTAACAGCGCCAACATTGTAGCGGACGGGTCGGTAGTGAAGTGGCGACGTCAACGTATATGGACGCGATCGGTTTTTGCGAAGACGCACAGCTGAAGCGATAAGCGGAAGAACTCGAAACGGCTAACGGGATTCGGCGACCGTTTATTGATATTTCATCGGCAGATACGATTGGTAAATCTCTGAGGGTAGTTGATGTGGTGTGGTGTATTATGCTTGTAAAGGTTCAGGATTAGTTGTCATTATCGCCTTTGCAATAAAGGCGACCTCATTGCTCGGATGTGCGACTTAACTGCTGTGATATGATTACAGTTCAAAACTTAACAAAGCATTAAAATTGTTGATTCAATAGAACAAGTATATCTAGTTATGAGCTAAGCAAAGCTTGTAGTTAAAAAAAAAGTTTTATCTATTTGTTTCGTAAATTATTAAAAATTAGACACGAAAAAATATATAATGAAATCACGCAATATTTTTCTGCTATGAATTGAACTCAAACAAGTTCAATTCATAGCTTTAGAACAAAAGTAGTAACGGACTCATACGCCGCGTAACAATTTAAGCTTTAATCCGCTTAGATAAAAAAGCAGTGAAATAGATGTGAACTAAACGGAGTATTATATTGAGAGCATTTTACCTAATAATTCTTTTATTACATTCACTTACGGACCGGAACACAGTGTTTGCACACTACTAAATTTTACCAGAAATTGGCAACCCGGTGACATCTCCGTTAGTTCAACGTCAGTTGTTAATCTCCAAACCTAATCCTTGGGCTTGGGATGAATTTTATAGTTATATTCGTCCAGGTTCGGTTTGTTTGCTGTTATTTAGTGCGTGCGAGCGATATTCAGCAGAGAGCGGTGCCCGTGCTCATGTAAATTAAATTGGTCTGTTTGTGCATACGAATATACGTCTGCTGATATTATATGTATGCGTTTACAGAGTAACACAGGTTTAGTGTCAGACACAGTAGAGGATGGTTACGATGTATGGTCAAGTTAGATGTCATCTAATAGGCGACAATAATGGCAGGGTTATTGTTCGAAATCATAATTTTGTAAATATAGCCTAATTTCCGCACCAAAATTGAAGATCATTAGTTACTCTATTATTGACAAGAAATAATCACAGAAAATCAAATCAAAACTATATACCAGTACAACACTTTGTAGTGTAAATACTGTACGCGCACTAAAATAATAAAACCTATGTATAATTGCCAATAAATTTCACTTTAATGTCTACAAGATACAGACGTCACTATGTCTTTATAGATATTGTCATCGTAAAGTTACAGTAATTATAATTGATTGACTATACAAACAAACTAAATACATATCGGCTGCGAATCAGCCAAGTCACTTCAGTTCAGTCGTTTATAAACTATCCAAGCAAACGAAAAGACGACATAGATAAACATCCCGCTATGACAAGCGCCGCTTTCCACGAGGGAAATCACGAATTCAATGTGACAGTTATTAACTGTATCTAATGGCTTGCTTGAAATTCTTATAAGGCGCCTCGATAGTCGGAGGGCGTATTGAGAGCATTGCGCTGAAAAACCTGTTCCAGGTTAGATTCGATCCTGTTAGCTTCGGGACGACCGGGTTTGAGGAGACAGCATTTGCCGACCCTAATCTTGTCGTGAGATGTTTAGGTAATTATAAATATATATGGGAACGTGTAGGTAATTTATAGAAAACATTTGCTGTAATATTAATGCAAATGATTTAATGTTGTTCAGCTTTTATAAGTTCTACGATAACCTATTAAGTTAAAATAAACGTCGAATAAAATATTCTTAAATGTTAACGTGTCACAAAATGTAATAAAAAAATCAACCTTGCATCTTTAAATTTGGCATTGACTTAGGTATGCGTCAGCAAATAAAGTTAATTTCGGGTAGGCCTCCGTATGCTAGTGGTATGGGCGTGTGCTTTAAAACCGGAGGTCGTGGGTTCGAATCCTGCGGGGACTTAACAAATTTAAGTTTTTGTTTCCTGGTTGGTTAGAGTAATTTGGGCCGATCACCCAATTGTCTGAAAAGTAAGATGATCCATGCGTCGGATGGGCATGTAAAAAGTCGGTCCACCCACCAACCCGCATGGAGGATACGGTCCAAAAACACCTAATGGATAGGGGTGTATTAGGGGAGGCCTCCAACAGTGGACTATCACAGGCTGATGATGATGATGATGAGATCATATCAGCCACAAAAAGGGCATGAGTACTCAACTACATTCCTGTAATATCCCGTAATACGCTTAATACGCTCTGAGGATATCATGCGAGGAGTACGTCCCAAACGTGCGGTGAGATCGCCAGAAATTACGTAATTGGCAAAATTACGAGTGGGCGGACGCGGCGTGGCGGACGGAGTGACATAATTTTTCTTAACACGCGACAATTCGGCCGAGGATGGATCGGAGGCGATGTACTGTGATTGAATACTTAACTCGATTCGCGATAGCGAATTGAGTTAAGTAAGAACATTGGTCGGATACGTGTTATGGATGTTGATAGCTGGGTTTCGGATGTTACGAGGAGAGTTTGTGGGTCCTCTTTTCAATGGCGTCAACTAGTCTAACGATAACAGTTTAAAAGGTGGATCGGTAGGTCTTCATTTTACAGCAGATCGTCTGTGTAAGTACCACCGCTGCGCTTATATATCCACGGGAGTTAAGCTTAAAATACTACTGTGATCTGGCTTAAAACGAAACGAAGCCAGCGAATTGACTGGGAAAACGAGACGTTACATCTTATGTCTCGTGTTAATAAGAACGTTTATATTCTTAGATCACCCCTGGCACAGAGCTTTCGGAGGTAATAAAATAACAACGACATACGATAATATCTTATTCGATATTTAAAATTTACGCTTAACGATTCGAAATTCGATTTTAGCCTATCCGCCAATGCGGCAACCTTCCGTCAATTTCCGTTCGCAACGCGGCGCCGAATGCATCCGTGCCCGCTGACCTGACGCGGCACAAATTTGAAATTGAAATGGCGGCGGTCGCCATGGCAACGGATCAGTGGACCGCCTCAGCGGGAACGAGTTATGGGATCATTAACGTGAGTCGTGATTTAAATGCAAAAGGGAAATTAACGAGGATGTTGTGCGGTTTTATTGTTTTGTGAATTTTGAAAGGTTTTAAGGATGCAGACTGTGATATTATATTTTCTATACTTGCAGTAAGGATGACCGATGTTAATGGATGGTACAATGACATAAACTTCAGATTGATTTGTTTTAGGGTGCCGCGAACCAATTTAAATTAAATGTAGAAAAGCATTACAATGTCGATGTTCCACGATTTTCTAATATGGATCATTCCTAATATGCAGAATCCATTACCCTTACAGGCTATAAGCGCAATTTTTATTTCAAATGTTTGTAAGCATTTTTTATAAAACCGAACAACTTCCTTAAACAAAAATATGAAAAAGTATGGAGACATTTTTTTCAATTATCTATGATCAAAGCACACTTTACCACAAAAGCGTACTTATTTCACTTATTAATTTATACATACAGACATTTAACATGAAAATGGTTTTACTTAAACTAATAAGAAATTGAACTATAACGATGTTAAACCGCGTGTATAAATAAAAAAAGCGTCGATTCTTAGCGCATGTGCCCAACAAAGCTCCCAGTCATAACCCTCTTGTAACGGTACCGAAGATTTGCGCTTAAGTAAGCGTTACGTGACAAGTCACAAAGCCACATAAATGCCGGCCGATTTCATGTCAGTCATTCTTACTCAAACAATCACTATAACCAACTTATAGGCTTGTAACATTATAACAAACGCAAGTTAGAAAGCTCGTGTTAAAAAAAATCCATAATTGAAATACAAGGCTGATTTTTGTTATAGCAATTATTATTCATCATCATCATCATCATCAGCCTGTGATAGTCCACTTCTGAACATAGGCCTCCCTAATCACACCCTATCCATTAGAGGGTTTTGGACCGTATCCCACCACGCTGGTCCAATGCGGGTTGGTGGGTGGACCGACTTTTACATGCCCATCCGACGCATGGATCATCTTACTTTTCAGACAATTGGGTGATCGGCCCTAATCCTAACACTAGGAAACAACAATGAAAATTTGTTGAGTCCCCAGGATTCGAACCCACGACCTCCGGTTTCTAAGCCACACGCCTATACCACTAGGCTACGGAGGCAGTCAGCTCTGGATGTCTAGCTCTTCTCGGAAGCCTAACCTAGGTTAGGCATGAGATGTGAAAAATTGATTGTTGACTTTCTGGACCCAACGCTGCGCCTAATATTTGGACAGTTCAAAATTAGTACAAAATTTTATTGTTAATGATAATTTGGTTCTAAAACTTTTTATATATCATGAAAACTTATAGAACCGAATTATCAATAATTGTTTTGTCAAAATTTACAAACAGTCAAAAATAAAGTAAATCTCTTTAGGAGTTATGGACTAATTAAATAATGATAAGACATGAAGCGTGTGCGGAATTGAACACTTATTTTACAGACACGCATGCTAGTAACCTAGAAGTAATATACATATTTTTACAGTGGCCGGAATCGAACCCACGCTCTCAGACGCATGTGCCGAGATCATAGAACTCTACGCTACGCGGGCATTAAAGGAAATGTGTTAATTTTCAGATTTAGTACAAATTGCGATATCATACGACTTAACATTAAGCAGCTGAAGCTTTACGTATATAAAAAAACTTTCTTGTCTTCTCTACGGTACAAATATCTTTCAACATACTTCAGAACCATAGACATTTGTTCTCAATTATATAACCGGACTTAAGCTACTATAACAAGTTATTTTGCGTGCGAGTTGCACTGAATCAAACCAGGAAAAAAACACAAAAATAAAAACCGCTAAAAACACGTGAAACGGAAACCATGAACCATTGTTTTGTTTCCAGTTGGCCGCCGACGCGATGACGTCACGCCTTACACCATAGCATAACACATGACAAACACATCAGACAACAACATTTCTATAGCTTCTCAAAGAGATATATATTCATATTGTCACACGCAACGAGCAGATTCTGTCTCATGGAACAGCAGGTCTAATTTACATCGTTTAACAATCGTTTATTTATTACGGAAGTTATTCGGTGTCATATATAAAAAACAACGCCAGTTTAACTGAAAACAGCTGTAAGTTTTAGATTCTATGAACGCAATAGACATTCTTTGTCGCTATCTTTAAGAATTTTAATATTACGAACAAAATCAGTACTGTTAATCGATAGCAAAAAATATCAAGGACCATATAAAAACGCGTTGTAGCAATGTACAATTTCAATGATAAAAATATATGTAGCGTTATAATCGATATTTAATTATATAATGCGAGCGTGCCTTCCCATAAATTAACCGATTTTAACACATCTATACAGTGTAAACTACCAATATTTACGACGATGGGCTGAATTTATGAAATAACGTGATATAACAATATCAACATAACGAATTAGTATTAATTATAATTGCGCCTTGAAATTTTTATAAGCGGTAAATATTTTAGATATAATGCATATATAAAGGACAACGGGAGTTTTCCAGCTTACTCATTTTACCACTTTAATTTAAAAATGTGCAATGAATTTTAAAACAACAAAATTGTATGCCTTTAGAGGGCAAACAAAATCTTGAGCTCTTATTATTGTAGCATTTAATTTTATTTGCGCATAACGCATTTATGAAACTGACTTTTAGCAAACTAGGACATGCACACATGTATGCGGTTATGCAAAGCCTTTGACATAACACGCTTTTGACATTTCAAATGCCATAAAAGTTTTTTGCAAGTATAAAATTGTACAATATTTTTATTGCACAAGTCGAACCATAATTTTTTTTTCCTTATTCTGAAAAATAATTAATAAATTTGAAACAAGCTTTGCAGATTTTATAAAAGCAATAAATCCTAGTTCAAAGCAATAAAGTTCTCGTCGGAATCCTGAACAAGTGATTCCTTAATCCGTCATAAAATAGCAACATGACTGGATATCAACAGCGATCGGAGCCTATTCAAAAATACATTCAACTATAACTAATAGAATTCGAAAACAGCTTTATTGTTACGTCTTACACATGGCGTGAAGCCGACACGTACATTATTATCGTTGCATTTTACGAGCGGTAAATGTTACAGCGGACGCGTCTTCATCCGCAATATTATTTTAAATAGACCGTATTTCAACGTTAATCCGAAAAGAAAAGGAAGCTGTAGAGAAACAACGGCAGCCAAGCAGTCAGAAATAAAGTTGCGATAAACCACACGTTGGGGAAATAAACATCCTTTTAAAAGGGCAACGTAAACGTCATTCATTGGGGAATGAAGCTCACGCCTGCATTGGGATCTTTTTGGGTCAGTAGACAGAAACGTGATCAACTTAGATTTCAACACATATTACGATTGAAAACGGGAATAAAAAGGGGCTAATGGATGGAATAGAATTGTACTATGTCGTTTAAGAAACTTTGTCATCATCATCTACTGCTGGACATTTATGCACCTATAATAAGTAAGTAAATACTGTTTTAGACATGTATGCTGAATACTATTACTGTAATGGGCTGGTGAAATGAAGAAGGGACAAATAAAATTCATATGATTCCAAGTTTCTTTAAGTTTGAATAGGAAATGTGTTAAAGAAAAGTCATATACCCTTACTTAGTATATAGTCAGTTTAAAATAGTGTTAGCGACAAACGGATAGGCGTATACGCCATTGTACTTTAATTGCATAATACTATTTGTATGACATTTAGGATTTCTTTCTTTTACATTCTGTAAGGTAACCGTAGAACAAAGAGCTTAGGACGTTCCTTATAACTGCATACTTAGTTTTATGTAGTACATAATACATAATCGTATGTTTTTGCTATATTAAAAAGAATATATGGCAAATACATACAAGTAACGTACGAGGTATAAATTTGAATATTATCCGTATAATAATTTAACCCGCATGCCACACAGTCACACTCAGTAACAACTTCTCCAATCTAGTAATGTTATAATAAAATAAGAAGACCTAAACGTATATACATAAAAGCTCCCCTAGTACTAACGTCTGTCCGTGCATAAGCGATGCAGCTAAACAGCTTCGAGTTTAATTCGCAATTGATTCAAGGGGTTGACGTTGTACGGGCTTCAGCAAATTACGCTCGAGTTACCGGAAGGAAGACTTAGTTTGAAATATAGCGTTGTCAGCTAAACAAACTAAAGGATTCCTAGAAATAAAATTACTCATCGAGTCGACGTATTCATTTCATTACAAACCCGTTTAAGAACTATCGTAAGGACATTAGCAAGTTTTGAAGGTCGTAAGTACAATATCGATGTAACAGATACTAAACCCTCTATTAATTCCTAACAAATATAACTGTGTATTTAATAACACATTGACTCATCATCATCATCAACAGCCTCCCATAGTACACTCCTATTTATTAGGGGGTTTTCGGACCATATCCCACCACGCTGGTCCGATGCGGGTTGGTAGGTGGACCGACTTTTTACATGCCCATCCGACGCATGGATCAATTACTTTTTAGACAATTAGGTGATCAGCCCAAATTGCCCTAACCAACTAGAAAACAACGATGAAAATTTGTTGAGTCCCCGCAGGATTCGAAACCACGACCTCCGGTCCACAAGCACACGCCCTTACCACTGGGCTAAAATAAATATATTCACAGTTATACTTTAATATTACACTGAAAACATTGACGAATACGACTTTAAATTGTATAACACCAACCTGGATATTATTATAAGATAATTTAGATCCAGTCTTAAAAAGAGCTAGAGCTAAACAAAAACGGTCCTCAAGCTTTGATATAAATGCATGTAAAGACACGATTTATATTTTTATCGATTACAGCATAAATTATTACAACTTTAATAACACATGACTGGCACAAATGCGTACGCAATTTTCGTGAGACGGCGCAACGTTAGCGTACACTTTAAATAGATTATTTCTCACCATTCGTGTTCAATCATCACTCAATACATCCACATGCCATAGAAACTTCTAGACTGATGTAATCATTAAGGTAATAATTTTGCAGCTAAATTTATGACACGTACATCATTTCTATTATAAAATTGATGATAAATTTTCGTTATTGTACTACCAATAAACTGTAAAACACAAAGGAATTCTTTGAAAAATATAAGTACATATTTCTAAATTTTGTGTTTTTTTCGACTCACTGAGACTATCTTTTGCTTGTAGATTTGTAATTAACTTAATTGAAATTTATATGTTAAATTTATTAAGTAGTTATTGTAAACTAATAAATTTTCATGTTCGCTAGGCTTTGGACAAGCCTGTATATTTGACCTTATAAATACATGCTCGACGTCACGATTTATTATGAAAGGACACGTGCCGAGGAATTTCAATTAAAATATACATTCTGCTAGAGTATAATGTAAACTTTATTAGCCCTTATAAAGTATAATAAGAGTATAACTGACAGTAGATATGAATAACACATATTTGTTTTACCTAACTGTTTTACTCTAATAATACATCACAGCATTAACTGTTAGGACAATTATAAGATGGATGACGAAACAATGCCTTATTAATTAAATCACATTTTTTTCGTAGTTCACTTGTTAATTCTATACCATTCTTATGCTAATAACTCCAAAACCAACATTATGTACACGCAAAAAACCAAAGATCGTGACGAATACTTCATAACTCCGCGCTATACTACTCATCTAATATCACATATCTAATACCTACAGCTTCTAATAGCATACAATCATAGAAACTGGACGAACATCTCGATTACAGGCAACACAGTTGCACAACTTAAAAATCGTGTGGGATCCTGGCCGCCCCGTGCGGTCGTCTAAACCGGTTGGACGCACTTGGACCCCACCTACGGTGCAGTAAGTGACGCCTGTGGCACATCAATACGACAAAAATGCCCGTACCCGATACAAGATAACTATTGGAGATCGACCGGCATTAGTTTAATTTGTACTAATTGGGTAGTATTATATCATTCGGAATGGTGGCTGTTTATGGTCGGAAAATTATAATAAAACGATAACATCAGTACGATGTTCTATTATAATTTTAATTTCATATCATTAAGGAAATTAGATAATTTGATTGTTAAAGCATTTATTATGAAGGGAAGCGTTCTAATTACGTGATGTTTTAAATTAAATTGCTACTCTTACTTAAATTATACATACTTATATTATTACAATAAATAAAATTCGTGATATTTAAGAATATTTGTAATGAAAAATAGTTACTACGTTTATATTATATCATAAATATATTTATTTATATAAAAATGACCTATCTATTTCTCTAAATTATAAATGAAATTTCAAGCCCAGTAAAGCATAAAAAACTATTGATTCCTAATCGTAGTATAATCAAACAAATAAAAGATATAAAAGCAATACTTTCATTCATTACGTACTAACAACATATCGATAATGATTATCAAATCTTAATTAAATAATCTGTTAACCCTTTTTATTAAGAAGACGTTACTGTACAGCCGATCATGATTATTCGTTTAGAACTGCCTCTACTCATCCGCTGCACCGATGTTAAGGCACATAATTATAGTACCCATCTTAGCCACATCCATATAGGGATGGTGTCGGCCTGACTGGTATACCCACGCAGGGCATTAGGCCCGCTATGGTCAAAACTAGGCTATTATTTACAGAGCAGTTGTATGCTAAACGAAATAGCGCCGAGAATCATCATTGAAGTTTATTTAAATAAACTTCTATATGAATATCTATAGAATAATATCTATGAAAATTTATACAGCTTATATGACTAGCTTATGCGACTTCGTCCGCTTGGTAATATATTAAAATAAAATGTTCGATTTTTTAAATTACTCCCAGTATCATCAGCTATTTTAAAGTAAAAGACCCTCAAATCAGACCATTTATCATTCAAGAGATTATCCAGAACGAACAAAAACATTCAAAAAAATGTTATTTTGCCGTTTAAAATTTATCATAATATAATTGTCAATGACATTAGCTCGATTTATTGTCACTAGTTAGTTTGACATTATACTTCGTTTTAATTTATTCCTTGTCTAAATCTTAAGCAAATTTAGTTTATTATTAACTATGATAATATTCCATGCTTTTCGCTTAGTACTCTTGATTCAATTATTGTAGCTACTTATATCAATATAGAAACTACAATAACAAACATGTAATTTAATGAAAAAAAATCGTAGTAAACCGCAAAACTAATATCTCATTATTTGAAAATTCATGCTCATCAATATCTATTAAATAAAGTGGCGAGTTTGACTTAAAGCAATAAAATTATAACAAGAAGCATTTTTATCCAACTATATCTAAAACTATTAAAAACTATATCTAAATCGAGAGTCATAAAAATTGTAATAATGAAAAAGCCTACAATTACATATTAACGCTTTTCTAAATAAATCTAAAGGAACTCTTTTGTACGCGAATAAGCCGACCAAACATTCCTAACCGCATATATTATAAGCATTACTCTCTGCAGACATGTAAATCGCTCCCTTCCGGGTATGAACCAGCATTATTAATGCTTAAAAGACATGACCTTGGCCCACTTATGTCAATTCGACTTTATTATTGTACATAGTACAGTGGGTAATTCGAACCGAGATGCGTAATAAGACATCAGCAATATGGCACACTGAAGCAAATGTACAGTCATGGAATATTAAAAGCATGTGACATAATACTACAGTGCTCATTTGCGTACGATTCTTGAATTCTAGTAGCAAGTTTACTTGAAGAAACATAAGAAATTAACTAAAACAACTACAATGTCGTTTATTTCCTGTCTGCTAGAATGTCTAGTAAAATACTAGACTTACAGTTGAGGCTGACTGACAAATGCTTAAAACATTTTCGAATATGCCAGGAATGTTTTACCAATGCCAAACTTTTAGTATTTCTTACTTTTCGTAATCCTGAAAGTAAGTACAAAATCAATAAAATTTCAAAGACAAAAAGGACTCCTTTTTATCTCGGACTTTTTTGTCTAAAGAAAAATGAAAAATGATATTGCCCAAACTTTTTGTGTCATTTATTGCAATACTAATATCCTTGCTACGGGTATGTCCCATAAAAAAGTCCATAAAGCCTAGCGTCACTGTGTCGTCTAGCTGCTAAACAAAAAACCTCTCGTACAATAGAAGGAACTCGCATATAAATACTCCATGTGTACGCATATAAGAATAGAGACGAGACTTGGATGAAGGCGACATCAATCATTCTTTTGTCTCCGGCCCCGTAAGACTTAATGCCGGCATACATTTGAAGCTTTTTAAAATATGAGGACGCTTAGATTTAACGTTTAATACTTAGCACGATGAACATAGCATTCGAGAGACGTATTATAAACATATTTTATACATAATACACAAAGCCGTCTTTGCCCTTGTCCATTGAAAAAGGCCTATGTCCAACAGTGGACGAATAAGGGGTGCTAATGATTGAATGAATACAAAGATATAACCATTTTCAGTTGATAATGTTTTGTTGAAATAGTTTTTTTTTATTTAGTTGCATTTACTTTTTGGAAGAGAGAGAGAGCAAAAATTACAGCTATAACGAGTATTATTGAACACCGCTCATATTTAATATTATGATATGTATACATTTAAATTGACACTAATAGTCATTGGGCCGAATGCCGAATATTCGGCAACGCTGTCCGCCGACGCGCCGAATATTCGGCCGTAGAACATTCGGCACAAAATGAATGATTATCGAGCACGTTAACAATAAATAAGTCGCAACCCATCGTAAGAGCCACTAGCTACAGTGTTTCTTTTTTCTTCAGGAGTAGCGTGTACATGAAGGTAGTTTTCTGAAGTTGTTATCCGGTAACGACGAAAAAACGTATTCATTTGCTACCAACAAATGTTAGAAAGCCTTAAATCACAACTTACAACTAATCAATTTTACATACTAGAGTATTGTAATTTGGATGTGATTACATATTACTTTATGTCGTATGATGAGTCCTTTCTCTTGACTTATTCGGTTTTCGGCCGAATACCCAATACCAAAGAAAAGTGGCCAATGCCAAAGTTTGTGGAATAACGAATGTAAGAGAATATTCGTGGCACCTTAAGTATAGATGTGTTAATTTACATATGACCGACATTTATCGCCAAAATTAACAACAAACAAAATAAATTATCAAAAGCATACAACATCGCCATACCTTAAACAATTAATGCTCATTGTGCAACGGTTTTAAAAATAACTTACACTTTTATCGTCATATCGACGAGAACCGAGCACAATATACGCCAAGCGATGAATAATGGCCGTTGGAAGTCCAGACGAAACACAGTCGTTGAGAAATTGTAAACAACTTAAAAACGAAACGGGATCACGCGCCGAATGAAACTCACCATACGCATGTATGAATACAATTGTGCTAACAAACAACGCGGTGCATGGATTTCGAACGGTAGTACCAGCACAATCCTTTATACAAGAGCCTAATAAGATCTGCGATCTATGTAACCATGGTAACCAACTGACGGCGTAAAAATATAAGGCATTGCTATTGGAGAAATATCGCGTGGTGGTGGGAATATAGTTGGTAATAGATCCCTTATTACAGGATTAGGGTACCGCTACCGCGGTGCCTGTCGCTATTGCAATCGCAGATAGCAAACATTGGTGTTTTCCGTTTAAATAAATACCGTAGATAGTCTTATTAGATATAACTAAATAATTCAATTCAACTGCCTCCGTTGCCTTGTGATATGGGCGTTTGTTTTAGAAACCGGAGGTCGTGGGTTCGAATCCTACGGGGACTCAACAAATTTGCATTGTTGTTTCCTAGTTGGTTAGGGCAATTTGGCCGATCACCCGAATGTCTAAAAGTAAGATGATCATGCGTCGGATGGGTAGAAATTCGGTCGACCCACCAACCCGCATGGACCAGCGTGGTGGATACGGTCCAAAACCCTTAATGGAGGGGTGTTTGGTCGAAGCCTTGTCCAGCAGTGGACTATTACAGGCTGATGATGATGATGATGATGATGATGATGATGATGATGAAATAATTCAATATGTAATTATGCGGAGATATGCATTTCTAATAGTTAAGCTTCACCATCAGGTAAAAATACGTCCTACTCCTTTCGCCACTTCCTTGATAAATGTTATTTATAATTGAAAATTACTTTACATTTTCTTAAATAATTTTATATGTTGATGTTATATCACGTTATAATTATCCTAATATATATTGCTGTGTAATAATAACGTAAACAACTCTTACTAGACACTAAGTACTAAGTACTAGATTTCATACAGCGAGTCACGGATTGAATGTTCTTAGGTATGTAAAAGAAAATAACATCGACGCATATTAACAATATGAAACATAAACATAAAAGTAAATAAAGTAATCTTATCACGTACTGCATGACTGGACTATCGTAAGAAATAAGTATTTACCTATTCTTTAATAGAACGCAACGTTTAAACGCAAACAATAAATTTACGAGGTACTTAGGGGTACATAGAGCACTTGGCATGCTTTCTGCGTCTACAACGACCTAGACTGCACAGTTAGACGAGCGAAATGCCAGCTACATAATAATACGGAGGAAAAACTTTTATGTCTGAGAAATAAAAACAATGTATATGTTTTCATAGAAATTGTCGTTTTCCTGTACATTTTTTATTCTTCAATATTTATTTACTAGTTCGTCTTTGAGTACTTATCAATCGAGCTGTACTAAGCCTATCGAGCTTAATCTTTTCTACGATACATATCAAAGACAATTGCATCCGACTTGTACCACTCCTAGAACAGTTAAGAAAGATATGTACACGTGATAATTGATATAGAAATATATTAAAAAGATATTCTGCTTGATCAAACACGGATTAGAACTTACATCATCATCAGCCTTTGATAGTCCACTGCTGGACATAGACTCCCTAATACACCCTATCCATTAGGGGTTTTGGACCGAATCCCACCACGCTGGTCCCATGCGGGTTGGTGGGTGGACCGCCTTTTTACATGCCCATCCGACGCATGGATTATCTTTATTTTCAGAAAATTGAGTGATCGGCCCAAACTGTCCTAACCAACTAGGAAACAACAACGAAAATTTGTTGAGTCCCCGCAGGATTCGAACCACGACCTCCGGTTTCTAAAGCAAATGCCAATACCACTAGGCTCGGAGGCAGTTCAGAGCAGTTTAGAACTTACAATTTAAATAAAATTTAAAACGATTATAACAGATATATCCATGCGTCGGAAGGGCATGTAAAAAAGTCGGGTCACCCGCCAACCCGCATTGGACCAGCGTGGTGGGATACGGTCCAAAAACCCTCTAATGGATAGGTGTGTACTAGGGGAGGCCTATGTCCAGCAGTGGACTATCACAGGCTGATGATGATATAACAGATCACAGAAAGATGCAAAAAGAATACTAAATAAAAATCGCTTTACGTGTGGTAGGCAAACACATAACATTCGTGATAAAAATACTTACAAAAAATACACACAGAAGAAAGGCTTGCTAAAATATACTGGAATGCAACGCAGAATCACCATCTTTTTTTAGCTTACAATATTTAATTTTAGCCAGTGTTTTAAATTTTCTTTTCATGTGCGATTAGTCCGTAATGTCTGTGTAAGCCCGTTTTTATTAGTATTGGCGAAGAAAATACACCGAAATGTCAGATAATATTTTGATTGATCGATTACGACTCGGCGTAAATTAGATAAGGGATGATGAACCACATTCTTTAAATAGAGAGGCAATACAAGATAGAGGAAAAAGGAAACATAATTTGTCTAAGTTCAAAGTTACTCAAAATTTTACGTCACAGTACTAAAGTGTCATCTTCGTATCGGCCGTTCATCGGTCATTCAATAATGTCAAATATAAACGACGAAATCATTACGTTCCAGAGCACGGGCTAAAGTCAAAAGTTATATTCGGACATCGCGATTGGCAGAGGTATCCTATTGCCAAGTAATGTTTGCCTTCAATAATCACGTTTATACTCTTGATAAGGTCAACGCACAAAAATAACTCTAACGCTCCCCAACTAACCTTTAATGCCGAGCAGAAGCTAAATACGCAGTAGCAATTTCTTTCATTTAATTGCATATAACTTTATAACTAATCTGAATGTTTTTTTTTAATGACAATTAAAAAGCTCGTTGGGTTTACTTCGCCGGTTCTTCTCAGGTCAGAGGCGTCCTGTTCCGAACCGGCGATAAATTCCTTAATGTGCGAGTATAATACTTCTGTATTGAATTTTAATTTAATTTAATATAAGCTGTTATGCATGTAAAAAGTCGGTCCATCCATCAACCCGCATTGGACAAGCGTGGTGGGTTACGATCCAAAACCCCCTAATGGATAGGGTTGTATTAGGGGAGGCCTATGTCCAGGAGTGGACTATCACAGGCTGAAGACGATGACAGGTTGTTATATGAAAACAGTTTATACAATATCCTGTACGCTAGCTTATCTATGCTCGTGGCAACCCTAATATAGCCGGCATTTTAATTAAAAATACTTATCTCGTCGGGTGCTTGACAACGTATATGCATTTGACATTGACCCGAAAAAAAGCTATTGATTACTTTCGATAACATACCATCGCTTAAACATGTTTGCGAACTGTCGAAAGCATAACAATTTTGCCGAATGACGTCACGACTAAGAACATGTTCTGTCACGTTCACCTTGAGGTCAGGCGCCGGACTTAAAGCTCAAAGGATTATCGTATATTTAGGCATGAAAAATATTGCACTTGCTTATTACGAATACACACCTAAACCTTATGCTTAATTCATTAACTTTTTGCGTCTTCTATTGTGCAAAATTAGTCATAAAACAATGGCCAATAAATAACCATAGTAAATTAATCAAACGGGATTCAATCCATTGAATCTATTTATTCAATTACATTCACTTTTCGCGCAAAAGCAATAAGTAATTTTACATGTCGTGTAATTAAATAAAAGGACTGAAAATATTCTTTTTCGTACACTACTTTGGTACCACCAAAATCCATTGCACGGGTCAGCGAAATGACCTTAAATGTCTTGTTAAAAAATGCTTATGCTTTCACTTGATTTTTAAAATTGGCCCATCTAGGTATGTGCACCATTTAGTGTATATTGTTTTAAATTCAACATTATATATTAAAATAATTATGTAATAAATATATACAATGGATTTAGTACAAATTTAAGGGTTATTGTACAATAACAAGATTCAATATGGCCTTGGAAAAGGTCAAGGTTTGTTTACATTGGCCAAACAAACGCTCGCTTCAAAAGGCAACCAATTTATTAGACGTGTTACCGTAATATACGATATACTGTTCATACATTCTATTTATGATTAATTATAATTATCTCTCTATCGGATTCGTTACGTTTTTTCATATTCCTTTTTTTTTAACCCTTTCCCCCCTTGCCTAAATTTTATGCAAGGCGTCTGACAGGTGATTTTTTAAACCTAAAGCAATTAACTGCACACAACGAATGGTCTACATTTCAAAATATTATAAAATCACTTGTGCCCTAATATCAGGAGGTAAGTAGCCAAATGTTGGTGTACTTCACAACCGGGACCGACTTCTACAATTCCTTTTGGACCTATATCATCTGAATACCAAAAATTTTAAGTATCGAACCGACAACCTCCAGTTTATATATCTAATTGTGCACCGTTCTTTGACGAAAGCACTTCTAAATGGAACATATATATCCCACAGAAAACTAATCGCAACGATACTTATACATACCATTACCCAAATTGCTAAGGGTCAGTCCCTTCGGATACATCACATCGAGATATTACGCATATGGACAATAAACGCATCACGATACGCTTGAACTGTCATCATTCTTTCATTCATCATTCTTTTGTCTCGGTCGCAACACATGTCGGCGACGTTTCCGACGTGGCTGATGTGACGACAATAACGTGGGACCGATAATGGATCCCATGTTGAAAAACACAGACTATACTCGTAGGTCTAACAATAAATAAATATGTAAACAGATTTAAGTTAAGGATTACATAAAATACCGTGTGAGTATCCCAGTGTTGTGGTTTTTTGTTACCTGAAAAAAAAACAAAAGCATTTATAAATTTGTTGAAATACAGAAATATATCAAATGGAATAGAATGAGTATTGATCTACGTCATTTTTAAAGGCATAAATGCTAAAACGATTAGGATATTCGTTCAATGTTCTTCATGGTGTATGAGACGCTAGATACTATATACTGCGCTATACGAACATCAAATTAGCTAGTCTACTTAGGGCACAGGATTTAATACTACGCATTTGTGCGGGTTTTACAGATATGAATAAATACGGTGGACCCATACTGGTATATTGTATTATCTTAGTTTTGTAAACAATGTGTTTGATGAAACTGTAATTGGCACTTCATTATATATAACCCTTATTATATTCGTGAAATAAAGCGGTTACTTTTTCAACTCATTCCGGTAGAAAAACACACGCCGAGCAAAATTGAGCAAGACGGGTAAGGAACACGGAATTAAAAGCTTTCGAGGTCTTCATAGAGACAAAAGTTGCCAAGATATTAATAAAACATCTTAAAGGCAAATGTACTTGTTTAACTGTAATTTAAACTGAATATTATTTAACTAGATCGCGTTACTATAGTTAGTTTTCTATTCTCATTTTAAAACAAGAAACCAAAGGATAATATTTACTTAACCACAAAGAATTCACTGCATTCTTTGTAGTCAGAGTGACGACATTGCAGCGAAATTCAGTTTAATAAGCCACAAAGAGACATTCTGTTTGTATATTGACAACTGATATTTAACTAGAAATGTTACATATTTAGATTTTAGCATGTAAACATAAATGAAGGATTACTCTAACATAAAATTACTGCATTATAGTGTAGAGTTAAATGCACCTTTATCTTATAAGCCTTTATCCAAGATATTTTGGGTCATAATGGAATTTATAAATTAAGTATAGATTTTTAAGACTGATACAATAAAGTTTGATGTTTATGATCAAACTAGCAAAATAATATATGGCATTATTATGTTAATGTTTTATTTTCGCTCTAAGATTGTTTATTTATTGTGACGCTAATTTGTTACATAATTTAAAACAGTCTCGATGTTTTTGAGCAAACTACTAATACATATCATGGTATATTATTTATACTTTTTTTTGCCAAGATTATAATTATATGCCTGAGGCAATTTAGTGTAGGCTATGTTTATAAACTGTCGAGTCTTTTCTAACTTTGCAGGAGGTCTGAAAATTTTTCATGTTGTTTCTTTTTGCTTAATATATGGGCCAGTGTGTGGGCCGAACCGAGTCGTCTGAACTAGGGACTGATAAATTCCACGTGTCTTGTGTGGGCATTTCAAAAACTCTCCTATAATCAAGAAGTCGCATTATTTTGTCCAGCAGTGGACTGACACAGGCTGCTGATGATTATGATGATGAATTATGTATGCTGATTAAAGATGCCACGAATATTCGGCTACTATACGGTATACGGCCACTATTTTTGGTATTAGGTAATCGGCCGAATAGAACGTATTTTTCGGCCAAAGACCAAATACTAAGACGTGAGAAAAAACTCATCATATATATTTCATAACAATATTACAATACTATAGTATGTAAAATTAAGGTAAGTTGTGATGGATAAAACAAGCTTTTCAGCATTTGTTGGTAGCAAACGCCTACGTTTTTCGGCATTACAGGATTACCACTTCAGAAAATTACCATAGAATACACGCTTCTCCAGAAGAAGAAATAAAAACTTCAGCTAATTGTTGTTAGGATCGGTTGTGACTTATGTTATTTTTTGTTAAAGTGTTCGATAACCGTTAATTTTGTGCAGAAAATTCAGCGCTTTTGGCCGACACCGGTGCCGAATATTTGATATTTTATTACCCATCAAAATGTCGCGCCATCGCTTTATTTGAATAATATTATTAACGTTAAGATTTTTTATTATATCATATTTATGTTTATCTTGAAACTGGATTGCCTTAAACTTGCCAAAAAATTTTGTGCACGCCTAATTATCACCTGGCAACATTTCAGTGTCATGTCAACGACCGCTTTACTCGGCTATTACATTTCACATTTGACAACGCGAATCCATTATCACGTCTCGAAACCAAACGAGTGTGAATTTGCATGTTTCCTTGATGCGATGCAACGATGCGGGCGGACATCGACATTCGAAAATAACTATTTTTAAACGCAAGAAAAAGGACATGAGATGCCATCTATATATTACGTCACACGAATTTGACGATTTTTTGAACTTTCTCCCGTCCTTGTCACAGCTATGTAGAAACAGACAAAACACAGTATATCTACTGTCGCTTTTTTATATCAAGATCAATCTATTCATTCTGTGTTTTCTATTTGCATACTAATAGAATATCAAATGTTTTAAAATATTTCGTAACGTAGTTTTAACATAATACAAGGAGTATTATGACAAAACTGTATATATAATGGTATAAATAAACTAACTATATAAATAAATGAAGTGCTTGCGAGTGTCTATATTTCACATAACATTTATGGACAGTCACAAAGTATCAGGACCAATAAGCCAGTACTTATAACAATCAAATCGAATAGGCAAACTAATTTAAATTAATAACGATTTAATTTAGTTTAAAGCTAGAAATGATAATTTTATTCTAGTCGCATAAAACAATTACAATAACCGAATTTTGGATAAAATAATTAATTAAAAAAAACTTCACATTGGTTAAGATTTCCTTTCTAATTAAAAAAAACCGAACTATGCTTTTTAATAATCGGAACCAAAGTGGTAATACAGAAACATTCAAAACGTTTCCTCCTTTGCACAAATCGAAATATTTCCATACAAAAATTCTGTGAAGTTGCGTCATTTGGTATGAATTTGCCATACTATTTTTTGTCTCTCGTTGAATCAATACAAACCGATCTGTGTCAACAATGTAGTTGTGATGATGACAACAACAATAACAACACAATAAAGAGCGCTTATTACTCTGCATTTCTTTAAAAAAACACTACAATCCCAATAAGAATACTCAACAGATTAAAATACAAGGAAATCCAAGCAACTATGCGAGATACTTTTACGTATACATATTTTAAAGATTCTTTCGTTCAGATCAACAAAAAATATTAAGTATGCGCAACAAAGAGGACCGATAACAGTATTAGATTAGAAAAAAATAAGAAAAAGAACAATAAAGGCAAGAAGAGGAGAACAACTAACGGAGGAAAATTTCGCGAGCAATAAAACAACATTTCGTTAGGAAAACGGGATATGAAAAATGTTTCCTAATACAAGAGAGCCACTTAACAACATTTACGCTTTGTTATGAAATATGAATTAATAGCATCCGCCGTAAGAATGTGTGCTACGCGACGACGCCTTTCGGATAGTGGTTATTGCCCGATTATTCTTTAAACACTTGTAATAAGAAGACAATTCGGACTGCTCTCATAGATGTTTTATACAATTGGTAATTATATATTAACACCCAATCGAACATTAAAACTGTGACTCCCCTCCATGTCGTTTCACAGTGAATATCGAACACGAACTAGAAAAGTTAAAAATTCAGACACAAAAAGGACCGATTACGAATTAATCACTTTTAAAGGCAAAACAACCAATGAGATTGCATCAAATGTTATGAGCTCTGTAAAAATCAAATACAAAACGGCAAGTTGACACTAAAAACTAGTAAGCAGATATGGGAGATAAGTTGCATGTATCCACGGAAGTAATAAGTACTAAGTAAGTTTTTGTATTTTGTACGTAAAACTAATAACTTCCGTGCGTATATTTTGCAAAAGATAATTCAACTTATGACTTAATGACCACTGTTATGACATGTACCGATCATAATTTATAAGCAATTTATCGTAAAAAAAGTAGTCAAACGTGCGACTTCCACGACCGATTTTCAACACAGTAGCGTTTTGAGGCATCTTAACTTTTTTGACAATTTTACATGCGACTCAGTACCTATTTAGGTCCGATTCCCAAGACAATAAACTGTGGGATACAAAAAAAATGTAAACCTTTTGTACTGTACCGTTGGGGACACACACAGGTCAAAAAACTTTTTTATAACATAATTATTCCAAACCTTACGTAAGAGCTAGTTTAAAGTAATGCAAAATAGTAGTACTCGAAGAATCAAGAATCTAAAACAATTTGAAATCGCCCAGAACAACATTGTTTTATAAAGATAATTTACTGAACAAAACTTATTTGCTTTTGTCAGTTATAAATTTATTTTAGCATCATTCTTTATCTTAATAAAGATAGAAAACGTTAACGTTACAGTCGACGTACAATAATTAAGTAAGTAACGTTAAGACATTAAAATCAAGCAAGCAGCCATAGTATATCAAAATAAAATTATAATTGACTCCTAATAAAAATAATTCTGCAAAAATGTCAGTCAAAGAAAAGATTAACGTTAATCTTATTTGTTTTCTATTACAACCTTAAAACTCCTTTTTTATTTATGTATACTTGATTTGTAATAAGAAAATAATAAAGAAATAATAGATTGAGTTTTATATCATTCATAATCACGTACTTAATCGTAACTTATCAAAAAACAATAATAATAAATATAATACTCGAACAAAAACGAAAATAAAACAAATCAAACAATCACGAGCATTTCGCAGTTAGGGGACATTCACACATATAATAGAAGAATAGGAACCCACGCTATATTTATTAGGGCAGCTGCTCGTTAGAAAAAAAATGTGACCATTGTGCATTCATCTGTTCAGCGCATAACCGATAATTGCAATAACAATTCGCTTACATTATCCCAATTATCAACGGAGAATACCTTAGGGAGAGATGTCATAGCAAGTTTTACACCAGCAAGGCATTGCATATAATATTAAATGTGCAACCATTGCATATTGACATTACATATACAACCAAGATAAGTTTTATAATGGTGACAACATCTTTACAAAGAAATGAAATTGGAATGCCTTTTAGTAAAATTAAAATAACCGCCTTTTAACGATAACATTGTGATATATAACCGATACATATAACAATTTTTTTTAATTTTTGACTGTGTGTTCTGGCTTGTCTCTATAATTGCTGGTCTAATTTTGACGGAAGTTTCATCGGAAGATAGCCGATGTAACTACTTTGACTATATATTATAGTTAGAGAATATATATATGAGATACAGACATATACCAACTTATTCTGCCCGTGATCATGGATGCTGAAAAGAATTCGAAACGTCGGGAATAAATATATTTAAGTAACGCGAAAAATCCGTAAATTAGTGGATTTGATATGTATAATAATCGCGTAAATAAAAGAAATAGTTATTAACAAGAAAAACTAAAAAAAATCTTGTGTCGAAAGAATGATCAGGCGAGCATGGTTTAAGCCTGACGGTAAACGTGTACTTACATTATTACATTTATTTACAAGATAAAATCTTGATTAGCCATTACAGTTTCATCAGCCGGTTAGAGACCTTCCCAAGCTTATCTTTTATCTATTGTTGACAAAGCAATGCAACCAGAACAAAACTAATGTAACAGCACCTGTACCCCAGTAGCTATTACTAAGTTTAATATTAAACACTTGTCGCCCCAGAAGCAAACACGTTGATATTGGTACCTCAACCATGTACTATTCACACGCGATGTTGAACCAATGACAGGGCCCGGCGTTTCAGCGCAATTTTTCGGTGTCATTAGTCTTCAAATACATACATTTACTACACGTAACCTTATATATTTAATCATAAAAAAAAATACTTGTATTAGTTGATATCTTTATCCTTAAAAATATTATCACGTCTCCGCAATATCACTGCCATTAATTCAATGTCAGACATATCGTATTAATAAACAGTAGTTAGTATACGACTAAACGATATACAAAAATAGTAACAAGCCCGTTAGATATTTAGAGAAATTTGTATGCACAGACTGCGTATCGTCCGTTGTTGCCTTGTACACTCGAACACCGCCTGTTACATTATAATCAGGTGGAAATTATACATTGTTATACGCGATCAGATAACCGACTCATGATTAATGCACCACATTTGTTATTCAAGTTTATAACACTACTAGCGACCTGGCTACACACGGGTACAAAATCTGTAAAATGTATGAGAACATATATAAATTCATCATCGATTCTCTACAATATTATGCATGAATTATACATATAAACCTTTCTTTCTTAATCACTCAATCTATTGATAAAACCGCATCAAAATCCGTTGCGTAGTTTTAAAGATTTAAGCGCATACTGGGACATAGGAACGGATAAAGTGACTTTGTTTTATTTATACCATGTAGTGATGACTACACTTCAACCGTTGTCTAAACTAAATGCAGTATTTTTCGGATACACAAAGAAAATGTAGTTCGATCATTATTATAATGAAGACTGAGCTTTTTCGCACGACTTCATCCTGGGTCGAAATATATTAAAAATACTCTAATTTTTTCTAAACAAAAGTAATCTTAGTTACTCCCAGTTTTATCACTATACATTAGCTTTGAACTTTTTAGAAATTACTGAATCGCATTGTATTATTAAAAATCTTTTGTTATAAATTTAAATCCATTTCAACGTAAATAGTTCCATTTGTCTCTTTTGCTTTATCACGTTTCCTTGGTCTTGGCGTTTCAGCCAAACATATAATACAACATACAACGATAACAAACAATGCTATTTTAATGGCTTCTGAAAATTGCTCTATACGCTGATCATTATCAAGCCATTAAACTAAGTACACTATTATTATATCAATGTTTTTATCAAACTTTTTCTTGCTATTGAATCTAATTGCACATCCCATCATACATTACGAGAGATATTTAAATCCTATTAAAGCTATAAAAATTTGTACGTTAAAAGTGAGTAACGCTTAAAACGCCGAATAGCGAATATATTGAACTGCGCAGAAAATTGCTAAGTTTATTTTTAAGCTGTAGTTAAAACTTTATTAAGTATCTATAGTAAACTAACAAAAAGAACTACTTATTGTAATTTTAGCAGTTCTTTAAAATGGGACAAACTGCACGAAAAGATGTAAGTAGTAAGAGATATATTGTTGAATAAGTAATGGATATTTCAACATTTTGTAGACTTAGCAAATTATTGTCAGAATACCTGAGTATATAATATTTACCGTTGAGCAGTGAAAAGATTTACCGTTTACACTTGTGATTGAACGGTCATACAAAGTGTTTTAAAAATATCACAACTTATATCACAAATTCTACTATATAATAAAATTTACCGTAATTTAACCCTTAGCTAGGTCCTTGGTCACGGACCGAGAAAGATCGCTAAATTTTAAGTAATTGTACAGTAATTAAAACGAGTACAATTGCAGCTATTGACAGAAACTTTAAATCTTGTCAACATTCAAGCCTCTTCAGCCTACATATTTTTTACAAAAAAACCAATTCGGAGCACAAAAAGGATTTAATCAAAACCCGCTCTAAGCCCACACCTAACTGACGTCAGCCCAGTTGGCCGACGACAACAAGTAAATAATGAAATTCACTCGGCGGCAGAGGGGCACGGTGCTGACTCATATAGCGGATATCCAATTAAATAAACCCATTCCAAAACACCGGACAGATCAAATAGAATGTAAGATGGATATGAAAAGACTTTGCATTATTCATGAACTGCGGACAATTCTACTTATGGATTCGATTCTGTACATTGCTTAGGTAAACTATTATGTAAATAAATCCCTAAAGTAAAACAAAGATTACAATGAAATTTAAAGGGAAAATAAAGTATTTTTGAACTTTGGCTAGTAAGAGACATTTTTTTTGCATTATTATCTAGTATTAATCCATTCACAAACCCTAATTTAAATATTTATGATGACCGAAGAAAATGTTTCATACACTTATAAAGCAGAGGAAGTTCTAAGGTTTAGTGCACCGAGTACCTAAACCGAAGTGTCAATGATGAGATGGCACATCGACAATACATAATACACTAGTGGAAAACAGGGATTCTAACGATTCTGTAGAGGCGCAAAACACCTACAAAGAAACCTGCCTTGAAATAACAATAAGAAAAAAACCAAGTAAATTAAAACAGTTCGAGTCAAACTACGCCCAAATGGTCAAAACAATATATGCTATTTACACACTACTAACATTTGAAAGATCACTAAAAACCAATAAATCACGGCGACTAACCAATAAAACAAATGTAAAAAAGCAACAAGGATACGAACAAAATAACCTTGAGTATTGAAAATTCTATTGAAAGGCATTAATTAAAATTCCTTCCAATCATATTCACACTTTTTGACTTATTACACACAGGCAGTCTGAATTTTGTAAACAAAGTTTTATTCCGTCGAAGATTAAAGCAAAATGTCAATAAGAACACAATAGTAATGCAAAAGTTAGCGCCATGCGTTTTGGCGTCATTGCAGTTGGCATTTGAACTTCGTTTGCATGGATTACAGATATAATGCATTATATCTGCATTCCACGTATGCATTTAAAGCATAATTTAATATGATATTAAAGGGTAAATGAAAAGTTTTAAATAGCTTTTTATAGTCCATTTTTTATATGTAACTAATAAATATCACAGTTACATATTAGTTTTTTTTTAACCAACGACTGTATATATTAAGTATAAGGTGTACATTGGAACTTTCTGCATGATCTTTTTTATTAACAGAGAACTCAATACCGTATTCAGACTGTAGTTAAGACATAATGTGTTCATAAAACGTTGCCTTCAATATACATTACTTGTATTTTAGTTTTTTGAATCTTCGTGTTAAAATAGTTGGTTATCTAGAAGCAATCAACACAAATTTCTCACCACAAACTCTCTTTCGGTCAGAACAGGATAAATAAGTCGTAAATGTTTAAGCCAACAACATAAGTCTCGATTACTAAGCAAACTAAGCGGATAACTTAGCGTATAATTCGTCTTTAAATAAAAGGCGGTGGAATTACATCGTCTTTCATTACTATAATCTACAATATTATTCCTATAACGTAACATAAAACGACTATCAACTTTTTTAAGCTTTGCTCCGATTATTCCATGAAATAAAACATAAATTATAAACACAATTTGCATATTTTGCAAAATGAATAAATATTTGGGGACAATTATAACTATTCCCCAAACGTAGCAAAGCTAGCATTAAGAAAACTTGATAACTGACCTTAACTGAGTATCAATTATACAGGCACAAACACCCAGACAATAAAAAAAAAACTGTGGGAATCGAAACTACACCATCTGGTGCAAAAGCAGGAGCCACGAACCACTCTACCAAAGGGTATGTTTAATAAAAACTTATATGAAACATAACGTAATAAAACACGCGCAAATGTTAGGTAACGCCAACAATATTTTATCATCTTTCATCCTCTTCCCGGACGGGTAGATTTATGGCCTAAGATTAATTTTATATCATACATTAATCATCGGATGATATGGTTAGTGAGCCTGGCCTTCATTTCACAGTGCAGGTTTGATCCCTGCCAATGGTAACATATTAGGTACATAAAGATATTTAAGAGAACTATTATCGTTTGTGTGTTATAATCTATAATGCTAGTGTATTAAGACTTTTGTCAGAAGTTGTTTTAACTCTCTGTTATACCTGTTTAAATTTTATAATATCAAAACCATTAGTTTTACCTCAAACCCTTTTAATAATACGTCAATAAATTATGAATTAAATTTAAATTCTAATATATTCTATTATCTAAATTGCTAAATATTTTGAGTCATCATCATCAGCCTGTTTCAGTCCACTGCTGGACATAGGCCTTTCGTAATGCACCGCCTTCTCCATAGGGGGTGTTTTGCACCGTATCCCACCACGCTGGTCCAATGCGGGCTGGTGGGTGTATATTTTGACTAAAAAGTTAGGTACACACAGAAAGTTTTCTCTTATATCCAATTATTTAGAAAAGTATTATATAGTCAATTGTTATAATTTACTGTAACAAAAATGATAATCAAACAAATTAAACGTCACAATTCAATAAACTAAAGCAAAAATATACATCCCCACATAAAGTTCACATTTCACCATTTCGAAAATCAGGGGCAAATCCCGCACGAACGGTTCAGTTCTATTAACGGCAGCAGGAAACGGCCGGTGACGTGAAAACGTCAATGTTCGACGGCTACTAGGAAAGCGATCGGTGTCGTTGTACAAATAAATCAGTCGGTACCAGATTCGTGTAATCTAGTAGCAAGGCTATTTAAATTCTTAAGAAATTTTTTGTTGCCAGATTGGTTCTCTAGCATTTTAAAGATTTGGGTAAATAAATGTTATTTAATAAATCATGCGTCGGATGAGCATGTAAAAAGTCGGCCCACCCACCAACCCGTATTGGATTAGCGTGATGGGATACGGTCCAGAACCCCTTAATGGATAGGGGTGTATTAGGGGAGGCCTATGTCCAGCAGTGGACTATCAAAGGCTGATAATGAGGATGATGATGATATCAGTAAAGATTCTATTAATTAGTAATTAATTATATATATTATATATATAAACATTTCGTTGTTATCATAGGACTCAAATCAGACCATAAGTTGGTTCATTTTAATCGGCCTTAATAAGTACGTTGACTAAAGACGCTGCAAAGAGAAATGATGAAACGCAATAAAATCGATAAGCAGTTTTATTTTAAAATCAAAACCTGCCATTGACGACCTATTACTAATAATAATTCATCATCATTTATATCTGAAGATCAAATGTGCAATGTTCTAATATTAGATTCGTAATGAAAGCACATATATTTTCTTTGTAATTACATCAAGGTAATAGAAGTGTTTATATTACATATCTTAATAACTTACGCGAAAGAAACTGGATACATTATGTAACAGTAAACCAACTTTGGTTCTTATTACAATTTTTTTTACAGAAATTCCCTTGATAATGGAAATTGCTTTATATTTCCAAACTCTTCTTTGACATAAAAATAAGAAGTCAAATATACTACCCTCTTTTTTGTCGCTGTTGCAACAAAACCGTTATAGAGACCAGAAATTAAACATTCTAGCGCTGAAGCGCTGCCCGTATCAACCACGTAGATTAAATTACAAAGTGACTACCCCATAGTACAACGATGGCCAGTGAGCCGGATGAAATTATGTCTGCGGCTTTGGCTTAATGCAGCTTAATCTTGTTTCGCAATCACTATGTAGAGCAAAGTTTAACCCGCTCTACACGATGTAGAGTAATAAAGCACGTGCAAAGGTTAAGAGCAACATTTTAATTAGATTCGTGATAGTATAGGCAAGTTTATAACTTAATAACAAAATTATTAAGTATAAAGGTCTCGGCTTTGAACCAGTTACAGCGAGATATGTAATAAAGCAGTTGAAAAGGGAAATATATAAGATATAAATTAGGTTATTTTTACATTTATTTAGGTTAAAGTAAATACTTTTAATTCGGACTAATTAACCGTAATAATATTTTGTAACGCAACCCAAAAACATCAATGCGCGTTTGTTTTCTGTGATAAGATAGAGAATTTCGACAAACGATGCATTGAACCATACAATGAAGAATGATTCTTGGTATGATTTCATATCTAAAGCGAGAGATTGACGGAAATTACAAGAAAATATGACATTAAGCAAAACAGCCTTGCAGTGAGTGCTAGTTTGGTTTGCGTATTTGTGCATATTATTTATCTATCACATATATATCATATATCTCTCATATCACATATAACTCAATTTCCGTCACATTTTACTGTTCAAATTGTGTTCTCCTATATTTGCATATAAATTACAAAACAAAGAGCCTCCCATGTTAGAACTATAACGCAGTGACCCTCTTCAAATCTCAAGTTATGCTCTCACCAACTTGAATTAAATCGCTTCCGCAAGTTTAGTATTGAAGGCCATGGAAAAACAGTAAATTTAACAAAAATTCCAAGGAACTAATAAGTAATTGATAATAATAGCAGTTTAGGTATCCTTTTTATAACTAATTTATAGTGTTTTGTATGCAGATAGCAAACCGTATGAATATATGTACATAAGAGTACGGCATTTTCGTAACGAAACTACGAAACATCACTACACAACTAACACGCAACCAAATTATACATTCATATCCAGAAATATTAGTAAATAGAATAACGAACATAAAAAGCATTCGGTAACTATAAATACTAGAGACGGACGGACATTCAATGGGACAGTACATTAAAATAGTTTTAAGTTGGCCACCGTGCAGACTAATTTGTTTATGTCACGCCGACTTGATTGCAGCACGCGCCCTTTAATAATAACACATGATGTCATTCCCGTACTGTGAAAGTTAATTCATTAATGAACAATCATTTATTTAGGTTAAGCTGTTTCGGCGCACCCGTTACATTACGATCTCGTCACTTTACATAATATTAAAGTGCTTGTGCGTACGCGTAACCACGCACTGAAACAGATGTTTGTAAATTCAGTTAAAATATGTATTTACGCGATCTACAGGAATGTATCGAGATAAATCAAAAGCATATAGCAAGCGGTCATCTAGCGATTCCTCTAATAAGACATAAAAACCAATATCAATGTTTTCACATCATCATCATCATCATCAGCCTTTTAATAGTCCAACAGGGGTTTTGGACCGTATCCCACCACGCTGATCCAATGCGGGTTGGTGGGTGGACCGACTTTTTACATGCCCATCCGACGCATCCTGATCATCTTACTTTTCAGACAATTGGGTGTTCGGCCCAAATTGCCCTAACCAACTAGGAAACAACAATGAAAATTTGTTGAGTCCCCGCAGGATTCGAACCCACGACCTCCGGATTCTAAAGCACACGCCTATACCACTAGGCTACAGAGGCAGTTATCATTGTTTTACTAAAATTTATAATATACGAATTCTTGCAGACTTTTTATTACATCGGTTTATAGCATCGGTCACAAGAGTGATATGGAATTACTTTAAAAATCCTATTCACACCTAATGTAACCCCCTGAATAGAGAAGGCGTGCAATAGGCCTATGTCCAGCAATGGAAAACACAGGCTGATAATGATGATGACCTAACGTAAATTACATAAAGTAACTATAACTAGGTAATTGACCTAGTTAATTATAATTTATAATAACAAGGCGGTTTTATGTTGACGCAGAATCGAGAAGGACTAACTACCTGTTCGCATTAGTGCTTCTGTGTGGTTCAAAACGACAGAAATGGTAAGTTCAATATTTACGGGGTTTTATACTGCACTTATTTCTTATATAACATGAATGTGCTGTAATATATGCGAACGAAATCATTGCATATCATTCATATGCACCGATTTTTCGTCTTTATTTCTATACGTATTCGTTTTGTTATAAAACATAAAGAATCAAAGCAAAAAGATCCGTAAAAAGTGAGTGTATTATATTACATATTGATGTAGAACACATATTAATTTCGTAAATGAAAGAAATTATTATACGCACTAATAATGTCTTAACTAAAATTTAATAAATAAAAGAAACCAAACTTCCTGATCGTAAATTCCTATATCTACCACTGACCCAAATAATATTTCGAAAGTAAGTATTTAAATATTTTTTACTATTATAAATACTTACAAATAAATATAAATTATTTTTTGGCAAACGGAGAAAATTACCTTTCAAGCGTAAAACGTTAGGACCTATTAAAGTGTAAAATATTCTTATTTCGGTATAGATGATAGTGGGTCTGTTTTCCCCGTTGAGATTTCCAATATTTATAACCTGAACTATACACAAAAAACGGTGACCTTATTAAAGCATAAAGTTTAAAAAAAAAATTAATACCAAAAAGTTACGTATCTCACTTTCACATAAAAGGTCTTTTCTGCATATGACGGCCCGTCGAGAGCAGACTATCTTTACTAATGTCTATAACATTATTACGTAAGGATTTTATTCCTTTTAACATAGCAGTGTTAATGCGAAACTACGTTTGAGACACCTGTCGCGTGCAGTTAAAACAATAATTTTTATACATATTGTTGTAAGCGCAATAATAATTACCATAAAAAGATATCTTAAATAGAAATATGAATATTACAATACCAATATGGTTTTAGACTGTAAAATTAACTATAGTTAAATTTATACATAAGGAAGAACTTAGTAAGTTATAGTCGTTGGTGAACGATTTCAATAGAATTTCTGTTATCAACATCCGGTTGATGTTTCCTTATGAAAAAGCAACATATTTAATACATTTGTGAGAGTAGAAATTCATGAGATATTTGTTACGCGAATAGTTTTCCCCTTTAATTGTTAATTTTACAATAAACTTTAGTCTCTGATGGATATCATAAGACCTGTCTCCACCTAAAAAGACTACACCAACATTTATAATATTATGTTTCGAATAACATGACACAACGTATTATAAACATGAGACATATCAATACTTAATGCAATTTTACTCTAATTCAGCATCATAATAATACCTAATATAGCTGGTTTAAAGTAAAAAAAGAGTTCTTACACGTGGTGCTAAATGCGGTGACTAAGATCAAATGCTTAATATTCCTATGACTTAAAAGACCTCGAATTCACAAACCGAGGCCACACGATACCGCGTCGTCAGAAGATACTTTTCGTTAGTTTGAATTTACTTCTTAGAAATATTACACAGAAATCTATCTCGCTCTGAGTGAAATAAGCAACGTAATATTATTCACGAAATTATTGAGAAATATCAACACTATATTATTTCATTTACGTAACAATAACATTATTTACTCAAAGCTAGTATAGCGAAGTTATCTGTAGGATAGGTCTGAAGGATAGTGATCCGTCCGATCATCCTTAGATCGACGTGTTTTCTGAACCCTTACATAGGTCTACAAATATTAAAATTATATATGTATATGTAATAGTTATATTTTTGCCCAGCATTTCGTATTTGTTTCAGGATTCGTACACGATTATCCTGAACTGTAATACTCTTCAGTTAAGTACTTGATACTTTAAAACAGTTAACGTATTTGTTTATAACCACTTTAATACAGGCATGATTCAAATTCAAATAATTTATTCAACATTGCAGTGATACACTTACATTGATCGTCAAAAACGATACTATTGGTTCGGTAAAGGATTTTATAGGGCATAATTAAAATATCATGTTTTACCAATTAGTAAAATACGAAAGAAATCGAAAACTTTGCATTCAAATAACATTTCATAATAACTGTAAAATAAAATTATCCAATAATCAGTGCCGACTCAAACAAAGCCATTACCCAAATGATGTCAGCTTGCAACATTATGTCACACGCGCCACGGTCAGGCGAAAGATTAATTTTAATAATGTATTAGCCTACATTGCTATAAATTTATTTGAACAATAACATGAAATATATGTATATCTAATAACTTTTCTTATAGTGTTAATAAAATAATAAAAAATATAGTATTTTTAGTATTAACTGTGTTAATCAAGATGTGCATAATAAAGCTCAACCTATTATGTAGACATTAGTTATTGCAAGTTACGATTTCCTTAAAATTCAAACTAAAGATCTTATTTTACGGATATATAAAAAACACTACAATACTTTTTTCACTTAGTCATTTTCAAGTTATTATGGGGTCGGCTTCTAATCCATCCAGATTTACCGAATAACAGTTTTACGCAGAGCAACTGGCAACTGACCTCCACAATCCAAAGGATAAACTGCATTCTAAGGACGATTTAGTTGTCAGAGAATTTGAAGGCCTGTTTTACTATAACGACTGCAAAAGATGGTCTTGACAACCGGGACCGACTTATAACATGCCCATACGACGCATAAATCAACTTACTTTTCAGACAATTAGGTGCTTCGGCCGATATTGTCCTAACCAACCAGAAAACAACGATAACAATTATAATATATAATTATTAAATCTTTGAAAAATTTTACACGAGCGTAAAACACTTCATCTTAATATCGAACTAGCATTAATTATTTTTGAATACCATTCAATGATTTCTTAAATAACACCTTAACACTTATTATAATTTTAGGTAAATGAAATGCTATTCCAAGGATAATGAGCAAAATTTGACTTGTTGACAATGAAGATGTACCCGAAAAAAAAACTCAACCTAAGCACATGCATTACCATTTCGTTAGCCGGCATCGAGTGAACGACAAGAATAAACATTACAATACATACGCATCGACACCAAACGACAACCTATATTAGTTTTAATAATAGCAACTAGGAAATTGAAATCGTCGTGACGAACAAAACTATCTGTACTAGATCTGAATATATCGTATCTGTGAAAACAAAAAGTAATATCTAACCTCAAAAACGCTAAAAGTAAGAGTAGTATATCAAAATCTGACTTGAGATTAAAGTTAACTAAGTGGCCCTTAGCAAGGAAGCGGCTCCATACGTATAATGTAAATGTATATATAATGTTATAGATAATATAATTAAACTGAATTAGACTGCCTCCGTATCCTAGTGGTATGGGCGTGTGCTTTAGAAACCGGAGGTCATGGTGATTCGAACTCACATTCATTGTTATTCTGTGGTACAATTGAGAATTTATCCAATTGTTATTTCTAGATCTGGTCGATGAGCATGAAGAAGAGTCCACCACCAAACCGCATCGGACCAGCGTGGTGGGATACGGTCCGAAAATACCCCCATAAGAAGTTAGAATGGGAATGTCAGCTTGCTAATAAAAAATACTTTGTGAAAAATTTTAAAAAGTCGGGTTTAATTTAGGCCAATACAAACCAGGAACAATATCAGTAACGTTAAATGATCAATAAATATATAGGTATGGTTCGAGCGTAGAAAATAAAACGATACGGCCCACAATCAACAGAACCACCAATCTTTAGTCACAGTAATTAACCGTAACATTGCGTGCGTACTGGCGCTGTTAATAATTACGTACGCGCAGAGCTTACCAAAAGCACTTTATCATAAGAATATACTTCTATTCAAGTACTATTTCAAGTAACGGTAATAATTATATAACTGGTCTGTAACAGTTATAAGCAGACATTAAAAGCATTTATACTTCGAACGCATCTCTTGCACATCAATTCTACGACCTCTCTATATCAATAAGAGAAACTATAATAATTAATATTACTAAATAATTTTAATCAAAACCAACTGTAATAATTTTTTAATAATAAAGAATTCATATAGTAATTAAGAATTGAAAGTTAAGTTTAAGTTTGATGTAATTATTATTAGAGCAGGAAATTCAATAATATTAAAATTCATAATAAATAGAGACGATAAAGTGCGGATACAGAAAAAAAATAATAAAAATATAACGTAAAATCCATTAACTTAAAATACAGTGTGGCTTTTAAAATAAGGCTTGTATTACATCATAACTGTATCAAGTCATAAGATACGTTTCGCAAGAAGCTCAGCTAACATGATTAAAGTTAAATGAACCAACTCGGTAGCAAATGTACCGCAGACGAAACAGAGATAATTTAATATTATACATTACATTGAAGATTACTTTTATCTTACTTTAAGAGGAGCACTTTTGAATGCTGACATACCTATCTGTATGGTGTAGTTCTCGGTTTGATATAATTTAGGGAAAGCTGTAGAAAAATGTCTTAACTCTATTCCTATTAAATTTTGAGTTGAAAAGTTCTCTTTCTTTTACAGGGGACCGACTACGGTAACACCGCGGTGCTTAATTCTACCGCAAAGTGTGAGTGTGAAAACATTATTGTTTTCTGGTTTAAAGGGCAACAAGACCGCCGTAAAACATGCAGATAGATTAAAGGATGGTAAACGATAAGCAGCAGTTGCCTCCGTGGCCTATTGGCCCTTGCTTTATAAACTAGAGGTCGTGGGTTTGATTCCTGAGGTGAAACAACTTTGTGTTATCGTTTTTTTCTTTGTCGGTTAGGACCATTTTGCACGATCACCCGATTGTCTGAAAATTAATATGATTCATATGTCGGATGGGCGTGTAAAAGTCGGTCCAGCCACCAACCCGCATCGGACCAGCGTGGCGAGATATGGTCCAAAAAAAACCCCCAACGGAACAGGCGTGCATTAGAGGAGGCCTATGCCCAGCAGTGGACTAACCCAGGCTGATGATGAAACGATAAGCTCTGGACACATAAAATGAATAAAGCACACAATATTCAAATTTATTTTACTCTCAATCTCAATTCAAGAGCCATTCAGTCTTAGAAACTAGTTTTAAATATAATATTGTAACCTTAACCTCGTCAACGTTACTTTTAACTTGATCATTTAAATAACAGTATTATGTTCCTTGCATCGCATGCTGATATATGCATATATTATTTTTATTACAAAAATATCATAATGATATCATTATAAGAGCCGAAAAAATGCAAATATAAATATATAAGAGAAAATAGGAATGGGATTTATACCCAACATACCGTTACAAGCGTTTCTAATATTATTATATCTTAATAATGTATTATGTAAATCTATATTGAATATTCTATTGCGACATTTTTTAGTCCATAAATAAAAGGATTATGCGATTTGCCTAATTATGCCGAATCACGATCATAAAATTTGATGAGAAAAAAACGTGACTTTGCAGTGATATGCAGACTCAATTGCGCCTAGTATAGCATTTTTATTTAAACCCCGAAGGGTTAACTTTATAACCGTTTTTCACAGGGGTAAAGAACAATAGACATATTTTGGTATAAAACTTGCATTTAACGTCTTAAACATTTTTGTCTGTGGCACTCACCAATGCACACTTTATGGGTACACATACGATCAGTAAACCATAAACTAGTAGCCGTTAGTATAACTTTTACCATTTTAACATCCATCGATTGTTAAATCGTAGTTTAATTGTGCTACTAGTTTATACTAGTGACGGCGTAACGACAGTACATGACACGCACTGCGACATAAAAATAAACATGTTACCCGCTCTCAAAATGTTTTTCACGCCTGATACGATCCTACGATAATGTATGTGTGCGCTTTAGAAACCGGAGGTTGTGGGTTCGAATCCTGCGGGGACTCAACAACTTTTTATTGTGGTTTTCTAGTCGGTTGGGGCAATGCGGGCTGATCCCGATTGCCTATAAAGTAAGATGATCCATACGTCGGATGGGTATATAACAAATCGGTCCTGCGCCTTATCTCTCTTCGGGCGTGTCGGTTATCCGTCCCATCGAGCTTTGAGAGTAAAGAGGGATATTGAGTGGTGGGGAGAGTAGGTAGAAGGGGTACTCTTGTGCACTATAATATCTTCTGCACAGTTGTCTGATTACTAATAACGGCCGCCTAACCTGGAGGACATTATTATTACTACAGTAAACACTGGATTATCAAAACTATATGAATGTTTAAATTAATGGTAGTAATTTTAGCTTGGTTCATAAAACGATATATCCAAAGCCAAAACAAATCTAAAATCAACGACCACTAAATTACCATCTGCATGTTTTCGCATCGGTAAATTAAAAAAAAATAAATATTTTTTTGATATTATTTGAGTTTTATGCATTTATATATCATAAAGATTACCATTTAATGGTATTCACACATATAAACATGCCGTTACGAGGAAAACCACTATAGCCGTTAACTTATCTATACTAATAACTTTAAGATGGAAGATTTTTATATTTTTTATTCTATATTTTAACTATAGATCTACGAGGTATCAAAATATTTTCCATAAAATGTTTTTAATCTTATTTGAATGTGGTATTCTGTGCCAAAATCCGGCACGAATACCACATAACAACCACTGGCAACATGATAATCATGAATAACGTTTCTTACAGGGCTTCGACTAGAGGCATAACTAGATTCATACAAGATACGTTACGACACGATCGACTTCAATCCAATGGGTAGGCGACACAACCGAACAGGTCAACAAAGGACCTACAATTGATTGGTTTGTAGTAACAATCCCGTTACGTCCGCAGTAAACCAATTGATATATGTTAGTGCGTCCTTAGAACTACTCTATTGTAATGTAAATTGTATCTATTCGTTACGTAACAATTGGACCTGTTGTAGAATTTAGTAGTTCAGACGATTGAAAAACTTCGAATGAGAAAGACTTGTGTAGTTGTGTAGTACAATTTGATTTAAAAATATATATATTCGTACGTAGTTCTTAGTAGTTAGCAGTAAGTAAGCTATTAAACCAACAAGTGTCAGTTTGATACGACTTTAAAGATTGTTTTTTCTCAAGCAAGTGATTAGCTCTCATGCATATTACATCTTATAAATATAAGGATAACATCAGGTTGCTATCCTTTTATATTATGCTATTACAAGATATATCTGTACAACAACGAACAAATTAATAAGCATCTACACGTGACAAACCAATAAGAATTAACATGTTATTAAATTTCAGGCAACAAACTACTCAAGCATTTCGTGTTAAATCATTAGCAGATTTGTTTAAAACCATTTGTCATAATTTTCAACAGAGCTACTATAATAAACAAAAGGAAAAAATGGAAAAAGTTAAAATCATCTACAGTGCCTTTAAAAATATACGGGCACAAATTTGCTAACTAGGGTTATTCGGTTTTAAATATTTTTATATCATTTCATCAGAACCGTTCACGAGTTGATATTATTCTAATGAAAAGAAAACCGAAACTTAGTTGGCTATGAATATAAACGAGCAAATATAAAAACACAACGTCATCATTAGTCTGATAAGTAAAACTAATTTTATAACATGAAATGAACTTGAAAAGTTGTCCTTAGATTAGATTAATTAAAATTAGCATACAAATAAAATATTATAATAGCAATTCGTATGAAATTTTAAATGTCGTATTTGTAAACGTATAATAAAACGCTAGCTACATTCAAAAAGGATGACCATTATCATGAAAGGATCTTCTTTAAGCTCCGAAAATCAAACGAAAAAATTTAGTGTATTTTTCGTAACCATACGATACAAGTAGAAATTTCAATAGTTTATTCCTTTTTTAAAATGTAAATCTTAACATTGATATGGTTTCGTTTTAGTTATTATTCAAAAACGCAATCCTCGGTCACATTACAGTTTTTACGACCGACTTGACTTTCCATATAAAACAATCCACAAAGTGTACGAGCCGCGCCTATTTCGCGGTTTTTTCAATTAAATTGCAATAATTACGCCCTTGGCCATTGCCATGTGACAATTATGTAATACCTCGGTAAGTGGATACAAACACGAGTAAAAAAACTTAATTGCGCCTATTATATGAGTGCATGCGGTAAATGCGATGCGAAAAAAACCGCAAATTGTTAACTTGTATGTATTTCATGCGGTTTTATTTTTCATCACTCAGAATTATAGAACCTTTCATTTTACCATCACGATTTTTTTTCTATATGGTCATTATGCGGCTAATTAAATTTAAAAAAATATCGCCTTAAAATGGCGCCGGATTCAAATTTCGAACAGTTTCATCTTCCAATTTACTCCGCGCTAGTTCCGAGCGAAACATGTTCAATCTAAGACGCTTTAAATACTGATAATAAATATAAAATGTCGTTTAAATATCTTAGTAGAAGGGGACACAGATTCGGTTTTACACGCCACCCTAATTCATAACAATGTGCGCTGCCGAAAACCTATTCTACCCATGAGGTTACGCAACAATGCAGCAGATGTTCGTTATTCCATACGTCATTCTACATACTCGAAACTGTAAATACTACATAGTCGAAATAAAAATAAAAAAATGTCCCGTGATTTGTTTCACCACATAAAAAGAGAAAAAAATCGTTCTTCGAAATTAACTGCAAAAAAAATGTGTCAGTAATATGAAACATATTTTAACTAGTTAGTTTGTATGACAATGAAAAAATATTAAGACTAAAATCTCTTGGTGACTTTTACTAGGTAGGTGCCCAGGTAGGCAAACCATATAAAGGTAGTGCAATATATAATACTGCAGAAATGTATGCAAAAGTATGTTGTGATACAGAAGAAAAAATCATAATATAAAATCACATCCAATCATCTTTTAAACTACTGTAAAGATAACTAACTCAAAAAGATAATGCAAATAATTTATTATTTTTGCGCAAATCACTATAATTACGTTCAGATACTTCAAAATTTTGCAACACTGTGAACAAATGCGGTACAAGCTATGATGACCGTTTGGATAAATGATAATTTTTTTTAAGTTTACGTTAAATTTAATAATAACTTCACTTTAATTTAAAATGTCCTTTAATTTTTTAATATTAATGTTTCATGTGAAAAAATATTAGTGTTAAATAGGCTCAATGCCTATTACAAACGCCTCAAAAGAGGTCACTAGATCAGGCCAATTAATATGGCCTTTTTAGCACTTGCCTCAAAATTATGACAGTGGAGACAAATCCTAGAACCGTCATAGTTAACTGATTAATATAATTTTGCTTAATAAAATAAATAACAGGAATCTTATTTAATATTTTTATTAAAAGTCTTGTTTTGAGTAATAATATATATTTAGGCTATAAAAATTCCAAAAAACACATATTATTAATTAAAATAACAATCTATACTACTATTATAGTACATAAAATTTGGGTAACATAATTTTTTATAAATCGAATGCACCAAAGTTACGCAATTTACAGTCACTGAGAGAACCTAAAGTAATGCTTTCTGCAAAATGAATTGAAGGGTATAATTCAGTTTCTGTTTTAACATTTTAAATAGGTCATACCATGCCAACTTCACGTTATTATATGGAGCAATCGAATCTCAGCTACGCAAAAATGTTTCCCTTGTCCAATTTTTGCAACGCTTATAATATAATATACTTATTATACTAAAGTCCGGTTTGAAAAGTGTAAGTTTCCAAATTTATTTTTTAGATTATCACTGTTTATAAATACATATTGCTTTACCTGTTTATTTTTGTTTTCAATCCCGTTCGCCTTGCCGTCCGGTACATTACAGTTGTTTTCCTCACTTTTTTCACTTTTTACACCCTCCAACGCCATATTCAAAAAAGGGTTTTATACACTATCATGCGAAAAGTTAATTATATATTTTATTTCACTGAATATAATCGTATTTATCCACAACTTAATACCCGCAAAGCGATCACTCCCATAGACAAGCATCCGTCAAAGCAACATACTGCATCACCACGACGCATCGAGCGCGAATGAGAAGAAAAAACTGTAAGCATCTGTGTTGCCTTACCACGTTCCAAATTCTCCTTAGTAAAAAAATTACGTCTGTGAGCAATCATGTTGTTTATGGAAAAAAATAAGCAATAGGAAAAAATGGTAAAACCTCTAAAATAAAAGTTTTATTTTTATATGTTGAAAGATCAATCATTTTGTATTGAAAGATTTTATTTAGAAGTTTTTATTTAACTATAATCATTGATAATTATTAATCATATATTTTATTTCACTTACTATTTTCGGTTTCTAAACTTAATTAAAAAAATATACGAATATAATTGTTTATAGGGTAGCCAGTGCTAAATTATTTTATGTTTAATGATTATCTTTGCAGGCAAGCTTGATAGTTTTAAAATGTCATCGACAGGTGGAGCTTTTATACTAATATAATGAAAATTATTGAAAATTATTATTTTATAATATAAAAATTTAGTTGTTAAAGTGATAACAGCTACAATTTATAAATAAATTAATTTTATGAAAGAAATATAAACATTATTATAGTGTTAAATCGGTATGGAAAAATACTGTTTTTGTAAATCATTTTTTGTAATGTTTTATTAATTCATAATTTATGTAATTCCAGTTTCGTTGTTAAAAGGTCAAGAAGTAAAAAAAGCATTGATATTAAAAGAATTTTGAAATACGGTTCTCAAATAATTAAAAAAGAACTCTCCGGCGGGGAATCGAACCCCGGTCTCCCGCGTGACAGGCGGGGATACTTACCACTATACTACCGAAGATCTGTTTGTACTAAAGAAAATAGTGATAATATAACATTTTTGCAGATATTTTTACATTCATTACATATTATATTTCATATTAAATATCCCAATACACTTGAAATATTTAGTAGTTCTAGAGTTACGAAGACAAAGAGCTATTTTATTTACAAGTATTGCTAAGTCCATAATAAGTTTAAATGTTAATGTAACTACACCAGACACTTGACCAGAATCAAATAACACATAAAATTCTCATAAACAAAGTCTTATGAGAAACTGAAGTCATGACGCGTCAGGATTCTCAATAGAAACCAGTGACTGTTTCTATGTATAATAATATTTCCCGTTTTTTGACCACTACGACAACATCATCTAGTCTCAAACTAAGGAAAGCTCGTGCTATGGAAACCTTAATAAATACGTCAATAAATACCTATTTTATACGTACATACGATGTTTCTATGTATGTGTCGCTACCGCTACATCTTCTTTCGATCTCTTTTTCCCAAGTCTTCAAGGGATCGGTTTCTATTCCACGCTAAGTTTTGTCTGAATAACTGTTTATAAGCAAAGTGACTGGCATTTCGAATAAATGGTTTACAATGTATGTTACGACACGATATAAATGAGGTACTGACGTATGTTATGACAGTGATGACTAAAGGTCGGTCACATTAACAAAGACCGGCTTATTACATGTCTATCAGATGCACGGAACAACTTAACCTTCAGGTACATTGAACCGTTTAATCCTAGGTACATAAAAAAAGACATGAAAACATTCATTCCTCCACAGGATTCGAGACAATGATCTCAGGTTTGGAAAGCAAAACCAATTTACAACTTGCTATTATCGAGGATATAAACTATTAACAAAGATATAATGTACAATTCGATTAGAAACGAATTTCGAAAAATAAATTAGTTATATGTGCGAATAAATACTAGGTACATCGTACATATAAAACAAATATTGACACATAGGAGTGAAGAAGACAGTATTTTCTTGTATTCACGCGATTACTATACCTATTAATTGTACTATTACGGAGTTATTCTATATTTTATTTGGTTTACTAATTAATTACTTTATTAAACAGTCAACTGTTGAATCTGTATAGTCAGAAATAGGTATTAGAAATAAAATATATGCAATAAACGTTAATAATCCTTAATAAGTTACGAGAGGGAAAGACGGACTTAAGCATATTAGATGTACTTTCTATTCACTAACATTATCATAATGACCACAACAAATATGCAAACGATTAGGGCAAAACACCGCGTAGACCAATCACATGGTAAAGATAACATTACTTTTTATCAAATAATATATTTATTACCTGTACGGATAGAAAATTAAACAATATATTTTCACAAAGTGTTATATACGGTTTGAAAACACATGCTTACATTTTTAATCTTTTTACTATAGTGTTGCCGACGAGGGTTATTCGTTTAAGTTTTACGTCTACGTAAGTTTTAAAATCAATTAGAAATAATCTAGTACGTTAAAACTTAAAACTTACGGATTTTTATATTATTAAACCTCGAATTAAAATCAGCCATGTTTTATCCTAACGCGATGTTTAAGTAATAGGACTGCCTGAACTTTGGACGCGAGATGTATTATTGTGACATAGTAAAAATCAGGTAAAGAAACATTTTATTCTAAACTCTTTTATAGTCTCCAGTCATCTTCCGTTGGCCGTTAGTCGAAGTTACACGGAATCAACTCTTATAACATTTGATTATCAGTTTTTGTAAAAAACGGCTGTCATCTGTGTTTCAAAGCCCCGAGGTGAGGAATTTAACGCAGAAAATTCACCAGAGAGTAACGTTAACACAAAGTGTTAAACTAGCAGGATTCGATCTGAGGATACTATACGGTTGAAATTTGCATCATAAATCAAGGTTATTGCTTTTAGGCTACGTGCCTCCGTAGTGTTATTTTCACTTATAAAGTCTCATTTGAGATGTTTTAAATTCTAATCAGTTCCTAGAGTGAACTAGCGTAGGAAAAAACAAAACTTTAAATTAATAATGTAAGAACAAAGTGGTTACGTAAATAAACCACATAGCAGGACAAAAACCGCTCATATTTATTACAGTATTTCTAGAAAGCTTGCGTCATCTGTAGAGACTTGACTTATGAATATATATCTGCCACATCAATTTTTAATTTATCTTACATTTTTACCATGACCGAGCACGCTTGGCTGAAAAACGTCGTTTTTGTCTTTTTCCTATGCATTTACATAAAAAATTAAATAATTTGCTAATTCTAAACGCGATAAGACGTCGGACTATTATTGGTTAAATGTAATGCAGAAATTAAATATGGCAATGTAGTACCGATATGAACGTAGTTAATTTGCGTCATTTGGTATCTTTTATCTCAATTTAACTCCAGTATAGAAACTCTATAGTTTATGCATTATAATTAAAAGTGAGTAACAGTATTGGAGAAATAAATTACACCTTAATAGCTCTTACGTTCAGCTCATTTTCCTTTACTCGTGTCAGTTTAATTATCCTGAATCATTACGATATATAGTTGAAGACGAATTTACCTTCTTAATTTTTCGTGACACACTTTGTTGTTTAAATTATACACATTACAGAAAATACTCTGGGTAATGCCGTCACGCCTTGATAGTGGTAAATTGTCAATAATGTTTTTCCCAATAATGTCATCGATTGTTTTTCTGACTGTACATACATATAGACTTTGACAGTGTGCCCGTCCGTACATTCCGTTCTGCATGCAGTCCATTTGATAACAGGACAGTGGACTCTGCGGAAATGTGTAACGATTGAAATACATAATATTTTTTTAATATTTAAACGAGTGCTGTTTATGATTTGTGCCTGTAATGTGTAAAATAAGTAAATTAATAAAATTGTGAATAAAATATAATAAGTTCGTTCTTTTTTAAGAAAGTTGTATTTGTTGTGTGTTTTCGTTTTTATTTAAGAAAGTTGTGTTTGAAGATTGAATATCTACGATGATCAAATGTAAGTATGTACGAATTCAGTATGTTTTCTGATTGAATTTATAAAGGGAAACATTAGAATATTTTTATTATTTATAATTTTCATCATGTTGCAATTTTAATGGTATCCCCATGTAAAGGAGCCAGTTTATAGCAGCGTTAGTATGTAAATAAAATAAATTACATTGTATTCACTTTCATTTCAAAATTTTTATTTGTTAAATATAACGATAACAACCAACAAGTTTTTGTTCTAAAAATATCTTTCGCTTTTTAATCACACAATTGTCGTGCAATTAGAATATTTGAACATTTTTAAATAGTTTTAGGTGATAATAGTTGATTTTTGATAAAATTTTTAAAAATAATCGTAGAAAAATAACGGAAACACTATTACCCATCGTTTAAAGCTAGTTACTTATTTTCTTTGACCTTATAATTTATATAAAAACCAAAGCTGTTTATGTTTCGTCTCTGTATGTGAACTTTGATTTATTGATATGTACAAATCATTAATTATTGACAACGTTACGTGACTAATTAGTGTCCATATCGTAATTGCAATGTCCAGAGGTAAAGTCAGTGCTTTATTTTATATCAAATTATCTCTTTGACATTCTCCATCTAAAGTATTTAAACGTGTGAAAACAGGTTAATGACTTGCTTAAGAATTTTGTTTATCACAACATTATTGTTTGTTTTAAGTGACGTTGCGAACAATAAATACGCCTTGTTTTGTTTAAATGACAGTAGAGGCATAAGGTTTTTCACAAAATGCAGTGTGTTTAATTAAAATTTACATTTTATTAAAAGAGTTCGAATATATAATATACATATAAGCAAAGTTATTTGTCAACATTGATGGGTTTCAAAACGTGATTCGCTTTGTTTTTTACATAAATTTAAGATTTCAAATAGACTGCGTAGACTTTAAAATAAAAATGTTATGCACTTGTAAACCAATACCATTAATTTATAACATGTAGGAAACTTATCGATTCCGCATCTTCCAATTAATCCATACTTACGATACATATCAGTATGTTATTATAATATTAATCATGCTTTACTTTGTCGACAGTTTACTATGCGTCTAATGATAAATAATATATAACAACTCATTACACTGTGATAAAATATATAATTTATTCGTTAAATAAATTACTTAAATGTCATATTTTATTATTATTTTACAAGAATACCATCACTCAATATATAGTTTAGTCAAAATAATTAATGTAAAAAAAAAGTTGCCACAAAACGACGTCGTACGGATTCCGTTTTTATAAATCGAAAATCACTCATAGATTGACATCTTGGTGAGAACTCTTCAAAAAAAAACGCAAAATTTTATGAAGTTACGATATTTATATCAGTTCATTTCTTTGTATTGGTGGCGTTTTCTTGTAGATTTCGCCAACGTCAAGTTTTTCGATTCGACTCTGCTATATGTAACAGGCTTCGTAAATGAACAAGGTCACAGTTAACAACTAAGAATTAATTATGGGCTGAGATAATCCACCACAATAGTTTCTGTGATATTTATATCAATTCTGAGTATTAATTTGGTGACATATATATATTTTCTAAACATAGTAGCCCGTCTAATTGAAAGTCAGTTATCTCCCGTAAAATAAATGAACAATTAATGGATCTTCATGACATCCAAAACTGATTAAACGTATTAATTACATTATAACGACCGATTGTTGTGTGAAAGAGTCGTTATATTTTGTTAGAATTTTTATATTTACCGTGAACTGTGCAGTGACGCGTTTTTATATTGTTTGTTCTAGATACAAATGTTAGTATATGATATGATATCAGATGGTGGGTTCAAGTGAAATGAATTAGGAGGTGCCGATCCGAACGCTGGTATTTTCCGGTTCAATATTAAAACAAATTTACTTTGTACTACTGATATTATTTTGAACACACTGTTACAAATAAGGTACTTGTCAAGGGTTTTGGTGTGAAATTCATTGAATCGACAAAAAACTATGATGATTAAACGCGTTGCACACCGTACTGACAAAACGTCTATCAATCAACGTGAAATATCTCTATGGAAAGCAATTGTAAGGGATTACTTGCATAATCATATCATTATGGCCAAACGCTAATTCTGCGTAAAACATGTGTTACGTAGATATCAGAAACACTTACTTTTATTTTGGGAAAAATATCACGTAGTGCATGTGGTAGCGATTTGGCGCCAGTCGAGGTTTACTTTTAATTGTATTTAATTAAATTTTTTCTTCAATCTTGTTTAACTGTTATAGTTACTAAATTGTGAATCATACTTATTTGTACTAAACATGAGAGATAAATGAGGCACTGTCATAAAAAAATTCGAAGTGGAAAGAAACAATTCTTTAATTGCTCTCACGAAATAAATAAAATTATTATACGCGTGTAGTTAGGCCGTAGGGAGGGATCTACCCTTATTACAGCCGCCAAGTGAAGTACCAACACGGTGTCTATTCTTGCCTTAAAACAGTTGTGTATAAACGGTGCTCTGGTTTAACGTGCACCAATAGCTCTCGTAACACCTCAGGGCGAAAGACGCGCTTGTAGTATGGGCAAGTACATACATTAGATGAACGTCCGGCACTTTTCGTGTTTAAAAAAATTACATGTATGACGTCCTGAACATTTCGAGTTTAATAAAAAGGTTATCTCTTGTATAATATGATTGTTATACACATTCGTAGACATCGATTTAGATTTCCGGCAAATAGAAGTAAACGACTTGTTAGTTGACAAACATCGTTTAACATGGGAGCGTGACAACGTATTATATTTATTAATTTGCTCTGGAAGTGGAAGTCCTTGAGCGGATGTGTTGTGCATACTGGTTTGCTTACTGCACTATTGATCATTCGTTGTTTACGTATTTTATTGCATCGATTTGTAAGCAAATGATTAAACGTTAATATGTAATAAAGCTTCGTGACCAGTTTATATACAAAATGGTTGTCTTTTCCATCTGATAGTTACGATGCGGAAAGGACAGGGAGAGGCATTTTCTATGTTTGAGGTTTCTGACTTTATACTTATATTATTAAGATACTGCCTCCGTAGCCTAGTGGTAAGGGAGAGTGCTTTAGAAACCAGAGGTCGTGGGTTCGAATCCTGCGGGGACTTAACAAATTTTCATTGCTGTTTCCTAGTTGGTTAGGGCAATTTGGGCTGATCACCCAATTGTCTGAAAAATAAGATGATCCATGCATCGGATGGGCATGTAAGAAGTCGGTTCTGCGCCTTACTCTCTTCGGTCGTGTCGGTTATCCGTCCCATCGGGCTTTGAGAGCATAAAAGAACAGTAAGTGCGCCTTTGTTTGCGCGTACACTTTTGCACTATTATATCTCCCGCGTAGTTGGCTGATCTCTAATATAGATCGGTCGCCGTAGCCGTAATCGACTGGACAACATTATTATTATTAAGATATGTGTCGAAGAAGCTTCTCGAGATGAGAATCGTTTTAGTTTAACTATAAGGTGCAATTATATTTTATAGATTTTAATTAATGGAAAATGAGGAATGCTTACCTTTTTTTTTAGTTTTGAAATGCATCTTAAATTATTTACAGACTTAAGAAAGCATCATAAAAAGTGACCAAAAATAAACTTTTACGACGATGTCACAAACTCTGCAATCAGAAAAATGCATTTAAAAATGTTATTTTGAAACAAAACAGGCATCATATACGACAAATAAACAAGTATATTATGTTTTACGAACAATTGACGTTAAACGGTACAGAGGTACAGCGACGTTTATTAACACTCGTTATGCAGCAATATTGTTTACAAGGCTGCGCCATGCTAGCTTATTTAACTACGATGGCTCCCAATTGCATTCATTTAGTTGAATGATTCTGAAATTGGACTTCATTGGTCGTAGGCGAACATTGACATTGATATTGAATTCTAAGATTGTAGAAAGCGTCTCCTATTTATAAGATGGACAAGTCTGTAAAGTGGTATTTATTTTCAAAACTTGTTTTTTCGCCTGTATAGTTCTATACTTTTCTACATGTTTCGGTTACTCTGAATACGTTGCCAACCCTAAACTTGAGGACTTTATTAAAAATTCTCATAAAAGTTTAGACCAAACATACTTATACAATAAACTGCGCTAAAAACTACGTCAGTGCAAAATTAAACAATTGGAACGTTATGGTCGATTAATAAGAATCTAATGCCCCTTATATTTACAGCAATATTGTGTTAACGCCATCTAGCGGTACATGTTGGTACTGTTTAGCGACAACTGTCTTAAAAGAATCAGCATATAATCATTATCCATATTAAATTCATTAGTCTAAGTAGAATGATGTTGGTGAAACATTAAAAAATAGAAAACATAGTACTAATTAAACCGGCCAAATTAAATATTCACTTTACTTAAACATGGTATTATATCAAACGCTAATGTTACTGATGTACGCCTACAAATATGAAGTCATTATTTTAGGTCTGTGAACTAAAGAAATTACTAGCTTTTTAATAGTGCACTTGCTTACAAACAGATGTACTTGACATGGACACTGGGATTCCTAGTCTTTCATACAAGTTTGGTTTCATCTAATATAATATTAAAGAACAGTTTACAAGAGTATTAACTTTAATCTCAATGTTGAATGATATTTTTTTCAAGGTCTATTAGTCTCATGCAAAATAAGTGATAAATACTGGTCTTAAAGAGCATTTTTAACCGACTTTTTTGTAAAAGCGCATTGCAGTTGCCTTTATTCAAAAAGATAAGGTTTTCCAAGTCTCCATAATCTTATTGATCTCTGTGTCTTAATTTTAACATAATAAATACCCTAATGATTAGGTTTATTAGGAGTCTTGTCCAAACAGTTGACTTTCAATAGCATCATGATGATGTGACTAATTCGATGACTATTTAATCAAAATGTTCATTAAAACTAACTAACATAATTTAAACTACGACACCAGCAATAATTCAATTTAGGATTGAGACTTTCATGAAGGAAAAGCATGTTACACTTTTATGTAATAATTTGATTCATTGATAATGTTTCATTTATACAGATATAAAAAGTTATCTTAATATTAAAAACTTTATTACAAAATTAGTTATATGGAAATAAATTTTAAGTTAGTTTAAAGGTATAAAATAGAAAATATTTATATTTCTATATTTACCTTATCTGATTGTTTGACATTATCAAGCTAAAACTTTATATATATTAGTTAATTTTGACTAATACACATTATCTTTCGATTATATTATAGGTTGTTAAAAGTTCTTTCAATACAATCACTCAACAATAGCTCGGACAATAATTGCAAAATTCAAATTTAATTTATATGTTTTATTAAAATAAATTCATAAGGCTTAAAGTTTATCGCAATTTCATAGTTTCCCCCTAGTCAAAACTAACACTGACAGTAATTATCGCCTATAAGAGGGTTCTGCTGCATTTTTGGAAAATATCTACCGCATAGTGGGATGGGCTTATATGGACCAAATATCAAAAAGGTTAAGTTCTAAAATATTTATTTTAAAACTTTTAGCTGCTTACTTGCTAGGTTTATTTATGTTATAAACTGTTAAGTTGGATTTTTTGAGTGACACTCAAGATTACCAACTCGGCAACTGATTCAAACGCAATATTACCTTTTTTAAAACAGGCTATTTCGACTTTCGGACAATATTGAAAAATATTTATTTATGTACTGCCATGTGCAAAATTTGATATTCAAAAATTGCAATTATTCGGAAAAAAGGAAATAGAGCGCTGAGCGCGTCCAGTTCTGAATGAAGCTTTAGACGTAATGACATAACAAGGTTTGGTTGTTTCATTACAAATGGACCAAAGCAAAAAAAATAATTTGATGGAATAAATTCGATCACTCAAAAAATAAAAGTACATCAATATTGAAATACCTGTATAAATAACTTGTGCACATTCAGTCCCTTAGCTACTGCTAAATTTATTATAAGTATGTATGTTTTAACGTGTTGATGTCGAGAAAAAATAAAATAAATATGGACGCGTATTTCTTGGCAGTTTCTTCGGAAACTGATTGAAGTTGTGTTTGACATGCATTCGAAATCTACATAAAAATAGCTAAAGAACATAAACTTAAATTACTTCTTGCAACGAAACGTACACATAAAATGTAGGTGTTAAAAAAAATAAGCACCATTTCTGTAAAAGGATAAGTGACTAATCAAAAATAAAACAAGGACGTTAATTTAAAGATACACGTTTGTATGAAAACATTACCGTTGAGATGACGCCCCGAGATACGATTGTTACAGAATGCGATAACATTGATAACATGTGACCCCATCGTTCAGTCTTTAGTCGTATTTTGTCGCGTGAACGCGTGCATTGCCAATTTTCTCGTCGTCCAGAAGGCGTGAGTGTCATATTTGATTTATCTTAATATGTTTGTTGTCACCGAGCTAAATTTAACAGAAGGTTATGTTGGTAAGGCTATACTTAGACAGGAATGTCTTTGAAATGAAGATAAATTTGTCTAGACAAGACGACGTAGACATGAAACTCATTAAGTATAGTAATTATTCTACGTGATTTAAGTAATTGCGCTTCTGAATAGAGGTGTGATTGTTTCAGAGAAACGCGTCACACTGTTTCATAGAGTTGAAAAATATAATTTATGAACAAACGAACATGCAACCGAAAGGTGAAATTGAAATGTAATTCTGGATTGATTTAAAAATAAATTGATTTAACCGAAGAAAATGTAAATAAACAATTAGTAGGTACATAGAAGATTAAAAATCATTACGTCTCTGATTCAAATAACGCGTACCTTAATTATATGTAATAATTTATTTACTGAAAAACTGAGAATAGTTATAATAAGAAAATATAGAAATTCCTGTTTAGGAACAAACATATAATATGTATAGAAGATATGGTATGCACATAGATAATATAAATGGGTCATTTTCATTGGTTAGTTATTGTAAGTTATATCTATAAGAACGTCTTAAATCCGTTACAATGACCTTTCTGTAGCAAAATTGAATATCAAATAATATTTGTCGAACTTTACTCAATTATGTGAAATGCGCTTTTCCTTTTTAAATATATCACATGCGATTAATGTAAAAGTTTTGTGTCTCTAATGTGTCTCACGGTTTAATTACTAAATCAATTAAGGACGAAGTTGTACATGTCTTAATATTTTTTTAATGTGTGCTTACGAATTCATTACAAATAGTGTTTTAATCAAAAGGTGGTTGTATAGTGTAATAAAAATATCAAAGTACAACTAGGTATTATAAGGACGGAGGTCGGCTCCGATTTATCGGCAATCTTGTTTTATTAATATATTATTGTAAAATATCAGCTTACGAGAGACAATACCATATGTTTACATAAGATTTAAGATGCCATTACACGTTAATTATCTTCTAAGCATAATGATAAGAACAGTGTTACGTAACTGAGACATATGTACAATCATTGATAAGTTTATAACTTGAAAATAAGTTATTGAGTTAGTTATTTTAGGATACCGATTAAAGATTTGATCTTAAATATAGGCTATTTGTTTACTTATTGAGTTAATTTTGTTTATTATTGTTTGTATCATAAAATCATTTTTTAATAACAGCAGTGATGCAGCAATTTCATTAACTGTGCCAGTAGCGAGTTGTTATTGATATGTTTTTTTTAACGTTTTTAAATTCTACGGGAAGGCTATATCAAAATTTTATTTTTATTTTTATTCTATATGTGTATTTGTTTATTCGTGGGTAATTCACGATTCCTTCCTACTGTCTGAATTAGAGTTGCCTCGTAGTGATTCGGTCACCGAACATTCGGCACAAGTTGAGTGGTTAAAGAGAATGTTAACAATAAATAATATAAGTTGGAACCGATCGTAACAACCATTTGCAAATGTTTTTTTTTCTTCTTTAGGAGTAGCGTGTATCGTGAAATTTTTCCGATGTTGTTATCCTGTAACGATGAAAAACGTAATCGTTTGCTACTAAGTACTGCTGGAAAGCTTGTTTTTATCTACCACAAATTACCACTGATCAATTTTACTTACTAAAGTAATTTGGCTATAAACACGTGTAATCTTGAGTAATATGACGAGTCTTTTCTTGCCATACGGTATTCGCCCGAATAACACGTATTATTCTGCCGAATAAAGAATACCAAAAAAAGTTGCCGAATAGGCCGAATACCGAATAGTAGCCGAATATTCGTGACATTTTTTAGTTTGAATACATGGTAAATAATCCCTCGGCATAATAGTTCACATAACGATTCAAAGGCCGATATTTTCTTTTTCAGTTGCAGTCAACGAAGCAATGAAGATCGGATTCATTGGGGCGGAAGGCTAGCCTTCGCGTTGGCCAATGGATTTATATCTGCAGGTAATAATCATGACATTTCGTAACTTTACTTCTTCCCGTATCAATCTACAGGCTAAGTTAAAAATGCCATGACGCCTTTTCTGTTTTCTGGACGAATAACACAACATACTAGTTGATGATACCAAATGACCAAACTAAGCGAAGCTTGTACTATCAAAAGTAGATGACTGATATACATATAGACTTTCTATATACATAAAGATACAAGCATCCAGAAATAAGAAAAACGCTATGTTATTCATCATAATTATTAAAACTTACAAAAATTTAAGTTTTCAAATTACGGATATCGTACCTACTACTTATTTCTTAAGTAACTACTATTATTTTATCATATTTATTACATTTCCCATTTTTATTATATTTTATCACGTTCTTTGACCTTCCCAGAGTCTATGGTCACGGACCATGTGCCCCGGCAAGGGCCGGGAACGTCGGGTATAACTTAAAAATATTGTCAAGTAATAAAATCTGTAAGACTCTATTATTTGTTCTGTTCTTCATATATATATTTATTTATTTATTTATTTATACTTATTTGCACAATTAAAGTACAAAAGGCGGACTTAATGCCTTAGGCATTTTCTACCAGCCAACCTTAGGGTGGTTCAGAGATGTTAATGTGGGTGCACAAAAATAATGAAAGAAAATAACAGTTTCGAACTAAAAAAAAACTCAATAATAAGGAAGTACATATATAAACTTTATATAAATAAACAAACATATCATTAAATAATATAACATAATATATAAGAAATAATTTATAAAATAAATACATAAAATACATACAAATTATACAATTACTATATACTTATAAAGTTGTCTAGAGATAGTAATTCTACCGATGCCTCATCCAAAAGGTATTTTTGGACTTTTTTTAAATTCGAGAATTGTCTTAGCCATCCTGATCTCCAATGGTAGCGCATCCCACAGAAGAATGGATTGAATAAAGAAAGATTTATGAAGAAAATCAGAGCGATGTGAAGGACAAAGCAGAAGACGGTTATGTCTCGAACGAAGATCTTTTGTTTACCATCACTAAGAGGTTTAAAATGGGGACAAAGATATGTAGGAATTGAAGAAGAGTTAAGTAACGAAAAAGTGTGTAAGTTCGTCGTTTCCGAATACATAGCCAATGCAGTTGTAAACGATGTGACGATACGTGATCATATTTACGAAGATTGAATATGAATCGAATGCAGTTATTCAGAAGCCGGTCAAATTTATTGAGTTGATCTGCATTCAGGTCAAAGTGCACACGTCAGCATAGTCGATTAAAGGAAAAATTAAGGACTGCACGAGCGTAACTTTAGTTCGAATCGGAAAAAGACTTTTAAACCTGTACAGAGCCCTGAGGATATTCGTGACTCTATAAGAGACCCTGGAAACTTGATCTTTCCAGCCTAAAGTAGTATCCATAATTAAGCCAAGGTTATTCACACTTTCACTGAATGGTATAGGACAGTTGTTAAATACAAGTGGTGGTAACTTATGCATGTCAACTTTTCTGAGGACATGAGTACTCCCAATGACAATTGCTTGGCACTTAGTCGGATTTACAGTAAGACCAAATTTGGCAGACCATTGTAGTATAGAACTCAGATTTTCATTCAAAATGCAGATCATTTTAGGGAGATTGTCAATAGTATCATGCAGGTAAAGCTGTAAATCATCGGCGTAAAGATGGTACGAACATCGAAGATCAGAAGTGACAAAATTTATGAAAATAGAAAATAGAATTGGAGAGAGAATACCGCCTTGAGGTACGCCACTAGTAATATCAAGCCAATTCGATGAATCTTCACAAGTAGAAACTGTCTGTTGGCGTCCACGAAGATACGAGGAAAACCATCCCAGTGCTTTATCAGAAACCATTAAATAAGAGAGCATGGCTAAAGGATTTCGTAACTGACAGCATTGAAAGCATTGGAAAAATCAACTAACACCAATACTGTAACTTTAGTGTTTTCCATACTTGCTCGAATGTCGCCAGTTAATATATAGTGTTCGTAAACAACAGAAAGTACTATATTTGTTATTTAATGGTTAAATATTTTCAGCCATATAGTTCAACTAATAGACGAATCTGATGTAAGAAATATTTAACCGTATTTCCTCCTATTTCTAGGTCTGGCTAAACCAGATGAAATCACAGCCAGCTGTCATCCATCAGACGTAGCAAGTGCCGAAGCGTTTAAGGTAAAATGAATAGAAAATACAACTATATCATTCATTTTTTTTATTTATATTTCCTTTAAGTTATATGATGATATGCGGTTTCCTAAAATGACAGAAAATATGTCATTTAAAAAAAGACGCTCTTACGAGCGGTTGACATGTACTCCTTGAATTTAAGCACTGATTTCATTTGCGAGGACTTTATGATGTGTGTACATTGTCAAGTACTGCAAGATGTTTTACGTTATATTTAAACGTGCTTCTCGACTGAATAAGTAGTGTGCATTACAAATTAAGAAAACAAACTCTGAATTGCCCTTATAAAAAAATGCTAAGATAATAGTTAGACCGAGTTGATAAAAAAATAATAAGAATCATTTTTAATATATTTAAGGGCCTAGGAGCTACAGCGTTGTTTGAGAACAAACCAGTAGTGGAGCGATCGGAAATAGTCATCGTGTCCGTTAAGCCAGATGTAGTAGTGCCGGCTCTGAAGGAAATCAAGGATCTGCAGGCGTCCAAGAACAAACTCTTCATATCAGTCGCTATGGGTGTTTCGACTGCAACCATTGAAAAGGTACAGTTGCCAGTTTATTTTGAAAAAACGAAAAACCTAATCCCAACTCATAGGCACATTTGCAACAACTATCGCAAATAAAAAACGGCAACTCCTTATCACTAAAAATCAACCTTATCACTATGTAATGGTCCATTTAATTTTCATTTAAAACTGTTAATTTTTTTTTCGGTGGCGCATCTTAAAATTTCCCTCATCATTTTCATAACGCGCCTAAAGTATAACTAAAAACCAGGAAAGATTCCCGTACTTCCACAATGTCATTTTTCTATATGAACGAATCTAATGATTTGACTCATTAGGTCTGTTTTACTTTTCGTCAAGTGCTTAAATTTTCCCGTAATATTTAGCCTTTTTTATCTGCAATAATGTTTTGCCTTACATTTTCACCAAACATAAAGAATAAATTTATTTTGTATCCTTTTGATAAATACGATGGTCTCTTTGACCCGCCTCTTCTGGAACAAAATCTTTCACCCGGATCATATTTCCCTAACTTTTACTAATTTAAAATTTGCCCTGTTTTCGAAGAACTATCTTCACGGTTCTAAAGCAAAATTTTGTTGGGTAAGAAACGTGACATCAAAGGCATTAAAATGTTCTCCATTTCTTAGTTTCATCTTAATATTCTTCAAGTTATCATAATAGTTTTATTAAGTTTTTAAGCTCACTTCCGTTTTCCATTTTTAAGTTTGATAGATTTCTGAGATGATTCGTGGATTCCTGGGTTTAATTTCCCCACTGACGAAAACCAGAACAAATTTGTTTGTCTGTTTTATCAACCCACGAAAATAACCGGCAAATTTAGCAATATAATTTCTTTGTTGATGGTGATTAATCCATTTCCTTAAATATTTAGTCTCGTTTAAATGTGGTAAAACCACCAAGTTGAACAACGATTGTTCGTTAGTGCTTTCACCTGGTCTTTCCACAGATTAAAAGGTCCGTCTTTTTTGAAATACTTCACACCCTTTCGATAATGGAAATTCTGTGCTCTGGCCGGTTTGAATGTGCAGCATCATTGGATGAAGACCTCTAACTTGTATTCTTCGCCCGCAATTTTTTAATTATTGTTTTATCATCCTGTGTTTCAGCGTCAGTCACATCGGATTTTATATTAACATCACATTTAATAGACTTTTCAACTATGTTTGCTGTCTCAGTATCAATGATTTGTACATTGCATCCCGATTCATCATTTTGACTAATTTCTTTGTCAACGCAACTTTTCTTCTCATTGAAGTTTCAAATGTATTTGGATAAAGATCCAGCAAGTGCATTTGCCGCTTCAGTCTATGCTTTTTTTACCTTCCTTTTCTAAGAACCAGATGGTTGAATTCTTTCCGCTTAAAAGAAATCAATACTAATACCATAAACTGCTATAACATTGCCTGTTTTATGCAACATTGCCTAAATTGTTTATCTTTTTGTATCTACTAAACTAACATTTTTTTATTAATTCCTTGAATGAGGTAAATTCTAAAATAATAGGCCACAAAAAGACGAAACGATGAGTGCTAGACTTATTTGTCTCTTTCTAGTCTAAGCCTAAGCCCCAAACGGCTTTTTAAATTAAAAACTTGTCGCAATTTTATGACTCGTAAAAGTTTTATTTTACTAAATAAAATCTTTTTTTTTTAGTTAAAGATGCTTTTACCGAATAAAGAAAACACTGCTTTATCATAGTTTTAACATCCTTAGAAATAAAGATTTATGAAATATATAATGAATAGGTAGGTAATATTGTGACACATTTCTTCACTCTTTCCTTACAAATTTGCCTGAGAAATAATTACATTACCATACCATAAAACTAATCCCATTTCAACTACACTAACATTTTTTTCTTTTTTGTTTGGATTTTTGATGCACTCGAACGAAGGAATATCTAGAAAAATAAATAGATATTCCTGTAGGAAATTGACGATCTACAAAGAAGGTCTAAATTATTTTTCGCTAAGTTTACTAGTTTAAAAAGTTATTCGAGGTTGAAAGTCCAACCTCAAACAGTTGATGGTTATTTACCATATTTTAAAACAAGTCACCTCTTAATTCAAGGTTTTTCTAAGAAGAAAAATCTTGTAAATTTTCAAGCCCTTATAATAATATTAATATTAAGGGCTGGAAACTTTCTAACTGAAACTTTTTATTAAGGAGGTGACTTGTTTTAAAAAATGTTGTATATATAGATATATAGACGTCTAAATAAAATCATCCCATGAAAAGCTGACTGGATCAATTCAGTATACCCAGCAGAACTTTGTGGAACAAGGTAAACTGAATTCACAATAAACCTGACAAACCCGTTGATGTCAGTTATGTAAAAGATTGCAGACAATTTGAAGTCATTATGTTTGTTTTAATATGTTTTAGCCTTAATATGGTACTCTTCAATTATATATAATAATTAATTCTATGTATCTTGGTGTTTGAATCAATCTCTTTTAACGTGTATATAAAAGGATGTTAGTAACTAAAATAAAAATAACAAAATAATTCATTAAGTAAGTTACTGATAAGTACTAATAAGTACTGTGCTAGACAAAGTTATGAGCACAACATTGCCTAATACAAGAATGTAAAAACAAAGAGAATCTTCAATTCTACAACAAAAGTGATGCTAATATTGAAAATGTTTCACACACTTCTGGTTAATGTAATTGGCGGTATACATATTTGTTGTATCAATTTAAACGTTATTTTAAATTTCTTAAAATATAATTTTAAATAAAAATGGTATGTCTGTCTGAAGCTTAAACTTAAAAATATAAAACAAAAACTCTAAAAATCAGACGGAGTTGCAGCAGTTACCGGTACGAAACTTTTATGAAAGATAGCTGAATAGACTAAAAAAGTTGTTGGCATAAAAACAATATTTTGTATTGATTAAAAGAATTTCTTAGTTTTCCAAATACTCAGAAATGCACCAGCTCAACTCTAAAATAATTAACTTTTAAATTTTATATAACAGCAAAATTAAAAACACTTTTTAATGAAATTAAAAGATCTTAAGCTCTTATTTTAAGCGGTTAAGATTGTGTTTTTACTAAATTTGCACTATTACATAAATACACTATTAATTACCAACGTAAAAAAAATTATATATTTTAAACTTTTTCGACGTAAGTGCAATGCAACTGTAGGCGGGCAAATGTGATTTTGTTCACACTTCCTCATTCAGGGGAAGTACCTGCTACAAGACAGGGAATCCCCGAGGTATTGGACGCGTTCAGCATAAAAGTTTATTAGTACCATGTAAAACTTTCGATGGCTGTGTGGTTTAATCTTGATGAGTCATGTACCATGAAATCATAAAATATAAAGCATATTTTTAAAGTATTATGAAAAATGCGAAAAACATTTGGGGCCCCAAGATGTGAGGCCGGGGCGAGCCAGCCCTTCCCGCCCCTGTTGTCCGCCACTGATATGACAGTCTTTTCTTGCCATACGGTATTGAATAACACGTATTATTCTGCCGAATAAAGAATACAAAAAGTTGCCGAATAGGCCGAATACCGAATAGTAGCCAAATATGCGAGACATTTTAGTTTGAATACATGGTAAATAATCCCTCAGCATAATAGTTTGCCAACGATTCAAAGGCCGATATTTTCTTTTTCAGTTGCGAGTCAACGAAGCAATGAAGATCGGTTTCATTGGGGCGGAAGGCTAGCCTTCGCGTTGGCCAATGGATTTATATCTGCAGGTAATAATCATGACATTTCGTACCTTTACTTCTTCCACGTATCAATCTACAGGCTAGTTAAAATGCCATGACGCCTTTTCTGTTTCTGGACGAATACACTAACATACTAGTTGATGATACCATGACCAAACTAACGAAGCTTGTACTATCAAAAGTAGATGACTGATATACATATAGACTTTCTATATACATAAAGATACAAAGCATCCAGAAATAAGAAAAAACGCTATGTTATTCACCATAATTATTAAAACTCACAAAATTTAAGTTTTCAAATTACGGAAATCAGTACGTACTACTTATTTCTTTAGTAACTACTATTATTTTAACATATTTATTACTATTCTCATTTTTTATATTTTATCATTTCTTTGACCTTCCCAGAGTCTAGTGGTCACGGACCATGTGCCCTGGCAAGGTTTGGGAACGTCGGGTATAACTTAAAAATATTGTCAAGTAATAAAATCTGTAAGACTCTATTATTTGTTCTGTTCTTCATATATATAGTGCTCGTAAACAACAGAAAGTGCTATATTTGTTATTTAATGGTTAAATATTTTCAGTCATATAGTTCAACTAATAGGTGAATCTGATGTAAGAAATATTTAACCATGTTTCCTCCTATTTCTAGGTCTAGCTAAACCTGATGAAATCACAGCCAGCTGTCATCCATCAGACGTAGCAAGTGCCGAAGCATTTAAGGTAAAATTAAGAGAAAATACAACCATATCATACCTTATTTTTATTTATATTTCCTTCAAGTTATATGATGCTATGCGGTTTCCTAAAATGACAGAAAATATGTCATTTAAAAAAAAGACGCTTGTACGAGCGGTTGACATGTACTCCTTGAATTTAAGCACTGATTTCATTTGCGAAGACTTTATCATGTGTGTACATTGTCAAGTACTGCAAGATGTTTTACGTTATATTTAAACGTGTTTCTCGACTGAATAAGTAGTGTGCATTACAAATTATGCAATACCATAGATTTAATTAACGTATCTAATGTTAAGAAAACAAGCTCTGAATTGCCCTTATAAAAAAAGTACTAAGATAATAGTAAGACCGAGTTGATAAAAAAATAATAAGAATCATTTTTAATATATTTAAGGGCCTAGGAGCTACAGCGTTGTTTGAGAACAAACCAGTAGTGGAGCGATCGGAAATAGTCATCGTGTCCGTTAAGCCAGATGTAGTAGTGCCGGCTCTGAAGGAAATCAAGGATCTGCAGGCGTCCAAGAACAAACTCTTCATATCAGTCGCTATGGGTGTTTCGACTGCAACCATTGAAAAGGTACAGTTCCCAGTTTATTTTGCTATATTTTGTTTAACAATAAAATAACTTTTAAAAACAATCTGTAGTTATATCTGAGCTAAAACTAATCGTGAAGTGTGTCAATATCTATGGCGCTTGTACTGATTGGACTGCTAATAAATATATAAATTTGCTTATTTTAATAAAGCTTTGTTCAGCCAAAAAATCTTAAAGGAGATGTTTGCTGAAGCTGACAAGGACAAAAAAGCCCGATGTAACAAAATTCAAATGAAAGAATTTTTTTTCAGTCTCTAAAAGCGTCAAAACAAAGCGCTTTCATTGGATACCGCTGTTAATACAATACAACACGCGATATTGGACCATTATTATTGTCACAAATTTTAGTGATATTACGGCTCAACAATAGAACAAGTTTTAATAAATTCCAGATCTTATATGGTTCTCATATAAATAAAAATATTGCTTTCTTCTGTTTTATTAAGTAAAAGCGGGATCTTTAAAAGTGTTAAGATAGTAAGGTTGCCATTAAATTAAGTCAATAAAAGACAAAACTTAGTAAATAATATTTTTTACGTATTAAGTAGGCTATTACCACAGAATGTAAATTCATAAATAACTTGTATGTTGCACTTGCAAAGCAAAGTAGAATGTTATTTTCTTTAAGTTTATTAGTTTTATTTTAATTTTACAATTTTTCAGACATTACCACCAGAGGCACGTGTCATCCGCGTAATGCCTAATACACCAGCTTTAGTCAAGGAAGGCGCTGCTGCTTTAAGCAGGGGATCTAGGGCAACCTCTGATGATGCAAAGCTAACGGCGCAGCTTTTTCGCGCTGTTGGAACCTGCGACGAAGTTCCTGAATACCAAATGGACGCTGTCACAGCCTTAAGTGGAAGCGGCCCAGCCTACGTACGTTGAAGATGGTTCATAGACAATTGTTATTCTTTTTAATTGGCTAATAAATTATATTTTACTTACCTAGCCTGAATCGTTAAACATATTCGATTAAGAATGGTCTAAACCTTAAAACCGTTATTTTTCGGCAAGTTGAAGTTTATAAGAGCTCGACATAGCCCAAATTAAATAAAGAATATTTGAATTTAAATAACTATAACACGGGAATCATGTCGATTAATAAATTTGAATCTATCAACAATCGTAATCAGTACTTAGTACCTCATGAAGGTTGGCACTATCTGTACTCAGCATGAACATTTTACGGAAAACACTAAAGAATTTTACTACTTTTTTGTTTGAATTACAATTACTTAATCTATTTATACATAATAGAAAACGTTTTGTTACAGGTATACATGCTAATAGAATCTTTGGCAGACGGCGGAGTTCGTTGCGGGCTACCACGTGACCTGGCCCTACGCTTAGCCGCGCAAACAACTCTCGGTTCGGCCGCCATGTTGAAGACCGGTGGACATCCGGCTGCGATGAAGGACAACGTCACCAGCCCTGGTGGATCTACCGCTGAGGGGACGTATCATCTGGAGCAGAATGGTACTTGTCGCTGATGTCAAATAAAATAACTGAAAATATCAGTATACCAAGTCTATTTTAATACTATAATGCAGTCAGAGCGGAAAGCTCTGTGAAATTTCGCTTGAAAATATCGCGAGGTGATTGAGGTTTGCTAAAGAAAATCAATCAGAACACACGTTTTGGTTTGGTATTGGTTTGATATCTGAATTTTTATTTATATTTGGGGTACTATTTGCCTTTCTTTACTATATTATAAGGTTAAGTTAATGATTATTTCGTATAACTTTTATGTATTATAAAAGATATTAGTTAAATTATTTTATTGATGTTCAACCCTATAGGGTTATCGCAGACGGTATAAAAATAGCAAAATTATACGCATTTAAACAATTTCTGTCATTACGAAATTAGAAACCAAAATGGTACAACTCTAAAATATTTTATGTCTATTCACAATTATGGATGCTTTATTGAAGTTTGTTTTTTCAGGTTTTCGTTCTGCCGTTATTGGTGCAGTTATGGCCGCTACTAACAGATGTAAAGTTGTTAATCAACAATTAAATAACTGATCTGCTAACCTAATTTTCAATTGTACAAAAGGATGAAATATAAAAAATAAACCAAACTTCAAATTCGATTTATTTTTGGAAATTACATACATTTAATATCCCAACCCTACTTATGCAAAAACGAGTACTACAATATTTATCTGGTTCTTTGAGCGATGCAATAAATTTTAAATATTAAATGTCTCTATTTGAGATTAAAGTCTTATTTGTTCGAAGCCATTAAATTTAGTTTTTAAAACTACAAAAATCATATCTACTTCTACTAAAGGTTAATTAATGTTTTCTTATTTGGTTTGACATGAAAGAAGAACCGCAACGATCCTCGTATCAAATTAAAATGAAACTAAATTGACATATAATAATATCACCACATCGTGTATTTATAATCAGCACATTTAAATGATATTGAATAGGCAAATGAAGTTACCTCGGTGAAATACGCTAGTCAAACTCTTATAAGATCATGCATGTATAGTTTCAGTTTGTCATCTATTTATTAGAATTCAATAAAACATAATGAATAAGCGGCAAATCGTCTCTTATTGGTAAAACATCGCGTGGAGATTGCTCCTTTAATAATGGGTATTGGCGACATTAGAGTTTGACTTAAAATATAGATTTTATTTACATGCATTATTTGTCTTTTGTATAAAAATTACACTAACATTTTTTAAACAATGTAGCTACAAGAGAGTAATTAATAAAGTCTTCTTTTAATTTATTTATTTTATTATACACTGAATCATAATGCAGTTGGTATTTAATTTTTTTTAAATATCGTTTTTTGTGAATTATGTACTTTATAATGCTAGGTATTTTTTTTCTGTTACGTTAAAATTTATTTTCGTTATCAAAATATCAATATTTGTTTTAAAAAATAAAAATAAAGAAATACGTTAAATTCAAATTATGGTAAGTATGTTCAAGTTATGATCTATAGTAATCGAGACTTAAAATAAATTTAATGTACATAATCAAATTGTTGTTTTATATTTAACCATTTCTAAAAACGCTAAATTACTTACAATGTTCGAAATGAATTTATTTTGTAAGTTTTAGATATTTCATTATAAGGAAGCTTCATTCAACCTTTAATAAATATGAATATTTGAATTCATAGACAATAAATGTAATCGAGGACTTTAAAAAAAGAGGGCAACTCACATAGTTTGACAGTTCCCGCCTGACGTCTAAAAAAAAAAACGGAACGGGTTTGTCTTTTCGTACCAACGGCTGTCGGGCAGCGGCTCCGGCGAATAAATCAAATACGTCACGTTGTAAATAAATAGTTTAAAAATTGCGTTTAGGCTGAATGAGAATTCGCGACCTTGTTTAGTCAGGACTATTAAACAACTTGTTTTTTTGTCAGAGCCGGTGGTTATGTTTACATGTATATCAAAGTGATTTGTCGATGTGTAGTGAAATATGGTTTAGCTACGTTAAGCGGCGTTTGGTGTTCGGCAATTTTTAACAGAAATAGAACACAATTCACTCCTTAAGTGTCGCGAAGGCTTTCGAAATTCAGTGTAAAGCGATTTGACCTTAAATCTGTGCTAAGAAGTCGACCCACGCTGTCTATTAAAAAGACTCCTACGCCTCGTCAATGATACTAACTGCGTTGTCGCCGCAAGACTAAAAAAAGGCACTACGATGAGAATAAGACTAGACGAAGTACAACGCTGCTTTTACTTATCGATGTTTACGTTGTCTCTAAGCAAAAGTGAAATTGCTTAAGTTTTAAGTGTTATTAGTGGTGCTATATAGATTATCATTTGTTAGATTACCAATTTTATTGCTGTTTATCAAGGCTACCTGTTCGTATAAGTTTATTGGAGCGGCTTTGGGAACAGATGGTATGAAAATGTTCTTATTTGATTCTTTTAATCTCTTATTGAATATATTCTAATAAAAATTTAAATTTGTTATGAATTAAAATCGTTACAAGAGTTATATTTTGGGTACTTTTTTAAACACACATGTGCTGTTAGTTTTCACACAAGTAAATATTTTTTTGATTAAATTGCTAAATAAGAATAAGTTAGCTCTCTAACAAGTTGAGGAATCCCTGCCCATACACACCACATACCAAAATTGAAGTGATTCTTTTTGTAACTTCTACATTGTATTCTATTAATTTTTAATTTAATAAATTATGTATATAAAACTCTTGCTACATATAATATCATTATAAAAAGTAAAAAAAAATATACTTGTTATTAAAAATTTATTAACCTGATATATGCATGTATATGGATATGTATGATACTTTTGATAACCATGAGTTTTGTTACAACGATGGAGAATGAGAAAAATATAGTATAACACAAAATATTCTTTAATACATTTTTTACTCTAAACTCTGTATTCAGTTTTCTCTGCTAGAGAAATTACAGATAAAAAACTATTACAATCAAAGATTTTATTTAGCATTCTTATTGATAAATTGTTTACTGATTGCTATCTTCTATGATTCCCTCCTTAAAATAGTACACATCCGTGAGATTTTGTTTATATTTGCCATTTGCATAGTTAAATAATCGGTACACTAGACATACAAGCATTTCATGATCTTACAGAAGAGGAATTGGACACTTACTATGCTTACGTGTAGCTTGTCAGTTTACTTCTTACTACAATTAAAAGTTAATCTGTGGAGACATAAAATTAATTCCTTTTATGCAAATACTACCTATTATTGAATAAAAGGGATTGATACGGATTTTATCACATTTATTTTATATTTTAAATTCCCGATGTTTCGAACATATTCCAGTGGCTGTGCTCATGGGGTAGATCCGTAAAAAGTCCTTTAATTCAATAATGCTGGTACATAAGTCATTAAATTCAATACATTTTCTAGATATAAAAGAACATTTTCAATACTATAATACATACTATGTAAACTAGATCTAGTGATTGTTTGTCTATGCCCAAAAAATAGGCAGTGATACCACACTTAAGCCAAAAAACTTATTGAGTTTTTCTCAAATGGCAAAAAAAATAATGTATTTCTTAACTGACATTGCATAGTTTTGACATGTGGCAGTAATATTGTAGTTTGAATTTATATATCTATTAATAAAAACTATTAAACAATGCATATACTTAATAACAAAGACATGAATTGCTTGTTATCATTCTAAACTGTGTAAAGTCTTGCTTTGACTTGCAAGACACAAAGAGGATACAAAAAATTTTTTTTTTCAGGTACATATCACAGATAGTGTGAAAACTTTTTATAATACACATATTTGGGTATAATGGAATCCAATTGGAAAGAGAAGTGAACACCTAAATTATTCTGTATTAGGGATTACTCAAAAATCAGTCAAAATAAAGAAATCATCGGCACTCCTCTGCTACAAAGTGAGAATGGATGAGAATGATGTCATCATATCTTCTACCGAGATAATAAAAGGTAAGTGCATTTTGTATTTATCATTTCCTGGTCTCTATCAATTTTTTTGCTAGTGTAAATGTCTGTTGCCTTCACTTCAGATTAGTTTTAAGGGTTAAGAAAACTTTTATTCTCACATCAAGAAAATCCTTGCCACAGGTAAAAATAGTTTTATACATTTATTTACAAAATAACTATATATACTATATGCTCAATACTACTATGAAATCAAATGAAATATGAAATCTTCACAGTTTAATGTTACATGGATGGTGTAAAGATGTAAAGCTTTGTAATTTTTCTCCGTTAAATATGGTAATAATTTTATTTATTTTATATATAATGTTTCACTATTTCAAGTGCTGTTTGATATGACAGGAGTTTCACATAAGAGTTTGAAATTACATATGTTAGTCTTGTTTGTGTGCGGTGTGTTTTATATTTTTTTAATGATGATATGGAGAAATTGTTTTTCATTTACATTATATAATATATTATCTTATGTATTATACTATAGTAGTTAAATAAAATTCGTAACCATCTATAAATGTAGCCTATACTATACTAAAATGAAACACATAAACATTTATAATTCTAGCCTATGTTATACTAAAAATTCTTAACAGAACCGGAATGTATGATTTATAATCACACATTTTACGATGTATAAAGTCATGTAGTGTTGACATGTCCGTATACGCGAAAAAATTTCAATTTGTCGCTTTTGACGGAGGATTAATTAATGACCGTTAATAAAAGGGCGGCGGCCTGTCGACTAGCATATTCAACCTCGTTTATGTTACGCTAAAATGATATGTGATGTGCCTATATTTGAGTCATGTGTGGAACTTACGTCGTGCGTCGCTTTTTTCTTGTCTATATTGTTTTGGCAATGTAATTTTTCATAACATTATACGGCTACGTGACAAAAATAGTTCGCCTGAAAGTATGCGATACGCCTTAGCTTTAAGAAATGCCACTCGACGATTAGTGGTTTCACTACGTACTACGGAACCATTAGAATCAAAACATAGGAGTGTTTTAAAAATACTGCTTTATGGGAAACAACGCGCAGCAGTACTTGTTCAGTCCGTCCCTTGAATATGGGGCGAATATGGCTGTATTGTCAAAAGCATTAAAAATGTTTACTAACCATAACTGTTAAGTATCGAATGCAATAAGGCTGTTTATTCACCTGTTGATAAAGTATATATTAAGGTAGGTCTACGCTACGACTGACGTGTTTTGAAGTTTCAGTTTTTTTGTTCGGAAAGTTTATCTAAATTTTTACTAAAAGTGTTTTTGTTTTTAATAAAATTTAAGTTTAGCATAATAAAACAAGTGAAGCCTATATACGATGTATGATTTGCAAAGTAAACGTTTATAACAGTCATTATTGTCTCTTATTATCGAACATTACAAAATACGAAAAATATTGTTTGCTTGTAAATTGGAAAATTAATACTTTCTATTTTCTTGTTATTATAATTCAGGCACTATAAGCTTGATTTTCTGAAAAAATTTTTTGTTTTACATTAAAACATTAACTATTATCAGAGTCAAATGTACTATTTCATTAAACCGAAATTATTTAAGTGAGAAATTTTGATTCAGCGGTCCTTTTTATAAGCCCATGGTGTTTGTACCGATTCCTTGTAATTAATTCGGTATGGGGACCTTATAGTTTTGGTTGATTCATTAAATATGGCCAGATCTTCAAATCGCTTTAAAAGTAAAATGATCCATGCGTCAGCTTGTAGAAAGTCGTTCCATGCCGCTAGGTCCATCTTTGGCAGTCTTTATAGGCCATCAGTGATTTTAAATGTACTAAGATCTGATCTATCCACCGAACGCAGTTTTCCTAAGTGGATATCAATAGATAATTTCTTTTTCGTTAAGAAGTAAATTCAGTTGGGTTACGATTGCTCCTAGAACACTTGTGCGAACAATACAAAACGTTATTATTTCTTTTATTTATGCGATTGTTATACATATCAAATCCACTAATTTACGGATTTTTCGCGTTACTTAAATATATTTATTCCCGACGTTTCGGATTATTTCCAGCATCCATGATCACGGGCAGACTAAGTTGGTATATGTCTGTATCTCTATGTATATATTTAAGTATCGCGAAAAATCCGTAAATTAGTGGATTTGATAAATACAAAACGTTATTACTCCTTTCATTTACGTGGTTATTATACTTATTAAATCTACATTTAATTGATTTTTGAAGTGAAATTTTTCCATTACGCGCCATCTTTTTCTTATCCCTAACACGCGTGATTCGAAGTATACTTAATTAATAACACAAATATATAATAACGACATCAATGATAGTAATAATTCTATTACAAAAATTCAATAATAATCTTCGTAGTAATAAGCTAAAATGTAATAATTGTAGAATTTGTATTTATGTCTATGATAATAAAAGCCGTTTATTAAACTTTATCTAGTTTAACTTTATTTAAACAATTTCTGTAAAGTTGCATATAGTAAATTATTTTTTGAGAAATAACGTCATAAAGAAGTTTCACACATTTTTTCGCGTTTATTTATTTCCGACGTTTCGGACTCTTACCATAAACCACAATAAATGTATTTTATGTAAATGCGAGCGTCTGAAGAACATTTATCGCATGTACTTGTACTATCCGTTATGATGATACTCGCGTGTATATCAATTTGTCGCACCTTATTGTGATGCTGGATATGACCTTGTTAGCGAACTGCGTCGGGATGACATCAATGTCCGAATCGGCGTTGCATCATTGCACCGTTTGTTACGTGGCAATTTGTTTCTGACCTTCGGCGTTTGCGAGCTGTGAAGTGACGTACTGTAAAGTCGGGGATCCGTGACGAATATTATCTTTTTCTACCAATGCTGTACTCGAGTCGAATCAAAGTTATCAATGGCGCCAGAAGTGATCACGTTCTTTTTGTGTTTCGTAATTTTTATACTCCAAAGCTTACGACCTTAGCTTGATAGCATTGGCCGGAAATATTATTGGTGGAAATTGTGAAATCGTGGTATAATACCACTACGTTGCTAAGGGTTGGGTGTATAAATGCTGGATGCAAAATCCTTAAAGCTCGTGCTGTCACAGCAACATTTCTTATACTATACAAATAAATTAAATGGAAGTGTCTCTATGTAATATCAAAATAACCTTTGTGATAAATAGTTGATAAATTTAACATAACAACACCTTTTTATATCTGTCTGGCTTTCTGTTTCTTCTGGCTAATATGTGCAATAACTGGTCCGATTTTGACGAGACTTACACTGGAAGATAGCTGGAGTAAGTGGCAGTAGCTAAGGCTACTTTGTTTAATACAAAAAAAGTAACAGATTTCTTTATTATATTACCACGCGGACGAAGTCGCGCGCAACAGCTAGTGTAAAATACGATATTAGTGTTAAATTATAAAAAGATTGTAAAAATTTAAATTATTTGGCTTAGTATAAATGTTATTTTTGTCTTGTTTTTAAATTGTACATTGATATTCTTGTTTGTCCATGTGTTGCGGAACCCGTCGTGCGTATGGATTTGCACTTTGTCATCGGTTTGATGTACATTTTTTACATCCTGAGTGTACAATAAATATAAATGAACGCACCTTTGTTTCAATACAAGCGAAGTACTCTGTGCTATTCTCATCGAGCTTATTGAGAGCCTTTGTGTACGTCTTGCAGTTTTAAGAACACAGGGGTTCATTTGATTTCAGACTCGCTTAAAGAAGTTATGTAATGAAGACTCTAAGGAGATTCTTCGATATCACGCTGATGGCAATATCTTATTGTTTTCTAAAGAGTAAAGATTTTTACTGCCCCCACAAATTGCTAATAATACCATCAGAAACGTGTTATATCTACAATTCAAAGTGGATGTTTACTCAATGTTTAAACGCAAATCGCAATCTAGTAAACGGAAATGTCCTTTTTTGGGTTAGTATTTTAAGTATTATATTACAGTTTTAAAACTGTTCCTGAATATAATTTAATCTAGAATTAAACGAAATATATTATCGGTTATTTCAATTCAATTGCAGTCTATTGAATATTTATATCTTTTGGTAATTTACTCTCTATACATAATATTGAATCTCCTTTCCTTGTTTTTACCCAGAACATATACTGCTCTTACATGTGTATATATATATATATATATATTGTTAGTGTGTATGTTGTTTACAGCGTACTTAGTCGCCGTACGTCTGTCTACGTCAGTACTTTATGCCCTATTTTATTGAGCGGCATTTGTTGGGTTTCAACATTATAGATTTTAGTGTTACAAATGTCTAGCGACTGAAAATGCAAACTTCCTTAATGCCCTAATAGAAAACGTTTAACGAGCGTCGTAACTAGTTTTAATGTTCACTTCTATAGGACAATGGGTAATATGTATAAATCTATTAAGAGTTTTTAATTGAACTTGAGCTCCGTCCTTTATATATTTATTATGTAGTACTATAATCATATGCTGCCCTAGTAAAGTAGAATATTATGTGTTTTAATTAAACTCCTATTTGTCTCAGGTTTACTTGCAAAAGGTTGGTCTAATTTCGACATTGTTTTTCATTTCTAGCCGAACCAAGGTTTTTTAATTAGATAGACATATTAACATTCAAACGCTTGCTATTTATTTTGAAATCAATAAACTCTTAACATCCCTTTGTTTCTTTTGATATATTTCTGGTAGTGTTAGAAATGTTTAAGTCAAAAAATATTGAACGCTTGTCGTTTATTACCCTTTTTTCTATTTTATTTTGCCTTGGGATGGCGCTTTTTATGTCTATTATATGTAAATATTTATGGATCTTTTTGGTTTAAATATATGATGGTTTGGATTTATCGTGTCGATTACAAAATCGAATGATTCCAATCGTCCGTGAATCGATATGTTCGCAAATTGAAATATCACGCTACGTAATCGCGTCCGGAAATCCAATACGGCGTGCACATATTTCGCCCCGTGATATATTTTATGCAATCAACGCGAGTCTCACGGTTGGAACCTGCCTGTTTGTATTTGCAATTTTATTTCCTCTCGCCACCATTTAGAGCGTAGATAACAGAAAGTAGCACTGCATCATTAAAAGCACATGCATGGAAATATTAAACTTTACTGTCTAGTGAACATATACATCTGTTGTATCTTTATATAAGTGGCGTTTGTAAAATATACGATTCAATTAATTATATATAAATAATATAAAAAAATCTTTGCGTGTATAAATGAAAAAAATAATGTTAAACTCTTAAATGTAATTCTTAAATGTTAAGAATATCGAAAACTAGCGACCCGCACCTGCTTCGCACGGGAATTATGCTGATAGAAAATAAACGTACAGTATGAGGCATCTGTTATACATATAAACCTTCCTCTTCAAACACTATCTATTATAAAAAACCGCATCGAAATCCATTGCGTAGTTTAAAAGATTATACATAGGGATAGCGAAAGCGACTTTGTTTTATTCTATGTAGTGAAGTGAAGACGACTCAGCAACGTTTTCGTATCGAAACAATTTAACGATAATAAGATTATAAAAGAAAGCCACAAAATTCTTCTAATCTTTTAATTCAAACATCTTTATTCTAGTTTTTAATATTAATAGGTATATTAAAATATAAATATTTTACCGAACAACATTACCATTTTAAATCTCTTTGTGTTTGCGAAGTCTTGCTGGGGATAACTTCCCTCAGGCTACAATACAAGATTAAACCTGATTGTTAATTACTGTTTTTGCATCGACGCGAGGTAAATTGAACGTTTTTACTGTTCCCTCTTCTAAGTACAAACAAGTAGGTAATTTCTGTAAAACGCGCCCACGTTAATCGTATACCTCTTTGTATTTTATATTGTAGTGTTATTTTTAATCACAGTTGGACCCGTGTCTGAATTTTCCCCGATTTTGTTTTTGTCCTTTCATTAGTTACAATTTATTGTTATGCTTAAGGCAATCCTCTGAACAAACACGCATTATTTAAATAAAGAGAATTATGTGAATATATTATTGATATTAATGTGACTGGCGTATTTTTATGGGAAAGAGAAGTAAGAGAGGAGGTGAAACTTTTTTAAAGGTAGTATTGTGCGTGTAATATTATTGATCGTGTCACTTTATAAATTCAGATAATGTTTGAGTTAGTGTAAAGAGTAAAATATTGTCTCCACAATTAATATTTTCAGCGGGTCTTATCATGTCGAATAACCATTTCACGCAAAATAGTTTTGATAAACTGCTACAGGAATACCTAATTGATTATAATCACGAGAAATTTACATTTTTCGTTTTTATGAGCTTAAGTAGGACTGCCTCCTTGGCTTAGTGGTAAGGGCGTGTGCTTTAGAAAGCGGAGGTCGTGGGTTCGAATCCGCATGTCTCACGAATTTTCATTGTTGTTTCGAAATGGCAGTAGGGGAGGCTGATGATGATGATGTTGAAGTAGAGCTATAGTGTGTCGTCGTGTCATCGTTTAGATCAATTAATAAAAAAAAATGTTTAAATAGCTTTACGAACATTATAAGTTCTAATTATTTTGTCGGATGTATTAACCCTGTTGACTATTGACAGATTGTCTTCTTCTTAATAATCAAATTTAGTTGTTGTTTTGTTTTGGTGGCATTTTATAAATAATGTCAAATTCAAACTGTCTTACTCTAAAAGACAGTAAATACTGTCTAGTAAAAAGACAGTACGTTCTCATCCTTGTCCCAACATTTGTCATTGTTTGCAATGTCCATCATGAGTTGTTTTTCTTCAAGTCCTGGTTCGCCGATAAGCCAGTCAAATACGTTTACTCAAGATAGCAAATATACGGCATATCTATAGTACCACCTTGGTCTAGCGTTATTTCAGATTGCTTTGGCATTGCTAAGTAAGTAATCAAATTACTCATACAACCGGATACGGCCCGAATGATTTTTATCGATAAATGTATACGGTACACAATTCAAAATATTATAACTTTCATGTACGCAGAGAATTATTCACCATCTGCTAACTATTCCGGCGTTTACCTTTGGGCTTACAAGTACAGTTACATGTATAATAATCGTGATCACAAATTATTTATAATTTAGACAGGGTTGGTATGAAATAATAAAATCGTTGTATAGCACGTCATTTGTTTCTGCGGTTACTATAGATACTGCGGCCGCATCCGTGTATGCGGTTTTTACAATTAAGCATTACATTACATCGTTTACTTTTAAATATTTGTATAATAGCTCGGACACAAATTGAAGTGTTATTTTGTGTATGCAAAATAGAATAAATCTAGTCCTATTTTTGGTAATGAGGACGTTTCGTGAAAGCTCGTTACTAACGTAGGTTTCGATTGGTATAAGCGGTGACTGAGCTTTCTAAAACAGCTATATAAAAGACTTTTTGTCTATCGGTATCGATGATCGCTTTCTATTAGATGACAGCCTAATAGTCGGCTTCTTTCCCAAAAGAAGCGCTAGTTTTCTTTTTTGAGAACATTGTCTGAAAACTTTCGATTCGTTCTATTTTTTTTTGTTTTAAATACAATTAATTTATAGTATTTGTTTTCTTTTGTGTTACGGCAAAAAAGCGAATAAAAAGCGTCTTAGTAAAGGAACGGCTTAAAGTGAAACTATGCAATAAACTTTTGTTTTCTTTCTTAAATTAAATAACTTTACTTCTTCGCTATTTTGTTAATAGATTACTTACAAGTAATATAACTCGTACCTTAATTAAAAAAGTTTTATACGAGTTTTATAACTGTTTTCTTGTTGAGACAATCGAGTAATTACATAAGAGCCGGCTTCGCAGTAAATGTTGCATATCTTAAGGTTTTATGAACAAGCCTGTGCAAAGGGTCAAGGTTGGAGCGCTTGCTGCCGGCATGTCATCCGGTCAGAGCTGCACTGCTATTTATGTTCCTTCCTTTATCTATGCAAATATTATAAGGCTGATAGGTTTTTATGGTTTGTTTACTTAAGTAGGCTAATTTAAAGAACCACTGGGGTCGTTTTAAAAAAATCTTTCAGTGCCATAATCTGTGGCTATTAGGAGCGGAGCACCGATGAATATTACTTTAAAATCTGGCTTTTTATTGAGCTTTGTAAAAAATTTACCTTCTTGCTAACCAAAGTCGCCGGTTAAAGTTAACAATAGTGATAAAATATTCCATGGTGACGAATTAGCTAGCAGAAGTTAGTGTTCTTAATATGTCTTGCTTTGTCACTCAAAGATTTGTAATTTGAATCTTTTGTTACATTTTGTTTTTCCAATTCGTTGTTTCATTATCACAAGGAGACTAAAAACCTTTTACTCTTTTGTATGACAAAGTAATAGTTCTTACAGCATATAATTTTTAAATGATTCATAATTCTGTATCTGAGCCAATGGAAAGACATTGGAATTTATGTAAAAAATGCACGACGATCTTCATTGATATGATTTATATTGTTAACTCATTCTTCACCATGCACCGTGCTCAGTTTCATTCACACTTAAAAGGCCGTCCGCCGTAATGAAAACTTCGCTCTTTATATAAAAAAAGTAACTTCACTTTCTATGGTTTCTTATTTTTGATTGGCTCTTCACGGCAAAATGATTATGCTTTTTACTCTTCTTTTGTGCAACAGAAAAGTCAGGATTAATACAATTTCCATTTCCTGGTTTTGTATCGAAAGTAGCCCTTATGGTTTTTGGGTTGGCTATCATATTTTTATGACCCTAGTTAATTTTTGCTTTAATTTTTTCTGGTCATAAAATACCATGTACTATCCATATGGTCTTTTATGACGCTAAATATTTACAGCCAGTCACATTTTAAAACCACCCTTACATTAAATAAAATAAACCGTAGAGCCGTCCCTAAATTAAAATCGAATTTGTGACCTTACTTTCTAAATGCGTATCGTGTCGTAGGATTCGTTGCTTACCATCAAGGTTAGTGCTTTAAGGTTCTCACAAGGCTATCGCGGCAAGTCCAAGGGCTGATTAAACTTCGTCCATTACGTCAGTCAAATATACCTCAAGTACGAATACGTTGGTATCACGAAATCGAGATGGCAAGTTCGCTCTGCAAATACGGCGAAATGTGCCGGTAAGCCGATTCGAGACTTTGCGAAATACGTGCCAACTTAAAAGTATGGAGGATCAAGTTGATTTGAATAAACGAATGTGGAGTAGAGTGTTTTTAATCAATTCTAGGATATTATATGTATAATATATATATAAAATTAATAATATATTATTGATTAAGTTATATTTCTTAGTTATGTATTGATGGGCGGACTCCCGGGTCTACTTCAACTTCGTAGAAGGCTGTCAGCCAAGTCAGGCTTTTATTCAGTGTAACTACGCTCATCTTAATATCGAATAAAACTACCTGTAACATTGCTATATAAAATCAAGTGTGAATAAAGTTCATCTTAACATAAAAGAGTAACATCATATAAACAGTGTGAAATAATTTATACACTTCAGCTAAGTGCTTGTTGAATATTGTCTGAGTTTAGAAAATATGATATTTATTGCTTGTTTGTTACATAGTAGTGGAGCTGTAGTAGATAAACTTGAGTGTCAGCTTCGACTGAACGAAACTAAAGCTGTTAATCCAAAAAGACTAGGAAAAGTTTCAGCCTTTTGTAGCGAGTTGAAGTAGAAGTGTTATTAAACGCAAATCAATCCGTAAAATATCTTTTACTCAATGATGTTAAATATTCACGTAAATAAAAAAAGTGTTGTTAATGAACAATTCACTCATTATTTAGCTACCATAAATTGTTCAATACTCAAATAGGTTTGATTAAAAAAAAAATACAAGATTTCAAGCCACGTTACAACGTTATATTCAGATGCTTCTAAATGAAAACTCTGAATTGCAATTGTTTAGACACCGCGCCTGCATGTATGAATGATATAGATAAAAGGTGAAACAGTAGGCGCACCCGTCAGACAAAAGGAGCGATTAGAATTTTCAAGTTGAAATATTTCAACCGCAAAACTGTGTGCGGGTGAAAACTGAAATAGCACCGATTTCCTATGTTGCTAAAGCATGCAATAGCGGAGGCGCTGAACAAGTGTCGGGGGTGACCTTCGAGTTATGTAATTATGCGAATCGCGTACGGTCCAAGTGTAGACTTGAAATAAATCGGGAATATTTGTATTCGCTTATAAGACTAATAGAGAATGATTTAAGTAAGCATAATATTAAAAGCTGCCTTCGTAGCCTAGTGGTAAGGGCGTGTGCTTTAGAAACCAGAGATCGTGGGTTCGGATCCTGCGGGGAAGCAACAAATTTTAATTGTTGTTTCCAAGTTGGTTAGCGCAATTTGAACTAGAGCTAGAAACTTGGATAAATTCTACACATTCATATTGGAATCATTTTGTTATTTTATATATATTTATGAATTTCTAATATTTGATTAGATTCGTTCAAGATATATTTTCAAGGAAAATATATGTTGATATGTTTTTAATTTTATAACTTGTGATTTGCACGTCGCACTAACACTAGCACCCATTATTTTTTCGTCATAATAATTACTGTTATTTATCGAATTTTATCTCGTTTAATTACTTTAAAATAATTACGTTGTTTTATCGTTCGTCCCGTCAAAACTTGTCCTAGTGTTCGCTTCAATTGGTTGAACCGTGATCGTATAGAGCATAACTCTTTTATAAATCCGTTTTTAACACTGAAATAATTTTTATACATTAATTTATTTAGCACAAAACTTTTCAGTTTTTTTCTTTTCTATTAGAATTGATACTTCTTGAACTAACTATAACTACTATTACTTAATATTAAATTTAATGTGTTATATTGAATCCTATATTTAATGGTAGACTTCTGCGCAGTGCCCTTTTGATGCCTCATTTCGTTTTATGTCTATTACTTTGCGGAATCGATTTTCTCTATTAAAAGCCGAGGAGATTGTTACGCTTAAAAAAAGACCCTTTCACTGTTTATATTTATACTTAAGTACGCCTTATTTTTTAGTCCAAAATATTTTAAACAACACAACACATTCACGTTTTACAGGCCTTGTTCTTACATATAAGTTCATTTCATTCACCTTGTAGTTTATCAGCGTTATTTTACGTTCCGAAAGTGCTTTAAGGCACGACAAATAACATATTGCTGAACGGTACTTGTAAATTTATACTTAACCTGCCGTGAAAATGTTTGTCGAGACTTTAACAATAGCTGAACGATCAAATAATGACGTCACTATCACTTTCCGTTTTATTCATAGGGATCAACCGGTTTTCCTTGTCGTGAAACCTTCATTCATTAAGTAATTCGAGCGACAAGTTGCCATATTCATTTAATTTGTTGACCCTCACATTACTATTTCGTTCAGTATGTACGCAAATTGCTCAATTAAAAATGACTAGCCGACCCACACGGCTCCGTCTGCGTAATGTATACTTGATATTTAAGTTTGCCCGTTCCATACTATATTTTTGTCCTGTACTATAGGTCATAGCGTGATTTTATATAGACAACGGAGTTTCTTTTTGTTTGTACTTCTTCTACCAATCCATTTCCAAATTTATGGTTGTGGTAAGAAATCAGGTCCTCTAATTCTACTAGCTTACCTAAAAACAGTTGTTATGCACCTGATATGCATACCCTTGAAGGGGAAAATACGATGTATGGTGACTGAATATTTTAACAGCTGCAAACCCCGTTAATAGTTGTCCTATCTAAAGATAAAATAAGTCCCGAATTGAAATTAGTGGTTCCTGAGATTGACAATCTTACAGAATCACAAACCGTTTAAAATTATAATATTACGTAGACCTTGCTTGACATATTAGGGCAAACTATTTGACATCATATTATCGTCTCATCGTAAGCGATTTGCAACCATAGTTAGGTATAATAATTAGCAGTTACGGTTTTTGCTCTTTACCATATTGCTTATTTATATCTTATAGATTAAACCATAGTATTTACTAATTTTTGTTAATTCTTTATAATCTATCTCATTAAGTTTATTACATTGTACCATATTGCCAAATGGCTGAGTAGAGTGATTCACTAAGATAAAGTAAAATCGAACTAATGTTGGTTAACTTAGGTATTATTATTACTGCGCAAGTCTATAATCGCCCAAAATTCAACCAAAAAGACTGTTATGCCTTTGGCGCAGTGTCCGACATTAATCTCTGTACTTTATCATTTCCACGTCTTTTTCGATATGGTTTTGATGCTTTAATGGGATTAAACTACTTAAATTGATGCCTTCTACACCAGACCAAGTAGGGAAGAACCGCTGCGGCTATACCTGCTGCAGAGCAGTAGTGTTAAAGCACTCAATAGTAATGTTAGTGCATTTTTCGGTACTGGTCGTACTGTCAGTGGCCTTATGCTCATCGCTCTTTTTATTAAAGAAGATGTCTCGCAGTGTCATAGCCCTAAAATATATTTTTCGTAATGTAATAAATAGTGCAATTTTGAGTAAAATTTCAGTGATATAGATTTCGTCACGTATCAACAATATTTGCATATTGGTTAATTTTAACGACTATTATCCGTTTTTAATCTGTACATAAAGTAATCCAAGATCTAGTTTACTTTAATTGTCTGTTTCAATGGCGTCATCCATGGCGCAGTATCGCTGACATTAGGCCTACCGCGTTATACCGATACGTAAGTAAGCTGCCTCTAAGAGAAAATTTCAGCTCGATATAAATGTCGATCCAATCAACAATATGCAAGGTTAAGCTATTGTTCGTGTTAGGTTTTGATCAGAGCTTTTTATTGTCTGTTAAGGCGTCACGCTTAACTACGACAGTTCATACCGCCCGTTATGATAAGAACGTTCGAGTGTCTAACCTGAGTTATTTGAAAAGAACTCTGATATGTTATTAAGGCTTTTATTTATATAACCTTTGTGTTATATTAATTGAGGCATAATCGTTGTTGACATTCATGTTGAAAAGTTATTGAAATAAATTAATAAAATTGGATAAAACTTTATATTATTTTTTTAATATATAATATTCAGGCATAACAATAGAATATTGATTATGCTGAAAATATTTACAGATACAGGCTTTTGAAGCCATGATTGTGCGGTTTGCCATAATAGATAAGCACGATTTTTTGTCATAGAAGCAGGGCGGAATCAATACCGTAGACATTTTCTTCCAGTTCGACCAAATTCAAACGTTGATTACTGGGCCACTGACTATGGTTTTGGCATAATAATTTTCTTAAGGCTACGTTCACAAATACGTAATGTTGTAATTTATTCGTGATATATCTTTTAGAAAATGTTATATAGCACTCGCAAGAATGTAATCTAATCTTCTCGCACATCTTAACTACAAAAGCGTCATCAATTAACTTTAGACTTCCGTCTATCTCAAAGAGGCTTTAAGTTGCACGACACTTCGTTGCTTCGTGGTTCTATTTATTATATACTTAAAAATATAGACCTTCAGTTAAACAAAAAAACATCTAAGAGACTTAAAGACTTGGGGGGACAACAATGTTTGAGACTTTATAATAAATCGATACTTGAGCCTAATTAAGCTTTTATACTTTAATTATTTACGCGAATGCTATTGTTATTGAAATGCCATCGAATTTAAAGGATTGTCTGCGATTGTGGTCTCCGAATAGACTAAAATATTGGTTGTGTAATTGCCATTGAAACGGAATTGGCAAATCTTGATCATAATAATAAATTCGAATTATTACGTAGATCGGGGCGATGATATGTTTTTTTTTTAAATATAATCAAGATCATTTAATCCCGGTTTTACAATGACACCAGAATGCAAGACATCTCAAGTCTAGTTAAGACGACGATCGTGAAAAAAGATTCGAAATATCGATTGTTACAATTAAAATATACGTTAAATTCGTTATATTTCATAAATTATTCGGTAGCCATAACTCACTTCTCCAAAACCCTCTAATGGAGAAGGCCTGTGCATTAGGGAGGCCTATGTCCAGCGGTGGACTGATGCCGGCTGATGATGATGATGATTCGAGAGCCATTAGCTTTAGAATTGATTTGCCAGAAGTAACCAATAGCAACGAAATTGTGATTTTGTGCGGAATCTCCCCTTTATATTTCCAGTCGATATTAAACATCAACGTGATTGTTATCTGTAGCGACAGGGAACAGTATCTTTTCTTCAAAATTAAATACAGACTCTCTGAACTAAATCGTTAAAAATATTCGTATTATTAAAATGTGTTTCAAGCTAATATACCACCCCTCATAATCCTTCCGCGGAATTAATATAATTCCAATGCGGACATGACAGTGCGATTGTCTACAGTTACAATTGGATTCATTTAAAAGGCTTTGTGCATTCGCATTGATACGGACTCATGTTTTCCTGGTTGATCTGTTAAACCTGTGTTATATCCAGTATATAAGATTTCATATATTATTAAGTATTCGCTTTCATATATACTAATACATATTAAAATAAAGTCCCCGGCCGCGTGTGTATGTCTGTGTGTTCGCGATAAACAAAGTCACTTATCGATAGAATGACTCTTTCGGAAGGTTTAGGTACATATTTTGTATAATTTCGGTGTGCATTTGAGTAAAATATGTTAATATTAGTCGGAGATGTCGGAAAAAAAATTCTGAGAGCAAAAATGAACTGTCTTTCGGTTTATAGGCCCACGCAGCCAGCGTAATTACTGCAGAAACGTGACGTAAATTCCCATATCCCAAGGTGATGAGTGAATTTAATAGTTAAACGGATCGGTTCAACGTTATTTGCTAGAACGACATGACCACTTGTGATATAAAATCGATACATAATGTTTTCCAGACGAATTACACAACATAATTTAGTCCAAAACTAAGCACAGCTTGTACTATGGAAACTAGATGATTGATAAATACATAGTCTCACTTTTCTTTTCTCAATGAATACATCACTACATAGTATAAAACAAAGTCGCTCTCTCTATCCGTATATCTATATGATCGCTGAAATCTTAAAACTTTAAAACTACGCAACGGATTTTGATGCCCTTTTTTTTAATAAACAGATTAAAAAAGAAGGTTTATATGTATAACTCATGTATAATATTGTAGAGAATTGGTGATAAATTTGTATATTTTTCTATAGATGTTGCAGATATCAGTATTGCACCCGTGCGGAGTCGGGGCGGGTCGCTAGTATTATATAAATACAAACACACGGACACGAGAAAAACGTTATGTTATCATCACACAATATTTTCTCGCGGTGGGAATCGAGCCCACACCCACTAGCGTAAGAGTCAGGATCACCAACATCTACACCAAGAGGGTCGTCACATAATATAATTTCACAAGTTAGAAAATATATTGTCATAAAACTGACGTGGTAGGTACGAACAAAATCACTGATTCGAAAGGACGTAAAAGCTCGCCTCGTAAAAGCTATCTTTCACTTTTCTAATTCATATAGCTATATCGTTGTTAAGTGCCTATTTCGCGCTATTGATTTAATACGGGGCGTGGGTAATGCTTTCTATAACGCACCTAAGCGTTGAGGTGCCAGGTTTACCCCCATTAACTATTTAATAGGTCAATTTACAACTGGGGCGTATTTATGATATGTTATTAGGTTATTAGCTTGTGTAGAAAATTGTTTCAGCTATAAAATATATTTATATATTCGGCTGAAGTTTGTTCGCTAAACTAGATAAATGCTGGCTTATTTTAATTATTTTAGTATGGAAAATAAATTTAGTCACGCGTTGCGACTCTTCAGTCAATATGAGTTAAGCAACAGTTCCTCCTAATATTCAATAATGTGTAATATGTGCGTGAACAAAAGAATTAATTAAGCTATAATAAAAAAAAACGTTAAAAACCAGCGTTTTTTAAACATTTTTATTTGTAAATATAACACAATGGATGGGTATCTTGACGACACGAAAGGCTCGACATGCTAACGCTCTGTCTAAAGCGCCGGGCTGAGATTTTCTTTTCAAGCAGTTTTCTCTTTACATACATCATCAGCCTGTGATAGCCCACTGCCTTACCGCTAGGCTACGGAGGCATTTGGTTTCTCTTAATCCGCCGTAGCTGCATAAAATCCGAACAAGCTAAAATCAGTCAAATTGTTCAAAGGATAAAAAATAAAAATATAAATAATATTTAACAGTCTCCTACCATACCCGTGTATGGAAAATAAATTTAGGTCAAACGTCAAATAAATAAGTAAACATGTTTTACCACCTAAAATTGAGTAAAACCAACACCTTTCTACTTAGTAATTTCGTCAAACTGTTTAATTTATTATGTAAATTTTAATTAATCATAACTTTAAATTATAAATGTTTGAACGATAGCAACATCTCTCTGGTCCCTAAAAATAAGCAAGTAAAAATATACTAAACCTATATTTTTCTTCGGATGATAAGTATATAATTTTATTTTTGGTGTACAAACAAGTAATGTAGATGCATTATACTGCACCTACATACTGACACCGATGTTAAATAATCCTCGTTGCAACTCGTATTATTGTGGAGGCACGTAACAGTTGCTGACGTTGCATGAATGAGTTGCACTTGTGGCGGTATGTTCCACAAATGATGCGGTAGATATGAATTTATGTTGCTGCTTTCAGCATGAAATATTTGTATTCCAACGATTCTCATCCTATGACAAGAATCAGTCAAGTTTTTTTATTGGTTAAAATGATGAGACAAGTAGCACGTTCACCTGGTTGTGTTACCTGCCCTGCCCATAAGAAAAACAGCGTAAGACGCTCACCGCCCTGTAACCATCACCATGAGATGTTATGTTTTGTTTACCTAGTAATTACGCTGGAAACGCCCGAAACCGGAGGACAGTATTATACACACAACCTTGTAAAAGGTATTTCCTCTAAAAAAGAGAATAATTAAATAAAATACAAAATAGAAAATTTATTTAAAAGATCCACTATAAAGTAAACAAACAGTGGATATGTTTGATATGCTTGTGCCAATGAAAATAAATTATTCTCTAGGTAATGGACTACTTTTATAAAGATCATTATCATAGCTCTTTATTAATTTAAATAACTTTGTTTGCTCCAGTCCGAATAGACTTAGATTTTGTCAAAATTATAGAACTGAAAAAAAAAAGGAAATAAGACAACCTATGTAACAGTTTAACTAGCTTCTTTGAAGTTATATAAAAAGTAATAGCTAGTAATAACATAAACGCGAGTATCTTATTAAATGTTATTACTATAGTAGGCTAATGTTTCTTACGATAAAATAGAACGTTAAACATAAAAAATAAGTATTTGTGATAGAAATAGACGGAGAAAATGTCGATAAGATGTGTCTTGAAGCGAATACAGTCGAAGTTGAGACGTTACCGTAATATCTTATAAAAGCTCTGCCAAGTTGGAGCACGGTCTCTTTTATTCAATTATCTACTTACCTTATGCGATACAGTTATAAGATTTCGAGTATCTTATGTATAAAAATATCCGGTATTAAGGAAAATAAATTGGTATATGATCTAGGCAAATTGAAGTTTACTCTCGTGTTATTCCTATTCATTGTGGGTTTTTGGACCGTATCCCACCAAGCTGGTCCAATGCGGGTTGGTGGCTGCCCGACGTTTTTACATGCCCATTCGACGCATGGATTATCTTACTTTTCGGACAATTGGGTGGTCGGCCCAAATTGCCCTAACCAAGTATGAAACAATAATGAAAATTTTTCTTAGTCCCCGCAGGATTCGAACCCACGACCTCCAGTTTCTAAAGCTAACTGTTAGAGAAATATATTGTTTTGATTTATGACCAAGGCATTATATTTTAAGGCAAAACGAAAGTTATTCTCGTGTGTTTTAGTTGCACATTATTTATAATATTCTAATTACCATGTTACTAATAGTTACGTTAAAACGCTATTGAATTTTGATAATCATTTACTATGCTTTTGTCGAGAAATCTATCAATTTTAAAAAGAAGATCGTACGAATTTCTACTATCAAGTTCATTAGAGAAAGATCGATTGTGATACTAAAATCCTGATATAGCTCTTTAGTGTGAATATTGGCAGTTATTAAACATCAAAGGAATATATATTTGGAGATTTATTTTAAAACATACAAAAACACAAAAATTAAAAGGCGCATTTTATCTACAAAATTAAGTTACTTTGAGTTAGTAATAACAAAGACTTAAATCTCGATGCACTCTCGTGAGTAATGCAACCACATAGTGGATTTTAATGTAATTTAAGATGGCCCCGCACAAATTTAATTTCACAACTTTGGTAGCCCGCCTCGCCTCTGCACTCCCATTTCCTGCAAATATGCAAAGTCAGAGAAATGTCCGTAAAAATAATATAAATAGGTATGTTATACGAATATGGAATATAATTTAACTATTCGTATATGATGACAATGATATTATTATGTCAAGTTAATGACGGACCAAGATGTGTAAAAATTATTTGTAAATGATGATACCAGCACTGGCATATCCCCCGGCAACTAAATTATGTAATTACGATTGTTATGTATTAATTAATCTTTTATAAAAAAAATACAACCGCAGTTTCTTGCCGGTTTCTCTGTGGACAGGTAAAACTTTTCGAATCGGTGGTAAATTGACGTTCATAAGAGCTCGACAGTGCCTAAATTGTATAAAGAATATGTTAATAAAAACAAAGTTTAAAAAGTGTTTTAATAAAGATGGTGTTTTTAGCTTTACAGTTTTTTTTTATTTCTGTCATCGGCATGAAAATTTTACCATGAAAGAAATGACGTAAGATAGTCGTTTTGTTACGATAATATTTTTAATGTTTTAAATATTTTAATTATTTCAGTGTTAAGTAATTACAGTTAGTAAAACTTGCATACTACACCGCCGTATAGAATAAGCTTTAGGTCTAAAAATGGGTCTGTTATGCGCGTAGACAATAAGCTGCAGTCCATTGTAGGGGCGGGTTGCCATGTCCGACGTGTGGCGTTATACGCTCTGCGATGTTAGCTGATTAATGTCTTCGTGCTGCACGCATGTGTTAGGCTTTGCCGTTTGATATTGTAATCTATTTACATTCTACCGTTTGTTTGTACGTGTAATAAGGTAATTATGTGATTGAGCGTAGTAAGGAACGAGAGATTTATTTCAAGAAGTCGTTTAAAATGTGTAGTGAACATACCTAGTAAGATATAAAATAGTATCAGATTGTAACAAACATTTGGTTTAGATGGCAAGTAAAGTGTGATTAAAGTCTGTTATTATATCTTGTATATATGCCATTAATATAAATTATAAAAGTACCACGTTTTATAGATATATTGTTTTTATCTCCGCTAATATTATAAATAAGATAGATTTCTATGAATAAACTCGTAATAAACTCGTGTGCTTTAGAAACCGGAGGTCGTAGGTTCGAATCCCGCGGGGACGCCACAAATTTTCATTGTTGTTTCCTAGTTGGTTAGGTTAGGTTAGGGCAATTTGGGCCGATCACCCAATTGTCTGAAAAGTAAGATGATCCATGCGTCGGATGGGCATGTAAAAAGTCGGTCCACCCACCAACCCGCATTGGACCAGCGTGGTAGGATACGGTCCAAACCCCCTAATGGATAGGGGTGTATTAGGGGAGGCCTATGTCCAGCAGTGGACTAAAACAGGCTGATGTATGTATGTATGTTTGTAAACTCAAAAACATTAATAGCTTCTATTCAATATTATGCTTCATATTATAATTATTAAATGATGTTTTGGTGACGTCTCTGTGTTACTCTCTGATACATAAATCTTAAACCTGTCTTCCTTACGGCTAAATAATCGAGGAACTCGAAATACTAGTGGATGACATATATGAATTCAAAAACGAGTAACTTTGGCCATAATGCCTGCAACTTGACATAGAGCACCTAACTTATACGATTCGAATGAACTTTACACTTTACAAAGTTTTGGTGACCGATAAGTACTTAATGTGTTATGCATAATTTGTCATGCGCATATTCTGAATCTCTTTTGAGTAAAGATTTCCGAAATTATGTTATAGTTCTGTGTGGAGGAGGTCAATGATTAGATAAAATAAAACTAAAAATCTTTTGATATTTTTATCATCATCATATTACCTTATTAAAGTCCACTGCTGAGCATAGGCTACCCGCATCCTTTTGATATATTAGTTTTAGAAATCTCAAAGGGAATTCCAAAAAGTAAAAATAATGACAATAACTGAACGCCTCTTATACTTAAAAAACATTGAAATGGCTCACGTGACCCCGACCACAGCCACGATGTCTCGTACGGACGAGTCGATGCACAACACTTATCACTCACGAGGAGAGTTCCGTTCCGGGTAGCGGCTTACAAGGATCTCTCCCTTCAATATTATATATATTCTTACTTTATACTTGTAGTTACATTTAAATATCTATATATGTATAATCACACAACCCCATTATATTATTACTTTTGATACGCCCTATACGTACGATTTCTTAAAATTATTCTATTCCTACCCATGTTAAAACTCAAGTTAAACCTCAAGTTAAACCCGCCACGAGGAAAATTGGTAAATGGAAAGTAATCTTTTCCGCCACGTAGCGGAACTTTATAGATCTTTAGCTCTTAGTTAAATGGCCTATCAAATTACTACACTTTAATTTTTTATTATATCATACTCAAAGAAGTGCATTTGTAATAATAAAAAAGAGGTCAGGTTTTATATGTTAAAGACTATGTACCTACACAAATTTCATTATTTATTAAAGCTTTTAATTATTTTCTGTAATATTGTACCTTTGATTCCGATTATAATGTTTAAAGTGAGATAAATAACTCACATTTAAGAACTACGTTTCAAAAAAGGCGTTTTTAAAAAACCATTGAATCCGGTCTTTATTTTAAATTCTAAATACAGACAATGGCTGGAACGTCTGGTTATAAAACTCATTGTACTTTTGGAAAAGTAAGGGTTATGTTATCGAAGGCCTAACAATAAATTATAAAGGTGATTTTCTTAATCTGCAAGTAATTTTATATCTTTAGCAATTGATTTGAGCACGTGGAGAACATTTTACGACCTGCTAGAGGTGGGTGTGAATATTTGCATAATCTATGTATTTATTCTTTCCCATGGCACTAGTTTATTATGCTATGGCACGGTCTGATTATGAAAAATATGATATACAAATATGTATATATTTAGGTCTTCGTGGTGCCTTGCTATAGTTTAGAACATTTAGAGATACAATTTTCATAAACATAATCTTATGTCAAACTTAATAAGCGGTTACGCTAATAGCCTTAAGCATTACGTAGAGATTTAAAATGGCCGCGTTTCAGCAATGAAGACGCGATCGCTTTTTGTGCCATTAGTGTTTGACGTTATTCTTCTTTTACGGACAGCCTTCTCTCCTCAATCAAGAGCCAAATAAGAATTTGGCTTAGGTACAGGCAAGGCGCTATGTAAACACTACTGCTTTTAGGTACAAAGATTCACTGAGTTGCGAATGAATTTGTGACGTGCAACGCTATTTAAATCACGCTAACCATTAGGAGATATAAATGCTACTTACTTTCCGATTAGAAAAAGCTTTCGTGTTTTATGTATGTGCTTTTTAAAGTGACTTAAAATTATATTCTTTTTTTTTATTTAATTTATACCTCTACTAATAAATTATATAATGATGATTACGCTTAAGTTGCCTCACACGTTCATGCATTAACTCGAACACGTGACTGTCGCAATAAATCATATTACTTACTGTCGTCTTGTTATTGTTTACAAGGTCGAAGCTGTTATTTCTTCTTCGTAGTATCTATTTTGTTCACAGTTTTTAAATAACGGCATATCTTTTAGTTAGGCGATACTTGATTATTTCTTTCATTCACGCGATTATTATACATAACAAGTCCACTAATTTTGGGTTAGTTATATTCATTTATTTATTATTCGAAATATTTCCAGTTTGCATGATGGTAATTAGTGAATTTGATAGACGATACTTGTTGTTTTTCTGGGAATATATTCTGAGAGTACCAGTAGCATTTTAATTTAAACTACAAAAACAATTATTAAAAAAAAAAGTCTTCAGCAAAAAACCCAAAGTTATACAAGCATATCTAGGGAATTGACGTTACTGCAATATAATTAATTTTATAGATGTTAACTCTTCCGTAAATAGATTGTTTCCTGTGGTGCCGAATAACACTGCGGTTGTAGTCTGCAAACACTACTGCCTTCTAATCTGAATGGCACCAATGGCATATCTAGTGTAATTAGTGTGATAACGAGACGTAATATCTAATGTCCTGCGACAGCAATTAAATAAGTAATGGCATGCCTACGTCTCATTTAAACGCTCGACTTCGACGGCTTGTACCATATTCATAGTCAAAGTCAAATATCTTTATTCAATATGGAAGCATTACTCTTTATTATTGATTGTCTAATAAACTACCGCCGGTTCGGAAATGGAAGCCCCTGACCTGAGAAGAACCGGCGTAAGAAACTCAGTGGGACTTTTAATTATTAATTTGATCATCTTGTTTTCGACATTGTTGTTGATATCGATCATAAGCAAATGAACGATTTCTTAAAGATGTCTAGATCTATTAAGCGACAGTTAAACTAACACACACTCAAATTAACATTCGCATCTATGATATTACAATCTTTTAAATATCGTTCACAGACCGTAGTACAAATACAAGGTGCACTAGTAGTATCCGTCACGACATTGACCTGAGTTACAGACGCGAGTCATTGCGTAGCCTTTTTCGGAGTTGACGATCTCTCTCGTCGGCTTTATTGCTTTTCTTTCATCTCTACAACTTCCATTCATGTATCCGTGTAATTAATAGTATTCGAATACGTTCGTGTTTTTTTCAATTCAGCTACTATATTTGTTTTGTCTATTAACTGTATGAGTTTGAGCCTTAGAAGGTGGAACGGTGGGCTTGAATCCTGTGGGGACTCGACAACTTTTGATTATTGTTTCCTAGTTGGTTAGGGCAATAAGGGCTGATCAACAGATCGACTGTAAAGAATGATGATTCGTGTGACGTATGGGCTTGCAAAACGTCGGTCGTCTCTCGCCGCTTGTGTCGTTTATCCGTCCTATCGGATTATGAGAGTAAAAGATGTTGGGGTGCATTTGTGTTTAGCGCGTAATATTGTGCAATACAATATCTTTTGCGTTGCTGGCTATTCTGTAAAATAGATGTATGTTATGTTATGTACTTCAAAAGAAAAAATCATGTTACAATTATATATCTTGAGTTTAACTAGTGTTGTATCCATGCTTCAGCTAATGCGATTCTATTAAAGGAGTTAATTATGCCTACGCGAAATGTTGGTCGCCATAACGAATGCCCCTTTTAAACAGCAGATGTCTCTTTATATTAATAACATAAGCAACGACCACATATTATCTAAAGGTAATAAATCTGCTCGTTTCAAATTTTAAATAATATTTGGTCATGCGCTTACGAGAAATGAAGCTGAATTAAAAGGTCCTTGTTCGTCATAGAAGTATTTAACATGGTTTATTGATTGGTAAGTAGGTTTATTAACTCCACCCTTGTTTCGGAATCGGGCGCCTCTGACCTGAGAAGAATCGGCGAAAAAAACTCAATGGGCCTGTTTTTGTCTTTTACAATATTATTTTTAGATTGACCTAATAAAACCGCGCTGCTGGTTTTCAAGAAATATTTTATCCTAAAAATGTACGGTTTATAATGGGTACACATTTCTATAAATCAATTGCTCGACGTGTGAGAAATTACTGCGCAATCCATTGCAATTTTAATGCCTGCACGCAGTGAAACGACATATCGCTATATTAAGTACTCCACTGTTTCTTAGTTTACACAGCTCATTAAATATTAAATGGATCGCAGACGGCGCTGTATGTTATTTATTTAGGTATTTTTTATCAGTTTTTATATATATATTTGGACTTACAAGTTTAATTGCAAAAGTTTTTGAAAATAACTATTGTTCTGGCGCAATAAATTTATACGAATCTCTTATTTTTTACAATTACAAGAGCCAAATAGAGTCTAGAAACAAAGTCAGTCGAAATATTTGGTGAAATTCACAATTAATTCACACAAAATTTATAAGAAACCCTAAGCTTATAATCTACTAAAAAAATTCGATATGTTATTGTTAGTTCTGATTATTTTATAATGTTGAAAGCCAAATATTAACGCTAAGGACTTTAAAACAGATATCAACTTTAATGCGTGTTTTGTATTTTTTGTATAATTTCTTAAGTAATTTCATGCCTTTGAAAAATTTAAGATACAAATTAGAAAAATAAATTTTTGGCTTACACAATAGTAGGAATATATTATTATTTATTCTTACTAATCTTTATTTACGTTATTTTTACATGGATATAGAGAAAAGGGTTTTAAAAAGTATTTTTTTACGCTTTTATATGTAAGAATAGCTTTTATAAGAGAATTATACATTACAATTATAAGTCAAGTTGCGCCTTAAATTCTCGTCACAAAAACTCTCCTCGCATTGCTAATAGAAAATGTAAATTTTACAAGTTATTTTCGTTCCCTTCTACCGTTGTACATAAACTAAGTTGTGCGTACGTGTTTATGCTAAAAACGTGAATATTCGCTGCAAAGCGGCTAATCTGCATCGCCTTCGCATTTCTGTAACAGCCTACCCAACTTTGACTTGCAAATGTGACATTTGACATTAGGAAACGCTGCATAATGGGACGAGGGACGACACTTTTTGAACGCGTCAGACGTGTCGAGTGGAGGTATAACAATTTGAAGGCAATTGTAAGTCAACTTCTCTAGAAATTCCATATTGGTCTTTAAAAAAAACTATGTAATAATTTACCCGAGAAATAACGTCACCGTATATTGTTTTAGTATATTGCGTCGGATGGGCATGTAAGAAGTCGGTCCACGTACCAACCCGCATTGGACCAGCGTAGTGCGATACGGTCCAAAAACCCCTAAATGGAGTAGGCGTGCATTGGGGAAAATCTATGTCCAGCAGTGTACTTACACAATGGCCGATGATGATATTGTTTTAGTGTCGCTCAAATCCACCACAGAGCGATAGCATGTATCATAAAACCTCACATTTTTAAATGTGCTTTCCACTTTGATTTATTTTAGATCGGTAGTACTTGATGCACGAGCATACATAAACTCTTCATGTTCTAGTACATACTAGGATTAATAAGGCATTCGGTAATATAAATAAAGTAACGAAATAGTTTCTTTCTTCCAGTGTTTCTCTTGGTAATTTGTCACGGGTATTTATATCAATGTGCTATAATGCGTAACGTTAAACTTATTTTTTTTTGGTACGGATAATAGTGTTGAAACATTTTCATTCCTCATTTGCCAATGGTATAGCTATTCTCTTTCTTTATTTTTACCATTAACACTAGATTTTTTTTTTACTAAAAGTCACTACTGCTCATGATCAGAAACGTCAAAACCTCTTCTAAATAAGTTTTCACGATGTGCGCGAGTGAGTAAATAATACTTACCCATAAATCTCTTACTCTGTACAAAATATCATCGCACGTGCGATACTGAGTTTTTTCCTAAACTAACAGCTTAATTTGCGCCGTGTGCTATCGATGTTTTTTTTTATGAACGTTTGGCATCGTACGGTCAAATTATTTAATTGACAACATTCACCGCCTGTCGCGTATCTTAAGCAGTTCGATTGCAGCTAATTGTCGCAATATCAGATCACCTAATTGGGGTGGGCAGCCTCGGAAATATAGGCCTCGAATGGAAGTTGTCAATACGTGTAGAATGCGGGTCTACTAAATGTGTTAATATCTAGTGAATTCCGATATAGTTTAATGACGAAATATTTAAACTGAGCGACATAAAACAGTTTTTAATATCATTAATAAACCATGAAAATAATTTACGTAAGTAAGGTAAGTCCTAAATCAAGGGTTTGATCAGTTTAGATAATAATATTTTCATTGATATAATAATTTCATTGATAAATTAAATATATGTTTTTTGAGCCTACCTTAGCGTATTTTCGAGATAGATGCATTATGGAACCTTAATAATAAGAATGAAATTAAACATGTTAGTTGTTTTGTGTGATTATAGATTAGAATTCTAAATTATTCTTCTTCGGTCCATAATACTTATACGTTTTATATCAGGACAAATTACAACGACAATTTGTCATGTTATTGTCGCTACTTACAAGAGTCAATAAATATAAATTATGAGTTATTGGATAATAAGTATAATCAATCGGGCTATTATTAATATAAAAGTGAAAAATTCATTGTATACGACATTGCGGGGCCAACCACTTGTCATTCTAGTAATTGATTAACTTTTGATTAAACCGTATATCGTAAAATAGTTTTGTCGAATGGTGAATACTTTTGCACCAGTATTGTGTGAACTCGTCAAGTCTCATGCGCCCGCATCCCCCACAAAGCCGCCTATTTCGGCTCCCGCTTGTCGGGTTTATTGTTAGACCGAGCTCTTGCGATGTTTCATTTGCGATACAGTCTTTATGCACAAAGCAGCGTTTTCTACTTTTTTCGTTTTGTTTTTCGGTGCTTAAAACGTATAGAAAAATTACTATTTATAGCTGTCGTAAATGTAAAGCAATAGTAGTTTTCGTACTGCTTATACTAATATAATAGAAATTATAATTAATAGAAATTAAAATTTCTCAAGATAATGCCAGAGGAATATTAAGTGCACGTGTTATTGGCTTGGTACTGAAATTATCGTTGCTCCTTTTGAAGTTTGTTACATAATTGAACTTGAAATAAATATTAACAAAGTAATCCGTAGTCGAAATGGGTTGGGAAACTAGAGTTCTTATTGATTAATTCTCATTGAAAAGTTAATTTTATAGAGTGACAGTCAACTGATAACAACGCCATACGTACGCCGCCTCTGCGTTGCTATGGGGTAGTATTGTAAGATTTATTACAATGAATAATATAAAAAAGTTTTCTGAAAATTGTAAAAAAAGACTTAACTGACTTTGGTGCAAATCCTTATAGTACGCCAGTAATCTATATATATAAAAGAGATTCTCTGGAACCATCAGGCGTAGTGACTTTGGTAAGAATATTCCTTTCGCCGAGTAAAAGGTCAGCTAAGAACAGATTTTACGAAATTCCATCCACAAGGGGTTGGGGTGGAGGTTTCTAGTATGTAATAAATCGATGGATATGTTTATTCAACTGTAGGTATAAAGTTTTTCTATCAAATACTTATTTTTATTTAATTACTATAGAGGGAGAGAAAAAAAGTTGATCAATAAGAAGATAACACAAAAACAAAGACGCAAGTACGGGAATTGGCATATTCCTTCCGTATTCCAGCCAATTTTTATTCCCCACACATTTCGATAAGAAATCGACGTGAAGACGTCCAAACTAACAGATGGATCGCTCAGGACAAACTTTATTGTGCTATCTGAAATTTTTCTTTTGGATATCCCATTTCATAAAAGTTTTGAACAATAATAAATTTCCTTTTTCGCTGAAAGTTGTTTTGTTATTAAATTATTCAGTTAACGGTAAGATTATAAAGAGATTTGTGTTTTTGTGTGTATGTTTGTAATGAATAAATCTGAAAAACTATTGCGCCGATTTAATTATGATTTAACATCAATGGATATACGAATGATAAAACAATTTTTACAAATTATATTTATTACATATAGTAAAAAACGTAGCGACATGCCACAAATTGTATTTTATTTACATGTTACGAAACATCGATAGAAACCTTATATTTTAGGTAATGAAACTGAAAACATACTTTCTATTGAACACGGATACTACAAGGGCCAGAAACTTTCAAAATAACATATCAATTTTATTTTTATTTATGCGAATATATTATGCATTTTTTAAAAATAGTTATTTTGAAGGAAATGTTTCGAACCCAGGGGCCGTGGTTACGGGCAGTGTGGCCAGGCAGGACAATGTTAAAATATATTTGAAGATGTAAATAAACGCGATAAAATATAATTCAAATATAATTATTATTTAAAATTAATTATTCTGACCATCATTGCCGTTATCTAAAACATATATATATATATATATATATATATATATATGATGTAGCAAATACTGTCTTTCATCGTTTCCTCGAGGTAACTGATAGGGTGTGCAATTGTTGCGATTCAAATCAAGTCGAGCGTTACCAAGTTCACGGGCGAATACTCCCAATAAGTATTGACGTCGTATGGAAGTATAAATTCCGTGTGCATCGGAGCCAATTACGACCGTATTGTGTTCTGTTTATAAATATCGACGGATATTGAATGTCTGCCATATCAAGATTTTGGTTTATTTTTTTGATTGATCTACGAGACGAGTAGCATGGATGGTAATTGATATCGCCTGCACAAATAAGAACGGCGTAAGACGTGCTGTATTAACGTTTTGCTTTTCACGTGATTACTGTACAATTATATAAGTGCTCAGTAGTGTTTGCTTCTAATTACTGCTTATGTTCGGGCAGAAGTTGGTACGCATGCGAGGTTTACATACTTACTGCAAACTGCAAGTCCATATATAGGGAAATTAATGCAGTTTGACGTTTGAAAAAGATGAATTTATTTATAACCGGCTGGCCCGTGGTTTAGCATACAAATGTGCCATAAGAATATTCATTAACTTTTGACTTGACCCCTGTAAAGCTGAACATTTTACTACGACTTCGTGCCTGTTTCAGCCGTAAAATGTAGTGTAGCTGAGTTTTTGTATATCACATTCTACTCATGTTTGGTCCATCTCGTAACTGTAGAGATTGCAGAGCGTTTGTGATGTCGGAATAACGTGTATTTGGTTTTAACCTATTTTGTTTTAATATTCCCATTGGAATTTTTACGGATTAATTTTCAGTATGATATATGTTTACTAGGTGTGCCTCCGTAACCGAGCAGGTTAGTAATTTAGGGGTTCTAAACTACTTTTTAATGTTGATTACTACTTGGTTAGGGAAATTCGAGCTAATACCTCGATTGCATGTGAAATAAGACGTTCCATGCGTCGATAGGCATGTTAAACATCGGTCCCGCGCCTGATCTCTTACCTGTCGTGTCCGTTATACGCCTCATCGGACTATAAGGTAAAGAAGAGTGATTGCACATGTGTTTGTGCGAACTTGCGACGCGAATGTGTCCTGTATCTATAATATAGATCGGCTGCCTTAAACCTAACCGGCTTGGTGGATATCATAATTATAATACAAACACATACAATCATACATTTTTATCATTGCCTTGATAGCTAACAACGTCCTCTTCCAGACAGATTATACTTCGCGACCCTCAAGACAGGCTACAAACCGAAACCCACGCGCAACAGTAAATACTTCCATATCGAGGATGAGATTGTGTACGAGAACTTTTACTTCGACTTTGGGCCCTACCACCTGTGCCACCTGTACCAGTTCTGCAACAAGCTCAGCGAGGAGTTGGACAAGAATCCTAAGAAGAAAATCGTTTTCTACACCAGTAATAATGAGACGCTCAGGCTCAATGCGGCCTATCTCATTGGAAGCTATCAGGTAATTGGTTTTTTAAATTTTGTGTATTTATTTATTTATTTATTAATTTTTCTTATACGCCTAAGGATTTGATATTTTATAAGTATAAAAACGTGCATATTCCTAAAGCTATAAAATCATTATGAAATTTAATTTAAAATACGTTCAAGTTTTTTAGGTTAGTATGGTGTGGAACAAAGAAGCAAGGAAGAATTGATGCTTTAGTTATAATCTTTACAAAAATGTCTTTTAGTACGTCTGCTAATGCGTGCAAATGCATTTATTTTACCAAAGTTTAATGTCTAATCTTTCATGTTCCCAAAACGATAGGCCGCAATATACTAGCTGAAACGTCACCTGTTGATTGACGTTTGGTTCCGGCAACCAATCAGAGTGCTCTTTACTTGTTACATTAGACTTTTTTACTTAAATTCCTTACACATTATTCGAGGTAAGTTGTTTATAATATTATATCGATACATTAATATGATTCCCAGATAATATACTTGGGCGGGTCACCGACGTCGGTCTACAAACAGCTGACGGACGGCAGCGAATGGTCACTGCTGACGTTCCGCGACGCGTCAGGTGGTCCGCCATTGTTCGATATCTCCCTCCTGGACGTGCTGCATGGTCTGAAGGTGGCGCACGACGCCAGGTTCTTCGACTTCCAGCACTTCGACGCAGAGCAATATTTGTTTTACGAGGTGTGTGTCGCGTACCTTTGCTATTTTTTAAGATTTCTTTTGAATTTGGAAGGGTATACTTGTCAAATGTAGATGCTTTGTACAAAGGTAATTAAATGCTAAAGGAATTAAGAGTAATTAAATTATTTCACATCTAAAAACGTAATAACCTCAAAGACAAAGACACTGAATTTAATTATAGAGCCAATGTAACCCTTAAGAACGAAGCATGTTAGGCGAGTGTAATGATCAGTGCCACCACCCAACAACCCGCATTGGACCAGCGTGGTGGAATACGGTCCAAAACCCCCTAATGGATAGGGGTGTATTAGGGAGGCCTATGTCCAGCAGTGGACTATCACAGGCTAATGATGACGATGATGATGATCAATAGACAATAGTAAGTATGTTGTTGTGATAAATCTACTGTCACTCAGTGATTGAAATCTTTGTGAGAATTCATCAATAAGATACGGCAGATGTAAGACGACGCTCCGTTGCTATGGCTTCGATGTTAATAATGAAATTTTTAGTCTTATTTACGAATAACGAATACATACTTATTAGTACGATCGATGGATTTAAATGTCTGCGTTATAATGCCTACACTAATTCACACATTAATAATAATGAGTATTGTATCAGGTATTTGTTCTTTCTACCCTTTCTATGTACAAAAATTAGCGCTTTCATAATTGTAAATCAAGGTTAAATTTATAATTTAATTTTTATTTCGCCCTTTCAGAAAGTGGAGAACGGCGACCTGAACTGGATAATCCCCGGCAAGATGCTCGCCTTCTCCGGTCCCCACCACCGGTCCCGTTTGGACCGCGGCTATCCCCTCCACAGCCCCGAGCACTACCACCAGTACTTCCGCACCCACCGCGTCACCACCATCGTGAGGCTGAACAAGAAGTCGTACGACGCCCGCCAGTTCACCGCCCACGGCTTCGAGCATAGGGAGCTGTTCTTCGTGGACGGATCGGTGCCTTCAGACCTGATCGTGAACAGGTTCATAAGGATCGCTGAGGTGGCGAAGGGAGCGGTCGCTGTGCATTGCAAAGGTGGGTGAATAAGGGACACACATCATCAGGGGGTTTGGACCGTACCATATCCATTAGAGGGTTTGGACCGTATCCCACCAATGGTCCCTGGTCCAATGCGGGTTGGAGGGTGGACCGACTTTTTACATGCCCATCCGACGCATGGATCATCTTACTTTTCAGACAATTGGGTGATCGGCCCAAATTGCCCTAACCAACTAGGAAACAACAATGAAAATTAGTTGAGTCCCTGCAGGATTCGTACCCACGACCTTCGGTTTCTAAATCATACGCCCATACTACTAGGCTACGGAGGCAGGCAGAATGAGGGACAGTAATTGTATAATTAAGAATTTCATTATGCTTTTAATCATTATCTTATTGATTTAGTTTTGTTTTACCGGTCGTGAGTAGATATTGTATATCCTCTCCTCTCTCCTTCACCACAGCCCAATAGCCTACCGACTCTACACTCCGAATAAATGTAAACAGATGTAATGTAAAATAAAATTTTCTAATGCGGCAAATTTCAAGCCCGACGTGACGTTTAACTTGTAATTGTTTCCGAGTTTTTGTCGAAATCGGCATAATATATTTTTATCCTTAACTTCAATAATAATAATATTTCTGGACAATTAATAACACAATCAACAACAAACTTTCGGTTACTAATACCCCAGGAAGTCTACCGCTTCAATGCGCTTTATACGCCCCCTTTCGTTTGTTGTATATTATCTACTCCGTTACTTGTTCCTAAACGTAATTTATACAAAATTTAAATAAAAATCTTTAGTGTAATGTACCATTGCATTTATTAGTTTAAACAAACATTTCTCTATTCGTAGCCGGCCTTGGCAGAACCGGAACCCTGATCGCCTGTTACATGATGAAGCACCACGGCTTCACGGCGCGCGAGGCCATCGCCTGGCTGAGGCTCTGCAGGCCCGGATCGGTCATCGGCCATCAGCAGTGGTTCCTCGAGAAGTGAGTGCTAAATTCAACCTTGAGTCTTGAGTCTTTAAGTTTATAATTGTCTTCAAGTTGATATTTGATGTTGAGTTTAATATTTCTAGTTTGATAATTGAACGCTTGCTAATTACGACCTTAAGGCTTTGGTTTAAGATTGATAATTGAACGCCCGTAGTGAGGTCACTTGCCACTTGCAACCTTTTAAAACTTATCTTCAGCCTGGTTTATAAAAAGCCTTATGATAAAAAGTTATTGGCTAGGAAAAACGCTTCATACTAAATTGAACCCTGTCTCTTAAACACAGCGTCCAACCTCGTATGCACGCGGAGGGCGAGGCTTACCGACGGCGGCACAACATCACTTCGCTGCCAGTCTTCACTCGTGGCATATATTGCTCTTTGCCCACACCTCCAGAAGATAAGGCCACCGCTGGGGACGAGAAACCGGTGTCTCTGCAGACTATATTGGCCAGCAAGAATACTAATAAGGTGCGTTTAACTATAGTCCATAGTTCCAAGTCCAAATTAGGTGTTATTAACCCCAATAATATTTTTTTCTATCGGCGGTAGTTTTTTTGTACCCAAAAGAAATGAAATCGCGCAAAATTCACGATTATCACTCTTTTCCCTTCGGACTCTTTAATTGTGATATAACCATGTTGTACCATATTGGTTGTAAATAAAATATAAACTTTACCATTTTTTTCCACAGTTGGACAATTCGAACGCGCTGAACGCTAACGAGACGGACACCGAGAACAACGTGACGTCAGTGATCGGCAAATACAAGACCACGCCCGCCCCGATGCTGCCCACCAAGGCGGTCTTCTCGCCGAAACTGGGCTACATGATGCCGACGAACAACATAAGGAACTCGAACAGCACGAATCTCAAACCGCAACCGAGGTTGATAAACGCGACTTTAAAATCGCACTACGCGGCAAAAACGTCAACTTTCCCGCCAACCAGAGGTGCAAATTCTCAAGCTAATAAACTGGTAGCCAGCGTAAAGTCCACTTTCACCGGTAAAAGTAGCTTCCACGGCCAAAGAGCGAACCTCGCCCGACCCGCCCTAAACTACTCCCACGGGAACAGCCCATTAAAGTCCTTCACAAGGAAAGCGGCCAGCGTCTGCAAGATGACCTCGAATGAAACCCCACCCGTGAACACGCTAAGCAACGTGACGTCACTATCGGCCTTGACAGAGAACTGTCACTTGAACGGGAAGAACCGCCTTCCCTCAGAACCCAATTTGAAATCGGCCCAGTCTAAAACATCGCCTAATACATCAGCCAGAAAGAAGTTGATACTACGCTCCAACTCCAGCACTCGGAAGAAGCTGCCAAAGAGTTTGCCCAAGAACGGCCTAGAAGCCTCGCAGGAGTTATCCTCCAGTGATACGAATATAACAAATATTTCAGCGGATTCCTTGGACACTCCGTTCAGATTCCGACGGAAGAGGGACAAATCCGCCAGCCCCGAGCCGATGGAGTGCATGAATTCTATAATAACGGCTGACGTCACACCTGACAATTACGAGGAGACGAACAACTCGCAGGGGAACAAATTGTACAAGATCAAAGCTTTAAGGAAGAAGTGTCCCGCATTCGGTGTCAGTTTATTAAAAAAGGACAGCGTTCAAACCAGATCGAGCAGTTGTGCGAGTACATCAAGTGTAAAGAAGAAATGATTTTCAACCTAATTTCGAGAGATTTGTCTCTGTAGAATCTATTTATAATCTAAGTGTTTAGGCGCATAGCGCCCTTTTACGTGTGTTACGTGGTTTCGTGTAGGCTTTATTCTGACTGAATTAACTTTATTGAACTCTATTCTTCGGGAGCTAATATATTAATATGGGAATTTTATGTGTCTAAACGAATTTTTTAGATATTCCGCGGACATGCCAACATAACCCCTACCGAAGAAGCCTAAGCGAAAGTTAGGATAGAGATTCTTTTTAACGGGACGGTTACATTTCGTGTTTAGATTCGTTTTAACGTCTAATAACATTGTCTCAAGTATATTATACTTGAACCACACACATATGTTATTTATAAATTGTTTATTTTTTTTTTCGTTTTTGACCTACCATACAATTTTTTTAAGTTTACTAAAGAGGAAGCTATGTGTTGTGCCAGAGCTTCGTTTTATGACTACAGTCATATTGTATTATCATAATATTTAGTTCTAATGTATGTTTGATTTATTATTTTCAATTTATTATCTTTACAGATGCTATTTTTTTATATTTTATTTTGTGTTAACTATTAATTATATGTTTATTCAGATTGATTATATTACTTGAAATATTGTCAATGTAACAATGGCAATGTAAACTGATTAACCCCGCAATAAAGTGGCGTCATATATGGTTCTATAGGTCAACTCATTATAAATGTCAGATATATGCAGCCAGTCCATTGCTAATAGGTTACAATGTTTACATAAATTTCGATTCTAAATATAGATCGGTCTAAAATCATATAACTAATTATTATAAATCTCTATTAAATCTATATTATTGATTGTTTTCACATTATATTTTGAATTTACTTATATTTGATGTAGTCCTATATTTTCAAAGTTCTTACTGTGAGACAATCATATTAGACTCCTGTCGAAAGAAGTCGCGTTAGATATAAGAAGAAATATTTTTATAATTAACAAATTATAAAGTGATGAAGTTATGCCATTTTCCCTTAGTGTCTATTGAGCCTCTTGTTGCAAATGATTATTCCTATATTATTCAATCTATTTTGTTTTCTATTAATTTCTAGATGTTTGTTTGTAGTTGATGTTCACTTTCAATTGTGCGTTTTTGTAGTAGCTGTTTGTATTAGTATAGTATTTCTTTTTAGTAGGTTTGTAAACACTGAGAAATTGCATACTAAACACTTACAATTGCATGTTTTGTCGAAACATTTTTATCTATAACCCCAGATGTATTATATGTCTGACCCGAAAGAACGAAGGACGTTATTTAAACAATATAACTCATAGTAACATTGTGGCGTTTGGCGTTTTCTTAATATTTATTATTATTAATATCAATTACTGCATGTTTAAACGGAAACAATGCAAGGCGTATGACTATTTTTTGCTTTGGGTTATAGAGTTTATAGAAAGCCAAAATTTACGGTTTGGATATAATCCTGTAGTTAAAAAATTTTTATTTTAAAATACTTATCACAATTAATCTTGCCATTTTAGTTTTTTGCTCAAGTGAATGTCTCAGTGTTAAAGTCAACTTGAATGCAGTCACAAAATCGATGTGCTACTAATGTATTGTGTTACAAAGAAATTAATATATTTGTTAGGTAATCCATTGCCTTCGTGTTAACCTTTTGTTGTTACTGCGGTAGTTGACACTAGTACAGTCTAATTAAAGTGTTGTTTTAGTTCGATAGATCAGTTATTTCGGTTTATTTAAAAATTTCCTGTATTAAAATAGAGCTTAATACTTATGGCTTCTTATAGTTTAGCCATATTAGAATTGGAATATATAAACGAAGAAACTCATAGCAACAAAGAGGTGCAGTGAAAAATTATACAACTTGGATATTTATTGGAATATGATTATAGCCGAACTGTCAACGTATGAATGTGTTAAATGAGTGACTTTTTTATATTCATTAATATGGAACTTTATTGTTTTGTCTCAAATGTCAAAATTAATGATGACATTGTATTATGTAGAGATGTATAGGTATTGAAGCTATATGAGAGAGCATGATCAATAAGAACTTTCCGAAAAATTATGAATGTAAATCTTTTCTCACTATATCTATAGATATGGTGTTGTTATAAGTTGCCTGTCAGACTGACTGACATCTTGTTAACAACTCTTCAAATAATAATGCTATAAAACGGCCCTTCGTTGCTGTGGGTTTTATTCCATATTTTTTTTGGCCCAAGTATAGTTATTAATATGAATGTTACTGAGGTTGTGTTTTGTTTTCTGCGGTGCTGCAAACATGTTACATAAAATGTACTGTGTTTTATATATAACCCCGTAAAGCTTATGACATACACATCAATGCACTTATAGACATAGATTTACCATACTAAACCGAATAACAACTATTTTTTGAAAGCATTGTAACCATAGAAATTTAATGGATGTCCAATTGCTAATTTTGCTTCAATAAGAACGCTAAAATGTATGACGTCATGCCGTTACTATGGTTACTCTGCTAACAACAGTTTTTATATCGTATTTGGTTTAGTTATAATTATGTAAATACATTAAAACTCTGTTTTTTTTACGTTTTTGCCCAGACTGTTTACAGTTATATAAATATTTACATGATACTATCGCATTTGTACAATGTTATACGAATTTAGAGGATCATATCAGATTTGTATGTTTGCATCAGAAATCTAATATCTGTATTGAAACATAGTTCTTCTTGTTTGTATTATGGGACTCGCTGTATTTGTCCTCTGTGTAATAATAATTCATGAAAAACCAAAACAATATTTGTTGCAGCTTTTATGTGAGCTGATTGAGCTATGGACTCTTTGAAAACAACATGACTTATATGTAAGCAATCTTGTTATTGGAAAATATATTAGCGACTCGAAGCTCAGTGGAGTTACCCAATAAAATTGTAAAATAATAATGTTTTTCTAAGGTAGGTCGTTTCATGAAGTCCATAATTTACTTGATTTAGATTTATTAATAAATATACATTGTCAATATAAATAAAAATAACCTTAGCATGTTACTGGTTCAACAATATATTATTTTATCTATTACAAGGATTTATTTAGTAATTTTTAGTTTATTAGTAAGCAATATTATGTTTTCTTTAGGTGAAAATTATGAGTACAGTTAAATGTTAACATTAGTTTAATATTTTAGACTCATGTTGTAGAATGTTAGTTCTACATTTTGATGATAATTAATGATCCTATATCATCAGTACAGTTGGTTTTTAACTTAATTGTTAACTAATATATTTTCAGTTAGTGAAACAGAGTCACTATAAAGTTAGTGGTGGGATATATTTCACTTTATTTAGTAGTTAAATTTTCTGAATGTGTAGTATTTTGTTATATTTAAATTGAGTTCTAAACATACGAAAAGAGTACATTTTTGCAAATTTTTCTTCTATGCATTATACATTGAAATTGTTAATTTTAGTAAACCATAAGATTTTTATGAAAAATGAATTTCTATAAAAGTAACACCACTAACTTTTATAAAAATGCACTCTACCAAGTTAAGTTTTGTACATAAAATATATTTAGGCTTTCATAAACCTCACCTAATATGCAGCTAAACTTTGTTTTTGTTATTAATTAATTGTAATATTTGTTTTTATTAAGTTAACAAAATAATAAATTCGCAGATTTTTTGACAACTTTTGAGATGAGTAGTGTTGTATTTAAACTTATATGCTTCGTTAATTTATATGCAAGCGTTTAGCAACTTTGAAATTAGGTGTTCTTATAGATAATGTAAAATTCTGTTAAAATTAAATGGATTTTCAAATTTACTGTAAAGTATACATTAAAATTATGTAGTTAAAATTATGTGTTATTTACATGCTTTTAACATTAAAATCGTTTTTATATATATACATAACCATTTTTTCTTCCCTAAGATTGTTTTAGTTGTAGAAACTATTATTTTTGAAATTTTTCATTTGACAATAAAAGTACAGTAATTTCAAAGTTGCATTGCAATTTTTCTTATAAATAATTTGTATATTAATATCAAGATAAGTTTAAATGTATTGTAATATTATTATGAATGAAAATAGAGAAATATAACGTTTTCTTAGGTTTAATATAGTTTGTGTTTTTATGATTTGGTACGTTGATCGAGACGTGAGGTACTAGGGGACCAGAGCATTGAGACGATTGTTGTTCCACTACATTGTGTAGCGGCATTTTGAATTTATATTCTATTGTTTATGATATAATTTGTGATCCGGAGAGCTAATCTACTAATACAAGTGCACTATTTACATGTAAGATGTGTAATACCGTCGGTCGCCGCCTCACGGTGGCGTTCAGAAGAAACGCTTGTGCTTATTAAAAAAAGATATATTCCAATTTATTTAGTTGTTTAATTTTAGTTTGTACCAGAACTATTTAATTTTTTTAATTTAAATAAAACAACGGAACGAATATGACGTTGACCGGATTGTAAGTTGAAGAAATCCGTTTTCTGTCTTTGGATGTCATTCTCGTTTGAGCAGTTATAATGCAGACTGAGGTGACCTTCGAACCGGAAAACGTAATTGTTAATAATGAAAAAAAATTAAAGATTTATAATTAATAAAATAATAGCAGGCAGGAGTGTTAAATTAATAAGAGGTTTTCGTCAAGTGGATGAATGGACAATAAAAGTGCTAATTTCATTATAATTGAACAAAAATATTATCCTACTTTAGGGTAACCTTTTATAACGTAAACTTGCAGGAGATATAACCCTTATTTCGCGCGTATTAATAAAGTAAATAAATGAAGACATTTGGTCGATTACCTTCCCATGGTCGCTAATCGACGAAACCACATAGGTACCTAAGACCAAATTAAGTCCAACATTCGTGGGTAAGCCGACTATGTCGTTGTTGTTGTTTGTTGTTGTCGTGTGTGACACCTGCAACTCAAAATACCACCCGAGCTGCACATCACTCTTAGCATCTGAGATTAGAGTCTTCGTACTCAAGGTCACCAAACTGCAGATGAGATTTTCTTGCACCGCATGACTTGAAAATGACCCACTCACCATCATAAAAAACACCCTTTCTGCGCTTTCGACTAAAACGCGGACCTAGTGGAAAAAGTGGATAGTTTGAAGGATTCTCATGACCGCTCTAGTAATTCTCAATCTGGACTTGATTGTGAATCGATGTACGCTGAGATCGTCGAACGCCAGTGGCGCTCGAAGAACATCCTCATCTATGATGTCCCGGAGAACGACAAGCAATCCACTCAACAGCGCTTTGATGAAGATAAAAAGGCAGTAGTTGCAATCCTGGATGCGATCTCAGACCTGGAGGTGAAGGATTTCACTGTTTCTCGCTTCAAAGCGAGCAACACGAGAGCGGCTGGTCGCACCAACGCCAAGCAACCAGTAGCCCGTCCCATCAGGGTCCAGTTCATGAACCCTGACGTTGCCATGGAATTTATTCGCAACAAAAATAAGTACAAGGGATCGGTGCGCATTATTCCTGATCGCACCAAACGCCAACGCGAACATCTCTCGTCCTTGATAAATCAACCTGGCTATTTAACGGCATCTCTGATGCTGAGTTATGCTTCTCTCAACACCCCATCTACAGACGGAATAGGCATCAAGGTACTGGCTGTGATGACGTCTGCGTTGGTGCACTGGTTGCAGTAAACCGCAAATTTTGTTCCTCAGTAATTAGCACGGTCAACTCGCTAGCAGATCAAATTTTTGTCTGGTAATTATATCATCGGTTGTGCATACTTTCCTCCAAATTCTATTCAACAAGCATATATTAATTTCACTGAGGCAATTGAGACAATTTTCGAAGCAAATCCAACTCATAAATTTATCATATTAGGTGATTTCAATCCTCCTCATACAACGTGGTCGTTTGACAACTCTCGTATGTATTGTCTTATAAACAAGTCGTGCCAAAATTCAATTCTTATTAGTTGATTGATACTTAGTGCTGTCAATTACTTAAATTTATTTATATAGTGCAAAGTTAGCTGGCTCCATTTTCTTGCAGAAATTCACTAGACTCTTCTCTGAATTACTTTTATGGCGTTATTTACAACCTAATCTTCAAATATGTTCCTCAATACACCAAAAAGTTTCCAATTATCCACCTTGGTACTCATCTGAATTAAAAAGCTCCTTCATTCGTAGCATCTTGCGCACATCAAATACAAAACTAGTCAAATCTGACTATCTTAAATTCTCTGAAATTCGTAAACAATGCAAATCTATGGCTAATAATAACTACTCTGCCTACATTCGCAACACTGAAAGAGACATTAAAGTAGATATTAAGTCAGAGGTGTAAGTGGTTTGCCAAATGAGGTCAGTCTGAACGATTCTGTTGCAAATTCTGGTCAAGACATTGTTAACTTATTTGCCGAATACTTTGAGTCAGTCTATGCTACAGATGTAAACTGCGACTTGTCTCCAATTAGCGATTCTTCTTCAAGTCTGAACCTTGGACTTATTTCTCTATCTCAAATAGAAATTTTCAAAAATTGCTGGTTTAAATCAGAGAAAGGGAGCAGGTACTGATGGCATTCCACCATCCTTTCTCATAAATTGCAACTCTAATATAACACCTATGCTCCACTTATTATTTAACAAATCGCTAAGCGAAGAAATCTTTCCCAAGATCTGGAAAAGTAGCTTCATTACGCCTATACGTAAATCTGGCTCGCGAACTGATGTGAAAAACTACAGACCTATCTCTATTCTGAGTACAATACCCAAGTTATTCGAAAGTTTTGTGACATCAACTATATACAACTTTGTGAACCGTAATTTGATAGATGAACAATGCGGTTTTAGAGAACACAGATCTACGGTGTCTAATTTACTTAGTTTCCAGCATTTCACTCTAGAAAAACTCAGTCAAGGGTTGCAAGTCGACACTGTGTATACTGATTTCTCAAAAGCATTTGACTCCGTAAATCTCAATATTTTGGTTGAAAAATTAAAATCCTTTGGTGTCCATGGTAGCCTTTTATGTTGGCTGCAGAGTTATCTGTCTCAGAGAACTCAGAATGTAAAATTTAAGTCTAGAGACATCGTAGTAAGCTTTGGTGTGCCACAGGGCTCACATCTAGGCCCACTATTGTTTCTAATTTTTATTAATGATATAAAACTCTCGCTATCCGAATGTTAATTTTTGCTTTTTGCTGATGATCTTAAAATCTTCCATCCAATTGGAAGTCCCTCTGATTGCGAGGCATTACGACGTGTTCTCGCAGCCATGTCAAACTGGTGCCATGCAAATCATCTAATGATCAACATATCTAAATGTAAAGTCATGACGTTTTCAAACTCAAAAAATAAAATAGTTGAGTCATACTGCATCGATAATGTAGTTCTCGAAACAGTAACCGAATTCAAAGATTTGGGAGTCACATTTGATAACAATCTCAAATTTGACAAACACGTAGATCGCATAACTAACAAATCCTTACAACTTCTTGGCTTCATACGTCGCATGACAACTGATTTTTCTGATCCATTTATTTTACGCACACTCTACTGTACTCTCATAAGATCAGTCTTAATGTACGCGTCACCTGTATGGTCTCCTACGTACAATAATCTTTGCAAACGTATTGAATCAATTCAACATAAATTCTTTAACATGGTTGCCTCGAAACTTCACTGGCCACTACCAGTCTAAACACACGACTACTACCAAATTGCAAAATTTTAAACCTGAGCTCTCTACAGTCAGTTAGGAACTTATAGTTTAATTCGGAATTTAACTGACTGTCCTGAGCTGTTGTTCGAAATAAACTGGAGAGTTCCACCACGAAGGATGCGCCTGACTGGCAACTTATTTTATGTACTGGTAGCCAGAACAAATTATTGGCACCATGCTCCTTTGTGGAGAATGAGTCGACTTATTAATGAGTTACAAATTGATTTGTTGAATTTGTCACCAACGCAATTTACACGTATATATAAAGAATTCACTCTGATAGACTTTTCATAAACATTGTATCTTTATCTGCGACTCTTTATCACTTGTGCTCTGCATGTTCGGATTTTGAAAGATTATGTATTATATACGATTTTGTTAGCTTATATATTAATTGTTCTTTTTTTTCTCTCTTTTTGTTATTCTGTTGACACTGTGTTACTTTCTGTAATTCCTGTATTTTTTTAATTTTGAAAAAAAAAAATTTATATAGAGTTTTTTATAGAACTAGCTTATGCTGTAACTGTTTTTAATCACTTCTATCACTTGTATGCCTCTAATGCTTTTCTCTGTAACTTTTTTTTTCTCTCCTGTAAAAATTTAATCCAGTACGTGAATTCTTTTGTTGATTTTTTTGATATGTTCAATTGAAATTTTACTTATGTACATTTTAAGCCGATTTTGTATATTCTTGTAATTGGGCGATTGCCTGTATAAATAAATAAATAAACGTTGAGTGTTAACGATTTATTTTTTTCGGAAATACTACGCAGTAAAGCGATTTCAAGCACTCTAACGATCGTAGTCTCGGGATAGACTGCAATTCGATTGTACGATCGAATCCGTTAAAAGTCCTTTTATTAAATAAAAATTGGCAAAAGAAAAAAAAAAGCGAATATAATAATAAAAATTTATTTCAACATCACAATAAATAGGTAGCACTTCAAACTACATTTACGACGGTCTATAACTATTTTCGTAAATTGTTTAAATAAATATCGATGTTAGACAAATAGATAACTTCATTTAAAACATAAGTTACTCCAGGATTATAGTGTTTCTATGGTAATTAAACAAAATTTACGTATCATTGGTACTTTAATCAATATAAAGTACTTGCTACTAAAATGTAATATTTATTCGATATAAATAATTTACCAAAAGAAAGAGTGTTAGGTGTCGTTAAAACAATATTTTTATACTATTTGGTCATTAGATACGGGGCGCTTATAATTTTAATATATAACATTTTTCTATAAAATTAAAACTATATGAAATGAACTATTAATTATTGTAATTGCTACATTTCTACACTATTTCTAAAACTCGTATTCGGAGACGATGACCACTAATCTAGCCACCGCACTTCCCGCAAATTGGCTCCGTTGGTAAAGTGACATTGTGAGTTCCAATTCAGCCACTTGGGGTCCCTGGAGTGAGCACAGTAGCGACACCACGCAAATGTTGCCACTTGGTCTCATGCTGTAAGAATTTATTTGAAAATATTTATTTCTATTAAAATAAGCGTTACAACGTTATATAACAAATATGCGAGTCAAAATGTCAAGGTTTTCGCTACTAATTATAGATTAACGAAAGCTAATTGCGGTTATCGGTTTGTTATTAAAATAAATCCATAATGTGACATTACTATTTATTACCGAAAAATAAACATATTTACGCCAATTTCAGTTAAAGTTAACATGTCCGTTTTTGTAATTTATGACACAAGGTTAGGGCAATTTGGGCCGATCACCCAATTGTCTGAAAAGAAGATGATCCATGCTTCGGATGGGAATTTAAAAAGTCGGTCCACCTACCAACCTACATTGGACCAGCGTGGTGGGAGACGGTCCAAAACCTCCTAATGGATAGGGGTATATTACAGGAGGCCTATGTCCAGCAGTGGACTATCACAGGCTGATGTTGTACGTATGACACAAGGTGTCGTTGTATTATTTGTTTACAACAGTTACTGATACTCACTCGAAGCACGTAAAATCTGCGGGCTTGACTCCATTCGGCGCCTGTACATCCACCATTCTCATCTCAAAGCTCACCAAAGAGTCTCGCCATGAAGGGCCATGCATTGTGAATAGATCCACCTGATTGTAAGAAATAACAAATACTTTTAGAAGTTTAAATGTTTTATTCTTCCGTTGGTACTTTAATTTAATTTAAATGAATTAATGATTGGATTTTGAAAGTCTGCCAAATCGCCTTTGAGTACGTGGAAGTACGTATCGTCCTTATACATTCGTCGTGATAGAATGAGATCGGTTATTGCACTAACTACAAAATAGCACATTAATGTTTTCTATATTTAACCGGCTACCATCGGATTTTGAAGCGCGTGTATTGTTATAAATGACAAATATGACACCTACATTATAGGCGTAGCATTGGTTTATTTATTTATGTACGGAAAAAAACTCACACTTCCAGCAGGCAGGTAAATGTTGGCGACGAAAGTAATGAAGTTGTAGCTGAGGGCGCTTGGGTGCTGTATACAATTCCAGTCTGATATGGGACACGATCTTTGGATTCGCGTGCATTTGCTGTAGATCAGATTTTTATACATTTTGTAGGTGTATTTTAAGCATTTTTAACACAGCAGAATGAAATAACTGCTAAGATGACGAGAGAGAAATTACAATAGTTAATTATTAAGTTTGTGCAGACACTTAAAAAAAGATAATTTGACTAATTTCTAACAATAAAAAATGTACATCATTTATTTTTTACTTCTTCTATGTTTATTTTATTGTTTTAAAATAATTAAAAAAAAATAATTCAATACAAAATTTTATCATTTTGATTTATTTGTATCAACATTAAATATACTATTACTCTTGAAAACATTGAACTGAACTGCCTCCGTAGCCTAGTGGTGTGGCGTGTGCTTTAGAAACCGGAGGTCGTGGGTTCGAATCCTGGGACGCAACAGATTTTCATTGGTGTTTCCTAGTTGGTTAGGGCAATTTGGGCCGATCACCCAATTGTCTGAAAAGTAAGATGATCCATGCGTCGGATGGGCATGTAAAAAGTCTGTCCATCCACCAACTCGTATTGGACCAGCGTGGTGGGGTACGGTCCAAAACCCCTTAATGGTTAGGGGTGTATTAGGGGAGGCCTATGTCCAGCAGTGGACTATCAAAGGCTGATGATGATGATGATGATAACCTGACCTGACGATCATTGAAAACGTATGTTTATCGAACCCGACATTTTGTTAAAATCTTATTTTTACTTATCCAAGAAATGAATAAAACTTTTAATAACATTAGAATACTAACTGCTTTGATTCTAGACGGTAGCCCGGAGGACAGTTGATGCGATGGCAATGGTATCCACCTCTCGTATTCTGACATACGTGACCACTGTCCGATCCTCTCGAGCAAGGTGCCTCCCCTGTCTCGCACTCGTCAATATCTAGAAAGAAATGAGTATCAAGACCAGCTCAATGCTTAAGTAACCTTTTCTTTCTAAAAAACCTGTTTATTCAGAAGCACAAAGTTTCAGCGAAAATAACCGAGTGTAACTACAGTATAATAATGTAATCGTCATCATTATTATGTTACCTTACAGAATTATAATGATTACATCTGGGGCTCCAGAATTATTTGTAAATAGTTTGGATCAAGCATATTAAGTTTGATATTTATTCATTTTAGGACCATGTTAGAGACTATTTAGGATTGCATTCACATAATGCAGTAAAGGCATCTGTAATACTCTTATTCTTCAAATCTCAATATTTTTATAAAACAAGGGATTTAATAAGGAATACCTATACAACTGCGAGCGTCATCAGCCAGCCTGTACCCAGGAGGACAGCTGCAGCGGTAAGTGCCAGGGACGTTAATACATCTCCCTCCGCAAAGGCGGCCACGTGACCTTACACTACCCCACTCCTCGCACTCGTCCACGTCTATACAGGTCCTGTAATTTACAGTGAAATGATTGCGTATACGAAATAATAACGCATTAAATAAGCAGTTACATTTATTTATTGATGGAATAAATTAATAACTATTTTAAATGGTAGAAGATTTAACTTGACAAGAGGCAGAGGAAGAATTCACTTTGTTTATTTCAATGTCCAGCGTGGTCTCCTGGCGCAAAACATTTGTTTACAAACTCTTCTATGTTCTGTTTTGTGGGAGCACCAACGTTAAAGGGTACTACGGACATTTCCAACAACATACCCATCTAAAAGCTAATATCTTACGCCACTGCGTTTATAGATTATCTAGAGGGCATACTTATATAAGTATGCTTTAGTCGTATAATTGAATGATCAATATTTAGACTTACGTGATATTGTCATCATCATCATCATCAGCCTGTGATAGTCCACTGCTGGACATAGGCCTCCCCTAATACACCACTGTCCATTAGGGATTTTGGACCGTATCCCACCACGCTGGTCCAATGCGGGTTGGTGGGTGGACCGACTTTTTACATGCCCATCCGACGCATGGATCATCTTACTTTTCAGACAGTTGGGTGATCGGCCCAAATTGCCCTAACCAACTAGGAAGCAAAAATGAATATTTGTTGAGTCCCACGACCTCCAGTTTCTAAGGCACTCGCCTATACCACTAGGCTACGGAGGCAGTTATATTGTACGTACCTATTATCCGATTGGAGTCTGTAACCCCTGTCGCAGTAACAACGGTAGCTTCCCCAAGCGTTGGCACAGCCGTGCGAGCAAACAGAAGAACGCTCGGAACATTCGTCGATATCGACGCACACCTTGTCGTTGGTCGGCGCGTTCCGGAAACCGTCGCCGCACTCGCAGCGGTACGAACCAACGGTGTTAACGCATTTCGCGTTGTACGAACAGGGCTGTAAATAAAATGCCATAAATATATTTTATAAAATTTAATAAATAAGGGAAAGCTAAATAAAGAAATCTTTATATAGTGTCATAACGATGTCTAAAAATTGAGAGAAAATAAACAAAAAATGATAAAACCGATGCGATTTTTTAGAGAACATATAGATGGATAATTAACGATGACCCGGCAATCGTAAGCGATAAATGACGAAGACCTTAAACCATCTAAATTATAAAGGTATGTTAGGGGATGACAATGACCAGTACTTACATTACCATACGCGCATTCGTCAATGTCCTCACACCGTTGCTGGCCAACCAACCTATGACCTAGTGGGCACTGGCACGAGTAGCCACCAAAGAAATTCTCGCAACGCTGCTGAGGTCCGCAGTCCGATATGTTGCGAGCGCATTCATCGACATCTAGGAAAGAAAATATCGTTGTCCTTAAAATTTATTTATCACGATACTGCGGTACTGAATGCGATACAGAAGATAAAATAATCTAATGTTAGATATATGTATTAATTGATTTTACAACTTTCCGTTATTCTGACTATGTTAAAAATTATACCGTCAGCTATAATTTATAATATATTTATTTGCTGTTAATTACACACGTTCATGATTTCTATTAATTCATTCTTTTTATTATCTGTCATCAAGTTCCAGTTTGAGGAGCACTGAAGTAATAACTACTGGGTAGAGGAGACAACTTATCAAATAACAGAGAGCAGTGAACACTTTACCGGTGGTAGGTCCCCTGTTTACAGGAGACCTACCACCACCGGGTGGGTACCACCGCGGTGCCTATTTCTGCCGCGAAGCAGTAGTGTGAAAACACTGCTGTGTTCCGGTTTGAAGGGCACCGTAGCCAGCGTATTTACTGGGTAAACGAGACTTAACACCCTATGTCTCACGGTAGGCAGCGCGTTGGCGATACCACTGTTATTGCTAATGTCTATGGCCGTCGTTGACCACTTCCCATCAGGTGACCCGACTGCTCGTCTGCCTGCGTATGCCATTAAAAAAAACAGATTTGAATCGTTTTACACTGCATTTCTACTTTACTTCGGCTGCTGCTGGTATCTTCAAAATGCTTTTCATCATACATTTGACATAAACGTTAAATTTCTAATTGATCTATGGAACTTACCCACACAACGCTTCTCTGCAGTGAGCTTATAACCCCACGGGCAAGAGGTAAGCACTATGTCCGATGACGAAGATCTGGTGTACGTCGGTCGCATCACACGAGCTCCCCGCTGTCCGTATTGAGCTCCTACTGTTATGACGTTAGTATCCGGCTGCACTGCTGGCTCCCGAACATTAGGATCTAGGACATCACAAATTGTTGGTCAGTTAATTCGCTCAAAGGACTTGCAGTTGTTAGAATTTGAAGATTCTGAAGGGCTAATTAGGATCTCAGCCAATAATCTGTGATGTGGCCCCTTTTAAATAGGATCAAATTGTGAAGTTATGCTTTACTGCCGTAAATCAGTAGTAATACTTACGGTGTTCAGGTTCGAAGTGTATTTTTAAGGTAAATGAGACGCCATCATTTTTAATGTAATACAAAGAAGGATAAATTAAATTTTGGTAGGTAATTTTTTTACTGTGTTTCGTAGATGAGGTGTGTCACCCATCATCATCATCATCATCATCAGCCTTTGTTAGTCCACTGCTGGACATAGGCCTCCCCTAATACACCCCTATCCATTAGGGGGTTTGGACCGTATCCCACCACGCTGGTCCAATGCGGGTTGGTGGGTGGACCGACTTTTTACATGCCCATCCGACGCATGGATCATCTTACTTTTCAGACAATTGGGTGATCGGCCCAAATTGCCCTAACCAACTAGGAAACAACAATGAAAATTTGTTGCGTCCCCGCAGGATTCGAACCCACGACCTCCGGTTTCTAAAGCACACGCCCATACCACTAGGCTACGGAGGCAGTTTACCCAAGTAATCGTAAAAAAGACGTCACTTTATATGTGTACAACTGACACATAGTGAATTTGTGGCGTCTTGTGACTTCTATAAGGACGTATTGCTTACCGTCTATGTTCATAATGAGACTTTTATTCAAAATAAATAATATAACATTTTCAATAAACTAAAACCCAGACCGGTTTTAGTTTATTGAAAATGGAATCGTACAGTTTCATAAATCCTTAGTAAAGATTCCGACTGGTTTTTATAAAAGCGTAGTTCCCATAACTTTTAATTTTCTTACTTTCTCTTCAGCATTTTAGTTAAGTTTCTTTTCGATTTCCAATTGTTATAGTATGTTGTATTGAAGATATGTGTATGCATACGCATTGCTGTATATTTTTAAAAATTGTTTTACTTGATATCGAATGTATAAAAAAGATGGATGGCGGCTAAATTGATGGTTAAGTAAATATACACTCACAATATGTTGGTGTTTCCACTTCAACACGACACCTTAGCCCGCATACACAACGGTAGCCACCGTCTGTGTTGACGCAATCCTCTTTAGGCGCGCAATTCGCCTTGTTGCTTGCGCATTCATCTAGATCTGGTTAAAGTTAAATATAAGTGAGTAAAAGGGGCAAATAACTTTCCTAGAACGGTTTTATACATGTCGATCTAAAGTTTTATAAATACATCACATTAATATTCTATAGCCTGAGTAACATAAAAATTACTTAGAGACAGCGATTTAGAAGCAATATTTTTTTAATGTGTTGTATCGGCTGTCTTTAAGAAATTAAATTTGGTTTATAAAATACTTTCCAGAGCAACAAGGAGCAGGAAATAGCAACATTGATACTTTGCATCAAGGCAACAAACGCTGAAGAAAAATGCTCTTATGCCGGTTGGGGAAGCTGTGCAGCTAGTCCAGTCGCTAGGAAATTAAGTATCACCATCAAACAACTCAGGTTGGCGAATTCGTACTGTTTCCGGTGTGTAGTGTTGTTCCGTCAGAAAAGGAAGGAGTATAGAATATCGCTATATATACAATAAATCGTTTATATCGTACTTTTCGTTGCAAAAATAAGAGAATATATTTACGTCCTTTAATTGTGACGGCATTCTTTATGGGATAGCGTTGAGCGTTTCATTCAATAAGATAAAGAATCACAAGGCGAAGTTACCACATTCTGTGAAAGTTAGATTCAAAAAAAATAAATATTCTTTATAATTTAAAGATTTATAATTATAAGATAAATTCAAATATCTTTATTCAATATAGTATTACATCCCTTTATTGGCAGTCACAGAAGCTACCACAGGTTTGGAATATCTCTGACCTAAGAAGAACCTGCGAAAGGATCTTTTAAAATAATCAAATTTTCATTAATATTAGTAATATACAGTTATTGGATATTATGTGTATTTAGGGAGTCATAATACTTAGTACAAAAACACTTACCGATACATTTTCCTACACTGACACTGAATGTATAACCAAAGTCGCAGGACATCGGTGGCACGTACCAAGGCAAACGCGGCCGTGGGGCGCGGGGGCGATCGGTAACCGTCGTGCTTACTGCAATATAATCAAAAAAGTTCGTCGTTTAGCAAATTATAAACATTTCTCTCAATAAAATTTGTTAAACGGTGATGGATGAAAAACAGTATATACAAAGTAGAAAACAATATGTTAATACTTAAATATGCTGTCAAAAGGATAAAATAAATCATATGGCTTTCATATCAAAATATGTTGAATCTTAACTCAAGTCCCTGTAACGATACTTATTACAAGGCTTTTATATTTTATTAAATTTACAGTCAAGAATGAAGAATAATCTTATTTCTTAATTGTAATAAACGGAAAAAAATCTTTAGCGGCAAAAGTTTAAGACATTTTATGAAATTAAGACAAGAAGTTTCCATAATCATATGTGTACATCAAATACTTATAACGAGGGCCCCTGTATTTTGGAGGCCCTTATATGGAGGCAAAGATTTTTCACAAAAGGAAAAAAATATTGTGAGAAGAAATATTTGTTTATCACATAATTTACCCATTTTACAAATAAAAATCAAATTTTTATTATTCACTCTCCTTGCCTTTTTTCGGCAAACTGATTTATTAAGTTATTTATGGCTGATGATGATTTTAGTTTTTCTAAAGTTTCTGCCTATATGGACAATAGTGAGATGTCTGACAGCCGTTCTTGTCCCATTCGAAGTTCTTAAGTAATTTTTTATTAGTTTTAATTTTGAAAAACTTTCTTCTGCCGTTGCGGTTGTAACTGGAAGGATCAAGAATAAAAAGCATGCTGTGATAACTTTGGGAAAACTGGATGCAAGACTATAGAATTTTACTAACAATAATTCAATGAATTAAGCATGTTTTTAAAGCCTTTATATGGTCACAAAGATTAAGTGAGATGTCTTTACTGTATTTAGCTGACAGTTTTCCGGAAGCGTTTAATATCTCTTCGCTTGAAGAAGATAGGAGTTTCTACGGTTGTAATATTTCGAATATACTACTCAGGTTGCAAAGGCTCTGAAATCTTTCCGGTGTAGAGTGTTGCCACCTTTTGAACGCACGCTTAAGGTGGGAAAAAAAGGAATTGCTTTATAGAATTTTGTCATTTGTAAAATAAAATAAATTAGAAAGTTTTTATTCTTTTTCCTTACACACTTTGGGAGCCCCCGTTGCCCGGGGGCCCCGTATAATTGATACGGCAAATACGGCGGTAGCTACGCCCTTGTACACTATATATGTAACCAACTTGGACAAAGCCATAAACTCCTGCCCAATTACAAACCACAATAACTTAAAACAACGTACCTGCAGTAGTGCTTTCAGTTGTCGAAGTGGTTGTTCTGACCGTTGTTGGTTTCGGAGTGGTGGTGGTGGTTGTGGTTGTGGTAGTGGTGCTTGTCGTTGTGACGACCACGCACCATCCACTCGCGTCGCGGGTGAAGCCCGGTATACAATCGCAAAGGTATCCACCAGGTCTATTGCGGCACTGCTCGAGACTGCTACATATGTGCCAGGCAGTTGCGCACTCGTCGATGTCTGAAAAAAATATGAGGTAGCATCTAGTATGTCGTTTTAAGATACAAGACTATTAGTATCTCTCGTATCTTATAGCAAATAAACTTATTTTGGTAATAGAATTATTAATGCTATAAAGTAAGTTTAATCGTAATTAGAGCACATAAGGCTAGGAATAAACTTTCTATGTATTTTAATGCAAAAAAGGTTTTATATTGTATTTCTTCTTCTTTGCCTACACAAAACTACAACAATAATTAGATATTTTAAATCAGTGACATCATGCTTTCTGTACACTTACCAACACACTCTCCACTGGGGCTCCTCTCGTATCCCTGCAAACAGTGTAACTCCGTCGGCTTAAAGCCTGTACTTTCCGGAACATTCGTTCCAATGACATTAGTCCATTTATCTTTAGGTATTTCACTGGCATTGATTCCGTAGCTGCCGTCAGGAGCTTTGTCTTTTTCAATCGTGTTAACATCCTTAGGAGCTGGTACAGTTACTTCAACGGGAGGAGTGTGAACTTCTGGTCGCCTTGGTCTATACTCCGGTCTTCGCGGACCATAAGTTGGTCTAGGCGGAGGAGGTCTTTCAGTGGTTGTAGTAGTAGTAGTAGTTGTAGTAGTTGGCCTTTCTGTTGTAGTAGTAGTGGTCCTTCTAGTAGTGGGGGCAGGACGTCTTGGATAGTATGGGTTGTAAGGGTTGTACGGGTACCCAGTCGGCCGTGGTGGTCGCCTTGGCGCCCGTGTCGTAGTCGTGGTCGGCGCAGGCGTTGTCGTCGTAGACGTTGTAGTGGTAGAGGTCGTAGTCGGTCGAGGCGTCGTGGTCGTCGTTGTGGTTGTTGTGGTCGATGTTGTTGTTGTTGGTGTGGTTAAACTGATAACGGGGGTTTTATCGACGCTCGTCGTATTATCCTCGCTGTAAACATATAGGGATAATGCATAAATACTGCACATTATAAATGTAAACAAATTTTGGTATGCGTTTATTTTAAAAGAAATTTATGTAATTGTTAATGCTTTTGGGACAAATTAAGATAACATTATTAAATCTCCATTTAATAGACAATGACAAATAAATGTCTCTATGCCCATTTAACTATGCTATTTTAATGCTATACGACGCGCATATTGTAGTGGACAGTGACAAATTCTTGCGCTAAAAAGATTTTGAGTTTGATTTGATCATCATTATTATCACCAGCCTCTGTCAGTCCACTGCTGGACATAGGCCTTCCCTAGTGGTCGCCTTCTCCATTAGGGCGTTTTAATACCGTATCCCACCACGCTGGTCCAACGCGGGTTGGTAGCTGGACCGACTTTTTAAATGCCCATCCGATGCATGTCGAATGAATTATCTATAGAACTATCAGTCAATTATTGTGGAGATTAGCTTATCTTAGGAGGATATGTTATTATAATTTTTTTAAACGTTTTTCTAGTATAAAATCTTGCTTACTCTGAGTCGTAGTACTCGTACTCGTAGGCGGGTGGTATGTTTGTTGTTGTTGTGAAGTGGTCGCTGCTCGCCGAGTGCAAGTGAACGAACCAAGAACGTTCAAGCAATGTAGACCAGGCTGGCAGTTGTCCAACTTTAGAGCGCACTCGTCGATGTCTTAAATAAAACATGATAAATTTCTTGTTAATCACAATAATTACTACCAATAACAGCTGCTCTTTATTATTGAGACCATTAAAATGCCAGTCAATCAGATTATGTAACATACATTATAATATTTGCTTATTTATGCAACTGAATTTTAAACGGATTCCCATTGGCAACTAAAGAAAAGATTCGCCACGTCTGATAATATCTGGGTGACTAAAAATTGAACTAAATCCCCTTTGGCTGCAACTAAGGTAAGCCTTGAAGCATAATTGCAGCTTGACGTTCATAAGAGCTCGACAAAGTCTGATTCGAAAAAAGAATTGTTGAATTTGGATTAAAGACATACCGACGCAGGAACCAGAGGAGGAATCCAGTTCGAAGCCATTCTTACAACGGCACTCATGGCCACCGAAGGTATTGATGCAGTTCTGGAAGCGATCACATAAGTGGGTGCCCTCGCGACATTCGTCTATATCTATTGACAAAAATATATAAAAATTTTAGATAATAATGAATAATAGAACTTACGGATTTTGTGATTTAATATTTCAGAAATATTTTACTGAGTTACCAAGCGTTGCTGTATTGTTTGAACACAATTTTTAATATCGTAACATCAAATCTCCATGCTCGCTAAGAAACACCCGTTACGATGATATATGAGGTTAATAAAAGAATGATTTATAGCTGAGCATGTTTTCAATTAAACTTTGGTTATGATATTTTACAACAAAGAACTTTTAGTTTTATGGAGTAGATATCTTAAAAGTTAACTTTGGCCAATTTACCTTCACAAATTGTTCCGCCGGGACGCTGCCTAGTTCCTTCTTGACACTTTTTCTTGGCTAGCCTGTAAAATGCAGCAACAATTTTATAAATTTTTAGTACATTCGAGTTTATGCTTGGGTGTACGACGATGTTTAAAAAGTAATATATAGTATTAAGGCAGAAGTTTATTTGTAACGGTATAGTAACTAACCGTAAACAAATCCAAAAGGGTTTTATGAAAGTATATAAAAAATACATTTAATGAATGATGATTTATAATAGTCATAATACAAAAACATGAAAATTTTTTAAAATAATTTTAAAGGACCTGCTGAAAATGGTGCAAAGCCTGGCTGAGTCTTCTGCACGAATCGGTCTCCGGATGAACTTGGGTAAAACCAAGATCATGTTCAACGAGCATGTTGATCCGGGATCGATCACAATTGATGGCACCTTCCTCGAAGTAGTTTCGGAGTACGTTTACCTAGGGCAAACGCTCGAACTAGGTAGAAACAACTTTGAGGGGGAGGCCAACAGAAGGATTCGGCTGGGCTGGGCAGCTTTTCATAAGCTTCGTCGAGTTTTCTCGTCACCCATCCCACAGTGCCTCGAATCGAAACTCTTCGATCCGTTATGACCTACGGTGCCGAGACTTGGACACTTACGTTTCGACTGGTCCACAAATTAAAAGTCGCTCAACGAGCTATGGAGAGGGCTATGCTCGGAGTATCTCTGAAGGACCGCATCAGAAATGATGTGATCCGTCAGAGAACCAAAGTCACCGATATAGCCCACCGGATTAGTAAGCTGAAGTGGCAGTGTGCCGGTCATATAAGCCGCAGAACTGGCGACCGCTGGAGTCGGAAAGTTCTGGAGTGGAGACCGAGGCTCGGCAAACGTAGTGTAGGACGCCCTGCGGCAAGATGGAGTGACGACATTTGCAAAGTGGCCGGTGTGGGCTGGATGAGACTAGCCTAAGATCGGAAGCGGTTGCGTGCATTAGGGGAGGCCTATGTCCAGCAGTGGACTGACACAGGCTGATGATGATGATGATGATGATGGAAATTGTCTAACTAAATATCACGCTTTTTGGTAAATGACAATACAGTCAGTAAGACTATGTTTAGAGTGTTTGTATACAATGAATACGTTACTGTGGAAGTGTGCTGATCTTGGATTTGCAGTCATAAGCTCCGGGGAGATTGATGCAAACTTCGTTACGCCGGCAGACCTCAGAACTTTCTTCACACTCGTCTATGTCTATAACACAAGTTAAACTAAAATTATTGCAGCGGCAAAATTAAGTTAAATGTAGAGATGTTTTCGAGTTAAGAGATTTCTCTTACAAATAAGTATAGCACAAAGTCCATTATGCATTATTGGGGCAGATTAGTTGTTAATTTAAAACACTTACTGTTGCTTACGCTAATACCAACCATTTAAAAATAGTATATTTTTACTTTAAAATTGTACCCTACTTTTTAATATTATTAAAGACTTTAATAATATTGAAACGTAGTTCTATAATTACAAGGCAACACCCTGTAACTGTATAATTTTTTTAATGTTTCACCATTACGTCGTTCCTGGCATAGCTCTATGAAACCCAGCGCTTATCACCGAACGATTCAAATCCTGCGTGATGAGAACTTTTTAACTCTTGTTTCTTCAAAGTACCTTCAATTAAAATTTGGAACATTCTTTGCCAAAAAATTTATTAAAAACTATCATACCTTCGCAAACCCCAGTTACCGCGTTGACCATGAAGCCAGGGGCGCACCGTTTGGAGACGTGGTCCTGGCAGAAGTAGCTACCATGCGTATTGATGCAATGCTGCGAAAGACGCTGGCAGTCGTCCAGACGCTCATCACATTCGTCGATGTCTAACAGTAAAAAAACTTCTATATACTGACTAATATTAGAGACGCATAAATTTGTAAGAATGGATGTATGTTTCTTACGCTGACACGCTAAAAGTGCTTAATGAATTTTAACAAAACTCCACAATATTATAGCTTATACATGAGATTAACTCGTAGTTTAAAATTTGTAAATACATACAGTAAAAGTATCCCGGGATTAAAGTCCCATAAGATACATTTCGCCAATATGCTATAAATACGGTTATTTATATGGGAATCTAGGGGATACGTTCCTAGGTGAAAAAATGTAGAAATAAATATTGAAGTCGGCTTTAGGTAAATCTCTATCTTTAGGTTCAAACAATCCCTAAATGTCACTCAATTCTATTTGTTAAAACCTAATTTCATCGTATTTCGTAGTAACGGTTACAGAAAGTTTGAATTTACTCAAATTCCTCGTCATTTTCCACAGTCAGAGCAGGCCAAAGGTTTTCCACATTACTTCAATGTGTGAAGAATCTGTTTTACCAATGATTCATTCATGTTTACAAAGTATCGTGCTATGTCAAATTTCTTCCAGACTCACCTACTATTCATATCAGGATGAAATTCAATAATATTCAATACGATTTTATGGGTTCACCAATGCTAAAAAGCTTAGAGGCTGGCTTATATCTCGGTTCATAGTTTAAAAGCAAAGCCGTCATGTAGGGAGCGGCGATGTCATTTAATAAAATACTTTAGGCTAACTTTTAATAAAGTCTTTTTTACTTTGTTTTTACTGAATTTGACGGCGTTTACAATGAACAAGGATAAGATACTTAGTGGAATTCTTTAAATTATTATCTATGTACTGATTGTAGTTGGAACCACGATTAAAGTAATATTATGCCGCGAATAAGACAAAGGATAGGAAATAGGAATAGCAAATTACAATTTTTATTTCAAAAACAGCTTTGCGCTTACTAGTATATTACGTGTTCATTATAAAACAAATAAAATTCACCATGCGAAAGAAACCCCGGGCGAAGCTATTCATAAATAAATTTATTGCCTTCCTAGTTCTTCAAATCAATCATGAGCTATTAATGACAAGTATATAATACATTTCATTTTAATGTACGTGATTTAAGTATTAAATATTTATCTTCTGCACAGACTTCATCATCATCAGCCTGTGATAGTCCACTGCTGGACATAGGCCTCCCCTAATACACCCCTATCCATTAGAGGGTTTTTGGACCGTATCCCACTACGCTGGTCCAATGCGGGTTGGTGGGTGGACCGACTTTTTACATGCCCATCCGACGCATGGATCATCTTACTTTTCAGACAATTGGGTGATCGGCCCAAATTGCCCTAACCAACTAGGAAACAAGAATGAAAATTTGTTGAGTCCCCGCAGGATTCGAACCCACGACCTCCGGTTTCTAAGCCACACGCTTATACCACTAGGCTATGGAGGCAGCACAGACTTATATCTTAGTAATAGATAGAGTAGTTAATCACATGTTATAGATAGAGTAGTTATAAGCTGACTCACCGATACATTCATCATCAGGACCCGCTCGGAATCCTGGTGGGCAGATATCGTTCTTCGCGGTTGGAACCGTTGCCGCTTCAGTGGTAGCGCCTGGTAGTGCCTCCTCGAACGGTTTTCCCGCCTTTCCCGCGCATTTGTAACCGCCTATAGTGTTCTCGCAGAGATACTTCGGACACGGCGGTCGTGGCAGTTGGCATTCGTTGATATCTAATGATATTTATTCAATGATAACAAATTTTAAAGCGATCGATATGTGGCTTATACCAGAGCTAAATAGAATAAGCAATTTATGTAAAAAATGTTTAATGGAAAACTATATGTCAAATATGTTATAATATCTCACTTTTGGTGTCACTCGAATATGATATTACAATTCGTTCACATAAATTCTAAAACTTTCATCTCGGGTATTTAATACGGGTGCTATATTTAATTGCGGTGTTATACCCTTTTCATATTGCACATAAGTTTTAAATATATGAATACTTGCGGTCTTGCTAAATTGACTTCGCAAAATAGCGTAAAGATCAGTGAGCCTTAACAACAACGATGGTCTCTAACTATCAAATTTGAAGACGTCAGATCTGACTACCGGCGTGCAAAAAAGTCACACGATACAATAAACACGAAGGTCATACCATCGCACACTTGATTAAGGACGTTCCGCTTGAAGCCTGGCGGACAGCTCAGGCTGACGTCACGCTTCTTAATGGGCACACACTTGTAAGAGCCGACTGTGTTGTGACACACCGTGTCCTCCTCCGTGCAGAGGTCGTCCAAGGTCTCCCTGCACTCGTTTATATCTAAACAAAGAAAAAAGACTAAGAAAAGTTACCAATTGAAGTTATTTTGACATAATATCCAAATTTGACATGTATTTTTATCGAGCTCAATCAAGTCCTCGATTTTCACTTAAAGGCAGTAAAGACCTTCGTACCTGCTAATAATGTTTCATTCGCAAGGCTTACCCACCATTGAGAAAATTGGCAATGACACACGCCCGTGTGTCATTGCCAATTTTCTGACAAAGACAAACTGACATGAGGATCTTATAAAAGTTCCGTTTTTGAGGCACGGAACTGTAAGAAATGTGCGTAGATTATCTTTTTCATTCTTGGAATGAAAAAGGGATAGAGTATATACTTCAATTTACGCCTGTGCAAATGCCATTTACCAATCCAACATAACTTTATTGAGAACTTGTTAATGCAGTTGTTTCAAGCAACGATATCTTTATTATTTGTTTTTAATAATAGATGCACTTTGAGATGCCTTTAAGGCAACAAGATGTGAGATCGATATTTACAAATTCCAGTCAGGTAGATTGAACGCAGCAAGGGCACATAGAACGTCAAATAAATAGTTACTTTAAATGTCTAATGGGTTGGGAAATCTTAATGACTAAGTCACAGACAGCCGATACAGTGCCTTTTCTTGTATTATGAAGACAGTTATGTTAGTAATCATATAAAAATGGTTGAAATATTATGGGATCAATTTTTGGAATGAAATTCCTTAGAATAAAAACAAATTTTAGATTTAGTTCTTAAACCTAACAATATCATTGTTTAATAATTTATTTAAAGTTTTATTGTTCATATTATATTTTAGACTGCACTTACTCTTATATAAGCTAAAAATAATGAATTTTTACGTTTACAATCGTTTACTGCAAGGAACCCAAGGATTTACCAGCGTTCATTTATTTCTCAAATTTCAGTTGATAAATTACCAAAACCGTCAAATTTCTTAAGTATAATTTAATATACTGTTAATTAGTATGACTTTAACTCAAATAACGAGATATTGTTTATATTGTCATTGCTTACTGGTATTTCATCATCATCATCAGCCTGTGTAAGTCCACTGCTGGACATAGGGCTCAACTTCTCCATTAAGGGGATGTTGGACCGAGATGGGGTTTCATGTCGTGGGTTAGATTCCTGCGGGGACTCAACAAATTTTTATTGGTGTTTCCTAGTTGGTTAGGGCAATTTGGCCCAAGTCTGCCTGCGAAGTAAGACGATGCATGCGTCGGATGTGCATTTAAAAAGTAAAATAGTTTTTGCTCAGTCGGCTTTTTGTAAAAAAGAGACCACCCTTAAAAAGGTAAAGAAAAAGCTGTTTTTCTTTTAAGAGAATTTTTAGCTTGCTTCTATTATAAATAAAAAACTATTTTACCTTTGCAGCTTGTATTGTCTGGCTGTAGCCGAAAACCTTCTCGGCAGCTACATTTTATTTTGCCACCGTCAACTTTACATTCATGCTCACAAGAATCTTTTTTACACTTCTCTTTTTTCTTCTCGGTAGTTGTTTCTATCTTCTTTTCTGTCGTTGTCTGTGTTGTGGTTTCCGGCTGTGTTGCTGCCTCCTAGCAAAACATTTTGATATAACGCAATTGTATCCCTTTCCAATGATTTTTCATTTTTCTCATAAAATGTTTATAATCTTTTATTGAATTTGAACTGCAAAATGTAACTTGGTTTTTTTTTTGCACCAAGATTACTAAATCAAGAACCGTACGATGATATTAAGTCGCTCCATAAAACTTTTATTTCCAAAATAAGCTATACACAAACAACACAAAGAAGTCAATGGCCAGAAAAGTGATTGTACTGTATGGACTTAGTTAAACCACTAAAGTAACTGTGTTTTTAATCCATACGTTGACCTTTAATCCTATCAGAGAAAGGTTTCCGAATATAACGTGTGTTGTTTTCAAGCTCAGCTGTTCTAAATCTATTTCGGAACGGTATTAAGTTTCGGTTAAACGGTACAAGCTCGAACGTGAAATACCTGACAGTTAAGCCCGGCAAACAGAGTTGCCCTCCAGAAATAGTGCGCAACAATTCATAATTGAATATGGTTTAAAATATCTTCGGTAGGTAGCTCGAAAAATAAATTCGTGGAGGTCTTTAAGTTATTTACACATCTTATTAATATTAAAATCAATCAATAATATCGCACCGACGATGAACGCGATCTTATTGTCCAATTAGTTCAATCTAAGAATAACATTACCTCAAGATACCGTGAAGTAAGGTAGGCGTAAATCAGGATAATAAAACTTTTTATGTCGACGACTATTATTTCAGTCTTTCTCGTGAAGCGTTATAATTCAAAAACGCCGCGACTTTCGCAAATATAATATATATTCTTGTGAATATAAGAAACGATAACCAAAACGTTTGCTAAAGTTTTTACTACTTACAATACAACATTGGTAAAACGCATTCTTCCTCAGCGTAGTCTGTGGACTCATCCCTTCTTCGGCTGGGCTTCCACAGGCTTCCTTACCCTGGGATTCTCCGGACCACCTCCCAAATGAACATTCCTCGCAGCACGTCTAAATAAAAAAATGAGTTGTTCTTTGCTTTATTTCTAATCCTAAGATGTAATCTTGTAATATGCAAAGTTTTAAAACACAAGTCATCCAAATCCAAAAGCTTTTGAAAGCATAAAATTTTAACAAAAAAAAACTGACTTCAAATCGATTGGCGTGACATTGAGCTATTAATTGTCCATTTGTTGAGCACATACTTAATGTTAATTTCAGACTTATTCAGTTTTTCAGAACTGATTCAAATTGAATTCAAATTGGTCAGAACTGAATCAAATTGCTATGGGACCAAATGGGAAGCACCATCTTTAAAAAAAAACCTTCAAATCGGATCACCCAGACGAAAGTTCTGAGGTAACAAATACAGACGATGAATCGAGAATCTCCTCCTTTTTTTGAAGTCGGTTAAAAAGACTAACATGACCAGATGTTGTTTGTCGTTGTAGTATACTAAAGTGCTTTCCGTAGTTTTAGTAAAATGTCTTGCATTGAATATTATGCTATCCACAAGACTGCGCTTAAATTACTTTTGTATAAATAGAAAGTGGCGAAAATCAATATACCTTTCCAATATCGGTTTTAGGAAGAAAGCATTGCTTTTTAATCGCCATTTTCATGCCCGAGTTGCATTCGTCTCTTTCACTGAAAAAAAAATTGGTAAAAGGTTTTTTTAAGTTTAATGTAACTTAATACTTTGGTATGGAAATCAAAGCTTACAGCTACACAGTTATGAACGCCCTGTACGTCGCATTGCTTTAACCAACAACGTAAAAAATAATAAAAAAACTACAGAAATTACATACGGTTGATATTATTTCAAAAGGAGTTACAATAAACATTGTTAACACTCTAGTTATATCATCAACCTCATACATACATATGTTCCGCATCCTATTTGGTCGTGGTATATTAAGACAAAGGAGAAAATACTTGGCTTGACTTAATCCTATTATCTAATCCTGCCTTGGTTTCCATTCATGGTCAACATCCTGCCCCTGGTTTTTCTCTTCACGACTTAATTTTCCTTTCTTATATCCTAAAGCCTCCTAATCTCAAACCTAAGGTTCTGTACGTGCGGTCTTTTGCTAGGTTGAATGTTGACAAGCTGCGTGAAGATGCTGGGAAAGTCGAATGGAGTTTGGTGGCGAAGAGTGACAACATTGATAACAAGACCCAAATTTTCAACATCCTTATCATCAAAAATGCCATCCTTTCCATTAAATCAAATGCAGTTGGTTTGGCAAAATTAACCGACGTATGATTGTTCACATCCTAAATTTTATTGTCCCTGCGCTTACCCATGTTGTTAACTTTTCCCTAGATTCTGGATCCTTTCCATCCTTATGGCGTAGTGCTCTTGTCCGGCCGCTTTCTAAGTGTTCTAATCCCTCACTTTACTCTCATTTTTGACCTATCTCAATTTTGCCCTTCCTTTCTAAGGTGCTCGAGTTTTGCGTTAATAAACAACTTTTTTGCCTCATATTCAGTAACAAACTGATAAGTCTAATGCAATCAGGTTTCAGACCCGGTTACAGCACCACTACAGCCCTATTAAAAGTGACTAGCAACAAAAAGGCGGCCATGGAAGCAACCATGGTTACGGTTTTGGTTCTTATTGATTTCACGAACGCTTTTAAATTTCTGTGGAATTCGCTACCTCTCGAAATCAGGATGGCCAAACGTTTCACTTCACTTACTTTCGGAAGAAAAGTCAAAGAGTTTCTTCTAAAAAACTTGTCGTCGGAACAGTAATTTCGTCAATTGTTTATGTATTTTCGTATTTAACTAATTGTATACATACATGTATCTGTGTATGTATTACTCGAACATAATTATATGTATCTGTATTTACTTATGAATATGTATATTGTGTGTAAGTATATAGTATATTTGCTACAGTCAAGTGACCTTTCTGCCTCCGTAGCCTAGTGGTATGGACGTGTGCTTTAGAAACCGAGGTCGTGGGTTCGAATCCTGCGGGGACACAACAAATTTTCATTGTTGTTTCCTAGTTGGTTAGGACAATTGGGCCGATCACCCAGTTGTCTGAAAAGTAAGATGATCCATGCGTCGGATGGGCATGTAAAAGTCGTCCACCACCAACCCGCATTGGACCAGCGTGGTGGGATACGGTCCAAACCCCAATGGAAAGGGTGTATTAGGGAGGCCTATGTCCAGCAGTGGACTATCAAGGCTGATGATGCATGCAATGATGCAAGTGACCTTTCTGTATACAATCAATTTATGCACCTTCCCACCTTTAATCAAAAGAAAATGCCAATGGCATTAAGTCCGCCTTTGTACTATTTGTGCAAGAAGAATAAATAAATAAATAAGGCATAAACAACGTGGTTTTTTATGACAGGTACATTCTAAAGCAACGAAGCCATACATAATAAACTGAATACCTCTTATTAACGTTGCTTTTTTATATACATACGCAAATTAAAAATACATGCCTTTCTCAACACGACTCAAACATTACGCTTAATTGTTCACTATTTCATAATAAATTATAAAAATATTAACGGTACTTCCATATTAAAACGACTCTTCATGACCGTTTTATTGCGTTTATTGTAAATATTTTACCCAACATGTCGATTTTTTCCACTTGACACTTATCTTGGTGCAAGCACTTCAATCTACAATTGTATTGATTTTGATTATGTACGTTGAATTAATAAACTGTGAACCTACTTTCTTTGACCTAGCCCTTTTCCTAGTCATTATGGGTCAGCTTCTAATACAACTAGATTTACTTGAATAACAGTTTCAGAGCGACTGATATATGACCTCCACAACCAATATGGTAAACTGCATTATAAGGATGAATTAGTTGTCAGTAAATTTGAAGAATCTGACATCCAATAATGACTGTTAAAGATGGTTTTGATAACAGGGACCGACTTTTTACATTCCTATCCTACGCATGAATCATCTTACTTTTCAGACAATTAGTATCGGCCAATATTGTCGTAACAAACCATACCGATAGGCCACGGAGGCGGTTGAAATATTTAACTGTATAAAATACCCGAATTGTTCTTCACAGCAGCCTTGTGCTGCTTTGCGACACGTTTCCATTGACTCCTCGTCGACGTCATCCGGCAGATTGATAGCCGAACAAGCTTGTCGTGACGATATACCCGTCGCTTTAAATTTGCCGTGGGTGCAGCATGCGTCTGATATTTCTGCCGTCTCCTCGGATGTAATACCTAAAAAGAAATAAAATACTTTATTAAAAACTGTTATTGGACAAGAGTATTTTTAACATAAAACTGTATATTTTTAACAGTAAACTGGGCAGTTGATGTATTACATTATTTTTAATTCTAGAAAATAACCATCCGAAATATCGATCACTTCACAGGCAATGGAGTCGTTAGCTTGCTAAAAGAAATTACTTAAGGAAATGTAACCGAGCCAAATGACAGCAAGAACAATTATAGTTCTTGCTTACCTTAAATTTGATTCACTATACTAAAAACATATTTTATAATTATCAGTATGGTATCGTAAATGTAAGAAATTTATAAAAAAATAGATGAAACTCGGCCAAATCATTCAGAGGACTCTAATAAGGTACATATACACAATCGATCGCTTTTGTATATATTAAAATTTATTTGAGAAAATCTCCGTAAACAACTTCACTATTAGTAACATTGCGGGGTTACAAGTCTAGCTTCGTATTGATGAATCTTGATATTTATGACTGAGCGACAATGACTACGCTATACGACATGCGTATCAAATTTTTCCTACTATTGCTAACATTAATCAATAAATGCTCATCCACCAAGTTCCACCTTTAAAAGTAAAAAACTAAAACCTGATAATGATGCATATAAATAAATGTGCATAATTTAAAATTATATAAATTTTATAACCGCCTCCGTGGCCTAGCGGCATTGGCCCTAGCTTTAGAAACCAGAGCTCGAGAGTTCTATTCCCTTGGGAAAACCACTTTCTGTTATCGTTAGTTTCTGGTTGGTTAGGACGATTTAGGCCGATCACCCGAATGTCTGAAAATTATGATCCAGGCGTCGGATGGGCATCTAAAAAGTCAGTCCACCCACAAACCTGCATTGGACTAGCGTGGTGGGATACGATCTAAATACCCACTCATGAAGAAGGCAGTGGATGTCCAGCAGTGGATTAACACAGGCTGTTTATAATGATGATGTGTACTATTTGTGTTAAGAAATAATTATAAAACTCTCTTCCTCACCATTAATGTAATTACAACGCTTTAGCATATTAATTTATTTATTATCGCATCGCACGATACTCGCACAGTAATTCAATAAACCGAGTCACACTTGATGATTAAAACAAAACTGGTAACAATAAACAAATGTATAGATAATTATTTGTCTATATATTTGTGGTATAAGCATACGACATAAGCTAGTATCGGAATAAAAATGTGGGTAAAATTTACAACCTACACAGCTTTCTTTTCGAGTGCATATTAAGAGCTTCCATCGACGCTAGATTTGAGTGTAATTACTCAAAATATGAAGCGACTGTGTATTTCTGTCGAGCTCTCATTAAATGGAAAAACATTTTTCGGTTCGAATTTTTGCATACACTATTAATAAATTCACATGCGCAAAGACAAACACATAAATACAAGCTAGAAATATTTACTCTCTCTTTCACTTTTACGTTGGTTTTGTACCTATTTGTGCTATATAAAATCGTTACAGCAACAAAACTGGCCTTATTGCATAAAAGTATCATAATAATTAATAAATAACGGACGTGATGAGGATATAATGGGCTTAAGTAATAGTGCACAGCTTTATTAAATTATACGTTCTCCCACAGCCAAGTAAATCATATAATTTACTTAAACAAAGTTTGTTGTCAAACATTCTTTGCGACAGAACATCGAGCGCTTTTATTGGTTTAACATCGAGCGGGAATCACATGTGGCGGCGGTCTAACAATATGATCGCGTTTATTATGTTTACTAAAAGAATAGTTATTTCACTCCGTTATATTTACATAAGTACTTTATAAAAATATAAGCAGCTATCGACGGCATTGCCTGTAAAGTAAGATGATCGATATTTTGGATGGTTATCATCCTCCGATCCCTCGAGTATCCGACGAGGTCGGAAAAGGGAGTGCACTTATGCCTGCCTGAGTCCTTTACAGTATTATATCAGCCGTCATGGTCAGATTCGGCTAGGAAAACACTATTACTTATTACTACATATTGCGTAAAATATCAAGATTTTACGTGTGCCTATTATACAATTGTTCACAAAATCTTATTATATTTCTCTCGTGAGCAAACATTCCACTTTTGCTGAAGTAGAATATTTTTTTAAACACGAACAAAACGTTCATTGTTTTACTTCAATTATTTACGTTTACTTCAAGCGTGCCTCCCGTTTTAAAATGATTGCTGCAGTTTTTGAAGCAGCTTCTAAAGCAGTTTAAACAAAACGTATTTTGATGAATTATGATTTTTATAATACCCTCTCTTTTACTTAATTTGTAAAGCCCGCCAACAAGAGAGTTAATATAAGGCAAAAATTATATTTGGTATTATCACTAATAATTATACTATAATACATTTTCTCGGCCTTCACTTTTAGTCTGTACGTTCATCGTTGTCGTACATACCGATACAGAAATATGAATCGTTGAAGCTGTATGGCATTATCAGAAAACAATACATTGTTGAGTTTGTTCATTTCAGTGGATACTTATGACGTAACTCGAATAATGATGACGTCACGTAGCCGTGAAAGTAGTTAACACGATTGTCGATAATACAAAAACGGGGGACGAGTTGATTAATTAAAAAACGGGAAATTGTAACGGTGGAGAAGTGGCCCCCTTGAAAATAATGAGAGCGCCTTGTTTCATTTCGCCCCTGTGGTTAGGTAAGCACCGTAAAACCGGCTGCTTTTATATAACGTGTAAAAGTAACAGCCTATTTATAAAGCAGAGCCACTTAGCGAAAGGTTTAGAGGGTGTTTGCTTATAGGAGGCGGTCAAAACAAATTCATCGCTTTATTAAGTTGGTGAAACTTTAAAAAGTGTAAGACACAATGGTTCGTGTAATTATTGAGTGAATGCAGGAAGCGGTGACATGCATAAGTAAATTCGAATAGCGATTTCAGAATTAAGTAGTGTATTATAACTGCTTTACGTTCTCGGAGACGTAAGCCTAGTTTCAGATCGTCTGCCACAGTAACTTAATTACTGATAAATTCTAAGAATATATATTAAGATTTAAACCTAATTAGTTACCGGTGGTAGGTCCCCTGTTTACAGGAGACCGTCTGGGCGGGTACCGCCACGGTGCCTATTTCTGCCGCGAAACAGTAGTGTGAAAACACTACTGTGTTCCGGTTTGAAGGGCAACGTAGCCAGCGTATTTACTGGGTAAACGAGACTTAACATCCTATGTCTCACGGTTGGCAGCACGTTGGCGATACCACTGGTATAGCTAATGTCTATGGGTGTCGGTGATCACTTTCCAGCAGGTGGCCCGACTGCTCGTCTGCCAGCGTATGCCATAAAAAAAAAAAAAAACGTTCCGAGATAAATAATGTATTTTATCGATTGAGTACTGAAACGACTTATCACATTTCTACATTGACATTATTACTCATATATATTCTTAAAAGATAGACATTACATATTAGCAAGTTTTTAGATATCCACCCAATTTTATTGTAAACAATATAATTTCTTTTCGACGGCGATACATATAATATGTGGGTAAATATTTGCCTCCGTAGCCTAGTGGTATGGGCGTGTGCTTTAGAAACCCGAGGCCGTGGGTTCGAATTCTGCGGGATTCAACATATTGTCAGTCCAGTGTATTAGGGAGGATGGAACTGCCTGTGATTGTCCACTGCTGCCTAAGTCCGGCTGTGGACTGTCACAGGCTGATAATGAAAAAATGATGCATCAGAAGGGCATGTAAAATGTCGGTCCACCCACCAACCCGCAATGGACCATCGTGGTAGGATATATAAAAAAAAACACAGTATGGAGAAGGTGTGCCGAGAATGGTGAAGGAGGCCTACGTCCAGTAGTGGATTAACACAAGGCTAATGATGATGATGAAATGTTTGCAAATGAACATATTAGGCAATTTTAAATAATGAAAAAATAGTACCACAAAACTGTTCTTTAGATATTTAAAGCAAAGCTGATAGCATACACGTACAAAAAATGCATGAGATCATAAAATAATGGCCACCATTATTGAGTTCTGAACCTTACAGACATTTAAAATATTTTTCGTCTTCTTACTAGATATTTTATTTTCCCTTCAAACACAGTTACAACAATTTAGTTATTGAAAATGCAAGTTGGTATTCAAACTCACTTTACCCATAGCGTAAGAAAGTAGCGTCCGAACAGTATGTGTATTCAGACAAAATAGACCAATTTAACTTTATAAATGACATCAAGCTAAGTTAGCCTAGATTAGCAAAATAAAACAATTATAAAGTTTAAGTTCCTTAAAAATACAATACTGTACAGTATTATCCGTCTACGCTTGTTTTGACAAGTGTTAAAAACTTCACGGATTTTGTCATGTAGACGTCTGTAACACAATATTTAATTATCGTCTTCAAGGCCGTAAAATGGTTAATAAAATACGTGTGTGTCATCGGAATTATTTTATTCAAAGTCAATAATATATTAACTGCCTCCGTAGCCTAGTGGTATGGGCGTGTGCTTTAGAAACCGGAGGTTGTAGGTTCGAATCCTGCGGGGACTCAACAAATTTTCATTGTTGTTTCCTAGTTGGTTAGGGCAATTTGGGCCGATCACCCAATTGTCTGAAAAGTAAGATGATGTGTCGGATGGGCATGTAAATAGTCGGTCCACCCACTAACCCGCATTGGACCGGATACGGTCCAAAAACTAATGGGTAGCGGTGTATTAGGCTGATGATGATGAATAATATATTATGTATACTCTTACGATTGGTGATGATTCAATGAATGTTTTTTAACTTGTTACCTATCCAATATTTCTACTTAATTTTTATTTGTGACATATTTAAAGTTGCAATTCAAGTTGCATTAACGTTTTAACGGAGCTCTACAAGCTTTTCTTGCACAAGGGCAAACTGATTCTGATTCGTGAATTAGGAATCAGTATAATTAATGATGGTGTCTGTATATTTTTGATCAAAAAAGTTGGCCTTGTTAAGTAACAAGGCCTTTTAACTAGCCTAATTGACGCAGAACCTCTTTTTTTTACTAGTTAAGTGTATATATAAGGTTAAATATTTTAATAAACAATCAATTAATGTACAATCTAAACTGCCGAAACCGGTGCAAGTAGAGAAACTTCCATTGGACGTACGTATTGTAGTTTGAAAACTTACCCAGATTATTTAGTTCGTAAAAAAAGTATAACTTATTATACATGTATTACTCTCTTTTGTGCAGAAAGTGAAGATAATGGCAACAACAATAACAAAAAATAAATAGGTGAAATAAATTTATGTAAGCTAATTTCAATGTAACAATAGTTTTTTATTATTTTTACCTTAAATATGTACTTCAATTGTTTAATTGACATTTTTATCGCTGACATCACTTTTTGTGTTATTTATGAATGATAAGAAATGTTATAACAATTAATATTTAGCACAAATATTTGCATTTATACACATATTTATTGTTTTTTGACGTCTTTTATTTATTCTCTTTAAACATGAAAAACTATTTGACACTTAAATATATATACACATAAATCAGTTTAACTATTGTTTGTTCATTCAACAAATGTTCCGAGGTTTGTGATTACATTCCCAAGGAACACGATAATCTTCTTGACCCACGATGCAAAAGCAAAAACATTGATATTATACTTGTAAACTTAAATAATATACGTTACTGATAATATTTGTGATAAAGATGATTTGAGGAAATAGACTCTACTTTTATATTAGACTCGGCAAAATCCAATATTTAGCTATGGAGTGTTTTGAGGTATTTTCTACGTACTCTCTTTGGGACGGAACTTTTTTTTTTTTGTTGTTAAATGTATGTCGACAACTAAGAACCAAGATATAATATAAATTAATCTGAATAGTATAAAATTAACAAGAAAGAACATTGCTAGAATAAATGGTATGAATTCAAATATAGAGTAGAGCTACGCAATACCGCCTCCGTGATCTAGCGGTATTTGCGACTTTAATTATATATGTTATCCAGAATAAGATAGAATCGATGTAAACAATGTACCCCGCAGTAAGGAAGCTGCTTCCTACGTATGGTGTTGTTGAAAGTTGGTTGACGATCAATGGTTGACATCTTGGCGACAAATCATCACTGAGAAAACTAGACTTGAACACCACGTTGTCGCAGTTACAATGTTTACTTCAATTCTCGTCCTGTTGTTTGCTAGATCGTTGATCACTATCACGATATAGATCATGTAAGCCTCCAATTATAATAACAATTATTACAAAATCTACACATTCCTTTATCGCTTCAGGTTAGTAACAACTAAGGGTGATTGCCAAAAAAGTATTATTAAGGCGATGAGGTTAGAACTGAAAGCCGTTAATTGTAATTCAGGTTTGACACGCTAATAATGCACTCATTGTGAAATCTCCGCCTGTTGTAAGAAGTAAGCAGGTCTTAAATTGCTGAATAAAAAAACATCGAAAAATTGTAATAGATTGTGGCTCAGTAGGTGAGCACAATCTTACAAAAAGCAATATAGATCCATCTACGAAGAATAGACTAGCGTATTTCATATATTGGTTTGATGTTAGGAATTTAGTACCTAATAATTAATCTTATTTTCCAACTTATATAAAAATCAATTTTATGAACAAATCAAATTTATTCGGTACTAAATTTGATTTGTTCATAAAATTTAATTTTTTTTATTACATATCAAATCTACTAATTTACGGATTTTCCACGTTACTTAAATTTTTCCGTCTTTCGTTTCGTTTATTTTTCCAGCATCCAAATCACGGATTATTTTTATTACTTATCAATTTTATTAATTTATAATAACATTCTATAAAATACTGGCTATTACGTACATGGCACGTACTTGAAGCTCTTTTCCTGTTATGAAATGTGAAAAGATTAATACAACTATAAATAAACACTAAGACGAATTCTCTTTAATCGATGACAATTCTACGAACCAATCGTTCAAAATGACTCTTTAAATTGAATAATAGTCTATCTTGACATATTTCTAGGAAGCAGCTCAAAATCAAAGGGTGTCGACATCTTGTTTATTTAAAATATGATGTCACCGGTCACAGATATACTTTCTCAGTAGCATATTTAATTTGATAGATAGATAAATTCTTAAGTAGGTTGTTGTTTTAATTGTTTGTTTCAATTTTAACTGACTCCGTAGCCTTGTGGTAAGGGCAGGGAGCTTTAGCAACTCGGAGGTCGTGGTTGGAATCCTGGGGGTCTCAACAAATTTTCGTTGTTGTTTCCTAGTTGGTTAGGGCAATTTTTCAAAGTCAAAGTCAAATATCTATATTCAATATGGAAGCATTACACTTTCTTATTGATTGTCAAATCACCTACCACGGTTTGGAAATAGAAGCCTCTGACCTGAGAAGAACGGCGTAAGAAACTCAGCGGGACTTTATTTTTCAATAAATTTTACAAAATGTTTACATAATACCTTACATTTTACTACTTTGAAATAGCCTGGAGCGAAAAGTTCATAACCAGGGTGTGTTATCTATCTAGAAGTTATTACAACAATAATATCCTTTAACACACAAACGTTCCTTTACAATTTTTTAAATTTATTAACAGGTAAAAGCTGAACGTTTTCTGGGATTTTATTGTAGACAAGTATACATTGTCCCATTAAAGATTTCATTGTTCTTCCTAGTGTTTATATTATGTGTGTCATAATGTTTTATAAAATCATTTTTATGTTTATGAACATTCATAATATTTTCAAATATGTATTGAGAAAAACAGTCATTACCTTGATTTCTGTAAACATTTTTAACATAGACTGCATTTGAATTTAAATTTGAATTTTAAAATAGTATTAATATCAACCGCAGTTTCAGTAAAATGCCATAAGACATTATACTGTGAAAATAACTAAAATATACTAAACGGGCTGTCTCAACATCGGTTAGTTGTCTAATTTTTTTGACTGCATAAGCCGCTGAGCTAAGTTTACTCGCCAGTCTATTAATATGAGGGCCCCATTGCAGTTTAGAATCTATTGTGATGCCGAGAAATACAGTGGAATCTACGTGGTCTAGCGCTTCTCCATCTACGACCACATCACACCCAGCTTGAGGAACATTAGGAGTCATAAACCTTATACATTTAGTTTTATTTTTGTTTAACATTAAATTATTTGCACTAAACCAGTATTTTACTTTTGAGAGGGTATTATTTACATCGTCATTTTGCAATCGTTCTATTCTATTTATTAAAGAAGTATCATCAGCAAATAATACAATCTCGTTATTGTTCTCAACCTGGTCTGGTAGGTCATTAATATAGACCAGGAAGAGAAAGGCTCAAAATAGATCCCTGTGGGACCCCATACCTACTGCGCCCCGGTAGATATCTTGCCGTTCACGTCAACTCTCTGAGTTCGATGGCTCAAGTACGAAGTCAGAAGGTCGAGTGGCATTTTTATACCATAGTGGCTTTATTTCCCGACCAAAGTATCATACTTTACACAGTCAAATGCTTTGGTTGATTCACTGAAGACACCTAAAGCATCGTGTGACCCGTCCTATGCCTCAAATGTAGTATTAACAAGATGGGCACCTGCATCAGTTGTAGAATGACCCCGTGTAAAACCAAACTGTTTGTTATTAAGCATTTATAAGAATTAAAATGTAGTAGTAATTGGTTAAGAATTATTTTCTCGAAAATTTTACTAAGCGCAGGCAGTATAGAAATAGGTCTAAAGTTATTGGGGTCTGTAGTACTGCCTGATTTAAATACCAGAATAACTTTACCGTGTTTCATAAGGTCAGGAAATTTACCACATGTAATACAATCATTAAAAATAGCTGCAAGGCAAGGTGATATAACATGAATAATAGAATTTATCACTTTAACGAGATCCCCACAGATCTACAGTTTTTAATGTCACGAGATTTAAAAGCAGACACAATATCTTCATCGCTTACATTACTAAAATAGAAATTATCTTTATATTCTTTAATATTTTCTTTAATAAGGACTCTGTAACAGTTGGAGAAGAAACAAGTGACTTGGTGGTAAAACAGGAATGTAATTGAATATAATTTTTCAAAATACGATGCAACATCTTGATCAGAATTTATTTTACTATTATTAACATTTAACCGAATTTAAAAGTTCTTGTTTATAGCTCTTTCTGTTTCACCAGTAATTATTTTCCAAGTCATTTTATTTTGTCGGATGCAACTTTAATTTTGTTTTTATATAGAGTGACTTCGCTGTCCAGCGCACTTTTCTGAATGTTTTGGAGTATACATTAACATATGTCACAAAGGATTGATTGTGATTGTAAGTCTTTTCACTATATAGTCCTATATATAAAAAAAGCGAGAAATCGGTGTTATCAGACGGTACGTTACGCAAAACGCCGCAACATTTTAAATAAAATTTCTCTTGCTTCCTCTGATGATATCTGGAAGTTCTTTGGGACTCTAGGTTTAGGCAAGTCGCGTGTATCTCCTCCCTGCAACAATTTCTTTAGATGATTTAAATCATCATTTCGTTACTTCTACTTTAATGGATCATACTAAAATATCAAAAACTATTTCGCACTTAAATGGTTTGACGCGCCCTAATATTAATTCATTTTATTTCTCATCAGTCTCTTTTGAAGAAACCAAAAAAGCAATCCTTGCCATCAAGTCCAATGCTGTTGGGTGCGATTGCATTGGGCGTCGAAAGGTGCTCCCTATCCTTGAATACCTGCTTCCTGCTATCAATCATTAATTACTCCATAGCAACTGGTTCCTTTCCAACATTATGGCGTAAAGCTTTTGCACGTCCTCTTCCCAAATGCCCAAATCCTACTGTAGCTGCTCAGTTTCGTCCCATTTCAATTCTTCCTTTCCTTCCAAAGTCTTTTAATTTTTATTATAAGTAACAATTTAATAAACCCTCTTTAATCTGGATGTAGACCAGGACACAGTACCACTACAGATCTCTTGAAAGTGACTGGTGACATTAGGGTTGCTATGGAGAATACTGAAGTAACAGTTCTGGTACTGATCGACTTCTCTGACTTCTTCTCTTCTCTTTAATGCCGTCAGTCATGAATTTCTCCTAGCCGTTCTCTCCCATGTAATGGTTTCTGATGAAGCACTGAGATGGTTTTCTTCATATCTTCGAGGACGCCAGCAATCAGTTTATTTAGATGAAGCCTCTTCACCTTGGCTTGTTCTTAAGAACGGTGTGCCTCAAGGCGGTATAATCTCTCCTATTTTATTTTCTCTTTTTATAAACTTGATAACTCCTGAGCTTCAATGTTCGCACCATCTTTATGCCGATGATCTGCAACTATACATAAAAGGTAACACAGATGATCTTCAAAATTTCTCTGTAAATCCTGCAAAATGCCAAGCAATTGTTATTGGGAGTCCTCGCAACATTAATAAAGTCGACTTATCAAATATGCCATCGATATTATATAATAGCTTTCCCATTCCTATAAGTGAACACGTTAAAAATCTTGGGTTAATTTTGGATAAGACTCTGAATTGGAATAATCAGGTCTCCAGCATTAGTCAAAAAGTCACAGGCGTCCTGAGATTTCTTTATCGTTTTAAAAATCTTTTCCCAATTCAAACCAAAAGCTACGCTCGTGCAGACCCTAATTTTCCCCTTAATCGACTATGGTGACGTGTGTTACTTTGACCTGAATGCAGATCAACTCACTAAACTGGACCGACTTCTAAATAACTGCATTCGATTCGTTTTCAATCTTCGTAAATATGACCATATTACATCATATCGGTCTCAACTTCAGTGGTTACCTATGCGTCTACGACGATCGTTAAGGGCTCTAACTACTCTATTTTCCATTTTAAACACCCTTCACCGACTTATTTGTCTTACAATTTCCAATATCTCAGTACAGTTGGCAATAAAGAACTTCGTTCAACGCATAACCGTCTTCTCTTAATCCCAAAACATCACACCGATTTTGTACATCGATCTTTCTTTGTACAATCTATTCTTCTTTGGAATGAGCTGCCTGTGGAAATTAGGATGGCAAAGAACTTGCTGCAGTTTAAATATAAAGTTCGTAAACATCTCTTAAACAAGTCGTTAGTGGATTGATTGAATTATCGTTACATTATTTCGATGTATTATTTTATTTATGTACATATATGTATATATATATATATATATATATATATATATATATATATTATGTATGTAATCGTACTGATATAGTGAGCCTATATATATATATGGCTCACTATATCAGTACGATTTATACAGTATAGCTTTTTCTCCGTTGAACAGGCTAGCAACCTGGTAACATCCAAGGTTAAATATAATCTGGTTTTCATATAGCCAGTGTTCTGTAATACACATGATATCTATATTACAATTGTTTAAAAAAAGTTCAACTTCTAGTTCCTTACCGGCTATTCCTTGAATGTTTTGATGTACCAGGCTAATACAATGGATCTTATTTTTATTTTGTAATTTGTCTTGTAAATTTATTGTTTTCTCATTAATACATTGATTATTACAATTAAATATGCTAGAGACAGCCTCTGTTGTCTTAAAATTTAATTTAAATTATTTGGAACATATTCCAAGGCATTACATGTCACAGTATTTCCTGCTCAAAAAAGCAGAGGACTTTATAGCCAAAGACTTGGCTGTGTTAATAATACAATAATATAGCAGCTGTGCTAACTGTTTTTTATAAAAGTTTGATAGGTTAAACCTATCACAAGTCAGGTTACAGTTTCTATAATTGATTATTTGATTTATGTCAATTAGTTGTATTTTATTTACAACGTCAGAATAGGCTAAGGATATACAATTATTGTTATATAGCATTGATAAAGTTCGCCTGTGTTTGCACGTACACTTGTGCACCTCCTATATCTCCTGCGTAGTTGGCTGATCTAGATCGGCCATCGGCTAACATAGATCGGCCGCCGTAGTCGTAATCGACTGGAGAACATTATTGTTAATGCTACTAAATAATTAGCTATTGGTAAAGACATTGGCTAGCTAGAATGACTAATGTAATTCTTTAATAGGTTTAAGGACTTTCTAGAACGGTTACATCTGTACGACTCAAACTGGAAATAAAAGATATCCTTATTGAGTTTAAAATTCTGGGTTACATAGATCATTTGACATTTGGAGACGTTCAAAAATAAATAAATTTTATCAATATATCTTTATTCAATATTGAAGTTTACACTAGCTTTTAATTGGTCAAACACCCATGACCTGGATAGAAGGGACGCTCGTGTAAGAACACCGAAGAGAATCTATAAATCTGCATATTCTACATAAACATCAGAGCCATAATTTCTATTAGGTTATTATTAAAATGGTATAGGGAGTGATATAAAATGCATGTAGTAAAAATGAGGGATCAGATTTCATGTCAGAGCCATTCATGATACCAAAACTTGACTGTTAAATATGGATACTAATATGAAATACAATTAGAAAAAAAATATTAATGTAACACTGTGCTAGTCCTAAATTAATTTTGCTGATAATTTAATCTGTATTATAGTAAATATAGAATTGCATGGTTTGTTGATTTAACTAATACAATGGATTTTAAAAATTGTCTTCATCAAATAATAACCATTTACAGAGCTTATAATAAATTTATAAATAGTTACTTTAGTTCTAATAAAAAAAATATCAAAAGTGTCAATTATTTAAAATATCTGCATTTAAGTAGTATTCTGACATGCATCATAATCTTTTGGGATCTTTGTACGTCGTTATGTTACTTAGTTATCTATCAAGTTTAGAAAATAAAAATTAAATTTTATAAATTATGTCCAAGTATATATATTTTACCATTTTAAATTCTTTTATAATTATTTCTATAAAGCTCTCAATTTAAGTGACGCGTTTATTTACGGTAGCTCGTTTACCTAAGGACACGGCTGCTGGAAATGTCCAAACTGCGAATTTAAAATTTAAAATAAACGGATTGTGAAAATCCGAGAATTATTTAATGACTTACATTTAATATAATAAATTAAATTTATTTGTTGCTGCCTTTTGTACAAAGTTTTACTGTTAAAAGTTTACCCGATGTTTTTAACCACCTGTACCAAGCTGCTTTTTGATGGTTAGGAAAATATTGAGTAAGTGCACTAATTAATAAAAATAATACGTCAAACTAAATTAGTTTAAATGTGTATCTGCTATGTATGTTATATCTATCATGTATTATATTACCACTGTGTTTGTGTTGTGTTTAGTTTGACTCGTAAGGTCGGAGTTCTAAATTCTCAAACTAATTAACTATTAACTTAGTCCACCTCACACGGACCTCGCGTCTTAATTTAGCAACTTCATTGTTACAAAACTTACTCTAAATTATATATGACTATTTGACTACGGGATTTCAGGCGTCGGTTTGACCTAAGCCGCATGCATGCATAATTTCCATCAACGCCGTTTCCAACTTCAAAATGAGAACGGATTGCGGACGGCGTGACTTTAAAATGCGTACATAAATATATAGATAAATTCCAAAAAAAATGTTTGCTTGTCATTTCTAGATATTTATTACTTTTTACTATGATAAAACTTAATTTTAAATTAAAAGGTCGTCGTTTCGAATTCTGCGGGGACTCAAAAACTTTACATTTTTTTATGGCATACGCATGCAGACGAACAGTCGGGCCACCCGATAAAAAGTGGTCACCGACGCCCATAGACATCGGCAATACTGGTATCACCAACGCGCTGCCTATCGTGAGACATAGGATGTTAAGTCTCGTTTACCCTGTAAATACGCTGGCTACGGTGCCCTTAAAACCGGAACACAGCAGTGTTTTTCACACCACTGCTTAATTGGTATTGGTAAGGGCAATGCGGGCTGATTACCCGATTGCCTGCAAAGTAAAACGATCCATACGCCGGATGGGCATAGAAAAAGTCGGTCCTGCTCCTTATTTCTCTCGTCGTGTCGGCTATCCGTCCCACCACGGAAGTACTCCTGTGTTAACGCGTACCCTTGTGCACTATAATATCCTCTGCGCAGTCGGCTGATCTTTAATGTACATCGGCCGACGTAGTCGGATTCGACAGGAGGAAATTTTTTTTTAATATTTATTTTATGTATTATTACAAGACTTGATTCTAATATATCGTCGTGAATTTTCGTTAGTAGTTCAAAAGATAATTTATTATAGTATATGTTAAGTCAACTGACTGTTGACTGAACTTAAAATGTCTTATTCTGGGTCTCTTATGGGATTATGATTAAGTTTATTTTTCCTAAATTTATGATTGCACACATATATACATCATCAGCCTGTGTTAGTCCACTGCTGGACATAGGCCTCCTCTCCTCCGCACGCCTCCTCCATTTGGGGGTTTTTGGACCGCACGCTAGTCCAATGCAGGTTGATGGGTGTACCGACTTTTACATGCCCTATTCGTCGCATGAAACATCTTATATTTTCAGACAATTGAGTGATCGGTCCAAATTGCCCTAAATAACTAGGAAACAACACTGAAATTTGTTGTGTCCCCGCAGGATTCGAAACCACGGCCTCTGGTATTTGAATCACAAAAAAAAAAAAAAAAATGTGGTATTAGTTACATAGCAATATATAATCTATTATCAGCACAATAAAATAGTATATCTAATAAAAATTCATTAATTTCTATTGTAAACGATTATTTAGACTGTGTAATCTAAGTAATAAAAATTCTAAAGTTGTAGACAGACTATTTATCGAAGAAGGCTTAGAGCTTAATTATATCGAAAAAGCAGTTTAAGACTAATGTTTATAAGTAAGTAATAAAAGCCATCAATGGCATCGTAGTAACGGGTCTGCTAGTCTCATTGAAATTTTCTACGCTTGTTAAAATAGTTATAAAAAATTTGTTGTTAAATGGCTGGGAAATATTGTAGTAAAAATTCTTTTGATTCTAAAAAACATACAAATGTAATTATTTTAATTAAGATCCTTTTATCAACCCTTTAAATTCAGAAACTGTCTTAAGCGATAAATATGAAGATTTATTCTTTCTAATGTCTCATCACGTCATAAGCAGAACGAAAGATAAGAAACCATATTGCTCTATCTATTTCTGTTTCTTTAATAATAATTGTATAATGCCGGGAGCATTGATAGATAAATCAGGCCACTGTATTTTGAACATAAGAAACGTTGTACATAGTTTATTTTGTTTATGATAAGGATAATAGTCTTCGGCAGAGAGCAATAGATCATTATAAGATACATATTTTTTTAATCTTTAATTGTTACTACGGTAAGAAAAAAGCTTGCTTACTTTTTTAAAAGCTAAAAATATTACTTCTGTGATGACGAAATTTTGTATTTTTTTTTTACAATAAATGAAAATAATTCCCGCTTTAAAATATAGTATCTGTTACTTGATTAAAGAAAACATTTGAGATTAAAACAGACCGTCCGTTCGGTTTAAAACTTATACAGTTTCTGTAGGCTTTTTAAAGGTTAAATAAATTTGATTATCTGTATCTTAAAACGACTCGAATTTAATGTTAAATAACATCTAATGCACCTAAATACTATCTGCATTTCAATGACATCGAAAATGCAGTAATCTTAAGTGAATATTAACATACGCGCAATAAATAATAGATTTTACGAAGATGCTCCGAAACTTCATTAGCCGCACGGCCTTCGGACCACATGTGGCACTTATTTGTTCAAATGTATAAACTATCACTAATAATGTATACACAGAAACACTTACCGGCAACCAAATTTCTCGGCACGCAACATAACACACACACGAACACAACGAATAACTTCATTTTCGTCATAAAAACTTTGTTCTGACTAAAAATCAGCCAAAGATCGCTAAATAAAGCTGAATAGGGATAAACTTTTTTCATAGTTTAAAAAAAAGCTTTTCGTTCAGTTTTTTCAGTTCGTATATATTTATGACAGTTTTAAAAAAGGCGGGATTATTTTGGTGTCGAAGACGCGGGCTCTCTTAGCTGAGCGCTACTCGTTAATGATAAACAGGTCACGTTGAGCTAAACTGATAAGTTTTCTGCGCATGTCACTAGAATTGCAGACTATAGAGCAGGTCATAGATCGCAGTTAGGAAAACTAATAAACTAACATTAGTACTTAGTATCAAATATATTAACCCAAATAATAAGAACATTGGTATAAGGAGAGAGTCGATCAATGACTTTCTAACAATAAAGTCATGTTTGTTGCGATAACTTTACATATTAAACTTCTAACAGATTTATTGCGTTTATTGTATGTATATTTTATTTTATTTCAGACGTTTCGAACTTTTTAGCGTTTTTGGTCACGGGCGCTTTTGTCTAACTCTTGTTTAGATTTTGTTCTTTTAGAATAATGTAAGGAAAGAAAAGAAATTAACATTGTTAAAGTAATATATGAAGCTTTTTCTTTAAATATAAGCTGTATAATATACTAATTCAATACTGACTTAATGAAGGCTACGATAATGTTACGACCTATAAGATAAATTTTCTCAGACGAAATACGTAATAATTTATAACATTTAAACACTTTCGATATTATATATAGTAAAGAAATACTGTTTACATAAGTAAAAGCGGAAATGGATTAAACAAAGATAAAGCCTTAAAAAATCAAATTAATAATAAAAGCCAAACCAGATTTACGAAAATAAGGAGGCCGTCTATGGAGATGGCCTCCTGCTACCTATACTGCTAGTCTATGTGGTCTAGCAGTATTGGTCCTTGCTTTTGAAATCCGAGATCGTAGCTTCAATTGTTTTTTTCTATGGTTTCTTGTTGGCCTAAAATAATACGGACCAAACACCTATTTGCCTCAAAAGAATGATGACTTACGAGTCACTGGGACACGTAAAAAGTGGGTGCCAGTTAAGACCATCCTAGAGATGGTAGGTCCCCTTTATGCAGGGGCCGTTTGGTGTGATACCACCGCGGTGCCTGCTTCTGCGCATAGTAGTAGTGTAAAGACACTATCATGTTCCAGTTTGAAAGGCAACGTCGCCAGCGTATTTACTGGGTGAACGAGCGTAAAATTCTATGTCTCACGGTAGGCAGCGCGTTGGTGACATTGCCAATGTCTATGGGCGCCGGTAGTCACTTTTCTTTAATGCTTAGAAAACAGACTTCTTTGGCAGAAATAAAAGGTAGGCAGCCCTAATAGGACATCTGTACCTTCAAAATTTACTGACAAATAATTTTACATAGAATAAAATTTTGCCTTTATATTGTGGGGTCAGATTAAAGTCGATAAACTTTTACTCAGGCAAATCTGAACGGATTAAAAGCGGACCCCATAATAACTTGAAAAAGGGTAGGCAAAAGTGAAATTAATCGAGGAGCTTTTAGACATAAGTATAGTTCTCGACAGTGTTGTATAAAATATCTCACAAAACGGTTTTAAAACGAGGTCGGGTTCGAATCCTTTTGATAGTTGATTCTCAGTTATTTAGGGCTTTGCAGATTGTTACCCAATTGCGTGGCATGTTTTACTCACCACTAAGAAATTGTTCAAGTAATAAAAATAATGACTAATAGTTCTCAAAACATATTTGAAAACACAATTTTTGTGCAATATAGCATGATTTCCTAAGTCATTGTGATGCACACGACAAAGATACAAGGCACAAACATAGTTTATTTTTTCAGTAACTAAACTGCGAAGAATAATTAAGTCTTTTATGGGACAATGATTACATTTTACAACAAAATCCCAGTAAACGGTTAATTTAACTACCTATTAATAAAATCAAAAGTTAGTCAAGGAGGAAAGTTTATGTGTTGAAGGTTATTATAATATTAACGAATTATTAAATGCTAACACAATGGAAAGCTCGCTCTAAGTTTTGTTTCAATATTGCATGATATGTAACGCCTTTAATTTGTTTGTTAATTTTTCAAAACATGACTCAAAAAATAGCACGCTGAAGTTTTTTCGCCGATTCTTCTCAGGTTTGAGGCGTCCTTTTCGGAACCGGTGGGAGCGTGTTTGAAAATAATAAGCAAGAGTAATCTTGTATATTGAAGAAAGGTATTTGAATTAGAATTAAAAGTATCTGCCCCTCGTCTTCTCCAGTCGCGTCGGTTAACCGTTAATGTGACGGTAAGGTATGAGAGCGATGAAAAAAGGAGTGCATTTGCTCACTTTCAGACACAGACTCACTCCTGGTCAGATTGATCTCTATCTCTAATCTCTCGTAGTAGTCGCATTTGACTAGAAGGTCATTATTTAACATTCATTAATAGCTTTTAAATACGTAACATATAAAATTAACGTTATATTCTACTTCCACTTGTTTTGAAATATCTTTCCACTTTGTTTTGAAATATCCTTCCTTACCAAAGTTAGGAATTTTAATAATTCAAATTAATAAATTAGAATTCATTAGAATTTTGAAAACAGTAATAAATTTTTCGTTTTCCACATTACATACGCTTTGCTTGTTTACAGCACAATAAAAAACGTGAAATATCGGTATAATCACGAGTACGAGTTCTACCGTGGCCCTAGTGCTACAGTTCTTGCTAGAAACAGCTCGAATGAATAATGATGCGCACGGCGATGAGTTGCAATAGAAAGACCCATTTGTGTTATTTTGGTTACCGTCATATGGGATTCGATAGATTCGATCTGGAAATTTCGACCTTCAAAACCAACCACGTGGATGGCCGCAGGCCAATTGAAAAATTAAGCATTAAAAAGCTATGTAGTCTGCGAAGTGGCTGGGATATAGCTGCAGGCTTCGGAGAGAGAGAGAAAAAAAAGTTTATTTATACACTTGAAATAAATTGGAAAATTAAAATGATGTGTCCGACGGTTATTCCAAAAATCCAGTTAAGCGAACGACTGCTGTGTTACTTTGCTGAACCGACATAATAATAAAGACATTTTTTATCGAATCAATTTTGGGATGAAAAGTGGATACTGTGCGACAATCTAAAGCGCTTGTCGTATTGGCTGGATACCCAGCCCAATCCTGCCCCAGAGAAAATTACTTGTGAGCGATCGGTGGACTAGTGCTTAGAGCTTTCAATAAACTAACTAAACTATTCTTTTGTCAACAACTGCAAACCATGAAGGAAGAACAAACTGCTAAACAAACAACGACTTTGGAATTGGCATGTAAACCACCGTACTCCTCGAACTTTGCTTACCATTGTTTCCGGAATTCTGACAACTTCTTAAAAGAAAAAAAATCAACTTTGATGCGGCAGTCCAAACGACAAAGCTTTAATGATTTGTCCGCCAGATTTTTAAGTAAGTTTACTGGTTTATAAGCCTACCTCATTAATCTCTAGGTTGGCTCATAAGCCGTTAGTTAGTAAAAACTCACATAAAACCTTTTCGTTGAGCGTTCAATTTTTTACAAGAATAATTGTTTGTCAACATGATCTATTAATTCGTTCATGACTTAAAAAAAATCTATAAAATAATAATAGATTTTCTATTTTTATTCCTATTTCAAATTTGACTATCCCTAATAAAACCCCTATTATTTATAGCCATTTTATTTAAACAAATTAAAAATTTAAATTATTTTTTATTGACTATACGTATTTTGTTAGATATCTATTTTAAAAATTTTTTAGCAGTTGGTTTTCCGCGATGAAATTTAAAGCACTATAGATGTATGACTTTTGCGTTTATATATTACTTAGCAATATTGTTAAATAAATAATATTACATACCTAAATCAAATGCAATAAATAAAATTTTACACTAAAAAAAATTAAGTGTTCCATTTATTTATTAGTGCACGGCGTGAGGCTCGAATTGTAACATAAAATTCTTATTCAGTCTCTACTTTTGTTTTAAATGATGCCGTTTGCTCTCATCGAAGTTGTTTTCCTTTAAAATAAAATTTATTGATACTTTTTTTTTATTTATCTACATAAATTATCACTGCATCAACTTTTAGATTTTTATTTAACTAATCGTACTTGTTTAATAAAATAAACTACTACTTACGTAATGTTTAAAATCGTCGATAAATAAGAGAACTCTATAACTAAAAAAATTAAGTTTGAAAGTTAAATTGATCAGAGATGAGAATCTTGTTAAACATTGGAAAATTGATACGATCATCATCATCATATCAGCCTGCGAAAGTCCACTGCTGGACATAGGCATCCCCCATGAGCCGCCAAGCAGTACGATCCTGCGCCACCTGCATCCACCGACTTCCCGCACACTTGCACTTGCAAATTGATAATAAATAGTATGAAAGAGCATTATTTCTTATTGCCAAATATTTGTCTATTTTATGAGCAAGTTCATGTTTCATTATTAGTGGAAGTTTACCAAGCACATAATTTTGTATGGCGAGTGAAATAAAAACAAGAGTATTATCAATATTACGGCTTGTAGTTAATATATGTTTTCTTCATAATATCGATATCTACTACCGTTTGTTAGTGAATGAGCCAGATCATAGCTCTATAATTGGTCCGTCGCGGGATCTGATACAGCCATCGGGTCAAGTGCGTGCTGATAAAAAGTTCGACGGGTTACCCAACAGCTTGGAGTGGGCAGACCTCGTAACGAGATGAGATAAGTAAGTGTAGTTTAGTTTTCTATGCCGAAACTCGATTATTAAAAAAAAGTTTTACTTTAGTGCTCTTGAGACTTGTATCTTACAGTAAAAGAGAAATATAAAACCATGACTTTCTATCACTAAGGCAATATTTTCTTTACACCATTAAATGTAAAGTGACAAAATGTTTCACATCTTAATTTATATCTCAGTATCAATTTAATTATGTATACCTTTTGGCATAATTATGTAACAACAAAGTATTATCGTTATTTCCGTGACTAATAGTCTGATAGATCGACTCAAATACGCACTGTCCTTTTTTCCGCAAAGCAGTTATAACTCATTCCGGTTTAAAGTGCGCCGTTAGCCAACATAATTACTCTAAAAACGTAACAAATTCCACGTCTCAAGGCAACAAGTAAGTATGTAGTGTCTTATACTGGGCTTGTTGTAGAGATTATCACATAGTGTCTGGTAAACGTGCTACGCGTCTCGTCAGTTTTGAAAATTGTACATTATCTTTTAACTTCCGCGAACTAATTACAACAACTTTTCTTTCTCCCTTTTGATTGAAGTTAATATGTTAAGCCTAACTTAGGTCCTTGGTCATTTGTTAGAATGAACAATTTCCGTAATATTAAGAGTATTTTTACTTTTTGCAATGCGCACATAATGAAATGTTTACAGCTTGACTGACATTTAGCATGGCATTCATATTTTAGTTGTCCCTATTCGCAGTTCTACTTACGACCAATTTCATTTTGATTTAATATTTGTATTTATGAATTTAAATAGAACTAAAAATTCTTAGTTATTTATTCTATCTTGAACTTTTCCGAGAAAACGTCAAAATTTGCTTTAATTCAGAGTAATGTACATGAATGACAAAATATATACTAAAATAAAATAATATACTAGATACTAAAATAAAAGTAATAATATATTAAATAATAATAATAAATAGTGTACTAAAGTAAAATAATATACTAATATAAAAATATATTCTATTGTTCGTTTATAAGTTCAGGGACGGGTAGCCCATCCCTTCAATTTACTAAGGTACGTTTTTTTGTTACCTTTATTATATGAGGACAAAAATCAGTTTTGGAAAAATCATTTCATTTATCGGCGCGTCGTTACGTCTTTAAGCCAATTATTGGTGGGCGAAAAATACAAAATTTACAAAATTCGACATGTTATGAAGTATTATGTATTATGAGGTAAGTTTTAATGTTCATGTTAGTGTTATTAAATTCATAGACCTGCGCACATATACCTAATAGCAAACTTCTTTTAGAGTATCGCTTTGTGTTGAAATATTTTATTCTGTATTTTTGATCTTATGTGTTTTTTTATAAATGTCTACTTGGAATTCAAGCGACTTCCCAAAAGAAGGGGGTTCGTAATACGTTGCCTTTCCATAGATTGGCAATTTAGAATTATTGTTTAGATATTATGTTTCTTATTTAATTTTCATTGGGTCATTTGTTGCAAATAAATCAATAGCGAATTTCAAAAATACTTTATAAGTAAGAAAACTTATATACGTATAATTTGAAAAATAAATGGACCGAATCCTTGACTATATGATTAAATACAATTATCATTTTAAAATAGTTTTATTCACAGTTACTTCCTAACTTTCCTATTAACTTTTCCATATATTTCCGGGAACGCGTCCTTGCAATATGGCAAAGAGTTCCTGAGCTTGTCATAAAGCGTGTGATCAAACATTTGCCTGAACTCTTCCAATGTTGTGTAAGTATCAGCGTACAGCATTTGAAAACCCTTGTTTTTAATTACAAACTCTTCCACACGTCTAGTTGAAGACACCTTAAAAATAAATATGTTGATTAATTAACTCATTCTAAGCAGAATCTTATTTTAACTGTAATATAAAACAAATAAATAATACGACGATTAAACAAATATTTCCCTTGTACATAATATAATAGTACCCTAGTAGAGTAAGACAAACTTTATTTTACGAGTCGTTGTAGATTGTCAGTGCTTCCTAATTTTCTGACAACCAATTCATCCATTGACTGTAAACTACATTTTTGGGTTGTGGAGCTCAGATGCCGGTCGCTCTGCGTGAAAAAGTGTTAATAATAAACATAAACATGTATGGACTAGAAGCCAAACCCATCCGGAAATTGACGGAACAAAAGAGTAACGCAAGAGTTTACGTCGTTTACATAAAGTCTGATGCTAAATTCTAATGTGATTAAAGAACCAAGATGCACTTATGGTTTAGAACGTCATAGGAATAGTATATCCACAACGGTCCACCTAAAACTAACGCATTTACTTTAGCGCCGTTAATCTTGTTAACAAGGTATAATGTCAAAAAATTGAGCGTTAGTCAGCATGTATTCCTTGACATATTTATATTAAGTTTGGTAATAAATATATCGATCCATATGTTCAACCGTAAATCTCAACAGATCGATATAATAATGAAATTTAAGACTGAGGTTAAAAGGAATCTATTACACCATCATCATCATCATCAGCCTCTGTTAGTCCATTGCTGGACATATGCCTCCCTAATGCACGCCCTCCCCATTAGAGGGATTTTAGACCGTGTCCCACCACGCTATCCGACCGACTTTTTACATGCCCATTCGACGCGTGGATCATCTTACTTTTCAGGCAATTGGGCGTTCGGGCCAAGGTGTCCTAACCCACTAGGCCCTAATCTACTTACCTTAGCTAAATATGATCTAGACCTGTAGTAATTAACCACGACAAGATAAAAACTTTCTTGGAAATGGAACATCGCGGAACCGCTATATCTTTTACTTTACTATTCAATATATCATATGACAATTTTTACGTGATAAAGTTACGACATGAACTAAAAGCCGCTTACAATAAACGACGTGTAAAAATAAAAATGAATGACATATAGCGAAAACTGGATTGGAACTGGGAACCTATCTATCAACTGTTGGTTGCTATGGTACTAAGACCCTCGTATTAATAAATAATATACCATATCTGTACTTAAGAGCGCGATGGTTTTACATCTCGTTGTACACTAGTTATCTTGTTAGACAATTCGGAACATTTTAAATAAAAAGCTATACATACTGTCTCAAAACCTTTAGCTTTGGGAACGCCGTAGACTCCAATGTCGACGAACATCTGCCAATCACCAGATCTTACTCTTAACTGGCCAGGCTGGTTAAACACTTTGAAAGGGCACAACCATATTGGATAGACCTGAAACAAATATAATTCCATTTAATCAATGTGTTTTCTATAAGCGTAGTATTCCTATATACTGTGATAGCGAATTCTCAATACAATTTTACTCTGTTGCTATTCATGTAGCTACAAAGATCAGCATTAGAAAGCGAAACTGTTTTTAAAGAAATAATCGGTAACAAGTATTTTAAGCACTGTTAGTAATCTATCACTTACAATAGGTACAATATGTAGGCACTGTAAGTGGCAGGTTTACTATTTACTAAGCTGATACATTTCCTATAAGAAGCATGTTGCTGTTCATATTGTAACAAACACACGTACCATATTGAATTTTTCCATATTATCTTTAATATTCATATTATTTTAAAACGTTGCAGTTTAAATCTTAAGTAAAATAAATTGTCAATGTATCGTAATACATAGCTTTATAAAATAACAAGTCGCACATTTAAATCTAGCCTTTAAATTGATATTCCTTAATCAGCAGCCTAATGATTTGTTGGAAGTTCGCAGTTAAATATATCATTACATTAAATTTAGAGGTATATTCAGCAGAAAGGTGTGTTACAAAAAACATATTTTTTTGACTAAAAAACAAGTGTAAAGTGTATCATCTCATCTCATCAGCCTGTAATAGTCCACTGCTGGACATAGGCCTCCCCTAATACACCCCTATCCATCAGGGGGCTTTGGACCGTATCCCACCACGCTGGTCCAATGCGGGTTGGTGGGTGGACCGACTTTTTACATGCCCATCCGACGCATGGATCATCTTACTTTTCAGACAATTGGGTGATCGGCCCAGATTGCCCTAACCAACTAGGAAACAACAATGAAAATATGTTGAGTCCCCGCAGGAATCGAACCCACGACCTCCGGTTTCTAAAGCGCACGCCCATACCACTAGGCTACGGAGGCAGTCAGTAAAGTGTAAGTGTGTACTATAAAATAATATATAATCAACTTTCGTTGATGCAGCATTGCTCACTCCAAACAAAGTTAAAGAAGACAGTTTAAGAGTAAAAACCTTAACCCTGCTGTAATAACTAAGTGTATATTTAACAATTTATCAGTTTCAATAATTTGAAACGCCCTATAAAAATGAATCTAGTCTTATTAATAGACCAAAATGATATCCTGATATGAAAAACCACTAACCTCAAACTCTTTGTGAAAGCACTGCACGGCGTTCTCTAACGTGTCGATGGGGACTAACATGTCTTGGATGACATGAGCTCGTTCGTACAACTTGGCCACAGCCTCGGGCTGAGTAAGTTTTAAGAGGGCGACCTCTGGAGGCATGAGCCAACCGAGTAGGTATCGAAATATGGGATGGTTGCCAAACGGTATTATATCCTAGAAATTATGTTTTTGATATTATTATATAGATAACGAAAACTTGTTGAAATAATAATATATTGTATAATAATCCCGTTGCGTTTGTAATACATATTTTAAACTCAGATGTATATTATCTACCTAACCGTTTTTAGCCAAAGGAACCTAGAAGAGTAATGCACTTGATTGTAAGACTAAGACTGACGCCTATGGAGCCAGCCAACGATCGTGATAATCAAGCACAACTCTACCCTAATTTAATTGCCCATCTAAATGAGAATTTTCTTTATTATAATTAGAGTAATGTTCATAAAGTTATCTTAATTATAATAATAATATTTAATGATTAGCCATTGATAGTAAAATTATTTATCACAACAATTTTATAATTATGAATGATATACCTGTAATTCCCAGAACAAGCTTCGTGTGTGCCTGTGATAGTAATGTCTTAACGGTATATACTCGACGACACTCGACTTTGTTCCCCTTTTAAAGTTATATAGATGTCGCATCACTAGCTTGAAGAACCACTCTGAGTACCAGTTGCCTATGGGATTGATCTGAAATTTTTATTAGGACAGTGATAGAGTTATTAATAAGTTAAAGAATAAGAATGTCAGGCGTCACAGTGCAAGCAAAATTATAGTTCCTTTATAGGTTAAATAAACGAACTAAATTTCACTCTTATAAAATTTTATGTATGAAACATATTTAATATAACAGAAGACGATCTCAGAATCTTTGATAAAAAAAATTAAAATATCTCTTTTCTTGTAGATTACAAAAACTTGATGAACGGGCCTTTGGCCTCAGTTGAATAACATAGAATATAAAAAAAATTCAAGTGTGGCTTAAATTGTGGCGTCACTGTGTACAGAGGGTTTTAATTAAATAAGGGACAGTTCCATTTTATTAAGATCAAATTTTACATTTCTGAGTGAAACTATTTAAGTTTTAGAAACTTATTTTGTTAAATGATTTAGTGCACTGTAAATAACTCCTTAATACCGTGTCGCTAAGAGCGGCTCTAGAAAATCAAAACTGACGAGCATTGGCGATTGTTAGAGCATTTTCGTATGCGTATCATCATAAACATAGGAAACTGGACATAGGCCTTTTTTAATAAACGCTAAGACAGTTAGCGATTACAAAAGAGTTGTTCATAATGGCTAAGCAGGTGGATTGGCAATTGACTATTTGGACTTGTACTGCGGATCTGTCTTGCATCCACTATAAGGTAGATCCGCCATCAAGTGGGCGGTGGGGTCGTCACATCCCTGCGTCATAACGACATGTATGCACGAAAATTAAGTTTAAACTATTAGAACACAAAAATAATAAATAAAAAGAATGGAAAATAGAAGCCGCTATGAACACTATCTATCTGCAGTGGACGATGGTGAAAAAAAATGATCATTTGATATATATGCAGCATTTGCCATTTAAAACGGTACTATAATTTATTTATAAATCTGACCTTTCCATCGTTCCCGACTTTGTCTACCATGTCACCGGTCATCACCACTCCGCTATCTTTGTTAAATAGGAGTGCCTCTATAAAGTCATGGGGCTGGTCCTTTAAGGATTCCTCTCTAAACCGTGTGGACAGCTCTGACAAACTTGTGTAAGGATGGTATTCTAGGCGGACAAATCTAAAACATTTTTTTACAAATACAAAGTATTTTTTCAAACAATCATCATCATCATCATTATCATATTCATCATCAGCTTGTGTTATTCCACTGCTAGACGTAGGCCTCCCCCAACGCACGCCACCACTACCGCTCTTCGGCTATTGCTTTCCAGCCTACTTCGGCCCTTTGCGAATGTCGTTTTTTAACCAATTAAGAAATTCTAACGTAATTAAGTGTATATAACTTGGTAATAATAAGAGACTTTGTATATACTCAATTTTTTTCTAAATTGCAATAAAGCTTATGTTACTTACTTTTTAGCAGGTACTAGCTGGAGAACAACTGACGTCAGAAATCCAAGAGTGCCATATGACCATGGTACCGCGTAGAAAAGATCAGGATTTTCTGTCTAAAAAATCGAGCAATTTTTTTTTAATTTTTAAAACAACAAAACGTATCATTAGAAAAAAATACTTAACATATTTTAGATAGTGCCTTTGCTACTACAACTCTTTTACTACTGTTTTCCGCTTTGAAAGGCACCTTAACCAGCGTAATGGGTAAGCGAGACTAATCATCTCATGTCTCAGAGCGGTGAGGGGATTTAAGCGTCTAATGCTGTAATTCTTATGGACAGGGCCACGTCCTACTCATCTCATCGGTCTAATGTAATAATTAATAATAACTATATGTACTATTTAATAATCATTGTAATATAATCATTATTACAATGATTGTTAAATAATGTACCAATTATTTAATAATCATTGTAATAATGATCATATTAAATAAATACTATAATTAAATTAATAACTATAATAAGAATTAAAATGAACTCACTGCTGTACTAATAACGCCCATGCAGCGATGTAGTATATAGGAAATTTTTTGTAATTGATAAACAAGTAAATAAATGCAAAAAAGGGTACGGACCAAGTGTCTGTAGTGTTCGTTTTTTTAAAAAGAAAAAGAAAAAATTAAAAAAAGTCCTTTTCGGCCGATCTCCCTCTGGTCGTGTCGGTCGGTATCTATTAATTTGGAAATCATTCATTCATTCATCATCAGGCAGTGATTGTCCACTGCTGGACATAGGCGTCCCCTAATACCCCTATCCATTAGGGGGTTTTGGACTGTATGCAACCAAGGTGGTCCAATGCGGGTTGGTGGGTGGACCGAATTTTTACCCGCCTATCCGACGCTTGGATCATCTTACTTTTCAGTCAAATGGGTGATCGGCCCAATTTGCCCTAATCAACTAGAAATAACAATGAAAACTTGTTAAGTCTCCGCATGATTCGAAACCACGACCTACGATTTCTAAATCACGGGCCCTTACTACTAGGATACAGCTACTAAAACCTTATTATAATTACATTTTTTTATTATACCTTACTGCACGTAACGACCGATCCATCAGCTAGCAAAAGCTCGTACTGCAAGCAAATGTGCTGGAAGAGTCCATGGATATGCGAGGAAGTCTCAACACCAGTGCCCATGACAAGACCACCGACTGTAAGCTGGTCGAGTTCTGGTACCACAGCTAGGGCCAAGCCCAAAGGCTCCAGAGTCCGCGAAAGCTGGCCCATGGTGACTAAAGGCTCGCAGCGAACAGTCTTAAAAGATCAAAACGTCAAACTTTAAGAAATAAACAGAAGTAAAATGATAACAAAGACATTTCCAGGCAAATAACACAGCCATAATAAAAGTTTTTGCCACGAAAGATAGATGAATGATAGATACATTGACATACTATACTTTTTTGGTAAATAAATACATCACTACATAGTATAAAACATAGTCCTTGTATTTAACCTTATCACTACGATGCTTAAATCTTTCAATACGCAACGGATTCGGATGGGTTTAATGAGATTATGATTGAAGAGAAAGAGGTATATTTTCCATCAAGCATAGTTCCGTCTGAAAAAAGATGGCAAGCTAGCAATTATATAAAAAAACATCCAGCCATTAAAAATTATTAATCAGCAAAAATATTTTACCAGGTGAAAGATCACACCATTTAGCATATAGAGTCTACTAACCACTAGCAAGCAAGCCGTCAAAAAATAAAATACTTTATATAAACACACAAGCAGTTTGATCTCAACTAAATCCCTGGAAGATTTCTTTAACACAATTTTAAAGTATATACTATTAAACTTTTACAGGTTGCAGAAAATCCTGCTATTCATAAATCAGCCATAGCAGTAACTTTGACCAATACCTTGATCAAATTTTATTGAACACGGATAATTTACTGTAAAGTACAAATTTATATAAAACCGTTATATAAAGACAATTATTTTTTAATAAAAGCATTACATACATACCTATATCTATATTAAAAGCTCACTCTTTCACTGCATTTTAATTTAATATTTTCCTTTCGTCGTTTAATTATTTTAAACTTCTCTAATATAAACTGTGGAACTCACCAACTTGTTAGTATCAACCTCAAGTACGTCTACCAAGTTCACATTGATATTCGTAAAAGTCTTTTTGTAGAGCGCCTGGCGAAACGACATGGCCTGCCAACCAGGTCGGGCGGTGCACAATTTTGTTTTACGATCACCCGCCAACCATTGTTTTATCTTAAAACAATGTTAATCATATTAATAACATTAAAACGAATTGTACAATTCATAGGTTTTTGCTTAAGTTTCGACATGAATAGGTTTCATAACGGATAATGTTTATTTTTTATTTGTAGCAGCTATTCCAGGTATAAAATAATGTTTTTATACGATTTTTTTGTAAAACATTGTAATTTATTACGTAATCGTATAATAGAATTTTAAACTAATCTGAATTATAAAACTTTCTACTCACAAAGCTATTGTGACGAAAAATGTTTTTTTTTATATTATCACATCATAAAAATTGTACTATATACTCAAAAATATTGTTCGTCATTAATTGAAGACGAAATAATTATATTATAAGTCTTTTGAGGTGTTTTTCTTCTTTTAATTAAAAAGGTTTTAAATAAAGGGGACAACAAATGCTACGATTATTAAAAATAAAATTGCATTTAAAGTTTCCGTGGTAATTTCCGTTTTTATATCTGCATCCGAAAAATGTATCGAGCGTTGGGCCTGCATTTTTTATCGGTCATAATTATAATACGTCAGCTCAACATGTATCAGGTTATCAAAGAAGACCTATTCGATAGTTTTGAACTGCTGACGAAAGATTTACATATGTAGCCTAGAGCTGATCGAATGTTGTGTTTTTAATACACAGTTATCAATCATTTAACAACGGCGTCCTTCATATCGGATTTCTTGGGCTTTGCTGAAGAAATAAACATCCTAGTTTTACATTCCAAGTTACGCACTCACACTTACTAAATATTCATAAAATAATTGTAACTTACCTGCCTCTGTACACTCTGAACTTTTTTCTCATGCATTTTCGGAGCGCTGTTCAGTTTGAATACCACATAGTTCCTAATTGCCGACCATATTTTCCACAGCAAGGACATCGGCAGCAGCGCCGTGATAACAACAATCCAACGGTACTCCACCAAGATGTACTCCGCAAAGGACTCGGTCTGTAGTCCCGACATCGTGGTCTCTTATCTGTTAGTTTTGAAATTAATGGTACGGAAATGGCTTTTGTCAATTCCTTACAAACCTAACAATGATCTATATCGGCGCCGAATTACACTTTGAGTGGATGTTAATCGATAAAAAAAAGTAGCGTTACACATCTTGCATTCTCATTGAGATGATAATTGCTAAGTGAAAGACGACTAATAACAAGAATATATGTACGGCGATTCGGTGCTATGAGTTTCATTGATCATATCAAGTTCTGACATAATTTGACTCATATTTAGGTAAGTTATATAATATAAAACATCTGAAAAGAAGTAAGCTTCACAACTACATTCGACATACTCTACATAACAACATTTAAAGCTTGTATAAAAAGAAAGCATGTAGAAAAGATAAAAAGTGACCAAATAATTAAAAACGAAATAGTAATCTTCCAGTCAATCATTTAAAAAGATAGAAATATAAAAAATTAGCGACCTTATGAAACGATAGACCAAGAGTGTAATTAAGAAGTAATAAAAAGTTATTTAAATAAGAGTGTGGGGCTTTACCTAAAAAAATATAGGTAATTTCATGGTTAATATACATTAACTTGAAGTGTTACTATATAAGATACATACTGTGTAAAATTTAATTGTATTACACCTAATGATATTTATGCAATCTTCCTGAAAGAACTGTTAAATCAATAATTATTTATTTTTTAGTATTTCATAAACAAATGACAAGATTATAAGGCCGTACATCAGATGCTACTTACCTCCTTCTTTATTACTTAAAATTTGAACCTCTTACATCATTTACAATTTAATTGAACATAGAAAAGAGTATAGGTACCAACGATTTGCTGACTCGATAAAATTGGTAAATTCAGTTGTTAGTAGGCTATCAAACTAGATAATGTTTTTTTATTGTTGACGATTAATGTTTAAAGGATTTTCATAGTATATTTATTTATTTTGATAAAAGCAATATTTATAACAAATTTTAAGTCAATCGGCCTTTATAACTTTAGCGATAAAGAATTGATTGTCAGTACCTATTAGGGTTTTAATTACAAAACTCGTGACCACATGACAATTTAAAATGCCCTTTAAAACATTTTAGTCGGCTTCTTTAAAAGTGTGTAACAGCATAAGGAATTTAGTTCAAATAATGTAGCGAACGCAATGTCTACAAAGATGCCTCTGTCGTTACCGATGTATATGGATGGTGGGGGTCATTACCATTAAAGTAGCTTTATGCTTGTTATCTACAAATCTACAAATGTCAGATAGATTTTGATTTAATGTTTCCAAACTACTACTTTCTCTTTGAAAGATTCATAAAATCATCAATCGTCACAAATCATAAAGCCGCCATTATATTAAAAATCCAAAACGTATAGAACTTGCCTATCTGTTATGAAATAATACCTTCTGATCGGCAGATATTGTTCTTACAACACTGATTTGTCTAAAAAAAAACTGTGTTTCATATTACATAAACATGTGAAATATTAAACGCGGTTAGTAAATTAGAAAAACAATTGGATGTCATTTAAAAAAGAAAGAGATATTTTCCCTTTTTTTTCGCTATTTAATAGGTCATTGTACCAAATTATTTAATTCTAATAAGGCGGCCAAGTGTAATTACTATATATATAATTATTCAATTAACTCGCAGTCAGTGAAAAATCGAAACACGTTAAGCCAAGTTAACAAGTAGCCATTTAAAATGCTGTGATACAATAGAAATAAAAATTATTTCAATACGCACCTCAGCTATAACGTACGTCGAAACAGACACAACGTTATCGAGTAACTGATTGTCAAGGCCACATAATCATAGCGAGAAAAAAAATTATGTACATATCAAGTCGGGTCCGACGGGCCTACACACGTTTTTCCTCTGGGAACATGATAATTTAAAGAACTGCTACTAAGTTTACGTAAATTTGAGGTATAATAAAAAAAATTGAGAAGTTTTCATATTAAATCTTTACAAACATAATAGCAAAAATGATAATCTAAATTCGTATCTTATCAATAGCTAATCAAACTATGCCTTAGCTTACGTAAAAATTTATAATTGCTGTTGCTACGTTATTCAGTCTATTATATAAAACTAAAACTTATTATTATATTACAAAGTATGAAGTTGTCTTAGTTAAAGTCTCTAGGTGTCTCAGAAATATTGTTAATATTTATAACAAATAAAATTTTAGGCAATGGATAAGTTGTATTTTATGAGCAGCTTTTTTTACTCTTAGTAATCAATATTTATCCATATACTAATAAAATAAAATTAACCTTTGGGACATATGCGAGCGTTCCTAGCTTTCTAGTGCTACATTCACAGTCAAGGCAAACCAACGGATAAAAAAGACCACAAGGCCGAGAAAAAGTAAAGAACCGAGAAATACTAAAGATTTCTTCACGAGAAGGATGTTTGAAAATAATAGTTTTTCACTTTCTTTAAACGACCTCTCATCCGTTAAAAGCGTGTAAGGTGTGATAAGAAACTTAATTAAAATTCACAGACTAAGGTTAATAGGTTCTTGATTTAATATCAACTATGTATATATTTACCAATGTCATTCAGTATTAAAAATAAATATAAACTAACGAGACTCTCTACTTGTGTAATCAGTATTATTTTTATTAAGTACTAAAATACAGTTACATCATTATATAAGTTCTAGAATATTCGAGAAGAATTTTCCGTATGTCATTGCTACCAAGACGCTTCTCAAACATTCGATTCTCGAACTTGTTAGGCCATTATCCCCTGCTGTCACCGTTCCCTATATATACACCCACAGACCCTCCCTCGCTCGATTTTCCCTTGCTGGACACTCTTGCTGTTCATTCGCTCTGTTTAAGTATTTGTATATAAAGGTTTGTGGCTATTACAAAAGTGATCATTGTTATTTATTAAATACCCCACGATTTAATAATCTTATTGCAAAACTTGGCCACTGTTGGCCTTAAACCCGTATGAGAAAGAAGAATGAGCTGAGACCAGTCTTCACTAGCCTTAGGAATCAACCCAGTCTTGCGTAGTGGTAAACCAACCCGATAGGTCCCCTTTGACATGAGACCGTCTGGGTGGGTACCAACACGGTGCCTATTTCTGCCGCGAAGCAGTAGTGTGAAAACGCTGCTGTGTTCCGGTTTAAAGGGCACCGTAGCCAGCGGATTTACTGGGTAAACGATATGTAACACCTCATGTCTCACGGTAGGCAGCACGTTGGCGATACCACTAGCATTGCCAATGTTTATGGGCGCCGGTGACCACTTCCCATCAGGTGGCCCGACTGCTCGTCAAAGCCAAAACCTAATCGACCATATTCGTAATAAGATTCCAAAATAAAACACAAAAAAAGCCACTTATCCCAACAATTATTTCACTAGGCATTATTTGATTACACCCGTAAGAGGCATCCTTAACAAAATAGTAAGCAGTTAGAGCTCATTCTCAAAATATTCTCTTTTGACATGAACACACAGTAAAAGAGATATTTCATCATCATCATCAGCCTGTGTTAGTCCATTGCTGGACATAGGCCACCCCTAATACACGCCTTCTCCAATGGGGGATATTTGGACCGTATCCCACCACGCTGGTCCAGTGGGGGTTGATGGGTAGACCGAATTTTTACATGCCCATTCGATGCATGGTTCATCTCATTTTTCAGACAATTGGGTGATCGGCCCAAATTGTCCCGATCAACCAGAAAACAACAATAACATAAAGCTGTGTCCCCGCGGGATTCGAACCCACGACCTATTATTATATATACCAAGGTCTATTTATAAACCAAGGGCTAGTACAGCGGTAGTGGCCCTTGGTTTATAAACTGGCGGTGGACTAGCGAGTCCACAGAAGCGCAAGGGATATTTAAAGGATTTTATTCACTAAACATACTAACACAAAATTGAGAGAGCAAAATGGAGTAGTATTCATCAGGCATGACGACAATAGTCTGCTTCACATTAAGCAATAGCTTGCGAAATTAACTGAAGTATAAATTATAATTATTTCTTTTATATAATTATATTTTCTTTAGCTGATGTTAAGCACCGGCGCTATAAGAAATCTGCAATTTGCGACCATGTTCTAGACAAGCCCAATCATTGTATTAGATTTGATGAACCAAAAATACTCTATGTCAAACCAACATTAAAAATTAAGAAATCAAAAGATATGTCAATTTTTTAAAAAAACTGACGGTTATTCGAAAAACATAGAGATACAGACATATACCAACTTAGTCTGCCCGTGATCATGGATGCTGAAAAGAATCCGAAACGTCGGGAATAAATATATTTAAGTAACGCGAATAATCCGTAAGTAAGTGGATTTGATATAAATTATAGTAAATATTTGAATAAAATTTTCAAATTGAACAAATTTTAGATGATAACCAAAATAAAGGAAAGAAATTCTAAATCTGAACATTACTACTGATCTCAGATAGGCAATGGTAAGTATGAATCACCTTCCAATTCATCTGGAAAAGCGGAAATAACTTGATAATGATTCTAAAAAATTTGAAAACACTACCGTCCGGTATTTTCAAATTTTCCATCAAGTTGCTTAAGACATAAGCAGTTAAAAAAGTTGAAATCTTTAAAATAAGATGTTATCACAACTTCTCAATGTTCTATTATTGACTCTTGCTTGTATGACTGAGGTAAATGTACTTACTACAGCAAATAAAAATAGCTGACAAATATAAAAGGAAAGCTGTCTCACCAAGCTAAACAATTATTGTTACAAGACGAGGTTGACATTTAATATATGCTATATTGAATGTCAACCTCGTCTTGTGCCCAAACAGTACTTAAATTCCGAGTTGTTGTGAATACCATTTGGTTTTAACTATCTGGCTGCCCATGTGGGCCTAACCCAGACATTCGCCCTAAAGATTGTTTCAATGAAGCTCCTAAATCTCCTATGGCACCACCTTGGGAGCTAGTGATCACTCAATATAAAGTATTCTGCTTTATTCTTGTCATCATTGCCCACTGCTGAGCATAGGCCCCTTAAGTCTCCAAGACGCACAATTCTATGCCACCAGCATTCTTCAAACTTCTGTACAATCTACTTGCTAAAGCATTAAAGAATTTTATTTCTTCTCTCCATTAGTTCAAAGCAACATCAAAAATATTTGAAAACATATTTTTTTCAATATAAACATTTAATATTGAAAAATAAATTTCTAGAAAATTTTATTATTTGTTTGACTATAAAAATGTTAAGCAGCTGGGATTCAGTAAAAGACTGTGAAGTGTTTTATAAAAAACAAATATCAATTTTTAATTAATTTATAACCAAAATATCACAACATTATATATGCATTTACAAAATGCATTATCTAATAAACACATGAATTGTAAATCACCATTAAAAATATTTACATAATAAAAGTAAAATCCCCACCAAAATGTTAAAGGAAAATTTACAGTTTCGACTTCACATTATCCAGACCTTCATGTGATACAGGTATAACAATATCTCTTTTAACTACTGGTTTCTTCAAAGCTGTTATAGTCAGAACACCGCCAGAGGATAGTTTTGACTCGACACTTTCAGGGAGACATCCCTCTGGCATAGCGTATCTTCGGACGAACTTTCTGGAGATGTAACCGTATTCATCCTTCTTTTCTTCATGCTGTCCTTCCACAACAATATGTCCGTCGGCTGTCTTCACAGTAATCTCCTCCGGTTTAAAATCTTTTAAATGCAAACTTATTTCATATTTGTCATCTTCCGCTCTCACAGTACTTCCATTTCGCCATGGAAAATTTTCCAGCCAGTCTATCGACCTTAAGACGATTTCGTCGCCAAATATTGATGGACTCGTGGGCCAGAGCGACATAATTACTGCAGGCACTCTCGAATCTTCATGAATTTTCTTATATAGTTAAATTGCGACTGAATGTAAACAATGTTTTTATCAACAACAATTATAACGTCAATTGTCAATTGGGCTGTTAATTGTCAGTTGTGTCTGACAAACAGCTAACAGACAATACAAGATAAAATTCGAACTTTTAAAATTTATGTTAAGTACCTACATGGAAGTAATAAATACATGAAGTGATAAATGAATTGTAATAATAAACAAAAAGTAATAAAGGTTGGCTGAATATACCATGTTACTGATATTTATATTATGCTCTAAAATTAAGCAGTGCGATTGCTTTTTTTGTAAATTTATAATAAAAATCAGCTTATTTTATCTCAATCTAGCACTGATTTGCGAAAATGTAATAGCCAAAGCTTATAATCAATAATTAGGAGAATTTCTTCTTGCACAAAATAATATTTCCATCCAAAAGTTCCAAGGTTTTTGTCAGGAAAACGAGCACAAAATAAACTATTGATTGATCTTGCAATTTACAATAAGCTCTCGCAGGGTCTACTTTGTGAACTTATTGTTATAACTTATATACATGATTTTTTTGTCTTCTTTTCTAAACGATAACATCTAAATCCGACTGACAACTTCATACCTTCCTTTATGTAACTCAATATATGATTTTTTTTAGTTATCATCTTGTTATTTCTAATAAACACTTGGTATCCTTATTAGAAAAAAAAGCTTAATAAAGTAAAAGATACCGAGCGATCAGGAACAAAAATATTTCCGCATGTACTTTATAGAAAACGTCAAAACAATAAGCACAAGCACATGGCGTTACTTAAAAATATTAACTTTGTTCGAACGCTGCGTGGATAATGTTCATATAATATTCTAGCACGTCTAGTAGCAAAATTTTAAAATAATTTAGAAGTTCATTTGAAATATTAAAATCTAATGTCTCTTTAAATGAAATATAAAAAGAACAATAATATCATTACTGTTCTTAAAGCATGCACTGAACGTATCAATCTGTTTGGCTATATTTTGGAATTTTTTAGAATCACGACACATTTAGTTCATCTATACCTACGTTATCAATTATGAATACAAAATTTTAATAAATATGAAGCGTATTTTCAAATAAGAATTACATATATATATATATACCTTTACCATGACATTAAGTTATTAAGTTTATAGCAAAGTACAATATCAGTATCCCATTTTTTTGATTTTATATCAAGATCACTTGTACTAATATAATATAATTGATAACAAGACAAGCGGCGAGTCGCTGTCGCATGTTTAAATATTTTATCAGTATAAATTCGGTAACAACCAAATGCGGTCAAGGTCTCTTGCATTAGCCACTTAATTGTATATATCTGTTATAATGTCGGAACGTAAAGTAATTATCGTCACTGGTGCCAACAAAGGATTAGGTTATTCTTTAGTGAGAAATATATGTAAAAATACCAACGAAACTGTTTATTTAACCTCAAGAGACGAAGAGCGCGGAAAAGATGCTTGTGAAAAATTAACAAAGCAAGGTCTAAGCCCTAAATACCATCAGTTGGATATTACAGACAGCAAAAGTGTAACAACATTTTGCTCATTTTTAAGCAATAACAATCTCAGAATAAGCGTATTAATTAATAATGCGGGAATTTTATTTCTCAAAGATGCCAAGGAATCAAAGTTATTCCAAGCAGAGCAAACAATATCGGTGAACTTTTACTGCATTAGTAAATTTTACGGAGGCAATGATACCATATATAATCAACGGCGGTAAAATTTTAAATATTTCAAGTTCCTCTGGGCATTTGTCGCGAATACCTTCAGAGGCATTGAGGAATAAATTAAGTTCGCCTAATTTTACACTGCGTGAGCTAAAACAATTGATGAATGAATATATTGAAGTAGTAAGAAATAAAAAGGAGATTGATGAAGGCTGGGATGATTCACCTTATGTTGTATCAAAAGTGGGAGTAAATGCATACACTTTTCTGTTGCAAATTAGGCTAGTTAATAAAGGTACAAAAGATGTTAAACACTACATGTATATACCTTTTCTTTAACATTTTATCCTATCTTGTGACTCTGTACGCGATTATTTTTATACTTTTAAGACAATCTTATTAGCCCACACTTTCCTACAGAGACTAGATTCGAGCCCATGAGTTCACTGATGTAAAATCTTCGTGAGTCAGTATATATACATAAAAGTCGTTAAGTTTGTTAGTTAGCCTAATTTCTCAGTTTTTGTGACTATTGATCACATTTAGCCATCGGTGGGCAACTGTTCTGAGCCGAAGCCTAAATCTCATAATAAAATAATTCAAAGGACCCCATAAGTAAACCTCGGTTTAAGTTGGCAGATTTCATCGAGGGTGTCAAGGAAAGACAAGTCTTTCACGTCTTTAGACCTATCCATTTTTTTTCTTATTCTAACGATTTAAGAAAAATCTAGGAGATAATAGAAACGAAACTTTAAAACATACTAACCGTTTCAAAACTAGTCAGTACCTGCATACAAATCGGTGTTGGTACTAACTATCCTTTAATCAAAATCAGATGGATTTATTCGCGGTCCCGTCTCTTTTCGCAAAGATTTAATATATTATATCATTACGGTGTCTTATACTTCATCCAAACAAGACATGAAATTTGTGTAAACAGCCTTATGTCAAACACTAAAGCCGCTTATTAACACGTCGCCTTGTTTAATCCTCACGCGATGTTAAACCAATGTGATTGCCGTAAGTTTTTGCGCCAATTTACATAACACCTAGTTCACAGAAATACAATTTAGTTAATGCTCGTTTATTTCAGGTATAACCGTGAATTGCATACACCCGGGGTACGTTGTATCCGACATGACGCGCGGCTCAGGAAATATTTCACCGGACGACGCGGCGAAGACAGTCTTAAAGGTGGCTTTGGAAGCTAATGTCGGAGGTCAATATTTCTGGCATAACGGCACAGTGGTACCGTGGGATGGACCGGATCCTAGAGGCTATATCGACGGTAAAATATGAATGAGGTTTACTCTACAAAGAACCAAAGAAGTTATGGTATTTACGTCAACAGTATATTGAACGTCTCCTTTCTATAAAAACCGTCTGGGAATGTACAAAAACAAAATTTAATTAAAACCTCCAGCCGTTATAACTTGATAACTAGAATTTGTTGAATATCGCATAAAGTTTAAAAATAGCGCGTAGACTCGATGTCATATTTGGGATAAAATTAATGTTTTTTTTTTGTTGACGAGCAGCCTTTTATAACGAATAAACTGTACCAATAAATATGCTCCTAATTTCTCACCTTTAATCACCTATATCCCCTGAGGGATTCGAAGGCTTGTAGCGGTAAACCTATAATGGCTTTTTATTTGGTGACACTCATACCTGTACTGTTACATTTTTGTAACGTAGTGGTAGTAGCATAGGCGACCGACTACGGCTAATTTGGCAGGGTCATATTAAGAAAAAACCCTGCATATCTTATTATTTTAAAATTTCGCTATTACTCAACGTAATATAATGTAAATAAATGTGATATACAGTACGTGTTACGTCGACTTATAATTAAGTACATTATGCGTAGTTTTGTTTAAACAACAAACGACCGCGAGTAATATATTTTTTTTATGTAAATTTTACAATTACTTTTTTTTAATATGTTGTTGTTGCTTACCTTCCTTGATAAATAAAGAACCGTATCAGCAAAGACACTTGTTCACAAAATACTAAAACTATGTTTGCTTCATGTATTATTAAACATACATTTCATTTACCTTGGCCTCGGCTGGGTATTGAACCCAGGATTGAAAGCATGCATAGATATTACTAAACACCACCGTGTTACTGTTTAACACTAAGCAATGCAGAAAAATGTTACAACTGGGTTTGTAAAAGGTTTTCTCATTAAAAGAGTGCATAATAATTCTTTAATTTTAATGATCTTCATTGATAATGACTCAATAAGGTACAAAATGGAACCGTTTTAATTGGCATTTCATTAAAATATAGAAAAAAATAATAATCTTTCATAACAGGGATATGACACTAAGTTTATAATAATACAACGAATATACATATAATTTTATAAACGAAATGCTATCGTCCAAGAAATATGATAATAGTGACAGCGGGGGAAGTGCAGCCGAGACCAGAGTGAAAGACAAGAGACGAAACAGCATAAATAAATCAAATTCTTTTTTAAATAAAACAAATAGGTTAATTTATTTTACAAATTCCTTTGTTATCATATTTCTCTCGTTTAAAATATGCTCTCTTAATACAAAGATTTATCGATCACATCACCAACGGAAAGGGAATAATGTTTTACTGATAGAAAATATAATATCCGCTGTCAGAGAGGTTTTGTGGATTGCACTATGCCGGCGTTACTTTGCGTCGATGCACTCGGCGGGGTGTTGAGGGGCTTTGGCGGGGGCGAAGCCCGGGGGCAGGGGAATGCTGTTGTACGCGGCCCCGCCCCACAGTTTCGGGGCCCCCCATTGCTGCTGAACTAGTGGTACCTGTGGTCAATGTCAAAAGCATTTTAGAGTTTTTGTTGGGAGTGGTAAACAAAAGTACTAATTTTACTGTTCATCATATCCACCAGCTTTACAGCAGTTTATAGAGAGAAATTGTCAAAATGTGAGTGCAATTTTAGTTAACAAATAGTTTTTATAAGTATTTTACTTGCTCCTACCCAATTTTACAAGTAATATAATAGAGATGAGTAAAGAATTTTTGAATTCAAACAATGTAACCAGTGGTGACTAACCTGATGTTTAGAGATCCCATTTGGCTGTACACTGAGCTGGTTGAATCTTGCAAACAGTTCCTGTTGTTGCTGTGTGAGACCCGCCTGTGGTGGTGGCTGCTTGCCGAAGTTTACCGATGTGGACATGATGGCAGGGTCCATCTGAGTCCAGTCTGAGAACACAGCACTGTTTGTGTACCCTGGAAATAGTTTGTTGAACAAGCACTCAGTAACGGAGAACCAATAGTACAGCATTAGATGCATCTAATGCTCTACAAAGCATGGGTGCTTAGATTACTTCAAAAGAATAGTTGATTTAAACTCTTACAAGTGTTATTTAAGTCCATTATGACTTTTAACTCTATGACTGTGTTAAAGTTTAAAAATTAAATGTAATTTGGTTCATCAGCTTACTAACTGCATCATAATGGTTACCATTTCAAACCATTTGTGTCCCATTTTGTCAACATCCTCATAATGTTAATAACATTTATTAACCTTGATGTGCCTGGTGGCGAGGTACTCCAATTCCAAAAGCATTCATATGGCTGAAACCAGGTGGGGCCAATCTTGCGCGACGAACACGTTCCATATTATCCCTGAAAATTACGCTTCCTGTATTATTCTGAACATGTTTTGTTTAATCCTACTGATTCGAGATCATATGGGGTTAAGGTATAGAAGCACAATTGATTTCTAGAAAAAGTATTTCTTTGCTATGTAATTGCTATGACAAAGTATTTATAATGCACCTTTAAACTAAACTACTAACCAAATTTGGAATTTGTTTCAAAACATTCCTAGTTATAAACATACAAATTTTATTAATGATTGCATTAAAAATTCTATTAGGTGAAATAAATGTTTGTACTATAAAAAGAAAGAAGACAACAATAACAGCAAAATAAGGCTATTAATATATTTATACAAACACTACACCCATACCTTATACACTATGCTTAACCAATATGTGGGATATTTGTCATGGCGCTATGATACTTACACATTTCACTTTTTGGTTTTATTTAAATTCTATTTTAACACTTGCATAGATTTTTAAATTTTTATGCTAACGTATCTGTGAGTAGCACAACTAATCCATGTAATAAGATGATAATATAATAAGAAAAGACATATTAATATGCATATTAAGAAACATAAAATCATACAATAAAGAGCATTTACCCGCTAGAGATGGTGTTCAACATCATTTCTGTTTCCATCATCTCAGCGAGGCTTTCTGTGTCTCTTTGAACGGGTCAAAGTCCAGGTCGTCATCGCCATCGCCCGCCGCGCGACTTCCACTGCTCTCGTTGCCCCGCATGTTGTTCATCCTGCAATAGACATTTGAATTATTCTTATTATTTCGAAAACTTCTTTAGCGGTAGTTCTATCTGTCTTGGAAATAAAATTTATATAATGTTAAAGAAACAACAAAATCTTATAATGCAAAATTATCTTGCATAATAATTTGAGCAGTTTCTGCGTTTTTAAAGATTGCACATTAAACATTACGTAATGTGCTAATGTGAAAATTATTGCATATATTAGTCATATCGGCTATAAGAAGAAACACTTTAAAAGTATTAATAAGTTGCATACTCAAAAGCCATGTTTCTAATTCGTGACTTTAAATCATGGGAATGAATTCTTATATACACATTTTTCCATAAATAACTATTTTGAAATAGATTCACTTGTAAATACTCCTATACCTCTATAAACCTTCACAATCTAAAGCTATCAGTTAATTTAATGGCAAACACGGCCCAATTAATCTATATCAACTTCTGACAGTTACATCAGTCACATTTGCCATCAGATTACCTAAAGATATTTTCATTCTCATTGAAACAATATAGGTTTGGAAATACATTATTCTTGATTTTGTCGTGAAGAAGCAAATGTTACGACACAGACAGAGGACGATAAGAAATGAGACTATAAGAGATTTGTACCTCTGTTTATGCTCCATCTCGAGCCGTTCCGCGCTAAGCATGTTGTGCGGGTAAAGGGGCGAGTGCTGGTGCTGCTGATGCTGCTGTTGTTGTTGCTGTTGTTGTTGCTGCTGTTGTTGGTGTTGCTGATGCTGCTCGTGCGCGAACCGGCGCTCCTCCACGCCCCGCGTCAGCATCTGCCGCATCTGCTGCGCCTTATGGAAGTCCGTGAAGAACTTGTCCATGTTCTCCGCTAGGTAGCGCCCTTCACTCTGTTCCAAGAACATATTAGTGTTGTTAGTAGGAAGGCTATTAATACTAGTTTCTTCTAAATATGGTCTAATACTTTGTGTATTTAGTACCAGCTATCCTTTCGAGTTTCAAGTATTCTAGTATTACAGCAAGGGAAAGGGTTGTAAGTCAGTATTATTTATTAATTGTTAGTTTAGCCTAATTGGCTCAGAATAGATTTAAGCAAAGGAACCTTAGCAGCAAAATGTTAGCCAAGTAAAGACCCGGAATTAATGAAAACAGATAAACCCATAAAGGCTATTATTGTAAAAATACACTATTAATGTTTTTTATACATTATACTACATATATTATTAACACTTTTAATTGTTTACACTAATGCTGCACATAAGGGTTACAATTTTTATAATTACTTTACAATATTTTTCAGCGTCTATAGTCCCCAGTGACCATAAATCACGTTGAGGTTCAGAATAACGAAGTATAATTAAACGCGATAAAATCCGTCAATCTGTTTTCATTACTTGTCATGTCTTATTATTAAAAAATAATCTATGTGGTACATGTGATATAAAGTACAATAAACAATTTTAATGACATTAAAATAACGATATTAATACTTACCGCAGATTGGGCCCCATCGAAACCGTTGACAAGGCCGGCCTGTTGCATCTGCTGTTGGTTCTGTTGCAGCAACTGCTGGTTGTGCAGCATGTACCCGCCCATCGCGCTCATAGTGTTCGCAGACAAAGTGTTTGATATCGTGTTCGCACTACCACTCAGCGGGTTCGCCATTGAATTGTCTACGCGCATACCGAACGGTGGAAGCACATTGGGATTTTGATGGAAATTAGCACCTGCACAGGACAAGTCGTTTTGAGACGCCTTGGTTTTTAGTATGGAATCTGATACTTTAGTACCTAATTTGTTAATATTTGTTTATTTTGAAACGAAAAATAATTTGAATTTACAATACTATAATAACACTGTAACTATAATTGATTTTACAATGGTACGAAACTATTGTAATAACTACTAAATAGTAAATAATTGTTGCTTGGATTGTATATACTCAAAAAGAGACTTTAAAACATTACACTACAAATTCCTAAATCTTTTATGTCCATAACAATGCAATAATAGTCAAAATAAACGAAACTCTACATAAGTAACGCAACATAGTGCTCAACTGTGCCTGCTTCACCCGCTTACCTAATAATTCACTAGCAGACTCGAGGCCTATACTGGACGTTGCCATATAATGTTTCGGCTCCACCATAATGTTGTGTTGTCTCGCCAGCATTTCGTTCTGTCTCATCAACATTTCACTACGGCTTCGCTGCTCGCGTAGCATCAATTCCTTCTGGTCCATAAGACCTTGGCTAATTTGGCTAATCTGTCTATCACTATTTAGATAACTCACTGAGTCCCTGTCTAACAGTCCGTAACCGTTTGTCAGTGGCGATTTAATGTTGTGGCCCAGCATATGATTTGTGTCCACTAGGCCGGCGAGCATATCCCTATGCCTCTGCATCATGAGCACATCACTGTTCGCGTCGTTCAGTAGATTGTGTGCGGTGTCGTCGTCTAATAAACTGTGATCGCTGTTGTCTAGTAAATCGTGGTTCTCCAACAAGCTGTGCCTATCGGATTCCAATTCGTCTAGCTCGTTTGATAGATAACTCTGCTGCGTGTGTTCGCTGTCGAACGCCGAACTTGTGTGGTTCTCTGTACTGTTGAATACTGGTGCACTTTCAATGGACTCTGACTCTGTAATATCGCTTACACTATTGCTATTGGTAATGCCGTTGCTGTTGCTATTGCTATTGTGATTGCTATTCGAATGTTTCTGTTTCGATTTGCTATCTGATTTGCTCTTTTTGCTTTGGCCGTTTGTATTGCTGTCCTTGTTGTTTCTGTGTGGTTTGCTGTCCGTGTGATTCTCTTTGATGTGTTTCGTTTGAGACTGTTGTTGTGATGGTTGCTGCGTGGGACTGGAGGATTCTGATGTGCCGTTTTCTTGTGACTTGACTGTGAAAAAAAAATGTTGTTTATTAAACTACCAAGTACAGTTGAGCCTTTTTTTTACACTTTAAATAATTGTTAAACTAAGTAAAACATGGAAAAAAAGTAGCGTTATTGTGTTATTAGTCGGTTGTAACTAGGTGATTGACACTACAGTGAATTTAATTAAGAAGATGTATGACGGCACTTTGTGCCCATGGCTCAAGTTAAGATATCTGAATCTAAATAAACTAATTTTTAATCTCTAACTTTCAAGTAGTATTTGACTTCCCTTATCGTTACATTTTTTGATACAATACAAGTTAACAACACTTTACGTATTGCAGTTTTGTGCACTTTGTATCTAATTACTAATCGCCATATTAGGCAAAATGATTTCCTACATGTGTGACAGATCTACCTGTAGACTGTTGTGGTTTTGGACTGGGCTGTTTTCTGGCTGGGCTCTCGGAGGGCGGTGACGAACTGAGGCTTGGCCATGCCTCTTTGCTGTTACCATTGTTGCCATTCTCTTTACTTCCGTTGCCATTACTGTTGCCCGATTCCTTTCTGCTTCTGAAACGAGCGAGAGGTTGTTTGTACTTCACTATTTGTATAATTCATAACAGTTTTGCCAAATTAAACCCGGAAATAATGCAGAAAATTAATCAATAGAATCGAAGTGACGTTATATGTACATAGTTTGTCATTTTAGTCAACTGTCAATCATATGACATCTCTGGGACAATTCAGCAATAACACTGCTCTATGCCAATTTCGAGCCTAAATTGGCTTATACAGTTGAATCTGTATAGAGTGTTAAAATGTTTAACATTTGATATTTTAATTGTCATTTTTATGTTTTTGTTATGTATTTTGTCTATTTTTGAAAATATTTCTTTTACTTTAAGGTTTTTTACATTACAAAATAGGTATGGAAGACGCAACATTTTCAAGAATATAAATTTAAGTAGTAAATGACACTTTAAAATCTCATACATTTTTTTTAATTGCTGTAAAACTTCTGTTGTAAACAATTAAAAATATGACAAGCAATTTCTGTAAAAACTGTGCATATTCTACATTTTTTACTTCTAGCATTATGGTTCTTTTTCGTATTTTTTCACTCATTGGCAAGTAGAAGATGTAAGGGTTAATAGGTTATTTATATACCCCAAATCAGAAGTCTTGTCGCAAAACAACAATACACCAAATCAAAAGAAAATATATATGAAATGTAATAATAAATAAAGACTAAAAAAAAGTAAGGCCAAAACTTAAGTTAAAATGGTATGAGGATGGTTATACCATAATGTTAAATAGGCGTTATAAAGCAGTGAATGCCGTACGCTTATTGTGCTGTACTTACTTAGATGTAGTGACTATGTTAACATTTGATGAAGTTATCACTGTTGTCGGTATAGGATTTGACTGATTACCTGAAACAAAGAAATATTTTTAAGGCTTTTAAAAATAAATAAATGCTTATTTGACCTCTCTATTAATTTGCATAAAATAAAATAGTGCTATTTATGTCTATTTTTGGTAAAGAAATCAATTTAAGAACTTTTTTGTTACATAATAGAAAGAAATGTTTTATACAATATATATTTATTAGTACAACATTATAATGCTTACCATCTTTTGAACTGCCTTTTTCTGAATTCGTACTAGAATTACCTGAAAATGATAACAATAATGTATTAGTTTCAATTTTACTAAAATAATTGAAAAACGAACAGACATCCTCCATCTATTACTGTGGTATAAAACTGAGTAAATAATAAAATGAATAAGGATATTATATTTACGGCTGCTTTGGCCATCAATTGTCAATCTATAACAGTCTAGCCATCAGTTATTGTCATTTAATACATACAACTTACCTATAGCTGATGCTCAAATTATTAAAAGGTGTACATACAATCATAATTATTTACAACACATATTCAGAATAGAACCCGCTACCTGAGCTCTGGCAGTTCTTCTCTTCCGGCTTGTCACGCTGCGATTGCAGCAGTTGATTGTGCAACCGCCGCTCGTAGACTTGGTGTAGGCCTGCATGCATTTCCTCCTTCGTAAATGACGCCTTTGGATCACCTGTACGCATAAATAAATACTGGATAATTCATAACTATCATCTACATATGGGTAATAAGTAAATAGTTTTACTTAGAATTACTTATAAATGATAAATTTTTACATTATATAAGTTTTAGGAAATTACTTAGTATATGATAACATATAATAATGTTAATTTTTTAAATGTATCTTTTGCCCAGGGTTTTCAAGTATCAAACTCTCTCACTCATCAGCTTCAAATGTCTCTGCTGCTCTGACTACTTATTTAACATGGTCATTATGTAGAGCAACTGGATATGAATTTTACAACTTAAAAACATTTGGTTTTAGCAAAATGTCAAAATGAAGTTAAGAATATTCCATTACAGCGTTATTAACATTAATTAAACATATAAATTCATCATAGTCTAAACAGACTTTCATTCGTTAAACCATTTTAGTTTTCTACCACTTTATTTCAGAGGTTTTACTTCTTTGTGTCACTGCCACATTCTGGCAATAAATAATTTTAAATCATGACATAGTTAATGGTTTTGTTTATAAATAAGCCTGCAAGCTATACATACTATAGCTAGTTCTATATTTAACACCATTTGATCAAGTGGCTCAATCTTGAACATGGACTTAGCCACGAAACTTGAGCCCAATTACACATAAAATTTACGTAAACGAGTTCTTATTGGTCAAATATGACAGCGATCCACCAATAAATCCGAGCGGCAACACTACTAGCATGTATCATAGACTTAGTATGAAAATCCCATCATATATTCACCTAGATCGTGCAGGTACATGCAGTCCGGCTTGGGGCAGGGCTGGTTCTTCATAAAATTCGCACAGTACTTGGTGGTGCCCAAGGAGCCCTTCAGCACGCGCCCGTCCAGCGTCACGTTGTTCACGCCCTGTATGGCGCGCAACGCGTCCGCCGGCGACACGTACGTCACGTACGCCGACGCCGAGGGACCCTGGAAAGTGCATGCCAATACATACAAATATCTTTATTAATAAAATTGAAGTATAACACTTGTACATTGATGGTCAAGAATGCTACCCAACGGAGTATAGTCAGAGAGTAGATAGCAAAGAAAAATTTCTTTGTTTAATATAGAAGTCATTTGGAAAAGTTATAGTTTCTTTTTTATTATTTTAATAATTCATTACATGATGAAAGACAAGTAGAACACATTTTTACGAGTATGAAATAGCCTAGACCAAACAGTTGATTGCCGGGTTGTGTTATTATCGCAATAATATCCTTATTCTTCACAATGCATACAATGTTACCTTTAGCATCAAAGCTACATTTGAAAGTTTCTATAAACATTGTTTAAATATATTGTTAGAAATGAGAGTTAATGCATATAATTTACTAAACAATACCAAAGTAATCCTTGTAAAGTGTAAAGTCAAAGTTTATCGTTTATAACAAAAGTGTATGGCTCTTCTTTTGGCCAATAGTATTTGGGAATTGAGTTTAGCAACCAAACCTAATCAAAGCACTATTTGCAGTATTGGAAAGTGATTAGGATATTGTTGATAAGACATAATATGTAGGTATTATATGACTCTGGACTAGTATGGATTGTTTATGAGGAAAACATTGTCAAAATTTTATCAATACCAATGACACAAATAGTACTGACCTGTGACCCTGCATACGCGGTACTTTGGTTTATGACAACTTTGTGAATTTTCCCATATTTGCCAAAGTATTCTTGCCGCTTTAGGATCTGCAAAAAATCAGTAAAAACAACTGAATATTTGAAACATTTTATTATACAAATAAAGTAATAAAAAAGATCTATAATTATAGGTATTATATCATTTTTAAGAGTTGTTTGATGAAACTTCTATTCATGCAATATTTCAGTGTATCAATATTTTTAATATATATATATATATATACAATACATAAAATTTACACAAATAAACAAAGCATGTTTAACTACATAATAGTACTACACAATAGTAGAAAAGATTTTTTCTTCAATTATCCTACTAAGAAACTAGTTAAGGACTTAGCTCGGAGCTTAGAGATTTTTATTAAAAAAGAAAAGCTTTAAAAGAAATCAAATAACTAATAGCATAAAGTTACAATTAAGAAGTAATGAATTAGTGTAAGAACCATTCTTCCTAAATCCAATTAGATAGTGGTTCATACTGCCTCCGTAGCCTAGTGGTATGGGCGTGTGCTTTAGAAACCGGAGGTCGTGGGTTCGAATCCTGCGGGGACTCAACAAATTTTCATTGTTGTTTCCTAGTTGGTTAGGGCAATTTGGGCCGATCACCCAATTGTCTGAAAAGTAAGATGATGCATGCGTCGGATGGGCATGTAAATAGTCGGTCCACCCACCAATCCGCATTGGACCAGCGTGGTGGGATACGGTCCAAAAACCCCCTAATGGGTAGCGGTGTACTAGGGGCCTATGTCCAGCAGTGGACTATCACAGGCTGAGGATGATGAGTGGTTCTCAGTTGTTATATTGTATCTATATAATAAATAATACATAAATATATGTAATTTATGAATGCACTGTAACAACCTCCGGGTCGGCGAGCCGCACAGGCAGGCCCACAACAAACACAAGGTTGTTTTGGACGACGCGCACGTTCGCCAACGCCCGCCTCGACTCCAACGTCTTGTTCCGCCTCTTTTGCTCGCGGGCCTTCTTCTCCGTCTTTATTGCCGCCACCTGTAATAAATACGCAGTTCATGGTAATAACTGTTAATTTACTAGTGTTATGGCAGTTACAACAATAATGTCTATCTATACATATAAAATATATAAAAATACCAAAGTAAAATATATTTTTTAGTAAAATACTATTGAAATAGTTTAATAATCTATTTTAGACGTTAGAATTTCTAGCAATCCTGCTACATATAAAATTATTATATATAGGTATAATTGCAAAATCGTAAAAATATTAATATTTCAATAATTAAAGAAAGAAATACACTGGAACTATTCTTGGAAAATGTAGTCCTTTAAGTTTTTACATTAAATCTAACAACAAATGCTAAGTGACAGAGTATTCAAAGTGTTAGTATTAATTATATCGCATAAATAAAATATTACTTTTAAGCATTATTCAGTTAATAAGGCATGATAGAATTTTTTTATGTTATCACTCAAAATCAACTCCAAGAGTTTGTCATAAAAAAGCTTTGGCAATGTGGAAACTAGGAATATTAAGTTTTACTTTGTTCTTGTATCATTACCTGCTCTTGGCTGAGTGGAGTAAAATCTGCAGGGTTCTCCGGATAGGCCTTCCGGCATGCGGGACATAGGCCGTTTTCGCCTTCCCGTATACGGTTCCAGCAAAACCGACATATCTGTGAGAGTGGACATTAAACTATCAAAAATTTTTATTGAACAATTCATTGATATAACTTACTTAAAAAAATTGTGATTGTTTTGTTGTGACAATAGAAATCGTAAAATGGTAAAAAAATAAAAACAAAATGTTAGATGATTTACAGCAATGTGGTATTGAAAAATTGCAAAAATGCACCGTTCAGAAAATATTGTGGGTAATCAAACTTCTGGGGGAACAAATAAAAAATACCTTCAAAAATTGATCATCATATATTAAAAAAATTCTAGAATGTAGGATTCTACATGGCTTTAAATATAAAATTCAGTGATGATATGTTGATGTTATGAAACAGTTACCTTTTATCAATTTACAGAAATATATTTAACTATACAGCATTCATGATTCATCACTTATTAACTAGGAATAGTCTGAGAGAATAATAATATTCACATATAAAATGCAATAATATGCATAATTACAAGAAATAATCATACAATTACTTACTTGGTAGCCACATGTGCACGGGTAAAAGTGGAGATCGTCCACTTCCAGGGGTTCCATACACAGGGGACATTCCACCTGTAATTAAAAAAAAACTATTACTGTAATATTACTACTCAAAAGTCGATTGATAATACTTGTATTGAGAAGGTATTAGTACAAAAACCACGAGTATTATTGCTTTTATACAGTAAAATAAAACTAGGGTATAGCAAGGAATTCACACAGTCCAAGAATACCTACATAGATTTTTTTTTTAAATTTGAACTCTTTGAATCACCTGCTCTTCTCCACTCTGATTCAACACTGACATCCTACTCCAAACAGCCAATGGTTCAGTCCTTTCCAGCAAATACTTATGTCAGTATTCACTAGACAAGTATCTACTGCAACCTGTAAGTTTCGAAACAGCCATTTTGTAGGAGAGCCTTCTGAATTTTATCGAAGTTGTTATGGTTAAATAAATTATGTCAATACAAGTAACTTGAAGGAACATATTGACTATAGATTAGACAAATTGTACTCGGAATTAACGTAAAAATAAAAACCAGTGGCAAAGAATGGGCGACTTATGCCAGTGTATCATTTATAAATTAATTGTCACCATAATGTCAATGGGTAAGCGAAAGTTGACTAATAAATGACTAAGATGTACACGTTTACGACGTTGTTTGGTTGCTACGGGTTACCTTGTTTACGGCAAATCCGAGACTAATTTGGCTACACTTTATTTGTAAAATATGGGCCATTTGCAAATACAAATATATCGTGAACATTTTAAAGTATTGCTGCATGAATGGTATAAAATGAACCGAGATTAGAATATTACACTTTACAGTGTGCAATAAAGCGGGACTTCCTACGTAATAGTGACGCCATCTCCTCGTAATCACGAATAATGATATGACGTAAAATGTAAATCTCAACTATGTTCTCCTTAATTAAATATAGTAACTAGAAGAATAGACTAATCAATGAACTTTCCTTTTAAAACTAAATGAACATGCATAGATATTATATATTTATACTCTTATGTTGCTGTTGGGCTGGCTAACTATTTAATATTGTTACATTTGTGCAGCCAATTATATATGAAAAAAAAGGTTTAGAATGGATTTGTAACTCATGCCTTTTTTTTAAATGATAACAAATCAAATAGTAAGACAATATGGCAATAATATGATGAATATGACTACTATATGATCCACCGTATAACTCGGTACAACTATAATCAGTACTGGAATTTTTAAAGTATTTAACATGGGCAAAGGATGCAAAAAAATAACTTTATTATTCATTAAATAAAATTTTACAATTCTGTACACTCATTATATAATGTGTAAAATATACATTTTTTATGGGTGACAGATATAAAATATTTACAATTATTGATGATTATATAATACCCGTGATTTATTATGTACTGACATGTAAGCATCAGCATGGTGGTATACGGTCCATAAACCCTCTGAAGGATAGAGGAGTATTAGGAGAGGCCTATGTCCAATGGACTATCACAGGCTGATGATGTCTCATATAATACCATACCAATAAATGACAAATATTAAATTATTATTCTAATTGATGAAATCCCATACATAGTATGACAGCATAGTGATGACAAATACCTTTTATTTTGTTACAATACACAGAACTATATTTTTTTAGTTTATGTCATAGAAAATATATTTTATACATTACATTACAAAAAAGTAATATCTTGTAATTTAAAATGAAATTTAAATTTACCCCTATCATAAATTGGTATCATATTTAGGAATTCAACCACTTCAGCATTTATAATCGAAAATTAGAGACAAATTAAATAATTTATTGCAAAAAATCTGTTAATTAGCTCTACTAACATCTTCCATCCTAAGTTTAAATCTTCCGCTTCACTAAAAATATATTGCTGAAGAAATTTATGTAGTAAAAGGAGATCTTATATCACATATCTGTGGATCTTGGTGATAAGCATTATGTAAGAATAATTTTTTAGAAAGGTATCCAATTGTGGGTCATTCAATGATGTGTTGAATTTGGAATTGAAAGTGTTTTAGTATGTTATCTGCAAACTTGTTAATATTTGCCTGACATTAAATCTTCTTACCATTACAACAAAATTAACAGTGAAAGTGTTCATGGCAAATAAATAGCCTACTGAATAACATGATTAAAACTTTATTATTTAAAAAAAATTAAAGTTAAACCGTCACCTTTGCCTCAATTTTTTCATATAGAATAAATAAATAATTTACAAGTATATAAAATTATATTTATGTTGTAAAATAATATGAAACATAAAAAAAATTAATAGAAAATACCAATAATTTTAATGCTGTACTAAAAAAAATACACATTTTATTAATTAATTACAATCACATATTGTAAATTATTAACAAAACATGTTGATAAACAAACAAACTTATTTGATGTTTCAAATGTAAAACAGCATTTATGTTCTACAAATTTTCATTACTAAGAAAAATGCAGGAAATTGCCATTAAAGAAGTTAATTTGAACCTATAAAGTTACCAACAATTTATCTGTGAAATACTTTAAGAAAGATGAATGGGTGCTCTACATAACTGTACAATCTATGGGAAACGGCAAACAAAGTCTTAAGGGACACCTTATTTATTTATTTAATCTTTATGTACAAATGTACAGAGGCGGCTTATTTCCAATAGCATTTTCTGTCAGTCAACCTTGGGGTGATGCAGTGATGAAGATTGCAAACATACATTACCATGTTGAAAATAGAAAAGGAAATAAATATATATATATATATAGCTCATATAGCTTTAAAATTTATATTTATAGAAATATTGTACCGATACAAAATATATATATTATATCTAATAGTAAACCCACTGCCAATTTTAACCTGTATAGCAATTAAAAAGTAATTTTCTACAAATAAAATTTTCAATTTGGATAATAATTATTTTCTAATAACCACCATGTAAGATTACACTTACTTGTAGTTTAAATCAATTTTGACATGGATTAAACACCTTACACTGAGGCTTATCAAAATTATTAAAACATAACCAATGCTTTGCTACTTTTTTACATTCATTGGGAGTTAAACTAAGATAGACAATAGGTTCAAAGACTTTTGTCTGTAGCAGTAGATAAGGTACCAAATATATGAACAAAATATATTGGTTGTTACTTTAAATATATAACAAAAGTATGTAATAGCCCTGATTTTGTACTCCTAAATTTAGCAAAAAGATTTCCTTTAAGTTACACTGTATTAAAACACATACTCTTTATGAGTGAAACTCTTTTCCATATTAAATATTTCTTTAATATTTGACAAAAAAAATGATATTGAAACATAAGAATAAGACAAATATGTACCCTATTTACAAAACAGTAACAGTCATAATGAAATAGTATTCATCAATGTTCACTAGTACTACTTTAGATACTTATATACATTTATTTATAATAGTTAGTTTTTTGTAAATCTTAGATATATCATTAAGCTATTCTGATTTCTTTAACTCTTTATCACATTTATTAACATCATTGTCAATAAAATCAATGCTATTCATAGATGCTTTCCATAAATGGACTATAAGATTAAGTTGTTTACACAAAGGTGTTTATTTTTCTTTTGTAATCATTAATTTAACCTTTGTTCAACCTAAGTTCATTTAGCAAATTACTATATAGGGACTAAGCAATTTTATAATTTCTATAGCAGATATACTTAATTATTGGTTAAAAATTATGAATTACGCATATAAGTAACATTTTAAGTTATCATTCTCATAACAAAAGTGATTGTTATTGTTCCTATTCAGATAAAGGCAGTATACAGAATTAACATATTCGAGGTTTTAATAATTTCATTTAGAACTAAAAACTATTCTTATAAAAAAAATATTCCGTCTAAAAACAAACTTTTGAAGTGATTCCACTATAATTTATTCAGAAATTTATCCATAGCAAAAATGACACAAAACATATTTATTGATGATAACGAAATTTACTTATCTATTTGCAGCCAGGTTGGTATTTATGTAATAGTAAACACTGATTAGTAGGTGTTAACAATAACTTTTTGTTATATGGCTCTTACGAATGACTCAACCCAGCTTTGACAAGTTCACTTTTTGACATTTTATTGACGAAAAACAATCCCGAATACAAAATTAAGTGGCATCTAAAACAACCCTTACGTCCCTAATCAATAACGTTTTTATTAAAATACAAACGGCTGTGCGTCAAATGATCATTTCTGTCAATTTATATGTACCTAATCTAGCAAAATAGTGCGTCCGCCAGCTGCCATTCAAAAGAATATGTGGCAAAAGTCAAACTTTCATTTCGTACAAGGATGCACTAAAAATAATTGTAAACATTCAAGGTACTAGCATTTTCTAGAAATAAACTGGCATTTTTTAAATTCGTCACCTGATTCCATTTTAGGAGAAAATAAATCGATGTTTACCTTACGTCTTCTCTCAGTGCAAATCTTTTTCTATTGCAGAATCGAGACTGCTAACCCTTCAGCTAAACTCGAGAGATCAATCCTTTCCAATGGACCTACAATATGGTTGACGATTCAATTTAAAGCAAAATTCAAAGCTGAAATAAATACAACTGTCCCGTAGATATTTTCTGCGAGTTACTATACATTTGTTTTATGAAATGGCCTAATCTTTTACAAGATTCCGTTCTGTGATTCCATAGACAAGTTCACTTATTTTTTATTTTGAAAAAATGAGAAGCAATTTTACCCTTTCATCGAACGATGCAGCCGAACTGACCCTTTTCATTATCCGAAATATTAAACGTAGCATTATATATTGTATTACTAATTTTTGAGTTAATAAAAATATATAATAATAATTTCTAAAACATTATTGTTTTGTCTATAGTAATTAAATAGACCTGACAGATACCTACGAAAACACAAATCGTCTACAAAATCGACTAAAGATAACAAATGGTAAATTTTTACATATTTTATTTTATGAAAAAAGTTTTTTCAATACATTTTATAAATATTCATAAAACATATTGAAAACAATATTGAATTTTTTTTTTTTAAATATTTCATAAATAACACCTCTAAAAAGTATTAAATATCGTCAATGTTTTTAATAATAATAAGGTTTTGCCGTTGTTATGTTGCTTGTTAAAATGCCAAACAGTCTCCTTAACACCCTCGGTAACACGATGCCAAAGAATTCTTAACTTCTACTTTTTAACGTTTATGCCTAATATTCATCTGTTTTGTAATTGTTCGGCCGTGATTTTAATCTAACTGATAAGAGCCTATCAGTTTTATTTACTTCCTATGAAGAGCAGGAACGATGAAATTAAGCATTCTAATGGAGTAGGCGGCGTACTTTCTGATACCTATTTGATTATCTGAATGGAGCCGATGCCTCGGCCCACCTGGGCAACTGTTGATTCAGCTTGCTAACGGGAACCATAAAGGGCCCAAGCCGCGGCTTCCCACCTGGGGGCCCTTGGCGTAGTTAAGTCACTCGGTGGAGGCGGGTGCTCCACATGTGGTATGTTCCAATAAAGGTTTACTCCAAAGAGCACGAGATCCAGTCGAAAAAATAAAATTGATTATCTGATATCTTCTTGCCTATCTCATCATCTAAGCTAAAAAAATAATCTAAAAAAAGAATGCGATGTATAATAATCTTTTTCACCGCAGTTTTCTTATAACACTGTATAATATTCATGCATGGTACTTTTTAAATAATTACCTTTATAATTTTTCGTTATGTGTTTTTCCTCTGTAGTTTTGTCATTTTTCGTCCAATTTTCGTTGTTCTTTCGTTCTTCATTTTGAAAGGGCTCGCGATTTTGCATCCAACTATATGTATCACTAAATATTCCGAGGAACTCAACAAATTTTCATTGTGGTTTACTAGTTGATTAGGGCAGTATGGGCCTATCACCCAATTGTCTGAAAAATAAGATGATCCATGCGTCGGATGGGCATGTAAAAAGTCTCTCTAAAACTGCCACGAATATTCGGCTACTATTCGGTATTCGGCCCATTAGTACCTACGAATTATTCGTAAGTAGATTCTAAATCATGAGAAAAGTCTCATCATATAACTCAAGTTTCCATAAATCCCTTGTACTAACGTTTAGTTAGTAGAATTGATCAAGATATACACTCAGAAAAATGTACGGAAATGCACGTCGTGGAACCCGTTTATTCATACGTTAACGCGGTCATTATATAAGAGGCGCAAGACTTTTCGCTGACCTCTATACCCGCATAGTCTTAGGTATATTTGCTAGGAAAGTGAGTCACCAATTACTGATCCAGCTATGACCGTTGTCTTTATATATTGGGTTTACTATTATTTTATATGCGTCTGGTTAATTTTTCCTAATTGGTAATAATTGCCGTATAACCGTAAAGGCGACGCCTGTATGGGGCGGGCGAAAACGTAATGCAATGTTAATAAGAGTTTAAGACCCGGTATGGTTGTTAACTATGAGAGATGAGAGTATCTAAAAATCGCAAAAAGAAGCGAAGAAGGCTGCGAGTTTCCTTTTGGCTTAGTCTTCTTTCTACGCGAGTAATTAACTATTTTCTTATAATTTCAAATTCAAGGTGGTATGGTGGTCTTTTCTTTACATGGACCGTCTGGGGCAGTGCAACCGCGATGCCTATTTCTGTCGCAAATCAGTACTTTGCAAACATTACTGTCTTTCGGTTTGAAAGGTGCTCTTGAAACCGGTAAAACAGTTTGTTTGCCTGCGTAATTACTGAGTAAACGAGAGTCATCTTATTTTCTATATCTATATCTTATTTCTCAGCGCGGTAGGAGATTTTTTTCGCGTCTTACGCTCCCCTTCTGGATATAGGTCTCCCTTAATACACGCCGTCTCCATTTAGGGGGGTTTTTGGACTGTATCCCACCACGCGGGTCCAATGCGGATTTCTTAATTACACGCCCTAACCACTAGGCTACGGAGGCAGTTATTTTTTTCGTTTAATGATTTCAATATTATGACGTTAATTTTCAATTTTGTTTTATTTTTGAACTTTTGACTTCCTAGGTAAAGAAAATTGACAACTAGTATTTAGCATCACAAATATTACAATTTAACCAGCCGCTTATCTTCACGGCAACACTTCTGAGTAATTCAAATGATTTATCTTGCGTTGTGTTAATATTACAAAATTTATTATTTAATAGTTGATAATAATATATAGATAATATAGGCTATTTACATTTATTTTCGTGTTAAAAGTTGTAAACCTCTTTAGAGTTCATAATTATTGATGAAAATTAAAAAATTACAATATCTTTAATTCTCTTGTTACGCGAATACTACATATTATTGAATAAAAGGACTTTTTACGGAATTAATCGTGTTAATTTTTACATTTTTAAATTTCCGACGTTTCATCGCGACTCTGGTCGTAGGTTCAGCCTACCCCACGACCAGGGCCAAAATCAGTAAAAAGTCCTTTTATTCTACAATTTATTTCAAAAAGAGAAACAAAATAAACAGTAGTAATGAAGATATGACTATTTTCATCGACCGTTCTAAATAAAACCGCATAGCGTTTCTAAATCATCGTTTGATAATACAGGAATATTTATAGGTAATATCTATCTGCATCGTGGATTATAATAGAGGAAACATTGACACAACTTACAGCTACACGTGGTTATTTATCTTTTAAATCGGAAGATAATAATTCAAGTGCAGACCCACGACTAAAATTAAATTTATCAATATTTTTTAACTAATATTTCGATGGTCTACGGATCCAGAGCGTTTTTTGATCAGTCGAGATCCTAATGTTATTATATAATAAATTTAATTGACTGTTTTAAGTAGAGGTGATCAGTATCATTTTGAATGCCATTGCTATATTACTACAGTCAGAGCCAGTATTGACTTAGATATATGATCATTTTGAATGGCAATAATAAAATAATAGAACTTATCATCAAGATTTCCATAATTGAATGAAACTAGACTGGTCCTATTAGTTTCATTGTTTATATATAATTCCGAATGTAATTTGGCCTGATATCAACTGCGATATTTAACTATTATTAGGATTTTTATTAATTACGCGCATGTGCGTAGATAAATTATTACAAAATAAAACAAGCATAAATCTTTTAATTTAAAAAAATATTAATCCACATTGACATTCCTACAGATTTTCTGTTTTCTTTATCGTTTTCTAAGAAACTGAATTGATATGTGAAGGACGTAGTCGAACTTCTTCGTCTTCCTTTAGTAGTCAATCTTTTTATATTCTAATAACTTTTAATGATGTGATACAAAGTTGTATGCAAGCGATATTGCCATAGACAAAGTACTGAACATGTCATTTAAGAATACTACATCATCATCAGCCTGTAATAGTCCACTGCTGGAAATCGGCCTCCCCTAATACACCCCTATCCATTAGGTGGTTTTGGACCATATCCCACCACGCTTGTCCAATGCGGGTCGGAGGGTTAGACCGACTTTTTTACATGCCCATTCGATGCATGGATCATCTTACTTTTCAGACAGTTTTCCCCGCAGGACCCACAACCTCCGGTTTCTAAAGCCAACGCCTATACCACTAGGCTATGAAGGCAGTGAGAATATACATCTGAGCCAAAAAAAAAATGGAATTGTTGTAAACGAAGTCACCCATTGCAACGAACGCCTCAACACGTATAGCTTTCTTATTGATGAATAGTCACCAAGATGTCAATTACTGATCGACAAATAACTAACGAAAACACTATCAGTACAACCCCACTTGTATGTTTTTTGGTTCGGGTATAAATATTAGGTGTAGAAATTTGCTTCCCCGAAAAATGGAGAAGTTACTGGCCAGCGATAAACAATTCTTCATCATCAGCCTTTGATAGTCTACTGCTGGACATAGGCCTCCTCAAATACTCCCCTATCCATTGGGGGGTTTTTGAACCATATCCCACCTCGCTGGTCCAATGCGGGTTGGTGGGTGAATAAACAATTCTTAGAATCTTAACTTTATAACTAGTTTTTTACAATAAAGTCAAGAAATCCAAATAAAATAGACAATTAACAAGTTGAGCCTATTAATACAACTTTATTCTAAGTTTTATTTTTGTTTATAAGCGCTGAGACAATCTGCAGCAAGATTTCTCTAAATCTCTATCAAAGAAAAATAATCCAGTACCAGATTTGAACCGAATGAGCGCATTATTCTACTACTTTTGTTTTTACTCATCGTTGTGCTTTGATCAAGAAGCGGCTGAAGGGGCAATACAGTCGGTAGCGGCGCGATTTTTAACGAAAGCGATCTCCTAGCTCCACCGAATATTCCCAAAGATACTTTTTGTGTAAACGAGCGTCGCCATAGTCAACTCGAATACGATTTAAAACCATTATGAGCGTCATACTTACATTCACCTATACTTTGACATATTTTTTTGTTTGCGGTTGTATAGCTTTGGTCTAGTCTACGCTAGCGCAAGGATAAGCACGAGTGAGAATCACAAATACGTACGCTTCTCTCCTGAATGTAGACTAAAAGCGAAACAGTTGTCGCTGCGTGGCACTTGTCTGTCTGGTTTCTGTACCGGCCCAAATAAGATTACGAGCATTCGGCAGCTGCGAGTGGGCGTGTTAAGTATTTTCCTTACAGCTACTGCCTGCTGCAAGGTTTCCAAAAAAGATGATAATGTATACGTGAAAAATTAAAAAAAATAATGTATTACTAGTGATGAATCGTAACGTTTTCTGTGGCCTGATATACTCTAGTCGGATCAATTAATCCTAAATAGTTTTTTATTTGATATGTCAGTATTATTTTTTTCATTCAATTATAAGGAAGCGGTGGCGTGCATTAGGGTAGGCCTATGCCAAGCAGTGGACTGACAGGGGCTGATTATGATGATGATGATGATGAATAATAAAGATGTATAAATACTAGGTTGCAATTCTTATATATTGAATTAAGATGTATATCCTATACCGATTGTAATAGCAGAGTTGTCTAAACAGTCTCAAAAAGTCACGTATGAGCGAGTCAATACTGGTTGCTATATCTTCGCGTTCATTGAGAAAGGCCTACGTCCAGCAGTGGATAGATGAAGGCTGCTAATGATTATGATGATGATAATTGAGAAATATTATTATTAATAATATTATTATTGCCATCATAATGGTAAGGCTATCTATAAACCACACACGAAATATATCTGTGATAACACCTATATGTATAAAAAGTTATAAATTTATTCCTCAACAATTTTTAATTCAATAAGGTTCGCTAAGCATTTCTATCATTCAAAAATAAAGTTCTATAAATACACTTACATCAATGCAATTCTATCATGGTTTAAGATATTTTTTGCAATAGAGGGCGTAACTATGTATGATACAAGCTGACGAACGAAAGATGTCCATGCGCCAATATTTGCACACTACACGCACCAGAATTCATAATTTACGCCTATACATCATTTTTAACTACACCCTACCCTACCAAATCCAAATATTTAATAAATACAAACTAACAAGCTAAGCAAGTGAGGTCCACAAGGTAACCTACAGTTTCGCTACTCTTAATATCCATACGATGTATAAATATAGGTTTGTATTTCATAAGACTATTTGCCAAGATAAAAAACGAACATGATTATAAATTAACCATCAGTATCAATAACCTTAACAAGAACGACCTGTCGTATTAGGTATGATCCATATCAAAAGGTTAATAAAATATTATTTATATCCAACTGAGTAAGAAAAATAATTTATTAAGGTTTACTAGTCAAAAACAGAAAACAATCAAGTGATTTATTGTTACAACCTTCAATATGCACCACCTGTATGTAGTTTTAAACTGCGGCTGTGAAACACCCACCAGCATACTGTTTGTCGTATAGTTTAACCAAACTACACTCAGGTAAACAGAGTAACCATAGCAACGAAGTCGCGACTCACATAGTCAACTGTCAATCAGTGGTTGACATCTTGGTGGCAGCCCATAAAAAGAATACTAGACGTATGACGCTACTTAGTTGCTATGGGTTACTTTATTTCTAAGCTAAGTCTAGTTAGGCTAAACTACTGATTATTAGGTTTTGTTTTAAAAAATTGGAAATCTATATTGTATTCTAGCTTTCGGGCACCATAACGAACTCATCCTTTAAAGGTGCGGGCCTTTTAAATATGTAACGTCAATAAATGACATATTACTTTTTATATCCGGCTAAATAAGACATGGAATTAAAATAAACGATGTAATGTCGCGATATACTTATGTCGTTGTTACTTAAGAATTGATAACGACGCTACTTAATTGCGATGGATTATATTTTTAACTCAAATCCCATGTTCTATTTGGCCCTTAAATAGTTATAAATATGCTTCGTGTATATATATTATACTTATAAATACACGCAAAAAATTGTAATAAGAGGCACACACGACTCATTTCCAAGCCCGTATTATCTCATCAATCTGACAATCTTTAATTGAAACATGAGTATACAAGCATATTATATATTTTTTTTATAATAATTAAGAATAAATTCTTACATCACGAGTTATAAAATAAATACATTTATTGCCTTAAATTAAGTCCAAAAGTACTCTGTACAATTATTGTTAGCGATGTACAAACGAGAACGACATTTAATAAAAAAAAAATATCCAAAAAACAAAAAAAAATAAAAATAAAAAAGGGCCTTATCGTGTAGTAAGTTAAGTTCCCACAATTACTCTCTGTGACAAATCTACGAACAACTCAACAAATTGTGTCGGAATCACAACCAATAGTTTGCATTTCTTAATTTCATCTCTTATTTAATATTACACAAACTATTATTATATCATTGCTCTTCGCTTAGCCTAAAACAAGAACCATTGTTTACCTTACGCGATAATTACAATTAAAATTAACACTATCTAATTTCTAGAGGGTTGTTTCGTATCGGACTCTCGTGCAACTAGCGCCCTCTATTAATCTCCGAAGGTCGAACCACACTTTGAGCGAATAACGTTAAAAATATACGGAGTGGACGTTTACGTGCGTCGGGGTTTCAATTGCTCATCAACAAGGCATCCATTTTACATCGAAAGGCCACTGTGACATCCACAATGTGCGATCACTAGCCTAGCCTAGCATAGAAACTATCAACTATAGAAAATAAAACATTGCGTTGCACTCGGAAAAAAATAATAATATTGGCATTGTTCGTCAGGGTCTCGTAAACAATAAATTAAATAGAAGAGTTTATAAAAAACAAACACTATCACGAAAACTAAACTCATGTGGCAAACAATATGGCAACAGATTTCCTTTTTTAAGTACTTTTAAATTTGACTTAAAAGTAAGTCTACGATGAAATTGATTTGCGCATTTTTCTATGCATGCATTTTGTGATAAATGCATTGTAAAATCTGTACTTTCTCGCTTATTGTTACATTAAACGTTTAAAAAGTTATGGAAGACAGAAAAACATTGCTATCAGATCGAAAAAAGAATAAAATAGTAAAAAAAACTACAATTCTAGTACATTAGTTCCAGGTGTTATACTGGCCACAAGCCAAAAAATTAAAAATAAACCAATTTCACTACTACATAATCTAAAAACTATAATGGACAAATTATTGTTTAAATAACAATTATGTACTTCTGTGTTATTAAAAGTAACCAAATTACGGGATCGATTATTACAGATTACATTAAACACGAGTCGGGCATTATTAATTTCAAAATTGACTAGATATTTATGTGCATAGGAATCGTATATAAAATAGCTAAGTTAAGGAACCAATACACTGAAATTCTGGCGAGACTGTGTAAAATAAAAAAGATACAAACTATTATTGCCATCAGCAAGAATAAGTCTAAAAAACTGTACTTTAAATTATGTAGAGTACACGATAACACTTCTTAAAAATTTGTACAATTTGTACAAACGCTTCCGCATTCGCTACCATATAAAAACATACTCAGTCAAGAAATCTAGTGTAACGATCTAGGGTGAATGACGACCTACCGAACCAATGAAGTAACCATGCGAAACTCGACACTCGAATGATAAACGAGAAATGTCACAAATAATGCGCGGACAGAATTAGACGTAATACGACGACGTTAATAATAATAATAGTCACTAACGAAAGATTTGATCATCACTGGCGTGTATAAACGAATTAAGTACGTTCGCGTCGAGCGGTATCACAGCGGCCCTCAGGCGGCCTTCAGTTCAGGCCGGGGGGCGATCATCACTTGGACGGCTGGTAGGGCGGGTAGCCCTGGTGCGGCTGCGCGGCGCGGCTGCCCGTCGCGTACAGCTGCTGCTGGAAGTTGTGAAACTGCGCCGCGTAGTTGGGGTCCGCCGTGGAGGGCACCGCGAAGCCCTGCCCCTTGAAGCCGCCGCCGGGCCCGCCCATGGACGGCGGCAGCGGCTGCCCCGAGCCCATGCGCACGTTGCCCGGCCCCATGGGGCCCTTCACGCCGCGGAAGGTGGGCCCGCACATGGGCCCCGGCCCGCCCGCGCCGAACGGGTCGCCCGCCATCTTGGGCGGCGAGTTGAAGCCCTGCGGGTAGTGCGGCATCCGAAGCATGCCCCCCGGCGGCCGCATCACGCCGCGCATGCCGCCCTCCATGTCCATGCCGCGCGCGCCGAAGTACTGCACGCCCTTGCCGCCGTCCATCTGCATGGGGTTCGTCACCCGCTGCAGGAAGTCCAGGCTAGGAGGCCCCCGAGGGCCCGTGTTGCACGCCATCTGGGGTCTCGTCGGCAGGTACTGTATCGTGTTGGGCGCGCTCGCCTTCACTTGCACGTTGGCCCCGTTGAAAGGGGGCATTTTGCCCGCGCCGCCCATCCTGGGCCCGAGCATGGACGCGTCCGGACCCATGGGGCCCATCGGCCCACCCATCGGGCCACCGCCCATTTTCGGGCTTAAGTTCATGTCTGGGGGGAAGTCGCCACCGCCCATCATGCTCTCCATTGGTCCGCCTAAGCCGGGACCGCCCATGTTATCCATATGGCAACCTAGAATACAGATTAAAAATGTTAGATGGATTAAGAATTTTTTTATGACAGCACCAATTGAGCAGGCAATATTATGTACGTTACCTAAATCGTTCATCATCATGTGTGGATGTCCGTGTGGATGCATCGGATGGTGGTGCTGCATGTGATGTGGCCCCGAACCGAAAGGTCCCATACCGCTGCCGTTAGGCCCCATGGGTCCGGTGGGGCCTGGACCACCACCTCCGACTGTGTTCGTGAGCTGTTGCGACATCTGAGCGAGTGACGAGATGGGGTCGAAAGAAGACGTGGAGGTGCCCATGGGGCCGTTGGGGCCTTGGTTGGGGTTGATGGGGATGTTGTCCGGCCTGTTCATGCTGCATGGGCCGGGAAACGGACCGGGCAGACTCGTACTGTTTGGACCACCTGATAACGTCGTCTGCAAGAAAATATAGTAAATAAACAGAAATACAGAATGTAGATCAGTAACAGATAAAGCAAATAAAATTTCCCTAAGTCAATAGTAATATAATTTTCTGTAGACTAATGTTTTCTAATTGTAAAAATCACTCTGTAACTGATTGATAAATAAAAACTTATCACGTTAGACGCCCTGCAAACTAAAATTACAAACACTTAAGATCTTATATGTCTCACTTGCAACATACGTTTCTCCACGGTTTCAGACAGTGTCTTTGGCGACCTTTTTGTCATCAAATGCCCATTTCCCTAATCTCTACACCTCATTATCAAACATACTGCGAACGATGGTGGCACTGTGCAATTCCAATACCTCGTTGCTCCCAGCCATGCTGTCGTCCATGCTCTGTCCGCTGGGCGCGGTGCTGGAGGCGATGCTGCAGCTGCTCTTGGCGCTGCCGGCGCAGGACGAGGCCGAGGTGGGCGCGTACGGGCCCTGGCTGAGGGACTCGCGTTGCGGCGTCTTCGACGGGTCCTGTCCTGAGCGGTTCGACGACGGACTGGGACGGGACTTCTCGTCTGCGATTTCACGAAAAATGGTTATGTAATATAATCTATTTAAAGGTTTCTTTTATTAAATATGATATGCTGAGACTCTTGATATGTTCAATAAAATTTCAATAGAACATATCAAGAGAATCAACAAAAGAATTTTCGTACTGGATTGAATTTTTACAGGAGAGTAAAAAAAAGTTACAGAGAAAAGCATTAGAGGCATACAAATGATCATCATCATAATCAGCCTGTCATAGTCCACTGCTGGACATAGGCCTCCCCTAATAGGGTTTTGGACCGTATAACACCACATTGGTCCAATGCGGGTTGGTGGGTGGACCGACTTTTTACATGCCCATCCGACGGATGGATCATCTTACTTTCCAGACAATTGGGTGATCGGCCCAAATTGCCCTAACCAACTAGGAAACAACAATGAAAATTTGTTGAGTCCCCGCAGGATTCGAACCCACGACCTCCAGTTTCTAAAGGACACGCCCATACCTAGGCTACGGAGGCAGTATACAATTGATACAAGTGATTAAAAACAGTTAAAAGCGCTGGTTAAATACACAGATTTCCGAAAATGAAAGTTATAGCATAAGCTAGTTCTATAAAAAACTCCATATATATATATAAAAAAAAAAAAAATTACAGGAATTACAGAAAGAATCATATACATAATCTTTCAAAATCCGAACATGCAGAGCACAAGTGATAAAGAGTCGCAGACAAAGATACAATGTTTATGAAAAGTCTATCAGAGTGCGTTCTTTATATATACGTTTAAATAGCGTTGGTGATAAATTCAACAAATCAATTTGTAACTCATTAATAAGTCGACTCATTCTCCACAAAGGAGCATGGTGCCAATAATTTGTTCTGGCTACCAGTACATAAAATAAGTTGCCAGTCAGGCGCATCCTTTGTGGTGTAACTCTCCAGTTTATTTCTAACAGCAGCTCAGGACAGTCAGTTAAATTCTAAATTAAATTATAAAAGTATTGTATATCATTTAAGTTCCTAACTGACTGTAGAATATTAAAAATTATTTTATATATTATTTACCTCCACATTTTGAGTTGGCAGCTGAAGTAGGCGTCTGTGGGTTGTTGAATCCTGGACTCTGTTCCATAGAGAATCGGCCTGAGCGTTGCTCCGAATGGGACGAATGCGGTTCAGGTGTTCCCGGCATCATACTGTAAACAAAAATATGAATGTTATTCATCAAAAAAATATGTAAAACAAAAATAGCAACTATGTCAGACTTATATATGATGATCCCTTCGCAGTAAAAGATCTCAGCACATAATTCATTTTAAATATCTTCCATAATTATTGAAATTTTATTATAATATGGTAATGGTATTAAAATATGATAATAATCAGTTTTTTTTTATATTCTCCACTTCTAGATGTAAAATGTCTTACCCGGCAGGTGATTTCTGATTTGAATTGGACTGGGGCGTCGGGCAACCACTGTTTGAAGGCGGACCATTGTCTTTCAGTGATGTGTTGGGTTGCTTCTGTATTGTTAACTCTTGACCTAAACATAAAAACGCAATCTTATTAAAAACGAATCCTCCTAAGCTTACATGTATGAGGAATAATTATGAAAATATCAACCTGAATGAAGATTTCACAATTAGAGAATGTATGAAACAGTAATAATACAAATTAGCCATAGAGTATGAAAAGTATGTTAGCACATTTTCACCAACCACCACCAATATGAAGATAAAATTATAATGTGACTGTACACATGTAAAAACAAAAAAAAATATGCGCTTATTATATAAAAGCCAAGTTCAATGCCACAACACAACCTTAATGCTGTCTATACAAAACAAAAAAGCACTTTTATATTATAAAACATAGCATTACAATTTAAATTTAAAAACAAACTTGGTGTAGGAATAAACTATTTAATGTTTTATAATAGATACTGTCACTTTAATAAAAATTTAAGGCAATTTTCAAATGCAATATCATTAAATAGAGATTCATCCACACTATCCCTGTGAAAAATTTTACTTACTTTTAGATTATCCTTTTTTTAAAAACCACTTTTAATGCTTGGATTTTGTATCAATAATACTTATTGAGGACAGTGTGAACAAAAGCTTATTTAGTCCTACAATTCAGCTAAATTAAACTTAGAATTTATGTAAAAAACGTAACTCATAGCAACGAAGCGGCATTTTATATATGATGTTGTTATTAGTCCACTGTGAGTGATTGAAAATTCATCAATCGGTTGATGCATGTTGCCGCTACGTTGCCATGGGTTACTTCGTTTAAATCTATTCCGATTCAAATTTGGGTAAACTATAAAAACATTGACAGCGATCCTAGTAATGTATAATGTATGTCTTGGGGATGTATCACCGATTACGTGCAAGCTTGTTAGTTACCTTCGAACTGGTTGAGATATGATATTTGTTGCGGTGACGGCACGGGCATCAAACTCGGTTCCTTGCCGTGAGGGTTCTGTTGGCTCTTGCGCTGCGCCGCTAGGCATTGTAGCGTACGGACAAACACACCATCGTCCAGTTTCTCTAATATCTCTTTGGTTGCAAACATTCCCGTTCGTCCGCAGATCGGTTAATAATAGTTTTGAATCCGTTATCCGAGTCCAAAGTGTTTCGGTTTTTAGTGGGGTTTTTGTTCGTTGTTATTCCATCATACGTTTGGATTTGAAGCGTCAAGCGGTTTTGCGGGGGGAGGGGTGGGGAGGAAAACAAAAAATATGCATTACAACTACAGAAAAAAATTTAACAAAAAAAAAAAAGAAACACAAACTATAAACGCATTTTTCAAAGTGGTTTGTAATACAATGTTGGGGTGCAAAATACTTGATAAAACGAAAAAAAAAAAACAACAACAACAACAACAAATGTGGTTGGGAAAATGTCTAACATGTGGAACTTGCATGCATTTGCTACTTCTATGGCTTTCAGATATAACAATTAGTGTAAATAGTATCGATGCGAGTGTGTTGAATTATGTAAAATTTATTTTGTTTCAGGAACATTATTATTAAATATATCTGATATTCGTTTTTGTTTTAAAATTGATGCCTGTAATGTCTATAGCTTTATGGGGCCAAATATCACATGGTATAGCGATGTAAGTACATTTATATACTTATCGCCAATATGGGAGTACTAATATTTGTGAATGTGTCCTAGTAAGAAGTGTGTGTTAAGTTATGGTTGTGTGCAATCTGTGTGTGAGTGTGTATCCCACTAGTGAGCGTACTTACTGTTGTGTGTGTAAAGGTGTGCTTGCGTTCAATTATTTTATTGTGCGTGATGTCTATGTGTAAATGTGTGTTTTATAGTCTGTTCGCACGTGTAATTTCTGTGTTTTTGTGTGTGTGTTAGTCCGATGGTGGCAGTACCGACCTGGCGCGTCCTGCTTGTGGCCGGGCTTGCAGTGCGCGGGGCTGTTGAGGCCGGAGCCGGCGCGGGACGCCTCCGCCGACATCGGCATCTGCACCGAGCCGTGGGACGGCGACGCGGTGGCTGTTCGATAAATGTTTTTGGATTTTAGATTGAAAATCAATCTATTTATGGATATAACACCGCCAAATATAGCGTTTTATTCAAGTTAACGACCCATATCAACAAATAGGCGTGACACGTATTTCGTGTGTCAATGAATTTTCATATTAATGACTATTGTTTAATGAGAACACAGACATTAATAGCCTTGTTTTTATAATAGTCAAGACATTGTAGTTTTTATTGCATTAATTTTGGGCCAATTTGAGTTATTAGGTAATTTATGTTGGTTTCATTAATTTAATCTTGTACAATCGAACGATATATAAACTTATAATCGAACAACTATTTAACATTGTCGATATTATTATGTAATTACTGTATTTTTAGATTCACAGTTCACATTATGTTCAGTCCCAACGAAATATTGGTCATCATTTAAAGTTCTTTGCAAGTAATTGTTTATTAGCAATAAAATCAATGATATTTACCAATAGGCACGGAGGCTGAACGGTGTAACGGCGAAGCGCCGTATGGCGGTGGTGGTAGACATCCGCCTCTCTCCGAGCATGGTGACTTTACTTGCGTGCCTGAAACGATTAATAGATTATTCAAAGCTATTTTTATTAATGTTCTATTATTATTTAAAAAACTACAGCTTAATTATAATAAAACTATTGTACGGATATATATCATGTTTAATTTACAATATTACCCATGTTTCAGATGCTCATATTCACTATCCATAAAAGAAAATATATAACATATATATAAGATAACAAAGAAGAAAGCATAAATTGTTAAATTGTATTTGGTACCTGTCATAGGTTTTAAATATTTTTTAGATAACGTTTATATTCTGGTATTAAACAAGTCCCATCTATTAAAAAAAAAACTTGTATATATGAATTTATTTAAAACGCGCAACTTTTCACATCCGTAGCGAAGTCGAAAAAAATTGACCACTTATTAATGTCGTCTAATTAGAGCTAGCTCTGAGGAGAAGCTATTTTTTCAATTTTTTAAAAATGACATCATGCAGATGAAAATAACATTAAAAAAAGTTAATTTTGAGTCCATCTATCGGTTTATTGCATGTATACTTAATTAAACTGCATGAAAGTTACAAGTTAGATAAGTTTACTCACTAAGTTCGGTGTCCATTGACTTGGGGTCATCGAAGAACTGGTGGTGAAGCTTCTGCCAGTCGATATCGGCGCCGGCGGAGGGGCTCTTGGGGCTGCGAAGGCCACCTTTGTGCCCTGGACCCAACCCGCCGGGGTCGCCTGGACCCATCTGAAAGGTGAATGGCATACTATTAAATATTATGTAGAAGGTTTACACACACTGTACAATCGAAATAATTAGTTCATTATTAATTAATATTACGACCATCTATTCTCACCAAGTAAAGACTTGATGGTAACTAAACTAAGTATAGTTATTCAAATTCAAATATCTTTATTCAATATAGAAGTGTAACACTCGCTCATTGATTGTCAAGGACGCTACCACCGATATAGTTTTTCCTTAGTAATTTTTAGGAAAACTTCGTATTCATCGGTCTCTCTAAAACTGCTTCAGTACCTATTGATTATACAATGTCATTATTCATTATGCCGTTGACATTAAACGATAACATATCACATTAATGGTTATTAAAATGTCAGTCGTTTAATGCGATCATTCATTGACAGTTTGTGTCATCATAATCCGATAAAGATTCCACATTTAAAATAAATCAATAGCCATGTAACTCATAGCAAAAAAGCAGTGTACGTAGTAGGTATGAAGTTGTTATTGAACTTATTATATTTATAAACAAGTACGCCATCGTTTATACGCCAGGAAATGATACGTTTACATAAGTTCTGAGTCGAATTTAGTTAAACTATAGTAAATAGGAGAGCTAACTGGAGAGCTCCGTGGCCTAGTGGTGTTGTCCTTTACCACATTTATTGTGAATATATACTACATATTTATCTAAAATAGATAATACGTTGACAATGAAAGTCACACGATTTAAATTTATAATATCACTATGACTATTAAACCAAAGGATTTGACTACAGCATGAGCGCCGTATTATGAGTGTACGTACATTACGTCCCCGGCCGTACTCGTCGCACATGGGCCCGTTGACGGGCATGCCGTGGTGGTCCGGCCCGCAGTCCCCGTGCACCATTCCGCCCATCACGTTGCCGTCCATCATTATGCCACCTGGAAGTACAAGTTAAGCTTGATGTAGCTTTTTAAAAATAGACAACTTAAATTCGAAGAGTCATCAAAAAACCAAAGTGGTTTATATGTGATTAAATGCAATACAAATGATATAATAATAAAAAATCGTACCATTCATTGCATTCATATTAGGTCCGGGCATCATTCTAGGTCCCATGTGTGGACCGCCCATCATGCAGGGCTTGCCCATGCCGCCCATCGGATTAGGCATACGCTGAAAAACACCACAGGTTCCAGTTAGTTAATTTTCCACCACGTGTAATAGTAATTAAAGCAGGGAATAAAAAGCGCTTACCCCCATAGGTCCACCGCATCCTCTTCCCATATGCATGTCGGAGCACATACCGGGCTTCATATCGGGCCCCCCGCAGGCGCCCCTGATGCCCTTCATACCACAAGGCCCCATCGGCCCCATAGGACCGTTTGGACCCATCCCCGTCATCATTGGCCCGTTTGGTCCCATCATACCGTTGGGGCCCATCGAGCCATGGCCGCCCATACCCATTCCGCCGGGACCACCCATACCACCCATAGGTCCACCCATCGGTCCGTTCGGACCCATCGGGCCACCCGGTCCCATCGGGCCGGGGCCCATTGGACCCGACATGGTGCAGCTGGGGCCGCTGTTCATGCTGTTCGACATGGAGACCATGGGGCCATTGGGCCCCGAGACCATGGGTCCATTGGGGCCCATTCCGGACATTGGCGGGAAGGGCATGTTAATGTTGCCCGCCGAGTTGGGCGGGTTGCCGTCGCCGGGCTGCGGAGGCCCCTCGCCAGGCCCCTGGCCGGAGCCACCGCTTTCAGGGAACAGCATCTGCTGCATCTTCCTGATGGTGGCCAGCTGCTCCTCGCGGTGCGCGCGCTGCTGCGGCGTGAGGTTCTCGTCCGGGATCTTCACGCCGGCTGCAGATTTAAATAAGGACGAGTAAACAAAAGTTAAAACGCAGCAACTACAAAACATTGTTAGTATATATAACTGAAAAATGTTGTAACAAGGATTGGTAATATTAATAAAACCGCACAATTTCCAGTTGATTACTCTTTGAACAGATCACAACTTTCGAGGCAAGATTTGACTTTCATAAGAACTCTAAAACGTGTCAACTGTAGAAGATTTTTAGGTCAATTGAAATTGAAGACTGAATTTTAAAAACTATTGCAGTCTTAAATACATAAACTGAAATATAAAAACTGTGTAGTAAGCACCTTTAGGCCCTGGCTGGCAGGAGTCGTTGGCATCGGAGGTCGGGGGCGCATCGCCCGCCTCGGAGCAAGGCGGCATCGCGAGCGGTGGCCCGTTTGACATGCCATTCGACATTACCGAGGAGTTTTTCTGAAAATTCAATGCAATACACAAATTAATCAACATTAAATTGAATTATTCGAGCGCAAGAAAGATATTTAAAAATACATAATGGAAATTTTAATCTTGCTCTACAAACATTTTTTTTTTAATTAATTTGCCAGCCACTAGTAAAATTTTCAATATAGATTTCTCTAATATAGAAATGTACTAAAAAGGCATACTCACGGTGTCCCATGGCATTTCACCATCAGCACCGAGGCCGTCCATGACACCACAGGACGGGGTGCCCCCTGGAAACCCATCCATGGGGCCCATGCCGGGAGCCATCTGCCCCATCTGGGCGGGGCCGCCCTTCATCATCATCATCTGGCTGCCGGGGCCCACCATGCGGCTGGGACCCATCATGTTGGGGCCCATGTGGCCTATGCCGCCGTGCCCCATGGGTCCCATGTTGGGGCCCATCGGGCCGCCCATCATGTGCCCCATCTGGTTGGGCCCACCCATCATATTGGGCCCGCCCCGCAGGCCGCTGCGGTTCTTCGCCATCGCCAGATTGTTCAGCCATTGCGCCGGACTCTGCTTGTTGAACTGGCCTATCTTCAGAGGATGTTTCTGAAACGATCGCCCGTTAATTATATATGGATATTTAAATTAGTAGGCATGAAAATATGGCTATATCTAATACAAAATTAAAATGAAATTCTTTACAACTGATATAGCTAACGTGAGGAAGGAAAAGCTAACACGAGTTACACAGAGGTTACACCTATAAAAATATTTACGCTCTAAATGTCTGCCCATATTGTATTATCATAATTATCAACGAGCTAGTTAATAAAATGCTTTAAAGTCATCTCATTGAAAAACCTGGCCATGATTTTATTGAAACAATTAACAAGAAAAACTGGAGCGAATCATATGCAGGTTATACCGTACCTCCAGATACTTCTTTGTGTTAGGTTGAGCGCAGTGGTAGGCGATTATCGAGTGGTGCTGGCCGGATATCACGGCCTCCGCACTTTTGTTCGCCAGCAGTGTTGAGAAAACGAATATCTGGCTTTGCTGCTGGGAAAACAGAGGTCTTAAGAGCACTGAGACAAGTGAAAGAGTATTTAATAAACTGTAGCAAAATGTATGACACAAAGCTCGAGAGTTATTGGTCAATTAAAATTATAGCTCTAGAGCATGCGTCCTTTTACGCAATCCTGATTAAAAAAGACTTGATTTAGTTCATGCTTTTCTGTTCAATGTATAACAGTGATCGTTTGATGACGTAATAACCGGTAAAATGACGCCATCAAAACACCGACATATAGTCAGCCAAATCCCACTTGAATACTACAATACACTTTTACCTACGCAACTTGAAAACTCCTTTTGTACATACAAAATCACTTCGAGAGTCGGATAAATATCTAACAACAAAGTTTTAGGGTTCTGCACACGGAGGTTAAATTCTTATTACAGTAGTAATAAGACTCCGTCAGTAAAAGACGTAATCTTTTACTGGGTTGTATGTCTTTAAGCGCGATGGTTAGACGGTTAATATTTTGACAGGTGAAGTATTTACCGTTATAATAACAACATTTTTAAGTAAAACTGTATAAACTAATAAATAAAAGGAGCTTTCATGAATAAATTCGCTACTTTTATCGATATTAAAAACATCAAGAGGAAGACGACTAAAATATTCTACAAAAATAAATAATCATATTATAATAAAATTGATATTTAAGGCTTCCATACAATAAAACAAATTTTTGACGTCTTTATAGAAAATTGTACGGAACCCTTGAATCGCGAATGCGATTCATACTTGGCCGGTATTATTTATTTAAGCCCGCAATATACAATAATAAAAAAATTAAATACAACACAATTTCATGTCCTCCGTATATGAAGGTAACATGAGAAACGCATCGGGGACACCGCGTAGTAATGTTAATATTTTATAGTTATGACCTCATACGAAACGCGATGCCAAGTTTTGTTTTTGCATAAAACGTTAAGACGAAAGGGAAATTTGACGCGATATTAAACATAAAGCTAAAAGACATCAAACTAAAATAAAGTATATCGCATCGAAACAAGAGATAGAATTTATGTGAATAGACACTTAAACAAACTCAATACGCGCCAAAACTTCGGACTCGCCTATTGGTAAAACTTCGACCGAGAGATAAAACATTGCGGAAGTCCTCGACATCTAAAAATGGACAAAAAATTATGTCGATACATCGTTTTTATTACCTATACCAGAGAATGATATAATACAAAATGTTAAAGTCTGTCGTAACATTCTAATCGCACTAAAATTGCCAATACCAAGACTGCGTTGACCAAACCTCGCGAGGTCATTGACCTCTGTCGTCATTAGCCATTAGATATTAAGCGGGGTTTATATATTATTATTCAAAACTTATTATTTAAAGCGAAACTTAACTTATTAGAATCATGTATACGAAGCTCTTACATAGTTCAAATGTAATACAAATTTTAAACAAAAACATTTACAAAATAAACTTAATGTTATGGTTTTAATAATTCATAATCAAGTACTATACCCATAGATTGCAATTGCTCAACAAGTTTTTATAGGGCAAACTGTTCTGTGAAAAGCAGCTAACCTTTTTGATACTGATCTATCAAACGACGCCAATTATTACTTTATTATAATTAACCCACTTTACAGTTTAATTCATGCAAAATGCCATTAGGTACATTGAAATCAAAATATGCAGCGATAACAGGATCTACGATTCCCAATAAAAAAATAGTCGATTAACCATACAAACCGATTCGATTAACTTTACGCTTACAAATATTTTAATTATAATAAAAACCATAAAATAGATTTTGGTTACTACACGCCCCATTTTCGTAGATCACAGTTCGCATGTGTCCCTAAGAGAGCAAAATAAGATACAGAATGGATGTCAACATGTAACCAATAGCAACGAATAGGCATTACATGTCTAGCATTCTTAATGATCGATATATAGAGATGTAAATCATTGACTAAACGACGCCAATACGTTGCTATGGGACACTTTGTGTACATCAGTTCTATATGTTCACTCTGGAGAAGACAAAGTAAACATTTATTTGCATTAGCATCTGACCTCCACACGACCCAAAGGGTAAACTGTATGCTATGGACGAATCAATTGTCAATGAATTTGAAGGCACAAGATATTCTTGCCAATGGGGACCGACTTTTTACATGTTAATGACGATCCATCCGGTACATGGGTTGTCTTGCACCTCAGACAATCAAGTGATCGTTCATCATCAACCAGAATACAATGATATCAAATAGTTGTTTCCCTATTCGAACCGACGACCTACAGTTTTTAAACCGATACCGTGTAGGTGGTTCATATACATATTGACTGCCTCCGTAGCCTAATGTCATGGGCGTGTGCTTTAGAAACCGGAGGTCGTGGGTTCGAACCCTGCGGGGACACGATAAATTTTCATTGTTGTTTACTAGTTGGTTGGGCAATTTGGATGAACATCCAATTGTCTGAAAAGTAAGATGATCCATGCGTCGGATGAGCATGTAAAAAGTCGGTCCTGCGCCTTACTCTCTCCGGTTCGTATCGGGCTTTGAGCATATAAAGGAACAGGGAGTGCGCCTATGTTTGCGCGTACACTTGTGCACTATAATATCTCCTGCAGTGTTGGCTGACCTCTAATAAATCGGCTGCCATAATCGTAATAGACTGGAGACCATATTATTATTATATCATATACAAAGTGCATAGAGGTCAGTCATAGAGTGACATCTACCTCCATGCTGCCCGCCTGTTTGCTGATCACGTTCGCCGGCAGGGTTTGCGCCTCGCTGGACATTGGCCCCATGGAGACGCCGATGGGCCCACCGCCCAGCCGGCAGGAGTTCAGACCCTCGTTGCTCGGGTTGCGACAGTTCTGGTTGCCGTCCTGTTGAAATGTGTAGACTTTATGAGGAATGTGCGAAAATTTCTTCTATTTACGCCGATATTAAGCTACCCCACCGCCCAATTGACGGCGGATCTGCCTTACAGTGGGACAAATCCGCAGTACAAGTGCAATTAGTCAATTGCCAATCCGCCTGCTCAGCGTGGCAATTATGAGCAACTATTTTTTAAAGGCCTGTTGCCAGCAGTGGACTGCTAAAGGCTGTTTATAATGATGATGATTAGGCGTCCAGTTATAAAATAAATACTTAATGAGACATGTGTAAAATTTCTTTCATCTACGCGAATAATTCCAGATCTTCTGATTCATTGGTATAGTGACAGCATTTATCTACGAAAGTAAAGACATAAACAGATAAGACAAGTCCAAGCAGAAGTTACGAACAACATCAAAATAATTGTTATATTTTGCAAAACACAAGCAAGTGCGACATAAAATCAAAGCGAACCTAAGTTCCTGCCAGCTTTCTACAGCATGCATATTATTTATAACCAATACAATATTGTTACATTCATATGAAGTGATTCTATAGCAATTTTAATAAAACAAAAACAAATTTGGTTTTTGTCAAGTAATCTAAAACCACGTCTGACATTTTTGTTATAACAATGAATTATTTTTTGACGGCATTTAAAGCAAACAACAAAAGTTTATTTAGTAAAGTATACCACAAAATTTATAGTAAATAAAACTACAGTACAAAAAAACTTAGCGTAAGCTTTTAAAAAATAAATTAATTCATCAAGCATGTTAAATATACAAACTTACTACAAAAAAAAAGCAATCACCACTCACCGTTACACCCATAGAGATAAATAAATACATAACCCACAATCGAAAACCGACCTTAATTGCATCGCAATAAGGTCTTTTCGCAGTCCAGTACTACCTCCACTCTCAAATCCGTGCTACATGCGTAGAAGGTCCAAGTTGTATTACTTTTTTTACCTGCAGGTTGCCCGTCGAGCCCCTGAGGCCGGTCTGCGGGTCCAAAATGTCGTTCGAATCGGACGACAGACGCTCGGACTTCAGCGAGCCGGGCCCGCCCATGTCACAGGACGGAGATTTTGTCGGGTCACCTGCAAACGGAGAGAAGTCTAGATTAATAGCGAATAAGAGTTAGATAAAGTCACTTAACTAAGGTGTAGTAAAATAAGATAAAGGGCGAAAGTTTGATTTGCTTCTCAAAACGTATCGTATTTGGGTGAGCTTTACGGACGTAAGCGAAACGTCTAAAAAAACTCGAAACGAGGCCAATATAATTCAACGCGCTAGCATCAGCGTCGAAGCTGTTAAAAATATAGAAAAACATATAGGAACTAATGTAAACGAAGAGCTTCAGCCATTAGGAACTAACTAAAGCTAGAGATTGTGTAAAAGTTTCTGACTAAGATCATATACAAGTACCACAAACTCGACAACGTTAAGATATTAATTTGCACGATTAAGTACAGAATCCCAGTGCTATGATGACATAGACTTTCAAAAAAATCTAAACTTAAATAATTCAGAACCGATCAAAAGCGCAAGAAAAAATCAAATTAAAATAAAGCTTCTCTAAAGATCGACATCGAATATTCTGCTAGTAAAAGGTGAAATAAAACTAACAAATAGTAGGCCCTAAAGATACGCGTAAAGATAAGTAAAAAAAAAAACAGAACTCATACACGACATTGAAGAGTATCGCGGCATATGCTATAAAAATGCGTAGGCTTCTACAGCTACGTAGAAAAAACTCCCCCTCAGATCATATGAGCTCTAAGCCCTCAAGTAATGGACCAGTGTAACTCTGTAAACTTTATTTATTGTCACTATTCACTTGTTTATAAATTGCAGCCCCACAAACTAACCTGACACTCGAGACGATGTCTAATAATCTATCAAGAATAGATGGTACCTGAACTTCCTGTAGGAAAAATAACAATATCTTAAGGCAATGGTGACAGTTGCAGCATTAAAGGGTCGATTCGAAATCACTATACACTCTACTTTTTCTGCATAATGTTATTGATTATACTCGAAAAAGCTCCTCTTTTCAAGTGCAAAATAGCAAAACATAACAGGAATGAATACATTTAGCCAAAGCAGTTGTCGTTAACGGCAGAGGCAGTGTTTTTTACACTTAAACTGCTCGATTGTCCAATACATCGGGTCAGGTAGTCGTAGAATTACACAAAGGACCCTTTTGAAAGCCATTTACAACTCCTTTTCTGACACTATAAACCTTTTGTTGAAGTAACTAACATTGTTACATTAATTATGCGAAAATTAACTAAACACGTGTGAATAGCCAGCTAAGAAAATTAATACATGAACCTAATTTCACGGTTATTGAAAAATACCTTTTGTAAAGAATAATACGATAGGGAACTAAGAAGTCAGATCTGTTTTAATAGTTTTCTTCGTAAATTAAGTTAAAAAAACGCAATTACTATACTTGCAAATGAGAAGCGAAGACTATATAAATTATAAGGGGAAATAAAAAAAGTTAAAAGTATTAAATCTACGCAGGCGTTAATTTAACACCTATAAGTATTCATAATATCAAAAATATAAAATACTATAATTATACCTAAATGTTAACTTTAGTACAACCACTTACATTACAAAAAAAAAAAACATACGCATAACCTAATCCATTTTTAAAATCGATTATGATTATATCGATACGAGCAACCGGAACCGATTTGTTATTGAAACATTCGAATATAGATCGATATTTGCACATTTACATTGACCATTACGAAACAATAGTTGAGATGCGTTACGAAGCGATTGTTTCCGGTCGCTGCGTAGATTGCGATACGCGAATCGCTCATGTATTGGAGGCATGGAAAATGTTGTTTGTAATATAAATACGGGTTGTAGAAAAACGACTTGACAATAGCTATGCTGTGCTTAAAGGTGCTAGGTCTCCTTTTTAACAAGGGACCGTCTGGGGTGATAGCTCCGCGGTGCCTATTTCTGTTTCAAATCAGTAGTGTTTAAACACTACAGTTTTCCGGTTTGAATGGCACCGTAGCTAGCGTAATTACTCCGTAAACGAAACGAAACATCCCTTGTCTCAAGACTGTGAGCGGATTAGTGACGTATTACACTACCTTATTGTCAGTCTTCTTAACGGCAGTGCATATAACTTACTTTATAATTAATTAGTAAGACTTTGTTTATGTAAGTTCCATATAACGTTTGTAGTCAAGTCCAAATAAGATTTATAAAACAACAATTGTCACGAGAAACGTGTAAAGTTCATCAATTCCACGCGAAAGATTATGGCGTGGTTATGGACAATCAGCGGCCGTTCGTAAACCTGAAAACTACTACTGATTGCCGTATTTTTGATTTGTTTATGATATCAAGTTTAGAAAGATTGCTAACCCAAACTCACGAAAAAAAGGAACTTTGGTTATGGTATGATAGGTAACGTTCCTAAATAAAACAGCACCATACAAGTATACAACTCCAGCTAGTGAAAAGAACGGTAAAAATTGACGCATAGTTATCGTATCAGAAGCGAGTAAACATTTCGGGTTTTACAGAACCCATCACGATAGCTCAACTCACCGTCGCTGTCCATAAGGCCGTCGATCTCTGTCTTGATTCCGTCCACGCCGAGCTCTGGGTTCGCGTCGTCACCGCCCTGGCTGTGTGGCTCCAGCTTGACCCTGTGCGAAGGCTCTTCGGGCTCCTTCTTCAGCGCCGCCGGCGTCGGCAGCGACGCGGACGGCGGTCGGGAGCCATGACCTAGGAGGAAAATATATTAGGAAGACAAACTTAAAGGTTAAGAGCCTAGGCTTAAAAAAACCATGAAACAAATTAGTTTAAACCCTTATAATTTGTGGTGTGGAACCCTGATCTTGGAGTGAGTTTTAATCAGTGAGATGATTGTAAAGGGTTAGTGACAGCCCGAACCTGTTAGACTATAGTTTTACTAAATATCCCCTAGGAACAAAGCGGCGTCGTACGTATGGTGTTATTATTAGTCAACTGTCATTGTGGTTGACATCTCGATGACAAAACTTCAATAAGGATAGACGTATCACGTCACTTCGATGCCACGGGTAACTTTGTTTACATCTTTTGCAATTTTATTTTAGCAAAATTATTATTAGTAAGAAAATAAGGCACGGATAAAAATATAATCGTAGGAAAGATATCAATAAATAAAATTAATTAACCCTTCTTATTTCCGTGATATGTCGACAACAGTTAGTAATTTTTTTTGCAAAATGAAAAGTCTATTACAAACTCTATTCTATGTCGGTGTAACATACAGCATAAAAACACAATATTTATAAAAAAAATATGTATAAGTCAACAATATAGCTAGTGTTCACATATTTTTGCACACCATAACATTTTGGCACTAAATATTACCCTCTGAGCTACAAAAATATAAGTAAATAATTAGTAAAATAAACCATTACTGGTCTAATTATCGCCCAAGAAGCGAAAAATCGATCCACTTAAAGTGTAGTTGCATTTACAATCGTTGTACATACGTAATTATTAGCTGTCCATACAATAAAAACGTGTCCCCCCTTAAAAGTGATAGAGAATACTGTTTACACTGAAGATTATTGCGACTACCTGCATTTGTAAGGTAAGGTACAACGGTAAGCGTTAGCGAAGGTATTCGTGTTTTATTTCCGCTTAACACGGACGTTGTTAAACCTAGAAGTCTTTTTATAAAATCTTTTTATAGAATCTTTCTATACCTATAAATTATCTTAGTGTTTGAATGATGAATCTAGCATCACAGAGCATGCCATTATAGGGCTGAACAAATAATAAGGTAACTTTATAATTTGATATCATAACTTTCTTAATAATATATTTTCTATGGCCCGATGTACTTACGGTGCCCTTCAAACTGTAAACAAATTTAATCACTACTTCCGTTCTTCTATTCTCCACATACTTTCTTACATTATATTATCAAACTTTATCATCTACATTTAAACTTCCTAATACAGTAAATGCAAGTTATTTTTTATTCCGCTTCATATCTAAATAATGTAATGACGCATGTTCAAAAAATTAGCATAAAAAATAAATTTACGCGATCCGAATGAAATGCCTGCGCACTTTAACGTGATTGAATTTCTTTTGTGTTGGAACTTTATACATACGATCTATTCATCGGGGGTTGTAAAGCTACATATACAGAAGCATTGAAAACATTTAATCTGCCGTATAAATTTTCTTTACGAGTTTTTTAAACATACTGTATCTACTTCAAATAATTTGAATATGGAACATTCCTTACATACACATCGGACATAATGTAACGTGGAACACGTACATACGTAGAGATAATTAAAAACTTCTTAGAATAATTAAAAATAGAATTAACGTTTTTTCAAATGTACTGTATAATAATATACGTGAACGTTGATCTCCGTTTACTAGTGCGCGCGCAAAATGATCGTAACAATATTAAGGGACGTTTTGATTTTAATTATTCAATTATTCTGGCGACTCGCGTATTTCAAGGTCGGATATCACACATAATAATGTTACAAGATTATATTAAAAAAAGATACGGACATTTTTTTTTACATAATTTAAAACAAAGCTGGAAAGAACGAATACTGGTTTTTGTCATTTTAACATAACCACGATAATATATGCCAACTTTGTAGTTTAACTATGTAGTTTTACTGATTTCAACTTTTAAGGATATATTAATATCAAATTTAATAAACATTTACATTATTATACATTTACTATCTCTTTATTAAGGCGTTTACATAAAACAACAGAATGAAACTAAATTATTGAATTCATCGCGTTTACTTAATTTTTACCAAAGACGCTAGTGGTAAGCCTAAAAGATTTCGAAAAGTATGTAATAAAATTAAAGTTCCATTTAATAAATATAGCGATTATTTAAGAGGTTACATGCACTATTTAAAACCGTCAAACCTGAACCCATAGCTATAGCCTTTCTCCAAACCTAATTATTCACACAATATATATAACTAAACCGAACACTTTAAGTGATTAACATCAATCTTATGACACGTATACACGGTTAAATGAATGCAATTCTATTTTTTATACACTTAATATCTTCATTATCATAAGCTTGTGTGAGTCCACTGCAGGACATAGGCCTTCACTAATGCATGCCTTCTCCATTAGGGGGTTTTTAGGACACGCTGGTCCAATACGGGTTGGACCGACTTTTTACATTACCACCTAACGTCCATAGATCATCTAAATTTTCTCGATCTTAATCAAGTCTTAATCTTATCAATTTGGTGATCGGCCCAAATTGCCCTATCCAACTAGAAAACAACAATGAAAGTTAGTAGAGTCCCCTCAGGATTCGAACCCACGTCCTCCGGTTTCTAATGCACACGCCCTTAATCTCGCCTCTAATGCACATTACCACTAGGCTCCGGGGCAGTAATATCTTATATATTACTAATTGAGTATATGTATTATTATTATATATTTTATTTAAATGCGTATTTTAACAAGTGTCTAACGCAGTATAGGTATATCGTCACACAAGCACTGGTTAAGTAAAAGCCTAGCACTTTTACCTTGAGCACGCGTTATAATCGGACAGATAGACGGATACAAGTTTTTCCACAGCTTTGGACGCGTTACGAGTGACCACTATAATCTATAAACTAGCATCCAGTTACATTAGTAATAGGTAATACAATGATAGATTTAACTTTTGTACATCGATATTGATTACTTTTAAGTTTAGTTAAGAATACACAGAAAGATGAAAGATATCAGAAAGTAGTCTGTTTAACCATTTTATAATATAATTATTAGCATATAATTATGCTTACTACATATTTTATATTATCGAAATTACTGTTTTTCTATTTTCAATTTTAAGTTAATTTCCTTCGACACGAGTCGAACCGATTCGTTTTACAACTGTTTTTAATAAATTAATAAGAATAAATAGATTAAAAAAACGGATAATACGCATATCTTCATCTTATTGCTTTTGGTTATTTTATATTTAATTTATAAATTTATACGACAGAGGCAAAGGTCAGTAAGATAATGACACCAGAAATGTTTTGGTTAGTAATAACGTCGCCATTTTAAAATCAACCATCATCAGATCATTAACTTTGACCTCACGTCATTACATAAACGATGCCAAAGACAATTACGCTCCTATTATGTACGTAACAACCATTGTGCGCGTGATAGTGGTCAGTCGCGAAACGTGGTTAGTTTTTTAATTTTGTTTTCTGTTATTTATTATTACTTATTTTGCAATGACCTCAATTAATGCATTGTATTCTATAGTAAGTTACCGACATAGCGCAAAGGATTAGCTCGTTGAAGTGGCAGTGGGCCGTCACGTGGTCCGAAGAACGGATGGCCGATGGGGCCATAAGGTTCTAGAGTGGAGGCCACGTTTGGGAAAACGAAATATTGGTTGGCCCCCGACCAGGTGGGATGGCGATCCCCGTGCAGTTTAAGTTGGCAGCGAGTAGCAGGGGATCGGCCGTCTTGGTGTTCATTGAAAAAGGTCTATGTCGAGCAGTGGACTGATAGGGGCTGATAATGATGATGATGATGATTGTATAGTACCTATAACGTAGCTAAAAATCCATTGAGTTGCTAGACAAAATCAAACTACTTAGCTGTCATAAAATAAGCCGTTATTATTGTTCGAGGGCCATGTAAGAAAAGAAATGCACTAAGTTTTCGCCAAAGAGTATTGGCTTAGTTCGCAAATTTCACGTCTTTTTGCGTCAAGTATAGTGCTTCAATAAGCCCTAGAATTTATATAAAAAAAAATAAGTTTCATGCCTCAATGTTTAGACCATATATTGATAAGCGCTCAGATAGAGTCATCATCATTACCATCACCAGCCTGTGCCAGTCCACTGCTGGACGCAGGCTCCCCCCAAATGCACGCCTTCTTCATCTAGGGGGATTCTTAAGATTGGGTTCTATCTACTACGCTAATCAAAAATAATGCACGTCATTATTTGTTCAACCAATATAAGGACCACGGTTTTAATCAAAATCAGAGTATGACATTTGACTTCGTTTGCTAGAATCCTATCTAAATTGACTTTAATATATTAAAAAAATTAATACTTAAGATAAATAAATAAACTTATATTACTTTCATTTTCCTATGTTTTATGCTTCATATTAATTCTGTTAATGTGTATTTATGCACCCATTCCTCTATCCTCCTAATACCAGAGGCATTAAAGCCACCTTTGTGCATTATTTTGTGCAAAAGAATAAATAAATAAAATAAATCCATTCAGAGTACTTTACACCATACTTTATTATGCCGAGGTACAGATTTTGTAATATACTATCCCGTTCTAAAAATAGAGAAACAGTTCAGATAATTGGAATTTCGCTAATAAGACAGATCTAGAGAAGTAGTGAAAGGATGCAAATACATTCATGCTTTAAATATGAGAGAGAGACTAGAGATAAATTGGAAGTATTCGATTATTCTTCTCCTTCAATTTGTTATACAACATAAAATAACTGCTGGTTAATAAAACTAATCTTACATAGGAGATTGATTACTTTAATAACTTAGTGCAGCTTCTTCGAGATATAAGACCCATTAAAGAAAACACCATAAATATGTATAAGGATAAGAGATCTCTTAATGGGTTTTATAGTTAAAAATGCTAGAAAACTGTCAATAAGAATATTTTGATAAATGCTTTGTTATTATGCTCTAAAACAGTTTAGTATGCAATAAAAGCTTCTTATTTGCCAAACAAATTAAAATCGCCACATAATTATTTTAAAATACCTAATAATTAAAGATATAATAATTATTAAAAATTTATTAGACACAGTAATGCAACTTTAACTTAAACCCCATATCGCCTTTAATAATATCGAATCGGACGATTGTACATGTAAGTCCGTGCCATTTGACAGGCCACGGCATTTCCGTGCGGCCCATTAGCTTTACAATCAATAAGGCGGTATAAACACGAAGTGCCGCGTAAAGGTGCGTACACACTAGCCGAGCGTATAATGTGACGCCGATCAGATGCTCGCGACGAATCGTGAGCAAACATGATGATTTCAACCGAGACCGCGCGTATTATCCTATTCTGTAATAAATGAAGCGGCGAGACGAACAGAACGTTATGTGAAGCGATCTGCCCATAAATAATTAGCTCAAGACGCTACAAGTCCGCTGCACCAGAACATCATAAGTTACGTATCATTTGTCTGTGATTACACTAACATACGGTGCCTTTCAAATCGGAACACAGAACAGTCACAATTCACACTAAACCTGTGTGACAGAAGAAGGCAACATACGTCTCTATACTGTAAAAAGAGACATATCACCTTTAAAGATACATTTATAATAGTTAATCTGTTCGCGAGTGTATACGTAATTGAATAATGAACAAAACACTTAAACACAATCGGGATGAAAAACGGGAATCCGACGCGGTGGCTCCATCTATGATATCTTTAGACGGCCAAAGCACAAATTATTCAGATGGAATGCAGCCTTATAACGGGGTCAACACTCAAGACTGTATCAAGTATGGCTAGCTGTATTTATTATTGACGAAATAATTTATTCCGTATAACAACTTCTCGGGTAAAAAGTGTTGAAGCGTAGTGCTGTTAGAATATAGGACGAGCGTAATAAACGCTAGTTTAAAAGTTTAGTAGTCGGATTGCGAGTGATTGCGTTCTTTTTTAAGTTTTTGTTGGTCCTTAGTTTATGTTTTGGACTGATAACGACGTATTATTTTAAAATACATGGAAATTCATTATTTCATTTAGCGAGGCTGAATATTATTAAACACTATTGTTTCTGTATATGCAATATGTTGTAAGAGCGGATTTTTTAATCCGCTAAGGATCAAAATCTCAATGACAAACAAACGGAAAAAAAAAATTGTTTGTTTGACAGAATGGTTTGTTTTGATCATGGCGCTGTCTTTGTGTATTATTCTGTTGCGGTTCAAAAGGAAGCCTTGAGTAGTTACTAAGTAAAAAATAAATATATTTTAATGTTATGTAGCTCACAGGAGATTTAACACAACGCTTTTACAGATAGTAGCAACGCATTTATGAAAAAAATGTTATATAAAAAACCGATTCAGTTGGCCGTGTATGCTGTATAATTCACATTTGTGGATTCGAAGCAATGTGCTTATAAATTTTTAACAGGATTATTGCAATGTTATGGCAACCATAAACATTTCTATCGGCAAACGTAGGCAATGCCGCGTTCACAACCTAGTGAGTAATAACGGAATCGATTCACAGAGATGCGTGACTACCGAAGAGATACAAACTTAAAAAAAAATTACACGCATTGCGTATTTCATCCTTTACATAAACTAGAAACGATTGCTTCTTTCTGTTTATTTCATTGTCTTTTATGAACTAAATATAAGAGGAAAGTAAGATCGAAGTTACTCGAGTTTTAAATTACTTTTCTATTTAGGTCTTTTTCTAAGGCAGGCAACATAATTTCTTTTGGATTGTAACAGTCTATATCTAAGCAAAATAAGCTAGAAATGATGTTATCAATCTGAACCATAGCAATGTTATCTAGCTTTCTTATTGATGGACCGTCACAGAGATGTCTAGGAAGTAATCATTTGAATAAGGTATAAAGTAAAATATAGCATTGTAACTGAATTTAAATATATGTCTAATAAACCCCTTTTTAAACCCACTGACAAAATGTCAGTTACTATAAACTCGCAATCGATCTTAAACCACTACAGGGACGCTTAAGATTTTACAACGGTTTTACTGGAAAAAAACAAACGCATAGAACGGAAAGTACCACAAATGGTTTGTTTACAAACATCACAAACATTACTCGGCTCGAATTCAATTGAATGCACCGCCATCTTTCAGAGGAGAGCATTACTAATTACGACGCGCTTTGAAGGGCGTCCCGATGTCACAGAATGCGACAAAAACAAAAGTAGTATTTATTTCTAAAGTGATCTCCAATAAATTTAATATCGAAATATTAAGTAAGACATTTAGTAAGACTTTCAGTTATTGCTTTCCTAATTGATTTCAGGTATCAAAAATACTTCTTCTAAAATAAAGTGAACAGAAAAAACTGTAGTATGAGATACCTATCAGTTGTAATTATAGTAATGGAGAAATAATTTAATTTGGGCAAACAAACATATGACTATTGATGTAAACATTGCTACCCTGAGCAACAAGGTAGCGTGTTACATTAACCATCCTCGGTTGAGTTTATCATTACCAAGATGTCAATCTCTGAGAGACAATTGAGTAAAATTATACCAAATATACTATAGTTTACTGATCAACTACAAATTTTATTTGATTTAAGTTTAGTAACTTAGACTTCTTAAAAATTTGTTCTAAAATATCTCAATTACAATTGCTGCTTGATCAATGAATGTGATAACTTTATTATAATTGAAAGAGTCCATAGCGTCGGGAATAAATATTAATAATCAATGCAAAATCCATAAAAGTCATTTTAAAACATATTTTTTCATCATTATTTTTAATCTCCTTTCAGAGCATAATTTACATTGCCTAGACTTTAGTTTTAAAATTTTTATTCAGCTATGGATCTCTACAAGCAATCTAGCATATTAAATATTATTTTTGGTAAATTGTTTAAGTTTTCATTTATTAACATTTTATTTAGCACTAATGTAAATAAATAGTAGTGTCAGATCTTACACAATAAATTAAGGAAAATTACTCTTTGTTAGTGATTTTTTGCATTTTGAATTAAACATCTAGTATATAGCTCATAGAACATACAGAAAAATAATATGATATGGATTTATAGAAACGTCATCTCATCACATGTATGTAATTTTTATAGATATTAGTACTAATTGAAAAACTTGACGAATGAAATCTATAAGGAAACGCCATTAAGCCAAAGAACTAAACTGAACTGATTTATCACTAGATATCAGTAGTGACAAATGAATACAATATAAGTCAACACAACTTTGCATTAATAATGAATATTATAGTAAAAAAAAATCAAACAAATCTTAGTTGGCTACAAAAATAACTGAAAACCAGTAATAACAGAATTTACAGTAAAGAAGTTGGCAAAGGCAGTTTAAGAACAAGAACTGAATATTTGACTAGTCTAAATTACATTGAAACACAACAAGATCATACCTGGTTCTGTGGGATCGTTGGGCTCGTCCTTAATACGGGCGCCCCCGCCCTTCTCCTTCTCCTTGATCATACCCCTACGTGCCTTCGCCAACTTGACTGCAAGAAAACATTATGTTTAGAAATATAACATCTATATTATACTTCTTCCGACATTGAATCCTTATTTAATAAAGGTAGTATAAGGTTAGTTGATATAATTGTTTTTATCGCATACCATATCATTTTAATAATGTACTGAGATGCCTACAATGTAGCTGCTCCTATTCTAATAATTATTATGATCACAAATATTTTGATTTTAAGTAACTTTTTATACATAATTTAATTTACTTTTACCTTTGTAAAAGTGGACCATTTACATGGACAATGTTTTGTTTAAATCATTCTTAGCATCATAACCATTCTTGTAATATGATGCAAGTAGTTTAATAACATTTAAATAACTTAATATTTTACATGACTTACAATAAAATAGAGTCAGTTAAATGTTATTTTAGTTATTCACTTCATTAGATAACAATAGTCCTCTTTTTGAAATAAGTTATTAGTTTTGTAAGTATTAATATACATACTAATATCAAATTATGAATATTTCGGTAAAGAGACCTAAATTAAACATACTCCTTGCTACTTTAATGTACAGCAAAAGAAAAAAGCAAGGTACTTAAAATTGGAATTTACTTACCATAATATATATTTTCACAATAATAGCTCAGATTAAAAATTTTCTTTTTAAACTAATTTGCAACGACCATATGTCAGTTTATCATATCTGCACTTCCATATCTCAAAATCAATACAAAATATCCACGAATGTTTATTAAGACAACCAAATTATTGAATGCTCTAATACTATTGAGTAAAAAACATCTTTGATTAGGTTCTTGGCATAATTTCACCACTCTAGTACTACGGGACAAATTATAAGGTTATATTATTAAAACAAAAAGTTAAGATCTTGTAAACTAGCCATTATTTATATAACATTAAAAACAAATCTTTCTACTTTTGCAAAGTAAACTGAATACAATTGCAGCCCACCAAAATTTAGGCAATATTGTATGGATATCCATTAGTTAGGAGTAATCCTAACTAATGGATATCTTAAATATAAGTACTTTTTATTTATTATTAGAATTACATGTTAGATATATCATTGCTAATTCCACTTTGGTTCTAAAAACTTATTTCAGAATTCCAGGAAGATTGGGGTTGTGAAATGTTGTGAAAAATAAGTATATTTAATATCTACAGGAATTGTATGATAAAAAAGAAAAGTACTTAATTCTCTATTACAAGTACTGTAATAATAAAAAAACAAGCATATGTTTTTGACATGTCTTAAACTGAGATAAACAGTTGGTATTATTTAATATCAAAATAAAAACCACTTATTTAAATCAAAACTAAAAAAGCTTCTTTGAACACCATATGACCAATCATATGTTTCATTAACACAACAATAATAAAGAATTTGCGTTTTAATGACTGCATCAAACTTTGTGAATACGTAATATAGATAATTAAAAAAAAAAATAAAAGATTACCACTGCTAGAATCATGTAAACATTAATGTAAGGTCGTTGTATACATACAACACAACCAGCGGCGCGTATTTCGTCACAGGCGAAATAATTGGCACATGTCCCACAAATCCACGGCGCGGCACTTCATTACAAGAATGTCATTATGCTGCAGCAAACGATCGGGAAATTATTATAAATAGAGATCTCAAAGAACCTTGGAGCGAAGACGCTAGCGGCGCCCCGCAAACCTGCGTTGCGGCCGGCCGCTGCTAGGCCCTGATCGTATCCAGATATTTAATTAATACGAGAATACACCGCGAACGCCATAAAAATTCCAGGTTTACTCTCCATACATAAACAATGAGACAGGTCGGGTGTAGACGGGCGCGAAGCACACCAAACGCACGCTTATTATGGCCGATTTATTGCCAAAGGCACGCCGTTTGGACGAAACGACATCGCCAGAGAAAGCGTCTAGCGATAATTTATATCATTCGTGTGATCTAATTAAAGTATAACGATGGGTATGCGACAAGAAACAAAAAATCGGGATCGCTGACATTTTTGTTTATGGTACATCGACGAGACGAGATCCAGAATCCACAAATAGCAAGCAAACGTACATGATTACCGCCTCCTGACGGATTCACTAGCACTTGATAACACAAAACACAACGTTTTTTCACATTTATGTAAGTTTCATCGTCAAAATACACTCATATAATTAATTTCTTTCTATCAGCATATAACACAAATCACCACGCACACACAACACAACATACATAATATATGTACACCAATACACATGGGATGGATACTTCTCACAAATTTCCTTTTCTACACAAAAACAACAAAAGTGTGAGAACTGTAAGATATCCGTTTGGTTACGCGCATTGGCAACATCAACATAATTAACATCTGCTTGTACTAGTAAAATTTCGTGAACTTTACAATCTTATATTATATTAAATATTTATAATGATTATATGATAAATAATTATACGATATATATATTTTTTTCCATTTTAGACACCTTTTAATTTAGATAAATGAAGTTTCAGAGATAAGAAAAATAACTTAATTGTTATTTCTAATAAAACGTTGTAATTATTCAATATATGTAAGATATTAGCATATAAATAGCAAAATACGTTTATATGAAAGTAAGCTTTTGTTTTTAATACTGCATTAAATTAAAAAAATGTTAACATATATTTTGGTTTCCCACGATAAATAGTTCATCTATGTTTTTTTTACTTATTTAAAGTTATTTTTACTGAATACCCTTGCTCAATCTAATGTATTTCAAATTCTTAAAACAAAAATTTTATACTATAAAATCTTGATACTACATAACAAGTCAAAACCTTAAAAATTTAATTTGATCAAAACATACTTTTTGTATCATTAAATATTTAGCATTTTAATTTTTAAATCATAAATAGTAAATTGTGTATCCGATTGTTGCAACAATTAAGGTTCTAAAGCAGAACTTGAGAACTCTGTTTGTTTCATGGTCTACTTTGGCTAAAATTATAATATTGTCTATGATTTATTTAATTGGCCTAATAAACTTTATAAATTCATATAATCGTTAGTTTTCTATTCTATATGAACAATTTTGGAGTAATCTTGCATTTATTGGAACAAGAAAATATTATTCTTATTTATAGGGACAGTTATAAAAATATTTTGAAATTAATAAAAATAAAATAAAAGTAGTAATTTTAGATTTCTGTGTGTTTCGACATGAAATAAACCTTTTAAATTAACATGCTACAAAGAAATTTCAGTATTAAAACCGCGGAATGCTTAGCCATAAACTTATCCGTGCTCATCGAAAAACATTTCTTGTCTATGATTATTTTATGCTGAAGGGAGGAGGGTCGGTAGATTTCGCTTCGTTGTCGACTATTATAATTCTTCAAGTGATTAGTGACAAAGTTGTTCTGAATGGATTTTACTGAGTGACACTATTTGGTGAATTAAACGTGTACTTGACGACCAACAGCAATTTATGCTGCGCTGCTGATTACATGCCGACCGCTCCCAGTGCGTAAAGTACGTACGTCAGTAACCAAGTATTTTTCATGCCGTTTGTACTACTTGCTTATAGTAGGGGCCGTGTGATAGTAAAAGCTGTTGGAAAGTGCATTCATAGAAGTAGTCGATGCCGTAAAAACCTATCTCACGTTCCATTTAGTGCAGAGCAGTATGAGTTGATAGCAGTTTCAACAGTTTCGATGTTTGTAGCCATTTTCAGTTTGTGCTTGTTCGGTGATATTTACGTGTTTGATTTAAATCAAAAGTGATTTCATCAGTGGAGCTAATCAGGAGGTAAAATTCTGTAATACAATTTGGGATGAGTCTCTTTCATTGACCATTTCTTCGCTGTACAAATTTAATTTGATGTCATTCACTTTGCGTAAAAAAAAGCATATCGAGAGGGTTTTACGCGTAAAAATAACGATACTTTAAAGTACCATTTATCACATTAATTCTAATTACAATTAATTTTTAAGATACAAAATTAAATATTTATTTAGAACGGTATTTGCGTAATTTTAAAATATTACTCGTAATATGTATTATCACTTAATACCCACCTATTTACGTTGCAAAATAGATAAATTTAAGTATTTTTATGTAATCATCATCAGAAAGTGTTTTAATTTTTATTACCTCTCGTGATATTAAAGTGGCATATTAGTTTATCTAATAAAACGAAAAAAGGTTGCTATCAGTTGAAGTGATCAATTTATTACATCAATTAGTTAGAATATTGGTTTAGAGTAGATCATAGATGTTATTTTTATTCTGCTCCAAAACTTATTAGAACTGCAATCCTATTGTTTAATTATATTTTGTTTCATTTAGACTTTGGATATGAATACTCATTTTATATAGAAAAAGTTTAGCATGATGGATGAGACGTGTGAAGAAGAAATCTGTTCAAAATAAAACAAAACAAACCTCAGTGATTTTACAAGGTTTATTTAAATTTTGTACATCTTTTGCAAGCCAAAACCATTGAAAACACATATAAAATCTATCAAATTTTAAAAAAAAATTATTAATATAACTTACATAAATAATCATGATGGCTATGATAAAGTGATCATAATGGATTACAGAATGAACTCTTTAAAACAAAATTGCCTACAGTTCATTCTCTTCAATAATGTGGGATGCTCCCCTCATTTAGTGTCTTGTTAAGGGATATGTACCCTATCCCTTAAATAATACTGCTGAGTTGTTGCTAAGATTGGGGGAGTGCATTGTTAATTCTCATTTTCACTCTGGGCTTTGTTTGCTGCCCCTCCTTTAGTTTTAATTTTTTATAATTGTTTAAAAAATTCTTACTGTGATAGTATAAAAATTCAAAGATAAATAAGTTTATGAACAATGATTATGATGTTATTGCAAAACTTTGTCAGTTTCTATTTACTTAGTGTAAACCGCTGAAATATTTTATGTTAAGTTTTTGTTTATATATAAAATTTTTTGTTGTTACATATAGATGTGGGATAGCTTTTTGTCGTTTTTAGTCTCATAATGTGTCTTTTGGAGGTGGCTATAGAATTTTTTATTATTTTGTAGCAATTTATCTACTTTTTTTATTGTTTAATTATAAATTACGTTTTAAGGGTGTTAATTCATCGATAAAATGTATATCTCTATTTTTTTTATCTTATTTTATTTAACAAAATTACCAAGGTAACATAGCAATTGTGGAAAAAAAATATTATTCAATTAAAAAAAAATATCTTACATAGCCATAATACATAGAGTCAAAAATCATGTATACATAAAATCATAATGTGTCCGAGAGTGTTTTTTTATAGAAAGATAACCATACCATCCGAAAGGTCTTATGCAAATATATGTTTTTATATTATTATATATATAACACAGAAAATCAAAAACGTCAATCATGACAGAAATATAATTTAAAACAACAGATTATTATCGCGTTTTGAATTTAGTTACAATTTTCCAACATTTCAGATCTTTTGCTTATTCGAACAATTTGAATTTTTGAATAATTTGTAAACTATTGAGATATTTCTGGATTTTCAATTGTTTCTATTTCAATTCCTTTACATCGCGTATCATAATATAGTACTTACTTTTCGTTTATAACTCTATTACTCAAAGAATACAATTGCTCATTTTTAACATTCGTTTATCTCTGTCGGTACCATAAAAAATCTTGATGGCGATATTGGCAAGAGATTCCGATTTTTTTTACTAGAAGTCATTTTCTTCTACTATATTCCTAGTATTAAAAATTTTCGATGCTACTTAGTACTTGAAAGAACGACAGATAAAGTAAACACCACACAAACTTATTCAAATTGAACCTATCTTCAGGTCCCTCCCCTCTCTACTGTGTTTTACTTCAGCAGTCAGCTTATTAGTAAATACCTCTACTTCCTGACTTAATAATTCGCGAGTTCTAATTGTTCGCACGCCCTTATGGAAGACCATTGAAAAAGACAAAACGTGTCCGTCAACTTGCTGCCCTAAAAAATGTAGTATTTTCGTAGACTTTGTGCACGCGGCCTTGATTTCTCCTGTTTTGTGAGATCACTTTCGTGGATTTAAACAAGTTCATTCTTGGATTCCGTGCCCATTAAATGGCAGCCATTGTAATATCATGATTTTTCCATAAATCGCGGCAACAGTATTTCAGTAGATAGCATTACAAGAAAAGTAATTGCGTGTTCTGTTGTTTATACGTATTTGTTCTCACGATATATCCCCAATTTTAATTATATTAACTAGTGGTCTTTTAGCAAAATCGTAACGTTTAGTACTTAATACTGTTTTTTTTAATCTTCTAATGTTTTTTCCAAATATCTCGTTCGATATATTTCTGCACGTGCACGTTCCAGAGTAGCTCTCAACCATTAACCATGCACTTATCTAGGTAAAAATTTTTAATATTTTTTTAGTTCAAAAGTAGTACAATAGAAGTTTTTACTGAAGTACGTCGCAATAATAACATGAACGTAAGATTTCAACAATCACCCGAGTATCATTTTGAAATTGAATTGTCCTTTCACAATTCAATTGATATTATATCCAATCACAAATATGTATAAAATTATTTTTAAATAATCCAAATCGTCTCTAACATTAAGTAAAATGTTTAGCGTTATGTCCTATTCCAACGCCACAACATAGACATTGAATTAACCCATAAAACGCCGTTCCCGCTCACCCCACAAATATGCAAAACGCTTAAGTGCCGAATATAATGGCTCCAGCCCCGGTAATTACTATTCTCGGTGCGGAGTTCGAATCCGGAAGGAACACTCGGCATTATAGCTCGAATTACATGTGCTTAAGGGAAGTCCTCCATTTGCGCTGTCGTAGATCACGACGTAAGGTCATAAGCGTCAAGGTCGCTTCGGAAATATTTTTTATGTATCTTTTTGCTTTGTATACATTTACAGACGTTTTAGTTTACAGGGATACTGTTAGTACATTTTAAAATATGTTTCTTTTGAGTTCAGGATGTTATTATGATAATTTTTAACATAATTGAACATTTATGACACAGCATAATTTATCTTATTTTATGTACTTTACTTTGTTCATTTTACTTGCCAGTCCAATATCAATGAATGGGTAAGAATAGATAAATCAGATAAATTGAATATGGATCTATTTATGAAATTAAAGTATATAAATATAGATGGAACGTATTAAAAGAGTTTGATACAATACATATATACGTAAATGGAAGCCTTTAATTTTGATATAGAAATTATCTGTTAACTTGCTTTTTTCTCAGCAAAACCAAGTAGTAAATATTAGATAAAAAAAGTTACATGCAGTGTTTTGCTATTAGTTGATCGAGTCATAAAGTTTTCTATAATGTTTAGTTTCTAAACAGCACCATAAGTTGTCACTTAATGTTGTTTAAATTAACCCAATCTCTCTTACCCAGTCCCAGTAGTTTTCGAACTTGGCCAAAGTTGAAATTAACTTCACGTAACCGGGTTTAACCCATTTGGACTGCTAAATTGAGTTTAATGCATTTGGGCAGTACAAATAGCAAAACCTCTAAGGAATCCACCGAGATTAGCACAGTATTTTCGCGGGACTGCATTTGCCAAATGTTATTTATATCATAAATTTTTAACTAGCGAAAAGGTACTTTGACCGTGTATCAGTTTTGCGGTTAGCTTTGGTCAGATGTACACAGTTAATATTTGAATCGCATCATCATTATCATCAGCCTGTGTTAGTCCACTGCTAAATATAGGCCTCCCCTATTCTCCATTAGGGGGTTTTTGGACCGTATCCCACTATGCTGGTCCAATGCGGGTTGGTGGGTGAATATTTGACTGACCACATATTTTTTCGACTTAATGGCCTATTAAATGAACAGTTTGTTTTTATTTTTAAATTGAGATCGAGTTTGTGTCAGTTGCAGTATAGTTCTAAATCATATAAAATATAAAATTACATTTAAATTAGCTTTCTTTTGAAAATAAGTGAAGTAGTATTAGTAACATAAATTTAACCATTTTTAATTGTTTTATATCCTTTCAGTTGTTCACAATTTTATTTAAAAAGATTATCATACTACCAGAAAGGCTGTATGTATATGTATTTCTAATATAACTTATATACATTATGTACTGAAAAACACACAGTTTTCATATTTCTTCATTATTAATATGTTCTTTTATATAAATATGTTACGTCAAACTGAAACAAGCTTCTTGACTTATAAGTAAGGAGTAATGACATTGACATTGATAGTCTGAACGTAAACAATAAGTAACTTTGCGTGTTTCGCAATTGAATAAGTAAACTTTGTGTGCCATGTTTCATAATAAGTCCGAGTAATTTTAAGCGGATAGGCAAATTTTATGTACTACATATTCAAATTCCGATTATGAATTTATAAAAAAAAATATTAAAAAAAATAAAACAATTCTTTTTCGACTAGTAAAATAATTATACAAAACATTGTTTATAATAACTGCTGACAGAACGAAAAAACATGTATTTATATTATGTTTTAAGGACGAAATATTCTTCATCTTATTATTGCATCTCGTAAGTATTATTTGTAAGAAGTCAACTTCGACAACACGCATTTGACAAAGTTACGGAACACTAAATCAATGCCCGAGAACTTGAATGTGTCATATTTGAAAACCAGCGTCTTTAAATTTCCATTCATTTGCTCTGACCGAATATAAAAAATTATAATATGTGTATGTAGCAATATATGTATATATGGACTGTAGCAATTTTACTATAATTTTTATAGTGAAGTTGCTACAGTCCGTCGGATTTATTAGATACCGTGTGTACAATTAATTTAAACAATAACCGTTGTACATCTCTCCGGTGTGTACAATGTACTGTGTACATTTTAATTAAACCGTAACATTAAAAATGTTAGATGCCGCCATGCATTACTGTGCACGGAATTTGCCACGGCGTCGCCGTCCTCTATAAATAATATGCGTCGCTTCCATATTTCTCAGTTAATTGCTTTGGCAATTAGCCTCGATTGTACGCCAGCGTGGATGTAACAACCACGTCCTCTGGGGTCTACAAGAAATTGTACGTTCAATTATTCCTTCGGTTTTCGAGCGTTCCTAATTCAAACGGACATTAGTACTTGAGAGATTTTCCCGTACTCGGAGTAGATTACTTGAGTTTTCTAGAGCCGTTCGGTAGGAGCATAGACTACAGACTATAGATTGCGGAGTACAGATGATTTACATTTTTGGCGGGTTTTTGGTCAGCGGTCTAGGTGAAGTAATTTAAAAACAAATGTTAAGCTTGTCGATCTTATCTGAAAGCCATTATGAAATCATTGAAAACTGTGGAATCTTATTACTATTCCGATTAAATAATTGGCTGATTTTAAGTAGTCTGTAAGTTCTTCCAATTTTTGTTAATCTTAAAGTCTCACCAGTTAATGTTGCCTACTTCATTTAAATCAGTAGTGCTCCCAAAATTGTTAATTTTACAATTCATCTTCATAATCCGCTTTATTTTGATGGAAAACGAATTGTCCGTAACTTGACAGAAAAGCAGTATAGTTTACTATATCGCAGTTGAAAACTAAGCTTTACGACAAACACAAATCATTAAACATTTAGGAATCTATTAATAAGCCGGTAGGAAGATTCTTTTTAGTTATCTTAAAACAGTGTATGCAACATTTGCATATAAATTCGACTTTATGTTCCAAAATTGTGTCGAGGCGAATAAATTAATTCATAACTTCCATTTTGACTAGTTTTATGTTTCCTCATTTCCGATTTTTTCTGTTGGCTAATTCGTCTTTTTTAATTCTACTTCTGTGGGATACGGTCCAAAAACCCCTAACGAAAAAGGCGTGCATTAGGGGAGGCCTATTTCCCGCAAAGGCTGACATAGGCTGATGATGATGACGATGATTTTACAATAAACTACGCTAGCATTATTCATAAAGCATTAGAGAAAATTATTGCAACAATATTGCTATTAAAAGCACTAAAATGCTACTATCCAAAAAATGTAAATTTTAGTTTTTATCACGCTATTACTTAGAATGGGTGTTAACTTATGCTTAATGTCCGTAAAAAAACTCTGCAGTGCTAAATACATTCAAAAATAATTCTGAATGTATTTAGTGTAGCACTTTTTTTAGAGTTTTTTCAAAGTTGCGAAGTGAAATTCGGAAGTATTTCCAATAAGCGAATTAATGAACTGAGCGAAAATAGTCGTACGGTCATGATCAGTATGCGCATATTCTCGTGTGACCTCTCAACTAAACTTTCTGCGTCCCACAAAACTCACGGCACGCGTAATTCATCTCTATAGATTTTTGAATAGCTAGTTATGGCCTTTGATATGGTAATGTGTATAAACGTGAATGCGATAGTGTGTTTGTTCGTAATTTAACGTTTTATATACCGTTCAAGGTTATTCCTAACCTAATTTGTACTAATATACAAATGCATGTTTGTATGTATTCATAGTTGTTACTCTAAAAGATATATAATGCATTTTTCTTTAATACGTTTCTGTGAGACATTACCCATATATATAAAAGAATACCATAGAGTTCAGAAAAGTAAGCAATCGATAAAGACAATTCAAGCGTGCGAAGCCAGGGGGTCAAAGATGCTATAAAAATAAACGAGTAATTGAAACTGTTTGTTATTATTTTACGCAATTTATTTTACTTTAATGATAGTTTAAAATGTTATTTTATACTAAAACGGGACATTAAGTCATGTTTATAGGTTTCTGTATACTGGCAAAATGGTGTTGGAGAATTTTTTTATAAAACCTCGTAGGTATTGTATCTTTAGTCCAATTACCGTAAAAATAAGCTGTAGGATATTATAATTTAACTTTTAATATTGACAGTGGATGAATTTACTAAACTTAGACCCCGTAATAAGTTTGAAATTATTATATATATTATAGTAGTTAAAGATTTTTAAGTAAAACTTTCATTGACAAAGTACAATTATTCTCAAGTTCACACTTCCCACACGGTATTGATTTGAATGCACGTTAGTGCGAAAAACTATTTACTTGTTACTAATTACGTCATTGTTTTTACATTTAAAATTTATGTACGATGACAACGTATTACGTGATATTAATATGTAATGCATTTTAGAACGTTACTTAGCCTCTGAACTAATGGTCGCACTTTAATAACCAAAATCACACACCTCTTTAAAATTATGTCTGGTCATATCATTAAAATCTACAGCATATTTCTTAATAAAGTGTTTTTGGTTTACTGCTTTAATTGTATTACGAAAAAGGGTATAAAAAAAACTATTTCTTTAACGCCTCTTCTCTCCAGCACGTTCGAGTTAATGGATTTCAGTGAGTAGCTGTAGAATTAAAGTTTTATTTAAGAATGCCGTCGTTTCGAAATAACTTTTATCCTGACCAGTAATTATTTCAGTTTTTCTTTTCTCCGCAGCAAGGATCCATTGAACAAAAGTTTATTGCTTTCAGTCGAGTTACGATCACTCGTTAAGTTTTTCTGGCATGTAAGGCTTAGTGAAAGCTTCTTTATTGTTATATTTCATATTGTGTTAGCGACGGTATTTATTTTAAACAGAAGAATACGTAAAGTATCTTATCGTTTTCTATAGAAAACTTTTTGCGATTGTTTACTTCGAATTTCCTTTGAATTCATAGCTTCTGAATAATTTTAAGGAAATTTTCACTTTTGTATAGAGCATGTTTTTCATGAGAAGTTATTTGGAAAATTGTAAATTTTAAACGGCTTATTATTCGTTAGTCAATTAACAGTCTTGTTTAAGGGAAGAGGTAATGATATAATTTCTTATTGGAATTTCATGAATGTAACTAATAGATTAATGGATAATTGAAATCGCAAACACTTACATAATCGAACTCTCTCATGCTTATGAGGTGTGAGATAATTGTGCAGAAAAATAAAAACTTTACTCAATTAAATGTTTTTTCTATTTGATGGTAGTAGATAATAATAATATATCGACGTATAAGTTCTATTTAAACATTCATTTGTTTTAGAGTCCGTTCGGCGTAAGATATCTTATTTTTTCAACCATATTACTTTATGCCAATTTAAATGTTACTCCTTTTCTTTAAACCGTCCTTTACTCGAATCATCTTTCACTACGTATCCCATCGATATGTTAATGCGAGGTCTGCAATATAGGTTTTTACATTTCGCCACGTTAATGACGCTATTCTGTTCTAGCGATTGTCCCTTTATTTGAATGCGTATAATGGTGGTGTGTACGTCAGCATTCCTGTGGTAACGATACCGCGTTTCCATTTCTATACTTTTGCACCTACCGGAATATGTAGCTATTGTTCACTTGTGTACGGTTGAGTCGTAATGAAACACCCATTTGAACGAACCGTTGGGTTGTATCCAGGCGTTTGATTATTACGTTTATGTAAAAAGTCCTGATAACCTGATGGTATGTGAACGATGTTATATAAATAGTATATAATAATTATCAAATAGCAACATGCTCCTCTTGACGATCATTCGTAGTCATCTTACCTTTGATAGTTCCCGGACTGCTTCTGAACACTTTCCATTGGGCGTTTGACCGTGAGTCACGAGTCACGACTGGATGTCATGCGGTTGGTGCAGTGACGACTAACAGGCCTCCGATCTTCATGGAACGTCGATTTTCAAGACAACTAGGTGATAATCCGTGTCATTTTTACAATATGTAAATACAAAATGAAAATTAAATTATGTCCACTATGTTCAGATACCATGACTGGTCTCTATTGAAGCATCCACCAGCTGGCTAGGATGCGTAGTAGTGACTTCTATTATTTTCGTCGTTGTTTTGGATCAATCAGTTCTATTATTCAGTTTGTTGCTTTTAAATTTATATCAAATCTATAAATATATTTTTCGTTTGGATAATGTGAAATATAGTATATAACACCTGTAAAAACTGATGAAATAGCTAGCCAGAAATAAAATGTTTTACTCTTTTCATGACTTGATATTCATCTCTTATTCAAATAAGGTCTGTTTGTAATTATAATTATCTGGATTAAATTGGTATTAAAAAATCTTTCTTTATAATTCGTCTTAGTACTAATATACTGTAAAGAAGGTTAGAACTTTCCTGAGTCTTGTAGGTCTTTCAATCAATAGCGAGTATTCATATTGAATAAAGATATATGAATTGTGAATTTGAATTTGAATTATATCAATGCGATCTATGTAATATTTTATTCACATCTGATAATGCACAGTTTTCAACGCTCAATTGTTTTCAATCTCGACGGCATGACATCACCGTACCGGTTGTGTGATGGATTGAAATGTACGTAATAACATCGCTATCCGTAATGTTCTTAAGTGTATACTGGCCTTGTTATTATTTATTTGCGTCTGGTCTAGGAAGCTTCTTGTACCGTAAATAGTAAAAAAACTGTAAAGTTTGTAAATATGCGGCATGATATTATAAACTTTTGTTCTATAATAGTTTTATTTAATGCTATCTATTCATTTACATTAATGTTAAGTAAGGTAATATTTTCGTTTATTAAGATCATTGTAGTTGAATTTGCATCACCTGTTGGTGAAGTGTTCCGGAACATATAAAACTTAACTATTAAATAAGACGATTTGGTACGAGTATGTGACACTCACATTGTTCATAACAACGTTCTATTTTATTCTACAGTACTTTGACACTGTTTGCTTTGCCATCGAAAGGGTCGAGTCGGCTTTGATAACCTTTGTACGTTTTAATGAGGCAAATATTGACTGAACGACGTTTTTTGTTATATCACAATACTGGCAATCTTCAATTTTTTAATATAAATGTTTGTTATATGTTGTTATATATAAAGGAGAAATCCGTCTGATTAATGTATCAACGTACACTAGGCGTAAACATATATATCAATCATTAGGTAGTGAGTATCTCTATAGAATGGTTGATTATTTATATAATCATATATTTATGATATAAAAGCGACTAATTACGTCGTAACGTTCATGTACACCATTTGCAGGCTTGGTCCACGTGGGCGAAGTCGCGGGTAATTACTAGTTACATATATAAGCAAATAAATAAGCTTATATGTACTTAATTGATGATATGCCTTGTTTATTATAATAACAAAACAAAATATACGCGTTGGTTCTTTATATTTATTGTCGACGTTCCGGACTCTTAAAGGTTCCATAATTACGGCTAGACTAAGATATAACATTCCAAGGAATCAACGAAAAAAATCCGTAAAAAGTGGGTTTATTATGTATAGAGTCCGACGAAACAATTTTCCGCCGAAACCGAAAGTTCGCGTGGCTCAGTTTCGGCGAAACCGAAACCGAAACTTACGTGATCAAGTATAAAATTCTTAAAATACTAAAATATGGAGCTTTTATGCCTATTATTTGCTTTATTTAAGTCATGGAATGAAGACAGTATATTAAACATATGCTAATCGTTTTGACAGTTGCTAATAATATTTTATGTAACAAAAATTGAAAATATACCATTTTTTTCAAATAAATTTCTCAGAGCAATATGAGTTATTAAATAAATAAATTTATAATTGTGACTGTTGCATTAAAGACTAAGTATTGGTATTTTGAAATCTTACTAATTAATACTTTGGTTTGTATTTGTAGTTACGAGGGGATCAAAAGTTGTAAAATGAGATAGAATATAATGACTATGATAGCTTAATTATTTATTTTCTACATAATCTCCAAGTCCACCTACACACCAAGTCCAGCGTTCCAAGTTTCCAATGCTTCAATTCCTTTTAAAATGGATTGTCTTGGTCCTGCAAAAGTACTCACGGCATCGATTACTTGTTATATATAGTTTTAACACAAGTTTACTCTTCAGTATTGTATCAATTTGGAGAGAAGATGAAAATAGTTAGGCGCCAGATCTGGTGAATAGGGGATGCTCAACCAATTGTACGATAGCATGCTGAACGGTGGCCATCCTAATGCCAACCTATGCGCGCAGTACGTTGTCAAGATGAAACAGCTCGCCCGTACAAAGTTTGCATCTTTTTATCATTGACGGCATTCCTCAACCTCGGTATTACAGCTGCATAACCTGTAATGATGGTTCCACGCTCCAGGTAATCAATCAACATTATCACTTCTAAGTCCCAAAATATTGAGGTCGTACCTCGGCCAGGCAATATACCAGCACGGCATGAAGATCCTTCGGATGAACCCTTGTTCCGATCACTGTCAAAACTAGATCGAAAGTTTTAGAATCTTCTTAAACTTGTCGATCGAAGATCGAAGTCGATTTTGTTTCTGATTCTCGGTCCCATCTTGCGAGACTACTCTCATTTTCATAATTTGTGTCAAAATGCGTTGAGTACCTCTATATGAAATGCTCGTTTCTTGGATTAGGTATCAGATAGTAATTCTTTAATCGCTATAAACAGTTTTTCGAATATGGCAGCATATTCTTATTGTTTCTTGTTGATTACTGGCTTCGATGGACGGCTGCAACCATGTTCGTCGTCCGTGTATTTCTCCTACTTGAAATTAAGAAGTTCACTTTGCGACAATTGATTAAGACAGAGCCGACGCAATAAATGTCTTGCGTTGTTAACTTATTATAACAATGGTTTTTATTAACAAGATCGCACTCGGTTTTTCTCTATTTTCGACAACATTTCGCCACACATAGCAAACAAATGACTACATTCAGAAAAAATTTGTAATTATTTTTGTTACCAAGGAGTATATATTTTGTTCTCCTACTATTTGTTTCCTCCTCGTCTTTCTACAAGAATCATCAATTTCTTTTGTCAAACTTGGAATGTTTTCTGAACTAAAATCGACTGATCAGAGCTCGATTGTAGCATAGATACATTTAATTTTCGCTACTATTTTGAAATTGAAACATTCTGAAACCAGTTTCGGTTTCGGCAAAAGTTTCGAAACCGAAACTGCGGCGAAACTGATTTTTAGTCGAAACTCGGCTGAAACCGAAACCGAAACCGAAAGTTCGGTCGGACACTAATTATGTATAATAATCGCGAAAATAAAAGGTATCATTATAAACGTATGATTTATTATACATTGCAATATTTAATTATAAAAGTTTTAGATTATATTTTGTCATAATTAAGTAAAACAATTATTTACGGTTACTTAATGCCAAAGCCATTCTTTCGAATAACCGACAATAACAGTGATCGTCATTAATTCGACCGCGATTTTCCGATACACCAGCTCTTGGTATATGTTTTAATTATTAATTTTCACTTGTACAGTTTTATGGTTTGACAATCACACCGCAACATCACTGAGTGACCTATTAAACTTAATGAATCCACACACACGTATAAATATACCTTGCTGTTTTTAAAACGTAAATGGTTACGAGTTTTTATATACATTTTTTACTATGCAATCTGCGTAAATACTTTTTAGTATTCTTTATCATAGTATTTTTAGCTACTATTAACTTTTAATATGTCCTTTTAATGTTGTTTATGTAATGTAGGTTATGTAATGTACAAATAATTAAGCTTAAGTAATACATGCACACATATACAAGTGATAAATACACGTGTCGATACTTGATTAAAAAACAGATACCTGGGTGACGCTGATAAGATGTTTAAGTTAAATCAGGAGATTTGATAGTTCGTTTTGGCTGCCTCCGTAGCCTAGTGGTATTGGCACCTGCTTTAGAAACCTGAGGTCGGGGGTTCGAGTCCTGCGGGGACTCAACAAATTTTCATTGTTGTTTCCTAGTTGGTTAGGACAATTTGGGCCGATCACCCAATTGTCTGAAAAGTAAGATGATCCATGCGTCGGATGGGCATGTAAAAAGTCGGTCCACCCACAAAACCAGCATTGGAACAGCGTGGTGGGATACGGTCAAAACCCCCTAATGGATAGGGGTGTATTAGGGGAGGCCTATGTCAAGCAGTGGACTATCACAGGCTGTTGATTGATTGATTGATTTTTGGCTTTGTGTTGTTTCGGAAATATTTTTATTAGGTTTTCTACTGTTTGTCAGGTAATGTTGTCGTAAGAACACAGATGGTCCTGGGTAATACTAATTTTTAGATGATATATGTTCTGAATTTAATTAAACGACGAATGCAATTGTAAAACTCGTAACGATTGTATATTTTATTCCGTATCATTTTATGTGATCGCATAATTCACGTAGACTTTATTAACCATAATACTCTGCCACTTACAGAATAGAGTTCACATCGGAGTCGTAAATCACTGTACGTCATTCGCACGCGTGATCCCAAAACGTAGCCTAGCCAGTCGAGTATTGTAATGGATTTTAGCAGTCGATACTTAATTACGCGCAATTGGGTCCTGTTTGTGCCCGTCTCATTTCGCAACCGCATAATATAAATAGTCAATATGAATTATCATAATTGACGTTTGCTCGTGACATTTAAACTTGCTGCAGTAAATGTATTGCGTACCTTTAAAAATTTATCGCGGCGTGTTGATTTGGCGGGAAACGTAACGTAACGAAAAAGTGCTACGCTATCTCTCGGTGATTATCGGCTCTACCTTCATAATTCAATTTTATACTCTCGTATAAAATATATAGTTTGTTAAATTTTGACTTGATATTGATGAAATCAGAGTAACTCATGTAAAACGAAATGATGTCATCATACCTTTATCGTTCTCATTCATGTATTGTCATCGAGATGCCGATTATTAGGGGACGGTCGACTTATAATAACGACACGATGCGTATGAAACCGCTACGTCGCTATTTGACTTTGTGTCTGTATTCCGATAAATTGCCTAAAACATAGGAAACTTCTTTGTGCCTGTGTCTGTATGTGTTCCGACAATATGTATGATGGTAATATAGATAGATAGTTAAAATAATATAATCGGCTATAAAGAATTAGAACAGCAGTTTCTGAATTAATGTTTTTTCAATTGTTTCAGGTCGTTCGTGGTTTCATCGATAGCTTCGCATAATGACATTGTTTTTTGGTACGTTGACGAGCAATTAGGGAATCGTGCGGGAAGTTTAGACATGATAAGCGCACCGAATCAGCAATGGACGGCGTGAAGAAATTACACTCGGGGACGCTGTATCGGTGAGTTTCAATACATTTTTTAAAGGGTTCCACTAGATTCATGGGGTCCTGGTACTAATCTTTCAGTCCGTTTACTTGATAGCAAGCTAAAACATATCAAAAGTGCAAATTTAAGTACCTGACTTTGCTCTTTTACTAGTCTAAAACGTATTATTTAAAAAAAATGGTATAACTTACACAGCTCACGGTGATATCTAATAAATTTGGCACCAACTATGTACGGTCACTTAGCCAAATATAAAATCCTTACTTGGCCGTGGGCCAATTTCAGTTTTAGCCTGGTTTTTATTTGATTTTATTCTTTGTAGTTACAGATTTTTGAAACCTACTAATTTATATCAGTAATTGCTATATTCTTGTTTCTTTATAAACTATCAACGTGATACAATTTGTCATAATACAATTATATAGTATTATATTTTCCGTTTTATTTTTATGCGTCATGTCCCAATTATCCTTTTAATAAAATAGCTATCCTTTTAATTTTATTTTTTTTGTTTTGATGTTAAGTAATAAAATATTTAATATTTGTATAAAATAGTGTAAATTTTAAAGTTTTGTTCAAGGATATAAGTTAATTATAACCGTGTTAATATTAAAACGTCGAATGGAAACAACATTTTGGAGTGTCAAGCCATATTAAATCTTATACGAGCGCTGACATTAAAGTCGCGTGGATTAGGGACATTAACTTGTTTCATAGTAGCTTTAAATGGTCCTAGCCAGTTTTCGGAAATAATCCAGGATAAATAAATTATCTATTTTAAAACCACGTCATGAATATGAAATGTATGTAGTGGCAACATTAACAAGGAGGAAAGCTGCCCGGATCCATTTGTTGTCTATCATGTTAAGACTCTCTATTCCAGTTTGTGCCTGAAGTAATTGTAGTAATTAGGCAAATAAGACGCAACATCCAATGTCTTCGGACGGAGAGCGAAACATAGCATATTACAATACATTTCTTATGAAATCCGGTTTCCATCCAACTGAAATTCTTCTAGTTACCCTTTAAGTTCTTAAAATTCTTCTAGTTATTGTTTTAATGTCGCAAACTTCTTCAACTTCTTATTTATAATTAAAATCTATCTTGTATATTTATACTTAATAATGCAGATGAACCATCTGTTGTAGACCTGGTTCGTGGGGACGGTAGCTACCCGCGAACTCTGTGTTAGATGAAGCTTAATAAAGACATGGGGTCTGGAAGCATAACATCATTGGCAAAAAAAAAATATTTACTTTTTTTCACGTTCTTTTATTGTACAGTTTAATAAAATGGAACGCATGTTTCGTAAAAGACCCGTACATATTTATTTAATTTCAGCATTGCATATCATTTTGTTTTTAAACTTATTGAAGTATTATTGTAGGGGTAATTTAATGGTATCGTGAAAGGAAATTTATGGAATAAAAAATACTTTGCTATCGTAAAAAATGAGGAAGGTTACTAGTGTTTTTATATTGTGTGCTATTCGTACTATGTTATTTCAGGTTTATTTTCCGACGGTCCTAATATGAATTGCCTTTATTACACACATTGTATTGTTTGCAGTCCTATACAAACATCTTGGAATCATCACGTTCTGTTCGTCGTAGCATTTTAGTAAATGTACGTTTATTTAAGGCAATACAGAGTATACAGATATCGTGATTTTAACAGCTTTTGTAACTTAGTTGTCGTAATTGGGAAAATTCTAAGAAAATTCTAATTATTTAAAATCCTGCAGTCACACAATTTTTTATCATATTGTTCTTTTAGTACTTACAATTCGATCAAAAGAGTATAAAAGAGCTATGATCCATCTGTCGGGCAGGCAATTTAAAGGTTTCTCATATCCTTCTTTTTGGCAGTCAGCAGGGAATTTAAATAACCTGCCATCTAAACCAAGAAAATGCATTTATAGGTAACACGCTAACTCTAGCGAAACCTTCTAAACTTCTCGAAAGTTCTGAGCATCGAGTTAAATATCTTGCGAATCTTCCGATGTCTTCGGTCCGAATTCGTATCGCTTACCGTAACGTGCCGCGCCGTGGTGTTTCGCTCACGAACAGATGGCGCGTTAAAAATAGGTCGACCATTTTAATGGGTCTATTTTTAGTGACGCCGGCCGCCGTGTGCCGTGGCCACAATTAGCCTTTGCGGAAAACCCGCGAACTTGAGGAATTCGCCGGTTTCCGAGTGGTTCCTTTTTTTAATTTTTTCTTCATTTTTTTTTTGATAGCGGCTAGTGCGCGCCTTAAAATTTTTTTAAATTAAAAAAAATCATATCGGTGGCCGAATGGTGTTTCTTTCATGAACAATGTAGTGTCTTCTCATAGTGCCTATGTATGAAATTATAAATATAGCTTTCTTCGCATCGACACTTCTCTCGCACATTGCAAATGTTTACTAATTTTTTTTAAAAAGTACTTTATTTAAAACATTTTGTAGTAATATTGAAACGAATTATTGGGAGTAATAAAAAGAAAGCGTCATTAACAGTGGCCTATGTCCAGCATTAGGTTGATAAAGGCTATGATGATGATAAATGAAACATAAGTTTTAAAGAATTATAAAACCGGTTGTCTAAGATATTGCCTATAAAAAAATCCATTGTTTGATAAAGACATTCAAATTTAAATTTCAAATCATTACGTGACATTATGTAATACAATAAATTATACAAATAATTGAAATTGTTTGGTATTCAAGGTCCGATAACAAGGGATTACGTTTAGGGAAGGGTTTATGGTAATGATAAACATAAAGGATTTGTCGGAAATTAAATTGAATTGGAACCGTTTCGGGCCAAAAATTGCTTTATCAATTGTGTTATTTGAATATTAATCGAAACGCAGATCCCTAAGGCGATCGAACGCGCTTTGTGCTTCGAGTTTATGTTTTGTGGGCTAAGGGCTGTGAATAAATGAAGCTTACTTATAGACCAGTCTAATAAGATATAGAATTTAGGTTACCCATAGCAACGGAGTAGCGTCGAACGTATGGCGTTCTTAATCGTAATTATTTCAAGTGCCTCCGTCGCCTAGTGGTAAGGGTTGTGTGTTTTAGAAGTCGGAGGTCGTGGGCCGATTCCTGGTAGCATGATAACAAATTTTCATTGTTGTTGCCGTGTTGGTTAGGGCAATTTGGGCTGATCACCCAATTGTCTAAAAAGTAAGAACATCTATGCGTCGGATGGGCATGTAGAAAGTCGGTTCTGCGCATTACTCTTTCCAGTCGGGTTTGCGCGTACACTTGTGCACTATAATATTTCCTGCGAAGTTGGCTGATCTCTAATATAGATCGGCCGCGTGCAGTCGTATTATGCAGGATAGGAACGCCTTATGCAGGAAAACTTTGTTATGAGTTATATTGTTTACATCAATTCTAAGTAATTTTTAGTTTTGCTATACGAAAGGTCGTAGGACCTACTGCAGAAATATCAATATCAATTTGGTCGAGTCGTAATTTCTTTTCAATATGCGGTCAATGACGACATGCGCATAGTGGCCGGTGTGGGCTGGATGAGAATAGCCGAAGCGGTGGCGTGCATTAGGGGAGGCCTATGTCCGGCAGTGGACTGACACAGGCTGGTGATGATGATGATAGACGTGGTGATAGAATATTTATGTTATCATTTATCTTATGTTTTTATTTCCGATTTTTTGGTTATTATATATATAAATAAATAAAAAATTAATTAATGTAATACCACTTTCAATCAATGTTTATCGTTTTTAAAATAGAATAATAATGGTCAATTTTATGTCATTCTATTGAAACAGCAAATTGTATTTAATATGATGATTTATTAAAATTTTATACGCATCGCTTTTTTAGACATTATGGAATGTCGATAACTTTAAATTTGTAATACATTGTCATCATGTAATACATTTTTATCTTCTATCTGTACAAGATTCTACATTTATTTTATGCGTATTTCCTTTAGCATGTGAGCAACTGTAACATTTATAACATGCTGTGTAAATAAACACTTGAAGGAAAGTCCCCGGCGACACCTTAAGAATGTTTAATCACTGGGCGCCGGCTACGGCGTGTTTTCGCACTAATTGGCCCCGCTTTATTTGTTTTATTGAAGGGCTATTCAAATTTGTGCGAAAAGTGTCTCTTTCGACGGAAAGAGGAATATTTCTTCTACTATGTATATGAATTTCGTGCTCTCGTTTTGTATAGGAACTCGTATTGTCTTTTATGAAGGAACTTTCCGAGTCAATTTCAAAGTTGAATTTGTTTTTTCTCTTTAAATTTGTATTTTATAAGATGTTATACGGATAGTCTAGAATAATATCAAGTAAATGTTGCTTAAGAACATGATAGTGAGAGGTAAAGAAATATGTGGCTATTGTATTTGTTGAAACGATCGCTTCGATACATTCGACGTCGACTCAAAACCTGACTTTTGTATAGACATCATTATTAAAACAAATATTTAGCCGCTTTCGAGGTTAATGTGCGTCTGCGATTTTAATGATTCATTTCGGGTTTTACGAATATTACTCTCATCTAGTCTTGATAAAATTTTTATGGGTCGCATGAATACTTAATTTAGTCTAAGTGAAATAAAGTAATGTTTAGAAGTCGTTCAATTATTTTACGTTACCTGCATACACTATGAGTTATCATCATCATCATCAGCTTTTAATAGTCCACTGCTGGACATAGGCCACCCCTAATACACCCCTATCCATTAGGGGGTTTTGGACCGTATCCCACCACGCTGGTCCAATGCGGGTTGGTGCTTGGACCGACTTTTTACATGCCCATCCGACGCATGGATCATCTTACTTTTCAGACAATTGGGTGATCGGCCCAAATTGTCCTAACCAACTAGGAAACAACAATGAAAATTTGTTGAGTCCCCGCAGGATTCGAACCCACGACCTCCGGTTTCTAAAGCAAAAGCCTATACCACTAGGCTACGGAGGCATTTATATAAGTTAAAATTATAACATATAACACAACCACAAACATACAACTGGTGTGAAGTACACGCAGTTACGAAAGTCTGCAGTTTGTGGCTACATTACTAACAGACCGGAGGTTAACGTTACGTTTGATTAACCCTATATTGTAAAAAAAGTTAAAGTAAATTTTAAGTTAAGTTCCTACGTAACTTAAAATTTCACATTTCTACACAACATTCCTATGTTGGAGAATTATGAATAAAAAATATAACGAAATCGGAATAACCCAATGATGCTGTACTAAAATTTTAAATATTTTAACGTCATGGTAAATATACATAATATACATAAATATCGCTTTTTAATAAAAATAAATATCGAGATATTATAACTTTCATATTTTTTATATAACACTAAATGCTGAAATAGAAAATATTAATTAAAAGTACGCTCCAAATCCACGGTATTTGTTAGCTTTTAAAACGTCGGGAATGAAAAACTAAATTGTTATTCATGTAACATTTTTTTTACTACTGACACGTTAGACTCTTTTAGCGTCCACGATCCATATCCTGCGATGTTGATGAATGTGAACAAAATTGTAAACGCTGGGCATCTGTACTCGATTCACTGCTGGACATGGGCTCCCCCACAACCCTATCCATTAGTGCGGTTTTGCACCCTCTCCCTAGTGTGCTTATTAAATTGTATTTGGTTATTATCAGGGTATATTCTTAGCTGGTAGGTCCGCAGGGTGTTGTGTACACATAAAGGCTATGCTGTTGGTCTTCGCTTAAAGTTCCCTAAAGATTTACTGGTGTGAGCATTTGCGTTATTTTCGGATGGCGTTAAGTACTTGTGTATAGTTCACTTGCTTTGCAAAAGTCGCCCTAATAGGTGGTGTAAATAGAAAATTATAATAAATAATTTTCATAAAAATCATTTATTGATATAAGCGTAGACAATAGTATTCCTAACAACACTTTGTAGGTAGCAGGTAAACTTACCACAGAGTGTTGTTTTTTGATGATGCTGACTTGAAAAGAGCGATGCTTTGCCCAATACAGCCTTTATTGGCTTATCTTAGAATCGGTCGACGTTGACCGACATTTTCAGCGAATGTCGACCATCACCTGACAGACACCTGTCGGACATAAAATGGTTGGTGTGGCCGAATTTTCCGACAGATGCCCGAGTGCAATCACCTGATGTATATTTGATGCGTTGCCCCGTTGATGTTGGAAAACTTTAGGTTATCGGAGCTACGGTGAATGTAGGTTACGCTGCGCCCGTTCGAATATTAATGAAATGCAGATTGATAGTGTAGCTTTTGTATCTGTATTTTATTTAAATTTGAGCTTTGAGTTTTAGTTTTACTAGTCATATAAAGTTACTAAAAGATTAAAAAAATGCACGTTAATAAAAATAATAATATTGTCAATATAAAATTGGTAGATATTTGTGTTTTAATGGCCAGTTGAATAGGGCGAGGTCACAAGATTATTTAGAAAGATATATAAAGTAACATAGCTTTATCTTCCTCAATGTTCGATTATTTACTATTTATTAACACTTTATGCACTAATAGTACACAGGCGGACTTAATGCCATAGGCATTTGCTCCCAGTCAACCTTGAGGAGGTGCAGATATAGTTAGTGGGTAAAAAGATGTAGATGGTGCAAAGGTAAAATAAAAGAAAAACGTACTGGATAAACATAAGCATAGCGATTAGTTAGTCCACTGGTTTCTAGACCGTAATTCACCACGCTGTTCTAATGTGGGTTTGGTAGACCGACTTTTTACATGCCTATCCGACGCATGAATCATTTTACTTTTCAGACAATCGGGTAATCGGCCCAATTGTCTGAAAATTGTATATAGTAGTACATAACATAAAGTTGTTTCCCCGCGGGATTCGAACCCACGACCTCCGGTTTATAAGGGCCAATCTCTCGGCTAGCTAGGCTACGGAGGCGGTTCCATTAGAATATCGAGTATTTATACAACATTTATTTTGCACCGGTTGTCAATAAATACCAAAGTGAAGGTCCTTTTTGTGACAATGATTTTCGGTTTAAAAATTGTACATTACGTAATGGGTCTTTAAATAATCTGGTTAAAACAAATAGTAGATTAAGGTCTTTCTTTTAGAATTACAATGCATCAGACGTGTGGTGATCACGTCCTCTGAGAGATGTTTATCATAAGATATGTTTGATGATATCACAACAAAAAGCAAAAAATATCACACAAAATATAACATCTCGCAAAGCTTACACGTTGCTTTTACTAGAGAGATTAGTGTTTTGAAATGCTCTTTTTTATTCAAATATTGCACGAAATTACGCCCCATTTCTCTTGCGTATAATTAAGTCGGGTCATGTTTCATGGGCGCTGGATGCTCGAAGAAAAATTACTTCCGTTCAGCACTTCCCTTGTAACACTACCCCCTTTACAAGTTGGCGAATTTTTGTTGAATTAATTTGCATCCAGACCCGTCTATTTATTACGATAATCTTTTTTTTTTGGTGATACAAATATTCAGCATACAAAACACTTACAAACGTGTTTTGTTTGCTAAATATTAAGTTTATTTTAAAGTTAGAAACATTCTTTTTCGTACACTTGCTTCCTTGGACGGTTATACTCGCCTTATTAGCCAACTGAAACCTAAATCGCAAGGGGCAGAAACGTCCGTGTTTCCAATTGCTTCCCGGGTGTCTAATTTGTTCAGGTGCAAGTTATAACTGCAACTTATACAAGAGAATCTATTTCAACCAAGTCTTATGATAAGTACTAATGACGTATTCCTAACTCACTATTTGACAATCGTTTGATGCCAAGTTGAAGAAATCTTTGCCCTTCTCGCTTGAAATTAGACTTTTCGTATAAATATTCTAATTCTTTTATTATAATTTGGACGATATCTGACCCCTACGTCTCAAAGAGACTAATGACCGATGGAAAGATGGTCGGGGCTAAATCAATATTATCATGTTATCTTTATTTAAAATCTTTCAATTATCCCCTATCTTTTATTACTGAAGAAAGCAACACTGGCTGGCTGGAAGGATTAGCTTTATAAATAAAGTTCCACGAAACGGCTTAAAGAGCTCTACGTCGGCTGTGTACGTGAAAGCATTCGGGTATTTTGTTTCTATTTTAATATCAGACACCAGATGGTTGACCCGTGGCTAAGGGTATCCTATTTATGTGCATTTTCGCGATTCGCACACTTGTCGGCTGGGGATTTCAGCCGGATCCAGCTCTTAGACGGTAATGGCTAGGTAAAAGCTGACTTTAACCGTAATAATAAAATGTTCGGGCTAACGGTTACTTGTGAAAGGATCGGCTTTCTTTTGTACTGACGTTGGTTTATTTTGTGTGGTATGGATAAGGGAAAACTCTGGAGGGTTTCAATTTTAATTAAAAATGTATCAAGGGTGTCTACTATGTATTTTTGTTAAATATATTGATCCTCTTGCCGTACCATGATTTTATCGAAAGTTATTCTAAAGTCAATTATAAATCTTGAATAGAAAATTGAAATGGATTTAGGCGTTAGTATCTTTGTGACTTGGTAGTGTGTTGTGTTGTGCATCTTTTGAATCTTGTTATATACTGTATTGCACATACAATGTATCTCGGCGCATGAACGTGGGCTGAATTATTACCAGGCGATCATGAATATAATGCGATTACTCTGTAAGCCTGCAATAAGCCCAACAAGTAGACTCTTAGCCGATGCTCAATATAACCTCAGTGGCCTTTAGATAACTTAATTCTTTCAATGTTTAATAGGGCTTTATATTGCAAAGAGTCGTCAATGATACTTGTTCGAAAATTAGTTTTGCTAACGAGTATTTATAGTTTTTCATGCAAATTGCTGTAGATAAGTAACTTCGGAAAGTTTAAGTTAAATGTAGAGAGAAATCAAGCACAGATGGGAAATAAATTCTGATATCTGAATTGTTTCAGGTATTTTAGTCCTTAAGTCCTCTACGATAATATTAATAAAAAGAAAAAAAATGGGTTTCAAATTTATATACTTTTACCTAATATTTTTTTACTATATTTGTCGTGAATATTTTGCTGATAAATTGGTCCCGACAAGTACCAGATGTCCCAATTTGACCCTGCCAAAGGTTTTCTGGCGAAATTCTCAACGTCAGATGTTCACAAATTGACCTTATTATGGTAAGGCCTTTTGAAATGTTATTCACCTCTGTCCCTTGAATTTTCAATGTCGCCTTTTCTTCTCACAATACAACAATGCTCTTTCAGTTATATAATGAATAGAATACTCCTTATCTTACTTTTTGTTAGTATTTATACTTTATTCTTGTAGTACTATTTTATGTTATGTTATGAATAAATATTCATTTACAATGATGGAATGCCGCTAATAGCGAAATCCGTTTATAGACGGCCGTTATAAAAGGCCGATTTCAGTTTAGGTTTTTTATTCCTTTTACAGATACACTATATAAATATGATTATATATAGAAACATTTTTATCGTAATATTATTTTTTATTGCATCATTGCCATATTTTTTGGAGAATCAAGAGTTTAAATTCAATGTACCAGTTAGTAAGTTTGTTTTATGTTTATTGAAAATTTTAACGAAAAAAATAATTGTAACTTAAACTATGATTGACTACTGATAATGTATATAGTTTCACGAAAATATATCAAAATATTTAACTTTATAGCATATTCAATATAATTTGCGCATAATTGGCTGAAATATCGCTCACATAGCATGCCTAATGTCTTTTTTATGCAGACATAGTTTTACAAGCACGATTTCCAGGCTCATTCTCGTCAGCAGCACCAAAGGGAATACAATATAAAGGCTTGCGCTCAACTGTGCCGGCATGTGTTGTTGGAATGTTATCGTGTATTCATATCTTAATTCAATTCCGTTTGCAAACATTGAGACGCTCCGCGGCGGCTTTGCGGTTTGGTTACATGTTTGCACGCGTGCTCATAAATGAGCAACGTATTATGTTTGTTCTGTTAACGTGCTAAAGAAACAAAAGTGAACGGAAGTCGTTAATCGTTTTCTTTGGAGGCGTCAAAAGGATTATTGGTACTATTGTGGTAGTGTTTTGGTTATGTTAGGGGTTGGGGTGTTCGCAAAATTTTGACATAAAATTGATGGCGTCCAATGTGATGTTAAGTACTTGATGCTCAAGTAGAATAAGGTATGCAATTGAGTAAAATGACCTATGCTAATGAAGGAAGACCTATAGCAACATCGAGATAACAGTCATATCTACTTTATGGTCATACAGCAAGTCATGCGACTTCCGTGGATTAAAGCCAAAAGAAATGAGCAATCTATATAATACAGCAAACAAAGCCTAAACCCTGATGAAGCTTATGGCCCTTTGCTAAAATATCGATGTCACAATTGTCGGTTGGTGGCTGTCTACTAATTTAAACGCTTTGTTTGGCGTCTAAAATTGTTTTGCTTTCGTGAATTTCCTATCTCTTTTGGCTGTACGAGGATGAGTTGTCGCAAACATTGTTCTGTCGAGTGTGTAATGCACACTTCACGGTGCGCGGACAAGGGCGCCCGTTATGTTTGTCCGGTGCCGTGTTTCGGACGCGTGTCGGGGCACACTTGTCGGTGTGTGTCGGACAATCGGGCGATACACTGTTTGTCCTACCCTTGCGAGGGTCGCGTCTTCCGGGTGTCCGACACGTGTCGCTTGTCGGTAACGGCGACGATCGAGTCGGGTTTGTTTTGTGGTTGTTGTGGTTCGTTTTTAACTTGTTCGGGTGATGCTGTAGCGGTTTTATGGTGAGTTTGTTTTGGCATTGTTTTGTTTTTTGAAGATGATTTGCTTAAGTGAAGATGAGCCTTGATTCGTCGTGTTGAGATAGTTAAGTAAACCATAACCTTTGCCTATAATATATGTTCGGTAAAACTCCAAAAACATAGACGTTAAATGTTACTCCTCGGTTACCATTTAAATGCACCAACTGTTGTTCTTTTTTAATATGAACATAATAGTGGTATATCTTCATTCAGTACTTTATAAACTTTTCATCCCAAACACTATTTACTATTCTAAAATAATGTCCGTTAGATACAATTAGTATTTATTAATTTGTATGATACACTATCTACCATGTAAATTTACTGAGAGCCAGTGTCTCTCAACGATGCAACCAGGTCACCTTTGTCATTTTGAATGGCCGTATCAACACTTCGCGTGGCGTGAAATTTCATACTGCGCTGTTGCTAGAATTCAATTTTGAACACGTAGCACTGCGATATGTGTTTACGAAATTTCGCTTACAGTTTCGAATAGTTGCAAATCGCTTCGCGAGCGAAAATTCGCGTTTGCCAAAAATTTCGGCTAACCCTCCTCCTTCCCTCGTGTGCCGATCGAAAGCGGAATCAGCGAAAACTATATTTGCCTACGTCTCGCCTTCACGTTAGTAATATTGCTTACACATCTATTTGAGGTATTTAATTAAGATAGCGCTTTAGTGTTACATCAGGAATTTCGGTGTTTCATGTACATATATATGTGTTAGGAGCATCGAAATTAGTGAAATGTGCGGGAATATTGTTATTTAATTTAATTTGTAGCTGGCTAAAAATATAGACGTTGTATTATTTTGTGAGTCATATTTTTACTTGTTCGGTGCATAAAATTATTCATTTATAATTGACTATGATGAAGGTTTTTTTTTGCAATGCACAAAGTTGTTCAATACTTAGATCATGATATATTTAAATATATTAATAGATCATTTATTTGCATGGTAAACTAACATGTTTAGTAAATATACCTTCGTGTATTCTTTTAACTAAACTAGCATAATAATCTGTGCCTCGGGCGTTTTATAAAAATGACAACATTACCGTGACTTATAGCTTGTTTTGCATGATATTTTCATTTCGTACAAACCAAACGGTAGAACGGTAACGATATGAATATATCACGTCGAATCCACGCTAATTATTCAATTAATCGTTGCGACAGTCACCATTACCCTGGGGGCGCATGCCCGCCATTCTCATCTAACACTGGCACAAAAAACGGTTCAGTACTTTTTTTTTCGTTAGTTTTGCTATAAAAAGTGTTTTTTTTTATCTAAAGGAATTAAAGCGGACAATGTTTACGATATACGATACGATTTGTTAATAATACATGCATCCTTATCAAGTATGTGTTTAGTCCTTGAGGAATGGTTGTTGCTTTTTATTTACACAGTAAAGATATGTAATCTTTCGAACTGGAACTCGCCAGTGTTTTCGAACTTGTTTAGCGTTAATAAGAAACACCGCTATAGTACTGTCCTCTAACGAAGCTATTACCGTAAGTTACCCATATGTATGGAAAATAATATAATAGTTATAACTGTGCCCGTTTCGACCTCGTTTTTTTCTTTATTGCTAAATAGCAAAAGGTCTTGAACTTTTTCTTCCTATAAGGATTTCGATGTAGCGACCTTTAATATCATAAGCAAAAAAAAAAGGGTTAAGTCCCGACACGCCCCGTCCACATATCTTTTTGCGTGTAATAACGAAAGGGTGATGATAAAGTGTAAGTAAGTAGGCACTCCTCCTTATATTACAAATGTGGAACTTTATAGGGATGAACATATATGAATGCGTGTAGTCGCGAAAGCCGTGAGGAAGTAATAAAGTTTTTCTACGTTATTTGAACTTTTCGACTTGGAATTCGATACTATTGCTCTGAAGATATTTGCTTATCTTAGTTATGTGTTTTTTTTTGTTAGTTCAGTAAGTTACTCCTTTTTATATGGAGAAATTTAAAGGTCCTGATAACAAGTACTCGGTAGCTCTATTTAAGTCTTTTCATTTTATCATGTTGTTGAAAGACCCCGTAATTACAAACGCTGAAAACGGTTCGAAACTCGAATGTAAATGCGTTAAAAAATTTTCACGCTACATTTTCTTAAAGATTATTCAGAATTTTCATTAGCTTCGAATTCGTCACTCGTTAACTGTCGGAAGCGTATTTAGAAATACCTTTTAATCTTTTGTATAGCATAAAAAGTACCATAGTGCAATGTCCTTAAATTATAATTATTTCTGAATAGTATGCCGACTGTTATACCAATTTTGTAATTAAAATATGTACTGCAATTATTTTTTTTTTTTTTTTTTATTTAGACAACCAACAGCAATACACACAAAATATTCAACATTACAATTACCGAATAATAGATTAGGTAACAGGTATGTACGCCAGTTACAGGCATGTACAGCGATCTCTTATTACACATTATGACATGTTACAATAATTTTGCAAACAACGAACAATAGTCTTAACCTTAGCTTAATTGTTAAAAATACGACATAAAAAAAGAACAACTTAAAGAGAAAAAACGAAACATGAGTTAATTATTACAGTCTCTGATCAATTACGAACAAAGAAACTTGAATACTAGTTTGTTTTTTAAAACAGGACACGTGTCGTAAAAAATGTCGATGCCGTCTATTAATGCACATATTTGGTTATATTCGCTACAAATCTTTGATAAGGGGGAATATTTAAGGAGGTTTGTTCTTCTTGCGGGAATATGGAAAATTTTAGTGATAGGGTGCCGTGGGAGCTGGTAAGGAATACTAAAGTTGATTTTCTGAAGTAAGTGGTTACAATCTATGCTTCCAGAAATTAGTTTTTTTAGGAACATGATATTAATTATTCTGCGACGATTGCTAAGCGATATTATTTTAAAATGTTTAAGACGCAGATCGTATGTAGCACGGTAAGAAATGCTAGAAGAATTAAATGCCAAGTGCCTAGTGAATGCACGCTGTACGCTTTCAATACGTTGCGAATGAGTAGTGCAATGGGGACCCCAAACTACTGATGCGAACTCAAGTTGACTGCGAACCAGCGAGTTGTATAATATAATTTTAGTGTTTGAGGAAGTAAACCCCTTAGTATTTCTTTTTAAAATTATTATTATTATTATTATATATATATTATTATTTTATTATTATTTCTTAAACATAATCCGCTTTTAATAAGTTGTGTATCATCCATTTAAATACTGAAGATATATACATGCCCTATAATGTGTACTAACTTATCGCTACATTTTTACCTAATAGAATCCAGGAAAACTCCCTTTTTTGTATACTAATCAATCTACGCGTCACTTAATTGGTTTCCTTTCTTCGTGTTTTTTAACTTTATTCACGAAATCCAAAAGCAATTTCGGCAGCGTCAAAGTGTTGAAACTATGTTGTTAAATCGCTTCATTTGAAGGTGACACTCGACCGGAATCCGCCCGCCCCAGGTGGCAGCACTTTGTGACGGGCGGAATGTGTGTTTTAGCGCAACTATTGCGAACTCGTGCTTTAAGTTTTAACAGGCTAAGGAAATTAGATGTTACTTTAGTGTGACGTACGTTGGTTATGTAGAATGTTTCTGATAATTTTGTGAATGTTGATTTGATTTCTCCAACTGCCTCCGTATCCTAGTGGTATGGGCGTGTGATTTAGAAACCGGATGTCGTCGATTCGTGTTCGAATCCTGCGGGGACGCAACAAAATTTCATTGTTGTTTCCTAGTTCTTTTTTAATGATTTAAAAGCTATTGTACCGTATATAATATAAATAATTTTATAACTCAAAATTGTTTGTCTTGTTAATAACAAGCATATTATCGTAAGACATTGTCGGTCTATTTCAAAGTTTACATTAGTTATTAGTCAGTCTTTCACATACGACATTATCGTTAAAAACGTTTTTGTATGGAAAAAATATTATGGTGAACGTTCAAATAAACTGGTTAAATAACGCATCCCTCATTGTTCCACGATCAAAACGATCGATTCAATCTCGTGATGACAAAGCCTTAACCATCCGAGCGAGTCAGTTAAAACCCGTCCCACCAAATGAAACTCGCTCTACAAACGCGCTCCGCAAATAGATTCTCCAATCGGTTCGAAATTCAAATTTAAATTGGAAACTATTTAATTCGCGCCGCTTGTGGCCGGCGACTAATGTAAATAAAAAAAGAAAACAAAAAAATCACACACACGCACACACTCTAGGGACGTTACTTCGGCGAAGTGTTTCCCGCGCGGCGGAAATTGCGCGCGCGGTTTTTGTTTAACGTCACAAAAACGAAACGCTTCCGTGTTGGACTTTGGGGCGTGGCGGCGGTCGGTTCGATCCGCGCTTTATTGCTCTCCGATACGCGTCGGAATTACCGCCGTACAAATAGCGTAATTCACACCGACGGTACGGTGATGCTATACGTTCCCCGCACTCGTGTTTGGACGCTAGTGATGTATTTTTATCGATAGTATCGAATAGTTTGATTTGCGAATCGATTTATTTGCGGCTTATCCGATTATTGATAGATAAGTTAAAATAATTACGTCAATAATGGTTGAAATTTAAATAAGAATAGTTATTTATTTGCAAAAATAATTCTTGGTTACTTAACTAGGTCTATCTTATCGCTGAATACAACAAAAATGGTGATTTTATAGATCGAAGGGAATCGCTTCGTTAAACAGTAAGTGCTGTTTATTGAATTTATTTTCTCGGTGCATCACTATTGTACGAAAAAGTTTTATTCCCTCGAGTCAATTCTGTATCGATAGTAAGCTCTCGTAACTTACTCGAACGTTGTGTACATTGTTTCATTAATCGCTTTATAAAAATAATTTTTAATTATTTTATATTATAAAGAATATTGTTTATAAATAAGTCTTTGTTTGTATAGATATTTTTATTTAATTGTCTTAAAAGAATTGTAATTAACTGCCCATAGATGCTGTGAGTTTAGACTTAATACAAACTCTCTGCTTTTAACAATTTCTATTAACTTCTACAGTTAGTTTAGCAGTTAATATGGTTTGGATGTAACGAATGTAATAAATATTTCAGTTGGCTTTTATTTATTATAGGAAAATTGGTCTGCTCTCTAAGTCCTTAAAAGTGGTACTGAATAAAGTCGTGGAAGCAACTAAAGCTAGCTCTTTCATAACTACGCAACGGACACTTAAAGCTTAATTCGAGTCATAGTTTGAACTTGCAACTTTTATGGTAATAACGATTAATGGGTTCAGTTTACATATTCTTCACTGAAATATTATTATATTAAATTTGCGGAATTATCTTGAGTATATTATGTAATGTCCTCGCTCACAACCCCTAAGAATTCCTAGACTCAAGAATGTGTCAACCCTACTTATCCAACCTTTTTCTGTCGTTAACAATATATCCGAGAAGGCGGCGTGCTTGTAGTTTTTCTCTATTTTAATCTGTAACGAGAACTCTAGGGGTCGTTCTGACTAGGAGCTGTATATTTACTTCTTTCAAAATACAATTCCCGACTGGTGTTTCCTGACTAAATAATATCATCATCATCATCAGCCTGTAAAGTCACTGCTGGGCATAGGTCTCCTATTCTCCATTAGGTGGTTTTTGAACCGTATCCCACCACGCTGGTCCAATGCGGGTTGGTGGGTGGACCGCCTTATATAAATATATAGTTTTGTTTAAATAAAATCCCCGACTGGTGTTTCCTGACAATAAATAATTCCCGCGGCGCCCCGCGAAAGTTTCCCAACTCGCAAGGAGCATTCAGCGGCCGCTTTTATGATGTTGGTTGTGAATAGAGTCAGCCGCTACGCTTTCATATCAAACTACCTCACTGTGCTGAATCGTTTATGAGTGTAAGTTTGAGAGGGCCACACGTTTAACGTGGTTTAATCTGTGCCATTTAATTATTGGGGCTTGAATGTGTTTTTTTTTCTCTGTTTGAATGTAGGTACGCGCATTTTATATGACTTTGACAGTAGGCTAGTACCTCGCTTTTGCTAGGACGCTCTTTGCAGTTTGCGCTTATGGTATAAATTTAAACAAGAAATGAAATTAATAGACTACGATTTATATGTTTGTGAATATAATTAATAAAGTATTTTTGTAGAACAATGAAAATTTAAATGTTTTCGACCGAACCGATTTTAATTCATTTATAAATTTAAAAACTGTGTTTGAAAAGATGTACGAAAAACGGCTGAACTCCTTGTAGTACATATTTGATGTGCAATCTCTCACAAAAGTTTTAATTGTTTAAAAAACTTTAGTGTCGGACCGGTTTTTGTTTCAAATATCTACTTTAAAATATAATCCGTAGCAATAGTATTTTTGTCAAAGATATTTTTAACTTATGACGCAGGGTTTACTGGTTTTACCCATTTTGGCAAGCAGGTTCGGATATAGTTTGATGTCAGAATTTGGGTCATATATTTATGTAACACGCTTTATAAAACATATATGTATATGGAGCCGTCGTGATCCGTAGACTTTGATTGAGCGCGCACAAAGTGACCTGTTATAGTAGGTATAGACGTCGCTTCTCAAAGGCACCTCGTTGCACCGGCTGCACGGCAAATGAATATGCAATACTCAGTAGTTTGATACCGCGTTTGACCTGAAATCATTCTACCACGTCGCACACATTCACACACACGCACACAACTGTCAAGTATTACAACAGACACATAAACACTTCCGCGTATCGGCTATTGCATAGAACATAAACACACATTTTTAAATTCCCGACGTTTCCAACACTTTCCAGCGGCCGTGGTCACGGGGTAGACTGAGATGTCATGGAATTTAAAAATGTAAAATATACGCGATAAAATCCCTAAAGTAATTTTATTTAATAATGTATAATATTCGCGTAAACAGAAATAATTATAAACACACTTGTAACAGACATATAAACTTATATATCTGTATCAAGTATTTCATAGAACACACCCTCTCTTTCACACACACACACACACACAGGCACATTCATACACGCGGTTACTGTTACAATCGCCTTTGTGTACCGTTTGATGTACCCAAGTGCTTGAGCCTCGTAACTTGACCAGCCCCCTAAGGGATCGATGTTGAAGTTTCGCAGTGAACAATTGAGCGGCGCCCGCGGAAATCTCCCTCGTAATTTCTCTATACCCATTGTTGGCGGGAAAGTTGACGATCTTTTTTTTTTCTGTGGATTAAATTAATTCGATCTTTTCAATGGAGTTCTGATTTACCGAGTTTTTAGTGGGAGAGACGTCTGGTAAGAACAGATAGGGAGCAGATGTCGTCGCTTTGGAGACATTGCGCTAAGTTTTTTCGAATTGGTTTTGTTTGAGATGACTTTAAATAAGTTACTGCGGGGTTATTAGTGCTTGTAAATTGGTTTGTATGAGTTGATAATGTCAATGTGGTAGATTAGAAAAAGGGAATGTCCTGAAATAATTAAGATTAAACTTTTCATGTTGCTTTAACTAATGCAGTTAGATTTATATAACAAAACTAATTTATATTTTATTTTAATCTTAAGAAATACCATGGTTGGCATTACAATCTTGTGAATAGAGCTTGTAGTTTTTGTTTTGCTCTATAGTTTTCTTCGTATCATTGTTCTGTAACACCTTTTGTTTTTTTGTTATGTCGTGATCGGAATAAAAATGCAATCCTTCCTTACGATAATGCTTATCGTGCGCGCATTATCATCAGATTACTTGCCGCGTATCGTTGTTGCAATTGATATCAAATGTGTTCTTTGTCTCCTTTTTATACCCTATTTCTTTTTATTAATAATAAACGTGAAAGAGATCATATTGTCGCAAACATTTTTTTATAAGTTGCCTCCCATATTCGGATAGATATTAATTACATTAAGTAGCTTTTTCGTATTTGTTATCTTATAGCATTTGGAAATGGAACTTCTATTTTTGATTCTATTTATTAACTTATATAGAGATACATCTATGTTTTAAACGACCATATTATGTTTTGGAGCAGTTTATGGTTATCTTTACCTATACTTAGTTAGTTAATTGGTAATGTGAGAGCTATTGTAGGAAAGGCGTCTCGGCGGGCATACTTGATGCATATAAATCCAATTGTACTTGAGTTAACGACCTAATATTGCACACTAACGGCACTAATTACTTGTTTAATGGTGTAATTTTGTTGTTGATTATTTAAGTGTCTGTTGTAAAACAACCCGCATATTAAAAAAAACGGAATGGATTTTTTAGGATATGTGATGTACACCTGGTTAGTGACTAGGTGGTGTTGTTTTATTCCTCGACATCAAAAATATATTAAAACGTGCTAATAAGTATTGTTCCCAGAAGCTTCGTTCACTTTAGCAGGCATTTGCTGGACATCCGTACAGATATCATCATCAGCCTGTGTTAGTCACTGCTGGACATAGGCCTCCCCTAATGCACGACTCCTCCATTAGGAGGTTTTAGACCGTATCCCACCACGCGGTTCAATGCGGGTTGGTGGGTGGACCGACTTTTTACATGCCCATCCGACGCATGGATCATCTTACTTTCAGACGATTGGATGATCGGCCAAAATTTTCCTAATCAATCAGAAAACAACGATAACACAAACTTGGTTCTACGCGGGATTCGAACCCACTACCTCCGGTTAATAAAACAAGGGTCAATACCGCTAGGCCACAGAGGCGGCCATACAGTTATAACAATTTAAATATTCGAGAACAGAGGATAGGTGGCGATGTATTGCTTTAGTTTAACTATGCTCGTTAGTTCAGTTTGTTTGTCGGTCTGTTCACGCGAAAAGTTGTTAGCGCCAATTGACCCATTTGTTTATGTACTCGACAACATGAAACTTTGCAAATATAACTAGTTTACGATGACGCTATATTGTTGTTAACTTTTTAAACTGTCGTTACGAGTGACTGTTGCGATTGCAGTACGGAGGTTGCGTGTTTCACGGCATGCGCGGGTTTACAATGTGTGCATTGAAAAGTGGTGAAAAAAAGGGAGCTTTGCAAAAGTAATGCTTGTACTATTCGACTGTAGTGTTTTTTTTATTTTGCATACGAAGGCAGACGAGCGGTCGGGCCACCCGATGGAAATTGCTGCCAACGCCTATTGACACCGACAATACCTGGGGTATTATTAACACGCTGCCTATCGTGAGGCATAGTATGTTACGTATCGTTTACCCAGTAAATACGGTGCTCTTCAGATCGGAAGAAGTAGTGTTTTTACTCTACCGCTTTGTGTCAGATATAGTCACCGCGTTGGTACTGCCCCAGACGGCCGCTGTAAGACCATCGCTTAAAGATTACTGGTCTTTATTGTATTTAATTAAGCGACTAGACAATAACGATGTTTATCTGATGGTAAATGATACGCCCTTCCTATTAGAATTTCTATGATTCCTGTGGCTATAATTTCCTGTAAGTTGCAGGACAGTAGTGGTTTCACGAAAATATTTTAAATCAGAAAAGAACCGTGATGGTATGTCTCCTGTAAAAGGCCACTTCTCCAAACGGTCACCTGTAAAAAGGAGGTGTACCTTTAAAGTGTTTTATGTTATTTTTTAAAACCAGAGACTTTATACATAAAAGCTGGTCGGGTTTAAAAGCGGCCGAATAGAAAGTATTTGTTTTCACCGCAGTATTATAATCAAAGTTGTTTATAACACGCAGCGCCTTATGTTTTAGTGCGGCGAGTAGATTTTAAGTGTGTCGTAATAGGTTTTATTTAGGCATGGTGCGTCGCCCTACTATTACATGTTTTTCTCAAAACTATCAAATCCAAATTAAAAATTAATCTTTATTAATTTTATTTTATTAGAGAATAATTAAATTAAACATATTATTTCGAAACTAAATTAATTCAACTTAGTATATCAGTACCTACAAGGAATGACAGGGCCTTTGTTACACATCGTGTGTACGCTTCGACAATTGCATATCACGAACTTGTGTACCCATTCACTTTACACTGCTCGCTACGATTCATACCTCGACGTATACCTGTCCCGTGTTAAGATTGTGAGCGGTCGAAACAATAACTGACCGCACAGACAGACAGTCCCATTTCGTGTATGTACGGCGACGACACGTTAGAGCGCATCGATGGACTTTGTTTATAGGTGTAGGGTGTTTATAAAGTAAGGACGTATTGGGAGGTGTTAGAATATAGCATGTAAAAGAAAACTGTTTTTGTGTTATTTAATACTAACTTTCATCCCAGTCGGCACTTTTGAGTTCTCATAATCCTTATTATACCACTAATGTATCCTACATTAGTGTAGTATTTAGCGGTTCCCATCTCTACCCGCCCGAGATCAGCATTTGCTATTTCGGTCTCATGTCTCAGGACCAGGACGAAAAAAAATGTTATGGAAAAGAAGTCATACCACCGTATGAATTTCGTGACAGTGTCTTCAATTATAATTTAAGTAATACAATACTTTCTTGTATTAAATATTAATTTAAATTAAATTAAACGCGTTTAAATCCGGGGTATTTTAATAAATCATAAAGTAATTTAAATAATATAGTCGCACATCGAGCTGGCCAGGCTCTAAATTTCTCTGCGGAATATAGACATCCGTAGCAGAACGATGGTAGCTGATATAGCTAGCAATCTGAAGTGACAAAGGGCTGACCACATAGCTCAAAGGACCGATAACCGTTGGGAGGAAAGGTTCTTGAGTGACAGCCTCGTCAGGACGTCGGTGGATAAAGGTGGCTCAAGATCTTGGTGGCTCTTTGGCAGCACAAGGAGGAGGCCTATGTCAAGTAGTTGACTTTGTTCCACTGACACAACAATTAAAGTTATATGAGTAATAAAACCAACACCCACCAACCCGCATTGGACTAGCGTGGTGGGATACGGTCCAAAAACCCTCTAATGGATAGGGGTGGATTAGGGGAGGCCTATGTCCAGCAGTGGACTATCACAGGCTGATGATGTATGTATGTATGAGTAATAAAAACATAGTAATATAATATAATTGAGTTTTCACGTTTATTTTATTTACAATTAAAAAAATATGATTTTATTTTAAAAAAAAATTCAATTCATTTCCTATTTGTCATTGATTTTGTGCCTTTGATAACAGAGGGTTAGCTTTAGTGTCAATTGAAATTATTAATGGTTCTAGGGGAGAGGTGTTCGTCCTTTCGTATAATACTTTTTACATAGAACACAATGGACCATTGAATGTTTTGTAATCGAAACAATTATACTATTGTTAGAAGCCTTCACAAGGATTCTACGCATTGAATAAAGCTACTCCCAAAATATACTCCTTTTGTAGGACACTTGTAGTACTTTAGGACGAATTACATTAATACTTTTTGCAAACCATTAATAGTTTTAACCGTAGAACGTTACAAGTCAGTAATTTTTAATTGATTTTGATCAATTCTAACAGTTTTTTTAACTTTATTTCACCCAATAGGATTTGGAATCTGTGAACAAAAAGTAACGAAATTACGTCAATACGTAAGTCGATAAGAGATTATACACAAATAAGAGTTAACCCATATGTTTGGGCGTCCTATTGAAATAATTAGTAGTTAAAAGGAGTGTACATTTCGTTTCTCCCGGATATAAGAAGTCAAAAAGATCGACGACAGATATTATGCGTGGTTTTAGCTATTCATCTAGTTCTCTCCACCTGTTATTAAAATCTTAAAATCTCCATTTCATTTATTCTTTCAAAAATATTCTGGCACTATGCAAACAGAATATTGTGTCTTATCGACCTCACACTTGACCCATCTCGCCCCGACCGAGGTCGCAGTGAACGCATCTCACTCCATATCTGAATTGTTCCCTTGTTCTAATCTACATTTCGTTGTCGCCACTGTGGCGAGCGACATTTCCTTGGAATTGTGTTTATGCTATTGCACTGGGAAGGACTTTGCGTTCGGTTACGACTGTATCTCTGAGCTGGTTGTGGATCAGTTGGATTTAATAATACCTAGTGATATTAGTCGAGGTTTTCTGAAGAAAACTTTTTTTTTTCAATTGTGTGTGAATTTAGTAGGAATTGTGCATAGGCAAAATTATGTTCGATATAAAGTCTAATTGGTTTCTATCCAATAAAATCTATTGTAATTACATCCCAAAAAAGGAACTAAGTGGGACGTGCAAATTATAATATTGATCAACCTAACATGCTTATAAACTATTGCGTTTTATTTTTACTTCTTGATAGCACAAGAAACAGATTACTTAAACAAGTTTGGAATTTTTAAGTTTAATTATGTCAAACGTTTGTATTTCAGTTCTACATTTAGTACAGCAGAACATAACGAGATCCGGAATTCATGTGAAATAAATCAATAATTATGCGATGATTATTGACTTTGCTCTGGTATAGTTCATATTTAAAAGCAGAATGACCATTTGTTTGATAAAATTTCTACTGAATCTTGAATCATGTGCCGAAAAATATAGTAATGTTTAATATCTCTCTTGTGCAGTAGCTTGATGCACCTGCAAAATCTGGCGATCCCTATTAAACTTTCATAATAATCGTTATATCATATATTGCGTATACAAAAAGGTCAAATTCAAAAGGAAAAAAAAAATCTAAAATTCTTTATTCAATTTAGGCTCTGTCGAGCTTTTATGAACATCAAACTACCACCGGTTCGGAAGTGTTCACCTTTTGACCGACAAAGAGTGATATCACTCTAATAAGGATTACCTTAATACCGTGTCAAGGACTCGATCCTTGCGCAATTGCTGTAATTGAAGACGTGGTGATTCAAATTGATGCCGACTTTACTAAGACTTAACGTGTTAGTCATATCTGAAGGTAGTTTTTTATCTCGTTTATTTTATTTATTTATTAATTTTATATTCTTCATTCACAAAAAGTATTGTACAAAGGCGGACTTAATGCCGATGGCATTGTCTACCAGCCAACCTTTGGGTGGTGAAGAGAAAACAAGGTAGGTGCACAAAAAAAAGCAAAAAAAAAAATGTCATTTCAATGTAGATTAAATGTAAGCAACTGTATAAATATTAATATGGGTTTTCACGTAAAATACTTAGATAAATTGAATTAATAAATGTATATTATTATAATAAATCATGATACATAGACAAAAATAAAAATAATACGAGTAAAAATAAAATATAAATTAAAACATATACGTATACATACAACAAACTATGTAGATAATATAAAATGCATATCATATATATATATATATATACATACGAATATGCCTTTGTATAACAAACAGTATTATCCTGACGACAGTTTCTTAAGCATGTAATCACGGACTTTTTTCTTGAAGGCGAGATAACTTGGAGCTAACCTGATTTGAGAAACTCATTCCACAGAATGATGGACTGTACAAAAAAAGAGGAATGTGTAAAGTTCGAACGATGGGCCGGACATAGAAGAAGACGGTTATTCGTCGAGCGAAGATTTCTATCATTTACAGTGCTAAGAAATTAAAAATGGCATAGTAGATAGGATGGAGTATAAGATAAATTTAGGAGAGAATAAAGAGTTGTTAGTGCTCTTAATGAACGCCTTTGACGGATAGGCAACCACAAGCCACACAAGTAGAAGAAGAAACATTTTCATGAACATATCGGCGTTTAGCATTGCGTATCATCTGATTGCAACGATTTCTAGCGAGTTTCTTATCAGACCAATTTTCTTAACCTTGGGCTTGGGCTTAGGAGGTTTTAGGATATAAGACAGGAATATTAAGTCGTGATGAGATAAACCAGGAGCAGAATGTTGTCCACTGGAGGAAGTTAAAGAAGGATTAGAAGAGAGGATAAGGTCAAGCCAAGTGTCTTCACCAGAAACATTACAATGAGTAGGTTGAAGAGGTAAAATGTGAAGACAGCTTGACTCAACTATATGTAAGAATTTACGGGTGCGAGGGGAATTAACGGCAAGGAGATTGGTATTGAAATCGCCCATGATGACGTAATGAGCGTACTTAGAACCCAAAGATTCTAGAACCAATTCGAAATCGGTGAAATAGTCGGCATTTGGGGGACAATAGACTACGCCAATGACTATCTTGGCAGTTTTGGCTTCAACCTCTAGGAATAAATACTCAGCAGAGCCTGAGTAGTTTTGAGAAGAGGAGGTCAATACCTTATATGAGAGGTCACTTCTCAGGTATATTGCAACTCCTCCTCCTCCTTTGCCTATACGGTCATTCCGGATAAGGACGAAGCCAGGGAGTGAGTACATGATCGAGAGTAATTGTGGTTTGAGCCAACTCTCAGAGATCAGGATAGCATGCAGTTTAGAGCTGGAAAAGACATCACACAATTCAGAAAAGTGACAGGGGATGCTTTGAGCATTTATGTGACATATATTGAGTAGATTTTTATATGTTGCAGTAAAGTTTTTGCTGACGAATTCGCCAAGCGTGTATTTAGAGAACTTAAACTGTCGTTGGATTCGTTAGCTGAGTAATAAATTTCATCATCTGATGTAATAGACATATATATATATATTTAATACTATAAATAAATTATAATAACTATAATAGATATAAATAAAAACGTTAAAAAATACTACTAAAATGAAATGTACGTATATCGTGCAAGACTTTACAGGGGCCAAATTATCTCAGCACCACCCGCCAGCACACATTGCCATAACACAAAAAATTTAAATTTGCAAGTAAAAATAGCTAAGCAGAAATAAAGAAAAAATACGACAAAAATATGTACATAAATTAAATAAAAACTTATCAGTTTCAAATAAGAGAAATATAAAACGGAACGAAATAACATAGTCTGTCATCTAACCAAGTGTCAGACTTTAGAACAAAACAAACATTGTTGTTATTATAACAAAATATCTGAGACAACTGCACAAAATTGTAAATAATTAACTTGAAATTAGTCAATAAATTATATATGCAACAGAAAGTAAATAGTTTAGATGCTGCTTAGGAATTAAGACAAACACTAAATGAAAAGGTAAGTTTAACAGTACATTGTTCATAAGATATATAATAAAATTGCTGGAGCTTATGTGACATATATTGAGTAGATTTTTATATGTTGCGGTAAAGTTTTTGAATTCGCCAAGCGTGTATTTAGAGAACTTAAACTGTCGTTGGATTCGTTAGCTGAGTAATAAATTTCATCATCTGATGTAATAGACATATATATATATTTAATACTATAAATAAATTATAATAACAATAATAGATATAAATAAAAACGTTAATAAGTACTACTAAAAATGAAATGTACGTATATCGTGCAAGACTTTACAGGGGCTAAATCATCTCAGCACCACCCGCCAGCACACATTGTCATAACACAAAAAAAAAGAAATTTACAAATAAAAATAGCTAAGCAGATATATAGAAAAAATACGACAAAAAAATATATACATAAAATTAAATAAAAACTTATCAGTTTCAAATAAGAGAAATATAAAACGGAACGCAAGTAACATAGTCTGTCATCTAACCAAGTGTCAGACTTTAGTACAAAACAAACATTGTTGTTATTATAACAAAATATCTGAGACAACTGCACAAAATTGTAAATAATTAACTTGAAATTAGTAAATAAATTATATATGGCCAACACAAAGTAAATAGTTTAGATGCTGCTTAGGAATTAAACCAAACACTAAATGAAAAGGTAAGTTTAACAGTACATTGTTCATAAGATATATAATAAAATTGCCGACAACTGCTGGAGCCTTATCTGGAGATTTAGGAAACTGCACAGTGAGTGGAGTCAATTCTTCCTCGGTAGTGACTCTAAAACTGCTGCCACATGAAGTTTTGATACAAACAACACCATTCTGTGTCCAAACGGCTCGCATCCCAAAATGCAGGCGAGCTTTTAGGAAAACAGCCTGTCGTGGTCTTGTGAGAAACTCGTTAACTGCGATGGATGTGCCCTTCAGTTTCGATTTAAGTTTCCACACAAAAATTTAGTGTCAACACTTAAAAACCTCACCAAGACTGGTCTCCGGCGTTCCTTGCTTGAAGTTCCAAGGCGATGGCATACTTTTATTGAAGACTTAGAGAAGTCACTTAAGCCCATCTTTTTATTTAAAACCTCCAGCAACACTTGAGTACAGTCCTCATTATCCCGCTCTGGTATACCAGTAAATATAAGGGCTTTTCGTCGGTTGTCAACTTGTTTGGCACAGTCTTGTATTTGTTGCCTAAGTAATCGAAGGATGCCAAATACCAACTCCCTGAAGGTCCAGAGTTCCTCAGCGACTTTAGAAACGGTGTCCTTGGATGACCCTGCATTTGAAATGTGAGTCTGAAGATCCTCCAACCTTTTAGATATATTTTCTTCTAGCCTCTGTTGTGTTGTTATTATATGATCCAAATTAGACATATTAGTTATTGTTTATAACTTGCGTAAAAGTGAAGTAGTGCAGACAATGAGCTGGCAGGTGGTATGTTCTTGATTTATTAAAATCACATAAAGTGCGCTGCTATTGTACGTTTCTTTATATGTATGGTAAAGCTTAAATTTAAATCTAATTTAAACTAAATTCTATTAAATTAAATGAACAAAAACTATAAAAAGAATAATTTAACACAAAGAGCTATGGCAAAACTAGTCCGAACTTTTTCCATCTACCCACGAAAACTTTATTTTATTTTAATTGTTAGAAAGTTATTATAATTGTAGTATATATTTCTTTGCCTCATTATCTTTACTGCCTTACCCCTTTTCGTCGTTAATAATAAATCGACATCGTTCTAAACTCTGACAAGTCCCTATCCAATTTGGAGACGTGACCTTCTAAATATTTAAACACTCATCTCAATACTGCTTAGTCTCAATGCGAGTTTATAAATATTTGATTTGAAGAAACAATTAGCTGAAACTCGTGGATATTGTAAGAAAGTATTACTTTTGTTTCTCGACCCTTTCAGAAATACATCGTAGCGTGTAACTGGTATGTTCGCTTTTTACGGGGGGCTGTGTGGGTAGTGCCACCGCGTTGTCTATTTCTACTGCAAAGCACTTGTGTTCTGGTTTGTAGGGCTTTGCAGGAAGCGTATTATCTGGGTAAAGTAAAATTCACAATTGAAGACGGACTGACAGGCAGGTGAACATCCTGCTCGTGTTATCGCTTCATTCAGTTAAAAAATAAGTATTCAATATAATTCTAGAGAATTCTGCGTTACGCTTATATTGAGCTTGCGATTATCTACGGTGATGTGGTTCACTAATTCCACGTCCCGTTTACTCGTAAACAAAGCCCATTAATATCGGTCGCAAATTGATCGGTCCGCCGCCGTCGGTACTTCCGCCATTCGACGATTCACTCCGGGGCCGAATCGGCGCCAATTCCCGGCCGATAGTACCAGTGCTTCCTCTATTGTTTGTTCACTGAACCCGGAGATTAATTAAATTCCTCTTTCAATGCTCCTATCGCCCGATTCGGTCACTTACTACGATTAGTTGACGTAGGGAAACGATACGAAATGTGTGCTTTGAACAAACCTTCGCCATTGTACTGGCGTCGGCTTAAGAGCTTTTATCGTACGGGCGCCGTAGAGAACATTTGTATCACTCGATTTTTATTCTAATGCTAGTAGTAATAAAGTCGAATTTGTATTAAATCCGTGTCCTCCTTGGCCGCGAGGGATGTTTGAAAAAATTAAAATATGTACGCGACGTAGTGGCTCAGTTTCCGCTACACGAATTTCCTTTTGTCCTACAACCTTGTGGCGTTTGGAAGGGGAAATGAAATTATTTTTCTTTAAAAGGAGTAATATTAAGTATCTGACTTAATTGAATATTTTTGTGGATATTCTTATGTCAATTAGTTTATTTTTCTTAACAGGTTCCTTTTTTTGTACAAACAAAATCGTCCAAAATTGGCATTGAGCCCGAACGACATCTAAAATGTCTTAGCTATGCCTATTAGAATTAAATAACTTATTTAACGTTAATCAAAGTATTAAAATTTCACGAATTCAGTCGTTTTATTTGCTCCGTGCCAGTTGAAAAACTCAGGACGTAATTATGATACCATGTAAAGCAGCTGTGGAAAGACGAAAAGCTTTTGTGTGCTTTCGTTTTTCCCTTTGCTTTGGACGTCTAACGCCATGGTTTTTTGCCGCGCGCGCTTTTGTTTAAGACGTAAAATACATCACAGCCCCTCCGTCACTTTAAGGACCCCTTATCTTGAGAGTGACGTATTTTAGGGATCAATTCGAGATTATTCTATAGGGTAGATTAGTATTGACGTTTTTTGGTATCATTTCAAGTATTATGCTTACGGAGTAGATTTCAAATTGTGATTATTTGATTTGGGGTAAAATTGTTCCCTTAAAGGTCAATATTATATTGTCTATCTTAAAGCGTAATTGGATTGATTACACATTATTAAAGCGTAATAATGTGTAAATCCTAGTGAGGTTTATCGTTAAGTGCGGCCCAGACAATTTTAGATTGTTTAGCTTAAAGGCTGTATTACATGTTGATATTAAATTATTGAAGTGATGATCGATTCGAGTCTGTGCTTTGGGTTCGTTTTGTCTATGGTTCTGTAGTGGTCGGTTTAAGATTCTAGCACTTTTGTGGTTTTCGCGGGTGATCTGTGCCGCTCGGAAATTGTCTGTGCCCGTAATTGGGTCAAGAAGCTTGGCCGGTCGACGCCCGGCTCGTGATATTTTTCGCGTCTTTGTTTTCTTCATTAAAAAAAGTAACGAATAAGTGACACTGTCAAAAATGTGACAGTCGTGACATTTCATTTTAAAGCAACGTTTTTTTTAAAATAGTGAATACTTGATTATTTTAAAAAACTGCAGGGAATGATTGAAAATGGTCTAGCGTACCTAAAATGCAACCGATCCTGTTGTATATTTCTAATATTTATTTCGCGCATCTCGTCGTAGTTGTTATTTTGGCAAAACGATATTCTGTTGCGCTTCGGTCACGTACGTTGAATCGAAAAAAAAGTTATCAAAAGGGTTAGGAGTGAATATGTCAGTGTGATGGACAGAAAGAATTGTTTTGCGAAATATTTTCCTCATTTTTTTAAAGTTGCGGTGTCTGCTGACCGGCGGCAATATATTTAGTTTATTTAACAAGAATTTTATGTTTTTATTACATTAAACCAGTCTTTCTGACCAAAATATTGTATACTTATATACTTAAAAAAATTGTAGGTACATTTCTTTTAAAAACTTCAAAATGCATCATAAACTATGCTTTAAATTATTGGCGAATTATGTGGATTCATTCAAGTTTATAGTCTCAATAATCAATACTAGCTTTTAAATGTTCGTTATAAAATATGAATAAAGCACATACAGTGCTTCGAATGAACAGAAGCTGTTCTATGCGTTTAAAATTATGAACAAACTTCATAACGACATTAACAACGTAACAAGTTGCCTAAGCGAAATAGTTTGGCCACCGGATGATGTCGCTTTCAAAGTTTTGAGTTTTTGATTATGCAAGCACTCTGTAGCTTTGATATCTTAGTACCTGCCTCCTGTGGTTTTTTGTTTCTTTACTGTACTTTCTTTAGGTGGAAACAATTCGTTGTTGCCTTCATTAAATGTCAGCTTAATCGTACATAATGGGTAGGTCATCATACTGTATCACAATATTGATACAGTACACTTTTCCCGTGATCATAAACGATGGAAAGGGGTAATATAAACCAATATAATGTTACAAAATCCGTATTAACTTACATAAACGTGCAAAACATTGTTAGACTAACGGAAGACGGGTCTGCAAAATTGTGCAAGTTCTGTTGTTTGCTTTGAAATTATGTATAAAACTTTGTCTTTTGTTACAACGACGTCGCTAGGTTACAATTTGACGAAGTTAGACCAGAGGAAGACGCGACTGGATTAGTTTGTCGTATTCGATTATGCAAGCACCCGGCGGTTCTGATTTCCTGGTATGGTGCTGCCGTATTGCGATCGTTAAAACCGAGCTTTGATAGTACATCGCATTGCTTTTTCTAATAAATTGAATTGTAAAAAAGCAAAAACCAAGGGCCCTTTACGCTGATGAAAACATTTAACTCTGTAAACACTGTTGGAGTAACTGAAATTAATGTTGCGGTTGGTCGCGCAATATCGTTAACAAAATCGGTTGTTTGCCCTTAAAAATGGTGTACAAAAACTTTGTCTGTGTTACATATTGACAATGTTAGTCCAGTGGAAGACGCGACTGGAAAAGTTTGTCGTGTTCGATTGTGCAAGCAATCGGTGGTCTGATCTCCTGGTATGTTGCTACCGTATGGCACTCGTTAAAACAGAGTTTTGGTGGAACACCCGCCTTGCTTTTTCTGATGAATTGAATTGTTCAAAAGAAACATCATAGATCCTTCACGCTGATTAAAACATGATAATATGCTCATAATAATTTTGTTAAACTTGCTAAACATTGTTAGAGTAACGGTCTTACATTACTCTATCATTTCGTCCGGGCTTGCAATATCGTTAGCAAAATCTGTTGTTTGCCTTTGAAATTATGTACAAAACTTTGTCGCCACGTTACAACTTGACATTGTTAGGCCAGCGGAAGACGCGACTGGAAAAGTTTGTCGTGTTCGATTATGGAAGCACTCAGCGGTTCTGATCTCCTAGTATGGTGCTACCGTATTGCGCTCGTTAAAACCGAGTTTCGGTGCACATTAATCAACCTGCCACGCTTTTGTTCCCCAGACGCTTACTCCGATTACATAGTCTAGTTTGCTCGCGGCGGCGCGCCTTGATTTTCCTAGAGAAATTTCCGTGTATGCGCTTTGAGCGAAAACTTTAGCTTAACGCACTTATACTGTTTTATGTTGGCTTATTGGGGTTCGCCTCAGTTTTGTAATGTCGGTTTTATGTTGAACAATTTTGTGTGCGGATTATTTTCGCTGTTGTTCACTTATATGGGTAAATTAGTAGTTTTAGTTTAGTATGGTGGAACAAATGCTTTTTTTTTATATGGACATTTAATATATAATATAGCTGAAGTATTTGGCTAAATGTTTATGACTGTTGTTAAATATATATATATATTTTCATTACGTGTATTAAAAGGTATATATAATCATGTTTTTATTTTTTTGTTCACAATAAGTTTTCGCTGTCGCTTGTTGTCATGAATACCCATCACTTAAAATAACACTAACCCAATTAAAAAGCCACTAAGGAGAGTGTAATACTTCCTAGCTTTTCTTTTCGCCGTTTTCCGTTTCAAAAGTACGGATAGAGACACAATTTCAAATTCTGCATTTTTATAAGAAAGCATTCGGTCATTGCACTCCACTCTAACAGCGGGTTATATAATACACCGTTTTCATTGCGAGATACATCCGAAGCGGTTACGCCTCTAAAAAGAAACGTTAGTCGACACCGTCTGAATTTGAAATGGACTGTCAACGCTCACCCGTTGTTTGCTAATTGAATTCGTATTGCACATTCACTAGTATTTTACTAACCGTTTGGGATTTTTGTGCAGCAGTGCTTATTGATCAGATTTTATGTCCATCCTTGGCACTATCGTCATGTTTAGTAGGATCAGTTTGACAAATTTTAATGATTTCTTGATATTACTTAATCTATTCTCAACGTATTAGACCCGTAGACGATTACAACGGACTATATCTACAGATTATAAAGCGAGTATCTATAACACCATGCAAAATAAGCAGTCTTTGCGAATACTTAGTTTTTTAAAGAACAAATCACTTTTGGGATAAATTGATAACCTCTCAATGCTGGTAAAATATTCCCTTATGTCTCTTCTCTTTCCATCTGATTCTTCCCTCCTGTAATCAGGGAACTAAATTAATCATAGCGAAGATTAGTTTTCGCAACTCGATAATATAATAAGTCGCGGACGCTCTCGAACGTTCTCCAAATCGGATTGCGCGTCACAATTTCCCAGCATCAATGCGAGCGGAAATTGCCGGCGTTTGTGTCGTCGGAGCCGTGAAAGTTGTGAATCCGCTGGCTCATTGACGCGCCGTTACGTAAAACGCGCACTCTGTCGTGTTGTGAGTGAGACGATTATCGATTCGGGCTTTCCTTTTCGAGACGCGTACAACGCTTGTTGGACCCCCTGGCAGCTCGCGAAGATTAAGTTAGTGAACCTCGCTCGTTATAGGTTAGGGTCTGTGAGACCCGAATTTTTTTTTATTATAAACTATCAGATGAATCCGGTTATGCTCGATATTTCTCTGCGTGCATAAAGTGCGTAATGCAGACATCTGCAGAAGAATGACGGTAACCGACATATCCCGGTGAATTAGCAAACTGAAGTGGCAATGGGTCGGTCGTAGAACCGATAACCGTTGGGGTAGAAAGATTCTCTAATGGCATCCACGTACTGGCTATCACAGTGTCGGACGACCCCCCACGAGGTGGAGTGACGACCTTTGCAAATGTGCAGGCGGTCGGTGGATGCTGGTGCCACAGGATCGTACCTCCTGGTGACCTACCGGGGAGGCCTATGCTCAGCAGTGGTCTCAGACAGGCTGAAACAACGACGAAGACGACGACGAGTTAGATTACTACACGTCCAAGTTTAGTGTTCTTCTCGTCAAAGGTTGTTAGTTTATGGTGATGTTTTATTAATGTACACAAATTCCTAAGTAACAAACACAAATAAAGATTATTTTATTTTCAATAAAATAAGATATCTAATTAAGCCTATAAGACGCACCCCGTGGGCTAATAGCAAAGAGTAAAGAAAGAGGCGCCGGATACGATTACGAAACGGTGGTTGTTCACTGAAATTTCTCCAGTCACCTCAACTGAAATATTTCGTGTATGCACATTGTTCACTATGGAAATTTTGTCAAGTTAATCGAGAAGTTATTCACCATAGATTGTTTTTGCAATGTCACATTATTACACATTACTACTAACTTGAACTTACTGTACTTGGATTAGTGAAAGATTATTAATGTTTCAATTACTCTTAAGTTTTATGTATTATGTTCCGGTGTCTTGAGTTCCTAATACCTTCTCCATCTTTTGTAAAGTCTCGCCCCCTAAGCTATGGATAGTTTGGTTAGTGAGTTATCGCTTTTTATACGGTATTTCAGAGGAACCCGGGCGCCTGCTCCAAGTTAATTATTTATTGCAACTTAACGTTCTGATTTATAGTTCCAGGAAATGTGGAATGAATATTAAAAAGGGTTGCAGCGGAAGGTCTGTTTGAGCAACCTGAAAATTTTGCTTTAAACTTTGCGGCCGTCACAAACCATTTGTCCCGTTATGTTATTAAACAATGAAATATTAATAAAGGATAAAGGTTTAGTATGAAATTTGGAATCGTATCGTTTAACCACATATATTTTACTAGCGTGATAAAGCAGACTTCAAGAAAGTTAGAAAATATCTTATATTTAAAAAATGTATGTACACAATTTGTAATTTGGGTGTTTTAAAATTGATTCTTGATCTTCTGATATAAATTTAAATAATATTACAAATTATGTAATGTAATATACTATTGTCCTGCTGATGACGCATTAATTTTGGTTAAAATAAATACAACAATATTTATTTTACCTTAAATTAATGCAAATAATATTTAGCTTTACGATTTATTCGATCAGTTTATTGTATAAAGAAATCAATGGGAATGGGAGTACAAAATTTTTCAAGGTATGGCTGAAATTACTCCTAACATTTACTACGTCTTATTACGCATTTATTTTTTTATAAATTATATTTATTTGATAAAATACTGTTATTATTTTGCCTAATTCTTTATTTGCTTTTTATTTGAAATATTTATTAGGTCTGAGTTTATTGACCGGCGGTAAATTATTGACGTTCATAAGTGCTCAATAGAGCCTAAATGGAATAAATAAGCTTGACTTAACTTTGACTTTTGAGTTTGACTTATTAGGAATATCTAATGTAATTAACATTCGTGTTTAATAAGGTTTAAGCTTACGTGTGTACATGTACCGTCACTTCATTTATAGATCACTATTCAATTCCATTGACGGCCGTCTGCGTTGACAGGTGCCTAGCAAGTTCACAATACGTCGACCTTAGTGACGCCGCCGTGAATAATATATATGTAATTGATGCCTGAATATCGTGATAGCGAATATTCATTGCTAATGTCGGTAAAGTCACGCGAGTACCGCCGCTTGTTGTATTGACATACGTCATTAGGATTAAGGTTATTGTAGACATTTCACAAGTGGATATTGCTCTTTTTTGTTACCCATGTCAAAATTTGAAATTTAATTATAAAAATTAAATTTTTTTAGGCTTTCACGAGCTTACATAAAAGTGTTTTGAACAAATGGTTGTTGGGAGTAGCGCCTTTTATTGACTGTTTACTGCTGGGGACATACAATATGACACTTGTAAAAAACATAACGTTTTTACAACTTAATTTAAACCAACAAAAAAGATGCCGCCTGTAAAGTAATTAGGAAACGATTTTTATTAACATATTAGCATACATATTAAATATAATATATTTAAAAAAAGGAAACCGACTTTAATTCCAGTTCAATTGAAATCTCCATTATCTCGGGGGTTGGAATTGACGCCTTAAAACATCATCTATAACAGCTTAATCTTCGGCTTCGAAACATGAAACTTCGTCCGCGGCGAGCGAACAAGGGCCCCGGATAAAATGGCTCGGAGCGGATTCTCGTAAAAATACAATTATAAGGTTCGCGATAACGCCGACGGTGGCATTATCCGTGTATTAGATCGGACGGGTGAAGCCCCGGATTTGGGGACCTCCCCCCCCCGAGGGGTAGCGGCTTCGAGGAACACGTAATTTACAGTGACCCTGTTCCGTGTTCGACGCTCAAACGGAGCGATGTTCGGATTACGTAATAATGTAACGCGTTATTTATGTAACGGTGGTTTATTTTATGTTAACATGTGTTCGTATTTTATAAGCTGGTAATTGTATTGCATGTAAAAAGTCGCTCCACCCACCGACCCGCATTGGACCAGCGTAGTGGGATACGGTCTAAAACCCCTAATGAATAATAGTGTATTAGGGGAGGCCTATGTCCAGCAGTGGATTATCACAGGCTGATGATGATGAAGCTTTTATTTTTGCTTGGCTGGATGGTCGGTTGTCATTGTTGTGAATTATTTTTTGAAAGAAGGTAAACGGGATCGACTAGAGTACGCCCGCGTTGCTTTTTCACACAATAGTAGTGTTATAACACTTGGTATTTCAGTTTGAAGGGCATCATAGTCGTGCTTAAGCAACATCTAAGCATAACGTGCGGAAGACATGAGATGTTTCTACGGTGCTTATTTTTGCCTCCAAGCAGAAGTGTGAAGACACTGCTGTGTTCCGGTTTGAAGGGCACATTAGCCAGCCATCCCATGTCTTACGTAGGCAGCGCGTTGGTGACCCCTGGTACTGCCGATGTCTATGGGCGTCGGTGACCACTTTCCATAAGTTGGCTCTAGTCTCGTCTGCCTACATTGGCAATAAAAAAGTACTATAAAGGACGAGGAAGGCTTAAAATGTTATGAAAATTTTGCTAGTGTAAATTAAAAAAATTATATTTATATATTAGATATTAGCAGATTATTAGTATTTTGAGTCGCCTTAAGATAGATATTATTTTACGGTGGTAGGTCCTGTCTACAGGGACTCGTCTGGGGACCACTACGGTGCTTCGCGCGAAACTAGTAAAACACGCTGTTCGTTTGAAGGCACGAGCCAGGCATTACTGGTAGAACGAGACTTAACACTTGCTCAGGTAGCAGGCGTTGCGATACAATTAGTATTCAATGTTATGGTTTGTGACCACTTTCATCAGGTGTGACTGTCAGTCTGTTGGTGCTATAAAAAAAAACCTTAAATATTTCCTAAATTCATGGTTAAATAATTAGAATAAAAAACTTATTGTTGCTTTAGTTTACCATATCATTGTGATATTTTATAATAACAATAGACCCAGCCTTTTAGGAAGATGTCTTCCATTTATGCGACGCATTTTATAGCACGAGGTCGTAAATATTTAACTATGTTACTTTAAACTGAAAATATCCTAAGGTTTTCGTTTTCAACCAACATAATATTACCACTATAAAGTTTGTTACTAACAGAGACATTACACTGTCTAATATATGCCAATATTTTAGCTTTGTAACGGCATTAGGCTGGCATCTCCATATCAGGCTTGCCTCGCTTTTATGGCCATTTTGTATGAACTCGAGGCTGGTACGTGACGTTGCTGCTAAACGCTGGTAACAGCGACTCAGCGAGGATTTAAGGGCTCAATATCCTTAGGGAGAATATCCTTCGGCCTCGGCGAGCGCAATAATAAACAGGGCGCATACATACGCTTTAGTGGGCAACATTTTTCGCAGGCCTCGGTGCAAATTGATCGTAATAAAGACTTCACGTTTAGTGACAATAATAGGATTGTTACTGGTCTAATAAGCAATAAGTTGTCTGTTATTTAACTTAAAAAAAAATTTTATAGTTTTTTTCGTATTTATATTTTTACAGGAAAGGATTGACTTGTACTCCTTCTACCGCGATGCCTATTTTTGCTTCGTGGCAGTAGTGTGTAAACAATATTGTGTTCCGGTTTAAAGGATAACTAAGCCGGTGCAGCAGAGCTATTAGCGGATTGGCAGCGTTGAACGTAGCGTTAACTATTAGCAAAATGAAATACACATTCGCTATCAGACACTAGACGTCCTACTCATTTCGTCGCTTTCTTCAATTGAAAATAAATAACCTGCATTAGTATATTTATTATTACAAGCATATTATTCTCTCGAATTGTTATGTTTGTAGAGTTCTCTCGTGTCTGTTAAACAGACAGATAGTGTTTGAATATGTAGGTTTTGTTGTCCTCCATATTAGTATTCTGCAGAGCTGCACACGCTACCGAAATCGCATATTGTTGTTATTGTAATGTATGTATGTGTGTCCTCGTATTATGCGCTGGAAGCGGGTTACGTGTACTGTTGCCGAATGGATAATGCATCGAGTGATGCATGTAATAGTTACATAGTATATGTACTATATGACTATTATATATGAGGTATTCCTATTAACAGCCTAGCATAGGCTAACCATAAATCAGTTTGACACCTAATGTGTTACGTCTTAGTCACTCGGTAAGTTATCGCTTACTTTGTTGGCCTTCAAACCGGAATACTGAAGTGTTTTTATGCCCACTGCCTTGGGGTAAAAAAAGAAACCTACAAATATTGGATATAACATCAAACATGACGATAATTTTTGTCTCAAAGAATTTATATTGCCGATATTACTTGATTTCCGAATTCTTATAAAATTGAAATGTAAATTTGAAAGGAAGCAATTAGGCACTGCGTTAGGAACTCCGTCTGAAGTTATAAGGTAATAAATATTTTTTTTCAAATCATGCGACAAATTCTGTAGGCGTATAACGGCAGAAGGACGCGGGAAGAGATTACAATTTAATCAAATTTTTAATATCATTCAATTAAAACAAATTACGGTTGGAAAATTGGAATGGGACTTAATTTATACTGCCGACGTAATAAATCGCTGAAATGTTCATGAAAATTTTCTGTATTTTTCTTTTGTATTCACACTTCACGTTAATGAGTTTCAAAATTAGAATTGACTTATGAAACGATAAGAAAATTCATTCGTAGTAAGGAGGTACTTTTATTTTTAATAAAACTCCCGATTGCTGTGAGAAAGGTGTTTCGAACACTAAACTTGTCTAGGAGACCAACATTTTATCTAGTCTATTCTTCACTTGCGTTTATAGTACACTAGCGACCCGCCCCGGCTCCGCACGGGTGCAATACTGATATTTGTATAATCTATGGAAAATTCATCATCAGCCTGTGATAGTCCACTGCTGGACATAGGTCTCCTAAACACCTCCATCCATTAGGATTTTGGACCGTATCCACCACGCTGGTCCAATGCAGGGTTGGGGTGGACTGACTTTTACATGCCCATCCGACGCATGGATCATCTTACTTTTCAGACAATTGGTGATCGGCCCAAATTGCTCTAACCAACTAGAAACAACAATGAAAATTTGTTGATTCCCTGCAGGATTCGAACCTCCTCCTCCAGACCTCCAGTTTCTAAGGCCACGCCTATACCGCTAGCTACAGGCAGTATGGAAAATTATGTAAATTTATCGGCGTTTCTCTACAATATTGTGCGTAAATTATACATATAAACGTACTTATTCAATCACTCGTATCTATTAAAAAAGCATCGAAATCCGTTGCGTAGTTTAACATATTTTTTATCAAACAGGGATATAGGGACAGAGAAAGCGACTTTGTTTTATATTATGTAGTGATTATGGTAATCATAGTCGTCAGATCCTTTTAATAAGAACGAAGGCGTTCTATAACAGAGTTTTATTTATAGACCGTTACCTTATTTCTTATGAAACTCCAATTTATATTTATAAGCTTTGTTTATAATTTATTGCCCTCTTGCTCTACAAACCGGAGTTAATCTGTTCTGCCATCTGACACATTATAAACATTGCACTAAATTTGCCGCCAGTGTACTATTTTAGAATCTAATCCGATAACACAGGTTTAGATGATGGTTGTTTCGGGAGCATTATTTTATTCTAAGTGGTCTAAACAAAGGTAATTAACTTTTTTCCACGAGTTTTCTCTTCTAGCTTGTTTAACTCGATTTGGTAAAGTGCAGCTCATGGAAACGGCTTTAGGAAATTGTGGAGCTCTTTAGACAAAAGAGATCTCTGTCTCGAAATTTAAATAATTTATTTTATCTATTTATTTAGACACACCAACAGCAATACACAAATTAGGTACAGGTATGTCAGCCAGTTACAGGCATGTACAGCGATCTCTTATTACACATTATGACATGTTACAATAATTTTGCAAACAACGAATAATAGTCTTATTTTACTAATTAACATATTGGTTGTAACTCGTAGATATTAATATGCAATTTAGAATTCGTTTTCACGATTTTTTTTTTCTATTTGACATCTACTTTGCCGGTTACCTTGTATGTTACACTCTAACTATCAAACCGTTTGGGGTTTTCTAGTTAGGATGCATAGGTATCCTTACCTATTTGGAGAGAACGCTAGTTTCCTTCGAACTCTGTGTCAGAAGAACCTTATCATACACAAAAGTCTAGAAGCATAGCATCGCGAAATTCAATAGATACAACAGGTATGATACCCCTGAACGTTCGATCAATTTTAAACAATACTAGACTATAGTCACAATCGTGACTAGGCCATAACGTGGAACCGCGTGCTCTATCAGCGGCTCGTGCCTCACACGTACTCCCCGTCGAGGTTCCATCGCAATCTGCCAATTGTGCGTGCCCTAAACGCGTTAGTGTCCGACCGCCGTGGCCGCTATTAACATTGGCTCATATTTGATCAATGTCCCCTGTGCACATGTGACAACTTGGCTGGGTGGTGACACAAGGGCTGGATGGGGTATGGAGTTTGTGTGCATAATGTAAAAAGTTCATGTATTGCGTTATTTTTGGTGGACTGCGGTTGAGGTGTCTATGTATATACGAGGTATAGGTAGGTAATGTTGGTTGCGAATATTCTATGGTTCCGTTAAATGTATAGGCTTTAAGTCGATAAAAGAGGCTGTCATTATCCGCAGTGAATCCTTACTTAGAAATTGTCTCAATTATTAGGTTAAAAAAGTGATTGATCTAAAATGATTAAGTACCATAAATACTTAGCATTAGTTTCATGATTCCTTTGAAGCTTTTTTTTCAACTATTCGTCGTAGCGTCCTTTTCAAATCTAGTTCAGTTCACGGTTTAAAAAACCTTAATGAAAAGTAATTTTTATTCGTATGATCGAACGTATTTTTATAATTGCGACCACCCGATAAAATTGTATCATTATCAATACATAATACAAACTTCATTTAGGAGTTCTTGCTTCATATGTATAAAACGGTCATCCAAAAATAATAGAACCTCAATAAACAATTAAAACATCACCGAATAACCTAAAGAAAAAAAACTGTGCCTAGTTTAATAAGCTAATACAAATTCAGTTAGTGTACAAGGGACATCGCTCCAAGGCGTACCTTCTCGGGCAATTTCATTATCGGGCCGCCTACGACGCTCCGTATAAATAAACTTTTATGTAGCATAAATCTGTTTATGGGACAAACGTTTTAATGGTATTTGCATTTAATTATGCACAAGTTGTGGGTCAATTGGTTAGAAATGTATGTACGTATGTATGCCGGTCGTGGCTTACTTTAATTGCGTGTTTAGAATGAGTCGTATTTTTTTATTGTTTTGTTTTTTAAACGTTAATTTTGTCGCGTTTAATCTATGCTATAATTTTGTTATTAGACATGATAGACTCAAAAAATTGTTTGCTGGTAAATATAAAAAAAAAACATGATAAAAGAATTATATAATAGCCAGACCGCATATGGAATCTATGCAGAAGTCTTAAGTCTTTGGCGCTCTCTTTTGGTCATGCTACCAATGAATCATTATTGGGTCATAGGTCATGGCGTCTGTAAAGTTTATTATTGGACTATATTCATTTAGATTCCACGTCTAACTTGGCTCTGATATATTTGTGCTATATTTTAATGGGCAACTTCACGAGCTTTTACATAGAAACAGTGTCCTGTGCTGCAACTACTTTTATTCCGTTAGCAATGTTAAGTTATGATTTATGACCGCTCGCCCTGACACATTCAATTAATTAAAGTTTCAGTTTCGCCCGATACGTAGACTGATACAGAAATTGCAGGATAAAAGTGTAACTACATTTTTTTTACCTCCACCATTTTATCCTCGGCTCACGCAAACGCTGGCAATCGATCAAAACGCTCTTTTTTGTCTTTTTAATGGCGCGGCGTGTCCTATGTCGGTCTATATTTTATGGTGTTTTGTTTACGCTAAAGTGTATTTAGTTGGGCTTTGTTTGTTTAAAAATTTGAAATGTTTTGTCTTACGTTGATCGTATGGGCTGACTTGCGATTTGTCTACGCGGAGATGGAGTTCTGTTGTCGATATATTAAATGATATACAAATTAAGGTAAAGTAATGAAACTTGTGAAACATTAGTTCACTTTAACACAAATAAAGTGGGCTGATTACCAAATTGCCCAAAGTCAATAAAGCCTCCCGAGTATGCAGTTGGAAAATCTTGGTGTACCAGAAGATATTCACAAATACATTATACAATACTGTGATCTTTTAATTATAAATATATCCATTACCCTAAAAATCTTATGCTATTTAGAATAACGTCTTTAAACTTTTCACCGGCTCGTACATTAAAACAGACTATAAGGGTATAAGTGCGAGATTCAAACACCCGCTCGTAGTGATGATCGCGTGCGTAAATAAAACATCGACAATGGATCATTAACGACGGTGGGCGCTTTCAGAAACGCCATCCGTCTAATGGCTTGACATTTGCCCGTGATGAGTGACGTGTCAAGTACAAACGTAAGTTCATTGAGGCGGATCGAGTTTTATCGATATGCCATTCGAACGGCACTATTTGTTGGCACGTGGTTTTATGTGTGCGCAATTCGCCATGAGTTAGTTTGTGTTAATGCTAATGTCCCTGATGGCTTAGTGAGTTGTGTCCGTCGATTGAGTGCGGGTTCGAAGTCAATGTTTTATTATAGTACATTTTTTATTTTTGATTCTTATTAACCTCAACTATTAATGTTTTTGTCTATCGTTCGAAAGATTGACAGTGGCGTGTAAAATTTAATGATTGATTCATACAATAATTTCTCTAGAGATTTTTTCCTTATAAAGATCTCTTGATTTGACTCATTGCTTATAAATTACACACCACAGAGAAAACGTTGCTCTTCCGTAAATAATGATTTCACTAAATGTACACGCAGATAAATAAACCTGTTATGAAATTGATGTCGGCTATTCGTCACGTGTAATTAAACCTGATGAGTTGACAAACGAGCGGAGACGGCGCAGCTGATGTTAAGTGATTGCCACCGCACATCGACATCGATAAGGCCCTTGGGACTCGTCGTCATCACTAAAGAGTGACGGGAGAATAGATAGGCGTTACATCTGATGCAACGCACATTTCGTAGTTCAAGATCTAACAAAGTGTTAATGGTGCTTTTGGTGGTTTAGACGCTTGGATGTTTTTCGAGTTTAGTTTAGAAGACTGCATTGTTTATAGCTATAGTTATAGATAGATAGATAGATATATTGACATGCGGAAAACACATCAAATTTTAAGCTTGTCTGTATAAATGTGTGTTACTCTAAAACAGGATAAACTAGGTTTAATAAAGTAACATTTAGAGATTTTGATAAATTTACGTGTGCGATTGCAGGGGGTAAAATATTATTTTTTGATTCTGAAGTTACTTACTTAAAAATACAATTACTTACTTGATGATACCCGTTAAACGTGTCTTAAAGTGTGAAAACACTGCTGTGTTCCGGTTTGAAGAGCACCGTAGCCAGCGTATTTACTGGGTAAACGAGACTTAACACCATATGTCTCACGGTAGGCAGCGCGTTGGCGATACCAATGGTATTGCCAATGTCCATGGGCGTCGGTGACCACTTCCCATCAGGTGGCTCGACTGCTCGTCTGGCCTGCGTATGCCATAAAAAAAACATATTTGCTCAATTTCAATGTAATAAAAACCAAGTATTACTTCCAACGTGCATCAAGCTTGTTTTAATCTGGTCGGTCGGCAAACTTGCGAAATGTCATGCAACGTGAAACAAACATTCCTGAGATGTAACGTAATGCGACGTCTATGTCGAAATATAGTAATAAGCTGTTGCTTATGCATATTTAAATATAAAGGGTAAATGTTTTGTTTGTTTATTTGTTTGTATGGTAATCTAAAGAAGTTTCAGGTCAAATCGAATCTAGTCATAAGATTCGATTTCCATTGGTCCACTTATAAGGCTATATGTCTGTAACATTACGCTACGGGTAATAGACGTGACACTACCTACAAAAATGTTTATAATATCGTATTATACAGTAAAATGCAACAATATAGGATAGGTTACTTATTGCAAAGCTCTATAGCTGTAGTTTTGAGGTCTATAATCATCTAAAAAAAAAGTAAAAAACTGTTATTGTTACTGTATAAATACTGCTTTAATGTTAACGCCATCTATTTCGTAAGTTTACGGATCCACTGAAAACCAGTCTTCATGAAGTTTCCCTAACTTCGTGATCCAGAGCTGAGTGGATACCATTGTGGTATATGATAAAAATACTTATATTATTATAATTTATTTTGCATTTTTACTTTTATGTGCCAAATTAATGTTTTTCTTTCTTTCTACAAACTTGCTTTAAACCGTCGCTAACGAGGTTGCGTGGGTCGGTTAGTTGATTATTAAAGTAATGATTATTGGTGATTTGATATTTAATATTTCATAAGTAAGTGTTCAGAATACAGATAAGACTTAATCTCCGACAATTAAGACTAGAAAAATAATATTCACAACGCTGTTAAACTCATAAGCTCCCTAAACCCCTCTTTTTCGAATTGACATAAAGGGTCGCACAGTACTGTTGTCTTTTAGAGTTCTAAGAAATGGTTTTGTAATTTTGTCGGATTATTTTAGATTATCTCTTTACTTTTTAGCTTAATTAACTATGTTGATATTTGGATTGGCCACTTGGATACTCTAGTGATAAGATCGTGACAGTATTTTCTCAACGAGACAATTTTTTGGTAAGAGACTTGGCGTTGATATTCTTTTTAATTTTAATCACCCTTTATAGATCAATTGGTGTTGAACGCAAAAAGTGTATTAAAAGTGCCTTTATTTTTTTGGCTGATGAACTAAGTAATCTAGAGTAATCGAGGCAAGTCTTCCTATTTTGTTTTATGAAGTAAATATGACACTATTTTTCCCCAATGCCTAAACGTACACTCCATCTTATGCTGCAAATAGTTTGTAAAGAACGGTTATGGTACACTGAGCCTTGCTTTTGATTTCGTTTAGCCATAGGGGGTAATTAAAATCAATAAATGATTATGTCACTACATTTTAGGTCTCGACGACATTCAAAGACAGTATGAACTAAGTTGACAGACTTGAAACATGTCCATCTAACACGGATTTTACACTCCCTAGACAATCAAGTAATTAGGTTTATATTTTGCTTCGGTTAAATAGGAAACGACAATCTCCAAAGTTGTTTTTCCAAGCTTTCCTTATTGCTTCTTGCCCTTGTAAGAAGTTTTAACAGGTTTAATTATTTTTTTAAAAATAAAACAACATTTATTCGTTACGTAAATTGACAGTTTTTTCATGTTTGATACCTCTATGATATTCAAAACGAGCTCTACACAACGTTTAATTGCCAAAAACTTCCAATTTTAACGAGAGTAGACGCGTACTCACGTCACGTTGCAAGATATGTGCTCGAAATAATTTCATAAACAGTGTAATAATTACGCTGAAGCGACATCAGCGAATTTGCAATTTAATTAACGTTTCAAATTAAGCTTTTTGGGTTTTGTACTCAGTCGATTTTCTATATACACGACGCTGTCTGTAATATGCTGGTAAACTAGCTTTGAACCAAAACCAAAATTCAATTCATTCAAAACCACGTAGGTGCTGTATAATATAAACAAGGATATTAGTGCGATACCACAGTTTTTATAGACAGGCAGGTATCAAGTGCATTTTCTTTATATTTATACTATATAAATAAACTTTTCTAATGAACTATTATTTATATTTATTTTACCCTAATTACCGTTAGTGGTTAATGGTTAGTTTCCATTTATAATGAAACATTTCGCAAAACGTTGTACAATATGGCGATTCCTGCTTAAGCTTGAGTCGGGTTAACAGCGCCAGGGTATTTATGACGTTTGATATGTGTGGGTTACGTGAGAAGGGTCGTTTCGCCTATTTAGGACCAATTTTACAGTCAACTTGCTATTCAAGCTGACACTGCTAACTATACGAAGGATGCGTCTTGTATATATATCTGGGTCAATTTAGACTACAAATTTATTTATTTATACTTATTTGCACAATTTATGTACTTATTCTACCAGCCAATATACGTAAAAACATATATGTATATATAATTATTATACAAACACTAATAAATATATACTTACTTAGATTTCATTTAGATAGTAATTCTGTGGACGTCGCATCCAATGGCAACTAATGGATAATACATCTAGCGCTCTTACGATACATTGTCACCGGGTGTCAATCACTGAATTACAGACGAATTCTAAACATCGTAAATCGCCGCTTTCGTGCTATGAGGAAATTTTTAATATCGATTTAGATTCTAATTTTGCTAACCTTCACGAAGCTTACTCTGTTGTTATGATTATTATTTTATTTTAACACTAAATACTCAACAAATTTTCATTGTTGTTTCCTAGCTGGTTAGGGCAATTTGGGCTGATCACCCAATTGTCTGAAAAGTAACATGATCCATGCGTCGGATGGGCATGTAAAAAAGATCTAACTCATCAACCCGCATCGGTCAGCGTGGTGAGATACGGTCCAAAATCCCCTAATGGATAGAGGTGTACAGCATTGGACTATCACAGGCTGATGATGATGATGATGATGACTAAACATCTGAAGTCTATATAAGCAGAATTCTGACAACGAATAATAATGCCGCGAAGCGTACATTATAATGTCAAATAATAATTTTCTTCTATCAAGTGTGTTGTTCGATGTTTGTTATGATGAGATGCTGGATAACCACGAAATCAAATTAAAACGTAATTAAGCCAACTTTCACAGTATACAGTGAAAGTTGTATTTCTTTTAGAAGTTGTTTCAATTCTGCTTATATTATTAATTTTAAAGTTTATGAAGAATAAATAATGTTTGTTATCGTTTTGCGCAGACAAGAACGCGACTACACATCTTTCGTTGTTTAAAATAACATATTTATATAAATTTTATCTTGTACAGATGGTGTTTAGTCTTTATTTAAGAATGCCCGAGCAAAGAAAAAGCTTTATAAATGATAAAGATATACAATAAAAGACTATATAAAAATTTTTTTTATTTAATAGTAGTAGTAATTATTATTTTCATGCATTTAAATATTTAATTATAGTATATGATTATATTGTACGTTTTACTTTGAAGTTATTTGAAAATAATTCTATTTTTTAGTAAGTTTTTTTAAATTATTAGCAGCTTTAGCAAAATATTATTGAGTCGATAGGATTTTGTCGCCTTTGAATATTTACAAACAAACAGGTTTATTGCGAGTGTTGCCATTGCTAAATTAAAAGGAAATGTAATATTATATTGCTTATACATTTCGCAATGGATTGCGCACTCTATCGACTGATCAAATTGCTAATAAGCCCGCTGTAGCTACAGGATGTATTTGTTTATTTTATGCGACGTACGCGTAAGTTTGAAGCGAGCTAATTTCTCCCTCCCCATCGATCTTCGCAATTCACCACATCCTGTACAACTTTCGTGGCTCGCGTAACGTTTCTGAGTCAGCTCTGTTTATTAAAGCCCTCCAAATGCAAATGACAAAAATGGATTGGATCCTCGACTTCGATCAGGCCTACGGTGACGGTCGTACGGTTTCGCGGGCGGTTCCCGATTGATCGGCACAAACAGTTAGTTTAACGATCTAACCGTGTAGACATGTCCGGCAATTAGTTTGCGGATAATGCGATAACGGGAACACGGTACGCGCCGGTTGTGAGCGCGATAGAGTGGTGCACTGACCGCGAGCGCAGGTACAGTCGCCGCGTTTCTATGTTTTTGCAAGGCTCACAACAGCTGGTCTAACGGTGCGGTCGGTTAGTGGGACAGTCCTTTTTGAGCTTTAATCAATGACTTTCCATGAACGAGTGAGACAGGACAAGGAATCGATGTCAACATAGTCTATTGCCTCCGTAGCCTAGTGGTAAGGGCGTGTGCTTTAGAAACCGGATGTCGTGGGTTCGAATCGTGCGGGGAATTGTTGACGTTTTTGACGAAAAGTAAGATGATCCATAATTCGGATGGGCATGTAAAAAGTCGGTCCCCCCACCAACACCCGCATTGGATCAGCGTGGTAGGATACGGTCCAAAAACCCCCTAATGGTTAGGGGTGTATTAGGGGAAGTCTATGTCCAGCAGTGGACTATCACAGGTTGATGATAATGATGAGATGATAACGATATTTTTTGTCTTCGAAAAAAGTACTTTATCTTAGTGATGCTCATCTAATACCTTGCCGTTGCTGATATTCCTCCAAATTCTATTTAAATAACCGACATGATATCACAATTAGGCGCTTTAAAAGGAAACACAGTGACCGTTTAATAAATTGTCCCGCAAAAGTGCCTATTTGTCATTGTCCCATTTTTATTTCAGCCCGCGTCGTACGTTGCTATGTTGTGATTGATCGAGCTTTGGCTTACTGAATAAAATCGCTCAACCCTCAGAGCTCGCCGGTATTCGAATGGGGAACGATTCGAGAATGAAATTGTCAGGATTTTTACGATGTTACTCTTTTAAAATGCGTCCTGAATGCATGTTCGTCGAAATGGAATTTGAACCGCGATTCGAAATAACTAAATACAACTTTCACTGTATATAGTGCATCAAATGGTTTTTTTGGAATATATTTAATTTATATTTTCAATGATACATTTTGAACTAATGACCATGGTCATGGGATGGGTTAGAAATGTCAACTGTTTTTAATTAATTCTTAATTATTGCAAAATCTGCGTAAAATCTGTTATTCAGGTGAATCTGGATGGATTAGAAGCCGAATGGCTTTGTAAAGTAATTAAACGTAATAACAACCGTAAAACAAAAGCATTATTTATGATGAAGTATTTGTGTTAGTAAGAGTGAATAATACTTTAGGGGAATTAATAACTAAATATTCTTAACTAGTATTATTTTCTAGAAAAACTGTCAAATGTTTGTGTTGGAATTGATCTCGAAGAATCTTTTAACGTATTATGTAATCAAATGTGTTATATTTTGCCTGATTTGCTCGTACCTTTTTTCGTGAAAGCGTAGGGTTAAATTGTCGTATATTCTGAAAATTTATGCGACGTATAATTAAGTTGTGCTAATTGTGTTGTGAATTAGTGATCGCGTGGGTTCTTTGAAATTTTACCGTCTAAACATGAATGTTTACTCGGATTATATTGTATTCCTTTATGCTATTTCGTTTTAACTTTTTTACAAACGTAAAACTAGCTTTTACCTCCTAAATATCTAGACATATATTTATGAACATCTTCAAAATCCTTTGTCAATTGTATTTTTTTTATTTCGCTGTAATAATGTGATTTATTCCAATCAGTTTTGTAGTTTTTGGAGTATTGTGGTCATAAAGAACAATACAGACAAAATTTTGCTGACTGTAATTTGTACAATTTCACATTTATAATCGCTTACTTTTATGGTAATAATTATTTTTGGTATTTTTATCGATATCCGTTCCTGAGTCAGCTTGTAATTTGCCTCAGGACATTCTTGGAATTGTGTTTCCGTGAACTTGTGATTCATTAGAACCATTTTTTTAAATTAAAACTCTTACCTTTTATTTTATGGCTGTACCCAGAATTGTTTAAATAAAATGATTTGAAAGCTGAAATTGTAATGACAACGTTTAGCTTTTACTTTGTCTAAATTCCATGTATCATCAGGCTTGTATAATTTTGGAGTTTTAATTTTGTACGTCATTCTTTAAAACGCAATATTGGTCGAGGTAATTTTATAATTCATCATCCTTATTGGCCTGTGTTAGTCCACTGCTAAACATAGGCCTCTCCTAATACATTAAGGGGTTTTTGGACAGTATCCCACCATGCTGGTCCAATACGGGTTGGTTGGTGGACCGACGTTTTTACGTGCCCATCCGACCGCATGGATCTTACTTTTCAGACAATTGGTTGATCGGCCCAAATTGCCCTAACCAACCAGAAAGCAACGATAACACAAAGTTGTTTCCCCGTAGGGTTCGAACCAACGACCTGTTTATAAAGCTGCCAACACCGCTAGCCCACGGACGGGGTTGTTTTATATTTAATATATTATAGGTTAATTTATAATTAACAACGTTATTTTCTTCAACTTGAAATGCTCTCTCATTTTAAAGCTCGAAATGTTAATTTACTTTCAATTCTCTCTTAACGTCGGGGCAAAGTTAATAAAGACTATCCCGTCTGAATTTTCCGTTACGCCCGTGCAATGGGTCGGCTTTACTAGTTTAAGTGGTCTACTAGTTTTTACTCCGACAAGGCAGGAACTCTCTTGAGTGACTTTAACGGCTGGATTCCGGACTGCTTATTTTACTAGAGACCTAGATTCGTAATGTTCATTAGCTAAATGTTTTTTTTTTCGTAGTGGAAATTACCTAGCTATATTTTATTACTGTAATTATCTAAGTCTGGATGTCCGTTTTCTTAATTTTGCATGCTAAATGTTATAACCGTGCAACTTTGTTTTTTTCAGTCTTTTATTACATGTTGGATCTAATTACAATATGGTAGTGCCATAAAATTTGATGATACTGAATATATTGTTCGCATTCATTTTTACTCTTTAGATTGTACCGATCATATGCCAGGCGCGCTGCGTAAAAACTGGTATATAGGTAGTTCCAGATGGACGACAAGCATCAAGTATTTTGACTCGTATTGCACTGTGAACAATATTGACACGTTTAGGATTTGAAAAGAAAACTTTCGTGATTTTAACACTAATTCTTGTTTAAACTTTAAGCTTGCTTAGATATATTTATTCATCATGCGTCCAAAGTTTGACAGACATGAGCAATGGTAATGATCGAAGATATTAGCTATATCTAAATCTCACGTCTGTAAAGTTTCAGCCTTTAGCTGCCTCGTATGTGCTTAAGCCGCCCCGAGGGATGAAGTCTCGATGTTTAATTGTAGCACTTTTTACGTCTTTTTAGAGAAAATGATAAAGAAGTATAGTTACTTTTTATTAGCTTGTGTTTTATATATATTAAGGTAAAGGGTTTATTAAAGATTTGCATACATTTGTTCATTTATTAAAGTTTATTATAATTTGTACAACGGTGGGCTTAATTCCAAAAGGTACTTTGTACCATTCAAAGTTTTAAATACGAATTGATGAAAAATTTATCGTTGGACCTTAAAATCCTTTACGTATAATATATATTTATATAACGTTTACACATAAATAAAATTATTTACGCCCATGAGCACTAATGCGATTTTTCTCTTATCCTCTGTTATGACAACGCGGCACTTTTCTGAACAATTTCTCATTTTAACACCCTCTTGCTCGAGCTTTTTTTAGAAATACACGTATGTTATATGTGTTTAAATGTGATGTTTAAAAATTAACCAATTGTGCTTAATAAAGATAATGTGCAAGTAAAGATAATTAAAAATATGTCTAGAATGTTTTATTAATTTAACACATAAATTATGATCTTTTGTTATGTTATGTATATAATATAAATAAATGAGTGTCGGTTAAAATAGATACAGAAAGAATAGTTTAAAAATTTTCATTAAAATGATAAAAGTAGCCTATGTTTGATATTAATATTTAGTAGTAGGTTAATTTGCTTTCCTTTTGGATAAAAAACAATATGAAAAATAAGCGCCGAAAATTAAAAAATTTCGAGACATTGGCCTTTCGAAGAGAGACTTTAATCTATTAATGATTTGTTAATTAAGTGAAAGTATCGTGAATTTTAATTAAATTGAAACTAATACTCTTAGCAAAAAATATTTCCACGCTATTAAATTTACTTTGGTTACCATTAAATTTGCCATATTTATAGTACAAAAGGGGTTTATCTGTTATTTAAAAGAAAACAAAAATTTTCAGGGATGACTAAAAGCTTTTTTGTTGAAGAAAAACGCATGTCTTATCCTCCTATATTTATCCCTCTAGATCGTCGATTAAGGCGAGACAAAAGACATACTATCGAGATTATCGGTCTGGGTGTTCAATCGATTTTATATCTGAGCTGTAGGGAATCTTGTATAGCCAGATGTGCGAGTTTAACGTTGCGGTATTAAGATTGAATATTATACATGATAACGCTTCACTTACTGGCAGCCCTCGATTATTATCGTGTCTTTATAGTGCTATCATAATCTAATAGCACGGTGGACTTTGTTTTAGATGACAAGTAAAGTGTTAATCGTTTAGATTTGAATTAAAATTGGCTCAGAATGTGTTGTGCTTTAGTTATTTGTTGTCTAACATTTTGGATTTTAAAGCTAATTTGTTGGAAAGGTCATAAAAATTTGGTGGGGATCCGCAGTACAAGTGCAATTAGTCCATTACCAATCTTTCTTCTAAGCGTGGCAATTATGAGCAACTGTTTTTGATGGACGCCATCTTGGCGTTCATTAAGAAAGACCTATGTCCAGCAGTGGACTGCTAAAGGCAGTTTATGTTGATGATACAGTCAGTTAGATCTCGAAATTTTGTTTTGTAATTTTTCTATGTCTGTTTTGCACTAATTTTCGAATGAACAGCTTTATTCTAAAAGCAAAGCAATTAATGGTCAATTTCTTTTGATTGTGAAGGTCGGCTGCCAGTAGCTCTACTTAAAACAGTTATTCAGGCGATTAGAATCCCACGCTATGATAACTTGGATCAAATGGATAGAAGGAAGTATGACAAGTACTTTTGCGTTTAACTACTTGACGTTTAACAAGATTTACGTCCTATTTTAACCAAACGGGTTACTATTAATCATGTCGCCACGTCGTGGCGTTGTAATCGCCATAAAGCAAATTAGTGGTCGTAAGCTAGGTACTAATTTAGTGCGATGTAACGCACGCAACGAGTATTGTGTACTTGAGCAATAAAAGTTATGTACTATTTGTTCGTAACTAACTCAGTATGAACATGGCTTACTGCGTTTACTTAACAGTCGTTGTAGCTTAATATTTTCAGCTTGAAATTGGTAAGTTCGGGTTTAAAACGGACTTAATTGGTTTGTAGGCTTGCGTCCTGGCTGATTAAGCCTGTGCGGGCTAAACGTCCACTTTAAAGTAAGATGATTTATGCGGGCCATATCCAGAGTACACCGGACAGAATGAGAGAAGAGAGTGAGTCTCTGTCTATATGTACACTTTTGCATTGTAGTATTTTCCGCGCAGATAGGCCGATCCTTGTATAGATTATTCAACGTCGACTCAATCGGCTACGCATTTACACATTACCACATTATTATTTTTAAATTTTCGTATGAATTTATTTTGCAATATTATTATCAGCCTGTGTTAGTCCACTGCTGGACATAGGCCTCTCCTGCTGCCTCCATTAGGGGGTTTCTGGACCGTTGTGGGAACCACGCTGGTCCAATGCGGTTTGGGTGGACTAATTTTTTCCTGCCCATTCGACGCATGGATCATCTGGCTTTTTTGACAATTGGGTGACCAACCGGGAAACATCAATGACATTTGTTGACTCCCGCAGGATTCGAACTCACGATCTCCGGTGTCTAAAGTACATGCCCTTACCACTAGGCTACGGAGACAGTTTATAATATGTCAGTATTATATTACAATAGTTAAGAAAGTTTTATTTCTGACAACTTGGCATTAATGTTGCCATAATTATCTAGTCTATTGTAGTAAGGACGTCTTATTGAATTCCTTACTTACTTGGATAGCTAAGTGCGCGGTCCCTTGAATACTTATCGCCGTATTTGTTTGTTTATGTATACGGGCTTGTACTGTGTAGTCATAGCAAATAGTAATTTATCAAGCGACAAATAAACAATACTATGTTTATGTTACTGTAAAGTAATATGTGGAACAAATATTTACAACAAATGATATGTTTTTTAGAACTGATATATGAATTTCAAATCAAGAGGGCTATATTACGTTAATATTTAATAAAAATAAAAGATGTTTTTATTGTGTGGCTTATATTGATAAGAATTTATTTTTTAAGTAGGTGTGTAAAATTGTGGATGATTCTGATTTAATTTAAAAAAAATACTTGTCAGTTCAGCATGATATGTTATTAAATTATTGTTTATATCTTATTTTCGGATTATGATATAATTTATAGAAGTCGCTAACATAAAACTTAGGGACTATTAATATTTAAATTATTACTGCAATAAAATTATACCACTTCCTTGCTCTACAATATTTTGTTTAAAACTGAAACTGCATGAGTTAAGGTTAATAATATTTAATTATATTTTATAATATATATCATTTATAAATATATAAAATTAATATTAAATTATTAAACACTAGCTGTCCTTCCACGGCTCTGCCTGTATTATTTTTAGATTTTTTAAATGGATTTTCGTAGGGTTATATTTCGTATTCTGTGCTACTCAAGGTAGATGTAGGCATTTATTGGTGAAAGAATTTTTAAAATCGATTCGGTTGTTTCAGAGGCTATTCAAAACAAATAAAATAAATAGATCTCTCCTATTTATAACATTAGTATAGATAACCATAGACCTTTAGGTTTTAGTATTAACTTAATTCTATTGAAAATGACATGCTCTGTAATGCCATAGTGTAGTCTTTTATATTTTTCACCTCGGAATTTTCCAAGGCTTGTGCGAGAAAAGTAATTGCTTATTACCTTTTCTCATCTCGTCTCCGTTGTCTTTGGTAATAAATATCTCCTTCGCGCGTGTGTTGCGGCGCGTTGGGTAATTTTCACCTACGTTTTTACTTTAGCCGTCCCTTTGGGGTTTAATCTGTTTGATACTGACTGAGTTTCATTATATTCTCGATCTTTACATATAGGTGTTAAGGTTGTTGCTATCATTAGATGGCGTAGCTTTTGACTGTCCAATATATAATAATAATATATCAGACTATGTTTAATAAGATTGATGATATTTGTCGCTAAGACAATTTGTTTTAGGCTGATGATTGAAGTCAGACCGTAAGCGTGGTGTATCTTCTTAATTCAATCGCTCATAACCAGGGCACCTTTGTTTAGCAAAGAAAGCTTATCTGACACTGTTGTAAACAGTTTGTCTTGATACTGGTTATGCACCAAGGACGTAAGAAGGAACCAAAATGTAACATTCTCGTTTCGATAGGTCAGAAGTTTCAGTTTATTGCTAAAATAATACTTAAGAAAATAATAATTCGTGACGCAGCGGCCGGATCGCATACCTTAGGGCTGGTCTTATCGAAGTTTTACCAGCTATGATGCCCTTCTATCGGGACACCTTTTTTGCTTCGAGGCGTGGGCACTAGTAATAGGTACTGTAGCAGTACTTCCTAAAGGAGTCGCCTTTAATGAGAATAGGTAATTTTATTAATAACTATAGTTGACCCGGCAGACTTCGTACTACCTCAATCGATGAATAAAAGATCTTTACTTTTTCATAAGATTTATCAATCTACATATAAAAAAAATCTGTTAGATAACTATCTATCAGAGTTTTAACTAACAACTGTGGTACTTAAATATACTTACTGTATTAAGTGAAATTAAGTTTATTTTTCACGTCTTGAGAACAAATATTTATGTAGAAAGAAATAATTTTTATTTTTCAATTCTGATAATTTTTATATTTACTCATCTTTTAAGCCTTCCCAAGACGCCCACAAATAAATCAAGACCAAATAAAGTTTTGGCGAGGCTAACGAACAGTGATTGATTTTTATATATATATATAATACTGCTGACAATAACAATTATCAATATTCATTAATAAGCGAGAGTCCTGACTGTCGGTCGTATAAAAATTGATTTACAGTGAATGCTGACTTATGCTTCTCTGAATCAGCAGACATCGGTCAGGCACCAAGGACGCGAGAGTGAACCAAAAAGGAATATTCCCGATTCGATCGGTGTGAGAGATTCGAGCCAGCGTTAGGTAATTATTAATACTGATGAATCAGCGAGGGGCGCTGACGCCGCGGCCGCATCGCATACCACCAGCGTGCGCTTGTTTTATTTTTGCAATGGGATGCGTCGAATCCTGTGCCTTTGTACGTCGGCGGCCTCTTGGAATAGCCGAGGTTTTTTATTTATGATGTATATGTACGAGAATATAATGCCAGTCGAATGAGACGTGGGATTTATATGAACGTAACTTATAGCAACGGAGCTACGTTTCTGGTTAATTAAGAGACGCGATGTTTCTAGTTCTCGTACTGTTAAACGTTGTTTTAAAAAAATGTTTCGATGCTATACCAATTGTTTTTGTAATATCATTAGCATTTAGCTTTCGATGATTAGGATTTTCTCGACTGGACGACTCTTTTGAAATAAACCTGTAAATAATCTACCAACAAAGTCGACTACTTTTTGTCTAAATTTTTAACCGAAGAAAAGCTACCTATTAGCAGGAACTTTATAGTTTCGTGTTTAATAATTTCTAAGCATGTGAAAGAATGTTGAGTCAAATCTCATATTGAATTAATTCCATTGAACCGCTAACATTTCATGACCTTTTCATAACATTATATATTTATTATCTCCTCTTTACTCAACAGCACCTGAAAACTATGCATTTTCATTTTTAATTATTATGAAGAAAAGTTAATTTTTAAAATAGTAATGAAAAAACATTTTTGTATAATTTGTTTTAACATTATATAATTGAATATAAATAGAAAGTGTCTTTGTTGTTGTTTTTTTTTCGATTCGCATAAATAGCTACAGTTTAGACTTGATAGCAATATCCTTATTTTGCTTTGGGTTGGTGTTTCAATTCAATTATTATAATATAAAGTTTTTATATGAAATTGGAAGAAACTGTATTTCACATTTTGTATATTTAAAGAGTCGTCATTTATCCAAAGATTTAAAGGGAAAGTTCAAGAATTAGGATCACGAAAAGAATGTATTTTAAATATTTTCCACCAGTTCATTCATTTCGTGTTGAATTATAGAGCAGAAAATATTATTCTTCCTTAGAGCTCTCGCACTGCGGTTTATTTTGTATTACTGTATATTAAAAAAGTCCCACCATTTCCCTACACAATTCTGTCACACCGTGTGAGGGGAGAGTGGCTTTAAATCTCCCGCACACGACGAACTTTCGCGGGGAAGGTAATTTATAAGTACAACTTTTTAATTTTTTCGATTAGGGCCCCACTTACCGACGCTGGAAAGTTTGACAATAGAGGGATATTAATGAGCGGTTTCCGAGACATGAGACTGTTGGTCGTCGCGTTTCGCGCCTTTTTATTGTTGTTGTAACTTGATTGATTTATATAAATAAAAAAGCGATTTACGAAGGACTTGTCTCTTTTGTCTTTACTTGCGGTTTATCCTTTACAGTTTTATAGAGACGTCACAATTGTGGGCTATGTATTCGTAACCCCGCAACCGTAGTTGGTTACCGACGTAATTGTAGGTTGGTAAATTAAATCTAACCATCATTTTCAGCCTGTGTTCGCCCACTGCTTGACATAAGCCTCCTCTAATGCACGCTCTCTCCATTACGTGTTTTTTTTTAATGCGGTTTGGTGGGTGGACCGACTTCTACCGAGATAAGCCCTAGTTTTCATAACCAACCAGAAAACGATAATTGCTTCCCCGCCGGATTCGAATCCACGACATCCAGTTTATAAAGCAAGGGCACGGAAATCTAAGTGACCCTTTAATTATTAAAAGGTTAAACCATGAAAGCTATAAACGTAAGTAAACGAACTCTTGTGACCTCAGTTTAAGTGTACTCTTGTTCGATCTTTCAACTTGTAACTATTTATCTTCTTTCTAAACTTAAAGTGAGTTATATTAAAGTTGGCTTTTCATGAACTGATCAAGATATCTCTTCAATATTATAGTTTCATCGTGAGGCGAAAAAATTTGTTCGGTAGACTTATTAATTATAACGATAGTAAATTTAAGAGGACATAGCGTTTTTTTACCTCAGAAATGGGTGCTTTTGACACATATTAATCTTACAAACTCATTTCGGGATATCAATCGTTTGATCAGCCTCTATTAACCTCAATATTTTGAAGGAAAAAAATAACGACAGAGTTTTTTACTCACGTTGTTGGAAGCCGCGACCTAATGCTCGAAAAGTGAGTTCTACACTTCTCGACCTCGTAGACGATTGAGGAATTTTTATTTTCACAAGAACCGCTCGTAAAACAAACGCTTTTTTCACCCGACCATAGCTAACAAATGAGAAAAATTAAAAGCGAAACTATAGATCGCGTCGGGGAATTATTTCGTAATTGGCCGCGGTGCGGCAATTTTCGGTTGCCGGTATCGTTTACGTCGGTGGCCGATTGACGTGTTAATAAATCGGAAGCGTGTCACGTCGACATTGGGCGCTGTTTTATCACTGCCATTGCCTGGGCGCTAACGGATAGGGCTGCCACTTTGACGTGTTTTAAAAAATAGGGTCCATATCAAACAATGCTACCTGCCGAAGGTAATGTAACCGAGTCGGCAGCCCTGACTACTTTAACTTACAAAAAAAAACGTTCGTCTGCTAATATGTTCTGCTTAAGTAGGGGTAAAAACTTTTGTTGGAATGTTTGCAAGCTTCAGAAAAAAATGTGCAAGTCGTCTAGTGCATTACTTAGCGCTACTAAAATCATTATCAACCGTTACAACCGTATTGGTTTATATGAGAATATCAATCTCTCTATATCTAATATAGTATGACGGTCGAACATATATTTTTATAAAATGCCACGAAAATATTACAGTAGTTATGGTGTTATCGATTATTTATTTAGTAACGTATGAAATTATACAGTTTTCTTTGATATAATCACAGATATGAATTAGTAGAAGAAACCTTCAACGATAACATTTACTATTTGGGACCATCCTTAGCCACGATTCAGTGCTATAATAATTGACTTGTTAATAATTGGTGATGCGAATCGACTTTAATTGATCGAGTTAGTTTGTTGACCGTTTCAATCGCTCCGATGCTATTAAGTTATAGAACAATGAAATAACGATGTTGTGAGTTTAACACTAATTTTATTCGGTTTCCGTATGGCTTAACTATCTACATAAAAAGGCTTAAAATCTCATATAATACCAAAATTGAGAAGTATTGAAGCACCAAAATCTATCTAAATGTTGATCTTGATTAATTTAATTACGAACGATGTAGAAATAACGAAAACAACTTTAGCTGTTATTACTTAATGAAACTTAAAATCTTTCTTCTCTAAAGTCAAAGTCACTCTTTATTCAATATGAAACCATTACAATTTCTTTTTTAATTGTAAAATACAATACCATCGGTTCGGAAATGGAAGCCTCAGTCCTGAGAAGAACCGGCGTAAGAAACTCACCGAGACATATTTTTTCCGACATAAATGTACCTATGTTGTTGTTGTTGTTGTTGTTTCAGCCTGTCAAAGCCCACTGTTGAGCATAGGCCTCCCCCATAAGTCGCTAAGAGGTACGATCCTGTGCCACCTGCATTCACCGACCTCCAGCACATTTGCACAGGTCGTCACTCCATCTGGTGGGGGTTCGTCCGACACTGCGATGGCCAGTACGAGACTCGAGAACCTTTCTTCGACAACGGTAATCGGTTCTACGAGCTAAGTGGCCGGCCCATTGCCACTTCAGCTTGTAATTTTACGGGCTATGTCGGTTACCATGGTTCTTCTGCAGATGGCTGCGTCACGCAGAGAAATACCGAGCACAGCCCGCTCCATAGCTCGCTGAGCGACTTGGAGCTCCTCATGGCCGGCAGTGAAGGACCATGTCTCAGTGCCATGGTCATCACAGGCAACACACATTGGTCAAAGACCTTAGTCTTCAGGCATTGAGGAATATTGGACGAGAGGATATATCGTAGCTTCCCGAACGCTGCCCATCCGAGCTGGATTCGTCGATAGACCTCGGCTTCGAAGTTGGACTTACTTAATCGGACTACTTGTCCCAGGTAAATATATTCGTCAACAACTTCGAGCATGCACTCCCTAACAACCACCGGCATAGGCATGACATGACCGTTAGACATAACTTTCGTCTTGTCCATGTTCATCCTAAGGCCCACGTGTTGAGAGACCCTGTTGAGGTCATTGAGCATAGCATTTAGGTCCTCCAGCGACTCCGCCATGATGACTATATCGTCGGCAAATCTAAGGTGGGTAATACACTCGCCGTTGATGCTTATACCTCGTCCTTTCCAATTCATAAGTTTGAAGGCGTCTTCCAATGCAGCGGTGAAGAGTTTCGGGATATAACATCACCCTGTCTTACACCTCTCTGCAATTGGATAGGCTTCGTGCTACTGGATTGTACTCGGACGGACATCGTGGCTTTGCTGTATAAACACCTCAGAACCTCGATATACCGACTGTCAATTTGGCAACGCTGAAGGGCCTGCAGCACAGCCCAAATTTCGACAGAGTCAAAGGCTTTCTCATAGTCCACAAACGCCAAGCATAAAGGCAGATTATACTCCTCGGTCTTCTGTATAATCTGCCGCAGCGTAAATAGTGGTCTATGGTACTAAAGCCTTTCGAAATCCAGCTTGTTCGGGTGGCTGGAAGTCGTCTAGTCTGGAAGCGAGACGATTCAAGATGACTCTCGAGAACAGGACATAAACGCGGCTCAGAAGGGAAATCGGTCTGTAGTTCTTCAAGAGGCTATTATCACCTTTCTTGAAGAACAGCACCACCAAACTTCTGCTCCACGCTTCTGGCGTAATACCATCCTGTAGGACGAAATTAAAGAGCCTCTGAAGAACTATCGGTTCTCCACCCGCTTTCAGAAGCTCTGCTGTAATTCCGTCCTCACCAGGTGCTTTGCCGTTCTTAAGTTTTGCGAGAGCCATTCGTATCTCGCTCAGACTGACTTCCGGGATATTTTCGGAGATGTGCCGGGTATGCTTTGCCCTTTGGTCGTCACTCGCTTCAGTAAGCGGTTCCGACGACGATGTGTACAGCTGTCCATAGAATCTCTCGATCTCACTCAAAACTTCGGTCTACCGGAGATGACGGCCCCACGATCGGTCTTCAACTTAGTTAGCTGGCTTTGCCCAACAGACAGATCTCTAGCGGAGACTTTAGAACCTTGGTTCCGTTCAATCGTCTCTTTAATACGACGTGTATTAAAAGTGCGCAAGTCATGCCGCATACACTTGGAGATCTGTCTATTTAGCTGCCTGTAGCCTCAACATGTCAGAAGAAGACTGTAGCCGCATCTTCCGTCTTGTTTCCATAAGGTTCAGAGGTGATCAGAGAGTTTTGGGTTCTAGGCTTGCGGTGCGCCTTGTAGAACCTAGTACCACATGCGGACAGTTTCCACGAGCTTAGCGTTAATTTCGTCCACAGTGCTGCAGTCGTCTAGGCATTGGAAGCGATTATTAGCTCGAGCTGAAAGCTTTCGGCATTTAGGATATGGGCACGAGACGGACGTAGCGTGACTTTATCAGACGAGACCTTTCCAGCCTGATGTTAAGATTTAATGTGCCTCTTACCAGTCGGTGATCACGCGGTTTTAACCCTTGTGATCACAGAAACATCATTAAATATTTGGCGTTTGGTCGTCATAATCAAAGTCAATCTCGTTTTTGACGGAACCATCGGGGCTGATCCAGTCCACTTCCTGTGGGCTGCTTTTTAAAGAAAGAATTCATCATAAAGAGTCCTTCTTTCTCCATGAAGTCAGCCAGTAGTTGCCCCCTTGGGTTCCGTTGCCCTACTCCAAAATTGCCCACTCGCAGCTCATCGTCTTGTCTTTTGCCTAGTTTTGCGTTAAAGTCCCCCATCAGCACCATATATTGAGTTTTAGAGGAATGTATGGCTCGTGAGATGTCCTCACATTGCCTCCAATCATCGGAGTGTCGATGTTGGTGCATATAACTGTATGACCTTCAGCGAATACCGTTTCGATATTCTAAGTATAAGATAAACAACCCTTGTCGACACACTTTTGATTTTAACAATGTTGCTATTGAGAGATTTGCGGACGATAAATTCGACACCTCCTTGAGACAGTTGGTCGCCCTCGCGGTGGTAAAACAAGTTGTGGGATTCAAGGATTATTGTATCCTCCCCCAGTCTTCGGACTTCGGATAATCCTATTATATCCCATCGCAACTTGTTTACCTCCTCTCCAGCTCCGTTATTCTCGTCGGTCCTCAATGTCCGTGTTGTCTGTTGCCAGGTCCAGTCGTCGTTGTTGGTAGCCGAATCCCACCCGGGGATTCTTAGCACCCCCTGCCCTGCCGTTACCATGACCGCTACCGTAGCCAGGAATAGCAGAGCTGCCGGGGACTGGGGGCCGTACATCACTGACACACTTCATTGGGGGGGTTTTGCCATAGTTGCCACGCCTGGCAAGCGGGTTGGCAACCGCAGTCATTTCCAGATCCTTTGCACCTTCAACGCTGCTGCCCATTGATGGTCTCGGGATTTTAGGATCTGAAAGCGGAGATGGTTATCCCGCCATCTGTCGGACGCCACTGAATAGATGTGCAGTAGTAGCTTTATCCCGTAGTCGCCTCTTACGACACCCAAGGGAAGAGATGGAATGTACCTATAGCTTAAATATATTTAATAATACAATTGTAAGTTCGCTGACAGGTTTTAATTAAATTAATATGGCTACTATTTACTTTACAAATTTAAAGCTGACTCTTAATGCGACTAGAGGACTATAATTAAGACCTAATTTGCTATGATATCTTTTTAACTTCATGTAAAATTATGAGAAGTTATTGCGTTGCTACGATTTTAATTTACAAAGTTAAGTCATTTTGACTTACCAGTATGCGGTTGAAACTTTTTGTGGCTGTTTCTTTTTCAAACATAAATATTCGTAACTTACCCTGGTCGGGTAAGTTTAAATATAATTTTAATAAATGAAAAATCTAGTTTCACATAACGATCACTAACCTTGTTACTTTTTTCTTTGCATATAATAAACTATAGGTAAGTGCAAATTAAATGGATCACGTACGTGTAGATATGCTAATTTCCACGGTAACTTATAAAGATTTATTACAGCTCTTTTGTGCTACACCTTTTGTGATTCATACTTGGTATTATTTTTAGGTTACCTACTTTTTCCTCTGGTTAGCAAGGCTTTTTTTTGTTCCGTTGCGTAATGCGAGAGGAGATAATTGGCTACGTATTTATTCAAGACCTTCTATTCACTCATGCGAGCCTAGTAATGTACTATGTTAAATGTTTGTATTTCGTGTACAATTATATAATTATAGTAAGGCCGTATGCTTTAGAAACCGGAGGTCGTGGGTTCGAATCCTGCGGGGAGTCAACAGATTTTCATTGTTGTTTTCTAGTTGGCTAGGGAAATTTGGGCCGATCACCCAATTGCCTGAAAAGTAATATTATCCATGCGTCGGATGGGCATGTGGCAAAATGTCGATCCACCCATCAACCCGCATTGGGCCAGCGTGGTGGATACTGTCCAAAAGTCCCTTAAAAATGGAGAAGGCGTGCATCAAGGGAAGCCTATGTCCAGCTGTGGACTTAACGCAGGCTGATGATAAGATAAATAATACGCGAATTATTAAAGGATTTATGATGGTTTAGTAGTAGTTTTCTAATAAAAGTTTTATATAACACACGCAGATCAAGGATGGTCTTCAAAAAATCATTACTTTTGAGACAGTTTACTCGAAGTTCGTAAAAAGATTAGAACTATATTATCGCCCCCCTCTAACTGAATTTTCGTTGTTAAAGCGTTCGGTAAAAAGACTGAAAAAATTATCCTTTTGTCATTTACTACTTTACATTTAAAGTACTTTTAGAAGAGAAAAGCACTAAAATATTCAAAAAAACTGGAATGTACTTGAAACTTCTAAGTCGTAGAGCTTTAACTCTACGACTTAGAAGTCGTAACGATGTCAATTTGATATGGGATCAATTATGTTGTCGGTCCATGCCCAGAAGACACCCCAATTTATCACCGATAACACATAACTTCACTTGCGACCTACTAATTCCTCGTTTAGCTAGTCGTGTCACCGTATGTTATAACTTACTGTAGCTTAACTTGAATCCATTGATGTAGTGCCGAGAGTAAATGGCATTAGCATACTCATCGATCTAAACGTAATTGGAGAATATCCTGGCTTAATTAGTAGATATTAAAAAAATATTTTTAACGCAGAAATATTGATTGTTGTAAACCTTTCTTCTAAATTGTCATGGGGTCGGCTTCTGATTAGTTTTTTACGCATCTAAATTACTCGTCTGAAAGGTTATCTTTTATTCGACCTGTATTATACAGGTGGTTTATATGCCAATAAATCTAAAGGCATTAACGACTATTAACTAAGACATGGTCTCGACAATTAGGACCTTATATTCAATCCAAAACATGGATCAGTGTAAATTTTATGCAATTGGATGATGGGCAATATTAATTACTCTGATTAACAAGAAAACAACATTTACTGAAAACTGTTAACTGATTTGGCAATCCGCTGGCTGATGGCTGTTGCGCTAAGGGATATGAGCTCGGGCCACGGGAAAAATATTGTGCGATGCGCATAGCGTTTTCCTCGTGTCTGGCTGCTGTAATCTATACAATGTGTATTTATTTACAAATGAAAAGTAACTCTATGACTTTATTAGTAAACCAGTTGTCGTAGTACAAGCTTTGCTTATTTCGGAGACTTGATGATTTTTTGTTATTCGTCCGGAAAATAATAAAAATCTACTACAGCTAGTTAGAAAAATAACTGACAAAACCACCACGTTATTTGTACGATAAAAATTACGTATTCATAGTGCTTACGGTGACTGTTCAAACAATGAAGCCACTCATTCAATTACATCATTACAAATAATAGTACAAGTAAGTATGGACCGATTACTGTTTGCGTGCTCGTACCGTTGTTAACAATGGAAATGTTTTGTTCTCTTCAATGTGTGATACCTATCTAAATTTAACAAGATTCTGGTCTATCTGTATTGTCGTGATTATATTAAAGTGTTGCACATAATGCGTCACAAACGCTAAATTAAGTTAGAAATTTAGCTCTTTGAACTAAAATTACGGTAATTTAGTTTTATTAAATAATCTGTAAACATTTTTCGTCATCATCATCACCCTGTGATAGTCCACTGCTCGACATAGGCCTCCCTAATATACACTTATCCATTAGGGGGTTTTTGGACCGGATCCCACTACGCTGGTCCAAAGTGGGTTGGTAATGGATTATGTAAATATTTTTATTTCACTAATATTTTAATACTGATCTTATAAGTTTTTTTTTGTTTGATCCAGCGTTGTTTGCAAACAAATGCTAGTTTGCTAATCCTAATGAAAATTCACCCTTTACCGGCTCAAGGTAAAGGACTTCTAAGCAATTAAACTATCCAGAGTAATCATTTTTATAGGGTACTTAGCAAAATCTGTTATGTTTTAACTTCGTTGGAGCGTAACAAGACTACGTAAAACTGATGAAACCGGTGGTTCTACAATTCCTTTTTGATATAGGCAAACCAACATGAACTTGTCATAAGTTTTATCGCGTTAAATCACCTTCACAATTATTAGAAAACTTATATCCGACGTTTCGCGAACCCTTTGAAAAATCCACGGTCACGGGACAGACCGAGTCTGTCTGTGCGACAAATGGACGCTATAAATTACATATAATTAGGCACATTGACTTATATATTATTGAGTTTTTTCATATATTTTTATACTCACGGTATGTAACGCATTGTTACAGGCACGGTCTAGTGGATTGTGCGTATCTATATATGACCAAATTAACGTGATAATATCCGCGGAACTGTGCCATTTGACTCATTGACTGATATCTAATGAGGTGTGTCAATTATATAGATACTTATATTCTTAGTTGTTATTTTTATATAGTTGTGTATTAACGGTGCCCAATTTATTGTTCCAGTAACGGTCCAGTGGAGGGCGCGTATGTTTCGCAGCACAGTCCCGTGTCGCGTTCGGACGCGTCCACCGAGGACGCGGAGCTATCGGCCGCATTAGCTCATCAGCATCACCTCGCAATGCAGGTATGTTTAACTCGAATCCACGTGGGTCACGACACGATTATGGAAGAAGGTGGTAGGTACCAGCTTTACAGGAATCCGACCAGGAAAATAGTGCCGGTAGTGTAAAAGAACTGTGTTCTGGTTTTTAGGCGCCACAAGTCCACTGTCCGTCGCCAAGTTTCGTTGTTTTCAGCTGGCTTCAGGATGAGATGGGAATATGGTAGTGTTTTATGACAGAAATATTTACTGCGTTGTTACTTTATAAGGTATCTATGTATAAGAATACCTGCCTGCTTACATTTAGTATCTCGAATGCAGCGAAACGATCCTAAATGTGCAAGTAATTAATAAACGCGATCATTTATTCACCACCCACCAACCCGCATTGGACCAGCGTGGTGGGATACGGTCCAAAACTCTAACGGATGGAGGTGTATTAAGGAGGCCTATGTCCAGCAGTGACTATCACAGTGATGATGATGATGATGATCATTTATTTACCTACATTTCTGTGAAACTGTAATAACTAACTGTGTTTTACATTTATAACACATTCAACACTTTATTGCTTATAAAACATGATAGATTAAGTTGAAACATTTTAAATTTCGTGACATGGCACAAAATAAAATTTATTCTTATTTTCAAAAAATTATATATGATGTTTTATAAAATAATCATCTTAATGTTAATCCACATTTTATAAACAAGACAATCTAAGGTATCGAAATTAAATTGTGCAACATTACTGAAATTGATTTTTCCAATATCTTCATTTAATCAAACGTTAATCTCTGTTTATCTAGCTTCATTATTACGGTACGCGACAGATAGTACTATTAACTCTGTAATTGCGATAATGTCGCTGTAGTTGTATTACCACTGTAATCTTACTTTTCGCCATAAACTACAAAATAATTTATATACAATTTTATAATTAAAGGTTATATATATATGATCAATATATCAATTTAATATAATAGTTATTTACCGGGAATAGTTGCTTAAAAAGAGAATTTTTTTTACTTTTGTCAATCTGTCTGTCAGTGCTAGTAATTTTTCGAGGTGGAAGGTCCCCTTTTTGACAGGGGGCTAGCTGGAGTGGTACCACCGCGGTGCCTATTGCGGTCGCGAAGCAGTAATGTGAAAACACTACTGTGTTCCGATTTGAAGGGCACCGAAGCCAGCGTATTTACCGGGTAAACGAGACCTAACATCCTATGTCTCACGGTAGGCATCGTGTGCGTGACACCCCTGGTGTTGTCGATGTCCATGGGCGTCGGTGACCACTTTTCATCAGGTAACCTGATTGCTCGTCTGCCATCGATGGCAATAAAAGTAATCTCTCTAATAGGACAGATAGTACTATTAACTCTGTAAGTGCGATAATGTCGCTTGCAGTTGTTTTTACTAATGTAATCATACTTCTCACTATAAAGTACAAAACAATTTATATAGAATTTTTTAAGTTTATATATCACTTATACTTCAATTTAATAAAATAATTATCTACCGCGAATAGTTCCTGAAAAATAGTATTAATTTTACTTTTGTCAATATGTCTGTAAGTGCTAGTCGTTGTTCGATATTTTATAGGCATTTAGGTCGTTTAACTTACACGAAAAAGCACACCTGGCGTATGAAAAGATTTAATCGCAGTTGTACTAGTAAAAGTACTATTGTTCCGAGCGGAACTAATGTTTGCGTTAACCGAGCGCGTGTAAACTGGTCAATATTTAATTTTTGTACGCAGTTACTTGTACTTGTTCGGTTTGGATGGACGTTTTCGACGCAGCGATGGAATGGAAAATGGATTTTTTTGTTGTTGTATGCCAGGTCAATACACTCGTGTTTCACAAAATACGTTTCATCTCGCAGTTTATTTCAATCTGGGTTTTAACGTAACATAGAAGCATTGATAGTTGATTTTTTGTGTAAAATCGATGTTCTGGTTTGAAGGGCTATGTAGATAGCTTATTCGTCTTTCTTATCTGTACGTTGTTACTCGTCGATAGTATATTTGTCTATTTATGTAGATATTAAGAAGATATTTCCTATCCCTAGAACTATAATAATAATAATATTTCTGGACGAATAACACAATATCATCTAGTCCCAAACTAAGCAAAGCTTGTTCTACGAAAACAACGAGAATGATAAATACATAGAATTACTATTTTGGAAATAAAACATATATAGATTATTTAATTTAGTAAATAAATACTTATATAGATACAACCAGACACGAGATAAACACCATGCTCAAAACACAATATTTTTCTTGTGGTGGGAATCGAAACCAATCCCACTGGCGCACCAGCCAGGGTCACTAACCAACGCGCCAAGCGGGTCGTCAAACTGTTGTTTATTAGTGCTCATTTTGTATTTTCGACATTTTGATGCTAAAGTCAGTCAGTCTAAAAATGTTTGTTTTATTTTAGCTTTTTTAAAACAAGGACATTGATTCCAAACTTGAATTGGACCGATTCGAATTCAATTCGACGCTTCGCCGCCCATTTCTGCCGTTTGCCGCCGACAGTTTGTGTTGAGCTTGGTCGGTAATTGTATCGGATTTAACGAGCCTGTCGTACGACGATTTGATACGTCAATCAATCTCGGGCAATGGATTGATCTGTATTTCTTGTGTCGTCGAATAGTCGAAATCCGAAAGCGATGGCTTTTGGCTTAAGAATTGTATCTGTCGGTGAGACAGACGTGAACGCTTGGAATTTTTTTTTATTATTGCATACGCAGGCAGACAAGCAGTCGGGGCCACCTGATGGAAAGTGGTCACCGACGCCCAAAGACATTGGCAATACACATACAGACATAGGATGTTAAGTCTCGTTTACCCAGTAAATACGCTGGCTACGGTGCCCTTCATACCGGAACACAGTAGTGTTTTCACACTACTGCTTTGCGGTTGAAATAGGCACCGCGGTGGTACCCACCCAGACGGTCTCCTGTAAAAAGGGGACCTGCCACCGAACATCGTCGAAAATTAGATTTTGTTCGTGAATAATACGTGTTTCACTCACTTTGTTATACATAGGTAAAGACATCGCTTGTTTGTTCGTAGCGCTTGTCAATGGACTAGTCAGTAAAAACTTATCGAAATGCTCCTTTGACGGGTTACATTTATTTATTAAGAGAAGGCTTTAAGGTTAAATACGATCATATAAGTCACAAAAGGCAAGAGTGATATAGAAAACATGTATATATTTCATGTCTGTGAAATTGTCAGTTAAATATCATCATCATCATCATCATCAGTCTGCGTTAGTCCACTGTTTGAGATAGGCCTCCCCTACTGCACGCCTTCTTCATTAGGAAATTTTTGGACCGTATCCCACCACGCTGGTCCAACGCGGGTTGGTGGGTATGTAGATATATATATAAATACATCAGTTACATATATATTTATATAAAACAGGGATGGGAGTTATGTTATACCTTCATTAAAAGTCTTAGATCGTAGGAATTGAATAATATATAAATATTATGAAAAAATCTAGGCACCTTTTAAATAAGGCCGTAATCAACACCGGGCAAGGCAAAGAAGGTCAAACAAAGTTTTGATTTTTATTTTTCTCACTTCTCAGCTCTTTGATATTAAAAAGGAGCTTAAATGAAATTCCTTTGTTATATTTATCTTTGTTTTGCTGTTCGCTTTTTGTTGGCACAAACACTTTTTGTGGATTTAATAAGCGAACGCGCATAACGACCACGGCGGTTTAACATCGTTAATGTCTCCTGGAACATTTATAAAATCTTTGAAAGAAAAAGAGATACGTTATGTTTCAAATCGTTTAAAAAGCTTGCTTTTTGTATAGCTTGGCGTCGTAAAGTTAAAGTATATAAAAAGCATTAAATACAAATAATTTAATTACAATATAACGAGATTGCGATCAAAGACCTAAAGCGCAATATATAAAGTGAGTTGGCATGTATTTTTTACGAACTTGCCACTTTTTTTAAATATAAATTCATATTCATTAGTGTGATTAGTATGTGGACTTTTAATAAGCAACCGAGTCGATATGACTATGTTGTAAATACATATATGAATAGGTACAAAACTTTGTTGACTTTTATATATATTTTAATACTCAAGTGTGTCTGACTATATTATTTTTCCCTTATTTGTCATTATACATTTCGTGCGTCTATGAAGTACAAATTTCGATTATTTTTAGAAATGAGTAAAAGTGTATGGAGGCTTAATATATTTATCGTCATATCTATTTCATTGACAAGAGTATAAACAGTTAACGGTAAAACGTATAACGCACGTATTCAAGTACAGGTCTTAAAAGTCTTAATTTGCTTTTTCTATGCCAATGATGTTATGCTTCCGGACCCTTGTTTTTGGTGTGTGAAGTTTCATGTAACACGGACTTCGCGGGTAATCAGCTTATTCGCATACTTAAAGACTAGAAATTAAGAATGATTTACCCTTTCTATTTTTTTTAATATGATCTTTAATAGTTACATTACCGTTTCACACCTCGCATTCACCTGGAGTTACTTTTATACCAAGAAATTTGCAATAAAAATATTTAAAAAAAAACACGAGAGGACCCCTTAACAGCCTTCTAGATTTATACACAATTCTGTATTGAATTAATCAGTTAAACAGTTTGAGTTATTCACTTTGATACAAAACTCGGCAATTCATTGTCAGAACCTTGAACAATCCCAGCCCCAAACAAAGGGAGAAACGTTTAATGAAGTAACAAAGTGAATAATGATATTTCGGATGTTGGACGATTGGATTTGTCCGGTGTCGCACTGTGTCCGGAAACATCGATTAACTGTTATAACAGAGTTAAGAAGGGGGGAGCGATACCAAGTGTTGTTACAAGAAAAATAGTTAATACATCATAATAAATAAAATAACAGTACAACAACTGCTTACAACAATAAGTATCTTCAGAAAACCCAAAGAAAATGATTTCTAATACGTTTTGTTAAATAAAGAAGACCGATTATGGAAATAGTGGCAGTCTCATATCCATATGCCTACTTCTTTCATAAAAGTCTTGTTTGAAGCAAATTTCAGCAGCAAAGCGGTAATATGAAAACACTCGAGTTCCTGTTTAAGGGAAACTGTAGACAGTTACATTTTATTTAACTTTTCAACCATTCAGGTGGGTCTGTATATATTTCTGTCATCGGGTGAAGCATACACGTTTTTTCGCTGCATTAAATTAGAAACATTTGTAAATTAAAATATTTTTCTCTGTTCTGTTTGAGTCTTTTATCTAAAACTATCTGAATCATATTTTTTTTTGTATTCGAGCCAACGAATAAAACCGATACTCAGTAATACAATGTGTAAGTCGAAGAAAATAATGCTTCGCATACTTACTTATTTCCTACCTTCTACCTGGATGGAGGAATTTAAAAAAATAAAGTTAATTTCTTTTCTAATGTTCAGCCGTTGCGTGTTTGCATATTGCAAATTGTGAACCGAACGGCTCGCTTAGGAATGGACTGAATTGTATGCAATAGTATTCTGCGATTTTATTTAGGTCTTGAGTTTTCTCACTGATTGTTGGTAATCTAAATTACCTTGGCACTCCAGTACTTATACATATAATATTCCATAGATGAAACCAAAAATTCTACAGTACTTCACTCGGTGATTAAATTAAACAAACACAAGCACGTGTTCCCTTATCGTTGGGCCCACATTTGTTTTGCCTCCGTCCCCACAATGGTCGCCCTATTTTTTCGCGGTAATGTGTAGAAAATTCATTTAGATCGCCCACCAGATCGTAGTATTTACGCTCGGCCTTATTTGTTTTGAAGATTATACCCGAATAGTAAACAGTGTCGCTCTGGTTCTTCAAACATTACGGTCTCGTGGAACTAATCTGCGCCGAGTCCGTCCCTCGTCTTTGTCGAATGTTTGCCCTATCGCTCCCTTCTGTACGCTCCATCGGCGACGGAGAGTACGTGTTACATTGTCATGTAAACTTGTATGTGTCCTAGGCTAACATAGTTGGAAGTGTGTATTGCGTACCGTAGGTGATCAAGTTTAGGCGTGAAGACAAAATTGTTTAGTGCTGAGCTATATATAAATTAGCTTGTGTTTAGAAGTAAGAAAATCTGAGCTTATTGGATAATACTTATCGTTTTTTCTTTGTTGTACAGGATAAATTGCCGACGTATTTACGTCGTAAGAGTTTGGCGTTCCCATATCAACATTGTCCGCTAATTATTTTGTTTTCAACTCTTGATTAGAGACGAGTTATTTTGTTGCGATTATTTCAGACTTTAATTTCACTTTTGATTGTTTACAGGCCGGAGATTACCAGGTTTCTGGTGTGGAGGCTGACTATGGGCAGTATGTGTCCTCGCCGGCGGCTCACTATAACCACATGGGACACCTCACTATGGCACCGTCGCAGAAGTACCCCCATGTAAGTGGTCTAACTTAATTATATTACTATGTCGATAGTAGTGATTAAAGTATCAGTATTAGTTTTATTGTAAAAGAAGACGACTGCCTCCGTAGCCTAGTGGTATGGGCTTGTGCGTTAGACCCATTTATTGGTTGCATATTCGCTTGCGCGTATGGGACTGAGACTGGCCTCTTTGGGCCGGATTCGGTATCATAAGCCACTTTGTGCTTAGACCGAGAATGAGACATAGAGAGTGGGTAAGAATTAAGGCAGCTCTTATCTCACCATTGACTGCTCCCCTGTTTAGAAACCGGAGGTCGTGGGTTCGAATCCTGCGGGGACTCAACAAATTTTCATTGTTGTTTCCTAGTTGGTTAGGGCAATTTGGGCCGATCACCCAATTGTCTGGAAAAGTAAGATGATCCATGCGTCGGATGGGCATGTAAAAAAAGTTGGTCCACCCACCAACCCGCATTGGACCAGCGTGGTGGGATACGGTCCAAACCCCCCTAATGGATAGGGGTGTATTAGGGGAGGCCTATGTCCAGTAGTGGACTAAAACAGGCTGATGATGATGATGATGATGAAAAGAAGACAAAAATATCGTCCCGCTGATATTCTGTTGCCGGTTCGTTTCAGGTCAGAGGCTAACCTAACCGGTGGTCGCGTTTTTGTCGATCAATTGTAGCAAGTGTGAACTTCTATTTTGAAATGATAAAAGATATTTAATTTGAATTTAATTAGTCGAAAATAATTGTAATTAGTGCAATGCAAAAAAATTGTTTCCGCAAATCTTCTCACAAAACTAATACGCGTCTCGTTGGCGCAGCAATTTGTCACAGTTTTCGAAGTTTCGGTAAATATACGCGTGTTAAGAAGATGGTATAGTCTAGTATAAAATTTATATTGCCATGTCGTAGTCAAATTGTGTGCCGAACTTAATATTTGGCTGCATTCGTACACAATAGTATTGTTCTCGGCACCGTAAAACAACCCATTTAAGGTATTCCGGGAACAAGTTCGATGTATTAATTAAAAGTTTTTAATTAGTGCTGCTGTGACCTGTTTCCAGCCTTCGTTAGATGGCTGTTTAATTAAAACCCTCTGTACATTCAATAGTTGGGGAAAAGTACAGTTATGCTCTGCCCGTTGGTTATTTCGCTTCGAGAAATGTATTCCAATTTAAATCTTAAGGAAGTGAGTATCTTCAATTCATTCGAAGTTTCAACTGCTGTATTTAATAGACATTGAATAACTGGTAGTTTAATGTCTCTATCACTGCCGGCTTTTGCCTTTTTATGCGGTTTTAAAAAATACATATTTAAATCATATAAGTTGTTATGTGTTATAATTTATATATATATCTCTACAGAGTTATCTCTATTTTATTTTGTCCTGCATTCCCCAAGTTGGGATCAAACCCTTGGTTAGGGTGATATATGATTAGAAGTAAGTTTGTGCTGTCATCAGCTTCTTTAGTCACCATGACCCTTGATTTATAAACTGGAGTATGAGTTCAAATCCCGCAGGGTAATAAATTTTTTTTTCGTTGTTCTCTGGTTAGCGTCTTAGTTGGTAGCCCAATTGACTTAAAAGAAAGTTGATCCGTGCGTCGGTAGGCATGGATCAACTTTCTTTTAAGTAAAAATCGGTTACGGCTATCATCTTTGGAAATCGTTACGATGTCAGAGCCTTCAAATTAACTGACAACTTTTTAACCCCAGACAGCAGTTTACATTTCGGTGTTGTGGAGGTCAGATGCCAGTCGTTGTAATCGAATATTTTTCCTATTTAAAGTGACGAAATGTTTGTTGTTCAGGAGTAAAGTATTCATTTAAATTTATCCTCTCGGAGGTGGGATATCACGCAGTCCAATGATTTCGAGTTGGTCCTTCTTCATTATTCCAATTCTATTTCAAAGTTCCAATTCTATTTTGTCGCTGATAGAAAATAGTTTTGAAACCGATCTAACCAAGGCACTTCACTTCATGCATTTAAATTGCCAGTGTTGTGTTTACGTAAAAATGAACTTGAATGTATTTACAAAGTGTTGCTCTTTAGTTTTTGCTTATTTTAAAATATTATTAGTCTGGGGTAACATTTATGTTTGAATCTTGTAGTTATTTCGAAGAAAAAAGAGTCCGCTCTTTAACATTACGTTAAGATCAATAAAATGGAAGCAGCGTTTTAAAATGTATTACAAATGGAACCCAGCTGATCTGCAATATTACTTTTAAAAAATGTATTGCTTTCAAAAAGAATTTCCTGTAAGCAAATGCACTGATAATAGACTGTAATGCTAATTCTGTGACAATAAAGTGTACACCTACGTTGTTAATATTTTCCACTGTCTCCATAGCTTACTTGTATAGAATTGCGCTTTAAAAACCGATGGTCATGGATCTGAATACAAAAATTACGAGGACTCACCATCAATGGGCAATGCGAGTGGATCACACGATTGCCTGTGAACTAAGATATTCCATACGCCAGAGTGCCATGTAAAAGTCGTTCCAGCGCCTTTTGTCTCCCCGATCGTGTTGGTAATCCGATACTATAAAAGCACTATAACATCTCGTGCGTAGTTGGCTGATCTCTGATAAAGATCATCAATAAAGGTCACTGTAGTTGAAATCTACTTGGAGGGACAATATTTCTTTATTATCCAAAGGTTAACTGGAAAAAATTCCATCGAAATAAGTCTACCGTGTTACCATGGGATTGAACCTTAGAAACCTCTAAACCGGAACTTTTCCCTCAGGTGATGGACTCGGTGTCCGTCAGCGGTGGTGTATACGGGACCGGCGCTGGTAGCGGCCACTATGGCACGTACGCCCACTACGGCGCGGCGTACCCGGCGCAACCCGCCTATCTGGTGGAGCCCGGGCAGCAGGTGCCCGCTTATATGGCGCAGGTGAGCTGTTTGGAATCATCTTATGTTGGTGTTTTAGGCTATGTGTGTAAAGGTCATATTATGTGTAAAGGTGTATACTACCTTATAAGAGGAGAATAGAAGGTAACGTTACTTTATTTGGTTTGTGAATAAATGTATCACGTGATATAGAGTTTTAAAGAGGTATGTATTGAACATATGTATTAACAAATAGCATGTATACATATTATTATATGAATTCACTAACACGATTATATTACTTTTCAATATTGGGCGTTATAGATCGAAAATATGTATGAGAAAATCTGTTTATTACCTATTTCACTTAACACTAAAAATTATGAATTAAGAAATACAGGATGCTATGTAATTTTTAGATATTCCCGATTCACATTGTAAATATGTATTTTACAGGAATACGTAGAGGGCGGTGGCAGCGCGTCCCCTAGGAGCGCATCGCCCGGGGCAATACCGCCTCAGCACAATCTACACCTTCAACAGAGGTTAGTTAAACAAGCTGTGTCTATTTAAATGGATAAATAACATAATATAAATTACAGTTGCTACGAATATTCGGCTACTATGCGGCATTCGGCCTATTCCGCCACATTTGGTGTGTAAGTAAAATTTATTAAAGTGGTTAAAAGGTAATTTTAAAACATAAAACTATGAACTTATTTTTTTTCTTTATAGCAATTGTAGTTTCCAACTGTACGGTGATTAACTAGTTTAATAATAAACAATTCTATTTAAATTTTAGGTACGACTCAGCCTCCCTCGAGCAGCTGGGCCGTCACTACTGCGTGACGTCACCGCGCGGCGAGTACGCGGGGGACGCGTACGGCTACCAGCACTACCCTACTGCGTATGACCCGCCACCGCACCAAGCGCCCCAGTTCAAGGTTCGAATCTGGATTTATATTTCCGTATCTGATAATCTATTAACTAGTTATATTAGGATCACGTAGCGACTATTCTGTGTATGATTCCATAAGGTAGCAGTCGAAAAGTCTGTGTGAGTATGTGTCCGTGTGTGTGTGTGTACTTATGTACACGCGTTAGAAATTATAGTCATTTTGCTTAACAAAATTAAAATATGAAAAAAAAAAACACTCGATAGATTGTGTATAAAGGCTCTAATTTTTTAAAATTTTGCCTTTATCGCGGCGTAATAAGGTGCAAGTTCGGTTTGTTTAGTTTATGAGTCGCCACTGTGACGGTATCAATTATTATTTGTTGAAATTGTTGTTATATACAAAATAAATGTATGTTGTTTTATATACATAATACAGTAGCATCAAAAAGTATACATTTATTTAATGTTATTTTTTAACAGGATTCTCAGAACGGATTAAGTCTCGGCAGTGCCGGCGGCCAGTCTATGTATGGCGATGAAGACGAGTTGCAGAAGCAAATGGCTGGGATGGCGTTGGGTTAGTTATATCGTATCTCTTTAACTTTTGTTGCCATTTCAACTTAATATATCAAATCAACTATTTACGGATTTCTCGCGTTAGTTATATATATTTATTCCCGACGCTTCGGACTCTCTCCAGCATCCAGGATCACGGGCAGACTAAGACGGTATATGTCTGTACCTCGAGTCCAAAACGTCAAAAAATCCGTAAAATAGTGGATTTGTTGATATATTAATCGCGCAAGTAAAAGAAATAATTATTTTCAAATATTGGTAGATAATGTTTACGTGCAACGAGTAGATCTCCATAACAAAAAGGAATAAACTGCATTGGAAAGATACGATTCACTTCAAGCACAACTAAGCAAAACTTGTGCTATGAAATTAAACTGGATGACTGATACATAGACTTCCTTTTTTTTGTAAATAAATATATATAGGTACAAACACCCAGACAGGGGAAAAGCACTATGTTCATCACATAATATTTTTCCCGTGGTGGGAATCGAACCAACACTCTTTGGTGTAACTGTCAGGGTCACTAACTACTGCGCCAAGCGGGTTGTCAATATAGGTAACAAGGGTACATACAAATAAGTAACATGGAATAAGTGTAAAGAATATACAAAAACATTTTTTTCTCATCATCACGTAATCTTAGCTGAACCTTTTCACGATGCCCCTTTTACTACCTAAAACTATATGTTATTAAAATGGTTAATGGTCCTTCAAGCCGGACATTTAAAATGGTTTCCTTTCATCAGTCCATCCAAGTGTCGGTGGACGGGAGGACGGCGGTGGCCTCCAATGGCGTGATCCAAATCTGCCGGAGGTGATCGGTTTCCTGAACTCCCCATCGGACGTGGTGAAGGCGAACGCGGCCGCTTACTTGCAGCACCTCACTTATATGGACGACCCCAATAAGCAGAAGACCAGGAGTTTGGGTGAGTTCATACCGGGCGAAGGCAACGACAAACTGACAAATGTAAAAGACAAAACTGAAATTGTCGACCAGAGCCGAAAAATTATTTAAAAATCATTATTGTGATCGTTACTTTTACGGTATTTCATTTTAATATAAACAAAAAACAAAAGATGACAATATCCTTTATTATTCATATAACCGGTGGTGACCTACCACCGGTTATATGAATAATTATTATATTTACAGGAGACCGCGGTGCCTATTTATGCCTTCAGTGTGAAAACACTGCTGTGTTCCGGTTTGAAGGGCACCGTAGCCAGCGTATTTACTGAGTAAACGAGACTTAACACTATGTCTCACGGTAGGCAGCGCGTTGGCGATACCACTGCCAATGTCTATGGGCGTCGGTGACCACTTTCCATCAGGTGGCCCCGACTGTTCGTCTACTGCGTATCACATAAAAGAAAATTTTGTCAGTTACGACGTTTCTGTTTTATTTTGTCGATATGTTGATTTGTTTTGTTTTATTATAATTTATTGGGGTGTTCTATTATTGTTATTATTATTCTGGTTTCTTGGTTGAGGGGGGGGGGGGGTTAGATAATTTATTCTTGTAAGCTAGTTTTTTACGATGTTAAAAAGATAGTTTGAGACATATATTAAAATAATTAACTCAACTAATTTTCATTGAAAGGCGGTCCACCCACCAACCCGCATTGGACCAGCGTGGTGAGATACGGTCCAAAAACCCCCTGATGGATAGGGGTGTATCAGGGGAAGCCTATTGTTCAGCAGTGGACTATCAGAGCCGGATTATGAATGATGTATAACGAGAAAAAGAACTACAAAGTGAAATTAATATTTTGCATTGTGAACTATTTATTAACAGTCATGAATACGCCAGTTAACCCCTTTTTAAAAAAAATTACGCCGTAACCATTAACAATAAGTAAATTTTAAATTTTTTTGTTTTTATTATTGCGTATACGACAGATATCTTGTTAATGCATCGTCAATGTTGCATCGATATTGTTATTGAAATATATATACATAAACACATATTTTTTAATTATTTCTATAGCTTATAGTTTTTAACGCCTTCTTTAAAACGTCAAATTTGTTTTATCACCAGGTGGTATTCCGCCATTGGTGCGTTTGGTGTCCCACGAGAGTCCGGAAGTGTGTCGCAACGCTTGCGGTGCCTTAAGGAACCTATCTTACGGGCGGCAGAACGACGAGAACAAGCGGGCCATCAGAGACGCTGGCGGTATACCGGCCCTGATGGCGTTACTGTATCGGACTACTGATATGGAGGTGCGTGATGTGAAGAATTAATAATAAAGTTATCAGTATTAGAGGTCAACTGTCTAAGCGGGATATTATAGTGCACAAACATTAGTGATGAAACATGTGTGCTCTATTATATCTTCCGCTTATATAGCTGATCACTAATATAGATCTTTGTAGTCGTTTTAGTATTCGGCAGAGGGATTGCACCTATCTTAAAGTGTGTGGGTAAACCCTCTTCCTTTACACTCATTGTCCAATAGGAATAATAGACACGGCTAAGTTATTAATACTTCTCTGTGATTCTAAATTCCATAAAAGATTTTGAAATAAAGTACTTATAAGCCTTTATAGTAGTGTTATATTATAAAGAATATGAAGTGTATTAGTAAGTTATTATACAAAGCGTAAAATATTATTGACTTTATGTGTATTGTGTAAAAAACATTTAGGAGCTTGTCCCGGGTAATCAGTACTAAGAACAAATTTACCATTTGTTTCGGTAAAATGTGTTAAAAATTGTTTTTAAAGAATTTCTGTTGACATAAATAAAGGTTAAGGAATTGGTGACCGGCGTGATCTGGAACATGTCTTCTTGCGAGGATCTGAAGCAGTCGATCATCGATGATGCTGCGCAGGTGATCTTCAACAAGGCCATCATACCTCACTCCGGGTGGCATCCCACCAATCCTGGGGAGACTTATTGGTCTAATGGTAAGTGCTTATAATGCATCGTGACTTACTTTTGTTTCATATAAGCAATTTTTTCAATTCCAAGATTTGCTTTCATTGCCTCATCCAGCCATTGAAGCTAAAAATAAATATCAAACGCCACTATTGCTTTGTATTTTTGTGCTTATTCGAGTTTTATCTGTGCCATACCTAATAGCTAGCTGGTAGACAGAAGCTAAGAAAAAAGATAATCATTAAGTAAAATTATAAAAATAATACTTAATCAATTATTCGCGGTGGTTATGTTATTTCAACAATTGTTTGGATGTCATTAATTTTTGACAGTTTACTTTTTAGGGGTAGAAATCTCCTTATTTTTTTATGTAAAAGCTGTTATTGAGCGGGAATTGTTGTTTTTAGTAAAAAATGTTAAATCAGATGTTCAGCAGATTCATCTTTTAATGTTGCGATAGCGGGACTGTTAATAATGCTTTGGAAAGATTTCTATCGAAACTTATGTCACTGTCAAATATTTAACTCAAAAGATCAAACCAAAACGAGGAAAAAAAACATACGTCAAATGTCGAAATACAACCGTACTTAGCTTTACTTCCTAACCAATCTAGTAGTGATCGAACTCAAGACGGTGACGGTTAAGAATGCATAAAGATTTAGATTAAGAGGGAAATGATCGATAATTTGGTTCGTAGTGTTCCGCAACGCGTCGGGCGTGCTGCGCAACGCGTCGTCGGCGGGCGAGTACGCGCGGCGGCGGCTGCGCGCGCTGCCCGGCCTAGTGGAGGCGCTGCTGCACACGGTGCGCGTGGCCGTGCGCGTGGGCGCCATCGGCACCAAGGTGGTGGAGAACTGCGTCTGCGTGCTGCGCAACCTCTCCTACAGGTACGCGTGAAAGCGTTTCTTGCTTGCGTCGGATGGGCATGAATGTAGGTCCACACGACCTCATTGACCAGCGTGGTGAAGTCCAACCCCTAATGGATAGGGTGTATAGGGGAGGCCTACATCCAGCAGTGGACTATAATAGGCTGATGATGATGATGATGATAGTGATTTCTTGTTCATTTGGTATTTTGCATAAATCTTAATTTTCTGATGTATAGAGCCTATACAAAAAGTTGAAGACCTTATCAAGTATCGTTTAGATCTTTAATTCAATATAGATATCATAAATTTAAACTAGTCGTCCAGTCGGTTTATAAATTAGCAGATTTGATAACGAATTAATTCTGCCTATGTTTGACAAACTTTAGTGAAATGAATGTTTGACTGATTGAAAAATAAAGGTCTGTTATGACGTTTTTAATCATATTTACTATTTTAAAAATAAAATGGTTGATGTTCTCAATCTTACATCAGGTAAACTTGCAAAATTTTTACTAAAACAGTTTCAAATCTAAATATACCTCACATAAGGACTACCTGTAACCTCAACAATACTACGCACCTGACTGAGGCATTTATATATATAGACTTAAATTCTAGTGTTCATAAATTTTGTAGCTCCGAGCTATTCAACCAGGAACATGATAGTTAGTACAAACTACTGTATTGAAATGAAACACAGTGCTGTCTGGAATGTCGATCGGCCATCAGTAGAATATGATAAATTTTATAGGGGCACAAATGTTCAGTCTACTCTAAGCCACTAACAGTATTATATACAATGGATTATCATAATAATTGCAGTTGTAAAGGTTAACTTTGTGAGAAATTCTGATACAGTGATACTTATACATATTAATATCTTAGCTCTATGTAATAAATGTACTATATTTCATTGTTATAGGTGTCAAGAAATTGAGGATCCATTGTACGACACTAGAGCACCGCCAACGCAGTCTTCCGGACAGGCTAGGATACAAGCGAGCGCATCTAAAGGTAATATACAATCATTGAATAATATTGCGTAAATATTCAATTAAGACAATTATATTGTAATAATGACCGGAAAATGTATGTAGTTAAATAGACATTAGTACTTTTTATACAGTGTTGATCGCGTTTTGCCGCCAGGCAACTAAATTATTAGGAACACCGTTAATTTCGTCGCAATTATGACTTTACTTTGGATTTTCATCAATTACATACAAATCACATACGGCCCTCTTATACTTAAAAATAATATTGTTCTAAACCATATCTTGTGTTTATGACATATGTTAGTAAAAAATATTAATAACTAACGACTACTTTATATTTCCAGGCGAGAACTTGGGTTGTTTCGGTGGCAGTAAAAAGAAGAAGGAGGGGTCCTCGTCGTCAAACTCAACCAGCCCTCTGGGCAAAAGTGATCCCGATTCCCAAACGCTCGGTGATAACGGTTCCAATACGCAGTTGGGGTACAGCGTTCCCAAGGGCACGGAGATGCTCTGGTCTCCGGAGGTGAGTTGAAATTGCTATCGATATCAGTCACCGATCTATTTTTTTTAATACCGCGAGATACGACCAGCTGGATTCTGCCCTCAAATATACGTCGTAACTCTGTGATGAAGATTTGCTTTAAGGACGATCTACGCTTAAAACAAATCTTTTATAGTTTATATTTGTCATTGTTCCTTTATTAATAGAGATAAAGAAGTCGCCTATGTTACGACACTTTTTAATCTTTCCCCATTTTTTACAATAAAATTTTAATCGTAATTTTTATGATAAAAATGTGCTAAACGATTTCGTTGTACGACGTTGTTTACTGGAAAGATATAAAATATATTTTTTTCTAATTTCTACTACATAATTATATGTAGTGCTTAGTTATAATTTTAAAAGCTATTATTATTTCATTATCCTCATTATAAACAGCCTTACTCTGTCCACTGCTGGTCATAGGCCTTTTTTAATAATAGGAAAGCCGGCCGATTTTGTTAACTTCCATCAAAAATAGTTGTTCATAATTGCTACGCTGAGCGGGCAAATTGGCAATTGACTAATTGATCTTGTACTGCGGATCTGTTATACTCCCACTGTGACCCAGATCCGCCATCAATTGGGCACATCCCTATGCCAGAAATATTATTTTGGTTTATTTATATTTAATATTATCATGTATAAATAATGCATTGCCATTTACAGGTGGTGCCTCTATACATGGCTTTACTACAATCTTGCTCTAACCCTGAGACGCTGGAGGCTGCCGCAGGAGCGCTACAAAATCTCGCTGCGTGCTATTGGCAACCCTCGATCGATATACGCGCGGCGGTTCGTAAGGAGAAAGGTATATATATCATACTATGAAAGTTTCCATAGTGCACCTAAAGTTTTTAAAATTCAAGGTTTCTTCTCATTTTTATTACCTAAAACTAATTAATTGGGTTGAAGTGCGTTTTGTCTGTAATTATCTTTTTGTATGCTTCAAGTGAAAGATGAGTTGGACATTTCCGCCCTGCGTATAAGAAAAGCAGCGTCATACGGTCACGATTTCGCTTTTCGGCCCGAGATATGGGATGCTACGTCTTGTTTTCCCGATAATTACGCTGGCTGTTTTGTTTTTCAGCCTTAGTATAAATCGAAAATCTCTTACCGCTAAATCTGTACCGTCAACCCCAAGGCCTCCCCATCCTGGTGGAGCTGCTGCGCATGGAGGTGGACCGCGTGGTGTGCGCCGTGGCCACCGCGCTGCGCAACCTGGCCATCGACCAGCGCAACAAGGAGCTCATCGGCAAGTATGCGATGCGCGACCTCGTGCAGAAGCTGCCCAGCGGCAACCAGCAGCACGACCAGGTACTGTACAATTGTTGTTGCTTTGTTAACTTATTGTTATCATTTTCATCATGGTCATCGTCATCATCATCATCAGCCTGTGTTAGTCCACTGATGGACATTGGCCTCCTCTAATGCACGCCTTCTCTATTAGGGTGTTTTGGGCCGTATGCCATTTACATTATTGCTTCCATATTTATCATCGTTTTATCTTGTTCTATGACTTTGATTGTTAAGTTTCCTTGTGACGAGTTAATTTCTCGTCATGAAAGTCATCGTAATCTTAGTCTTCATTATAAATTGCCTACATCTATTGACATAAATCATTTTTGTTTCCCAGGTAAATCTCATTCTACTACTGAATATTTCCCGCACTCTGATTAAGAGAAAAATATCCCTCCATAGTCTAAATATCTATCTTGCGTAATAGACGTGAGCTTTTATCAAATAAAACTATAAAATTGTCGTTTTTTCAAGACTTTCCAGCGTCTATGCTCTTGGGTCAGACTGTGCATTAACGCATATGTGCGGTTTATTTGTAAACAAAACATATTACCTTATTCTCATTAATTATTTGCGCAAGTATTTTTATCTTTTTACATTTTAGATAGTCCAGTCAATGATTGGCTTAGTGGCAATCCTATTATGACGTAAAACTTTAATATTATTTAATTTAAACCTTACATAAATTATATAACATTAATGTTACTACATTTAAATATGTAATTTTTAGTCAATAACTTAATTTTTCAATTGCTTCGTGATTTCAGGGCACGTCCGACGACACTATAGCGGCGGTATTGGCGACACTTAACGAGGTTATAAAGAAGAGCGGAGAATTCTCTCGCTCCCTGTTAGAGGCGGGTGGAGTGGAGCGGCTGCTGAACCTGACTAAGCAACGCCATCGTCACACGCCTAGAGTGCTCAAGTTTGCTGGTAAATTTATTTATTTTAAGTACTACTAACTTCAATCATATGTCGTTTTGTATTAGATTATAAAAAGTTACTAGCAGTCCGTTCACGGTTCTGCTCCTGGTTATTTTGAGTGAATTTTCCCAGGGTAATAAGTTACCTAAAGATAAAACAGCTTTTTAGTACTTAAAGAATATTTCAAATTGGCTCAGTGCTATTAGAGCCAATTATTATTAAAACAAAAAATTATACAATCATATATTTTTTCTTTATAATAGTGGTATTGAGTAATATGTATGACAACCTTATCTTAATTATAAAAACCTTAAGTGACTATTATTATGACGTAAATCAAATGCGTTAGTTGATAGACGATGTGGAATTAAAATCTTGCGGTCACTTACAGCTTTGTTGTTGTTGTTGTTGTTAAACATTGTGGGATGTTTAATCAAAATCACCTTACTTCAAAGGCAATGCCTTTGCCATAAGTAGTTTTATGTTTGTTGTTTCTTGTTTATGCATCGCTTGTACATGATTAAGTTAAAATGCATCAGAGTATGTGCGTACATTTCTGCAATTTAATATCCTCAGTTAGCCGCCAATATATCGATTGCCTTAGACGGAATCGACTCGGAGTACAGTACCTAAAAAGTTAAAGTTAATACCTTATTAAATGTTTATAATTATCTTTACCGAGTGTTGTCTTATAGCTCTGCTTAAGTGTTTATTTATATAAAAATTTATGATTAACAGGTCAAGTGTTAATGACGATGTGGTCGCACGCCGAACTGCGCGAGGTGTATCGCAAGCACGGATGGCGCGAGGCCGACTTCCTCACTCCGGCGAGGGCCGCCCAGCCAAGAGGCTCGTCCAATAGCAGCGGTTCGTGACAACCCCTGACACACATACAAATAGACACAACTTAAACTATTTGTGGGCATGTATACACACAACTAAATGCGCACTCAAATAATATAAATTATTCGAATTACGGACACTGTAAATGTGACATTGTAAAATGGTATAAACCAAAATCTGGCAACTTTCGCTTTCTGAACGTGAAAATAATTTGATCTGTCAAAAAATAATAGATACATAATTAAAACTCATGTAATAGGCACATACAAGCATAATCAACAGCAATATGCATAAAAAACCCTATAAATTCAATTAATTCCGATTTTACGATCGTCTGTTGTTATGTTAGATGTCGCAGTCTTTATATAAGACGGTTATAAGGCTTAACGCTTCGCATACCGTTGCAACATAACCAACGTTATTTCATCAAATAACAATAACTTGCATATGTATGTTAATATGTTCTCTTGACATTCGACTTGTATTATATATTCATATCATGCAGTGCACATCGCAGTATTGACCTTTGTGTAATGATGTCACGCATTAGTCACTGCATTTTATGTTGTTGGTGCTATAAGTGCATTGTACATGCTAAAAACATCGTTATTTGTTGTTGTGTGGGATGTGATATGTCCGTGTAAATGTTTGCTTCTTCATACCATGTTTAACACCGAATCTAGGTGGAGAGTAAGTTTCTAAAGGTCACAGCTTAAGTATTGAAATGGACCTTGATGATATTTGAGCTTCATGCCTTTATATAACAACGCGCACAAATATGTATAGTTGAATGTAAATAAACATCATTGATCTCTGACTAGCACAAAATTAGTATAGTAAGTTAGAATAAATAAGACTAAAAGGGTTAAAATCAAAAACATACAATCATAAAAACGTGTCGTGATCGGAGCTGTGTTCAATTATCTAGCGAATTAAACTTTATTAGTATATCTCAATTTTAGCCAATTCAGATTAGAAATACAAATACAAATCTATGTTCAAACAATTATGATGACAGAAGCGTAAACGTTTTTATTGGTGGACCGCGGTTGTTTGTAATTACTATGCGATTATCAACGCTAAAAAAACAACATTCAAATCGGGTAACAAAGATAAAAAAATACAGACAAATTGAGAACCTCCTCCTTTTTTGAAGTCCGTTAAAAAGTACCAGACATAGACGTCAATTGAGTTTGACATTTTGCTTTATTTTAGTTTATTCCATGTCTAGTTGACTAAGGTTGTTTTAAATGTACTTATTCCGAGATATCTTATCTTGATTCAAAGTTATTTCTTGGTATTAAGCCTTAAGTCAATCGTAATAAGGTTGAAATTGACTTAACACAGCTCCGTTTGCAATATCCATTCGCATCGTGTACACATGGGTCGCGTATGACGCGTACAGGTCAGGGCACGCCGGCCGGCGCCACCGGCACGGCGCCCCACTCGCCGAGCAACGCGAACAGCACGCTGAGCCGCCCCATGGCGTCCACGGGCGGCACTCGCTACGAGGACCGCACTATACGCAGGCATCGAGAGGTATAAGTAGATCGAGTATAGAACCTATAGGTATGGCTATAGGCTTGGATATGGAGGTCGTGGGTTCGAACCCCGCTGACAAGTAAATGGTCCCGCCGAGTTTCTATTGCCCGTCGAGTCATCTGGGAAATTACCACCGCCGTGCCTGTTTTTGTTACAGAGTAGTAGTATAAAAACCCATCTGTGTTCTAGCTTAAAGGGCACCGTAGGCAGTAGTTATTTGGTAAACGACAGCATCCCGTGTCCTTAAGCGGCGAGCGATTCTTGGGTGTTTACCCTTCAATTATTATGAGAGTCCTACTAGAAAAAAATTAAAAGTTCTATAGATCGAAATACTGTATTTGTAAATAGAGAAACAAACTCATTGTTTTTAATAGACAGCTTGTGTAGTTGCCTAAATTATATTTCTTGAAGTAAATGTGAGAATTTTGATGTGCCTAGTTTTAATATAACTGATCAATTGGTTTGTTTTTTTTCGCAATCTATGTTAAGTCAACTTCACTTGAATGTATCTACACCATGACTATGCAATCGCCTCAATCTTCGGTGATGGGTTTATATCACTGGCTTTAAGGGTTTTGGTTCTTAATTTTTATTTTAATTATTCATTTAAGTAAAACACCATATAGTTCAAACAGTAACCACGCAAGTGGTAACTTTTGGACATTATATACGATCTATATCGATTGCATTATATTTAGTTCCATCACACGGTATCGCATAAAATTGCTTTGTTATGCAACGCTGTGTGCTTTTGAAATCCTTTGACAGGCGATCAGGTGATCAGTCCGTTTTGGCTTTATTCAATAGAAAGTTGTAACTATGGGGTTCGAACACACGACTTCGAGTTAAAAAGGTTTTCTCCTAGGTAATGCCATCATTCAAATAATGCTAGAAAAAGTGTAGATAATAAATTGTACAAATGTAAGTTTAGCCTGTAGATAGCCCTTGTAAAGGAAAACAAAAAGAGACGTTCTACTGTGGAACTAATTTCTGCTGCAGCAGTAGTCGTGTGAGAACAGCTACTCTGCTCTAATTTGAAGAGCGCTATTACTATGGTTTTTGTATAGTAAAATAGACATGATATACTATTTCTTGGGACAGGGAGCTGTAAATTGATTACCATTAGGCTCATTGCATCATGATTCCAAGTGTGTTGCTAGTAAAAAATTTAAATGCATGTAGTGGTCTAATATGGCATGATTTGATTAACATTGAGAATTTAGGTAAGAAAACAGAAATGATCTTATTGGTATTTACACAGATGGCGCTGTTTATACGTTTCATAATAAGTATTCAAGTAATAATAAAAACTTATTTTTTCATAACAGTGAATACAGTTAGCTATAACCAATTAAAGTAATATTAAGATAAAATAATCTATTTTAAAAAAGTAAACCATAACTTCTTGCTTCCGGTGTTAACATTATTAGATTGCCAGTTATTGACTTACGTCTCGGTGATAATTTATCACCACAAGAACACTAGATGTAGACCGGCATTTTATTGCAATGTGTTAAATTTTTTATTAGTTACATAATACTTTTGGACCTGATACAGAGTATTGAATAAATGTAATTGATGTGTTCTACGTAAACGTTATGGCGATACACATCTAGCGTTCGTATTGATAAGTTAAAACTACATCCTGGTCTTACGTGGCTTTGGTCATGTTTATATATCACTGATCAATTTATATTTGAGCCAAACTAAAGTCAGAATGGCAGTTAACATTAACCCATTTCGTTACAATTATTTTTAATAAATCGTCAGCGAAGTTCCTGCCATACGTACGATGATTATTCTTCGTTTATGCTACATTGTTAACATGATTTCTATGTCCTATTTGGCTCCCGTGTATATATGACTATTGTCTTCCAGAGCGATGACGTACCGGCCCTGGACCCGAACAACTACCAGGACGGCCTCGGCATGGGCAACCCGAACGGGCGGCCGATGAACCTGCAGGGCGTACAGGCGCAAATGCCGATGCCGCCCGGTGGCCGCTAGCTGACACCGACATGACCCGCAGCCCTGACTCGCCGATGACCCGCGGATGACTCGCCGGTGGCGCGGTTGACTCCTAGATGACTCATCGTTGTCTTGCTGGTGGCGCGGTCGACTCGCAGATGAATCATCGTTGACTCGCTGGTGGCGCAGTCGACTGGCAGATATTCACCATGGACTCATTGTTGACTCATCGGTGACGCGGTCGGCTCGCAGATGACTAACCGATGACTCATCGTTGACTCACCGGTGATGCGGCCGTCTCACGATGGACCAACTTTAGGAGATTGATTATTTCTGTTTTTAATTGTTCCGTCATACTTGCGTCTTAGAATGCAATGACATATTTAGGGAATTTTCAAACAATGTGTCGGAAGTAGTGGAGGACTTTACCTGATCGCTAGGTATAGTTCTTACAGGTACAAAATGTTTACACACGAATTTGTGATAAACGAGTATTAAAGGTTTTTTACTTTGTATTTAACCCATACCAAGGCAAAAAGGACATGGAATCTCTCTTTTCAATAAAGTTTGATGATGTAAATTCCATGACTCATTTGCTTTCGATAAAGGCAAGAATATTACTGATTTAATGTCAAAAATATTACTTATCATAAAGTTTGTCCATCGGTGAGCTTGTTCGATATGAAACCAACCACCTCGTAGTGGTTCGTAAACATTTTTGTACGTTATATAATTTATACTCGTCGTTACGCGAATCACGAAAATCGAAATAGTATAATTAACTATATTAATATGTACGTTATCATTATAGGGGAGTTTTTTCAAATCGTATATTTAAGATGTTTACTCGTTCGATTAACTGAAATAAACGGTGGTGCACAATTAACAGTATTATGACGTCATTTTTAAATGTTATCCGATTTGACTTAAAGCAACGAAGCGGTGTTGTACGTATGGTGTTGTCATGTCACTCTGTGATTGACATCTCAGTGACAATTCATTAATGTGAACGCTATATGTATGACGTCACTCCGTTGCCATTGGTTACAATGTTTATATCTATTCCGAGTCTAGATTGTTAAACTATAGCAATTGTGTGTACAAGTGTCAAATAGTTATTAAACTTTTGATTTGGTATGGCGACTTATATTTTTTTTATTTCGTCTGACATATTTTGATTGTCATGTTGCAACGTCATGTAATATGTTAAATAATGTATTGCTTATAATATACTAAGCTACACAAGGGCCAATTAAGAATCGGATTTAATGTTTACAAAGTGTAGTCTCAATTTCTTAAAGTAAAACAAATGGTTATCGTCAAGTTTTAATGATCACGTGATGTTGGTCGAAGGCCAGGGGCCATTACACTTTGACATAAGACTTTGTCAATATAAAACCCGAATTGTATTTGGCTTTCAAGTTTAGGATATGGATTACGTGTAAACAATTCAACCCTTAAAACATCATGGCGCACACACATGTACATTTTTATTGGTGGATCATAAGACAACGGTTGGCACATTCGTGATGTTCCACCAATAAGTACGCTGCACGCAAAATACGTCACGCACGCTGAAGGCTATATCGTTTCCATTTACTCCATATCCTATATGGTTTTATTGTACTTTTATTAAATAATTCAAGAAAAACCTACATAATTTACAGTATGAACAGATTTGTGTTCAAAGCACATTAGGCTGTCTTTCCAATCGATGACCAATTTTCTAGTTCTTTAATAATTAGTTCTTCCAAAAGCGGGATAATTGTGCGCCACTAAACAGAGCTACACGTGGCCTACATAATACCGATATATGTGATGTAATAAGAATAATAAATGATACCAGTCTGTATAATAAACAAGCGCTAAATACGTTCCGAAAGTGATGTGATAGAGTATAATGTGAAACTTGTACTAACAGACAGACAGAGACAGAGAGTATAATGTGAAACTTGTACACATAAAAATTTATTCCATGATTGCACTTGAATTATTCTTTCGCTACTCCTGGGTTGACTGGGTGAGACTGACCGTTGGCATTAAGTCCGCCTCTTGTAATTTTCAATTCAAGGTTTCGCATTATGGAATTTAAGTATAAAAATATAAATTTCACATACAACGCTGTCCGTTTTGTGTACAGTACAGTTTGACGCTAGACTAGGTTTTGTATAAACTCCAATTCGTTTTTGGCTGTTATATTAACACAAACGCCCAAAACGTTAAGTGTTTAAGATTTTTTTCTTTTAACATACATTTGCCTTATTAAGGTTCTTTGTATAAACATATAATACAAAGCATTCGTGCTCAGTTGATTGTTTATGCTTGGCCAAACGTGATCTAGAAACATTTTAAACAGACAAAGTGTATGGCGTAGGATTGGTTGAATTTCTTCTAGCGGTCCACAATTTTTCTTTGATCATTGTCAATAATATTAATCTATAAAGTCATAAAAATAGTAATCATTTACGTAACTACATAGCCTCTTATAGCAATGATCAACTTGTGATGCCTATTTGTTGTTCTGTTTATCGAGTTAAGATGGCGTTTGGTGCGAGTATAAAACACATTTGATAGCACAAAAGCATTTATATAGGCTGGTGTTATTTATTAATCTCATAACGTGGACAGCTAGTCCTAATCGCACAACGCTATAACGTTATATTAAATAAAGCAAGTTTCGTCTAAATATAGTGATCCTCTTCTTTGTATTATAACAAGGTCAATTCCAAATGTACATAGTCGTGCCATTGTCGGTAAAGTTGTTCGGTAATGTTTTCGTGTAGACGTGTTTTGTATTTGATGCTCACCGAATTTACGGGAATATATAGCTTATTTGTGATGCAATAAGGCGCATTATCAAGAGCGGCGTTTAGTAGTGACGCCATTTTAAAACTGACTATGTTTGGTTGAATAAAGCTATGTTTCACGGATTTTATCGCGTTTTATGTATGTCCTGTGACTATAGGACTGTTGAAGCGATTTGGTCACAGATTATATAGAATTTATGCTATAATTATTGTTGAATAACAATTAAAATTTTCGCGACACATTGCACTTAAAATATATTCTACAAAACGGCTGAACTGACATGAAATCTGTATTGGTGCCGATTAGTTTCGGACGTATCGGAGGTGAGGTGCTTCATCTTAAACTAGTCGGCACCGATACCGATATCACGCGATTTCAGTCGTTTTGTAGAATATATTTTCAATTTATACTAAACTCGGAGTAAAAGAAGAAATTGAGTTTATGAAAACGAAGTCTAATATCAAAATGTATTCGCAATAAAACTTCGGGCCCTCTTATTGGGGAAATGTTGCGACCATTCACCGATCAGAATGCGTTCATTTGTAACGCTATTGGTGTTTGACGTTTAAATTCCATTTCTCATTCAGATCCAGTATAAATTAACGCGATAAAACCCGCAAAATAGTTTTATTTAATCAAGTGTGGTATTAACGTGGGAAGTTATTAAATTACCTCCATGTTTAATATTGGTATTTTTTAATAATCGTTATTATTTAAAAGCAACGATCGCGCGCCCATAAGCGTTTCGTACGAAGCCGTGGATTCGGAAGTTTTCACATTTTTGTAATGTTTTTATATCCATTCCACACCACGTGTATTTGTAAGATAGGTGTCTATTGTCCTCTTATATATAACTTAAGGAATATCCGTCTTATGTATATAGTTTTAAGGTACATTATACGTTGGCGAGGTTTTGTTGGACGATGCTGTTTGGTCACTGCCGTTAACGATTTTGTGCAGCGCAGTATGGAAGATATGGCAGTACAAGTTTATTTGAACTAAACGTCCCTTTCACAAAACCCTTTTTTTATATTATACAGTGTGCAACGAAAAAACTAAAAAAGTTTTATAGTAATTCATAGCAACGAATCTGCGTCGTGCATACGGTGTTGGTAATAGTAGTGTGATTGACATCTCGGGGACAATTCATCATGAGTACGTTCCATTTGACGATCACGGCGCTCAACACGCTCATTTTGAGTCGTTCCACATAGCGATCGCGGTCGTTGTGATGGCGGCGAAAACGTCACTCATGACGTCATGACTCGCGTTCACGCCCTATGTAAGAAGGTGGGTCGTTGTGGTCGTTGACTAATTGTTGCCATTATTGAAACTTAAAACGTCGAAAAGGCGATCGCCAATACGTACGGTAATTTACGTTATGCCTAACGCTTTGTGATTAAATACATGACTTATAGAGAATTTTAAAAATTTTAAATAAATTTATTTTATTTATCATAAATATAAATCCATTTCATTAATAATTATTTTAGTTTATTTTCAAGACTTATAGATTAAAACTTAATTTCCTGTATCTGTTTGCTTTATAATAATTTGCCATTTGTATTTTTTACCTATACGCTCACAACGACATATAATTTCATTTCATTCCACTTGAGTTTAAGACCACAACGCTCACATGCTAGTGGAACGGGAAAAATTGTGGTCGTGAGCGTGGTCGCCTTAAACGTCTAATGGAACGCACCCCATATGACGCCAGTTGGTTGCTATTAGTTACTTCGTTCACATCTTCATATCATAGTCCGGGTAAATTACAGATTACCCCCTTTAAATTCCGATATGGAGTTGTAGAAAAGAATATAATCTTTTCGTTTGTGCCAGCGCTGTCATATTTTCCAAACTGCTCTTTGTGAATCGATTATGTATGTACTATACAATGTTTGTTTCTATACAAATAGTTTGAATGAAACATGTATAATGGTTTGAGACGCCGCAGTTAATGTTTGTATGTTGAATGAAGAGAGCAGATTAATAAGTTACATTAGTGTGCATTTGTGTTTGTTTAACGATTTTGATCATGACAATCTTTGAATGGGAAACAATGGTGATATGTATGGATTTTTAATTTTATTTTTAATGTGAAATGTTTCATTAGATTACAACTACGAATTCGGGGATGATCGAAGTTAAAAATAATCCCCAAGAGGCGGGCAGTTTCGTTCTACGCATTTATTTTTTATCGTTTATTTTGTAGTATTTTTGTCTTTATTTTTAAACTTTAAGTAATTTCTTTACATGGCGCCATTGTTTTCTTCGAAAAGACAAAAATATCTCGTATTTACGAGAGATGTCTGTTGTAACAATAATTTTGCACGTCTACCCTCCGTTTGAATTACATAATTAGTTTTAAAAATCTAGATTTGTAATTATTTATTTATTATTTTTGTATCGACCATTAATTAGACTTTCTTACGACGTTTTAGATAGGCCGGTAAGCGATAAGGAGTTTTTGTGATGATTTTATCTTTTGAATATATATATAGTTAATGCACAAAAGCGTTTTGATACGCCCCTTTGGGTTTTTCGACTGAGCGAGGTACAAAACTATACGCATCCAGTGCATTATATTGTTTTCTAGGTATTTGTAAGTTTTGTATATTTTTTTTATTGTAACAGATACTGTGGGTGAAATGATTTTGAGACGTCACGCTTGCCATGGCAACGCCGCTTCTATGAAGCGATCTTTTTTCGATTGTATTAGATTTTTTTTCCACGTACGATATTTCTTACCGAACGCTGTTTAGATGAGAATTAGTTTTAAGGCGTATATTGTTTAATCGTTCCCTGTAACTTACTTAATCATGTGAGATATTAAATAATGTAGTGTCCTCATGATTATTTCTCAGTGTACTCATTTTATATACCATGCTCTATCTAGTATTGTATAAATATATAAATAATTGTCTTACTTTCCCCCATCTTGTATACCGATTTTATCGTTTACCTTCCATTACGCAGATCTCTTATAAAATTTCGAGGTAATATTTAAGTCATTAGTAGTTTTCATCGTCTATGGAGATCTAATCTAGTGTTATACCATGGTTTTGAAATAATATATTGATGTCTATGGTCAACCATAGATAATATAGAAGTTGTTGGAACGGTAATACTCGATTATTTATATTTTATTTAAAAATTTTATCGTAATAAACAAATTATTTAACAAAGGCTTCGTTTGTCGTTGCGACATTATGTAGAGTTAATTGATAGTTTGTCTTATGTCATGTTGTGCGTAGATTTTAATAGGAAATAAAGTATTCTCTCGTACATAAACAAAGTTATATTATAAATTTCGCAGAGAATAAATTCAATGATTTTATGTTGTTTTTTTTTTGTTTCCTTTGTGTTTTTTTATTTTCCTTTTATCTGCGTTGTTTCTGTTTCGGCTTACGATGTTTTGAGACACTGTATCAAAGGGCCTATTTGTACAATTTTCAATGATTGACTTACTCGGTAATATTACAATAGTGAAATAACCAATATGGATTTGCTTAAAGCGTCAAGAGACTTGATATGGAATTAAATGTTTTTGGAAATTTTTACCATAACATCGTTCGTGTAAGTACTCGAATGCCATAAATTTCTTCCTCTTTCACTCTACTTTTCTTTTCGGTGGTTTCCATGTAAGCTTTCACGTTTCTAGTTAGTATTTTTTACCGAATAAATGTAATTGGGGTACTAGAGGATGTTAGTAATATTTTTTAGTGTATTACAAACTGTCGTAGGGAAGGTTATTTCGCGTGGATTAGGCGCCATATTGATATTATGCTGTTTGAATTTCGAACGCGGCGTGTTGTTTAGGCGCGTAAATGTGACACTGGTCGAGTATTATGAGAAAAAGAAAGTAAAACCTCCCTAACTGTATGAATGCTCACGTTTTATATCTATCAGTAGTGTCCTTAACGTATTGAATATGACGAAAATTAATTGGTTATTGAATTTATAGGTGTAATAGGCGCGTATTTGAAGTTGTATTGGATAATGTAAGTTGCATCTTAGGAAGTGCACGGTTTTTATTGGTGATGACGGTTCTTTTTTTACCTGTGTACGTGTCGTACGCATATTGTTATGGCGGCCACTCCTGGTAGGGGGCGCCGCGGTGTTACGATGATATCCCACAGCAGTATTACTCTGTAATCTCATGTACCAACGTTGCTAATACACTTACTACATTTAAATAAAACGAGAGTTTCATTTATCACCCCCCAGAAGTGGTTATACTGATGGATTAAAATGGTTCCTGATATTAAGTTCATATTTGTATTGTATGACATTTTTTTTAATAGGTTAAACTGTTTATTGGGTGACGCGTGTAATTGGCTTTGGTATAGTATATTAAAAACCACTTTGTTTTATCGTTTTTCTGGTTAGTAACGGTCCTACAGTTTGGACCGATCACTCAATTGTCTGAAAAGTACGATGGTCCATGCGTCGGACGGGCAAGTAAAAATTAGGTTTACCCACCAAACCGCATTGGCCCAAGGTGGCGGGATAAGGTCCCAAAACTCCCTTATTGTTAAAACGTGCATTAGGGGAGGCCTATGTCCAGCATTGGACTAGCTTTTTTTGGCTCGAATTTATTATTTAGAGGTTATTGGTCCCATTTTTACCGAGTGGTCTGGGCGTACCACGGCGGTGCCTATTTCTGCCGCTAAGCCGTAGTGTGAAAACACTATCGTATTCCGATTTGAAGGGCACCGCAGCCAACATATCTACTGGGTAAACGAGACGTAACATCCTGTCTCATGGTAGGCAGCGTGTAGGTAGGTACCCCGGGTATTGCCGACGTCAAAGGGCGTTCGTGGGCCCTTTCTATCAGGTGGCCCGACTGCTCGTCGGCCTTCGTAAGGAAATAATATATAAAAAAATGATTGTAACACTAAGGGGCTTTGCAAGTGACGTGATGTGTTGTCTTTACCATCTCATTGATACCATGACCTCCGTTTGTTACCATCATTCTTACCATACACTTTAATCTTTAGAATGAACTGTTGCAGCGGATCGTTAAGAAAAGAGACCATTATATGCTAATATCTAATATAGATACAGAAAACCCAGGCACGAGAAAAACACAATGTTCATCACTGAACATGTTACCCGTGGTGGGAATCGAACCCACACCCTTTGGCGCAATAGTCAGAGTCACTATCCACTACGCCAAGCGGGTCGGTAATAAATTAATAACAGTTTTAAAGTAATATTTGTGTAAAAGGGTATTATTGCTACTTGAATGATAACACACCCTGATAATGAACTGTTCGCCCTAGGCTATTTCGAAACTGAAAATATGATCTGTTTATTATTTTTGTAAAAATGTATTCCCGTCTCCCCTAGTTTCTTTTGTTAATTCTTCTCAGGTCAGAGGCTTGAATTTCAAATCAAAAGATCATCAAAAAGAAAGTGTAATGATTCCTTATATAGAATTAGAAAAAAATTACTTAGTGCCTTTTTTATTAATGATATAAACAAAAATCGTTGTTCGTGTATAAACTATAATTATTTCTTATTGAAGCTTCTTAATCCTACACGATTATTAACACTAATGCAGAATTTTTGGACATTAATCTGCAGTAAATGTGGTAACTGCACTAACCTAAATTTGTTGACAAAATATAAATTTCTTGTAGAGGAATGTTCACGAGGTTGCAAATGTAATCTTATTTTTTTGTAAAAATAGTAAATAATAGTAGCTAACTTTCACTTCACGCCTTTTCGAGGAAAGTACGACTAAACTAGTGGCAGTTTTTTAAATCTGCCATCTGACAAGGAAAGTAACCTTGAAGTATTTGTATAAGGTGTCCTTTTAAATTTGTTGACAAAATGAGACGAGCAGTACATGATTCATCATCATCATCATCAGCCCGTGTTTGTCCATTGCTGGATAAATGCCTCCACTAATACGCGCTTTCACCATTTAGTGGGTTCTTGGACCGTATCCCACCACGCTAGTCCAATGCGGGTTGGTGAGTAGATCGACTTTTTACATGCACATCCGACGCATCGTCATCTTAACTTTTAGACAATTGGGTGATCGGCCTAATTTGCCCTAACAAACTAGGAAACAACGATGTAAATTTGTTGAGTCAAACCCACGACCTCCGGTTTCTAAAGCACACGACCTTACCACTAGGCCACGGAAGATAGTTACCGGTAAGTAATGCGCCCTGCGGATAAAAAACAATGTACGCTACAAATCCTTTCTGCGTCCTGCAATATGGGATATTACGCCGCGTTTACTTAGTATTTATGCTGTTTACAAAACAGTAGTGTTTGCACACTACCAATTTGCAGCAGAGACAGACACCGCGGTGGTAGTAGTCAGTCTCCATTAGAAAGGAGATCTAACGACTGCAGATCCATGTTAAAAAAGAGAGGAAAATTAAGGGCTCACTCCATTGGTTTATGTTACGAAGAATTAGAAGGAGAGAAAATTTGTTATAATAACTTTTTTCACAAATAAAAATTCTAACAATTTATTAAAAGATTCTTAAGTTGTAAAGAAAGACTACCTAGGGTATGCTATATTAAGCCGTCCTCGGTAAAGCTAGAAATAATTAGTTCTAAAGTTATGCGGCTCTAGTCTACTTACCTTTATTATGGTCTAGCATAAGCCTATGGTAATTAACGTAACCTACTCGATGAACGCATTATTTAGTGCCGCTTAAGAGGAATGTTCGTGGTACGTATCTGTATACACTTCATTAAAAATTTAAATTCAGGTGTGTCATTTTACCATTGATTAAGAAGATGTAAATAACTCAAAAGATTTTGAAATGAATACGTCTGTATTATAAATTTATTAATTAGTTGTGACGTAATGAGTTAAGTGAAATAGCACGTATAGCATTAAGTCAATGAATAATTCAATTGAATGCAATAATCGTTCCAATTGACATAATTGAATTGTAATTAACTAGATCGGCTTACCTAAGATTGGAACCTGAACATGCTATGCGCACGTTAACGAAGTTTGTGTGCCTAATATACCTACATTGCATTGCTAATTCGAGCTTGTGATTATTACGGTATTTTTAAGTAGTTCTTTTAATTGAAACTCCTTAACGACCGCTGTTATAATTCAATGTGGTTACATGAATAAATTACGTAATGTACCTTAAAAAACAAAATAGGGCATAGTACTAGTACTTAGTACATAGTACTAGACACTAGTAGCTGGATAAATGGATGTTCTATTAAGAAGGGTAGTTATGGTAAAGATGGTGTAAAGAGTTAGGTTGTTATTGCGCTGCCCAATTCTCTACGACAATTGTGGTATAATTTAAAGATCTCTCCACCGTGTGAAGCAGTTATGAAGCTAGTGGCGCAGGCTTATAACGGCACCACGACTGATGTGCTGTGAAGGTTGTATCAGCTTGCTTTAATTTGTCTTCAAAACCCCTTGAGCCCCCAAGTATATGTCACATGTAGGGTTACATTATTAGGCGTGTAGACAAGTACAAATACGCATTTTCCTTGGGCCCAATGTCAATCACGTCACTGGTCGCTTATAAAATGGCGTATAGCGTAAAAAGTTGTAATTCAACCGACTTTTTCTATACTACTTTAAAAACACGCTTCCCATTTTATTGCTTGCATTCAACGTTTCCCATTGTAAAGGTTTCCGTTATTTACGTCTATTTATCTTTATGTAGGGAACTATCGTCGATGCTATCTTGAAAGAAAGAAAATAATTAATTCTCCACCCACCCCGGCGCATTTAGCCGCTTCGCTGTAATTTATTGCGCTAAAAAGAGCAAAATTAAACAGTTCAAGCGAAGCAAGACTTTAATGTTATCTTATTTAAGATTCAGTTGAATAACGTGGCATTAGTTTTCAGAGTAGTTTTTGCGTATTTAATGTTATTTCGAGTAGAAATTTCATTACCTTTTTATCGTCTTATTATATAACACTTAATTATGATGCAGTGAAACCAGATGTCTTAGTTTAGAAACTCTTTTCTCGGTCTCGGTTTTTAATATTATATTAGATAATTATTTTATATAAGACAAAAGTCTTATATAAAATAGTTATCTCATTTCATATTGCGATTGAAACTGGCGTTATAATATTAGGGTAACACGGTTCCATTGGTTGGTTGGTTATGGCTCTGTGGGCTGATCACCTGATCTATGCATTGTATGTTATACAAAAGGTCGATTCCGGTTATCAAAACCGAAATTCACAGTATTTAAATGACATCATATTTGTTCACAATATATCTTTAGGTTGTGGAGTTGATGCCAGTCGTTTTGTATATAAAGTATTAAATCGGAATGGATTAGAAGCTGACCTCAGGTTACCTTAGGAAATAACAAGGAAGAGGAAAGTGTAAGGACAATGAGAAGAGAAATATTAAATTATTAGCAAATTTCATAGGAAACGATAAAGATTTATAACCTGTCGCTCACAATTAACTAATTAAAGCAGCAATTAATAGAAGGGCTCCGTACACAAAGCCTTTGATTTATGGAGTTTCGTTTTAATCCAAACACATGTGTCGGATGTATGCATTTATTTCTGCGCTCCACTGCTGGATTTAGGCCTCCCCGAATGCACACCACCGCTTCCGATCCTCTGCTATTGTCATCCAGTCTACACCAGCCACTTTGTGAATGTCGTTACTCCATCTTGCTGCAGGGCGTGCTACACTACGTTTGCCGAGCCTCGGTCTCCAATCTAGAACTTTCCGACTCCAGAGATCGTTAGTTCTACGGCTTATCTGACCGGCCTACTGCCACATCAGCTTACTAATCCGGTCAAATTTGTTACACAAAGCCATGTGTAACAAATTTGACCTTAACACGTTTTACACCAACGGAGAAGCCTATAAAGTCTTAAAAACAATTGATTTGTCAATAAATTACTGGCTATGTGGTATGTGGTACATACCATTAACTTTCTTTAAAAAAATATTAAGGTGCAAAACTATTACTAAGAATAACCTTTTCATCGCATGGACTATTTTAAACAAATAGCGTTATATTTAGCGTTAGCTTATTAGATATTCTATCATATCTGATATTTTTATAAAGTAACAAATATGGATGGTTTAATGTTTAATATAATATTCTAAGTAATAACAATGTACATAAATATTAAATACAGAGCTGTTTACTTACGACTCTAAACAGAACTTTCCATTATAGTTACCACTGACAAAGATATTTCAAGCTGCGGTTTCAAGGATTAATTTGTACTAACAAAAAGGAATGCCATGCCATTGTAGCGTCTTTAATGAGATTACGTTTAACATCTTGCCTCGCTTAAACTGTTTGAGCACTTTTTCTGTAGTTTAAAAGGCGAACTTTAATTTAAATGGAAAAAGTTATTATCTTTATTTACAAAACATCTTATAGAAATTATTAAAATAAATAAACGGTAAATATATGTAAATACACATGTCATTACGTACAGAATAAAAAATAAACGTTGATACATAGATGTTACAGTCGGGGCCTCTTATTAAAAGTAATATTATCAGTTATACTTTATACTTCGGAAAGTTGAAATAGCATGTAATACTCAATACTATCTGACTAACTTTACATTAATATACTGGTACAAACAATCATTAAATGACAATAAGTGTCATAATAATGTAGCATCCTGTTTGGCGTTACCATTGGTGGTTAACGTTAGTATTTATAATTAGTAGTAAATACATAACCTTAATCTCTATTTCATTATGGTAAGTTATTAAAAATTTCTGCTTCTTCCATTCACTTGCCATTTTCGATTTAACAACTAGCTTTGTCATGACATTTTAAAGGACGTACTTTTAGATTATTTAAAGAGGCGAAATTCCTAAGCATAACTGTTCCATCAGGAACAAAGAGGGGTTCGCACCGTTTAAAATCGCTTCATGGCGCCTATAGGATATGGTTAGAGACGTTTTCGCACTTTAATTACATGTTCGGTTCCACCGCGACTCTCGTTTCTTTTGTAGATGAAAGAGAGATTGTTTACACCATACCTAATCCCTCCCACGACCCCTAAACCTTGCATCAACACCACCCTCTAATGGCTCCAACCCCGCTGAGTCGCGGAGGATAGGTAGAGCGGCCTACGAACTATCGACACTGATTTTACCTAGCGACTCCACCTAGACTGCTTAGGACTGGAAGGGCGGGACTCTTACCACCTTCTATTCATCCCCACACCGTCCTAAAAGCCTTCGTAGTAGGCTTATTAAGCCCGCTAGTAGCAGTCTCATAGTCTGAGGAGGAGTCATAGTACTGACTCCTCCTCAGAATCAGTATCTGCTGCACTACTACAAAGTGGGAAGCTAATTGAGGGATTCTCAAAATGGATGTCCATACCAACCGCCAAATATAATGTGGATAACAGGGACCTATTTGCCTAGGATCTACTAAACATAATATGACATATTCGGACGAATAACACAACATCATCTAGTCCCGATCTAAGCAAAGCTTGTGTGTGTGTGACTGATAAATACATAGACTTATTTTTGAAGTTATACTTCTTTAGGCGCGTTAAGAAAAATGATGAGAGTGAAATTTTACGATTTGTCACACAAAATTAACAGTTTATAATGAAAACGGTGAAAATGTAATAAGGTCCATATTACATAGTGATAAGGTTGATTTTTGTGTAGTGATAATGGAGTTGTCGTTTGCGATAGTTGTTGCATAATGTGCTCTATGAGTTAGGATTAAGGTTCGTTTTTGGTATATATATATTATTATTAATAATATATTTTATATAATTTAAATTTATATTAAATATATTATTATATAAATATATTAATTTTTGTAATGATGTTTATTCAACTTGATATAATGGTAATATTTTTATTCATTTAATATATCAACATTGTGATTTATCTATGTAATACGTTTTAGATAAGCGCCATCTACTCACACATAATCAAAGCTCTTGATTTATAGTACGCGCTGTACAAGTAAGCCAACATCTCTTAGGAATTCTACATTTGTAAGCAACAGATGGCGCTGAACTACCAGTTATATGATATATCAAAGTACGTCTTGTGAATCCATAAATTTTAATCGAATTATTTATGATTAGTTCTTGTAAATCTATCATCTTTAATTATCTCAATTATTTTGATTGATATTACTTACTATTTGTGAATATTAGTGAAAAAATTGTGCTCATATACTTTTTAAGTGCTCAATATAATTGAGGTTAACTATCCGTATGTATTATTTATTGATATAAATTAAAATACTTTATTTAATATAATTAACACTAAATATTATTAAATTATTAATGTTAAATACTTATTATTGGTTATTTAATATTCACAAAATAAAGAAATAAATTTAATAAAACATTTAATAAAAAGTTTGTGATAAAAATTAAAATTGAACATAAAATTATAATATTAATTTTAATATTTCTATTAAATTAAATAAATAATAAATATTTTAAAAATAACTAAATAAATTTAATGAAAACTTTTGATAAAAATGATAACTGAAGTTCCGATTCAGACATTACGGAAGATACTATGGAAGTGGACATCATTTAATTAAAATACTATTCGAATAATAAGACAATTTATGTTAGACTTAATGTAAGAAAATAAATATTTATTTATTTAATTTTTCAAATTTAAACTGAACTTTGTTGATTATCCTTTTCTAATCCTTCTATTATTTTATTGTAATTAATTATTTGCATGCAATTAAAAACTATTTTTTAATGATGCCAAAAAGTATATCTTCTCACGCGCGTACATAGTACACGCACCCATTTTTTGTAAATACATATAATATAGGTAAAAATACCCACATACGACTGAAACACTATGTTTACCACACAATATTTTCCCGTTGTGAAAATTGAACCGACATTCTTTAGTGTAGCACCCAGGGCCATTAACCACTACGCCTTGCGGGTCTAGAATTAAAATTTACATGGCTAATTGCTTCAATAAAAATCAGCTAAATAAGCGAAAAAATATTTTAACTTTTTTCCCCTCTAGGTTCATATATAATGTTTCAAATATCAAAAGTTAAGAACACATCCGAATATTTTTAATAAGATTCAAAGGAAAGCAATTGCTTAACACTGAAAGATAAACAAAACGTCTTTAACATCACGCAATTTTGTGTTGTGAATGTTCAGAACGGAGAAAGACTTAATACAATCGTGAACTGCACAAGCTGTTTTCTAAATCTAAACTTTTACGAAGAAAATCAAGTCAAATGGGGGCTGTTCTATGCATAAAATAATACAAGTCGGTGGCGGCACCTTAAGAACTGCTTTAAAGTTAGCATCGAATCGACCGTTTCCAGTAACAGCTACATGAACCGCTGCTTTCATACTGTGACCAAATAAAACACAAACTGTAGGGTTATAACAATAATAATCATATAAGATTTATTTCAATATATTGTAAGGACAATAATAATTAACGGTATTTTAATAATGTACAGAGTACATTTGTTACACTGTAATAAAATGTAATTAAATGAAGGTAAATTTTCCCGAGTACGTTTAATCATTGAACGTTTTCTTACAGTGGTTCCATTGTCGACAATTTCAATAATATAGTTGTCAAAAGAAGATTAAAATGAAAACAAAATAAATAAATAATCAATATTATGGCGTGAAAAAATTATTACATTTAATTCCAGAATTCGTTAAAATCTGTTTAAATTCACATATAAGCGTGCATAAATATATGTACGTTATAAATGAGCTTAAAGTTTTTTGCTTCTTATAATTTTAATATAAAAATTTTTTATGACATATTTAGCTTTGTCCAGCAATTTTAACCATCATGGCGTCCCTACAGCTGTAGAAAAATATAACAAAAGCCATTACCTGCACACCGCTGCCGCAACTCGCCAACTTGTATAAGGAAACGCCCCTTCCGATTATCCTTTTCTCACATATGAAATCACATCATCGTCTCTACTTAGGAATAACAAGTTATAAACGGCACTAGCTGGACAAGTAAAATCTGCAGAATATCTATTCATATTTAAACATGGCTTATTCGTGAACTTTTATATTTTACACAGAGTTCGTTGTAATAGTAAAACAAAACAAGATACCTACTTTGATGTAAAGGAAGATTTCCTTCTTATTAGAAACCAATTAAGAAACTAGGAAATGTAGCTGTTGGTGAATGGACTGTGAAAATTGTTTACACAGATTATTCGCAGCAAGGCTTTTAATTGTTGATTTATAAAAGTAAGCCTCAAGCCTCGATCCTTAAACATATTTTTAGTTTTGGATAATTGAATTGTGTAGTCCACAGCCCTGTTTGTATCAGTCATTGATGTATTTTAGGTCTTGAGATACCATGCTTAGTTCAAGGCTCGTCGATATCAGTGTCCTATTAGGACCAACAACAAGACCATTCTATGAACACTGATCCGATGCTCGGAGAAACCGAGGGTTTTGCCTGTGCAATACAAGATCAGGTTATTAAGACCAACAACTACAGGAGATACATCCTTAAGGATGGCACCACAGACGTTTGTCGAGCCTGTCGCAATCCTGGGAGACCTTACGGCATGTTATCTCCGGTTGTTCGGCTCTTTAACTCTGAGTATTTACACAGGTACAATCTAGTAGCCAGAATTCTCCATCAAGACCTCGCTCTGAAGTATGGTTTCGTAGAACGGAGATTGCCGATTATAAGTACTTCGCCGGACGCCGTGCTCGAAAATGATCGCGCCAGGCTCTCTTGGAACCGGTCCATCATCACGGACAGTACGATACTGGCTAACAAGTCTGATATTATGCTGATGGACCAGGCACTGTCAAGGTATTTTGGTTGACATCACGATCCATTTGACGATAACCCGTGAAGCCGAAACAGAAAAAAACGAAAGTATTTGATCTGGGGTGGCGTCGGATACGACCGAAATTATCCCTATAGTCGTTTCTGCAAACGGTTAATCCCAGTGAGCTCGCACAACACCTGAGACGGCTGGGACTCCGTGACAGACCGCTTCTAGCTCAAATGCAAAAAGCGGTGCTTCTGGACACCGCTCGCATAGTCCGCCCGTTCCTCTCCCTTTCAACCTAACCTTCGGTCGTTGGATCTCCCCTGCCGAGGGCTTCCGTCTGGCTGAGATGTATATATATTTATTGTATTATTATTCGTATATACGTAATATTTTATTTATTGTTATAAAATTTCCCCTCAGCCAGATGAGAAAATTATTTAAAAAAACAACATAATAATTATAATAAACTATTATTATTATTTAACAAAATTTACACCGATCCTTAGGTTAGCCTCTGACACTTGAAATTTGAGAATGCATTTTATTTCCTTTTTATTCTACAGTAATCCCTATGTACATATAATATAGTTATCACCTAAGATACCCTTTTACTTAAATCATATATTATATTATATATTCAAATTATATTATATTAGATTATATTATAAACTCAATATCTATTTAGTTCGCAAAAGGTATCAAATCAGAGCTACAGCTTATTATTTAAGATGTAAACCCTTGTTCTAGGCGTTCCTCATCATATAAAATAATGATCAATTTTTAATATCCCAAACTTATCCCAAGATTCATAGTTAACAGCTTTTATTTTTTATCTATGGATTGTTTTAATTTTTGGGGTCGTTCCTGTTTATTACTTATGTTCTTCTTCATTTAGCCCAAACTTTACTAAAATTCTTTGTCAGAGGTTACCATACAGTGAAGGATATTCTTAACAATAAACCTGAGTTTATTGACAGGAATAATGCTAATTGAAGCGAGTTTTATTAGGATACCTTTTCAATTTAGTAGGGCTAAAGGAATATGTGCTTTTAGGCGTCTAACATGTTGCGTCTTAATATTTGCCTTTATCAATAAGTTAGTTTCTAAACATTGAAGGAATTTCTTAAAATAAACCGGTGGTTATTATGTATAAAACAAAAAAAAATGCTATATTTGTAAGCAAGATGCTTAAGACCGGGACCTGCCGTGATAACTATTTTAAAATCACTTAGCGCTGTATAATGTAAAACGCATAATTAGGAACGACTACTATAAGAATACTTTCATTATGATGGCGAGAATCTTACCACTTTATTAAAAGCAGATATAACAATATTCACCATAATTATTTATTGAAACCGACGTGGTAATCATGACGCGTCTGAAATTATAGATAGTGGTGCGACTACCCGAGGCGTAATCCTAGTATCTAATAGGCGCCTCCTAGGCTGTAATGGACGCGTTTCAATGCGGCAGCTCGGATGTTAGAATAATGGTTGAGAAATAATAACGTGTCATAGTCTACTGCACAACTGTACTGTTCTAATACAAATGCAATGCTATTGAAGTTTTTAAATAATATAATATAATATAATATAATATAATATTATTGATGGTGTTAAAGTTATGCCGAGCCTCAAATAATGCAATAATAATTGGTGGTAGATTTTTTATTTATACGAGTCCCTCTGGGGTAGATGCACCTTATGGAAATTACATTTAAGTAAAATTACCCAGGAGCGATAAAAAGAAGTTAATCGTCAAGTCTGTGAATGTAATCAATCTTTACTATGTGTCCAAAGAATGAAGATATGGCGTCTTCCACTATATATTTTACGGTAGAAAGTAACCCTTCCTTCAGGTAAACGTTCTGCTTAGCCGCCTCATCATATAATACAATAATAGATAACAAAGTTTGAACTGCACAGGCAACCCTAAACGAAATTAAACTAGATCCTCACTATGCTTATTTCCCTATGAATAGGTGTGACGATTCAAGACGTAATTTAAGCATCTAATAGGCCATCCTGTGCTACAGTTGGCTATAGTTTAAACACTCTTGCGGTTTCGCAGATTACAGGTTGCACCATTACGTACGCACTAACCACCGTTGCTCCAATATGTAACTGTAATGAAATTGACGAGAGCCTTTATGTAAATGTAAGAGTACTGCAGGATTATTGTTTAAGATGTATTTGGTAGCAGAGGTTTAAATGCGTGCCAATGATGCAATAAATCACATTAATCTATCCATATACGTAAATATAATTGCAAAAATACGTACTAAACACACTAGAGAACATTTCTAACAGGACATAGCTGAAGCCCGCGACTTCATCCGCGTGGTAATACGTATATATAAAACTATCCATTACATTTTTGGTCTATAATAAGTAGGCGAAGTTACTCCCCGTTTCTTCAGCTATGCTCCAGTGACAGTTACGTTAAAATCGGACCAGCCCTTCCAGAGATTAGCTTGAACAAACAGACAGACGAGCAGGCCAAAATTACAATAATGTTAATCAACATTATTCATGTCATATATAACCGGTACATATAGAAATCTGTTATATGTACCGGTTACATTATCAGTGTAATCATTTAATACAGTTATTTTATGTTAAAAACAGACAGTTATTTGAACAACAAGATGAATGTGTATATAACACATTAAAATTTACTATTTTAACTCATTGATCAGTTGAACAAAAATGTACCTTCTAAAGGGAAAATAAACTGTACTCGATATCGCTATTTCGGAGGCTGAAGAAATCTGTGACATTTCAAAAACTCTATAACGCTTTGTGCCTGATTTTCGATACCAAATGTGTTCAGGATCGTTTGACGGTTCTGTTCTTGTCACTGGGCAAATGGTGATTGTGATGTTCCGGAAAATTCGTTAAATGTAGAGCCATTTCAAAGGATTGTCTGCCTTGCCTGTGCCTATATATCCCACTAAAACACAGAGTCGCGCTTAATTATAGTGCGTGTGGGACCTGAACAATCTACAAAATATTTTAAAAAATACTCAACCTACACAAAAAACAAGATATAACCATAAAATTTCTGGAAATTATAGAGCATTTATGTTCCATTTTAGGCTGGACATAGCATGTAAGAAATGTAACAACGAGACAGTGGTACTTAGGAATTTTTTACAAGGATTTACTATAAATATTCATATAAGTACAAGAAACTTGTTTTGACATTTGTATATGTTGCTTTGACGAGTATGGGCCAAAAGCGGCCTAAACCCCAGGTGTTCATAATCAACGTAACGATTGAAATAAAATTACTGTATGCTTTAATTTCTCTTCTTCTTCTTTTCTATAGCAATCGATCTAGTCTACATTTAAACAATCACTTTAAACTTGATACTATTCAAATTACTTTTAATTGATAATGGAATAGTACATTTATTTTTGTTACATACAATTTATTCCTACAAAAAAAACCGGGAGCTAGGTGTACGTGTTGAAAACAAATTAAAGGAACTGTAATACTGAATAGAGGAACGACTTTCTAGACACATCGATCAGCGGAACAAAAGCGTACCTTCTAAAGGGGAAATAAGTGCTGTGAAAAAAATCTGTGATATCACAAAAACACTGTTTCATTTTGTGATAGACTTTCGATACCGATTCTGATCAGTATCGTTTGAAGGTCCTGTTGTTGTCACTAGACATGGTGATTGTGAAAATGGAGAATCTCGTTAAAGGCAAATCCGAATCTGTACACAGCTATGCCTCCACTACTCTGTTTTGAGAGCTGAGAGGTGGTAAAGGGTATCCCTTTTCGAAGGGCACCTGGGGCACTTTACTAGGTTCCGGTTTAAAGGGCACCGTAGCCAGCGTATTTACTGAGGTATACCGAGTCAATACGCTGGCAACGTGAGACGTAACATCCTATGTCTTACGGTTAGCAGCACTATGTTGATATCCTCGGTATTGCCAATGTCCATGGGTGTCGGTGACCACTTTCCATCAGGTGTCGTCACTCAGTCAGTCTCGTCTGTCTACATAAGAGATAAAAAAATACGTTGTTGTTACGACCTAAATTCAAGTTTTTCTTTTATTAAGTGAACTTCTTCGGTTTCAAATATTTTTATGCTCAATAAAAGAAAAGAAGTGTTAAAAGTGATTAATTTTAGATTTTCACGTAGTATTAGTATTTTTATAATGACACAATCGCTTAATAATATACCGAAGTGCACAATTTTTTACGAGAGATGTTGATATTGGGTTAAAGGGATATATATGCATTATAACAGCAATAATTTTTCTCGTAATTTCCTTCTTTTGCCTTAAACGATTTTTACTGAACGTTGATGTATAGGAAAACAAAAAGTTTTTAATAAAATAAGTTTTTAATATCAATGACAAATCTTAAAATTATCCATATGTTAGAAAACAATCGCCACCTTGTGGTATTGGCGTCACATTACTATTCGTATTACGTGTGATTTAATCAAATAATCGATAATTTATTCTCACAACTGTTAATATTTTTTTGTCAATATCATAACTTGTATTCAATTGTTAGTAAATTGCAATATTCTAACAGTCGCCTCCATAGCTCAGGGGTTAGAGCACTGGTCTTGTAAACCAGGGGTCGAGAGTTCAAATCTCTCTGGGGGCATTGTACGAGTCTTTTGCCTTTTGCGATTGAAGTCTTTTTTTATTAATAATTTTTTATTTAAAGTAAGGTAATAAGTCTGCAACCTAATTTAAAGATTATAGATGTAATTTTTTTGAATAAACCTTAAAAATCAAGACTGGGAGCATCTCAAAAATAGTTTTAAATAATATAAAATCAGTTATTTCAAAAAGTAATTAATATGAAATAATAATAGGCTGTCATTATTATTTTATAGTACTTTAATGATACTTATTTTCAAATGTAATTTATGCTATCTTGTGATAACATATCTAAATAATTAATAGCGTATAGTTATAAGACTGACATATTGGTAAGTTATAGCGTTATAGTAATAGTAATTAGGCCAATAAAACTAATCTAAGTTGGTTAAGGACAGACTTATTTAAAATATGTTCTTTCAGAGTATGAACGCATATATTTTATTATTATTATTTAAGTTTCTGCTCTGGTGCTCTGCCCTGTTTAAAAATATATTTAGCTTCTAATTAAAGTTTGTTTTGGTTTAGATTTTTAGATTTAGTTCTTAACATCTATCAAAACATGAAATTAAAAAGTTCTCCCCGGCGGGGAATCGAACCCCGGTCTCCCGCGTGACAGGCGGGGATACTTACCACTAAACTACCGAGGATTGCCTTCATGATATCTTAAATTAGCTTTACTTACCCTAAATTAAATGTCCTTGTCTAAATATTTTAAACTAAGTATCGAATAGAGCAAATTTAAAATAATAATTCTATTTTGAATCAAGTAATTTATCTTTAGTTATTTTTTACAGTTCGTTAAAAATTAAAACATTAATTTTAATACAAGTAAAATCCTGATATACAGTATTTAGTAAATAAATTTTTGCGCAGAAAGCAATGCGTAATATGTGTCGAAAATGAAAACAACTTGCTAAACAAGTTGTAGAAAGAAAAAGTTAGGGAAAACTATCTCAGCAATTTAGGCAAAAATAGTAATATATATAATCCAGCATGTCGTTCATTCTTAAGTTTAACAAAGGTCTTATAACATATCAGAAAAGTAGACTTAATATGTTTTCTTAGAAACTGCATAATATATGGCAATTAAAGTAAATGAAATTGAACGACTAATATCGACAAAGTTATGTTCCTATTTGAGTACCTTCGCTCTTAAAGAAATCTATGTTATACAAAATAGTAATGTTGTTGCATTTTATACAAAACAAAAAAATCCTACTTAGTTTCCTATTCTGTGACGTTACTTAGTTTATCCTGGTTTTTATGTCGCGGACCTAATACTAGGCCCCTTTTGCTTATTAAAGGATATGGGATATCCCTATTAGGTTATTAAATTAAACTAATTATTTAATTAGGTCGACTAGAATGTACATTAGGTGCAGGAGCCCCGTCGCACTATTTTCATTAAAAACTATATAATAAACATATAAAATCCCTACGTTGTAATTTCTGACTGATTGTCATCCTATATTAAAGATAACTCATTATTGAAGTTTACAACGTAAAAATTATAAAACAAATTCTAACTAAGTTAAGCAGGTCGATGTTATTAAAATTCAAAGAAAAACACGAAAATGCGTTTGCTAACGTTAAATTCATTTTCATATTTTAATGGTATTATTATTTCATCTCAACAGTCATGGCAAATGAAATAAAATCAGAACAATACAAAGTGCTTCATATATGCATATTTTTTCGCAATAAAACAAATTGGTACACTCATCACTGCTTCTTTACATTTCTGTTATATTTTATTTTGCATTTGATGCACGTCAAAATGAGACTCAAATAAAGTAAAGTTAGTTTGCATTATTACAATATTTATTTTGGTTTTTTTTTTTAACGCGTATTTCTTTAGTATAAATATTACTATTCATGTAAATAGTAACGACGATAAGTTACTATTATGCTATAACTGTATGCCTTTATACGATCTTGGTAGGGTAAAGGGAGATATATTGGTGATATAAGTAATTTGGTGATATTTTTTAAAATACTTTTGTATGACCGCGTTAGCGAATTGCTACAAGTGTAAACGGCATAAAACCTTTTCACTCGCTCCGGTAATTTGTCTCAGCGTTTGGCGTACAAAGCAATTCGTTAACGCGGTCATACAAAAGTCTTTTAAAAACTATCACCAAATTACTTATATCACCAATATATCTCCCTTTACCCTACATGGAAATCAGATCAATTAATTACCATGGATGACAGAGAGTCGCTTCACCTTTAAAAGAAAAGCTCGGGAACACTTATTTAATAAATATATATATATATATATATATATATATATATATTTATTCATATATAAACGTGTAAGTATATGTAATATGTAAATTCTATTTTTATAATACGTAATTATGTTTGTAGTTATATCTATTTTCACAGTTCACATTCCCTAAACTTACAAAAACCGTAATCCCGATTTTATTTCAATCCACGCACCTACCTAATTTTTCTGTACCACCCAAAGGTTGACTGTAGATAATGCCTTTAGGCATTTATCTTGATTGATCTAAATTGATGCATTAATAAATAAAATATATAAGTATTTATCTTGCAGTAAACCTATTAATAAAATTAAAAGTTCTCCTAAGGTATTCGGAATCTAAATGAAAAGGCTTGTACATACTATTATGGTTACGGATATTACGACATATTGCGTAGTAACATATACCTTATTATTCTTGAATGTTATATTTAGGTTTCTGACTTTGACTTTGAGATCATTCCTTTAACTTGAAAAATGAAGATGTTCTGAATCAATAGTAATTTCTAGATTTGCAAACAGAAATTAATGGACACGGAAATCAAAATAGAATTGAAATCAAACATTTCAGAGCGATGACTATTTCTTTCTGAAAAAATATTGAAATGTAATTGAATTGGAAATTAATAAATGATAGTAAACGTCACTTTTTTAATATGATTCGTCTTATAAACACTCTTTTCTTTGGCTCTTCTGAGACCGAAAATAGTAGCCCTCAATTTCAAATGAGAACGTAATCAAATTTATTAACTTTATTTGTCGTTTAGGAGGTAGTTTATAACTATGCTCTCGGTACAAATTATTACGTGTTACTTTTCGTAAAGGGTAGAAGACAAGCGAATAAAATCGAAGAGGCAGTTCTTTTGCCCAACTAGTTTTACCAATCTCCACACTTCTCAGGGCGCGTCCAAAGCTGGTTTCTCCATAATGTTATATTAAAAATTGACGGTAGCCGCATTAACATTGACATTTCGACGCCCTACATCTTAGTCGGTCCCGTGACCATGGACCCTGGAAGGGTTTTAAACGTCGGGTATAATTTTAAATTATTGTAAAGCTAATTAAATACAATTTCCTTTGTTTATTTTATAACAAAACCAATCCCGTTTCCATATTGTTACAAGTGACATTCGTGTAGTTGCTATTAGTGTCACCATATGTAATACGTACAGGCCTTATGAAATAGTAATATAGCCTTCATAGCTTAGGGGTTAGAGCACTGGTCTTGTATCATCATGACCAGGGGTCGAGAGTTCAAATCTCTCTGGGGGCAAAATATTTTTTTGCTACATAGAAAAAAGACTGTTTATTGAAAATCGTGGTGAGGGCTATTTACGATGGTTATAATGAGAATCACCATCAACAACAAATGGTTGTGAGACTCCAAATGATTCGGCATGGAACTATCAGTGTAGTATCACAAGGATACCTAGATTAGTTGCGGAAATAAAAAGGGCAATTAAAAAACAGATTTGAATTTAATTCAAATCCGTTAACAACATTCTAAGATTTATAAAAAAGTTGTAATAGGGAAATAAACAAAGAAATAATGCACAATTATGTCTAAGTTAATTTTTAGCGTTAATTAAGACATGTATTGAAAGCCAAATAAAAATAACGTTATTTTAAAGGAGTGAGATGAGAATGAGAGTACCAATTTGTTTTATTGCGAGAAAATATGTACATCTGAAGCACTTCGTTCGCGATGGCTGTTAAGATGAAATAATAATACCATTATAAAATATGGAAATGAATTTTTATGTTTTCCAACGCATTTTTGTCGTTGTTCCGTGTAATAAGATTGACCCAGTTTACTAACTTGGAATATATTTTATAAAGAATTGAATATCAGTAGCTAAAGTATTCTAGTAATTAATAACTAGCAGTATACTACATGAATCTATTGCAGTTACAAGAAAAATATATTTTTGTTTATATTCAATCAAATGACGAGTACAGTTTCTTACCACAATCGGTCTAGACTATAAAGGATCCTCCGGTGACCCAAAACCTGACAAATACGGCAGCCCTTGTAATCTCACACATGAGTTATTTTTATATCATTCATCATTATCATTATAATTAGCCCCTATCAGTCCACTGCTGATAAGGGTTTTTCAATGCTGTGACTCGCTGTCAACTTGAACCGGCTATTGCATGGAGATCCCCATCCCACCTGGTCGGGGTCGACCAACACTCCGTTTCACTAAACGTGGCCTCCACTCCCGAACCCTATGGGCCCATCGGCCATTCGTTCTTCGAACCACGTGACCGGCCCACTGCCACTTCAACGAGCCTTTGCACTATATCTCTACTAACTACTATTTGTGTCAATCATATGTTAATGGACATAATGCATGATTGGACGCTGCGTATGTGATAGCGGATAAGGTTGTATGTAATATATAGTATCTTTTCGTTGTCAGGATAAGTTCTATTTTTAAAAAAAAAATTGGGACCGGACAAAACTGCCCTGCAAAACGTTTTTTGGAATACCGCGGGCCCACCATATTTGGAACAGTTACAATAAAGTTAAAGCTATTAAGCCTTTTATCCATACGGAGGATTAGAGTCATGGCTCATTAGAGCCACCCGGCAATTACAGTGCACCACCTTGTCACGCGTGGCTAGTATTCTTTGAACTCATCAACAAATCTTAGCGTAACAATTCGTCAACATCAACCGTCCGACAACCAGTGGATACCGTGTTGAGGCGGTGCCCATTAGGTGCCAAGGCGGTCGCCGCGTTGACCTTTAATTCCGGGCAGATGAGGGTTCAGCTCACCATTCAACCACATAAGCTCATGACCCCGCGAGATTTTATCTCACAACTTTTGGTTTTTGTATTACAAGCCTTATGTTACGGAATGTATTTATTAGATAAATTACCTTATAATTAAAATCGTTACGGGATTACAGGAATTTAAAACATGCAGATACGAGTTTTTAAAATAAAATCAAAAGAAAAAAACTTGCCGCATTCAGAATTACCTCTGTTTTTTGAAATAATAATACTATTTTTAAGCAGGAATGTTAAGAGTGCCAATTTGTTTTATGGCAAACAAAATTTGTATCTCGGAGGCACTCCATGTTGTTCTACTTTTATTGCGCTGAAAAATACAATATGATATAAAATATTACACAAAATTTTTGAGTTATCAATTGCATATTATTCTAGTACTGCGTAATAAAATTGAACTTATTTATGATGTATTTTATATTAACTCTCTCTCACTTATTGTCTTTCTTCAACAATTTCAATATTAAACAACTAACAATTAACGTTTTGAAATCATCATAATTTTCATGGTAGATTATTATAGTTGTAAACCCAAAGGGCACTTAAACAACTGAGGTCGTACTAGAACTCGTGCTGACTGCAGCCACTAAGCCGCATGGTCGTGGAATGGAATGTCCTTTAATGTGAACTGTTATTTTTTATTTACTCATCATTTTTAACATTTCACTGTCAATAAGACAAAACTTTATATTCCTATAGATCTATTAAAAAAAATATTACTATGCAGAAAAACTAAATATTTACAAAGGTTGGATATAAATAATATGCGACAAAGGCAACGGGGCCTTGCACCGAGATCGCCGATAAAATGTCCAAAACAAAAAGAAGCGCAGGACTGTTGAAATTGACCAGCCGCCTCGACTTCACCGGGCTGTAACGACTAGTAACCAATGGTCAGTAGTAAAAGACGTCCATTTAATATGATAAACACAAAGTTATACTTTAAATTAATGCTTTCTTATAGAACCACGCCTCCGTAGCCTAGTGGTATAGGCGTGTGCTTTAGAATCCGGAGGTCGTGGGTTCGAATCCTGCGGGGACTCAACAAATTTTCATTGTTGTTTCCTAGTTGGTTAGGCAATTTGGGCGATCACCCATTTGTCTGAAAAGTAAGATGATCCATGCGTCGGATGGGCATGAAAAAAAAAGTCGGTCCACCCACCAACCAGCATTGGACCAGCGTGGTGGGATACGGTCCAAAACCCTTAGTGGATAGGGAGTATTAGGGAGGCCTATGTCCAGCAGTGGACTATCAAAGGCTGATGATGATGATGATGATGATGATAGAACCACGCACGGGGTCAAGCAAAAATTCTCCTAATCCTTAGTCGATAAAATAAAAATCTAGTCAACCAACTTATTTAAGACATTGCTATTAGTAGTAGAGAAGTCAGCTACTTAGCCTAGAGATAGACATGGGAATACTAGAGATGAGACTCCCCCTGTCGGTGGTCATGGAGCTAGAAAGAAAATCGAAGAGGATTCTTCTGTAGTTAAAAGTATTGAGTTATCTATCTATCGAGAATAATAATTTAAATGGTTTAATTAGGGACTCATATGTCATGACACGGCTGTACAGAAATTTTGCAATTTAAAATATTTTTTTTTTGGAATCAAAAAGACTTATGAAACTCTTATGCCCCCAGAGAGATGAACTCTCGACCCCTGGTTTACAAGACCAGTGCTCTAACCCTGAGATGTGGAGGCGATGTTGCATTAACAATAATTTGTTAATAATAGTGTAACAGCGACATTCATGTCAATTGTATCATTACCATTTGTGGTAAAATAATAGGTGTTTAAACAAAACACACGAAGGTCCTTGCCGTGATATTTTTAGCACATTTAATAAGGGTGCAGAATTAATTAATGCTTCGAATCAATCAATATCAACAAAGTTTTTCGAGTATATTACGTAAGCTTAACTTCGAAATTGGTTTGTCTAAGATTGGAAATAATCAGATAATTTACTTCTGCCCACACTAACGCTGATCTTTTCCGCGTTTTATTGTCCAGGTTTTGGGTACACTTTCACACTCTCCCATGATCCTGGCAGCGGTGTACGTTAAGGCATCCGTCTAACATCCTTCGTACCTATCCTAGCTTGATTTTAGCGATTTTTATTTGTAGGTTAAAAATCTTAAACTACTTATAAGAGAGTAGTAATTAAAAAACAAATTATAGTGTACATTTTTTCGATGTTTAAGGCATATCCTTAAATATTGGTATATTTGTGACTGAATAACATATATGAAAGCAATTTATCATTAGATATTTTAAAATAGGTTCGAGGTTAGCCCAGTTAGTTTTTATAATTTTACAAAACAAAAAAGCAATAAGCAGAGATGGAATTTGTATACAAATTTTATTTCATATTTTAATAGTATTATTATTTCATCTCAACATCCTACGCGAATGCAATTAAAGCAGAACAATACAAAGAGCTTCAGTCAGACATTTTTTGTAATAAAAATAAGTTGCTACTCTCATCACTACTTAACATTTGTGCTATTTTTTAGCATTTATTACTTAATTAAAGTTTTATAAAACTTGAATTAATAAATTTACGTAAATTTATTGATACCAAAGTTATTATTTTAGATAACTTTGTATTCACAATCAATAAGGCAGTAGTTACACTTCTATATTGAATAAAGATTATTATATAAATGGACTTTTTACGGATTTTATCGAATTTATTTTACTTACTTAAAGTCCCGACGTTTCGCTCACAGATTGAATTTTACTAAGTGCACTGAGTCCTAAATCACTATATAAATACATCATGACTTAAAGTAGCAATATTTTATTATTTGAAATAAATCAAAAATATATTGATTTGCCTCCAGAGAGATTTGAACTCTCGACCCCTGGTTTACGAGACCAGTGCTCTAACCCCTGAGCTATGGAGGCTGTGTTACAATCAAAATATATAACTTTTATACTCATGGTTATATACTAAAATACAATTGCCACTTGTATCAATAGGATAATTCAACAGACTTTAGTTCCATAAACAGAAGTAGTTGTTTCAAGTTAATTACATATGGTAATTATATAAACAAGTCACCTTGATACTCGCTTAATGCACAGTCTTATTTCTTTATAAAAGTCAAACCATTTAGAGTAAATTTTTATAAGCCATTCTTCATCTTCGTTTTAGCCTGCTAAAGCCCACACTTCTGAGCATAGCACTCCGCCATAAGTCGCTACGATCCTGTGCCACCAGCATTCACCAGCGTCCACCAGCTTCCTGCACATTTGCACAGGTCGTCGGTACATCTCGTGGTTGGTTGAACGCCACTGCGTCGCCCAGTGAGGCTGCCACTCGAGAGCCTATCTTCTTCATGAGACATTTTTTTCTTTTTTTTATCGCCTACGCAGGCTGAGCAGTCAAGCCACCTGATGGAAAGTGGTCACCAACGCCGATAGATATCAGAGATACCAGTATCACCAACCAGGCTACCGTAAGGTATAGGTTTATATAAATATATTTTAAAAGATATATTGACTTTACCTCTAATACAAAGCAATTTATACAAGCAATACACAAATTATGATGAAATTTATGTCTTAAAAAGAGAACTTTACAAATACTCAATGAAGATAACGAGCTGATTATAACAAACATAGAAAAAATAATACAATTAATATGTTTATAGCGTTCCGAGAAATAGGCGTTATTACTTCCACTTTTCATTTACATAATTTTAGGTAATAATAACAGAACAAAATCCCTTGAACTTTTCCTTAATAAATGTAAGTTAAATAACGTTAAATTATATTTTTAGTAATATATAATAAAAAGGTACAAATAAGGTAATATATAATAAAAATATAACAAAAAGGCTTTAAATTTATAATTTGTTAAATGTGTTAGGTATGTATTATTGTATCTAATAAGTTATACAAAATACAAAAGCTTAGTTTAAGCCGGACGTTATGCATCGTACGAATAATAATAGTGTCCTCCTAGTCGTATATTAGAAATCAGCCAACTGCGCAGGAGATATTATTGTGCGAAATCACATGTGATCTCCCACTCCCTTCACTCTTCACTCTTCAGTCCGATGGGACGGATAACTAACACGACCGGAGAGAGATCCAGCGCAGGATCAACTTTATAAATGGCCATCGGGTAATCAGCCCGCATAGCCCTAACCAACTAGAAAGCAACAACGAAAATTTGTGAGTCCTTACAAGATTTCAACCCACGACCTCCGGTTTCTAAAGTACACGCCCTTACCACCAGGCTATGAAGTCAGTTGGAACGTACGAGTATACTCCAAAAAAGGTGATCTGGTGATATTTTTCTGCTTGTTTTGTCGCTTGTAAAACATGTCACAAAGTAACGCAATTATTTAGTAGACAAAAAATATAAAAAAGGCTGCCCGCACTGAAAATAACCACAATAAGAATGCGAACATAAGAAACTGATAATTGCAGTGCTCTACTTTTTGTTAAAAGATTGGAGAGAAGGGTGGAGAATTTATGTGGTGCTGTTCTTCAAAAGAGTTGATAAAAGCTTATTAAAGATCGATTTAGCTTCTCAGCCGCGTCTATTTATTACTTTCTGATGATTCTTGTCTTATAATCTGCCTTTAAACTTGGCGTGTGTGGGCTATACGGTGGGACACAGGTTCAGGAACGGACTTTGAATTTCTAATGTCCATTGGTTCCAGTTAGAAGATTATGAAAAGCGTTATGAAAGTTAGAGAAAGCGAAAACCTTAATAAGTTTTTACCATAGTACTAGATACGTACTCTTTATTACACATATCTCATTGAGTTAGTTCGAATTATCTAAACATGCATCGATATGTAGGGTGTATGGGTTCAATTTATGTTTTCCAACATAACTTTTTACAATAAAAGTAAAAAAAACGGTCCGTTTATTGCCTCCAGAGAGATTTGAACTCTCGACCCCTGGTTTACAAGACCAGTGCTCTAACCCCTGAGCTATGGAGGCGATGTGAACTTAAAAATATTTTGCTGATAATAGTGGCTGCTAGACTATTATATTACTTTCATGCCTATTGTATATTTATCGATTATAATATTAGTAGTAGAATAATTGCTGTTCAAACGAATGAAGTGAAAGCAGCAACTTCAACATGTTTATTACTTGTATTTCCATTTTGCTCGTAATAGATATTCAGATACACCAATTACCACAACGTCTTTAGAATAGTTTTCATATATCAAATTAGCAACAGATTTGTTCGAGATTAGATACAGTGTCTTATTAAACAAATAATTGTAAATTATTGATTAAACCCGAACAATATATCTGAATACGAATACGTTACATAGCAAGCAGTTGCGCTAAATCGCAAAGCGTTGCCATTGGTAACCGAACGTCAAACAAAAGTAACCACGGATTTTGTTTAAAAACGTGATTGCACTCATGTATTTTAAAAGTGCAATGTTTAAATAACTATAAAATGTGTGTTTCGCTTAGCTGTTAAAACATAAGTATTTACATTAAAACTATTTTGAATTGTAATATTAATGGTGGACGTCCATGGGCATTGGCAATACTAGTGGTTTCACCAACGCGATGCCTACCGTGAAACATAGTATAGTAAGACTCGTTTACCAAGTAAATACGCTAGCTACGAAGCACCTCAAACCAGAACACTGTAGTGTTTTCACACTACTGCTTTGCGGCAGAAATAGGCACCGTGATGGTACTAACCCAGACCCCCTGTAAAAAGGGGACCTACCACCAGTTATCTGTTTACCTTGTGACCATTAAACGGTATGCGTTTTTTAATGTGAAAACTAAACGAAAAAGTAATAATAGTCATATTCTAAATAAGTGCTTCTTTATGAATATATTTACGCGTAGACTCTGCTTAAATCCTAATTAAGAGAAACATTATAATTCGAGTAAAAATATTGTAGTTTAAAGGACGATGAAAGAGTGCCAATTTGTTTTATTGCGAAAAAATATGTATCGCGATGACTGTTGAGATGTAAAAAGGATGACAATGTAAAATATCAAAATGAGTTTTTAGTGTAGCAATCACATTTTAATGTTTGTACTGAATTTTAATTTTGCACCTATTCAATTTATTTAGAATTTTATGACTGTTATAATTTTACTAATATGTCACGTTTTGCCTCAAATAACGCAATGGGTAGTGTAGAAGTTTTACGCATTTTTAAACTACATATGGTTTGCACACCTATGGTTCTAATCTTAGCTAATATAAATCGCAAAGCCGAATTCTGTTCGTTTAAAGTTATAGATAGAGTAATACATATGAAATTTAAAGATACAACGTACGTGTAACGCACCTAAAATTATGTATCATCTAAACAAAAATCAAACTGCTCACCATCCACCATCGACAAAGTCACCAAGACTGCAGTTTGTGATTACAGTACAACCACTACATGAGGTTTAATAAACCGTGAATCGCCAAAATGTTATAAAATAAATCATATTCAGCTCCACCTTCTGGGGATCCTATGGTTTAAGAATAAAAAACCAAGTACAAGAATACTTTAGGACCGTAAGATAATGTGAGCTCTGTATGTAAATTGGCAGAAGTGTCCCCCACACCAACACCCAGTTATCACACTTCGAAACAAAGCCAAATGTTTTTGCCTATGGTTAGTTTTACAGATTGGTTAGTATATATTTTTTTTACGCAAAGGCTACTCAAAAAAATCCAAATTCATGGCCCCTTTAAAGAGAAATAGAGTTGGTAGTTGCATGTGACGCACGATAGCTTGGCGGCTCATGGTTGGAAGCTGTCTATCTTTGAACATAGGTTCAGGAATAGACTTTGACTTTGTAATGTCCGGTGGTTCCAGTTCGAGTATTATGTATATTACAGACAGTATGTAAGTGTAATTAAAGTTAGTGGAAGTGAAAACCTGAATAGGTTTTTACTTTGTATAAAGGCTTATCTGAACATACATCCATGCGAAGCGTGTATGCGTTTTAATTTTTGTTTCCCATCATAACTTTTGTAAATAAAACTAAAAAAAAGACCATTTTTTGCCTCCAGAGAGATTTGAACTCTCGATCCCTGGTTTACAAGACTGAATGCTCTAGCCAGTATAGAGGCTATTTAGTCTTAAAATAATTCCGGTAATAATTTCTGTAACGGTATCACTTTTATGCCAATTGTAACAATAATATTAGTACTAAAACAAAAGAGGAAAGCAGCTACTTTAATATATTTATTAGTAGTATTTAGATTTCTAAAGATATTAAAATACACCACTATGTTGACGCTATATACGGCGTTAGTTTTATTTAAGATTACCACTGGGTCTTTACAATAACCTTCATAAATTAAATTAGTGACAGATTCTTTCGAGGCTAGATACGGAATATAAGGAAAAAACTTTCGACCATATCCGAACCACATAACCAGATAACTACGTGCAGCTAAACTAATAACGCCGCTTCAAAAGCTTGCCATCATGAGTAAATTACTTATCAATAGAAAAATCTTACAGACATGATTTCCCTTCGTTACGTTATGTTACATTTAAAAATATTAAAATACTAATATAATTGCACCTGTTTATCTTGAAACAATAAAACAGGTACGAGATTTTGATTGTAAAGTAAACAGAAAAGTAATAATTTTCATGTACAATATTACTTCTTTATTAGTATTTCCGTGTAGAGTTCGTTTTAATATTAATTAGGAGAAATATTAAAATCCATATAAAATATTGTTATTTTAAAGGAGGACGAAAGAGTGGCAATTTGTTTTATTGCGAAAAAATATGTATATATTTAAAGCACTTTGTATTGTTCTGCTTTTATTTCGTTCGCGATAATGAAGTTGCAACTATTCAATACATTTAGAATGTTCCTTTCAATTCGTTTTGGTATAGTAAAATTTAAATACGCTTTTATTAGCTTCATATGTTGGTTATAATGTAACGAAATCTTTAAACATGATTTGACCGTCTTCAAAATCTCGAATTAAGTCGAAATATGACATACTATACTATATGTATAGTATGATCATCAGCCTTTGTTAGTCCACGCTGGACATAGGCCTCCCCTAATAAATGCCTTCTCCATTAGAGTAGTTTTAAAAAGTATGTTAAAAAAGGTTACGTAAGGTTTACAGCATTAGCATTTGCTACTTGTATTATATAATAATTTATTGGATTATAGTGTGTTAATTTAATTATTGAAAAGTAACTATTCCATGATGTTTAAAATACACGAATAGAATTGAATGACATAACAGTATAACCAAGATGTCGATAAAAATGTATAACATTTTGCCAATACGAGAATTTACATAGGCCACTGTCTATTATGTGTTAATTTAATATTCATTTCAAGTACCACACGCCAAGCTGACTTTGTATTTATAAATTCCTTGTAAATTCATTATAAAGCTTTTCGCTTCAAAAAGGTTGCATTTGTAAATATATAGTTACTAGACTAGAAGCAATCATCATCATCATCATCAGCCTTTGATAGTCCACTGCTGGACATAGGCCTCCCCTAATACACCCCTATCCATTAGGGGGTTTTGGACCGTACACCACCACGCTGGTCCAATGCGGGTTGGTGGGTGGACCGACTTTTGACATGCCCATCCGACGCATGGATCATCTTACTTTTCAGACAAATGGGTGATCGGCCCAAATTGCCCTAACCAACTAGGAAACAACAATGAAAATTTGTTGTGTCCCCGCAGGAATCGAACCCACGACCTCCGGATTCTAAAGCACACGCCTATACCACTAGGCTACGGAGGCAGAGTACTAAGAAGCAAACAATATAATAATAAAGTACTCCAACTTTGTATTAAAAATTCAATTAAATGTTACCTTTAGTTTTGTTGTGCAGATATATAAAAAAGCTAAAAATCCCATTATTCTGTAGAAGAAAAGATAAAAATATTAATTAAATTTTATTGCGAGAAATATGTAGATATCGCTGAAGCACTTCGTACCGATTCCCTTTTATTACACTCGTGATGCTTGTTCTGATAAAATAATTATGCTACTTTAAAATATGTCAATGGAATTTTATCGTACCAATCGTTTTCTAATTTAGTTCTGTACTCATACATTTATATCAAGGAAACCCATTCAACTTACTGAAATATCGAAAACAAATTGCTACAATTTTATTTAACTTAAATTTTAATCAGATTGCTTTTTAAAAATATTATATGTATACTTTTAATATTCTATTTATTCTAACATTAACACGCGATGTGACAATCTGAGCACTTAGTTGATTTTTGATATATTGTAATTTGTATAGTAGATCACTGCGTTTAGTCTAATACTAGATATATGAGACCTAAAGTCATTCAAGAGGTTGCATAGACCTTGTTTTTATTTTTAGGGCTACTGGTGAGACTACCTCTTTTCGCAACAAAATGTTGATGGTTTTGAGTTAATTTTTTGTTTATGTTGATTTAGCGAAGAAACTAATGAGACGTTCATCTGACGGTTAGCGATGTCTTCCATATATATGTCTATGCTGTATTGCATAAAACGATGAATGTTTTATACTCGGCCTATAGGTCAATTTTGAGAATAATCAATAACGGGGGCTTGATGAGATTGGAACTGATATATCCTACTTTTATTAAAAGCATTGTGAATCGTTTATCAAGGTTAAAATCTTACATATTTTTTAACATAAGATTATACGTTAGAAATACTTATAAGACGTGATGTAATAAAATTTCTTGATTCTATAATGTTTCGTAAACATAAAAAAAGTAAGAATACTCGATTGCCCCCAGAGAGATTTGAACTCTCGACCCCTGGTTTACAAGACCAGTGCTCTAACCCCTGAGCTATGGAGGCGATGTTGTCTCTCAGCTATTTAAATGTTGAGTTATGTACGTATATAGGATAACATTCATAGTGACGTGAATTCCAACTGTATCAATATATTAACGCAATTGGTTTTAGTGTTTGATTGAGGCTAATAAAGCCAATCTTGTCTCGTAAACTAAATACAACAAACCTAACAATAACATTTTTTAACGAATATGATCAGTTAAAGTAGTAAACTTTGTATTTTCGTTAGAAAATTTACACAATTTTACAAAATAGTCGTTATTTTTAATTCAACACTTAAATCTTTTAACAATTTGCCTAAGAAACCAAACAAAAAACGGTAAAAATGCGATTAAACAAAAATCGTTATATCAAATCCACTAATTTACTGATTTATCGGTTATTAAATATATTTATTCCCGACGTTTCGATTCTTTCCAGCATCCATGATCACAGGCAGACAGAGTCTGCCCGTGACGTCGGAATAAATATATTTTAAGTAACGCGAAAATCCGTAAATTAGTGATTTGATATGTATAATAATCGCGTAAATAAAAGAAATAAAAATCGTTATATCAAAATCAAAGTCAATGTCAAAATTATTTATTCAATCTAGGCTCTACTGAGCACTTATGAACGTCAAAAATTTACCACCAGTTCACAAACTCAGATCCGTCCAGAGAAGAACCGGCAAGAAACTCGGCGGTGTTTTTTTATATATATATGTTTATAGTATGCGGTCGTTTTTAATATATGTAAGCTTATTAATATAATTACAACCCACCTTAGGCGCTATACATCTTGCCCTCCACGAAGACCGTTTAGGTCGTGGAAGAAAGAGAGATCAATGACATCTGACGTATTTATCTCAGACCACGAAGAATATTGAGAGCAGCATGATAACAATTGTCACTCCACTTGCCCCACGGCTTTCACTTGGCTGCGGACGGTAGATATGGTTACTTAGGGTCCTGCTCCCCTCCTATCGCATCCAATACCGTGCATCCAAAGTGCGCTTCTCCAGGCATCTAAGTGTACCTTTATTAATAATTAAGAGAATTTAAAACGACAGACGCAATATAATCGTGTACACAAAATAATATCCACTCGGCTTTCGATCACGAATTCAACGAAGTTTGCTTTGGTTGGAGCTACTTAACGTATCTTTTTATTAATAGCTGCGAGTTTTCGATTTTATTTCTAAACTAGCGAAAATATACCTACAATATTAGGCATTGTTATACAATAAACCTTCCTCTTCAATCACTCTGTCTATTGAAAAAAACAGCATTGAAATCCGTTTCGTAGTTTGAAAAATGTAAGAATACATAGGGATATAGGGACAAACAATGCGACTTTTTATATTATGTAATGATACGTTAAAACTATACGCGGCAAAAACGAGCATACTAACAATAACTGAATTGGCATTTTAATGTTTCAAAAATATTTTAATAAAAGATGAAAAATCATCGTGGGCGTGCTGGAAGTGAAACAAAACACAGTACTTCAGTAGAATATATCAATTTTGTTCAACAAATATTATTTGTACTGTCACTGTAATTTCTTTGGTGTTATTGAATGTAATCATGAAATAAACAAAAATTGTATTTTTAGCGCTTGTAAAACTTGTGTGTGTACTTACGAAATTTTAGGGCTGTAAAGGTAAAATAGAAAGAGAGGGTCTCTTCTCTCGTAACTTCGAAGTCGAGAGACGGTAGAGTTCAAAGACAGGGTAAATTGTTTGAACTAAAGTTTATTCATTCACATGATGAAACAATCGAAATAGACATCTAGAGATATATACCAATAGCTTCACCATTATGCAAATAGTGAATATTAAAGCATCACAATGGGTATTTCAAACCGAAACATAATTTGTAAACAATTCAAAAAACCGATTAAAACGAATTGATCACGGCCACGTCGGATATATTCAAACATAATGACTCCGACACGTACAGAGTAATTTGTTTTACGTGCTTCCAGCAACGGCGGTTATTGATGCATTAAAGTCCCGCCGATTGGCCAATGTCGCAATATGGCGTCGCAAATCTCCGGTCGGCCATTATCTGCCCTTCGTCCCTGTGGTGTACTGCTGATGAGTGTGCCTTAACATATTGATACCAAGAGGTAGATTAAATGCTTTGTCTGCTTCTACTAAAAATACTATACGTTCTAAGTGTGTTCCTCAAGAAAGATGAAAGCTCTGTAAACATCGGGAATTAACAGCAATATTTATAACTTCTTGACTGGTTAATAACAAATAAATAACCTGCAACATATGTCTGGTGGTATTTAAAGGTTTTCCTAAGCCTTTGCTATTTTATATTTAACTTGCTGTTGTTCGCGACTACAGCGGCCTTGTAATATGCAGGGACAGTAAGCACTTGCCTATTATCTACCATATCCTACTTCCTAGTTATTACTACTAATATTATAAATGCAAAAGTTTGTACGTATGTATGGATGTTTGTTACACATTAAATAAAAAACTGCTCAATGGATTTTAATAAAACTGTACAAAAATATATCTTATATATTAGAATAACTTAAAGGCCATATTATATAAGCATATAGTGTTGTTTATTTACAATATAATTAAAAATGAGCCTAACTAAATATATGAGGAACCATTATTATTACAATTAATGCGGTTAAAACCGCGGGGCGCAGCTAGTATATATTAAGTAAGTTTTATGTACTAACATGTCAATTTATGAACAAAAACTTTTGTGTGCTTATTTTTTAATATAATAATAATTATTTTAAAACATAGAGTTATTAAAAACTTTTTGTTGAAATATTTATTTATTTGGAACCATATGGCTATTGCAACTGTACAATGGGGCCATTGGAAGTTGATTATTATATCAGAGTAAGTATATAAACCTTTAGAATACTAAATTTATTAGATGTAAATCCAAGAGTTATGTCTGTTTTGTAAAAATACTATACGATATAATATTGTCTTTTTTAGCTTTGACTCCTCTCTAAAACCATACAATATGTCGATGCAATTGGAATTCACGTCACTACCATACATTACATTACTCAACAGTTAATTATCTGTTAGACAACGCAGCCTCCATAGCTCAGGGGTTAGAGCACTGGTCTTGTAAACCAGGGGTCGAGAGTTCAAATCTCTCTGGAGGCAATTGTTAGAGACTCCATCTTTTATTGGTATTTCAAGCCTAAGTCTATATACAGTAGTTATCAAAAAATTATATAAATGTCTATGGTACATTGACGTTCAGAGAGGCTCGACAGAGCCTCAGTTGAATAATAAATAAATTTTCCTTTCATACAAATTTACCTTCCTTGTATATACAAGACTAGCGACCTGCCCCTGCTTTGCACGGGAGCTATGCGTAAAAAATATAGCTACAATATTAAGCATGTGTTATACCATATAAGCCTTCGTCTTTAATCATTCTGTCTATTAAAAAAAAACAGCATCGGAATTCGTTGCGTAATTTGAAAGATTTAAGCATACATAGGGATATAGAAAGCGACTTTGTTTTACTAAAATCGTTTTACGCGAACACAATATATATATTGCGTAAAGTTAAATAATTTTACCAGATTAAAACCATTTACTCTGCTCAATGTTTTATAATATATAAACATAAGCTATATGCATACCATTCAAGTTAAAGATACATAAACTTATGACATTCATCGGCTAATTCTAATAGACAGTCATTGCAAACTGCCACCGCTGGTATAAGTTGAGTGCATACAATTTCCTCTCACTACGTTCGGACGTGCCGAGAAAATTGCATACAGCGTGTCGAATGGGCGACCTCCGCCGACCCCGAAGACGACTAATATTACGTAAGTAGCACTTAACTGCCTAGGAACATGTTTAAAGTCCTGCTATAAAGACTAATGAGAAAGGTAGGTAATGCTTTCTCTAAAGGCCTAAGTGTTAAAGCCCTTTATGTTCACTGATATTATCTTCTAAGAGATACAACATCTAATAAACATACTTTAGACCACCGCTTTACGGGCTGGATTGGTTTTCGTACAAAGTGTTTTATATGAATTTATAATCAGAATTATTCTTCAGAATTAGAAATTAGGGAAATAACCTTCGACAAGACCTCAAACCCATTTTATGTGAATACCTAAATATATAATATTTTTATTGATTTGCTAAAATTAATGGTGTGCATCCATAGTGATAAAACTATAAAGTTGAAAGCAATAAGAAAATTATTGAGAGATAAAAAGCAATTTAGGACGTAAGGTCACATTGAACTGTACAATTATCAAGCAGTCTATAAAAATAGATACAAAAATAGAGACATCAATATCATAAATGCATTAAAACGTCGCCAACGGCAGTGATATTTCACTGTCCCGACACGAAATCCAACCGAACAATGATCATTCATTTCACGCTTTAAACGTAATGAGTTGTTTTAAAACATTAAGCCGGCCATACATTATTCAATACGCGACCGGTCGTTATCTGATTAGTTTAAATTCGTCTCCATTATGCTATTATAGGTTTGGTGTTGCATGAAATTTAATCTATTTGATACAAGTTTAATATTTTCGATTTATAGTCTGAAGCGTACGGTAATGACCATTCGTTGATGATGGTCCATTACTGCATGCAGATATATATGATGCAGATAATAGAATGGTTTGTGTTAAACATCTGTCATCAGATTGCCGATATTAAATATTATCTGTTTTATGGCAGTTTACATTTACTTTGTCTTTCCATAAAGCTAAACATTGTAGATTAAATTAAAAACAAAAGTTTTTTAGTTCAATTAGATGTTTACTACGTGTAAATGAGTAGAATAACATAGTTGTAGGTAGTAAACTATAGTGAAATAAAGACAGCAGTGGCATTTTTCTACAAAATTATTCTTTACTATTTTACCTTATTAGACCCAAAAGATGAAGCGAGTTAAGGAAGTAGTCTATGTTGCTGTAAATTTAGTTTCCCCGGTTCTTACTTCTCAGAAAGTAATTTTAATTTATTTGTAGTATTTTTTATGATAACCAATATATTTTGCGGGTTTTATCGCTTAAAATTATTATCGACATTTTACGTTCACTATAAACTCTTTATATACTAATAACATTAGCTACAAAGTATTTCTTTATGTCAAAAAGTTACGAAATGAGATAACCTGAATGAATACTACTAAAATATGTCGCATATTAATAGTCTGCTCAACCTAAGTTACCTCTTAATTAACTAGTAATTATACTAGTGACGTAACTTGTCATGCGCGCTTTATCGTCAGACCTTCCATCCGGCGAATTTTGTTTTCTGTTTCCAGTCCGAAGTGTTACACATAATTAATAATAAATGAAGCGATAAAATCCGTAACATGTCCTTTTATTCGACAATGTGTAGTGTTCGCGTATAGAAACAATTAATTATAATTATTTTGATATAATTAGCTTTGATATTATATGATTACCAGTGGCAGAATGTTGCTTAGCAATTAAATTAGATAACAAATCGCATAGAGCAGGGAACCTGGTATCGAGAGCTGTGTTCTTATAGCATATTAAAAATAATTATTACAAACAGTTTAAGTTTCAGTGAATTACAAAAAAAAAGTGAGAAAAAAACATTGAAAAGTAAAGTGATTTGTATTAAAATGTGAAAAAGTAACTTTTATCTGTATGGTAGGTGGTTATAAAACTAGTTTAATGAAATGCTATAAATATATTGAATTAAAATCGAATCGGTTGTTAATATAGATATGATCATTTTAAGACTGACGTCTCTAATTTAGCGTATGTTTTTTTTTAGTTTATCAAAGAATAATCATTATTGTGTTAATTATATTATATAATTTATTTATTTTACACTAGTGGACTTTGTGCTAACATAAACATTTGTAATGTAGCAGTTTGTTGGTTCCTACCTTCTTACATTAGATTTAAATTTTGTGCAGCGCTAATAAAGTGTAAATAATATGACGTAAAGAACAAAAATATGTGCTTGCCATTTAATATAATAAATTTTATTACATCATCTGGTCCACTGCTGGAAATAAGCCTTCCCTAATACACCCCTACCCATTAGGGAATTTTGGACTGTGTCCTACCGCGCTGGTCTCATGCGGGTTGGTGGGTGGACCGACTTTTTACTAGCCCATCCGACGCACGGACCATCTTACTTTTCAGACAAGTGGATGATCGGCCCAAATTGCCCTAACAATTAACATTTCTTGAGTCTCCGCAGGATTCGAACCCACCACCTCCGGTTTAAAGCATACGCCTATACCCCTAGGCTACGGAGGCAGTTAAATAAAATTTATTGAATAGGTATAAGGTTCAAATGGATTCTACACTTTAGTTGGAAAACGTTCGTATAGGAAAAAGAAAAGGACTGTTAGGCTCTTAAGGTTTTTCTGACAGTTTTTGTCGCCGTAAAAACCGTTAAAAAATGGTTTAAATTGATTCGGTCGTTGTTGAGTCACGCGCTTACCAATAAATTTTACGATTCATTTTTATAATATAGTTTAATGTGCGTATTACCAATTTATCGTCTGTTCTGTAAGGGAGTGGCCAATTCTTATAGCTCCGACATTATGCGTTACATTGTGTAAATTCCACTGGAATAGTGCGAGTAACAACGCCTATTGCGAGGCCTAATTATATAATAATTTAATTAAAATCTTAATATGATGCATGGATTAATTTTTAACTAAACTAAAAGCCTTTGAATTCTTGAAACAACTGCAAAAAATCGTTTTCATAACCAGGATCGTCTCTTTACTTGCCTCTTTCATATTTTGAGGTGTTCGGTCCATATTTCCCTAACCAAGCATAAAATAAAGAAGATACATAGTTTATTTTGCACAGGATTCGAACCCACGACTTTCCTTTTGTAAAACAAAAGCAATGGTCAATACCATTGGTCCACGGAGGCGGTTACTATAACATTTCTCAAATACTTTTAAAATTCGATATTATCGCGTTAGTAATTTTCTTAAAATATACAGCTTTTAATATAATATTAGTGCGGTTCAATACGGGCATTAGAGTTCCATTACGATTTTCAAGAAACACTGAACAATTCACTTATATAATCTGTAGTAGATTCAGACAAGCGTTTTCGTCGAATCAATAGAATATTCGATGTTCAAAATTGCCCTGAATTGTAGTTCGATGTAAAGAATTTATAGCATGGCTTCCCATTTGTTACTGGCGACATTATTTATGAGCGCTATCTGTAGTGGTAACAACTGCAGTAAATCATACAATTCCGATTGTTCAAAGAAGTTATGAAGATCAATGTTAATGAAAGGGTTAAATTTAAAGCTTTGTTCAATAGTGCTTAATATCCGGGGTATATTGCAAAATGAACATTGTTAAATTACTTGATAATTCATTATTTAAACAAGCAATTAACAACAAGTTTTGCAATAGCCACATAGTTAGAGGAAAACAAGCAAAAGAAAATTTACAAACAATTTTCTCAGTGTTTTAGGGGTAGAGGTTATAGAATTTTTATCTGCCCCCCTGAATATAATAGATACAGATAAAAGACTGTGGTTTACAAGATCCCCATAGCATCTTAACGGTGCGTTCAGTAATTCCTTCCAATTTATATTAACTTTTTCAGTTGGATAGATTAAATAAAAAGATAGAGTTAATTGCAGAATTTTATTTAATGATTTGCCATCACATGCTATTATAAGTATTTATTATAAACGTAGTGTAGGACGCCCTGCGGCAAGATGGAGTGACGACATTTGCAAAGTGGCCGGTGTGGGCTGGATTAGAAAAGCCGAAGATCGGAAGCGGTGGCGTGCATTAGGGGAGGCCTATGCCCGGCAGTGGAACAACACAGGCTGATGTGATGATGATGATGATGATGCTATTAAAAGATATTTTTAACCAAGGTTACGACTTGTAGGGTCATATTAAGTTGTTGGTGGGAGTAGTAGAGTATGACATACAGGTTTCCTTGTAGATTATTGTTTTGTTGCTTAAATTTACATTATCATTTATAACTTTTATAAGCGGGTGATAAAATATTGTACTTTAAAAATGTTTCTTATTCCGAAGTACCAACCGGTCTCGAATTTATCGTATGACTAATTTCACATCCTACATTTAGTTTTGTAAAAGCAAATAGCATAAGGAACTTTATTTTAATGAAACATATTATAATTAGACAGGAACTATGACGCTTTATGTGACTTAATCATAGAGAATGCTTATAACACTAGTAATTTTTAGAACACAACAAAATATAGGTGATATAGAGAAACAAAAACAGATGACAATTCTTAAATCTTAATTGTAATGTTGCAAGTAATTTATATGTATTTCATAAAAAAATTGTTTATAGTAAAAGCAAACCAGTGCCTATCATTTTGTGACTTATACAAAACCTAAGAAACTTTGAAAAAATAAAGGAAAATACTCGCTTTATGCTTTGAATTTCAGATTCACCATTAAATATGTATGTCGCAGTCTTGTACAACAAGCGATATTTATAGCTGTTTCTGTTTATTGAGCGCGGTATCTGCATAGTTCAATTTAAATTCGCCGCGGGTCTATTATAATCTATATAAGGTGTATACGCATTGAGGTGGAATCTAATCTGACATTAGCCTTTAAAGGTCGCTACTATCCTGCGCATGCGCAAATGGAGGCTTTAGGGACGGCGCGCAGTGTGGACCGATTTGGATAATTTTTATTGTCAAAACTCTTTAATGCTGATATTTGATAGGATTGATTGGACGTTTTAAGAGATGAAATTTTAAATATTATATTCTTAGATTATTTTTATACTTTGTTTTGTAACTATTATTATTTATTTAGTACAGAAGAAGAAGAGGCATTAGACAAAATACCTAATGATCAATGGATGATGAATGGATAGTGTAGTGATGAAAATAATATAATTTAAACTTGATGAGACCTAATTTCCATAGTGATGCACTTCATAAAAAGCACATTTGAAGTAGATAAATCCGTAGGAAAGGCTTTACAATCTTCTACAACTTCTCTTGTCGTCAAAAGCGTATTTGCAACGATAGTTTTAATTATAAATTTAATCAAATAAATAAAGACGTGTTTTATTTTATATGCTGATTATTACTTTAATATACTATTAATTAATTACACGCAACTATGTTATAGATAATCAGTAGAATTAAACAGTACATATAACTTAGGTGCCATCTCAAGTCGGTAAGACGATTTTGATGTTATTTCAATGCTTCGATAGTGCGCGATATATGGAGTCAGCGTTTCCTAATAAGGATTACAATGTTAAGGCATTAGGACGGGGTTAGGTTATCTTTTGCAGATATTTAAATTGGATTCGCTGGTAAGGATATTTTGGATTCTTCACGCCCTTCAGATTGTAAGATAAGTGTAGCAACACAATGAATGTGTGAACGCAATTCTAATAAACATACTTGGTCTTCTTATTGTTAGATACGTGATTGCGCTTTGTGATTCTGCCAGGCTCTATTTAAGATTTGCAATAGATATGGTTCAAATGGCTTTGTAGTGATGGTTGCGGACCTAAACATTATATCTAGAGTTCTATAAATGTGACTCATAGATTAAACAAGTGTTATAATTTTATTTTTTACAATCCATAAGCAAAGTTATCTTATTACTGAGGGTTATTAGATAAAGATCTACGTTTACTGAATTCTGCTAGTTACATCGTATAGAGGTTTTCCTAACCGTCCTTCCCGTGACAAGCAATTACTTAGCAGTAAGCTCTAACTTAATTTAGAAGACTTTAACACGAAATACTTAATATTTGCTTTGGCTACTAGTTCATTCGAAAATCTTTAGAGTATGAAAACTACTAAATAGCTGTAGTTCGATTTAAAGGGCATCAAATATATGCTAATTACTTGGTAAAATATACATAATATCCCATGTCTTGAGGCAAACGTACTTATAGGTTTATGCGCAATATTTCGAAATATTAATGGGAATAAACATGTCGTTTACTATTAGGTGAAGAGTTTCACACTTTAGTACTAGTATGTTTATTTGTATACCGACAGAAGAAAACGGAAGCGTCGTAACTGACAACAATAAACTTTTCCATTAGAGCCGAAAAATAATTCAATAAATAATAAAATTGATCATAATTTTAGAAAATAACCTTTAATTAAAAAGGCTTAAAAGTACAACTATAATCTTATCAGCTAATTTTAACAAATATTTACTAATTTTACAGGAAGCAAACCAAGGAATTTGTAGAAGCTTATATTATATAGTTTTATGCAGATACCTTTGGTATTAGAATGTTCCTCAAAATATTTACACACTAGCAACTATTTTTAATATTGGCATAATATCTGTGTAAAGTGGTCTAACAGTAAGTTGCTGCAAAATTACCATGCTGAGATTACCATCATGTCACTAGAGTTAAGGTATATCCGAACCGAATAGCTATATCATGTCAATAAATTTGGGAAGAGAAATGATAAAATTGTAATTTTCTCTGAAAGTTAAAGTACTTTACAACACATAATAAAGTAATAGAGAGGATTCTCGGTTGCGTACTCGATAATTAAAAATATTTACAACTGTTTTGTACACGAAATACACCTTAGGCTACAATGGATCCCATCTAACATCGGACTATCTGGTAACAAAGAGGCTGACAGGCTTGTAAAGTTGGCCTTATCAGCAGGTTTTAAAGTAATTCGTTCAAAGTGATAGAATTCTGAAGTTTTTATGTTTACTTATAGTTGAATGCCCCTAGCATTCCACTATTATTAATAATAAAAATAATAAAAATGAATAATACACATTCTTCATATACATATATACATAAACAAACAAACATAAAAAATTGCAAAAACTCTAATTGTCTTATTTACTAAATAATTCATTCTCAACTCTTTGAGTTCATAGTTTTGACCCATTTTCCTAGTGCTCATGAGTTCACTTAAATGTATTGCGAAATGAAGGAACAGTTCCTAAAACGTAAAGAAATAAAAAGTAAACATTTTTTAAATGTTTTAATTGAAGCACGTATGTATTGATACCAAAGTACTTACTGTCTTCGCAGTCACGGGTACAGGCAGAAATGGCCACTCGCTGACAGGCCTTCGATTGTGTTCCAAAGCAAGATATGCCCACGACGCAAGTGTGGTCCAGCCTTAACAGCATTACCGTTACTCGGGTATGAATTTATTCAGATCGTCGCTCGCCCTATTAAAACTATCGCTTATTGTCTAACGGCTCTTAAACCTGATCGAACGGTTACCAAACACGTTGTAAAGCGGCAATTACTAACATAATTGCATTCTGATCTATATATATGCAATTTCGTAAGTTTAGCACCAATATAACCTTTGTTTGCAAAAGATTAAATACTTTATGAAGTCATCGTTATTGTCATTATTTCAACTAAAAATAAAGTCATATCTGTTGACCGTTAAAACCTACAAGAACTAAAAGATATTAGAACCGTTTAACACAACGCAAAGTTCAATTAACAGTTGTCCTAAAATATTCCTCAAGTTAGAAATAAAAATTTAACTAGACAATATTTTTTAATGCAAAATTAAATAGGTACTTTAACTTTAATTCAAAATATGCTTTCAAACAATCTACATATATAATAACCTATATATAATAACGTATATAATAACCACGGCATTAAAACAGTTTTATACGAAAGTGCGTTGTATACTCAGACTTGTAACCATCTAGGTAGATCTAGGTTCTTAGGTAATATGCTACCCGCCACCGCAGTCTACATTGTTTACAGGTTATCTAAGATCACGTGACCTGAGTTCGCTTGGACATGGTCGAAGATGACACTAGACTTACATTATGTACAGGAAAAGTTTTTATCTAGATAGTGGCAACGTAATTCCTAATAAATAAGTATAAGTTAAGTAATTGTTTTTGAACTAAGATATATATATACTCTCTGTGTAATGTTATATTATAGATCCTCGATTTTGATTATGATACTAAAAGATGACTAATACATCGCACCTCACTCATCATCATTATCATCAGCACCCCGTGTTAGTCTATTGCTGGACATAGGCCTCCACTAATACACGCCTTTTCCATTAGGGGGTTTTTGGACCCACCACACTAGAGGGTGGACTGACATGCCGACCGTTGACATGACCATCCGACGCACCTTACTAGTAAATTAAAAATAGATAGCCCATAATCGTTGCTTTTAGCTGCATGTAATAATGACATTTTAATATATGTTTGATTATATTGATTTAAACGTCAATTTGGTCGAATTGACATCTAAGACAGTGTGTCAACCTAGTCGTTAGACACAAGGTAATTATAGTATCAAGTAACATTTTAGTACAACGAAAAAGAACAAGAAATTTGCTAGTACAATAATTAATTAGAATATTGCTAGGAACAAGTGATTTATAGATCGGTTGCCTATAATCTTAAAGATATTAGCACTTAAACGTGTTATTTCCTTCAAACACCAAACGTTATTAATGCTGCGCAATTTGCCATAAGGCCTTCAATAAATTGCAACAATATATCAAATGCGTGAACTAATCGTTTTATCATTTATTAAATGTTAAAGTAATGCCACAAAGATTAGTAGATGATTTAGTAACCCGTATTGCATGGTTATACTAGGTATAATTACTATACTTGAAAAGTAAGGTATTGAAGTTAATTTAAAATTTAAGGTCTATATTAAGGAAGGACAATAATACCATTACCTTGTTGGGAATCTTGTTTAAGGTTGACATGAATTTATAAATATGTAAAGATAAATTATTTGTAACTTACTTTGGCTTATGATTGTTCAACGCCCCTAAATCTTGCTATAAAGAATTGTATAGTAATCATACTAATATATGGTTGCTTTTTAATTTAGGAAATAAAAACAAAATAAAATAACTAATAAAACATTGCACTTTTCTTTTGAATCACACTACGTTTAGATGAATATCGAATTGAAATTGTCGTGCAAAGTTAAAATGACAGAAGGAAATAGAATGAAGCGTTTGCTTAGTACTTTTTAATTCTTATTTATATCTCTTATCTTTCTTATTTAAACATTGACTGTTTTTAAAGTATATGTTGCCATAGTGTCTTACAATTTTTGAGTAACTTAATCGTTTCTTTAAAGGGAAAAAGTTAGTTGAAACATTTATTAGTGTAGGGAGTTAAAAGTAAGTTAAAACCTTCAAACTTTCTAATATATGTATATGTATGCATATATATTTATTTACTTCTGGGTATTTTTATCAAAACATACCTCCAAAATTGACTAGCAGAAAAGACCAATAGACCATGAACTTCGCCTATGTACAATTCATCATCAGCCTGTGATAGTCCACTGCTGGACATAGGCCTCCCTAATCACCTCCATCCATTAGGGACTTTGGACCGTATCCCACCACGCTGGTCCAATGCGGGTTGGTGGGTGGACCGACTTTTACATGCCCATCCGACGCATGGATCATCTTACTTTTCAGACAATTGGGTGATCGGCCCAAATTGCCTAACCAACTAGGAAACAACAATGAGTCCCTGCGGATTCGAACCCGACCCCCAGTTTCTAAGGCACATGCCTATACCACTAGGCTACGAGGCAGTTTGTAGTATATACAATTAGTGTTCAAAATTACAAAAAATAAACTAACTTTTAATGATATATTACCATAAATCACTCCAAGAAAGCGAATAACAATCACCATTATCGCATTATAGTAGTGTTGAGTGTCAGATTGGGAAACGCGCGTAATAGTCATAAGGGCAACTGTCGGACCGGATGGAGCAACGCGGCCATTCTATTGCCGAGTTATCTGTTAAATTGACGCCCTACAAGACAAGTGCCGGCTCTGGTGAAATGTTACAATGCAAGCACTATGTTATAGAACGCAACGGACCTTGTGCCTTTGGTGATTAAGCGCAGGTGGCGCGCAGAACCAATGGGTTGCAATTTGATATGATCTTAATTGGCAACGTGTATTTGTTGCTAGCGTGCGGTATGTAAATTACTTAATTGCACGATACTTAAGATATACCCTTTCTATGTTTCTACCCTACGGTTCATTAGGTTATATATGTCAATGTTTGATTAAATTAAATTATACTTAACAGTAAGTCAACTTATCAGACCTCCATGTTTATCGTACGCGTGTTAAGTCTAATGTCCTTAAAATTTTTCAATTGCAAAATGTTATTTTTTTAATTTTGATACTATTAAAAATTTTACTAATCATAGATTCCAGATAAAACTAACTCCAACGATATATAAATCGATTTCCATTTCAATTACTTTTACCAAAAGCGAATAACATTTTAATTCTATCGAGTCATTGATAAAAAGAACTATTTATATATTTTCTTGTATTAAATAAAAAGACGCTACAGCGACCGAAATACAAGCTAGCTGAGAGATAGAGAGCAATTTAAGAAACAAACGCCACAGCCAAATAACATCATAATTAATGAAACATTGTTATTAATACCAACTAGATGGCGTTACACAAATGGGGTCTTAAATAGTTAATTGTTCTCCAGTGATTGACATTGACAAAACCTTTTCTACCATGGGTAACTTTATTTAAATGAGGTAAACAACGTCATTATCAGCCTGTGATAGTCCACTGCTGGACATAGGCCTCTCCTAATACACTCCATCCATTAGGGATTTTGGACCACGTATCCACCACGCAATGGTCAAATGAGGTTGGTGGGTGGACCTCGACTTTTACATGCCCATCCGACGCATGATCAACTACTTTTCAGGACTTATTAATTGGGTGAATCGCCCAATTGTCCTTAACCAACTGGAAACAAAGACTCAATAATCTTGAGTCCTCAGGATTTGGACATCCACACCGTCCAAGCAGTTTAATGGACACGCTTATACACTAGAGCTACATGGAGGCAGTCAGTTAATTTTCACCACGATGTGACGATAGTCAAATAAAACCTTCTAATGTGAGTACTATGTTAAGACAAACAACGTCATTATTTGTAGCCACTTACATAGGCTCCAGCTATCACTCATTTCAGATTTGGACTCCGTACCCGCTGTCATGCCAGTTGTGTACATAGATTCTGTACAGCCAAGCTTGGATTCAACTTCAGACTTGCGTATCGCACCAAGATTTCAACACTAAAAGAGTTGCATCAAATGTTGACCGCACGTTCACCTTCCCACATACCGTTCATTATGATAACGTACTGCACCTTCGGCACTCCTAATTTTAAGCTATTCATGCCATTTCATCAAACCGCTGTGAAGTTAATATTTTTATGCGGGTAATACACTAATCAAATGTATTGTTCACGTGATAAGAAGTGATATCTTATACTGGTTTAAAAATAAAAATTGTTTAGTGTAATCGTGTAATATTTTCACATAATGTTACATTAGTATTTGAGTAACTTTAGTTCTTGTGTAATTACTCTCAAAACGACAGATAGACGTTTCTATGATTAGCAATGTTTTATAATAACATAACGACTGGTTTTATTTTGAAGTTATTCAAATATAGACGTAATAGATTTTCAAATAATATTTTGTCCTTACATAGTACAAAGAGAGACAGAAGTAGACAAAATATAATAATATTATCAATATAAAATAGGAGACTAGATTATCTTTGTAAACGTTTTAATAAATAACAAAGCCGTAGTGACCTTTATACGTAATACGTTGTAAAGTAGAAACAACAATAATAAGTTACTAGTCCCCGCAGGATTCTAACCTACGATTTCTGATTTCCACTGCGTAAGCCATACTATATATACGGAGGCAGTTGACCAAATCTTGTGTTTGCACCTATTCTAAACTTCTGTACGTCTGATCCCAGCTTTGGGGGTCAAAAGCAAAAGGGATGTTCACCTTAATGGATGGAACCGTAGCTTCCCTATGTCAGCGTTTTCCGTCACTTATAAATATATATTATAGGAGATCAATAAATTAAGTTGATCAATTATTCGGGCAGGTTTATTAAAGAGAGGATTTATAAATGCGTAATGCCGTTTCTGTTTTACATGGTCACAAGCATAAATACGTACAAGCTTTTTGTATTTAAAACATTAGTACGATTTAAAAAAAAACATTTCGAGAAACGTTTCTTTATTATATTATATTTTATACTACATTATATTGTAATAGCCTAATATTTAACACGGTATTTTTTATTGACCTTATCTATTTTTTTATAACGCCAATTATAGCTGAATGACCACACTCTTAAGCTATAAATAAACTTTATTTAATTTTTAGATTTTATATCATCATCATCACCTTTATCCGACATAGGTCGCTTTCAATGAACGCCAAGACGGCCGATCCCATGCTATTTGCTGCTAACCTAAACCGGCTACAGCACGGAGATCGGCATCCCACCTGATCGGAGGTCTTCCCAAACGATAAAGTATTTTTTGACAGTATCTATTTTTAGTTCTTTTTATCCTAAATGTACTTAACAAATGTTTTCGTTGTATCTTATTACTGTATAATTCATATGTTTCTGTTAACCTATATCCCTTGGTTATCAAAAAGCTATAATTGGTATCACTGTAAAGTATGAAACAAAGTCGTTTTCAACAAAGGCGGATCGCTGGTATGTATATTTAAATAAATTTGCGACATGGTAACAACCAGAAATATGTAGATGTATAATTATTTCTTTATAAAATATTTAAATAAATAAATAAATATATTCACTAAACACTATTTCTTCCTTCTGTTAACATTTGTAATTTCCTTTTAACCTTAACCCGTACCGAAACTCGCAAAAACCAAGAATATATCAACTAGCGCAACTCAAACTGCGCCAGGACAAAGTAATTACTAAAACCAGTTAATAACTTAAAGGGGGGCAATAAACGACATTCGTTTTAGTTAATGTTACTTATAACAAATCAAACGCGCCGCCGTCTTATCTGAGGAGCTATATTGGCTCCGGCTAAGGCTGGCTATTCATCGTTCGTGATATTCATTGAGACTTTGTTTTGATCTTCTGATGCGTACTGAATTTTAAAATGTTCAGAAGCTTGAAAAACAGGATTTCGCCCTTTAAATGTGTATGGAATTTTTATATTTTGCAGACTAGACTAGGTTTTTTATAGCTTAGTTTAGCAAGGTTCGTGAATGTGTTTTAAATGGTTGATATTGGTATTGGCTTTGGTAATTTTTCGAAGATTGTATGTAAAGTTAACTTTTCGGATTTGAAACAGTTAACTTGTTACATTATTATATTTTTACAGTTTTATAACCTTTATAGGGAGTTAAATTAGTTCTTATTTAGACCATTATCAAAAGCTAATGAAAGTGTGTTCTTATTTGTATTGTTGGGAACGTTAACACTACAGAAAAATACTTTTTAAATAGCAAATCTTCTTAGAAAGAAATTTTTATAACTCTTGCGTATGACAAATTTTAGATGTTAACATAACAGATTAATGAACATTAGTTGAATATAAACAAAATAGATAAAGTATATTTTATAACCTATCACAATTATATTAATTGTTTTTTTAAAACCACTATAAAATACAATAATGTTTTATGATGTATTTTAAAAAACCGAAATCAGAATTACACACAACAGCCCGATGAGTTCATCATCATCACATTACGGGATTTTCGTGATAGTTTGTGATCAACTTTAACTTTCAGATCAATGTTTTGAATCACATTGCTCGAAATCAATTAGTTACACTACTAACTTCGTTTGAACTGTATCTTAAAGTACCTTTTGGATATATTTTTGTAAGCAGTAAAGATTCGAGAACATTCCCCTTTGCGTGTAAAAAATGCAGCATATTTATACGGCGGCATTCGCGAGATGCCGTGAATGGGAGACGCAACAAGGCCCGCGGGAGCCAATGAAGTCGCTGACTGCATTCTTGTTACTCGGAACGGAGAATGCATGGAGTGTGTTACTACTAATTAAAAAATATGAATTTCTTGGTAACAATGTATGAAGCACAATAATATTTGTTAGTAATGTATATTTTTAGTTACGCTGTATACTATATTGTTTTATAACCTAACGCAATATTTAAGTTATTGCATGTGCTTTTATCATGCTTTGCTAATAAGCTATTTATTACTTTTATGATAAACTTTATGCATCCATACTAAAGTATTATGTATTTTAATAAGACATGTTAATGATATAAGCTTCGTAGTATAGCAACAAAGTTGTTTCGTACGTACGACATTGATTTCCGATTTATTGTGTTGTTATAAGTTGACTGTTACACAGAGATCCGAGAACTCTATGTTTGATGAAGCGTACCAAAGACTAAAAAGTCTAAGAAGACTTTTGTCTTAGTCCTTCTTAGTTAAAAAAAAAAACTGAGTGATTGACATATCGGTGACAATTAGTCAATCAAACCGCTAGACATCTGACGTAATTTTGTTACTGTGGTAACGTTATACACGCTCTCCATAAGCAATCATAAGAGAAAGTGAGAGGCACGCGCCTCTCTTATTAGTGCGTAGATGGCCTGCTTAAGTGAAAGAGCGACAGAGACAAAGAGAAAGAGGCTTAATCCTTCTTCCTACTACACGAATTAATATTCACATTACAATAATTCTACAACTAAAAGACGTTGTCACGTATAACGCTCGTATGCCGATTTTACAAGCAACTTTCATCGTTTCCAATCGCTAAACTTTAAAGTCTCTTCCTATATAAAAAGCACATACAACGACTCGTTCTCTCTGTCCGCCATTACAAATCTTATTTATATCATATTCATTACTATAACTCCGGATCGACGCGCGGTAAACTAAGAAACGTGACTCTTCCGTTTCGCTCTGTCATACGCGCACCCTTTCCCGCCAATTCTGGCCTCCGCGAATGCCATTGTTCAATTTTTGGGAAGAGAACTTTACACGCCCGCGCGTGATTTATAAGTAAGTGGTTAATTCGCTGGGTATTTCTGTTGCTTTGACGGCACACTGTGGTTTCTTTGACGAGTTGTTTTCCAAAAAAAATATGTAATAAGGTAGATACTAGATTTCATAGAACTTATAAAATATCTCATTAAAGATCGTTAAGAAGCAAAGTTTTTTAAGTTATTTTCTCTTACTGCCGTTTCCTTAACTATCTAACATTTATGTTTTTTATCTCGCCACTTATAAAGCTGTTATTCTTTTAATAACTACAATGTTGCCTTCGTGTTTTAAATTCAACCATTACATCAATACTGCTGAAACTAGAAGTGTCTTCAATTCAGTATTTGATAAGTTAAAATAAATTGCATCACCTTATCAGAAATTCCACGAATTATAGGAACCTCGCAACAAATTATTACTTAACTTTTTCTATAATACATGCTCTTGAGTACGAGAGCTAATCTCAACTTTATGGGTTGCCCGTTCGATTAATAATCCGCCTACGTATCGTAAATTGACGTATCGAGAATGTCCAGGTCGTATTTTTGTCGGGGACCCCTTGACGTCAACGCAAAATTAAACGCCGAACCGCTGACAGTATCCCTACAATTTACCGTATAAATATTGCAAGGTATTTATTGTGTTATATTTCTTACTAGCAGTTTGTCCACGGCTCTGCTTGTGTTATTTTTTAATTTTTGAAGTAATTTTTTCTTAGGATGAAAAGTTGGAAATAATGTAGGTTATGTCACTCAGGGATAATATAATTTTCTAGCAGCTAAAGAATATTTTAAATCGGTGTAGTGCTTTATGAGTTTATTCATTAACAACATACACAAAAAAATAGTTGTCTACGTCTTCGTCCGCGTGGTAATACTTATATGATAAAATCAGTTTTTCTTCAAGAAAGATAGCCTAGGTTACTCCTTGGTACATCAATTATCTTAAGTGAATGTCCCGTCAGTACTAGTCCAGCCAGCAGAGATTCATCATCAACATTATCAGCCTGTGTCAGTCCACTGCTGGACATAGACGCTTAATGCAGGCACGCTTCTATCTTCGGCTATTCTCACAGGTACAGGTTAGAACAGAAACTACACCTGAGACAGTCAGACACAAAGACAAAATAAAAAAAGAACGGTTTTTTTGTTATAGGTTCCTGTATATCACAATGTTATATTATCCAAGTTACAAGCAGACAGTCCAATTTTATTTACGTGTATACATTATTTTATGTATGTGGTCGTCATTAGTTACGAACCGTTGAAATATTTAAGGATTCATTGTGATTATAATTTGATGAAAAACAGTAATGACGTTTGGAATTGATGACTTCGAGTTATTGTGAGTGAAATTATTTATGGGTTCCAGAACCATGAATCTTAAATAGTCAGACAATAAGTACAGTAACTTGTATGAGGTAAGGGTATATGAACAATTGGGCACTTTCCATTTTAACTGGTAAAATAATGTTGTGTAAGAAACGAAGTGATTTGCATCCCGTGTTTATAGATGACACTAGATGGCGTGGTAGTATGTTAGTATGTTAAAGATGAACTTCCCGCTCGTCTTTTGGCTTTGATTAACTAATATTTGATATAATATAAATATGACAAAATGAACTGAATATTAACTGCTTATTTGAGGCATAAATTTATGATGTTTACAAACTGTTTACATGAAATGCTACTAAAATCATTTATACAATATCAATAAAATACTTTGCTCAAAAATAGCTAAAGTGCAATTGTTTTGTAATAACTTACGCATTGATTTAAATACAATAATTACAGTTGCTATATCCATAACAAATCATTGTAGCACACGTCCGGTGCATCAAAAACTGTCACAACCATAAATATTTACAAATCTTATAGCTTTTGATTTTCTTATGTTTTAAGCGTCTATATATGTCATTTGATTGATAAAGTTAGTTATTAATAACCCTAATCAGTTTTCATATTTTATTACTAATTCACTGAGAAAGATATATGAATTTTTATTACTAATTAACTGAGAAAGGTATATGAAGTCGATTCCGACTACGGCAGCCGATCTATATTAGAGATCAACCAACTGCGCAGGAGATATTAGTGTGCAAGTGTTCGCACAAACATAGGTGCACTCTCTCTTACTTCTTTGTTATAGTTCGATGGGACCGGAGAGAGATCAGGCGCAGCACCGACTTTTTACATGCCCATCCGACATATAGAGAGTTTTAATTGTAAGCAATCGGGTAATCAGCCTGCATTGCCCTAATCAACTTAGGAAGCAATAACGAAAAGTTGTCCCCGCAGGATTCGAACCCACGACCTCCGGTTTTTTAAGTACCCGCCCACCACTAGGTTTCGGAGGCAATTACTAGTACTAGTTAAGTTACTAGTTTTAACGTACAAAATATTATAAGCCTTCACAGTCACGTGTCATCAAGAACAAAACCATAGTTATAAATATAATAGAATTAGTTATTTTTATAGCGAGCATTTAAATGAAAGCTTGTAAATGCCATCGTGTATAATATAAATTTTGTGAAACACAATCGTGGCCCGATCAAAAAATCGATCTTTCCCATCGATTGTGACCCCCCGCAAGGTATTCCTCCAAATAATTAATTTTAATGAGCGCTGCTTGCGCCGACCGTACTCAATTCACTATTCCAGGGTTCATCTAATGGTTAATTAGTAATTAATAAAATTAGTTTAAATCTGTGGATGTATTTGTATTGGCTGTTTTAGAAATAACATTAGTATTCTTTTAAGTGAATTTAGGTGTTACAATTCAAGTAAATTACAATTTATCTCATGTTTTTTTTGTACATCGTTCTTAATATCAAATCAATATTGTAATTGTCAAGCGATACTGTATAGATTTTTCTTATATTTTATTTATTATAACGGTTTAACTGCCTCCGTAGCCTAGTGGTATTGGCGTGTGCTTTAGAAACCGGAGGTCGTGGGTTCGAATCCTGCGGGGACGCAACAAATTTTCATTGTTGTTTCCTAGTTGGTTAGGCAATTTGGGCCGATCACCCATGTGTCTGAAAAGTAAGATGATCCATGGGTCGGATGAGCATGTAAAAGTCGGTCCACCCACCAACCCGTATTGGTGGAATACGGTCCAAACCCCCTAATGGATAGGGGTGTATTAGGGGAGGCCTATGTCCAGCAGTGGACTAAAACAGGCTGATGATGTATGTATGTATGATGTGTAACGGTTAAAATAATATCTAGAGAATAAAAATATAATGTAAGCTAAAATATATTATATTATATATAGTATAAATATAAAATACAATATCAAAATTAATATTATACGGAACCCAGAAACGTAATATGCGTTTCAAACATCGTTGATAGTAACAGATTAATGTAACGACACAAAACCTGTAATTAATCATGTTTGCTCAAGTAGAGTGATTTAGACATTCATAAAAAGCCGACTGTGGGCAGAAAATGGCTGCGGATAAAATTTAATTAGTATTATTTTTGATCAACGATCACTGATTGTGGCAAGTTGAGACACGATTTATGAGCATTAGGGTCGATTGACCTTTTAAAGGTCGCATTATATATGACCCATAAAAGGACCAAAAGGCTAACGTTGCGATGATGGTAATAGTAAAATATATATTTTCGTTTACTTCAGCTAAGTAAATATAAAATATTGTCTTAATATAAATTACAATATCAATATTGTTTTTCATATCAAGAGTCGAATGTTAATATATATATTTTCTATATACATTTTCATATGCATTATTCCGTTGCATATTTCATATGCAATACACCCATTTTCATTAAAACCAGTAAGGTACCCTACATACTGTCATGAGCGATCAATCAAAAGTAGTCTCACTTTCAAATAGTTTTCTCTTTTAATTACAGACTTATTGTAAACAGCATTAGAATTAACGTTAATTGCGTTCGCATATTTCATTAAAGCATTGAATGGGTTTTGTTAAATGACTTTGTGTATTCAAATCTTTACGAACTACCTTTCTGTATATCGCTTGTCAATCAGCGGTAAATGAGTGATATAAAGATGAGATCACAGTTAAGTTTTTATCGTGATTCAACGTAAAACCGGGCCAAATGACGTATGAAATTTAAGTATAATACTTTCTATTGCTTACAAAATAAAAAATAGATGTAGATTAAAAATACTTATAAAATACAGCTTTACGGGTTTTGTCGCGTTTAATTAATTTACAATTATTCAAAATCACATCCGACGTTTCCCCTTCGAAAGCCTTCCCAGGGTCCATGGTCACTGGACCGACTTTGTGTTGGGCATCGAAATATCAATGTAAATTCGGTTACCGACAATTTTAAATACAATGTTATGCGATCCGATTTATGCATACTGAGCTGATAGTATTATAAGGTCTTGCAGTATTTGGGTGCTTGCTTTTAGTTATTGAGATAATTTGATTCCAACCAGGTGGTAGTACCCAACGTCGAGTATAATTTTGAATGATCGTAAAGTATTTAAAGGAGATGTTAAACTTGCCAAATATCGAATGTCACACTGCCTAAATGCAACGCAATCTTTGGTGTGACACCTCACCACGCAGGATGAGCAAGTAACAGGTGCCGGAGCGCGTCAACGCACCTTAACTTTACGCTCTCTTAGACCACGTGCTTTGGACGTTGTCTCGTTATACTTACAGATTTAATCTATTTTCTTTACCAGTTATTTCTCTAGATCAGATTAGACTCTATTGGATGAACATGGCGTGGTTACTAAATATGTCCAGTGGTCTAACATTTAAGGTGCTTTAGGTCAAGATGTCGTCATACATTGACATAACTCTTTAAGTAAATTCAATCTTTTTCAGGCATCGGTATAGATATACACGTAGTCTTTACAATAGGTTCTTATATATTGTAATAAAATTATATGCCTGTTTGAATCAATAATTTTTTAAATTAGAACATCATAGGCTTTCAACCGATTTTACTTAAAACTCGAATTAGGTTTATTGTAATTTTATATATATTAAGCGATAAACAAATAAAAGTAACTCAACTGTGAACGAATCTTTGTCTCTCGTTCAACAGTATTTGGCAACTATTGAATATTTGACTGCGCACCTGACCTAAGACATTAGACTCACGAAACGTAACAAATGCTTCTTATCGTGATAGGTAAAGCGTTTGATCAATTAAAAACCATTAAACCATGACTTTATATAATTAAGTTAAACTGAGACGTCTAAAAGTGAAACTTTCTTGACCTTTTAATATCTCAACTAATGCGACACAGATCGGATTTATTACATTACGCTTTAATACTTTTACATACGAAGCAAAAGTGTATAAACATAGTGTAACGTCAAACATTAATGAAGCCAAAATGTATGGCCCCTATATTGTTAAGACATCGGTTAGAAAGGTTTTAGAAGAAACCATTTGAAAGTATCAACGCTCTTACAATGTATCATCATTTTGGTTTGTATCAATCACAGGTCTTATCGTTCTATTATAAGTTTATTGACTACATTTACGCGAAAAACGAGTTAAAAACTTTGCGCAGGAGATATTATAGGGCACAAAAGTGTACAGTGTGTACGTGGACATAAGTCACCCCTCTTCCTTTGCTCTAGTCTGATAAGACGGACAGACATAACTGCAGTAAGATCAGGATCAGAACCGACTTTTTAAATGCAATCTGACACATAATCATCTTAATTAATAGGTAATCTGGTGATTAGCCCGTATTGTCCCAACCAATTGGATACAAAAATGAGGTGAGTCCCCGCATGATTCAAGCCTCTGGTTTCTAAAGTGCCAAGCCCACCCCACTAAGCTACGAAGGCCGTAAAGTCCAATACATTGTGTACCGTTCTGAATTGCGAATATCGTTTTTTTCTACTTCTTTTCTTCTAGTTTCTGACGTTGAAATGTAATGATTTTTAGTATACTAATAAAATGCGCCGCTCATAGCCTTCGCGAAACAAGACCCTGCAAAGCTTAACGAACAACTATTTGTTTACGTCCCACTCTCCAACTTTGTTCATTGTTACGATGTCTTTTCACTGATATTTTATTACTGCGGGGAAATCTTGCGCTCGGAATGAATATGTTTTTGTTTCGTGTTTTGTATTGTTTGTACGAGTTACGATGTCTCTTAAAGTTTTTGAATACCACTTGCTATGGTTTTTATAATTGAATTTCTGAATAGAATTTGTTAAATTGAAGGTGAATACGCTTATTTGTAATGATTCATTTACGGCTACTTTTATGAATTTTAATCTAGAAATAGATAAGATCATAAACATAATCACAAATGTTTATTTTAGTAACAATTAAGAAGTCAAAATTTTATTTTCAGAAAATTAGTAGCATTCAAGTTTGCAGCTTGTAAATTTGAAACTTGTTAGTGTTACCTCTTTGAAGTAAATGACTTGTTTGATAATTTTATTATACTTATCCATTAATATCATTGATGTAATGTATAAAGGAGGATTTTAACAAAAATGATAACTGATTGCAATTAATTAATATAAAACTGAACAAACTTCGTTGGCCTCATCAAAATAGTTCTATAGTTAATCAAATATTCAACAAATGTTTTATTTCGATAAAAATCTTCATCTTTACTCTTATGATTTGGATTTATAAAAAGTTTAGCTAAACATAATATCAATAATGTATGCAGTTAAATGAGTCATGTTAGTGGTATCTTATTTAGTAGGACTTGTCTTTCAGAAGTTTAGTTTGCAAATTTTTAGGATTAAACCAATTTGTAATCCAAATTGGATTTATGATTTATAGACGCCTACTGTATAAGTGTTCGTATTTATACGAATATCACGTTAAATTAATAGAATATATTGAAAACGAATGTAATCTCCTGGTTGTTAATCTCAAAACATATCACTGGCATAATAGGCTAGATTTCAGAAAACCTGTAAAATAATCTTTAAATAAGGTTTTTATGTATTTATATAAATCTCACTATTTATGGATTTTCGGATTACTAAAAATATAGTTTATTCGACGTTCATTCTTCATGATCCATGATACGGTGCAGATCTAAGATTGGTCATTAGTCTGTATTTCAATTTCATAACCGTCGAGCTTGTTTTCAACGATATGTCCGAACGTCGAATAAATATATTTTATATAACCAATTGAATCCAAATTAGGATTTAAGATTATAGTATAATAATCGTTCGTAAATTAAAAAAATATTTATGTAATCTTTTATATCAAATATATAATTTCACTTAAAAAATATGTATTATTTATTGCTTATTTAAGATAACATTTTTGTTAATCCTTAACCCTACAAGATCAAAGTGGATCCTATTTAAAATTTAATTTGCAGTCACCAAACATTACATGATTAAATCTAATTAGAATTTAACGCCCATCATAATGTTGCTCGATGTCAAATCGTAGTTTTCATAAATTATATTTTTTCCTTCGTTATTTAAAAACGTTAATCGGTATTATTATAAGGTTTTGTATCATCATCAGCCTGTGATAGTCCATTGCTGGACATAGGCCTCCCATAATACACCTCCATCCATTAGGGGATTTTGGACCGTATCCCCACCACGCTGGTCCAATGCGGGTTGGTGGGTGGACCGACTTTTTACATGCCCATCCGAAGCATGGATCATCTTACTTTTGAGACAATTGGGTGATCGGCCCAAATTGCCCTAACCAATTAGGAAACAACAATGAAAATTTGTTGAGTCCCCGCAGGATTCGAACCGACGACCTCCAGTTTCTAAGGCACACGCCTATACCACTAGGCTACGGAGGAGTTTTTGTATCGCGGAATATTAATAAAGCGATAAGACGACGAGACAATCACCAAAACGTTCCGCGGTAGCTACAATATGTACATAATACGAATAATACATTTCTTATAGCAGCTTTATACAATGTAAGGATACTTTATTAAGGAAACGTATAATCAATCCGCTGGGACGTCGGTGTAATTGCGTTTTTGTCTTATCACAATCCAATTAGGTCAACGTCTCGGTCGCCGATATGAATATGAATAAAATACGTCCATTGCTGATGGGACAATAAATCATTTACGAGGGGTGGAACGATAGGGATGGCAGGCGGTGACGATGTTGATGTCGATAACGCGTGATAATATTTTATTTGGTATTATTTTTATACCGAACGAAGGCAGACAACAGTCCGCCTACCTGATGGAATGGTCACCGACGCCCATAACATCGGCAATACCCAGGGGTATTACCAACGCGCTACCTACCGCGTTACTTATGTCTTTACGTTTTGTTTACCCAGTAAATAGGCTGGCAACGGTGCCCTTTAGACCAGAACATAGTAGTGTATTGGCATAACTACTGCTATGCGGCAGAACAAGCCACCTCAGTAGTACCGTCCTAGATCGCCCATCGTAAGAAGGGAACTTCAACATTTGCTGCTGCTTTTTATGCTGTACATATAAACAGATGAGCTTCTTAAGCTTTTGATAACAGCCAACCAGAGATGTTAATAGTAAACAAATTAAACATTTACAAATATGATTATAACTGAATTTTGTTATTCATTCCTTACGGACGCTATACGGATTTACACGTTAGGGTTGCGAATAGACTTTTTCTGGTGTGTTCTGACTTATTACTGTCTATAAAAATATGAAGTATTTTAATTTTAAGTCCTGACATTCATACCTCTATTTAGCCTTCTTTTTATTTTTAGTCTATATTAAATATCATAGATGTAAGCTGTATTATTCTGAATAGTGTTACAAAATCCGACAAAAACTTGGTTAAAAAAGGGGAAAATAAAATTTATGCTTCAAACTTTAGCAATCTTAATATAAGCTGAAAACTTGTAATGTTCAAAATTTATCGATAAGCTTGTAGTATGTCACACAACACTAAATCTTAACGTGTTCTCATAAACATACGTCCATTTCTCACGGTGGTAAACAACGATGACGTCTAGACACAAGGATTCTAACATATTCGACTTATTGACGTCCATGTTCACATCTATTTCTTACAGCTTTGTACAGGAACAATATTCAGGCTTATGTTATTAATTGGTTGTAATTCAATGGATTATTCAAAGATGAGTAGGTATACTTCTAAACATTTAATATTTTTATGGAAAACTGGTAAAATGTTTAAACTAAGTAACTTTAAAATATACAGTTATCTTTGTCCATAAAGTTTTATAGATATTTGCTATACTTAATGTGTATGAGGCTATAAAGATAAAATAATGACATGGATAAAGTTCGTTTAAATTGCTTACAGACAACTTTTGCGTTAAGATCAATATTGTACTATAATCAAACTTGGATGGTAGACTGTTTGCTGTAGACTTAGCGTTTATAGTGGATTGTAATTGTTTGAGAAAATATACATTTTAAATGAAAAACGCTAAAGTTACATTTACATTTGTGTTAAGATAGTTATAAACTACTATTGTCTACCAGACAGACTCGTATGTCTGTCTAGTCAAGTTATAATACAAATTTAAACAATGATTTGTAAATACATACAAACCATATAAGGCATCATGATTTAATATTGATAGAAAAACGTACATTAATGCTAGTTTTGTAAAAGTTTAATTTTATTGTGTTTACGGATGATTCACGTTGGTGGACTTGACCGCCACAACCCAACGGAGTCGCGGTTCTATGCAACTTTAAACGTGCACAGACTTCACCTCTTTCTGTGGCTTAGCTCCGAGGAACCCCTGAAGGGGGACCTCGGCTCGGGCTTCCACTTCTTTATTCGTAAGCAAGCTGGATCGAGGGTGCCAAAGAGGGCCGAGCCTCGGCTCGATCAGCCGCTGATCTGGTCCTTGTCTAACTCGTTGGCAACATGTATCGAGGCGCCCCGCTGGGCTGAACCTCGGCTTGATAAGTTGCTCTTAGGACATATTAATTGGCTGTATACCGCCTATCTGATAGAAAAAAGTTTTTATTGAAATGCCAAGAAATGTAACTTAACGATTTTAAGAAAAGAAATTTAAAGTTAGGAAATGTAAAATTAACCCTATGTATAAGTAAGTCAACACATAAAATTAATCTAATTTTAGCAATATTTTTATAAATGTCAGCAGAGTTCCAATATACGGCCATACTACAAAATATTATGATCCCTTCAGTTTAAGTTACACTTAGTTAAAAATTGTTAAATGTTTATGTACTAAAACGATTATACTTTAAATATTTTATATCTCTTATTAAGTTATCGCGATAACTTGACGCTTCAGACGTTATTTTACGTTATCTCATATTCATAAATATCTCCGAGCAACAAATTTATTATGTTCCGATAAGGATCTGCAACAAAATGTTTGCAATTTCGGCGATTTCTTTCTGCGGTACGTTCCTTTGCCGAAATTCGTTCACGTTTGTATAATGATTTCGTCGTATTAAGATAAGAAGCTTTTATAGTTGGATCAATTCTGGTTCGTTTACTTTTACGTGTAGAACGGCGCCTGGGTAGGAGTTATCAAATTAATGTGATAGCTGATTCATAAATTGTTACTACTAATTAGGTGACAAGGGTTAAATATGAAGCCGATAAGAATAAGAAGAATAAACGGCGACAAGGTAACTCTTAAATAGATTGTTTAAACATCTAGCTTCATGGAGGTCGAAAACTTTTAATAAAACCTAATTTTCACCATAACAGGTTTATGGCTATGTAAACATCGTATAAGGTACACTGTCTTACAATCTTGTAATGCGGTATAAATATTTTTATTAAAAAAATATACAATTTACCAGAAAAAAAAATATCGTACGGATTTATTTCTTTGCAATATTGTGCTACAATAAAACTTATACGAAATTATATCTATTCCTTTTATTACAATGGATAAATTGGAAAGCTCGATAGTTGGCAGCGTGAATTGCGAGAAGTTTATCACTAGCATTAATGAAAGCCCCTTACCTTCTCTTAACAAGATGAAAATATTAACCAATAATGAGACTAATATTTCGAAAAACGATATATGCATCTATATAAACAGATAAAGATATTAATTATCCGTTTTGTATTAATAAATCTATTGTATTTCAAACATTTGACAATATTTTGTTTGCCTTTATGTTTGCAATGAACTCTAGTTTACCTTAACAACGAAGTACTTATGGTATTACCAGCCGAATATTACTAACATTTAATCAATAAGTACGCAAGATGTAGAACGCCACTTTGTTGCCTGATGTCTACTCTTTTTCTTATCTCAGTTGTTTTAACTGGCTAACCTATAGAGATTTATGATCTAGCTTAATTGTTATAAGAGTCTTTTGTCACTAAATCCTTTCTTGGAAAGGTAGTCTAAGTATGTATTAAATTCTATCTAAATCGGTTCATTGGTTTAGACGGTTAAGACGGACAGACAGCCAGACAGAGTTACTTTCGTATTTATAGTATCAGTATGGATTATGAACTAGCTTACATGCTAATAATTTTTGAATACATTACCACTTAATTACTAATATCCATCGCCACACGAAGACGTGTAGCTTCTTATAAATACGTACGTAAGAAATCTCTCGCCCTAATCTCGCTCGTAACATAATTAAATTACAAATTCATGCATAAAATATTCGTAATGCCCCGATGGGATGATCATACGATTACACTCTCGTTTCGACAAGCGCCGAAATCAACGATATATTGGTACGATGCCCTCAACATATTTTACATGATACGGCATTATCAATTTATAACTTGATTCTTATGAGAAGAGATATCGCGAAACTTGTCAGTATAACGCTTGGAATATATTTTACTGGTATATTTTCTGTTTCGTTTTTCGATCGGTGTTTTGAGATTAAATTTATATGCAGCACTCACCTTCGCTATTGATATGTGGCATTTACAAGTTGAATATTTAAATAAACATAAGTTTAAGTTTATTTCCAGTTTAATTGGAAACAGATATGTTATGTTTTTCTATTATATTTAATTATTGAGAGAAATTAGGCTTTAAATTTCAAAACGCGGGTATCTTTAATAAAATCAATACCTATATTTTCTTTAACACTAAATTATTATATGATGTCTTTTTGGGTAACCCCCTAATGGAGGATGCATGTATTAGGGGAGGCCTATGTCCAGCTGTGGACTAACACAGACTGATGATTATGATAAAGTATTTTTATTTTTCTTTTAGGTTATTACAAACGTCAAAAGTACAAAATATTACTTATTTTTACTATCTAACTATTTAACTGCCTCCGTAGCCTAGTGGTATGGGCGTGTGCTTTAGAAACCGGAGGTCGTGGGTTCGAATCCTGCGGGGACTCAACAAATTTTCATTGTTATTTCTTAGTTGGTTAGGGCAATTTGGGCCGATCACCCAATTGTCTGAAAAGTAAGATGATCCATGCGTCGGATGGGCATGTAAAAATTCGGTCCACCCACCAACCCGCATTGGACCAGCGTGGTGGGATACGGTCCAAAAGCCCCTGATGGATAGGGGTGTATTAGGGGAAGCCTATGCCCAGCAGTGGACTATTACAGGCTGATGAGATGATACTATCTAAACATGAAACTATTCTACATTTTTGGATGAATAACTTAAGGTCTGTAAGTTACCACAACCTCAGTTACTCTTAAAATTTAATAAGTTTCTAAGAGCTTAAGCAATCTGCATGTTTTAAAGAAAAACTTCTCAAGCATTTTAGTTCATGTCTCTTTTATAAAATATTTTTTATAGTTCGTAAGTTTTGATGAAAACATTATTAAAACCTTTAAATAATGTAGTTTAATGTAGTTAGTAGTTTTTATTATATTTTCTTATTATGATTAGTTAAGTAATATCTTTATTTAATTTAAAGTTAGTCTTAATTCTACCGCGAATTTAATTACCAAGTTATGTTGGTCCATCTAAGTTAAACTTTAAATAAATATTTACATTATACACCCACTACATCACTTTAAAGGGTAAACGCTGAATTCGTCTAATTAAGTTGAATAGACTATGTAAACAATAAGTATGAATTCGTCATCGTCCGAAAACAACTATTGATATGCCTTTTTAAAGACTATAAGAGTTTTGGGTGTAACATGTACTCAGTTTAAAGTGTTATAGTTTCTCTTTTTATTCAAATACACTACCACATACCACGGGTGTGTAACTAATGAATGACGCAACCTCGAAACCAGATTCCGTATATTCAATTCCAGTAGGGAACCCATTTTTATGTAAAAATTGTATTCTATTACAAAGTTATTGATTTGATTTGATTTTACGCAGATCTTGTGATATTCTTAAATATCTAGAAAGATTCTTATTTAAGTTGTTATAATAAACCATTTAAAGCAAAAAATGCAACGATTAGTTAACGTTATTAAAGGCCCAGTCAACTGACGACCTGCACACAGATAAATATTCATACATTGCAAAATATATCATCGTACGTAATTGCTTTTAGGAGTAAAAATACAAAGGAAGCCATAATTTACGATTCGATGCGTTGCCCTCGGGTTAGTGGGCGGTTCGGTATCATCTGAACAAATTACAATTAACTTGATTTACAAACTGAGTGAATAATGCCCTCAAAATATATATCAATAAATATAAATATTATTTTTGATGCAATGATAAAGATACGAAATAAATGGTGTATTTCAAATAAAAAATGGAATAGACAATTAGTTTTTAGCAATTATCAACCTACAAATTTTTACATACAGAAGTATACTGTTTATGTATAGTAGTTTTGTTCAAAAGTATTATATGAAAAAAAGCACAACAGGCGATTTATATACGATGGCCGTGTGCTTCAGTTACCTAAAAACAAAAATACCGGTACAGAGCGTTTAAATAGCATTTAGTGCCTTCAACTTGGCATTTTTCATTTCATTTAATGCATGTTCATGTAAATAAAATATTATTGTCTTTGTTTATATACAAATTCTACAGACGAATTGTAATGGTTTTATAAAATAATGCGAACGGATGTGACCAAATGTAAATCGACACGCGATGTTTGATAAATTTTAGGGTTAAACGATTAGGCGCTATTAAAGTTTATTGTAAGTCTTTATTAAACACATTATAGCTTATTTTACTATAGAATGCATATTATACTAATCTAATTAAATAATACACCATTAAAGACATAACAAGATTAAAATACTTCCAGCTGTAGAATGCAAATACTATGAAATTAGCTTATTTTTCACTTTGTCAGTCCCTACTAATTTATTGTATCACTACCTGGGGTGGCGCTAATAAGTCATTGTTGCTTCTGCTCGAACGATCTCAACGTATGTTGTTAAAGGTTATTAACTTTCTTCCTTATAGGTATTCTACTACTGATTTGTACAACAAAGCAAATGTTCTCACGTACGCAGCTATTTATCTTATACACAGTCATGAAAAAACACAAACAGTTAGTGTATGATCCAAATTTTTGTCAGCAAAACAAACGAAACTTGCGCGTCTGTACTTCATACCAAAAGAACACATCTCATTTTTCTCGCAGATTTTATAGTTATATTGGAGGATTTATGTATAATAAAATTAACAAAAAGCTTAATATCTACCCACTTACTACTTTTAAGGCCAAAAAAACTGTTACGGAATGGTTAGCAACCCTAGATTACAATACTACCGAAGAGCTTCTCTGTACAATCACATAATAATATATCATAAAGACATACCATACGTACAAATACACACACATACCATTACACATGCATGCACTCACGCACAAGCACACACACACACATACGCACCCATTTACGCACACATCCACGCACTCATGTAAGGCACAATTATTACGTATTAAACAATTTATGTCAACTCTATAAGTCACAAGCACTCCCACCAAAATCAACATTTATCATTTAAATTACGTACTGCCTAATGTTTTTTTCCGGGAGGAGGGACCTGATGGCCTAAAATACAGGCATTGCTTAGTTTAGGCATCAGTCTCCCATAATGCTGCATATAAAATATTGTACATTTTCTAATATTATTGTGTAATTTATGTGGTGAGAAAATAAATGATTATTATTATTATTATTATTACTTTCATTCTCCTCTGCCCAAGTTGACTTTAAGTCAATCCCTTAACTTCACATTCTCCTGAGTAACTGTTTTTACGCGGACTGGCATCTCACCTTTACACAACGAGCTGCAAAAATTAAGAAAGCGCATAGTAAATCAGAGAAAGTATTTTTTTCCCTAACGCCTAAAATGATATATAAAAAAATAAGTAGTCAATATCAACCGCCAGTTGACTAAAATTGCCACAAAACCGTTTTTGTCAACAGCTGCCATTAATTTGCGATACATAACCGCGTTGTATGAATATGTAAGCTCAATCAAAACTGTTTGTAAATTTATAAAACGATACATTTTCAAGCAACATGCATTTGCAGCTGTGAAACGCACTAAACATATCTTGAATAATTTGTGTGTTCGATCCATCGCAGTCATTTCTGTTTATATTTCTATTTCCGCGCATAGTAATTTCTATATGTAATGTCAGAACTAATAAGTTTATAAGACGATAGTCAAGTCAAATATCTTTAGCTAATATGGAAGCATTACAGGAAATAGAAGCTTCTGAACGGAGAAGAACCAGTGTACGAAACTGAGTGGACTGGTTTTTTTTTTATATTAAACCATATAAATTACTCAAGAGAAGTTAGACTGTACTCACGAGTTTATGGAAAATCTAAAGTTGCAAGTCATAATAATAATAATAAGACATTTATTTGTAAAAACATGGTATAGCATAAAGTAATTGAGGTGTAATTACAAACATATTCAGACCTCCACAGAGCGTACAAATATTATAAGAAAGATAAAAAAAAATATATTATATAATTAAATGTCAAAGTTACAAAATTACCTATTTAGTAAATTTACATTAATTTATAGGACTAGGGTAAAGGATAATGTTCATTTAAAATCATTTACAAAATTACAAAACAAATAAATTAAATAAAACTGAACAGTGTACATCTCTTAAAAGTCCTCATCGCACAAAAATTCACTTAAGTTGTAATAGCACTTGTCGATTAAACGTAGTCGCAGTTACTTTTTAAATTGAAATTGGTTGAGATCTTTAAGTTCTTCCGGTAACTTATTGTAAATAATTGTAGCCATACAAAATACACTATTATTATGTTGTCTAGATATTTGTCTAGAATGGCGTGCTGTCGGTGGAAACCTATTGGCGAGCTTTCAAATGGGCGCTGTCACTGTTTATCATTAGACTATTAATATAGGAAACAAGTTTTATTTGGCTCTAATGTAAAAGGAAAATCTTTCTTTTTTATTGATAAACGAAATACGTTAAAGAGTATATTATTACTCTTTTTACATATTATGTATAGATTTATGAAAATCGAAAGAGTTGTGAGCAAAAAATATATAGTAAACGTACATTAAATCCTATTTTCTACATTAGTAGAAAATATTATTTAATGTACTTACGTGTTAATAGAAGGTAAGGGTGTTTTTTTTTTATTACTCATTGAAGTGTTAGCGCTATATTTATGTTACGTTACTTTTTGCTAAGCAAATATAACAAAAATACAAACGAAACAAAAATATAATAAACAAACAATCCCGTACTTTATTAAAGTAATGTAAATGCACATTAAATGAATCACTGTGTTTCTATACAAGAAAATACTCTGCTGCAATAATAAGAAACAATTTTTCCAGTCACTTTAAATTGGACTGCACCATTTGAGAGATAAAATGCTTCCGGAAATTTCTAGATGCTTCCGCGTCCATTTGGTGCCCGGGACATTATGGAAGACCCTACCGCGTTAGGTTCATACAAAAGCATGCATATTCAGGCAGTTTATTTCGTATATATTCTTAACTATACAGTCGTTTCGGGGTTTTGACGATGAAAAAATAATTTCATGAATTAATCATATCTTTTATACTTTAGCGTATTTTAAAATAGATTTGCCGAGGAAGTATCGTGTATGCCGAAATGATCAGACTTGATAGAACATGACAGAAATTATTGGCATACAATGTTAAGGTTTACTCGTTTCATTAAGATTTGTAACTAGTCTATACCTAATGAAAGCAAAAAAATGGATGGTTAGCTATAACTTACATTTGAAGGCATTTGGGACCTTTAAAATATAAGACAACGAGCTAAAAGCTCACACATTAGACATAAACGCAACACTGGACCTAGTATAAAGGCACGGTATCTACAAAAACAATAGCTATATAATAGCTACGAAATACCAGATATTTACACCCTGTTTAATTGCTGTAAGAATAATAACAAAGTCAGCCCACTATATAACTTTGTAAACTAGAGAATATAATAAAACTCAAATACTTGTTGTGCTATTGTCATTTTAAGTCAAGCACCATTTAACTTAAAATACTTATTCCATTCACTAAATTGTTTTTGATAGCTTCTTGCCTACGATACAACTATTCTCCACGTCGTCTATAAAAGACAGAAAGTATGTCTTTCTACCTATGAACATACCATAATCAGACTCTCGTGTTATTAGTGGTCACACCATAATAACAGTCGTCGACCGTATCACAAGTGCATCTACAATAAACATTACAATCAATACATTTAGTTAACACGACGACACTGATCAAGTGCCATTAAATTGTGTATCAATTTACTACGTTATCTATCGACGTGGAATAACACACGGCTTACATCTCTCGCCTGTGGGTTCGTATCTTTATCTTTTTTTATTTCGACGCATCGAAAGCGTGTTCCTTTGGCGTCAGCGCTTTTGCTTTTCTTTTATCTTTTGCTCCCTTTCTTCACGTTTTCGCTCGCAGTTAATGTCTGTTACAACGCATAATACGACGTTCTCAAGTCTTTTAAAGGTCGAGTGTTAAATTTAACAAATTGCCTGCACCCATCAAGTCGTCCTTTGTGCTTGAACGGTAACGTGTTAACTGACCTATTAAGATGTTGAGAAGCTCTGTTATTGGATGCTGTTTAAGATTTGCCACAATGGATTTTGTACTTTGGTTTCTTGAATCATTTGATTAATGAGAAATTTCTTTCAGAAATTGCTTTTGATTAATGTAATATCTTTAAATATCGTTAATGGTCGACATTTTTTTATTTTTTTTACATTAAAAAGAATCTTTGAAGGTTTTTAGGACAACATCAAAAGGAGTACAAGAAAATTATCTTAGTCATTTATGTGTTATATCCAGGTATTGGCTAAATTGCTGTACATAAAAACCCTACAATATAACTGATATTTAACTGCTGGAGAATTTTTATTTCTATTATATAATAGAGTTTGATTAATAAAAACATACAATATAAATAATATAAATAAGCATTGTAAAATATATGTTGTCTTTTCATTTAAATAACGTAAAGACATAGAAACGATTTCACATAATTTATCTATACCCGTTCTTGTCCCATGTATCTTTTTTCGATTAAGATGTGATTTCAAAGTTGTTAATTAATTGAACAATTTACTGTATCATAAAATTTTATGTTATGGACATTCTATAATGTTAACAAGCACGTCGCTTCATCTTCAAATCGTATATAAATTAAAAAAAATAATATAAATTTGTAATTTCTATTGTAATGTTTTGTCGTTACAACGTGATTGATGAACGTTTTTACAAAATACATAAAGCGCACCGCATAGCTTCATAATTATATTTGAAAACAAATTGAATTATTCATCGTTGTCATCTCAGTTACTGCAGTCCGCTAGCCGTGAGAAAGTCATGAGGAACCAAGCCTGCATAAGGAGTAAAGGCCCAGCTTCAAGTTGGCTGGAGAAGCCTGCTTTGGATGCGCGAAGTGGAAGAACTAAATGAGATGCTTTAAATTTGAAATGAATCGTAGAAGATTTTTCATAAAATGATGTGTATTACAACGACAATTGATTTAAACCAAGTAACATAACTGCCTCCGTAGCCTAGTGGTATAGGCGTTTGCTTTAGAAACCGGAGGTCGTGGGTTCGAATCCTGCGGGGACTCGACAAATTTTCATTGTTGTTTCCTAGTTGGTTAGGACAATTTGGGCCGATCACCCAATTGTCTGAAAAGTAAGATGATCCATGCGTCGGATGGGCATGTAAAAGGCGGTCCACCCACCAACCCGCATTGGACCAGCGTGGTGGGATAGGTCCAAAACCCCTAATGATAGGGTGTTTAGGGAGGCCTATGTCCAGCAGTGGACTATTAAAGGCTGATGATGATGATGATGAAGTAACATAAAGGAACGAAGTGGCGTCATATGTATACGTCAGTGTTAGTACTGTATTCTCACTCATTAATCTCGTGGACAAGTTATCAATAAGATTGCTAGACTACTATTACTACTTATGCTATGGCGCCTCTTATTACCCTGGATAATAATTTTCACAGGATTTCACATGTAATTTGGCCAAATAATATATTCGGAGCCATTTTTGTAACAATCGTAGAATCAGTATTGGTGTCCGAAAGTAAAAAAAGTCCCGGTGAGTTTCTTACGCCGGTTCTTCTCAGGTCAGAGGCTTCCATTTCAGAACCGGTCGTAGTTTATTTGACGATCAATAAGTAAATGCTTCCATATTGAATAAAGATTTGACTTTGACTTTGACTTTTGGTGCAAACTAGTTTCGGGCCTATCGGAGGTCCATCAGGATAATTTAAATAAAATATCTTATGTACAAATATTCGGCACCAGTACCGATTGCATATGAGTTCAAACGTTTGTAGAGTATATTTTAGTGCAATGTCTCACGAAAGTTTAATTCTTTGATAACTATCGTATAGTTTTAATTCTGTAGTGACTTAGATAATTTTCTTGAACACAAGTGGAATGTTATTCATATTCCAAATGAAAAAAGATATTGAAATACCGCATATTCCTCTTTTCTGCTTTTGTACAATTAATGCATTTAATCGAGTGATTTTATGTTCTGTTTATTGAAAGATGTACCAACTCGTATCGAATTACAAAAATATTCCAATATAATTGGACACAGGGTTAAGGTGACAATACTTGAGGACAATATTAATCGATGATAAAACACTATGGTACCTGAAATACAGTACTTTAGTATTACTAAGGTGTTACACTATTTTAAACCTGTGAATGGATATTGTTAAAAATGAATTGACGTACAGTAAAGTTATCTAAATAAGTTTGAATTTTATTAGTCCTTAGTGCTGAGCACAAGCTGAAAGCTATTGAAAATTTTAGCCTTTAAAAGTGTATTACTCATATAATTTAGACGTAAGTACATGATCGTAATGACTAAATTCTAAGTTAAGGTATATTATAAGGTGTAATTAACAAATGTTTACTTTCATTGTACTGAAAATAATACTTATCGTGTATTTATTTAGGTACTACATGTTATTCCTTACAGTGGTAATCGATATGATAAACTTCTTCTCAAATCTTATAACAACAGCTTCTTGCAATAAAAGGTACATTAGTTGTACCTCGCCAGTCAGTATTCTAAAATTATATTGCTCTACTTAGTCTGCGCGGTGATTTCTTAATCTAAAATAATTTTTTATACTATAATAAGCCAGGGTTACTCCAAGATACTTCAGCTACCTGTATCTGTGCTAGTGTAAGTCTGATCAAAATCGGACCAGCCATGCTTAAGATTTTTCAGAATAAACAGACAGACGAAAATTGAATATTAAAAGTTTTGTTATATATACCGGTTATAAACTACTATTTATTCATTTAAAAAATGTTATTTAAATGTTGCATACATACACTCCATTTTGATTTATTGGTATAGATAAAAAATAATATTTCTCAATACAATATTTTCAGTTTTCATGGTAACCCCAATTGGCTAACGAGTTCAACGCAATTTTCATACGAATGTTACTCAGAAGCCGTTCAAAACGCGATATTACTCCGATACAAAAATAATGAACGCATATTGAAACAAGCGACGATAAAATCCTGTGATATCTTCCTTTGCGGGTTTTAATGCCAGCGGATGCACTTTGATACCACAATAGTTATAATAATAAAAAAAACCTTCGCATCTTAATTGTGTTACTTTATTTGTTTACTGTTGGTAACCAATTAAGTTTACATCCTACACGCCAACAGTGAGTCAACGCAGCGCCTTTTCATTGTACAATGCAGTGTACATGAACCATTATTGCTTTAAGGGCGTCTAAATAATCTGGTAATGGTTTGTACTTATAACTAGGTGCGGTTTCTGACATATTTATAGAGGTAAGGTTTCTGTTTAACAGATCGTATGTTTTGTAACTTCACGTGAATAGTTTTATCATAAAATATGAAGACACGAAGAAGCATGTGAATGTCCATAGCTCCTTCATATCACAGAAATTAGTTTTTAAATTCTTCTATTTGCGATGAGTTTACATTGGATGAATAAACTTCTATACAATACAAACTCTTTAGTGTTGTATTGTTTACAATAACAGTATTTATACTGTCTGAATAAAAGAAAAGTCAATGCAACATAATCAAATAATACTTAATTACGAACAAAGTAAAATGATTTTCCTAAATAAAACATTGAAACATTGTATATTATATACAATATAATAATGTGTATTTATAAATCAGTTAATACAATTTTACCGATTCGTCGTGTTCATTGCATCTCTTTTATCACGACGCTTCGCACCCTTTTTACCATGATCCCGGAACAATCTTTAGGAAAATATTTTCATTCCCAATCTACCCTGTGTTAAAACTATAGTCAGTTTCCGACCGAAACATATTCCTGTTGATCTAACTGCCCTCCGTACTTGCATACACTCGGTAACTCTCTCGCAAAGGTACCAGGAATGCAGTTCTCCACACGGCGACCAATTAACCACCTTCGGAACGAATACCGGTTGTACACTTTTAAATGGCGCTTAATGAGTCCGCGAAGATTCGCACCTCGGGCTCCGTACACTGAGCAGTTCCTAGTACTGAACTCTTTGTCCCGGTTAATGTTGGGTAATATTTCTTTGGTATTCATAAGGATAATATGCTGTTTGTAACACGTTTTGAAGTCATGTTCGCACCTCGGCTTAGTTGCGATGTTTTGAACGATAGATGGCTCTGGTCAGTGTGTTTTATTACGTATGCGATGTGTTATTCATGTTTTGTTTTCTATTATATATTATTTTAATAGACGTGCTTATATCTACTAATAGTTTAAAGCATAAAATGTGTGTTTTAGACAAATTTTCTTAGTAATATGCACCACGTTTATTTTGAGTTTATTAGATGTTTTAATTATATATTTAACAAGTTGTCAAGCAGCATACATGATATGCTCTGCCAATAATGAATTCAAGGTATAGGAAATCTGATACGTAATTTATGACGTGCTTTACTCAGAATTATTTTTTCCATGGCGTACTTCAAAACCACTGTAATAAGAAATATTCCATGATTTAATGCACTAACTAAACCTGAGAAAATCTGTACAACTGTATGATTTATCATTCCATACTTTTTTGGGAATTTTAATTTGAGACCATTGTACTTTAAATCATAGTAATTTGTTTTAATGTAGTTTGGACACCATTTAACGTTCGAACAAACAACACAGTTAAACTTAATAAATTCATAAAACTATAAATTTTAAAGAGGATAATTTAAACATTCCAATTATAAAGAGAACTATATATTCTTCACTTTTTGTATTTAAAATTAGCTTCGTTAATTTGTTCAAATCATAATTCGTTTATAAAATAAACTGTTTTGCAATTAGTATCCAAAATGAATCAATAATTAAAATTTCATAAAGAAAGTTCGTCCTTCATCAAAGAGGTTTGAAGCAGAAAATATAAGTTCATTAGCCATCGATCCCTTTGTTCTTCAGACAAATTCTATTTATTTGCCTTTCATAAGTTTTCTACTTGGGCATTGTTTGTGTTGGCGGACCCTTTCAAACTATGAACAGATATTGATATAAAAACTTTAACTTTTACATTCAGAAAAGGCTTTGGTGGTCATAAATATATATTCTTTTATTTTTACCAAACTGATTTTAACTGCTTGATCTTGTAGGTTCAATTTTCAAATTTCAATTCAACATGTATTGTAATAGTTTCTTATATTTACTTAGTATTAAATAAAGATAGAGACAAAGATAATTGGTAATGTTAATGCAGATGAGAAATTATCCTTAGTAAGATTACTTTTAGGATTAACAGAGTTTTTTTATGGGAGAGACTTATTTAGTGGGAAAACATTACAATATAACTTTGACTACTATAGCACTGTTTGTTCAAATCTTACCTGCGGTTGTGGATTCGAGTCCTGCGACTCAACAACATCGTTGTATCGATAGTAATAATACAGCAAAATGTTAAACTTTAATAATTAAAATATGCGTAACTGGCAATTATTTGACTATGACTTTTGAAAACGTAATTTGCAAACTGTTTACATTGTAAAGTATAGCAATTAAGCCGTACGCGTATGTTAATATTTATGATGTAAATTTAAATTAAGCTATTAACTTAAGCCTGTAAATTTTACCTTCTTAATTATTACAGCGAGTGAGCAAGTAATAGGCTTGAACTGGACTTTATATCTCGTTAGCCATAAAATTAATTTAACCTTACTATTTTCCAGATTAGCTACGTTTTAAAAACGCATCTACGATAAAATCGTCTTGAAGTTTGAGGTTTTTTCGTCAATTATATTTATATATTATATATTTAATCTTTCTTACAGTTTAGTACGGGACCTTGAGTATTCTGCCTTAAAAAGAACTTAGGATTGTTTAGAGTTATTCTCACATACGTTTTTTTACAAACCATTTTACTCGTACAATATTATTTGTAAAGTTATTGTGTTTTTCATTATTAAAACATTGTTTTGTACGTCAATGCTTCTGATAGAAGTGATATCATGAAAATGCTTCTGCTCATGTTTTTATTTTATTACTTCTACATTGTATTAAGGCTCTATAACTCATTGCTGTTGATGAAGTTAATTAGGAGATGGCTAACTTGTTGCATAGGCTAATAGGCAATAAAATATTAATGAATATAACGGATGTCATTTAATAGATGTGTAAGTTATTAAAAAAAGTTTTGTAATAAATTATGCTGATTAAATTCTGTAGGGGCTAATGATATCAATTAAAAAAGGTTTAATGCTTTCATTATTTATAGACTGTATCAGATTATTCATTATAAAAATGTTATTTCCAATTTGAATATATAAAATTTCACTCAAAGAATAACGTGGTAAATTATCTATTATATATAACTATTCGGAATAATGATGTCTTATTCCAAAACATATATATCGTAAATAACTATGACAATTATTCACGAAGAAGTGAGTCAGGATTTTAAAGCATCATTTGTGGTAAGGTTTTCATTGTGCAATCAGTAAAAAAATATGGTAGGTCTAAACAAAAACGTTTTAAACGAAAGAAGAATACAATTGGAGAAATTAGGCAACGTTAAGATTTCAATTGAGAAATCATAACATTGTTTACATAATTTTTTGTCTACATTTTATATTTGTAATACAATAGATGAGTTACGAAATTTATTTAGTAGACAAACCGTAAAATTATATATATTAATAGATAATTATGTGAATTATATACATATCGAATTGATGCTTCATGGATTATATATAGAATACTCCACGCCCAATTCATTCGACCCAAACAAGATCGAAATAAAAAAATCACGAACAATAAATTATTCCAATAAATCGACATTTTTGCATTAAAACCCCTCCAATGCCCCTTACAAATCCTTACAAGTAATCGCAAACTCCACGTTACGCTTTCAACGGAATGTTAATGTGAGATTTTTATCACTCAAAAAGGTCCTTAACATAAAAACCGTTTGATTTTTCGTGAACGTTCGAGGCAACGGGGAAATTAATGTCCTGGCTGACAACATATAAAATGTCACCTGCGACGTGTCGGATTGTTTTGCGTTGGATTTGCATATTTTTATCGCTTATTCGTAACATGATATTTGAAGGGGACGTGGGCGTAGCCGGTGGGAAAGCGGTACGGGATAGTAAAATTTTATGGACGGATATTTCTCTTGGCAGTAACGGATAGTGGTATTATGGGAACATGGGCGGTTGTGTACGTGATTTCTGTTTAAAATGCGAATCGGGGCGTGCGTGTGAATGGTTAACAAAGACGGCTTGGCACCGCTGTGAGATTAAGATGCCGACCGCTGGCTTCGGAGTGGTCAGCGAACTATAAGTTGTATGAAGTGTTCTTTATTGTATCTGTTACTCGTTAGTTTCTGCATAAGCTTGTTATAACAACCAAAGACGTTTCCATAAAGTATAAAAATTAAGTTTCATGGTTTCAGCATTAAAAGCGAGTTTTTTTTCGTCGTGTCGCGAGGTTGGATTTTGTTATGTCTAAAATTAAGATTATTTCTTACTTCTATATAAACTGTTTTGGTAGGCGGTAGGTCCCCTTTTTACGGAGGGCCGCCTGGGGTATTGTTTGCGTATTTCGGTCGCAAAGCAGTAGCGTGAAAACACTATAGCGTTCCGGTTTGAAAGGCACCGTTACCAGAGTATTTAAAGGGTAAAAGAGACTTAACATCCTTTGTCTTACGGTAGTTAGTTGGTGATACCATTGCTATTGGCAATGACTATTGGTGCCGGTGACCACTTTCCATTAGGTGGCCCGACTACACGTCTGCTTGCGTATCCAATAAAAAATATTAAGGAACATGAAGACAGCGTTTATACACAAATGCTTTCTTACATTGAGGTTAAACTTCTGAAATAAATTTGATACTCAAATAAGGTCTCTTCTATATTACATATCAGTATAAATATTTCAATGAGTAAAGTCAGAGAGCAAATGCTCTTGAAACTTTACAATTAACGTTGGTTTGGTCGGTGCCATCTCTAATGGACAGTCTGGCTTTTATCTTGATTAACTTAATTTCCTCTGTGCCGATTGGAAGAGAGGTCTGGTTGAAGGTATGGATTTCGTAAATTCCACGTGGATATTGATTAAATTCATATCTCAAATATAAGGTATAATTTTTGTCGTTTAAATGTAACGAAATTCTATAGGTATCACTGATGGATATATTTTATATAACACATAAAACGTTTTCTTCTTTAAGTATGAAAAGCATTTACATCTTTGTCTTCATCCGTAGTACATTGAAACTTATGGTGAGCAAGGGATTTCGTAATTTCGATTAATTAAACCAAATAAAAAATATATAACTAAATTGTTTATACCATAGTTACAAAGAGTGGCTTCAATAGCTATATCTATAATATTTTCTAACACTTTTTAGGACAATTCTGAGATGGTTAAAATTTTTAACTCTTGTTTTATAGAAATTCCTACTGTTCTACTACTGAAAAGATAATACCAATGAATGTACAGAGAATTTTAATTTTATGGACGTAAATACCGGAGATATTGAAGTACATTTAAAACTTTAGATATAAAAAACTACAGACCTATGGGGGATCTCTGTTAAGGTGATAAGTTCTATTATCGATGTAATATCACCTCACCTAGCAGCAATATTCAATGTAAGTATCAGAAGGGGCGAATTTCCTGACCTAATGAAGCATAGCAAAATTATTCCAATATTTAAATCAGGATGTAATACGGACCCTAATAACTTTAGACCAATATCTATACTGCCTACTCTTAGTAAATTATTTGAAAAACTCTTACTAAATCAATTGGTTAAACATTTCAATCGTAATTGCCTTTTAAATAACAAGCAGTATGGATTCACTAGGGGTCGCTCAACAACCGACGCAGGCATCAGGCTAGTCAAAAGCATTTTTGAGGCTTGGAAGCATCACAGGATGCTTTAAGGCATTTTCTGTGATCTCAAAAAGGCTTTTGATTGTGTACACCATGAGACTCTGGTCAGGAAATTACGTCACTATGGTATAAGAAATACCGCACTCAACCTTCTGTCTTCGTACTTGAGCCATCGAATTCAGAGGGTTGACGTGAATGGTAAAAGATCTCCCGGGGCCCCGGTAAATATGGGGGTCCCACAAGGATCCATTCTGGGCCTTTCTTTCCTCATTTATATAAACGACTTACCATGTGTGATAAATAATAGCGAAGAGATAATATTATTTGCAGATGATACCTCCTTGATTTTTTAAATTAAACGACATACGTCAATAAATGACGATGTAAATAATACTCTCTCTAGAGTAGCGAATTGGTTTAGTGTTAATAACTTGCTATTAAACCAAAGGAAAACAAAATGTATTAGATTCTTTACTCCTAATGTGAAACATGGTAAATTTGAAGTGGTTATAAATGGGAGGCGTTAGACGTAGTTGAATCAACTGTATTTCTAGGAATAACTGTAGATACAAAACTACAATGGGCCCCTATATTAATAGGCTAGCAAGTAAACTAAGCTTCTGCTGCTTACGCTGTGAAAATAATTAGATTATAAACCGATGTGAGACAGCTCGTTTAGTATATTTTAGCTATTTTCATAGTATTATGTCTTATGGCATTCTACTGTGGGAAATGCGGCAGATACTAATACGATCTTTGTCCTCCAAAACGCGTCATCTGTGCAGTCTATAACCTGGGCCCCAAAGAATCATTAAGAAAGTTGTTCACTGAAATAAAAATAATGACCGTTAGTTCTCAATACATATTTGAAAATTTAATGTATGTGCAAAAAATAGAGATGATTTCCTAAGACATTGAATTTGACATTGACAAGACATTGATGCACATAACATAGATACAAGGAACAAACATAATCTAATTCTTCCAGCAACTAGACTGCGAAGAATAAGTAAGTCTTTTATGGCAAAATGTATACGATTTCATAACGAAATCCCTGTAAATGTTCAGAATGTAACTATTAATAAATTTAAAAAGCTAGTTGAGGAACGTTTATTTGTTAAAGGTTATTACGATACTAATGAATTTTTTAATGATAACACAGTCTGGTAATGGAATTTTCGCTCCAGGTTTTGTTTCAAAATTGCATAATATGTAATGTCCAATTATCAAAACGTTTGTTATTTTTAAAGATGACATAAAAATAGCCGCTGAGTTTCTTTCGCCGGTTCTTCTCAGGTCTGTGGCGTCCTTTTCCGAACCGGTGGTAGTGTGTTTGACAATCAATAAGCAAGTGTAAACTTCTTTATTGAAAAAAGATATTTGAATTTGAATTTGAATTGAATTTGTTCGAGGTACTGCATTTCGAGTTTCAACATTATTTACCCGTAGAAAATAAACTGTATAACAGTTAAAAAAATACGCGTGAAACGTAAAATTAACGTTGAAATGTTTCGAACGTTATACCTTTATTATTAATCCTTTTACTATAAAAATGTATAGTAAAAGGAGAAGTTTAATGAAGTAACCAGAGGAGCGGGATGTTCACCTGGTAGCAAATAGTACACACTAAAACGCAGCTGAATCATCACAAGCTACTCACAATACATTGGATGTTACCTAGCAGGTAATCTATATAGGATTTAAGAACGAAAAAGTAATGTTGCTGTTTACCGCCTTGTGACAGAATTAATTTACGTACTATTTTCCTAGTCTGTCCCGATTAAAAGTTAAAAATAGGCATTGTGGAGGTATTATCCGCGCACGAAAACAGGAAACGTCCCGCAATCGTGATGGTTCCATATAAAGTGAAAGGATGTACCGGTTCGCGACCGGCAGAGGTGCGTGCAATAATCGAACAATAAATCGCTCTTACGTGGCACCGATCGAAAAATAAAGTGGGTTTATCTCGTGATTTATTTATTTAACGGCCCGAGTACACGTGTGATACGTATCAAAGTGTTTATACGTTTTGATTTGTTGGTCTTAATGTGGTGATATTTTATGATGGCGATCCGCCGTCGACGCGTGTGTAATTTTGGCCCCGGAACGCGATTGCTTTATTCTTTGTTTGTTTTGGGCTTTAGATAAATCTCGATAATTCCGTTTTGGCTTAAAGGTAAAGATCGTAGGCGTCGGGTTAATTGCAGCTTGTTTTAAAAGTTTAATGAAACATTTGTTGAGGCTCCATACTGTGTCAACGAAAAATCTATACCAAGTGTTTTATACTCTGAATTCGTTCTGTTGTCCGGACACAAGAGAAACACCAAGACTTCCTTATACGTATTCTATATATAAGGTATGTAGTGTTGTGTGAGTGTTTTAATTTTGTCTGTTGTATTTTCGTGTATAGTCTTACTATGAAAATACAACTTTATTATTTATAAATATATAGTTTTTTTTAGCAAACCAACAGTATAATACATATAATACACACAAGACATTCAATCTTAAAATTAACGAATTTAAAATTAAGTACAGATATGTAAGCTAGTTACAGCAAACGCGCTATGAAATGCTACAGCAATTTGACAAACTACGGAACAAAAGGTTAAATAAAAATCTTCACAATACGACATAAAAATTAAAACATACAAGTACTTATTCAAAATCCGATGACACAATGTTTACAAATTTAGTATGAATAACGACGCCTTGTTGCTGAGGAAACATTTTAAACCATTTTCATGAATCTAATAACCGGTAGTATCTAAGATTTTGTGTACTTATAATTTATGTGTAAATTATATAATAATAACAAGTTTTTTTTTTTTTTTATATTTAAAAACGTAGATATTCACGGCAAAAAAAGACTAAAGAAATCATTCAAACAAATACCCGCTAAGACTCAAAATTTCATTTTAAATATCTTATAATTTTGCATAGAGAATAAAGACAATGAATTTAATCAAAATAAAATTATCGATGATGCTAGATGGCAGTACTAGGCATGCGATAGAAATTAACCGTTATTTTTTATTCAGTAGTTCATATTATGTTTTGTAACAACGCATTATTCTATCAATATTCAGATATATTTTAACAATTATGAATTTTTAAAATATTTCCCGAGTAAAAGTGAGTCTTATTTGAACCCTAGACCGTTGGCTTGCTAAAAGCACGCTTATGCCACTAGGCTACGGTGGTAGTTAACCATTTACGATATAAATGTCACGGATCCTGACACATCGATAAAATAATAGAAATACTCTATGAAATGAAAAAACGTAACAGCTCAATAAATTCGCGTTAATTATTTCTCATAAAAGTTATGCTATTAAACGCAAGATGTGGCAATCTAAATAATCGCTGGTATTATAGCGGCATCGTATTAATTTTAACGCCGATTCTTACTCGGTCTTTACGAGCCGGTCGCGATCATACAAAAATGAAGTATTGCGACCGTCCAAGTGTCAGTGTGGTAATTCTACATCGACCCTGATCAAATTTAGTGCGGCCAGTAGCTAATTAGGGATGTGAGATAATCACACATCCCACGGAAAATAATCGATTATACAAAAAACGATTACTTTATGTACTATACTAATCGATAGAAAGACAGAAAAATGGATATTTTTAATAGTTATTTACATTGTAATAGGCTTTTCATGTTATAAAAATAAACTTAGAAAATTTCTTTTATAATTTGCCAGATAAAAAAAATCAAATTAAATATTTACGAAAACCGATTAAAACGTGTGATTCACAAAATCGATTATATTTATATTAAATAATAATCGATCGAATAATTAATAAGTAATCGAATAATCGAATCGATTGAATAAATAATAAGTATCGAATAATTAATGAATAAATAATTTATATAAAATCAATTCCAAAGATTATAAAAATAATAATCTATTATTTTTAACGCCCCTACGGCTAATTTAATGGTCAACTAATCGACGGACCTACACCGCGACTAATCGGTCGACTGGTCGTCGGACTGTGCCCCCTGTAAGGTCCTGGTCGTCCTTTTTGAGCAGGTCCGTGGCGGCAATGGCGCGTACATCGTGTGGCGGTTGTAAATCACTCGTACGTAATTAGATTACGTTTATCTTCGGGCTGTTTTATGCGATGTTGTATGGGATTTTTGATTAATAGTGCGGGATGCTAGTTGTGTGGTATGTGCTTCTTTACTTGCAATCGATGGGGCTTTTACTGTGCTTTCGTAATGTGTTGGTGGCGGTGGCGATATTAACTAGTCAAGTCACAGTTAAGTATTTTAATCATCATCATCATCATCAGTTTCAGATAGTCCACTGCTGAACATAGGCCTTCCCTAATACACGCCTATCCATTAGGGGGTTTTGGACCTTATCCCACCACGCTGGTCCAATGCGGGTTGGTAGATCCGACTCATGGATCATCTTACTTTTCAGACAATTGGGTAAACGGCCCAAATTGTCCTAACCAACTAGGAAACAACAATGAAAAATTGTTGAGTCCCCGCAGGATTCGAACCCATGACCTCCGGTTTCTAAAGCACACGCCCATACCACTAGGCTACGGAGGCAGTTCAGTTCTATCATCCAATTGTCTGATATGTAAGATGCTCCATGCGTTGGATTGGCATGTGAAAAGTCGGTACACCCAACCAACCCACATAATGGAGAAAGTGTGCATTGGGTAGGCCTATGTCCATCAGTGGACTAACACAGTTGATGATGATTTGGCACATAATACATATATAAGATAGTATGGTAAAAAGCTATATTATTACATAAGTAAAGGTCATCGTTCTTTGTAATAGCTTTTATTTATCGTAATTTTAATCACTTTACAGCGTATTGTATCAATTTTATAACACTGATCGCCGTTGTTATTTATGTCATATCACATTAATAACCGCCACATCCTTTAATTGTCCTTCGAGTGCGCTTAGGTGCGCAGTAAAATTTATATAACACCTTATTTTATTCCCCGTTATGGAACAATCGTGTTCACGTTAATAAAATCTGCTCTGTCAAACGTTGTAGCCGTAGTTACACGGCGAAGGAGCGCGGCGCCATAAGATTTGCTGGAAGCGATATCTGATATAGGATCTAAGCTACTCAAAACGTATCTTTTTCGGTACTTACTTTTTTTTAAATTGAGATAATGATTTTAGTTTCTTACTTACTTTCATATAAATAACATGGAAATACAACTCTACTTATGCCAACTCTTTTTGTTCCAATGTTTTAAAAAAAAATACAACAAAAAGAGGGGATACTTACCACTATGTCACTCACTGGGACAATGAGACAAGCAATATGTACCAAAAAATGCCAAGTGCGATACCACAACTCCGCTTCCCGCATCGAGTCATGAGATGTCGCGTCTCGATTACCCATTAATCAGTTCAGCTTCGTGCCCTTCGAACCAGAACATATGTTTCCACAATGATAGTGTACTGTAGAAAGTAGAAACTGCTCACACTCTAAACGGTTTCCAGTAAAGAGGACTAAACACAGTTAAGACACGCCATACGTATTGTTGTTGATTTAAAAATTACACGTTTAATTCAAAGATCGGCTAACTAAGTTATATAAATATTGAACGCACCTATTCCAGTGTCCGTAGATCTGCAGACGGAATTCTTTTAATGTCAGGCTCAAGCCGCTCTGTAGGGGACAAGCAATAATTGGTTAAATCACTTAGGGCCAACCGATTTTATTCCATGTTACCGAATGTTACATGTGTGTTTATTCGATTTATTCACGTACCGCGCTGTGTTTATGTAAACGTTTAATCTTAAATGAATACTAAGTTCGCTAAATATGTTTTATGTATACCGTAACTTTATTATTAACAAGATTAATACGGCGAAAAGAATTCCAGATGCAGTATAGAATATTTGTCGACCTTTGTAAGATAATTATTTGTATGTAGTGTTTAAACGCTACTTTAGGTGTCTTAAATTATCTGATAAAATATTACATTTAAAAACCGATATATTCTTAAAAGCAGATAAGCTCAATTACCTATAAAATCCAGCACGTTTATCTTAATATATAATAGCAAGAACATACTAAAGAAATCTAAAATTTGCAGCTTTAAAATGTAAGTGAAATAAAATGATCAAATTTGCAAATAATCATGATTCAGACGCTAGATGGCGCTCTCGACTTTGACAAAGTCGCTCCTCGATCGAAAGATTGAAACTGATATGAGAGCTAGACCTCATCTCCTGAATCCCTGGTACCTTCAGCTCTAGCTTGGGTTCAGCCATTTATATTACGACGCCATTCCTTCCCATTAATAGTTCTTAATGAGCGTTTAAGACGGCGGTGCCTTGCAATTGTTTTATCGTTGTAATTAAGAAAGCCTGATCTATACGTAGTGCCGACAACAAACAATTGTTGGATGGGGCTTTTTCTCTGCTTGGTATTTTACGTTAATTGCTTAGTGCGCTAAACCGTGAGCGGAGAGTAAAAGTTAGCGATTGCCGGCAAAATGAAATTGTTAATGTAGCAATTTTAATGGCGGTCTATTGATTACTTTATGTTGTTTACGCGAACGCTACACAGATTTAATACGACCGTTTTATTGATTTTATCGCGTTGAATAATTTTACAATTATCTAATACTACAATTTTACAGCCGCCCTTCATTACATAGTATAAAACAAAGTCGCTTTTCTGTCCCTATATCCATATGTATGCTTAAATCTAATTATTAGGATATATAGTTCTAATTTCCACTTAATAAATCGTACCGGTATAGTAAGGTAAAATAATCCAATAAATGAAAAGTTACCGCGGCTGCTATAATTGCGCGAGATAATTGAGAAATCTGTAATCGGATGTTTTGTTTTTTCTACCTAGTAGTGACGTTGGCGAAGGTGCCCTTCAAACCAGATGCCAGTAGTGTTAACGCACAAGTGATATACTGATTTGGCAGAAATAGGCACCGCGGAGGTACTACTTCTGATTCCTCGTAAAAAGGAACTACCTCTTCTAAAATTAACTCAATTACGAAAAATAAAACCTAACCTATGGTTAACTATTTTGATCGTCACGATGCATACATGATCCTTTCAAATATTGATAAGATTGTTTGACTTGGGAGAAAATAAGTGCAATAAAATAAATTACGACGCACCTAAACAATGCAATGTAGGTATTGGTATTTTTAAATAGATATATGTAAATTATTAAAGGTCTAGAAAACCTTAAAACAATATTATATACATACAGTTTGTAACGAAAAATCATATTTAGGTGTCTACGTTAAAAATATTAAATCTTTAATTTATTCAATAACCAAAAACCTAAAATAACTATTTAAGGATATTATGTCTGTTCATTCGGTCTTGGAATTTATTTTGGTAATAAGATATATATAGATAATTTTGTTTATGTAATAAATTCTGTTTTCTGCCCTTGAACCAACCCTTTACAATAGACGGTCAAATTTCTTTGGAGAAACTATTGTTAAAGACGCTTTTACGGATTCACTTGCTAAGAATGCCGACGAACTTTGCTACCCACCTTAAGGTTGCGCTAAATAATAAAGGTTAACTTATTTTGCATAAAATTTCCGAACAGATTCCTTTGTGTATTAAGTTTCTCTACAGCAGGGGGTGGGATATTACGCTTTGGAGTTTTTATTAAAAGCGGTAAAGTAAAATAAAATAACTTACGTTTATGGGCCATCTGCTTACAAAAGGACACGTCATTTTTATCTACGTAGTATTTATTTGCTATTCACTAAACAACTACACTATATACTGTTGAAGTGTGATATACCAGTAAGCTTTCGTTTCTTTTACATATATTTTGGTTAGCCTGGATTTCTTTCTTTTACATTTAAGTTAAGCACACTGCTTCCCCGATTCTGGACCTAGCTTGTGAACCATTGATCGTTTATTCGTATCCTGTGAAGAGTAACACTTTGTATAATTGGTACTTTTTGGATGTTTATAGAAGTAGGGCTAGATCATTGTGTTAGATGTAAGGAGGTTATATATCAATTACTAAAGGATGTTTTGGAGTTTAAAGCTTAGATAACTGACAAATTTGTTTAAAGTTGCAAGCAAGTGCTGCTGCATTGCGAAGTGTTTTTTTAACCTATAGAAATATACTAGACAAATTTTGCCTCTAAGTTACTAGAGCATGTAAGGTGCTCCACGCATTGATGACCAGCGTGGTGATGGTCCAAACCCCTAATGGATAGGGGTGTATTAGGAGAGGCCTATGTCCAGCAGTGGACTATCATACAGTTACGAAGATCTTCAACCACCAAGTTCTTCTCGATTGACTGGATATGGTTTTTCGAAAATATGTTCTTTTTATTGTTACATAACTTGATATAACCATAGCCTAGAAGTCGATGGATACACCAAAGAGTTACTAGGATTAACGCCTACTGTATAATTAAATCATCGAACATTTCGTCAAACTACTAAACAATTACCATAGCACCCCTGTCTACTTCATAGAGACACTTGATGCCAGCTTTGTTACCAACAATAGAACAATACTACTGAGGTAAATCCAAAAATACAGATAATTCTCTTTCAACAATCTTCTGAACTATGAATTTTTATTTCTTTTCACATTTTTTATAAGCACTGTCCATCACAAAACGCGCGTTTCTAGCAGATTATCCGTGAGGTGCATTAAAAGAATACCTTAGATTTTTAAATATCTATAGTGTGTTTTCTCATAACAATATTACAACAACTATTTTACAATCTCATTTTTATAATGCATTTAGACCTCAGTATTTTCATGACTTGAAAGTAGCGTCCGCTTCGAAAGTAGCCGCCTTTTGTTTTAAATAATTTATCTTTACAGAACCAGAACTTAAATAGAAAAGGCTTATTTAATGTAAATAGACGTGTGTAACATCCAAATGCCGATAAGACAGCAATAATATCTAAATCACTAAGCGATCATCGACTCTAGAAAATCTTTGTGCTATTTACTTGATGGATACAAAAGCCTTCCATGCCCTAGTCACCAAGTGTGCATAACAGAAGGATATTGCCGGATCAGCGTCTAGCCGTCATGTTGAAACGGGGAAAGAGGAATTAAAGCATGTGACCTATAAAACGCAGAGCGGTTGCCAATCTTTCGCAAACGCTCGAGACGGGCTCAAGTGTCCGTGTTCTCGCTTTTAAGCTGCTTAAGCTACGTGTTAAGTAGATGGTATATGTCTAATGGTAATAGCGGTGAATACATTTGAATTTTTAGTCGAAAAAATGTGGGATTATGGTCAATTTTGTCTTAGTCTACAACAGTCCATTTTTTTATGAAAATCATAACTTTTACTTTTTCAAATCAGCAAAAGTCATCAGTTTACTTGAAGCGTATTAAATATTTTAGATATGGACAATCTAAGTTGTTATGTTTATTAATTCTAATGGATTTACATAAATATATATGTAAAACTGTACGTAGTTTTTAACTATATGCTGTAAATTAGGTTACTATCAATTCAGCATTAACAAGAAGATGCGGGAAAAGTTCCCAGTAGCAGTTAGTATGGTTATTCCTAAAATTGCCTACTTTATTACATAACTTGATATTATTGCGCATGATTATGCAAATTTGATCCCTGCACAGGTCAGACTTTGTAAGCAGAGTCAATGAACGCGCATCCAATCGTTACATGCGGCATAGTGAAAGTTCTTAAACTAGAAGTACCTAAGCAAGGTACTGCATTCCGTCGCGAACTTGCGTAAATCTATTTAATAGGGGGAAACTTGCGCACACGATAGCGCCCGGTGTTGCTACAAACTTTATTAATGCTGTGGTGGTTCAGTGGTTGTTAGAATTAAATTTTGTGCCCTTGTCGTCCCGAGTTCAGATCTGGGTAATATTATAAATGTTCAAATTCGTTCGTTAAGTGATATTTGCAACGGAAACTATTTGCAAGGAACAAATAGAAAATTTATTGAGGTCAGTATCTAAATGATATTGAACAATACAATTCGGAGAAGCAATAAAAGATTAAGCGTTTGGTTCTGTTTCCTAGGACATGTAATGCATTTCCTAAAATAATTAAGACTTTATTATGTATTTTCATAAGCGGATTGTTTATTTATTAATCAATTACCACAAAATTGTTGATGATAGTGCGTATATCGCCCAATATAACTTTATACAACACGAAAAAGATGCTGTGGATTGCGTCGCATATCGATTACAGTCGGTTCATATCTTTTTTGGCTTACATATACAATACAATACATGATAAACTTATTGTTTTGTAATAATAAAAAGTAAAAATATGTGTATATATAAAAATATAAAATGTGTCTATGTAAAGGTGATATAATTTAGTCCATCTTCGGGGTTTGAAGGAAAACTTCATATGAGCCAAGATAATAGCTTCGAATTCAGGGATGCTCCTAACTATTTAATATTTTTTAGTAGTGTACACCTTCACTTTAAATATCAATTTTCTGAGAGGTCCGTATATTTTAAAGTGTCAATCAAATTATAATCAGTTGTAGGTACGAACGAAACAGAGAAGTCTATATAGAAATATTTTCTTAAACCTTTGCTACTTTTGACCTATGTCCTGGGTTCAAAGCACGGTACGAACAAAGAGGCCCCTGAGCTATAATGTTTAAAGTTCACTAAGTAAGTTTGGGGTCGCGATTACTAGTCTCATTAAAGGCAGATAATTTTGTTAACTAAAACAAAAAACGAATTAACCACTTTTATCGTCTTCAACTTTTATTATCGTAGTTCTCTCATGTTTACAAAACATGGTGCCTTCTTCTGACAAAAAAATATATTGTATAACGTTTTATTTACAATGACACACAAGTACACAGTTACTGTCAATTTTGCACCAATTATCGTAATACTGCCTGTGATTAAAAGGAAAAGTAGCATTGGAAAATTATCACGAATTATTGGTAACAACAACTACAATTTTCATGAATTGATAACGCAGAGATCATTTCGTTTGAACAAAGAGAGATTTATTGCGAACGCGCGCGTTTCAACTATAAATTATCCAGTATCACTTATGATCTCTTGGTACCGAATGCAATAGCAATCCGGTATCTATCATTTTAATACACATTTTAAATGAACGCAGATACTGCAGTATAATTGTGCAGTTTTTGAATAATGCAATGGACTTTATTGAACTTTGGACGTCTATGATTGAATAACATTTATCCATGTAATACTTTCTGTTAATTACGTTAATACTATAGATTTTAAATAATACTGTTTTATAGATTTTATCGCATTAAACACATTACAATTATTTAAAAGTATACTAGACGTTTTAAACCCTTCCCAGGGTCTAGGTCTAGTCACGAGACAGACAGCTTTATCAAGTACTTATAATATTACTTTTCATTTGTAACGTACATTTGTTACTAATACTTTGTTCATCATCATCTCTTATCTGTGTCAGTCCACTGCTGGACATGGGCCTCGACTAATGCACGCCACCGCTCGCATCGCATTTCAAATTGTAAATTCACTATTTGACTTTTCGGTATACTTTTCTGTATAGTATATATATATATATATATATATATATCCCGACGTTTCGGACTCTTTCAAGCATCTATGATCACGGGCAGACTAAGATGGAATATGTTTGTATCTCAAAATACTTACATACTACGTATAAAAAAAAATACTTATGCTTTTTTATGGCTTTTGAGTTTTTATATCTCTGGGTTTAACTTTTAAAACTATTAGATTCCACGCAGATGACAAGCGTCGGGAATAAACATACATATATTAATGCTAATAATCCATAAAATTGTGGATTTGATATGTATAATAATTGCTTAAATAAAATAAATAGCTTAGTCAGTTTATGACTCTGAATTTTTTTTGGAGTTTATTATTTTACATGAAACTATATCTATCTACAGAAATTGCCACACTTTCAAATGTAAATTGCTAAAATGTTAAAATAAATTCATGCCATTTTTTATACTTTTTATATTCCGGCTCCGCTTCAGGTGTTTAAAATCCATGAATTTCTGAACTTAAACTAGTTTCCTGTAGACTAACAATCAAACTTAATATATTAAGATAAATGTAAATTTTTAAAAATATTTTATCATTTATAACGTAAGCGCGATGACGCCTTTGTTGCAAGCCTTTGAGGTGACACGATCTAAAAGCACAGGGCAATAAAAAAAAATACTGAAAGTAGCTAGTTTTTTTAATAACTATTACTAAAGTAAGTCTATCATCGAACTGTGCGTACTTATCAAATATTTTGCAATGAAAACCTCAAGAGCATGACCAGCTTCATAGGCCTATTATTCCATAAAGTTTTAGAGAAACTAAGGTTTTTTGACATAAAGTGAAGAAACAATTAAGCTATTATAAACATTACGTGAAGATTACGTTTTGTTACTTTGTTTAAGAAATGTGTACTTATATGAAAAAGTTTTTACGGTGTAGAGGTTGAGATTTGAGATAAAGGATACGTCCTAGTTCAGGCATCAACTCACAATAATCTATCTGCTAATGTTTGATATAATTATCTTTTATTCTCTTTTTATTTCTTAAAAGCTTTAAGATTGTTGTGAGAAATAATAAGATTATTAATAGTAATCACGCATATGTATGTAGTCTACATATATATTTCGTTTCGTTCGTTCTTTTTACAGTTTACACTTCAAAAATTAATTCGGTGTAACACCTCCACGTGCTATCGACACATCAACTCCATACGTGTAAGTCGTAATTAGTGGTGTTACACTAACGCCACAAATTTATACGGCTGTATCAAATTAATCCTCGCCTACCGCACTTATGTTGCGCATTAAACGGTAGTGGGCCGAAACAAAATATCAATTCGGGGCCGTGTCGGTTTTTTTTATATGTAGCTTTGTAAAACATGGCGGTCGCGTGTTTCCCGCCTTATGTGGGCTTGGCACGCAACAGTGTATTCGCGGGCAAAAGTGATTAGGCTGTTTCGAGTATTTCCTTAGTGCCTTCCTTATAGGAATATACGAAACGAGAAGTTTCGTATATTCCTATTTACGGCCTCCGTAGCCTAGCAGGCTTGCGCTTTAATAAGAGGAGGCCGAGGGTTCGAAGCCTGCGGGGACTCAAGAACTATTCAATGTTTTTACTGGTTGATTAGGGAAATGCGAGCAAATCACCCAATTTCCAGTAAAATAAGATGGTCTATGCTTAGGACGGGCATGTAAAAGTTGGTCATGATCTCTCTCGTTGTGTTGGTTTCCGTCCCTTCGGGTTTTAAGACTATTAAGGAATAGGGAGTGCACCTGCGTCTGCGTGTTCACTTGTGCATTATAATATCTCCTGCGCAGTTGGCTGATCCCTAAAATAGATCGGCCACCGAAATCGACTTGGAAGACATTACTATAATCTCAATTCATTCTATACAGTTTCGGTGTATATGCTTTATTTATAATTGTAACGACCAGCATTATCTTAGCGGCCGAATCGTCCGGAGTAATTGTTGGTGTTTATTACCCGCCAAGGAAATTAGCCGCCGTAATAATAAACGTTAATTACTATTTACGGTTGCCTATTTTATTGCGCGGAGCGATTTATTAATGGACGATATTAAATGGATAATGGATCAGTTTTAGGTGTTTTTGACGGAATTTCTTTATAAAAATAGTGAAGGTGATTTTTGATACATTGTACTTCTTTTAAGTTTTTGTACAAAACGGATATTACCAAATAAAATGTGTTATTCTGCATGACTTATGTAATTGTAATTTGTGTGTAAATAACTAGTACTTTTATTAGAGAGTTCAAATTAAATTGATCTGGAATGTTACGTAATGTGGAAATTATTATAGGTATTAGTAATTTGAATCTGTTCAAACTATGAATAAATAAATTTAACTTTGAATGAATTTTTGCAGTAAAATAACCACGAAGGACCTAAAGGTTTTTTTTCAATTATATGTCACTTAATTTTGACATAAACCACATACAATACTCGTATCCACTTATTGACTTAACTGTCATAATAATCAACGCATTAGCGTTAATTTTACATTTTTTGTTTATTAATACACAAACAGTTTTAAAAAACATTTAACCCCTCGATAGTACACATAACCCTTTTTATATTATTTCCAAATGCGAAGCCTCAGTCACAAATGATCGAACGCCCCGAATCCATGTTCTACATTTAAACTTATCCGATTCTGAATGTAAGCAATCTGTTAACTATTAAATGAAACGTCGCGGCGCATTTACTTCGCTCCGGAGCCTACACGGCCGTCACGAGAACAAGCGCGTTTCATTTAGAACACTTTTTCATTTAATTATTTATAATGAACGCCTTTATATGTCCGGAGGGAAACGGCAAATATTGTTTTTCTGTGGATTAGTTGTGCATTTAGTTTTTCTGTGACCTTTTAAATAATGTTCAAAAGATGGAGTTCAAAGTTATATTTGTTTTTGTTAGGGTTCTTCGTAACATTCTCAAGTTCATATCATATCATATATTAATGTATAATATCAAATATCACTGCACATGTTTAGTGTATGTTTTTAGCTTCGAAAGTTATTATCAGGTTGTGTGTAATGCGGTCAATGGATTAATATAATAATTTTATCCGACGACTTAATATCGAAATATCATAAAAAGTTTCCAAATTCAAACTTGAGAAAAAAATTAAATCAAGCAAAGATTTATCAAAAGCATTCTAAACTGCTCTGTACATAATTGTCAATAAAGTTCATAATTCAAATCAAATTCTAATTCTAGGTACTTTTTTTACATATTTAAAAATATCGACACATAATAGAATCAAATGAGATATGGAATCTCGTTAAAACGAACTATTATATAACAATTGATGAGTTTTTAGTAAGATGTCAAACACTGAGTGACAATCAACTAATAAAAATTGCATAGAAACAATGCAACTTTGTTGGCTCAGGGTTTTATTTATATCAGTTTGCATTTAAAAAGCAAGAAAAAGACGGTTACAGTTGTAAAGATCATCTTTGGTAGTCGTAATAGGAAGACTAGACTTCAAATTTACTTTTAATATGGTTTACCCTTAGGGCTGTCGATCTATGTTCAAACGGTTACTTTAGGCTAGAAGTTTAGTTATTATGTTAAGTTTAGGTCGTAAGAAGAACATTATTACCCTTGATAACTGGTCTAGAAATAAGAGGAAATTAGTCATATCATTTCTACATCTCATTAACTCTGGTATTGTCATTAAATCTTATTGGCATAAAAGCATACAAATAACATAAAAGATACCGTTGAGTATAAATAAACGCGGCAAATTTAATTGGTTTAATGTAAAATGAAAACATTTATCGACGCACGAAACAATTTTGAATTAACACAAATACTTTCACATGTCTGAGGACAATTAAAACTGAGAGAATGCAATCGGGTAACAACCGAATGTCGTGCTGTACCGACATAATACGTCCGGGGGCCGAAAATAAAACTAATTGTTTTTATTTAATTTTATTTATTGTTATCGTCGCACGCGAGAATCGAACCCGCTGCGGGAGTCGCGAAACCTGTTAGTGGAAATAAGAGCAATATAGCAAGGACAGTGTCGTATTAATAAAAATTGATAACATGAAGTCACTGCATTAAATGTGACAAGTTTTATGATAAAATACAGGAGGAATTTAAAAGCCTCTTTAATTAATCATCTTGGCATCAATAATAGTATCTTATACTTGTATAGTATTTATATGTGACAACTAAGCTATTTATATGTCTCAAATGGTGCTAAAACCTCTTTTAGTCATATTACTAAAAATCGCGTGATAATTGACGTTAAGCTTCAGGAACCAATTAGAATTCCACACATTTTTGGCGTAAACACCGTTACATCACACGTTTTTATGTATATAAATTCCTGGTTCTTGAAAAGGAGTTTATTCCTATGTTAGAACAGATTTTTTTTGTTTTAGTACACTGATAGACAATACTATCAGTTCGTACACACGTAAGAACGAGGTGGCCTATGAGACCTGTGTCTGCCAACCTCATGCTTAAACTTTTGGAAGGGATTTACCTGTGGTAAAAAGTAGCCTGTCACTACGGATAAGATAGCTTTTTAGTCGTAAAATGTTTTTTTAATCGGTTCGGTACATACAGAGCCAATTAACACAACCAAACAAATCTTACTCCGTAGCCTAGTGTATGGACTGTGCTTTAGAAAACCGGAGGTCGTGGTTCGAATCCTGCAGGGACACAACAAATTTTCATTGTTGTTTCCTAGTTGAGTTAGGAGCAATTTGGGCACGATCACCAATTGTTCTGAAAAGTAAGATGATCCATCGTCGGATGGGCATGTAAAAGTCGTCCACCCACCAACCCGCATTGGACCAGCGTGGTGGATACGGTCCAAACCCCCAATGGAAAGGGTGTATTAGGGAGGCCCTATGTCCAGCAGTGGACTTTCAAAGGCTGATGATGCGATGATGCAAACAAATCTTACATCTTGACAGTTTTCGTATAGATACAAAGCAGGCTTCATACAGCAAAATATCACGCTACTTTCAAATAGAGCGGGACAGTACCATATACACAGGAAAACAAAAGGACGTAAGCAAGAGAGGATAACGTATTTGAAATCAATAATTAGATGTATATGCAAAAGGCTATAAAAACGTCACAATTCCATTATAAATGTATTCGGAACGTATTGTTTTAAAATAAAATAAAATCTTCAGTATATTTTATCCATGAATATTGTAGCAATTTTAAATCCTTGCTAATGTAATCCTGAAGGGGTTTTACCCTTTCGTCCCTGCTGAAGGGTTAATTGTTAGGCGATAGGTTATTGACGCCTTCAGGTATCGTCTCACCTTTTTTCCAAATTGATCTGAAATAGATATTTACGAAAATCTCTGAACATGAAAATTACATTACCTTTATGTGAGTGCTCAATGTATGTACATTACTTTTAAATGTAAGCACCCAAATTCATTGGAATTAATTCAATCTTTACTCACCTCCATAATGATGATAATCACGATGATGATGATGACGATGATGATGATGCTTATTTACCTCCATAAACTCCTAAAATCTTTAGAAAATATTGTGAAATAGTATTGTGACTATTTTTGATATTTATGTGATATTTAAATGCAGTGTATGTGTATTTCAATATATGGTCAGACATATATATATATATTTCGTTTTATGTACGTAACGAACTTATTGCATTACAAATATTACGTATTTGCTTCGGATTTTATTGATGATACTAATAAGTACTTAATCTTTGTATAAAAAGCAAGAAACTATACTTCTGTAATAAATGCGGTACGTACAATAGAAAAAAAACAGTTATTTTTGTGTATTAGTCGGACGGAGAAAGAAAATTCTCCTTTAAATTTTGTGATACAAGATAATAAGTTTAAACAGGAGGGTGACAAATACAGCAATTTTAAACTTTTACAGCTTATTAATCTTTAACCTATTCTCTTAAAGGTACTTGAGTCGTATTATTCATAATTACTGCTGGTTGTTGAAGCAATCAATTGCAAGGGACAACTACATACATAATTATCTGGTAATATAATATTGGTAAAGTGCTCCATAAATATTCGATGCAATTCTGATAATAAAACTGCTTTTTATTCATTCAAAGCGTACATCAAAATTTAAAGATATTAATAATTTATTGAACGAATTTCGATCGCATAAATTCATTAGTATTGTGATTAGTAAAAAAGAAATATACAAGTCCTCAGCGTCAACCGATATCTGTTACGGAATGCATTTTGCTGGAGCTCGGGAGCATCGCTAATTAATTTATTACCGAATCACGATCAATCAGTGGACCTTTAGAGAATTGATTCTTAATCAAGCTAATTTGATATTTAACACCTTAAACATAAGAGCGAGATTATGGTGATGATTAGGCATTGTGGTGCTGTTTTTGCATTTAAATTAACCATTTTATGCGTCTCCAGGCTGGCGTGTGAGTGTTTCGCAATTTCAAAACACCGTCCCCTTCTTCTTGTTCTCATTTCGAAGATAACAGAAGTTCAGATGGACACCAGAGATATGCCAGTTTGCGGAAAATATTTCGTGCGTTTGCTCTCATTGATACGGTTCGAGGCAAAAAATTGTTATATTTGATCGGAGAACGATAATGAAATCGTTACATCTAATAAGGTTTAGTTAAGACATAAATTAGCATTAGTTTACAATCTCTTAGCATTGAATGTTGGTCGTTAAAATACAAACCGTTTATGGATTCTAATAATGAAACAATTTGGTAACAAAAATGTTTTCCATTTAATTGGGACAATTTGGGATTTGACTGTCCTAATGCCTAAAAATGAAATTGGTCTCGAGTCAAATAGTTATGCAACAATCAACTTCTGTTTTTTAAAATTCTTTTTGTTCAGTTTAAAGTACGTTGTCTTACCTAATTATACATTGCGCTGTGGTGATGGTTAGGTTTATTAATCGAGAACTTAACTAGAAATGGAAGAGGAATAGGTAAATTTACAACTGCAGTGTGGATCAGAATGGAACAGATATAAGATAACTTTAACCGTTATGAAGGCAGTCAATGGTTCAAGAAATTTTTAATTATTTCCATATTCTTAGTGAGGTTGTAGGTTCCCTTTATAGTTGGGGCTGGCAGGGGTGGTACCACCGCGATGCCTATGTCTGCCGCAAAGCAGTAGTGTGAAAACACTACTGTTTCGGTTTGTGGGGAATGCAGCATGCCAGCGTATTTATTTGGTAAACGAGATGTAACATCGTATATCTCGAGGTAGGCAGAGAATTGGTGATACCCTTGGTATTGTCGGGGTCCATGGGCGACCACATGACCACTTTCCATCAGGTGACCTGCCTATTCGTCTGCCTCCGTAAGCGATATTAAGGATAACTACATTAAAACCATACATAATTTAACTACCTTCAAGTACAACAAGTTCAACCTTAAAGTACAAACACGCCAATATGCATACACGAAGCCCTGTCAATTCGCAGCATAACCCCGGTCCGGTTCAGAGCTCCTGTGCGAACACCGAACAATGTGTATTCGATAATTACATTGTTTCTTCGCTACGAGCGACACGTATCGCATTAGCCGAGTAAATAATTCATACAATCCACTCGTATGCCGGCATCGCAATTATTGCCTCGTTTTCAGATAGGAATACGATTCTTGGTAATTGAATTTACTGGTTTTGATCGGGTTCAATGCCAGTTGTTACGGCGAGTGCATTGCGATGTTGTCGATTTTGTTATTGCTTCCCGTACGCGGTGTATTTGGTTTTGCTTCTACCGGTGAAGTGTAATCAATGGTATATATGTACTAGTTACGCGTTTGATAAAATTTAAAATAATTTTATTTAACCGTATCTTTTAATACTGCATAACCGTCTTCTCCTATGTCCTACCCATCGCTCTAACTTCATTTATGCTTCCTTTCCTATCCAGTCCATTTTTCTGTGGAATGCGTTACCTCCGCAGATCAGGTTAGCAAAAAGTCGCTTGGTTTGTAAAAAGAAAGTAAAGGATTATTTTATAAAAAACTGTCTACTGTATAGTTAATCAATATATGGTACATATATGTTATATGTATATAAGTGTATTTATGTATAAATGTACATGTTTTATTATGCTTTGTATATATTTATTTGTATGTAAATTCTTGTATGTATGTATAAATTTGTGTATGTATTTTAATATTTGGTAGCAATGACGCAAATCCTAATTATTGGTACTTCTACTAGAGGACCCAACTAATAAATGTACAAATTAACATTACATAATGTGGGCAGAAATTATTGATTAATGCCTAGTAAATAACTCATATTATACGTTGAACTTAATCATACGAAACGCACCTTGTATTGCGCAACAACCTCCAACCTTTACCGAATCAATATAATATCGGAGGTTATCTCAAATCTAGTTATTTTCAGACATTCTAGACGTTTCCAGACATGAACCGCAATCGCATTCAATTTGCCAATACCGACTCATTGGAGGTATCAGAGGCGGCATTATGTATTCCGAACGCGCGTCGCTTTAAGCGGGCCTCGGCTGGAATTAATATCGGCCGTAGATTACGCAGCATTTGGATTCAGGTAAATGATGAAATATTAAGGAATACGGGTGTGATCGGTAATGCTTGTGACGAATCGTGGCCGGCCGCGACACGGAACGACAAATCGCAAATCGTAGCTACTGGGAGGTGGTATGATGTAATACAATTGATTCTAGCAATGTATTCGTTAATGTCTTTCTTGGGAAATAGTAAAGGTACAGGAGTTAAGTAAGCCAGTGAAACTATTTTTTTACATAAGACATTACAAAAACTTTTACATTTCTCATACCCAGGAGAGAAGAAGTAGAAGATAATTAAACACTTACGTTGTGAAAGAAAAGGCAAAATTAGTAAACTTTACTTTGAAGAAAATAATTGTAGAAGAGAGAGAATAATTTTCATAATAGCACAGCAAGTTTGTTTGTAAAGTTAGTATTGGTACTAACTTGTGGTTAGTACTATTACTCAGACTTAGGTCTTTGTCTTTTTTACCCTTCTGTCTCAAATAAAAACTTCAAAGACATTACGGATTAGTAGATTTATACCAAAAATTATGTAAAGCATAAGTTTTCTTGTAGGAAGGTGACTATAACCTAAAAACTAAGATAAATATAGCATATGAATCTGTAAATATATTATAAATGGATGGAATATACCGCATCCATGCCATAAATTACATTTTAAGTTCCACGTCGACCACACATTACCAATCCGTTACGCGCGACGCGAGCATGCCGACCAAGCAATAATGGTATTGTGTCAATTACAATAATTCACTCGACCCGTCTCAAACTGTGTATAAATTTTAATTATAATTATTTTTAAATTTTCACACATTATTACACGCGATGGCCGCAGCTTGGAGAAATATTCAGTACAAATGTACCGCATCTATTCTTTCTTATCTTTCCTCGCTTTCTTAATCAAAAATTTTTATGAAGATATTGGACGTGCTGAATGTTAAACTGTAAATGTTGTTTATGAAACTAGTTATGTTAAGTTATTAAAATAATTTGTAATGACGTATCTGTTCACTGTATTCTCATTCTCAGTAGCGCTTGCAGCTGTGTTGGTCGGTTGGTGCCACAACACCGTGTTGTCCACACAGTACTGCTTTGTGGCAGAAATAAGCAGCTCGGCGGTACTTCCCCAGGTTGTACCCTGTTGAAAACAAACCAGCTATGATGATATAAATTACGCGACCATAACCTTATAAAATAGCTGTTTAGTCCTACGTTTAGTCCTTTAATTTGACTGAGGACTATATTTATGATTACCTGATTAACCGCGATCAAGAGTGACACATAAGTATTCGTAATGCTATTTTAATGAGGTATAATATAGTGCCTCAAATCGAAAGTCTTCGATCAGTGCCTCCTACCCGTTATGACCATAAGGTGCCGAGACTTGGACACTCACGGTTCGACTGGTCTACAAAATTAATGACGCTCCGCGAGCTATCGAGAGGCCTATGCTCGGAGTATATCTGTAGCACCGCTTCAGAAGTGATCTGACCCGTCTGAAAACTAGAGTCACCAATATAGCCCACCGGATTAGTAAGCTGAAGTGACAGTGGGCCGGTCATATAAGCCGCAGAACGGACGACCGATGGTGTTGAAAAGTTCTGGAGTTGAGACTGAGGCTCGGTACGTTCCTACATTACGTACAAACGTAGAGTACGACGCCCTGCGGCAAGATGGAGTGACGACATTTGCAAAGTAGCCGGTGTGCTCTGGATGAGAAAAACCGAAGATCGGAAACGGTAGCGTGCATTAGTAGAGGCCAATTTCCGGCAGTGGACCGACATATGCTGGTGATGACGATGAAGATGATGATAATATAGAAAGCCTTGGAAAACTTATATTACAAAATATTTTTTTTAAAAAGGATACGTTAGAAAATACGGATGGACAAGGACAACAACATATTGTCATTAAAATATTACATCGTAACATAAAAATACTCAAAACCCGAATACCGCGAACAATTTATGCGGAAAGTATTTTTAAATTCGCCGGAGCCCACAAACGTTTATAATTAGAAGTTGAAGTTGTTTCAAGTCGCTTACTTTTATGACCAATAAAACTCTGATATTTCCGGTTTTTATTATGAGATGTCCAACTTTCTCAAGTGCTCTTGTCTCTTTGTTATATTTTTTTTCCGACGTAATAATTTTACGAGTTTAGATGTACTTTTTGGTTCGTTTAATTTGTAATCTAAATGCAGATTATGTTGTGGACTGTAATATATATATTTTTTAATATTTGTAATTACAAAACTGAATAATAAATGTATCACACTAATTACAAAAATAAACGACGGAAGAAAACAGAAACGTAGTAAATGACAAAAATGAAATTTTTACCGCAGTCGTAAAACAATAAATTAAAATTAAATTTTTTGATCATAACTTTGATGTGCAAAAAATTTTATTTTATTTGTTATATTTTTATTCAGAATTTTAATGATTAAAATTTTAATTTTTAATTATTTTTCGCTTTAGGTAAACAATTGTATTATAGTCAGTTACTATTGTTTGTGTTTCCTTTCGTCGATGTAATACATACTTATTTTTATTACGAATATTTCATACAATTATACAATACTAGCTGTGTTATCCTCCACTTCAATATTAAAATATACGTGGTCCTTAAATGTAGTCGAAAATAGTTATTTTGGCATTAAGGACTGCTGTGAACGTGGTTAATTTCCACAAATCTGCTTAAATGTACAACGATCATTGTTGGAGGACAATATTATAACGATATCACACAAGCACAGCGTAAGCCATAACATTTCATCGCTCTATTTGTGTGTCACCGAATAACTGTTATTACACATGTTAAGTAATATTTCACAACTTACTGGCCTAGTTGGAAGAGTCAAGATTCCCTTCGTAACGGGTTCGAATCCCGTCCAGCTTCGTAAGTTTTTTTGTTGATTACGAATATTCGTAATGCCGTTTTAAACTAATTACCTGATTATATTAAAATAAAAAAATATGTATTATTCATAGGATGGTCAAAAAACATATACAGCATTAGGCTAATTGTTTAATTAGCTAGTTCTGTGTTATGGCCATGAAATCGCAAAGGATCTGAAACGTAGGGAATATTAAAAACAAAATTAAACGCGAATAAATCCATCAAGTATTTTATTACATATTTGCTACTTATAATGAAATTCGTATTTTTGCAAATTGCAAAATTAAACGTTTTCATTTAATAGCACGCGTCACCGCACAGAGTGAAAGTAATTTAGTCTTTATGGGACGTAAATAAAAAAGCTAACAGCAACTTAAAACATGAAAGCAAGAGCTTTTATGGAGGCATACACTCATCCGCTGGCAAAGCATATCTTTTAGATCAAATTTTTCTGTACGATTGCTGACAGTGAACTTCTCCCAAATGGCTAGATCGATTGGATTTTTGTGTGTGTTCTAATGGATGGGACGATGGTTTCGATTCACGAATAAGCCAGGTAGATGGCGCTGCAGTCGGTATCTAGGTTCTTTATCTATACTGCAAGTAAGCTGCTTAATCGGCTTAAAGCTTAGTACCTATATCATGCAGGACAACGTCTGTCGGGTCCGCTAGTAATCATCATCATCAGCCTGTGTTAGTCCACTGCTAGACATAGGCCTCTCATAATGTACACCTTCTCCATTTAGGGTTTTTGCCATATACCCCACGCTGGTCCAATGCAGGTTGGTGGAAGAAACGACTTGTTACATGCCTTTCCAACGCATAGTCTAAGCATCATCTTACTTTTCAGAGATTTGGGTGATTGGTCCTAATTGTCTTAACCAGCTATAAAACACCGATAACACAAAGTTGTTTCCTCATGGGATTCGAACGATCTCCGATTAATAAAGAAATGGCCAATACCGCTAGACCATGGGTCCGCTAGTAATGTATAAAAAAAACTATTTACGCTTAAGCGTCTTATGGCACTATTTTCGACTTCAAACGCATGTCGATACCGAAACATTTTCCTAAAACGCGCACGTACACTTTGTTAGAATTCCCATCACAATACAATGTTAGTTATGCCGCTCATTGTGTCTTAGGGCTCCAAGGTTTTTGTATCATTAATTAGGCATGCGTGTTAAACAAGAGATGTAGACGGGCCGGATGCCTAAAATCGCCCCCTCAGGTTCACATTCGGCGAAATGTAACTATTTTCGTTGAAGACTTACGTGCTGGTATTTCTTTTTAATTCGTTTCAGTTTATCCGTGGAATTGCATGGTGCCTACGATACCTATTGTGTAAGAGCAATTATAAATATTTATAACGCAATTTATGTTTAAAACGTTATTAATATCGAAACTTATAAAATTTTATCTCACGATTTTTTTTCATTGGTTTTTAAGTCCATGTTTAAACCTAATAGCTTTAATAAACATAACTTGATGAAAATTTTAATAATATCGTTATTATTTATTTTTTTAAATATTTGTGACTCAAGCAGAATTACTTTATTGTAAGCGATGACCCAGAGAAATGCAGTGTGACTTGAGGATAAATTCTTGCTTCAAGGTGACACACGTAAGGCCAGAAGTCGCATAGGAATCGGGAAAAGTTCTATAGGATGTCTCATTTTACTTACCCAATCCACCACCACACCACTATTTAAGAAGCCTTTTAAAACTAAACACCGCACTGCTCACATACTACTGCGTTGTGGCAAAAAAGAACACTGCAGTCATGATTTCCTAGTATCAATGAACATATTCTAATACGACGTTCCTTTAATCAAATTAGTTGTAAACAGTACATTATTAAAAATATTATTAGGTATAGCAAAAATCACAGTATTTTATTAACCCATAACAAAAAGGCTTGAATCATCAATGACCACACCAGTTGAATGCCGTTCGTAGCAATGCAATCTTTATTATTCTTCTTTATTTATCCTTCGCTTACGATGCAATGTCTGTGTGGGGTAAAAACGCATTTAATGGCCCAGTAGAGGAATTACAAGACACAGGTGATTGATGTATTGGACGTTGGCGATTGGTCATAGAGGTCGGAGCAATTTTAGGCACTACAGAAGGCAGCTAACGAGTCCAATGGATGTCTCCATCTGATGGCAAAAACTGCTGGAACTAGTGATGGGATGCTTCGTTAACTTTATCGATATTCTTTAGGATAGTTTAAAATAAACTCAGACGTCGCACAATCAAGTTTCGAAATCATAATATTTCATACCTTATGTATAGTTTAGACATCTAACTTTATTTTACTGATATTAAGACCTGTTTACAGTTTCAATATCGTATTTGGTAAAAATATTTCTGTTTGAAAGAAAATCTCGATTTCGTTTTCGCGGCATTATAAGTTTTCTAAGCGGAAGTAACTTTAATTAAATGCATTTGTTATTTCTATGATAGAAATTGAAAACAGTTTTGAATTTTGAGATTGTACTATTTAGATTTTGTCTATATTATTAAAAGTTTATACCAGTTTCAGAGAAAGAATTATTCATATCAAGAAACTTGATCAAAATGTACATATGTACCTAAATGTTTAGAAACTTCGTTTATTATTTCACAATGCTCCACAGCATCTACAACGTTTAGTGCTTCGTCGTGGGTCCGAGTCGGTGTGTGAGTCTTTTATGTGTCCCTGCATTTTCACGCATAGCCACGCCACCCGGTTCTTCTCGAGACTTCGACGGTCCTGCCATTCCACGTTAAGGCCTTAATAACCTACCATAGAAAATGGACGCGTTTAATACAGACACATTAGGTTTGGCCAACTCAGACTTGGGATTGGTGTTACTTGAAACCTATAGTTGCGAAGCAGTGCTGACGACGCCAGATATCTTACCTACTACCTACCTAAGATATATTACCTATTAAGGTGATTGATATCATGGCAATTAATAAATAAGAAAGCGATTTGAGAACATGGTATCATAACTTTTGTAGCTATAATTTGTTTAATTTGAAATCATCTGTCCGTAAATGATTTTTGTTTTAAATTATATATTAATAACTAACAATATCTACACAAACAATGAAATGATACACAAATCAATAAAATTTTTATGTTCTTCCTAAAAGCTCCAGTCAGTCTCTAAAATATTTCATTTTAAATACTTTCGTAAGTTAATTTTCTATCTGTCTAAAGAGTGTAACATATACCTCCCTCGAAATATATAGCATAGTATTTAAAAGTTCATTATATTTGTAATAATATGATTTCTTTCAATCAACAGGTTCTTAGATCGCAAAAGTTATTTAAAATTTATGATTGAGACCTTCATTTTATGCATTTATACTCATTTTGTCTACTATTTACTTGGCTAGTAGAGAAATTATTATGACTAATTTATTTAAGAAACGGATTTGCTTGGCCATTATTTTGAGACAGTCTTTTATGTAAGGATTTAAAATGATGCTAATTAATTAAAACTATTTGCACTTCTAAAAGGAAAAATTTTAAGTGAAGAATAAATTTAATTCTTCCAAAATTAAAAGACCTGATGTACCTTAAACCCTTTCTTTTATGTACGCTACTTAATTTTTTTCTTACCACCCAAAGGTGGATTGGTAGAGAATGCCATCGCATAAGGCCGCCTTTGTCACATTTTTTGTGTGCAAAAGTTTAATAACCAGAGTCACTTTAGCCCACCAGATTAGATTTCTTTTTCTGGTAGGTAAAGTCTGGTTTACAAATTCTACCGTCGCCAGAGTGCGTTAAGTCCAGCAGTCCAGCACGTCTAGGGCCTCCTCCGCACACTACACCACAGTGGTGGCACTCGTTGATAAGTGCTCCCAAGATGGTCGTGACGACATTCGCAGAGTGGCTGGTGTGGGCTGGATGAGAATAGCCAGAGATCGGTAGCGGTGGCGTGCATTAGGGCGGCCTATGTTTAGTAATAAACTGTACCAGGCTGATGGTGATGATGATGTCAAGGTCCTAAAAATGAACAACAATTTTGATCAAAACCCTTATTTACATTTTCGCAGTTACTTAAATATATACTCACACGTTTAAATAGTTTAAAGTGGATTTGATATTATAATAATCGCGTTAATAAAAGAAATAATTATGTGCAAACAGTACGGACTGAATACTGAAAATAATATACGCCGCCTGGAAGGTCTTATGACGAAACGCGCACGGTTCGTAACATCTTAAATTTCTGAAGAGATGCAGGGACAATCACCTTATCCCACCGTGTGTCAAAATCTCTCTCCCAAAATGGACATCTATGGGAGCGCTAAGATCTTAAACCAAGGCAGAGCATAATATTGTTAAAGAGGTAATCCAAGTCAGACACGATCCGATCTATTCGCTATCGGCAAATAATATAGAAAATTTGTCTAGAGTCTTACAATCAATTCTAATCGATATTGATTACAAAATTGTTTAGAAATGCTAGATAACTGAGAAGCATGCAAATATAATGAATGCAAACTAAAACATATTAATAAATACGGAAAATTATATAATAAATCAATTGTAAAAGATCAGACTGAAACGAACAAACCGTTACTGACGGCACGTGCCGTTTTTAATATATCGTCATAAATTCTTGATGAACATACAATAGAGGTATTATCCAAAGTTTTAAATTTCGCAATAACACCGCGAAAAATCCCGTACTAGCAAATTATTTGTAACGTTGAGAATTGTTTATTCAAAAACAACATCCAAAAGGAAGATTCCGAGGCCATACGCCAAGATGTATCGTCTATGTTACGTCGGAATATTGTGCCAAAACCAAATCTTTCTAAAGATGAGCAAAAAGCGTTTAATATCTTACGCTCTAACACAGGATTGTCGATTCTCCGTGCAGATAAAGGAAATGCTACGGTTGTAATGGACACGACAGATTACAATTCGAAAATTCAAAATTTGTTATCGGATGAAATGACTTATAAAAAAGTCAAAACAAATCCCACACAGAAAACGCTTAAAACAACAAGCGATCTTGTGAACTATGCGGACAAATTTAATCTAGACGTAAAGCCTAATGATAAATCCACGTACCACACTTCCAAATCTTATGGATTACCTAAGATTCATAAACCTAATGCTCCATTACCAATTGTCAGCCAGATAGATTCACAACATACAAACTAGCACAATATCTTGTAGAAGTTCTGTCACCACTACGAGGACACACCGAGGCGTACACTAGAGATTCTTACCATTTTGTTAATGAGATTAAACATCTACATCTTACGAACAATGAAACTATGGTTTTGATGTTCAGTCTTTATTTACATGCTTACCTATTGAAGACTGCATCTCAATTGAAACTAAGAAGTTTGAGGACAATAAAATGCCGAATGAATATGCATCTCTGCTTAAACATTGTCTTACATCTGCTACTTTGTTGTGGAATGATCAATTTTACATGCAGATAGATGGCGTAGCGATGGCTGCCCAGTGTCTCCTATTATCGCTTATATCTTCATGGAGAACTTTGAAAAGACAGCCCTCAATCAGCTCCATCCGACCAAGATTCTATAAGCTGGTACGTAGATGACACATTCACCATTTTACCAACAAACCAAATCAATGCATTTCTGGATGATCTTAATTCTTATCATCCCAAATATAAAGCTCAGCAATGGAAATGGAGGCAAACAACTCCTTAGCCTTCTTAGATATTTTAATCATTAGAAACTCTAACAATAGCTTGAGCCATACAGTTTATAGAAAAGCAACCCACACGAATAAATATTTAAATGGTGATTCTCACCACCATCCCTCGCAGTTAGCTACTGTCGGTAAATGTTTGCTTCAGAGAGCACAGCGGATCTGCGACAAGGAGCATTTGACAGCTGAACTGGAGAATGTCAAGCAGGTGCTGCGTGACAACAAACTCCAAGTTCCACGTCTACGTCGCAGTCACCGTGTGAAGCCAGCCACAGTCGAAAGAGTGCCTGCCGTCTTACCTTACATTAGAGGAGTCACCAACAAAATCGGTTATATTCGAAAGCGAACTTCGATTAAAACATTATAAGCCGCCGAAGAAGATTAGCCATTATACCATCCGTCAAATGTAAAATTCCTCTACAGGTACCGGGTGTGTACAAACTATACTGTGATCGTGGTCTCTCTTACATTGGACAAACAAAAGAGTAAGAACCAGGGTAAAGAACATATATTCAAATTTTTCAAATTCAAATATCTTTATTCAATATAGAAGTGTAACACTCGCTTATTGATTGTCAGGACGCTACCACCGGTTCGGAATAGGACGCCTCCGACCTGAGAAGAACCGGCGAAAAAACTCAGCGGGCCTATTTTGTCATCTTTTGAAATAATCAAATATACACATATAAATTTTCTTATGAGCTACATACAGTACTATCATCGTATATTATACTTGAAAAAGCCTGGAGCGAGCATTCCATTACCAGGCTGTGTTATCATTTATAAATTCATTTATATTATAATAACCTTTAACACATAAACGTTCCTTTACTGCTTTTAAATTTATTAACAGTTAAATTCTGAACGTTTACTGGGATTTTGTTGTAAAAGCGTATACATTGTCCCATAAAAGATTTACTTATTCTTCGCAGTCTAGTTGCTGGAAGAGAATTAAATTATGTTTGTTTCTAGTATTTATGTTATGTGCATCACAATGTCTAGAAATCATTTCTTTTTTTTGCACTACATTAGGTTTTCGAAAATGTATTGAGAAGTAACGGTTAGTATTTTAATCTCTGGGAACAATTTTCTCAGGGATTCCTTAGAGCCCAGGTTATAAACCGCTCGAATAGCTCGTTTTGGAGGACAAAGATCGTATTAGTATCCGTGCACTTCCCCACAGTAGAATGCCATAAGACATTACACTGTGGAAATAGCTAAAGATATAACCGGGCCGTCTCCACGTCAGTTAATTGTCTGATTTTCTTGACAGCATATACTGCAGAGCTGAGTTTATTCGACAGTCTATTAATATGAGGGCCCCACTGCAATCTGGTATCTATTGTTATTCCGAAACACGGTTGACTCAACAACGTCTATCTCTTCCTCATCTATAAACACTTCACATTTACTCGGTCTTACATTCGAGTCATAAATTTAATACATTTTGTCTTCTTCTGGTTCAATAGCAGATTATTGACACTAAACCAGTGCCACTCTAGAGAGAGTATTATTTACATCGTCAATTATTGATGTGTGTCGTTTAACTTTATAAATTAAGGAAGTATCATCAGCAAATAATACTATCTCGTCGTTTTTATTAATAACATATGGTAAATCATTTATATAGATGAGAAGAGAAAAGGCCCAAGAATAGACCCTTGAGGACACCCATATTTACCGGGCCCTGGAGATCTTATACCATTCACGTCAACCCTCTGAGTTCGGTGGCTCAAGTACGAAGACAGAAGATTGAGTGCGGCGTTTCTTACACCATAGTGACGTAATTTCCTGACCAGAGTTTCATGCTGTCGCAATCAAAAGCTTTTTGAGATGCAAAAAATGCCCGGTGCAGGTGATTGAATAAATTCTTTTGGAAGGGACCATGGGGCCAGATGCAAGAATCGGAAAAGTTCTATGGATGTCTTTTTTTCTTCAATCCACCACCACACCGCTATTTAAAGCCTTTTAAACCTAAATACCGCACTGCTCACATACTACTGCGTTGTGGCAAAAAAGAACACTGCAGTCATGATTTCCTAGTATCAATGAACATATTCTAATACGATGTTCCTTTAATAAAATTAATTATGAACAGTACATTATTGAAAACATTATTAAAACTCACAGTATTTTATTTACCCAGAACAAAAAGGCTTGAGTCATCAATGACCACACCAGTTGAATGCCGTTCGTAGCAATGCAATCTTTATTCTTCTTCTTTATCCTTCGCTTACGATGCAATGTCTGTGTGGGGTAAAAACGCATTTAATGGCCCAGTAGAGGAATTACAAAGACAGGTGATTGATGTATTGGACGTTGGCGATTGGTCATAGAGGGTACGGAGCAATTTTAGGCACTACAGAAGGCAGCTAACGAGTCCAATGGATGTCTCCATCTGATGGCAAAAACTGCTGGAACTAGTGATGGGATGCTTCGTTAACTTTATCGATATTCTTTAGGATAGTTTAAAATAAACTCAGACGTCGCACGATCAAGTTTCGAAATCATAATATTTCATACCTTATATACAGTTTAGACATCTAACTTTATTTTACCGATATTAAGACCTGTTTACAGTTTCAATATCGTATTTGGTAAAAATATTTCTGTTTGAAAGAAAATCTCGATTTTGTTTTCGCGCCATTATAAGTTTTCTAAACGGAAGTAACTTTAATTATATGCATTTGTTATTTTTATGATAGAAATTGAGAACAGTTTTGAATTTTAAGTTTATACTATTTAGGTTTTGTCTATTTTATTAAAAGTTTTTACCAGTTTAAGAGAAAGAATTATTCATATCAAGAAACTTGATCAAAATGTACATATGTACCTAAATGTTTAGAAACTTCGTTTATTATTTACACAATGCTCACAGCACTACAACGTTTAGTGCTTCGTCGTGGGTCCGAGTCGGTGTGTGGAGTCTTTTTTGGCAATTGTCCCTGCATTTCACGCATAGCCACGCCACCCGGTTCTTCTCGAGACTTCGACGGTCCTGCCATTCCACGTTAAGGCACTTAATAACCTACATAGAAAAATGGACGCGTTTAATACAGACACATTAGTCTGGCCAATTCAGACTTGGAATTGGTGTTATTTTGAAACCTATAGTTACGAAAAAGCGTTGTACGACGCCAAGATATCTTACCTACTACCTACCTAAGATATATTACCTATTAAAGTGATTGATATAATGGCAATTAATAAATAAGAGAGCGAGTTGAGAACAGTGGTATTGTAACTTTTGTAGCGATAATTTGTTTAATTTAAGAAATCATCTGTCTGTAAATGATTTTTGTTTTAAATTATATATTAATAACTAACAATATCTACACCAAATAATGAAATGAATGCACAAAATCAATAAAATTTTTATGTTCTTCTCTAAAAGCTCTAGTCAGTCTCTAAAATATTTATTTTAAATACTTTCGTAAGTTATTTTTCTATCTGTCTAAAAGAGGTGTAAAATATACCTCCCCTCAGAAATTTAGAAATTTGTTTCCTGAAAACAATAGAAGCTAAACTTTTGCATAGTATTTAAAAGTTTATTACATTTGTAAGTAATATGATTACTTTCCAATCAACAGGTTCTTAGATCACAAAAGTTATTTAAAATTTATGTTAGACCTTCATTTTTATACATTTATACTCATTTTGTCTACTATTTACTTAGCTGGTAGAGAAATTATAATGACTGAATTTATTTAAGAAACGTTTTGCTTGGCCATAATTTTGAGACAGTCATTACAAACGTAAGGATTTAAAATTATGTTATAATACTAGTTGCCAGCAATTTGTAGGAATTTAGCTCGCAGAGAAACACTAGCTATGACTATTGCTAGCCGGCTAGCTCTTCTTGAATACCAGTGATTAGTGAATGCGACGTGTAGTTGTAATATATTAAAGAAACCGATGATGAAGTATACCTACATGTTTTTTTTTATTATATTGTTTCGAAGGATGCTAATATTTTAATTCTAATAAATTCTGTTTCTTATAAGGTCTCATCGAAAATCTCATGACCTACGGTGTCTTGGATACTTACGGCTCAACTGGTTCACAAATTTTATGTCGCGCAGCGAACCATAGAAAGGGCTATGCTTTGAGTATCTATTAAGGACCGCATAAGAAATTATGTGATACATCGGAGAACCAGTTTTTAATTATAATAGATACTACCATACAACTACTACCACTAGCCCTAATTTTATATAATTTTTTTTCTTAAATACGCCTACCTTAATTTTTTTCTTACCACCCAAAGGTGGATTGGTAGAGAATACCATCTGCATTAAGGCGCCTTTGGAACATTTTTTGTGTGCAAAAAGTTTAAATAACCAGAGTCACTTTAGCCCACCAGATTTGATTTCTTTTTCTCTACGGAAAAGTCTAGTTTACAAATTCTCCGCCGCCAGAGTGCGTTGAGTCCAGCAGTCCAGCACGGCTAGGCCGTCTCCTCCGCACATACGCCACAGTAGTGGCACTCCTCGGCGTGAGTGCTCCAAGATGGTGTGACGACATTCGCAGAGTGGCTGGTGTGGGCTGGATGAGAATAGCCAAAGATCGGTAGCGATGGCGTGCATTAAGGCAGGCCTATGTTTAGTAATAAACTGACACAGGCTGATGGTGATGATGATGTCAAGGCCTTAAAAAGTAGACTTAACAATTTTTATCAAAACCACTTATTTACGGATTTTTCGCGTTACTTAAATATATTTATTCCCGACGTTTAAATATATTTAAGTGGATTTGATATGTATAATAATCGCGTAAATAAAAGAAATAATTATGTGCAACAGTACGGACTGAATACTGCAAATAATATACGCCGCCTGGAAGGTCTTATGACGAAACGCGCACGGTTCGTCACATCTTTAAATTTCTTGAAGAGATGCAGGGACAACCACCTTATCCCATCGTGTGTCAAAATTTCTCCCAAAAAGGACATCTATGGGAGCGCTAAGATCTTAAACCAGGCAAGCATAATATTGTTAAAGAGAGTAATCCGTCAGACACGATCCGATCTATTCGCTATCGGCAAATCTATAGAAAATTTGTTTAGAGTCTTACAATCAATTCTAACCGATATTGATTACAAAAATTGTTTAGAAAATTGTCTAGATAAGCGAGAAGCATGCAAATATAATGAATTCAAACTAAAAGATATTAATAAATACGAAAAATTATATAATAAATCAATTGTAAAAAGATCAGACGCCAAACAACAAACCGTTACTAGGCAACGTGCCGTTTATAATATATCGTCACAAATTCTTGATGAACATACAATATCAATAGAGGTATTATCTAAAGGTTTAAATTTCGCAAAACACCGCAAAAAATCCCGTACGAGGAAATTATTTGTAACGTTGAGAATTGTTTATTCAAAACAACATCCAAAAGGAAGATTCGAGGCCATACGTCAAGATGTATCGTCTATGTTACGTCGGAGTACTGTGCAAAACCAAATCTTTCTAAAGATGAGCAAAAAGCGTTAAATATCTTACGCTCTAACACAGACTTGATGATTCTCCGTGCAGATAAAGGAAATACTACGGTTGTAATGGGCACATCAGATTACAATTCAAAAATTCAAAATTTGTTATCGGATGAAATGACTTATAAAAAGTTAAAACAGACCCACACAGGAAACGCTTAAAACAACAAGCGATCTTGTAAAGAACTATGCGGACAAATTGAATCTAGACGTAAAGCTAATGATACCTCCATGCCACACTTCCAAAGCTATATGGATTACCTAAGAGTCATAAACCTAATGCTTCATTACGCCCAATTGTCAGCCAGATAGATTCACCAACATACAAACTGGCACAGTATCTTGTAGAAGTTCTGTCACCACTACGAGGACACACTGAGGCGTTCACTAGAGATTTGATCTACATCTTACGAACAATGAAACTATGGTCATTTTGATGTTTAGTCTTCGTTTACATGCTAACCTATTGAAGACTGCATCTCAATTGTAACTAAGAAGCTTGAAGACAAAAAATTTAGAATAAATATGTATCTCTGCTAAACATTGTCTTACATCTGGCTACTTGTTGTAGAATGATCAATTCTACATGTAGATAGATGGCGTAGCGATGGGCTGCCCAGTGTCTCCTATTATCGCTGATATCTTCATGGAGAACTTTGAAGCCATAGCCCTCAATACAGCTCCCATCCGACCAAGATTCTATGAGCGGTACGTAGATGACACATTCACCATTTTACCAACAAACCAAATCAATGCATTTCTGGATCATCTTATTTCTTTGCATCCCAAATAAAGTTCACAATGGAAATTGATGCAAACAACTCCTTAGCCTTCTTAGATATTTTAATCATTAGAAAGTCTATATATCTGTAGCTTGAGCCATACACTATTTAGAAAAGCAACCCACACGAATAAATATTTAAATGGTGATTCTCACCATCATTCCTCGCAGTTAGCTACTGTCGGTAAATGTTTGCTTCAGAGGCACAGTGGATCTCCGACAATGAGCATTTGACAGCTGAACTGGAGAATGTCAAGCAGGTGCTGCGTGAAAACAAATTCTAAGTTCCACGTCTACGTCGCAGTCACCGTATGAAGCCAGCCACAGTCGAAAGAGTGCCTGCCATCTTACCTTACGTCAGAGGAGTCACCGACAAAATCGGTTATATTTTAAAGCAAGCTTCTATTAAAACATATGATAAGCCGCCGAAGAAGATTGGCCATATTACCATCCGTCAAATGTAAAATTCCTCTGCAGGTACCGGTGTGTACAAACTAGACTTGATTGTGGTCTCTTTTAAATTAGACAAACAAAAGAGAAGAACATATAGCTGATGTTAAGCACCGACGCTATAAGAAATCTGCAATTTGATATTAGTTTTGATGAACCAAAAATACTGGCTAATGAACATCGATTTATACCAAGGATGATTTGGGAAGCAATAGAGATTAAAAATATCCAAATTTTAATAGGAGAATGGTTTATCTTTTGAATGTTGGATTTATACCAAGGATGATTCGGGAAGCAATAGAAATTAAAAATATCAAATTTTAATAGAGAGGATGGTTGGTCTTTGCCACCTTCCTGGGATCCCATAATTTCAAAAATTAAACGCAGTGTATAAGAACTACAAAACCGAAGGACAACATAAGTACTTTTTGTCGAACCAATATTCAAAATTAAGAAAACGAAAAAGATATGTCAATTTTTTAATAAAAACTCTAACGTTATTCCAAAACATTGCGATACAGACATATACCAACTTAGTCTGCCCGTGATCATGGATTCTGGAAAGAATCCGAAACGTCGGGAATAAATATATTGAAATAACGCTAAAAATCCGTAAATTAGTGCATTTGATATGTATATTAATCGCGTAAATAAAAGAAATAATTATTAACAATTTTTATATTTAAATGAGACTATATTAACGATTTTATTTGGTAACATTGTGCTATACTCTAATGTGTAAATTACTTAAAAAACTTCCTTATTACAAAGTACAACTTACAAGCAGTACTCACGGAAATATTATTATTACTTAAGAAACAAAAGTTGCAATTCGAAATCACGTTACGAAAAGCTTTTAACAAGGATTTCCTACTTTAATCCACCGCCTGGATTTAATTAAAAGGTAATACTCGTATAATCCAGCTTAGTTGTAAAATGTAATGTCTAAAGCGTCTTTTTCCTTTAGGAAAATAGAGAAAAATCTTGCTTTTTAGACGTGTACTCTAAGAGAAGCATATGTTACATAGAAGTCTTTATTTGAGCCGGGCTTTTTCAGAAATATGTTTGCTGATATCATTTTGTATCTTAAAATCTACAAGGAAAATAAATTAAAGTAAGCATTATCTAGATTCGGAGGATATTTAATAAACTTGACGAGGTACCTATAGCACGCCGAAATATTGAAATGTCAAGTATTGTGTTAAGCTTGCCACAAAGTGCCACATGCAATCTACACTTATACTTTTAACTTCATCAATTGTATAGAAATCGGCCTACAATTTAAAGTCATAGGCAAAAAAAACACAAATCATTAATTTAGAAATAAAACATAACTTGTACAATGTAACTAACCATGTAATTAGTTGTAAAGAAAACGCTAGTATTAGTAATATGTTTATTTGAGCCTGTTGTATCCCTTGTCAAATCATTTAAACCATTTATATATTGAAATATGGCTATAAAATTTAAATTTATCTAAGTCATTTATCATCATTATTAGCGTCCACTGCTGGACATAGACATCTTTCTCAATGAACGCCAAGACGGTCGATCCCTAGCTACTCGCTTGGGCCGGCTACTACACGGAGATCGGCATCCCACCTGGTCGGGGGTCGACCAACGCTCTGTCTTCCCGATCGCGTTATTAATAATGTTTATATTAACTACAATATAATTCTGTGGTGTAGGTATAAAAAAATAAAACAGAATCTCATTATAATCAGATAATATCTAAAGTACGCTCTACTTGAAACAATTACGTAGACCAATAGTACTTAGTACGTATATAATATTTACGTAAATTTATAGCAATTACTCTTATAGTTATTAATTACATAATTCTTTACAATTACTTAGTAGTAATTGTAAATGTAAACAGATGTTAAGAGATCTGAATTAAATAAGCTCAGTAGCTCACTAAAAATTTTAAACTATAATTCAAGCGACAATTTTCGTTGAAGTAACTCGGAATAAATCGGTGTGCTGGTAATATATTTGCAGAGCAAGCGGGTACCATATATAGAGAGTTTGTCAGCCGTTTTGTACGAGAATGATATATATAGAATAAGAAACTCTATGGTCCATTTCTCTTTTTAAAATAAACTAAATCTTACAACTTTAAATATAAATCAATTGCAAAACAAATCTGAAATGAATGTTCGATTTTAAGGTATGTATTTTTCTAACGTCATATCTTTTCAATAATATTATCAACAATGTTTCGTCACATGATTAATTACAGGGTGCATTTATGACGTTAATTTTTTAGGCTTTAAAATTATTTCATTTTCGTCATATTTTATTTTATTGAAATAATAATTATATTTTTGTTTTATACAATAGCTATTACAGAAATACATGCTTATTTTTACGAAATGGGTTTGCGTCAAATTTCTAAAACGGTTAAGAGATTCGGCTCGGGCATTAGGGCTTGGACGGCACATTTTTATTTATTAATGAATTGACTTTCTATTCAATTCATTATAAAATAAAATAAAACTTCAGAACCTCCGGTTTGTGTCTAAAAAAATAAAAGAATTAAAATTATAGTACTAATAATTAATTACTACAGGTAATTTTTATACCAACAAATAATATTAATTAAACTTGTTATTAAGCCTCTTCGAGATAAAACTGTTAGTAAGTTGATTAATAAGTAATATTTAAAATATTAGCATAGATTATTAAAAGATAACATTTATAATTTGTCGTATCAGTATCAAGTTACGATTAATTAAATGCTCATTATAAGTGAAATCGTTAATTTTCAGTACATTTATTAAAAAGTATTTTACAATGTCATATTACGGTATCATTCTTTTGACATTGAAAATTGAATTTCCAAACAGGGGAACGGTAATAAAAAACGTCCATTTTATTTGTCCCACAAAAGGTGACTGAAAAGATCCATTGTTCTAACCCTCCCTTGTTTACAGCCAGACAAGGTTAATTTGTTTTAAAATCATTTCAACGAAGGGTGAACGCACGCACCCTTACATCCGTTGCCTCGCTTTTCAACGAACTTATAAGGTAGGACCTTTTAAAAGATAATTATATTTTTGCAGTAATTTATGGTAGTTACTTTTATGTTATAATAGTAGAATAACTTGTTTTTCGAAACATAAAAAAATAAAATTTGAATAATATTTTTATATCTAAATTTAAACATATTTTTTTTTGGCATGGATATTATGCTATTTTGATAAATTTTAGTTCTATCGTAAGTTTATTTATTTAATAGGTTCACTAAACTACGTTGGCATAAGTTATCTTACACGTCGCATATGATAAAAATAGGAACAATCAGTACATAAACATGATTACAATGTATGTGATGGACGATTACAGGCGAACTCCACATGTTTCAATAACAATTTTAACCATGTGAAACTTAAAAACAAATTATCTTCTAATTCTTGCAAAAGAGAACATTAAATAAATTAACAACAAGTTAAAACTATAAACAATAATATTATACAAAACAAAGATAACCAATAACGCACAAATAGATAAAAAAATACATAAAAAAACAAAGAAAAAGAAAACAGAATATACAATAATAATAAAAACTATTTAACAAAGTAATAATAACAAATAGTAGTAGATATCGGTTAAAGGGATTTAATGGGGTCAAAAGGTTTTTGAAATTATGTTATACAATATAAAAATATATATATATATATATATATATATATATATATATTTTGGTATACGAAGGTATTTTGAAGTTGAAATTGTCTAAATTGACTGATGTATTAAATAACTTTTTTAGTTTTATTGATATTTTGGACTACCGAAAGTATTTAAATATGACCATATATGTATTCATCACTTTTTAAATAATCTATAAATTGACTAGATTTCAGATACTGTTCTTTACACCGAAGGTACCATAATTGAGTAGAAGCTAGGAATTAAGCATACCGGAAATAAGCACACATCACAACATCATCAGCCTTTGTTAGTCCACTGCTGGGCATAGGCCTCCCTAATCACCCTATCCATCAGGGGTTTGGACCGTAACCCACCACGCTGGTCCAATGCGGGTTGGTGGGTGGACGACTTTTCACATGCCCATCCGACGCATGGATCATCTTCTTTTCAGACAATTGGATGATCGCCCAAATTGTCCTAACCAACTAGGAAACCACAAGGAAAATTTGTTGAGTCCCCGCAGGATTCGAACCCGACCTCCGGTTTCTAAAGCACACGCCCATACCACTAGGCTACGAGGCAGGGGAAATAAGCAAGAATGATTATTTGTTTCAGTTAAATGTGTGTAGTACACGCAGCCTTAACCAAATGGAGCCCGAGAAAGGTCGGCACACACAGCACTAACATTGATTTACGTGTGCCCATTCATTCAGTAATTGTACGTATAGTTAGCCAAAGGACGAAATTCTAAACGTAACAAAAAACGTGGACGTGGAATAATTCAAAGAAAGCTTCTGTATTGAATTTTGATGAAACTTAGTGCTGTATCACGTGTCTATTAATTACAATTTTATCACGAATTATTAATTATTTTGCTTTGCCTCTTAATTTGGATGTAATAAATCAATGTTAGCAAATTCCAGTTAAATATTAAAACAAAACAGTAGGTAATTATGTCGGTTTACAAAATTTTTATATAGTTTAAAAAGTAATGTGGAAAAAAGTCGTTCATTTAGATTAAATGAAAGTTTCAGTATGTAATTAAATAAATGAACTGTTCTCAGAATTCATTTACGTATTATAAATACGTATTTATAAAACACTTTCAAGCTTTATGATGGGTTAAAATAAAAATACATTTATAGGATTAAGTTTATGATAGTTTAAAGGACTGCTAAAAATGTCATCTTCTATATGAGTACTTGATTACAAGATATATATACAAGCTATTTTAAAAGCCGTTTTCCGGATTTGAATAGAATTTTAACCAAACGCTCTTTAAAATTCTTTTAATTTTTTTTTATAAATAATCTAATATTTTTAAGGCATTTTATCAAATCTCGTTATTAAATCTCGTAATTTTTTTTATTTTAAGTATAACAGACAATTTAATACTTAGTTATTTTTTGATAGAAACAATAGTTTTGATGTTTACATTTTGTATCAAATAATCCAGAAATAAAAAACGTTGTAGTTCGAATTGCAACAAAACTTGAACACAGTACCCTTTTTTATAGAGATTTGACACCGAAGCGTTCTTTTAGTTTGTCCATCCGGGACAGCAATTTCGCCTTTTGGGTCTTTTTAACTAGACGGACGATTACGGAATGAATGGACAAGCGTAAATCAATGTTAGTTCTGTATTTGTCGGTCTTTTTCTTCTTCTATTCAGGGTACGGCACGTGCATTTTTCTAACTTTACTGTTGTATTTGTTGGTAAAGGTTGATTTCATTAAAACTTTTCCATTGTCCTGTTCGGTTATTTTTGCAGAATACAAAAAATAAGCCAACAATTGTAATGATTTACTGCCATTAGCTTTTCAGCGCCGTTTCCAACTTGAAATTTATATAACCCAATTATTAGTGCTTCCAAAGGGAACTGTCCTCTTTCGTGTTACTATCATAGTTTTAATATCACCAACGAAGTCTGTTTCAAACAGTTATAGTGTATTCATAAAATATGCTTATGTGTATTAATAAAAAAGCTTGTTATGGTTGTAAAGGTCCGGTCAAAATGATCGAAAATCGGTAAAAAAAAAATCTTGCTTTATGTGCGGTGTGTGGGTTGAGGGTGGATGGGTAAAGATTCATTCATAAAGTCTAGACCATTTTAAGAAGTACAATTATGTAGAACATACTTTAAGTCTATTGATGTACGGTTTTGGCAGCGATTGCAATTTAATCGCACGAGGTTGTGATTCTTGGTGCCATTTTTGTTGTATTTCTCAAATACCTAGAAAACAAATTATGACACAATTTAAAATGAGACCGAATAGATAGATAATATATATCATTTACAATTTACAACTGCTTCCGTAGCCTAGTGGTATGGGCGTGTGCTTTAGAAACCGGAGGTCGTGGGTTCGAATCCTGCGGGACTCAACAAATTTTCATTGTTGTTTCCTAGTTGGTTAGGGCAATTTGGGCCGATCACCCAATTGTCTGAAAAGTAAGATGATCCATGCGTCGGATGGGCATGTAAAAGTCGGTCCACCCACCAACCGGCATTGGACCAGCGTGGATACGGTCCAAAAACCGCCTAATGGATTGGGGTGTATTAGGGAGGTCTATGTCCAGCAGTAGACTATCACAGGCTGATGATGATGATAATCATTTACAAAAATTAATAAATGCACTAGGAACAGAGCAACGAGGTAACATATATACAAAAAAAAAGATACGCTCCTAATTGGTGCCTCCTTTATTTGGGAAGTCGGTCAAAAAGATATATAGCACGTCAGACGTAGGTTGTATCTTCTTTTTCGTTTGAAGGGCATTGTAGATAGCGTATTTACTGGGTAAACTGGGTAAAGGTGAGGTGTGTTTTACCGGTGGTAGGTCCCCTGTTTACAGGAGACCGTCTGGGTGGGTACCACCGCGGTGCCTATTTCTGCCGCGAAACAGTAGTGTGAAAACACTGCTGTGTTCCGGTTTGAAGGGCACCGTAGCCAGTCATTACTGGGTAAACGAGACTTAACACCCTATGTCTCACGGTGAGCGCGTTGGCGATACCACTGGTATTGCCAATGTCTATGGGTGTCGGTGACCACTTTCCATCAGGTGGCCCGACTGCTCGTCTGCCTGCGTAAGCTATAAAAAAAACGAGACGTAGCATCCTATATCTCAGGGTTGCTTTTTTTGACTCGGATGTTATGCTTCCGGACTCTTGTCTTTGATAAGCTTCATCTGACACAGAGTTCGCGGGAAGCTTCCGTCCCCACGAACTAGGTGGCCAACATTTTTGTCTAAAATGAGGCCACACTTACAGAAAGGTGCGTGGGTTAAGCATTTGTTTATGTCTCCTGAGGATCGTCGACGATCGGTTTACGAACCGGGACGCTGAAGGTCTGGCGACTGTATTAATCGGTGGTTGGGGGCGGTGAGAACCGCCCTGGAACGCGGGTGCATCTAGTGTTTCAGGGTAGTGACGTCATGCGCTACCTTTCTTATGGGCAAGGCATGTCACTTACCATCAGGCGAACGTTTTGTTCGTCACGTCACCACACAAGATAAAAAATAAAGCTATATTTGTTTGAACAGTAAAGTTAAGGATTGCGTAACACATGTTTTTCAGATAAACCCTATAAAAACCACAGTTGGTAACAAATCTTGTGTTCATAATGGGATAACAGAAAGCTAAAACGTCCACGTTCACGGCAGGAGTATTTTTAGAAAAGTATGCTTTATAAATTAGTATTAATTATTGATAACTATTTCATTTTAAAAGGCTGAATTCACAAATAACAATGAATAATATCTGAAAACCCAACTTCTGGGTTGTGTCTGTCTCGCTAATTTTTTATAAAAATCACAATCAAGTTCTAAATAAAAATATTGGAGAGATATTTGCGTTTATTCCTGTTTTAAAATCGTAATTATAAAGATACATGTTAACATGAAATCAAAGTTAACTTGAACGGATATTTGTGGCATTGCACTTGCATCAAAGCATTAGAAATCATTACACGTATTTTACAGCCATTTTACAATATCCGCAATACGAAACATATTATTGAAGTTCTACTGTTACCAATCTGGGAAAGAATTTATTTTTGATTCCGTAGCTGTAATGCAACGTTGCTCAAGGTTTTTATTGAATATTTTGTTAAACAGAAATATGTTATTTTTTAGAATTGAACGTCGATCTCAAACGTCTAAAATGTTTTACGTGTTCGGAGTAATCAATATTTCACATCATATGGATATATTCATGGAGTAAACATTGGATTTATTTTTAATATTTTGTTCCATTTGTTAAATAGTAGGTCTGTGTAATACCTTAAGGAAAAAAATCTTTACTGTTATTTCAGAAAGATTAAAATGAGCAAAGATTTGTAAGACAGGTTTTTATATTTACAGGCAATCACCCAAGATTTGTATAACACATATTCTAAATCGCTACGAGTACATTGAGAAATTTTCACAGCTGTAAATATAATTTTATTCAAGTTGAAATTGTGTAACTTTTAGTCCGTTATGGTAATAGGCATAGGCAAACAAAAGATCTATTATCATCATTAGAACTTTAATTTAAAAATTACGGTAAACACCGAATAAAATGGAAAATCAGGTTTTGATTACTTCACGTCATGCAAATTTTGCTAAAAAGATTTTTCAATACAATTATAATAAAAGTAAATGTCAAAAAATGTCAATTATAATAAGAGTAATTGTATAAATTAAATCAATGTCATACTGATAGAAAACATAATTTTATTTGGGTCAAATAAACTACAAATAAACATTACTAGAACAAACGTCCTAAGCTGGTTTTATTAACATTTGACACCGAAGCGTTCTTTTAATTTGTCCATCCGGAACAGCTTTTGTTTTGTTTTAACTCTACGGACGATTACGGAATGAATGGACAAGCGTAAATCAATGTTAGTACTGTATGTGCAGGTCTTTTTCTTGTTCTATTCAGGATAGGGCAAGTGCATATTTCTATCTTGACTGTTGTGTTTACCCGTAAGAGATAGCACTAATTCGATCAATTATTAAAACTTTTCATTACCTGTTCGGTTATTTTTGCACAATACAAAAAATAAGGCAACAATTGTAATGATTCACTGCCATTAGCTTGTCGCCGCCTTTTTCCATCTTAAAATATATATTAGCAAAATGTAAGTGCCTCCAAAGGGTACAACTATTCAGTTATTTAACCAATTTTAAAAACTTCCACAATCCTAATGCATTTATTGGGTGTCTTCTTTTGCTTTAGTAACATAGTTTTATTATTACCTTAGTTCTAGCCATTTTTAATTATTAACCTTAACCTTGTTCGTTCACGAAGTGTGTTTCAAATAGCAATAGTATATACATAAACATTGCAAAAAATTATAACTTTTTAAAAGCTTCTTATTTTTTTCTGCAATAGATATCAAGGGCTAAAGATTAATTCATCTGATAGGAATCAAATTATATACGCTTTTTTAATTCCTCGTTATATCTGATAAAGTTATAAAAATATTAAATTTTGATGATAAATTTCGAATCAAGCTGCTAAAAATTCTGAAACCATGAATGCAAAAATCATATTTTCAATACGACTTTCAATCGCGTTTTTCTCGAGAATGTTTCAACGTAAGGAAAAATCACCATTATACTTTTTTATGGTTAACTTTGACAGTAATTTTTTTGTGCAAAATCTTTTCCTCCATTGCATAATTTTTTTGACATAGTTCAAAGGACCGTTTTTTCTGTCGGTAAATTTAAAATATAAATTACCACTGAGTTTCTTGAGGATTTGTTACTGTACAGGTCAAATTTATTAAACCGGTGATAGATGTTTTATTCAAAGAAATTGTAAGAGCCTTAATTGACTAAAATAACATTGTTTTGACTGACAGACGGGACAGCTTAATTTATTGGCTTGTTTTAAATTTAGAATATTAGTTGTAAATTAATATTTCATACGTAAAGGCACAGTGGGCAATCTTGTGAGCCTTTTTTAGAAAGTAAAAGTTTTTTTTATATATCAATATAAACTAACAATAATATGAACCAGACAATTATATATTAAGACAAAGATTGTATGATATTGCGCAGTATAATACATTACATTCCCATAGTACATTTTGTCTTGTCTGTCTGTCTGTTTGTCTGTCTTATTTACACTTAACCAATGCACTTCTTTAGAGAGAATATTATTTACATCGTTACTGTATTACGTCTAAATTTTTATAATAAATTAAATTGATTAAATTAAAGAGTTATCGTCCGCAAATAATACTATCTCATTTTTGTCGTTAATTACATGTAATAGATCATTTATATACACAAGGAAGAGGAAAGGTCTAAGAATAGACCCTTGTGGGACACCCATACTCACCAATCTAATCAATCTCTCAATACTAACAAATCCTACGAGCAGTCGCGGAATATTGTCTTCTCAACAAAAAAAAACATAGTAGAGGCATGTCGACTGTAAATTCTAAAAACCTACGTTTGAAAAAATGTTTAATACTTGTGTTTAAGAAAAGCTATAAAAATATTCTGCAACGCTCGCATTACGGCTACGGAATCGAGAATAAAATCTTTTCCACATTTGTAAAAGTAGAAGTTCAATAATATGTATTGTAAAATGGCTGAAAAATACGTGGACTGATTTGTAATCTTATGACGCAAGTGCAATGCTATAACGAAATATCCGTTCAACATATTACTTTGAAGTGATATCAATACGAATCTTTCAAGAGTTAAAAACAGGAAAAAACATGAATATCTCTGTAGTATTATTTATTTAGAACTTGATGTTGATTTTTAATAAAAATAGTACTGAATTAATTGAGATATGCTGATATTGTTCATTATTTTATGATGTGTAACAATAGATTTTTTTTAATAAAATTTTTATAATTATCACCAAATAATACTAATTAATAAAACATGTTTCAAAAATACACCATGGAGTTCACAATCTCGAAAAAGGCTGTTTTTAAATATTGACGATAGTTTTTAAAGACAGACGAACAGTTAGACCATCTGGTGAAAAGCGGTCTCCGACACCCATGGACACTAGCAATACAATGAAATCACAAACGCGTTGCAGACCGCAAGACATAGGATGTTATGTCCCTCTAACCATTAAATATGGTGGCTGTGATGCTCTTTAAATTAGAACACGCAGTAGCGTGAAAACATTACGTTTTAACGCTACTGCTTTGCGGTAGAAATAGCCAGCGCGGTGACACTGATCCAGACGAACCCCTGTAATAAGAGGACGTACCATCTCTAATTATTTCGTGGATTTAGGATTGGTTACCAACCGAGCTATCTCCACTTTACACAATCCTCATCTCCATTGCTCAATTACATAAAGCGAAGTTAATTTGTAGGTGAACTGTTACTTACATCTTATAATTATGTAGATAATCCAACGTAATTGACCTTTTCAGGCAATTTTGTGATTTACCTGTATCGCTAATAGAAACACACACACACACACATTAATAATTGTTTTACCTACCTATTAACTCAAGACGACAGAATAGCCGTAATAAAACAATTTAACCTATATTTTAAAATATAATAAAAACATTTTATATTTAATATAAAATGTTTTAATATATTTTAAAATGAGAAATTTGATAAAAAGTAATTACAACAATGCATAGAATACTCGTGTATACAGCCGTTACCATTGAGCGTGCAAGTTCACGGAAAACCATTCTCACAATATCAGTAATATATCTGCCGACTTGAGGGAAATGAACGCAGCGATTGGGCCCAATACCGCTGCCCACTTTGGGCTCCCTTTTATTTCTTAAAAGAAAGAAAGCTACTCGAAACGAGTGCATTGTTCGAGCGGGGAGGGAAGTACGTGTGGGCAATTTGAAAGTTTCCCCCCACGTTGTTTGATATTGAGACAGGTTTTTACATCTACTGGCAATCGCCCAAGATTTGTATAAAACATATTCTAAATTATACTATAATAAAATTTTATATTATTATATAAAACATATTCTATTATGTCTGACATTATATTATGTTCTATGCTATAATTTAATTAAGTGAAGGAGCAATTTGACATATTTATAAACATTTTATGATTAATAATTAAACAACCAAATTTCCACTCAATTTTACTATATTTTATGTTAGTAACTAATTAGTTTTTTGACTGATCATTTTAGCTAAGCAAATACTCGTAGTACAACTTGGAATTGTTAAAAATGTAACTTAAATGTCTTTTCAAATACAGTATTACATTAATAAAATTAAAGTGTATTAATTGTATTACAAGTCAAAATCAAAAAAAAGATTTGTGTGCAGAATATTAATGTGAAAAAGTTAAAAACGAGCAAGTAATTGTAAGTGCAAAATTGATTAAATCATCCAAACACTTCACTTTGCGTGTAACACGCCCACAATGCTAGATAAAAGTAGTAAACATTTTCATAACAAAGTGAAGCACTTCGTGAGATGAGCCCAGGTTATTACGAGGTTTTTCCTTGCGGAGATGATGTTAAATTGATAAAGTAAATATTTACGATATTATACATTCACGTTATTTCAGTTATTGGTACGGAACGTTTTTAAAGTCCTTTATTGAAACAGATATAAAACATTATCTATTCCTCAGAGTGCTTTCTACCTCGTTGAAAAATATTTATCTTATATGTTAGTTGTTAAAATTAGGTGATCTTTTTAAATAAAATACATTTTTCGTTTTACTTTAGCGTTGAGTTTTTTCTGTTAAATCTTTATGGTTTAGCGAGTAGTGTACACGCTTGCTTCAAAACAATAATCAGGTGCTTACCGTTGTTTAAGTAATGCAGGTCTTTGCCTAACTTGTTTCAGCATCGTCAATCAATGTATTATAGTTAAAACAAATATTCCGAAAATATACGCAAAAGTATTACAGGCCTAAAGTTGAGCATTGACCCCAATAATCAATTTGGTATATTTTACACAGACTGTCATAAATACGTACTCTTATTTATAAAACGTATTAATTAGTCACTTCGTAGAGTATTTAGATTTACATATATCTTTCTACTCGGAAAAATCAAGGCTAAATACGTCACATTTGAAACTTAAATCGGCAAAGTCACGAGCATCATGTTCTATTAACTCACACAAGATGCTTTGTCCGTTCGCATTTGCGAAAGGGGCTAAAAGGAACTATAGCTCTTCTAAAGTGCTCCGCAACGTGCATTATAAACATTTAGCTCGCGATACATAATTTGGTACAAAATTGAAGATGTTGTTGTCGTTATGAGTCATATGTGAGTATATATCAACAGTTGTCTTGAAATTGTGAGGAAGTAATGAGTTTCTGATTTTGTCAATATGGTATAACAGTTAGATGTTTTAACATAGACGTTAATCGTTTGAACTTTAAGTACCATTCTTAAATTTATTATTCTCATCACTTATCATAATAATAAAACTTATCACATTGTCAACTTTTAGACCAGCTTTATCAAGGTGAAGAGAACAGTTCAACTTATACTTTTCGAGTACTGTTTTCTGGTAGTATCAAGAACCTTACTTGTAAATAATTTCTAGTTTTCATTGTTTTCTTTAATCAGATCCGAGAAATTATATTATAAAAATAAAAAAATCATAATGAGAGAGACACAAGAGTTGCATTGCGAATCAATAAAAACGTATAGCACCATTAAACAAAGTTTTAAAGTTTGCATTTATTTATACAAGAAAAAAGATCTATTTGAAATGGCCTGTTTTCTATTTCTTCAATACATGAGTGCAAAATTGTGATTCCACCAGTCAGGGGGCAAAACTAAGTACTCATTGTAATCCAGGTTACACCATTTTTAAGCATTTGCAAGCAATTGAAAAAAAAACAACAAAAGTTAAGCATTAAAACTATTATCTAAAGAAAGAAATCATTTTATTTAACTTTGTTTATTTTTGTCATTATGATCATTAGCTTTTTGATGTTTCAGAATCTAAATGATTTAATAATAATTATTTAATAATTACCACACTGAACAATTATCCAAGATATTTTATTATAACCACACTTTTACTTATATTCGTCTAAATTTGTCCACGATTACATATATATATATTATTACTACACTAATTTAGTTTTAAAATAAAAACATCAACTCAGCTTGTCACCGAACAAGTAAGACAAACAAAAGAAAAGATTTACGAGAAAACTTCGTTGTAAGCTTAGAATTAGTTGCTTTGGAATAACGACCTGTGTTTGTAACTGCGACATTTTAACAATAATCAAATCAGAACAATACTGTGGTTAACTTTTAACCTGTCAGGGGTAAATAAAATACTTACAAAGTTCCTCTTTACCTTACCGAGAAGCATCTTCATGTATTGTCCTGAAAAGGGATTTACCACAAAATATTTTATTAACTTTACAACATCTTAATTATTTTTATATGGCTTACTTATACGTTGTATATGTGAAATTTTGGTCTTTTACCATATATATTAATTGCTTTCTGACTCCATTTTTCCAAATTAAAAAGGTTTTTTTAGCAATTCATATCGCGTATTCTACAAGGCTTACCTTTTATTACGTTATTAAATAAAGAAAGAACTAATAATAAAGAAATTTATTATTAGTGCCATTACTACTGTTTCAATGTGAATACAAATGAAGTTATAGAAAAAATTGTGATGAAAACTTTCTAAATTTTAAAAGTAAAACAAGAACTCGTTGCTTTAATTTTTATAACACCAGTAATGCTAAGTAAAAAGGTGTAGGAGTACTTTATATACATTTTTCTTTAAATGTTTTCGAATACGTAAATACATTAAAATCCATAAGAAAAATTGAAAAAAGAAATTAATTGTTAATATTTGTGTGTATATAAAAAATATTTGACTTTACTATTCATAGAAAAGCTGAAAACAGGACTGTGTACGAAATTAAATTAAAAAAATAAAAACAATTATAAGGGGAATGAAAAATAATGCTTTACTCATTAGTATTAAAACAAATAAACATTTATTTGCCTCATTATAAAAGAATAAAATTGTATATTGACGTTAAACTCAATATGTAAACAACTTTTAACAAATCTGAACTAAAAAGTAGCTGTTTAAATTTTTTTAAACGATAACTCAAGCGACAATTTCCGTTCAAGTAACAAGAAACAAATCGGTGTGCTAGATAAATATTACCAGGCCCACAGGGTAGGGTACCTTCTAAAGAGTTTTAAGCCATTTCGTACGAAAATCAAATATACAGAATAAGGAACTCTATAGTTAAAATGTTATAACGAAAAGAATCGTAGTACATGAGTTATGGAATTATTTTCTTGTTTTATAATTATATATATTATTTCTATAAATACTAATAGTATATTGGTTAAATATCATAAATTATTGTACCAATAGTTCCTTATTTTTACGATATGGGTTTTAGTCAAATTTATAATAGGGAGAAAAATTAATAAGGCTGAGACAGAACGTTATCACGCACGAAAATTATAAAATTAAATAAAAAAAAATAATTTCTAAATTTAGGACCTCCGTCTAGTTTTTAAAGGAATTCATGAATTTAAATTATAGCAGTAATAGTAACTTACTGCATATCATTATTAAAACAACAAGTATTGTTAAAATAACTTTTAACTTTGCCTATCGATTGGTTAAGGTTACCTATCCGTTTTATGATTCATACTTTTTGAATTGATTACAATATAAAAAAAACTTATATTCCTGTCACTGATGAATTTTCGACGTACGTAGACGTACAACCTTTGCACTGCCTATGAGCCGTCAATATGACCATATTAGATAACGATGTTTTAAATATTCTATAATTTGACTAGATTTAAAATGTCTTTACAAGGGTTTAAAACTACGTTTTACTCAAGGCAGTACGACTGAGTATTCGCTAGAAATTGAGCAAATCGAAAATAAGCAGGAATGTTTAATTCATTCAATTAAAGGTATGTAGTATACGCAGCCTTGCTATATCGAGACTTAAGAATTAAGTTATACTCAAGGTAACAAAATTGAGTAGAAGCAAAAATTTACCAAACCGGAAATAAGAAGGATTGCTTATTTGTTTTAGTTAAATGTATGTAGTATACGCAGGCTTAACCCAAATGGGTCGAGCCCGAGAAAGGTCCGCACACAGCAATAACATTGATTTACTTGTGCCTATTCATTCAGCAACTGTACATATAGTTAACGTGTCAAAGGCCTAAATTCTAAACGTAACGTGGAAGAATTCAAAGAAATCTTTTGCATTGAATTTTAATGAAAATTGGTGCTGTATCACGTGTCTATTAATTACAATTTGATCGCAAAATATTAATTATTTTGCTTTGCCTCTTGATTTGTATAAATTAAATCAATGAAATATTGATAGAAAACATAACTTACTTTGTGTCAAATAAACTACAAATAAACATTACTAGAACCAACGTTCTAGTTCGAATTGCAACAAAACTTGAGTATAGTATCCTGTTTTATTGAGATTTGAAACCGAAGCGTTCTTTTAATTTGTCCATCCGGGACAGCAATTTCGCCTTTTGGGTCATTTTAACACGACGGACGATTACGGAATGAATGAACAAGCATAAATCAATGTTAGTACTGTATGTGTAGGTCTTGTTCTATTCAGGATAGGGCACGTGCATATTTCTATCTTTACTGTTGTGTTTGTTGGGGAAGCTAATTTTCATTAAAAAACTTTTTCATTACCTGTTCGGTTATTTTTTGCACAATACAAAAAATAAGGCAACAATTGTAATGATTCACTGCCATTAGCTTGTCGTCGCCTTTTCCCATCTTGAAATATATATTAGCGAAATATTAATACTTCCAAAGGCAACTATTATTCAGTTATTAAACCAGAATTTTAAGAACTTACACAGACCCTTTGCATTTATTGTTTGGTTTTCTTTTTAGTTTTAGTATCATTGGTTTAAAATCATCTTAGAACTTAACCATTTTGATGTTTTTAACCTTAACCTTGTTTGCTCACGAAGTCTGTTTCTAATAGCAATAGTGTATACATAAAAATTGGTACTTTTAAAAAGCTTGTATTTTTTTTGCAATAGATATCAAGGTCTGGTCAAAATGAGCAAAAATCTGTTAAAGAAAGACTCGTGAAGGACGATGGCTAAATATTAATTCATCTGATAGGATTTTGCATTACCTTCAAAATGCTTTGTGATTTCTCGTGATATCTCACAAATTTATAAAAATATTAAATTTTTGAAGATAAATTTCGAATACAGCTGCTAAAATTATTGTCTTTAATTACTGTATTACGCCTAAGTTTATAAATTTAAGAGTTATCGTCTGCAAATAATACTATCTCATTGTAATTAAATGCAAGGAAGAGGAAAGATCTAAGAATAAATCCTTGTGGGACACCGATACTCACCAATACAAACACATATCGCCAAATATTTAAAACAAATCCAATGAGTAGTCACGGAATATTGTAGTCTATACTCCAAGTAAACATAGTAGAGGCATGTCGACTGATAATTAAAAAAAAACACGTTTGAAAAAAAATGTTCAATACTTGTGTTTAACAGAAGCAATAAAAATATTCTGCAACGCTCGCATTACGGCTACGGAATCGAAAATAAAATCTTTTCCACATTTGTAAAAGTAGAAGTTCAATAATATGTTTCGTATTGCGGATATTGTAAAATGGCTGAATATTACGTGGACTCATTTCTAATCTTATGACGCAAGTGCAATGCTATAACGAAATATCCGTTCAACATATTACTTTGATGTGATATCAATACGAATCTTTCAAAAGTTAAAAACAGGAAAAAACATGAATATCTCTGTAGTATTGTTTATTTAGAACTTGATTGTGATTTTTAATAAAAATAATACTGTATTAATTGAGATAGGCTGATATTGTTCATTATTTTGTGATGTGATGTGAACATTCGATATTTTTTAATTAAATAATTATCACCAAATAATACTAATTAATAAAACATGTTTCAAAAATACACCATGGAGTTCACGATCTCGAAAAAGGCTGTTTTCAAAAATCTTGTTATTATGTAGATAATCCAAAGTAATTGATCTTTTCAGGCAATTTTGTGATTTGCCTCTATTAGCGTGACACATTAGAAAACAGTGATAAAATAATTGTTTTACCTGCCTATTAACTCAAGGCGACGGAATAGCCGTAAATAACCGGTGGTAGGTGTTTACAGGAGACCGTCTGGGCGGGTACCACCGCGGTGCCTATTTCTGCCGCGAAGCAGTAGTGTGAAAACACTACCGTGTTCCGGTTTGAAGGGCACCGTAGCCAGCGTATTTACTGGGTAAACGAGACTTAACATCCTATGTCTCACGGTAGGCAGCGCGTTGGCGATACCACTGGTATTGCTAATGTCTATGGGCGTCGGTGATCACTTCCCATCAGGTGGCCCGACTGCTCGTCTGCCTGCGTATGCCATAAAACAAAAATCAATTTAACACATAGCTATCTATAAAATGTTTTTACTATATTTTAAAATTAGATAATTAATTAAAAAGTGATAAGAACAAGGCATAGAATCCTCGTATATAGCCGTCACTATTGAGTATGCAATTTCACGAAACACCGTTCTCACACTCTCAGTAACGTATTTGCTGACTTGAGGGAAATGAACGCAGCGATAGCACCCAATACCGCTGCCCACTTTGGGTCCCTTTTATTTCTTAAAAGAAAGAAAGCCACTCGAAATTAGTGCATTGTTCGAGCGGGGAAGGAAGTACGTGTGGCAATTTGAAAGTTTCCCCTGGTTGATACTAAGACAGTTTTTTATATGTACTGGCAATCGCCCAAGACAGACAATATGTCAGATTTTATTGAAACGTAATACCGGCATCATGGAATTGTCAATTGATTAATCATTCTAATGTTTGTATTAAAGTATATTAAATGGAGTAGCAAGTCAATATTTAAAAGGATTTACGTATAGAATATTTATTGAATCGTCCAAACACTTCACTTTGCGTGTAACACGTTCATAATGCTAGATAAATGTTGAAAACATTTTCATAACAAAGTGAGGCACTTCGTGAGATTAGCCCAGGCTTATTACGGGGTTTTCCTTGCAAAGATGATGAAATTGATAAAGTAAATATTTACGTTATTATACAGCTACGTTATTACAGTTATTGGTACGGAAAGTTTTTTAAGTCCTTTATGAAACAGATATAATACATTCGCTATTTCTTAAAATGCTTTCTGCCTAGTTGGAAAATATTTATCATATTTGTTAAAATTTGGTGATCTTTTTCAATATTTATAATTTCATAAATAATTCATTAGGCATGCTTTAACGTTTCTAGCCTTTATCACTGGAAAGCTTCAACTAGGATCTCATTGAATCTCATTAAAAATCAGTTGCTGTAACCAATAATTATCAATCATTAAATATAAATTAGTTATTTAGCATAAAGTATGGATTTCTAGTGAGTTCCTGTTTGGAAAATTCTAACTTTCAGTTAGATGACAATTGTAAAGTTCGTAGTTGATTTGTTCATGGTCAAAATATTGCAGCCATTTTTTATTTACTTTCACTCTTTATTTATTATTTTAGTTTATAGAAACGATTTTATTAAATTAAATATTGATTTTTCTAGACGTTAATTTTTTTCTGTTAAACATTTTATTGTTTAGCGTGTATTATTCACGCTTGCTTTAAAGCAATAATCAGGTTCTAAGCGTTGTTAAAGTAATTCAGCATTTTTCCAAACTTGTTTCAGCATAGTCAATCAATGTCCTGTTGTTAAGAAAAAAAAATCGTATATTCAAAACATTTTTGCAAAAGTATAACAAACTTAAATTAGATTATTTAACCCTCTGGCCTGACCTCAATGCTGAATTTGGTCTGTTTTACATGTTGTCATAATTACATACATACTCTTAAAACATATTAATCCGATATTTCGCAGTGTATTTTGATTTACAACTAACTTTCTATCCAGAAAAATCAGGGCTATTTACTTCGCGTTTGTAACACAAATCGGCCGAGTCACGAGCATCATATACTATTAACTCACACGAGATGCTTTGTCCGTTCGCATTTGCTGAAGGGGCGAAAGGAAACCCGCTTGGCGCAGTAGTAAGTGACCCTGACTGTAGCGCCAAAGGTGAGGGTTCTATTCCCACCCGGCGAAATACTGTGCGATGAACATAGTGTTTTTCTCGTGTCTGGGTGGTTGTATCTGTTTAATATGTATTTATTTACAAAAGAAAAGTAAGTTTATGTATTTATCAGTTATCTAGTTTCCATAGTACTAGTAGTATAGTTTTAGGGCTCAGGTTAAAAACTTTTTTTGAAAGAAGAAGTTTGTATTAGTATCGGCTGCGTTTCCCCCATACATTACATTCATCATTGTTATCATCATCATCATCTTCAGCCTGTGAAAGTCCACTGCATAGCCTCCTCTTTAACACCCCTATCCATTAGGGGGTTGACAGTATCCCACAACGCTGGTCCACTGCGGGTTAATGGGTGGACCGACTCTTTAATGTCGTTTTGACGCTTGACATTCCAGACATAAATTTTGTCTTTTTGTTGTTTAAAAGTAAATTATTTACATTAAACCAATGCTCAACTTTACAGAAAGTATTGTTTACATTGTTTTTAATTACTGTATTACGTCTTACTTAATAAATTAAAGAGTCATCCTCCGCAAATTATACTATCTCAATGTTATTGTTAATTGTATGTTGTAGATCATTTATATAGACAAGGTAGATGATAGGTCCAAGAATAGGTACTTGTGTGACACCCAAACTCAGCAATGCAAACAATTAATACAAATTATTGAAAAGAAATCCAAGAGTATGTGCGGAATATTGTTTACTCCAAAAAAACACTTAAAAAAAATGTTCATTATTTGTGTTTAAGAAAAGCAGTAAAAATATTCTGCAACGCTCGCATTACAGCTACGGAATCAAAAATAAAATCCGTTCCACATTTGTAAAAGTAGAAGTTCAATAATATGTTTCGTGTTGCAGATATTGTAAAATGGCTTAAAATTGCAATGCTATGCAAGTGCAATGCTATGGCGAAATATCCGTTCAACATATTACTTAGATGTGATCTCAATATCTATGTATCTTCTGGGAGTAAAAACAGGAAAAAACATATATATAATTTTATTTTATTTAGATTAATACTAATTTATAAAACGTTTGTTTCAATAAGACACCGTAAAGTTCACAATCTCGGAAAAGGGTGTTTTAATATTTTGACGATAGTTTTTAAAGACAGACGAACAGTTAGTCCACCTGATGGAAGCGGTCACGGACACCCATGGACTTTAGCAATGCCAAGGAAATCACAAACGCGTAGCCGCCCGCGAGATATAGGATGTTATGTCTCCTTTACCCAGTAAATACGGTGGCTATGATACTCGTTAAATTGGAAACCGCAGTAGCGTGAAAACACAACGTTTTAACGCTACTGCGGGTAGCCAATTGTCAGTGCGGTGTCACTGGCCCTGTAATAAGAGGACCTTACCATCTCTAATTATTTCGTTATTATTCTTTCATAATCAAAGAATTGTTTTGCAACTGTGCTATCTCCAAGGTTAACCTAACACTTTACACAATCCTCATTTCGATTGTTTAAATGCATAAAGCGTATTCGATGGTTCGATTATATGTGATTAAATTTTTGGGTGAACTGTTACTTATATCTTATTATTATGTAGAAATGATAAAATGTTTTTAATATATTTTATAATTAGATAATTGATTGAAAAGTAATAACAACTGCCTTATACCTCTCAGTACTAATGTTAAAAATCTTGGCCTGCATTTCGACTCCACGCTAAGTTGGAAGACTCAAGTAACTAGCGTTGTAAATAAAGTGACTGGTGTCCTGCGATACCTCTCGAACTGAACTCGACTGCCTTCTGAATAACTGCATTCGATTCGTTTCTAGACCACGTTTCTACATACCGTTCCCAACTTCAGTGGCTGCCTATCCACCAACGACGCTCTTTATGAGCCCTGACCACTCTTTACTCCTTTCTTAATTCTAACATAAGGCCTTTTAAGTACCTATGTGAAGTCAGCAACACAGATGCCAAGGAAATCACAAGCGCGTTCGACGCATAATCGTCTCCTTCAATGCCCCATTCACCGTTCTGACTTCACCCATTCGTCTTTCTTTATCCAATCTGTTCTTTTATGGAATTCACTACCTCTTGAAATCAGGATGGCCAATAGTTTCATCACTTTTAAGAAAAAAGTTAAAGATTATCCATTTAAAAAGTTACCTAAAGACCAATGAAATCGTCATTAATTTATTAACGTTATTTTTTTTATTATTGTATATATTTTTATTTGTGTGTGTATGTATATATTTATATACCTTTACATATATAAGTAAGCGTATTTATGTAGAAGCATATATTTTTGTTTATGCTATGTATGTATTTTTATACGAAATAAACTGAGTTTGAATTGTTTGTTAGTTACCAAATATTTTCTTTTTATTTTTTATGTTTTTTCATTATAAGCTTTTCTTTGCACCTCCTGATTTTTAATCTCTGAACCACCCCAAAGTTGACTGGTAGAGAATGCCTATGGCATTAAGTCCGCCTTTGTACTTTTTTAGTGCAAAAAGAATAAATAAAATAAATAAACAATAAGGCATAGAATTCTCATATATACAGCCGTCACTATTGAGCGTGCATTTTCACGGAAAACCATTTTCACACTCTCAGTAACTTTTTGCCGACTTGAGGGAAATGAACGCAGCAATAGCACCCAATACCGCTGCCCACTTCGGGCTCCCTTTTATTTCTTAAATGAAAGAAAGCTACTCGAAACGAGTGCATTGTTCGAGCGGGGAGGGAAGTACGTGTGGGCAATTTGAAAGTTTCCCCCCACGTTGTTTGATATTGAGACAGGTTTTTATGTGTACTGGCAATCGCCCAAGATTTGTATAAAACATATTCTAAATCGCTACGAGTACATTGAGAAATTTTCAAAGCTGTAAATATTATTTTATATAAGTTGAAATTGTGTAACTTTTAGTCCGTTATGGTAATAGGCATACAAAGGATTTATAGAGTGAGAAATAATATTTAGAACTTTAATTTAAAATTTACGGTAAACACCCAATAAAATGAAAAACTAAGTTTTGACTACTTCACGTCTTGTGAATTTTTCTATTAAGGTTTTTTCATACAATTATAATAAAAGTAGATGTCACTGAAATACTTAAACTAATTAAATTCGTCAACACTATATGCTATCACAATTTTATTTATTTCTTTTAAATTATATCGTGTTTTTCATTGAAAATGTCTATAGTTTGCTTGATTTTATTAATATTTTTATCAGTAAATATATTACCTGAAATAATTGATTGTGAATAATAATTAAGTTCATTTACTTTTAGCGTCTACGGTTTTAAAAAGATTGAGATTATCATTATTATTATTAGATTTAAGATTATCTTCTAAGCGGTTAATTAAGTTAACAACCTGAAACTAATTATAACCCTAAAGTATTCGATGGTTTGAAAAATAATTGATGTACCTAAGCAATTAATAAATTTATCCCCAAACATAATTTTCATTAAGTAAATGAACATTACGGTCTATGCTATAATTTAATTTAGTAAAAGAGCTGTTTAACATATTTATATAAACTTTAGGATAATTAATTAAACAACAAAATTTCCATTCAACTTTTACTTTAATACATGTTCGCAGCTAAATTCGATTTTTGATTGCACCAGACAGATTAGACAATATGTCAGATTTTATTGAAACATAGTACATACATATAACATGGAATTGTCAATAACATAACTTAAATATTCTATCAAATACAGTATTATTTTGATTATATTAAAGTGTATTAAATGGAGTTACAAGTCCAATATAAAAAAAAGGATTTACGTATAGAATATTTATTGAATCATCCAAACACTTCACTTTGCGTGTAACACGTCCATAATGCAAGATAAATGTAGAAAACATTTTTAGAACAAAGTGAGGCACTTCCTGAGATTAGCCCAGGGTTATTACGGGTTTTTTTGCGGAGATTATGTTAAATGGATAAAGTAAGCATTTACAATATTATACATGCATGTTATTACAGTTAGGGGATAGTAAGGTATAACGGACCCTGAAGGTAAAACGAACCGGACCAATAACTTTAATACTGTTAGTGTACTATTACCAACTTGCTTCAACTTCGACAGCTTCTCAGAGTTGTTCAGCGTCCTTGAAGGGTCATGCAGCGGACACGTTTTTGTCAAGGAAGTTTATTTTGGCAAGTTTTGATGCAAAAACAGCAAATTTTAAATCGCCTAAAGTTATATTACGTAAAACATATCGGGGATTTTGTGATTTGTTTGGGATATTGTTTATATTACTTTGTTTTAACGATAAAAAGTCATGATAATCTTCAATATTAACCTCAAAATATTTTATTTGTTTACATGCCTACCGAAAAGGCAAAACGGAACGGGCAAAATTAACCAAATAAATATATTTAGTAAAAGGTAAACTCGTAGATTATCTTTTATTACTGCTTCAAAGGATATCATGCTTAGGTATGAACTCCAAAACGGACTAGATCTATATTTTTTACTAGAAAGAATGGAAAGGAAAGCAAACAATAGACAAAAGGAAAATCTACAATAACACAAAAAAAAGCATCTAGCGAATATGAAGAAGACATACGATGTTCTATTGCTCTCATTTATTTTATAAATCAGCTGATCAGAGGCTGGGTCCAGTGTGGAGATTTTAGTTTGGTATTATGTCGCCAAAGGTCCATTTTGCCTTCATGCCTGGTTCGTTTTACCTTCACGTGTAGGCAAAATGGACCAAAGCGAGGGTTTTGGAAATCATCCAATATCTTTTGTATCTGTGATTTGATCAAAGCGTTCTTTAACAATAAGTTAAATTAATAAATGCTTAATCTTATAATAACAAAAAAAGAAAAATAAAGATTTTTTTTTGTTTGACATCGGTTTTCCCTTAAGTGGAATTAAAATATAATTAAAGTAAATAAAACCTTCTCTTCCCCTATTTGTAGAAAAAGTTTTTAAAACTATTTTGATACTGACTTATTCCTTAATGTGGTTTCTTCTTTGTGGAGTCATAGCTTTATTTTGACAGTTTCATACAGGTTTTTATTATTACATAATCTAATCATTAAAACAAATCCATTTGTTATGTAGCACAATCAGTATCCACCAGCTCGTAGCGTGCGTAGATTACATCTATTTATCATCTATCTTCTTACCCAGAAAATACATGACTAAATAGGTTGTGTTTGAAACACAAATCGGCCAAGCCACGAGCATCATTATCTAAATATCTATTTTTGACTGAAAGCATGGCGATAAGCTACAAGAACTGGGTTTTTAAAACATAAAAGCAGCAGGCAGAGATGAATTGGTCACTTCTATGCAAAACGTCGACAACACTAATTTCAGGAGCAGATTAATTTTATATTCTTGCAAAGTATTAACAATTTTAATAACAAAAGAAAGAGGAAATATACTTTCTACCCACAAATAAAATAAGTTTTGAAAATTAAAACATCAACTCCACTGGTCGTCGAACAAGTGAGTGGAACAAAACGCAAGATTTACGAGAAAACTTCGCCGTAAGCTTAGAATTAGTTACTGACGTGCTTCCGAATAACGACCCGGGCTTCTGGCGGCGACATTTAAACAATTATCACAGCTGTAAACAGAACAATACAATGGTTAACTTTTAACTTGTCAGGGGTTAAATAAAATATTTACAAAGTTCATCTTTACCTTGCCGAGAAGCATTTTTATGCATTGTCTTTAAAAGGAACGTACTACAAAATAATTTCTCGGCTTAGAGCTTCTTTGCGATGCCAGAGTTTTAATTATTTCCTGTTTAAAATTCCGTACACGCATAGTGTGGCCGAAACAAAACTTTTTTAATACATTATATACTATAAAGTAGAAGTCTTCGTCGATCCCGACTACGGTGGTAGATCTATAGTAGTGATTTTCCTAAGAGATGTTATAGTGTACAAATTTCATCTTCTTTTACTCTCATAGTCTGATAGTATGCATAACCCACACGACCGAAGAGATATGATGTAAGATCATCATTATCTGACGTCACAAACGGTTTATCAGCCCGCATTGCCATAGCCGACTAGGAACCATCATTAAAACCTTGTTGAGTTCTTCATTGGATTCTAACCCCAGATCTCCGGATTTTCAATCATAAGGCCTTAATACTAGTCTTTATAGACGGCGTGTATAGAATTTGTGTATACTATTAAGAGGACATAATGGTATTCCCGTCAATCAATATCGCAATTTTAAGACATGGCTCAATTTTATGACGTTTTTTATCGTATATGAATATATCAAAGCAATAAGGTTTTCATTTTAAAAATTTTGATGAAGATAAATTTATGAAACCTTTTTACTTAACTATGTACCGGAATGGCAACTTTAAAGCAAAAATTAATTAAAAGAAATGCATAACCATATTACCTTAGCTGATAAATTATACAGTGTTCAGAGTCTACAAAATTTCCAAATTTAACAGTAATTAAATGTATTTTGACTTACAATGTATTTAATAAATTCGCTAACTTTATAATAGTTTTAAATATTTTGGTCGTAAATTGATTTATGAGTTTAAGAGCTGGGCTAAATACTTTTATGTAGATATATCAATAGTATGGAGTATATATATGATACTCTTGCATAGACATGTTGATTAAAATTGGTAACGCAGAGATTGTTATATCGTTTTTTCCTTAAATATTAATGTTTTAATTAGAATTTAGACCTCAGCAGCAGATAGTGAAATAGACGGTAGCTTCAGGCATGGTGAACATGAAAATATTATATTGTAGATATAAATAAATACTGAGCTATAAATATCTTTTATATATCCATATGCACGTTATTATCTTCGAGTATTTCATATGTAGTCGTCACATACAGACAGTAAAAAAGGATAACTGCTATGAATCAGTAACATAAATGAACATATTTAAATGTAACTTTTTATTTAATTTAGGATAAAGTAAAACTCAATTTATCCCACCCATAGTGTATCCAAATATGTATTTGCACAGAGACCCCGAAACGATTTTATTTCTCTTATTTTACATAGATGTTATTGAACCTATAAATTGTCTACTGCGATCTTTCATTAGGTTTTTAAATGTATTGTTGAGCTGTAAATGGAAGTGAGTATTAAAATAATACACACTAAGTATATTGAATGATTCTTATTTCGGTTTTAGTGGCCGCTTTAAAATCTGAGAAAATTATATAGCTAATGGATGTACTGGTATTGGTAATATCCACGAGCGTCAATGACCACTGTCCATCAGGCCGCCTTACTGCTTGTTTGCCTTCAAAGGCAAAAAAGATGGATTAATTTCCAAAAAAAACCGTAAATAATCCATTACTTTGAATGTATTAGAATCGAAAAAAAATCTATCGGTAAACGTCGACTTTGTAATTAAATTTATTTCCTTAACAACGTGATTAAAGTAAAGCTTTGTTTAAAAACCTTATTGACGAACAGGAACACGATTTTGCACTTATTTATTAAAGGAATGGAAAAGTTTTACAATTTTATTATTTACTTACGTATGACTAAGGCAAACTATTAAGTAACGTTTGAGAGTAAAACCATAATCACATTTAAAATCATCACACATTCAATCATACAAAATTTTAGTAAATCCATTGGTATAAAGGTTTTGTATTTTATAATTTTTTACCTTTATGTGTTTCTTTTGTATGTTTGTACTAGGTTAAGAGATTATTAAATTTTATTATTGTTTTTAAAGTTACCGTCAACATTTATCTATGATTACATCATGAAGACCTGTTTTAGTCCACTGCCGGGCGTAGGCCTTCCTACGCTGGTCCAGTGCGGGTTGGTGGGTGGACTGACTTTTACCAGCCCAATTGAACCATGTATCATCTTACTTTTCAGACAATTGGGTGATCAGCCCAAATTGCCTTAACCAACTAGGAAACAACAATGAAAATTTGTTGAGTCCCCGTAGGATTCTAACCCACGACCTCCGGTTTCGAAATCACACGCCTTTACCACTAGGCTACGGAGGCAGTTATCCCACCACGCAGGTCCAATGTGGGTTCGTAGGTAGACAGACTTTTTACATGCCTGTGATCGGCCCAAATTGCCCTGACCAACTAGGAGACAACAATGAAAATTTGTTGGGGCCCCGCAAGATTTGAATTCCCGATCTCCCGATTGTAAAGCTCACGCCGTTACCACTATTTTTATTGTTGTTATTAACCCATTACTTCCCAAGCATCGAAATCATTGGTTTTTTTTTATCAAATTAGTAATTCGGGCTCTTAATATGTTAAGAAAGAAGAATAAGAATAAATTTAGAAATAAAAAAAATACCTTGGTTAATAACTCAGCCCGTCCTATAAATAGGACACTGAGGATAAATGCTCATTAAAATAAAAGATACCTATTATAAGGAAATCATCTATATTGGAATAATATTATCACACTCTATTTTCAATTATAACATAAAAGTAAATTTTTAACGATGGCACCTCCCTCGAAGTAGTTTCGGAGTACGTTTACCTCGAACCTCGGCAAACGCTCGAACTAGGTAGAAACAACTTTTAGGGGAAGGCCAACAGAGGGATTCGGCTGGGCTGGGCAGCTTTACATAAGCTTCATCGAGTTTTTATCCCACGGTGCCTCAAATCGAAAGTCTTCGATCAGTGCTTTCTGCCCGTTATGTCCTACGGTGCCGAGACTTGGACACTTACGGTTCGACTGGTCCACAAATTCGCTTAGAGAGCTATATTCATGATTAACAAAAACATATGAAGGTACACGTTAATTGAACAGGAAAGAGCTTACATTTACTATTCCATCAAAGTATAAAATCACTAAAACTTAATTGCCTATGTCAACCACTAATAATTTCTGGTCACAAAATTTTTAATCAAGTATAAATCGTGTAACAAGATGTAGTGCGCTCTGCACGAACTTACCAAGTAATGAAAACAATAGACCCGCAAGACACAAAACAATTGACAGTTGACACAAAACAGGTTCGAGCTTACTTTTGCGACAAATAGTATAGACGAATCCCCAGTGTCATATTTATAGGACAGCTTATTATGAATATTGAAGAAGTGTATTGTTACGTAAATGAATAAGTGTTTAAAATATTTTTATGTACTTTAGAGACAGTAGATTTTTCTATGATTTCGTATATCATTAAAAAAAGAGAAGTCTTCTTAATCTTTCAAAATTGTCCAGTTTTAAAAAATCATATTAAAACATATGTAATGCTTTTAACTTTTAATAGGACAGAGGTAAGTAATGGGTTAATGTTACCGTGAACATTGATCTGTGATTAAAAATTTATAATAGCCTTTTTATATTCCGCTAATATATTGTTGTATATCACGTGTAATACGTCAGTCCTTTATCAGTCGTTTCATTCAGCATCATTTTTCCAAAATTTCAAAATCGCGTGCTAAACGCTTGTAAAGCACGATGATGTTGCCAAAGTACGCGTAACAAGTAGCACACTAGAAGATTGAGCTAAAGTTTGGTTTCGCCCCTTTCGTAAATGCGAACGGACAAAGCATCTCGTGTGAGTTAATAGTACACGATGCAAGTGACTCAGTCGATTTGTGCTTCAAACGTGACGTATGTAGTCCTGATTTCTCTGGAATAAAAGCTAGATGTGAATCTAAACAAACTACGAGCTAGTGTAACTAGGTTCTAAGATTTTGAGTAATGTTAATATTCTTTTATTCATATTTCTTTATTGATTTTTTTGAATCCATAAAGAAATATTTTATGCCATTGCTTTCAACGCTACATATTAAGAAGAGCCATATTTATTTTTACAATTAACGTAAAGTTTTGTTCAGAACCTTACAATTGCCATCTGACTCAAAACATTCTTTCAGAATTTGTATAACAGGAACTCGGAAAAAACAGTAACAATGTAATATTTACAACAGACAAATTTACTTAATATTTCCATGTTATATTCATTTTAATATTATATCGTATTATATTAATAAAAAAATGTCTCTAAAAACTTTAAGCACCAATGATGAAAATAACGTGCATGTATAATATCGTAAATATTTGCTAAATCCGTTTAACTTCATCCCCGTAACAACCCTGGGCTAATCTCACAAAGTGCCTCACTTTGTTATGAAAATGTTTTCTACACTTATCTTGCATTATGGACGTGTAACACGCAGAGTGAAGTGCTTGGATGATCAAATTAATTAGTTGCTTGCTAGTTTTTGCATGTTCGTTCCGTTGATTGTATTAATTTACACATATATATTTAATTTTACATTGACTTTTCTTATTTTAGTGCAAATATCGTACCACCAAACATCTTTTACGTACGGTCGACGCACATTCACCTTCTTTAATAAAGGTTTAAAGGTATTTAATGGCATATTTTATTATTTCATGCAAATACATATAATATTCAACCGCATAAATGTCAAACTCATGCATCGGGTCTGAAACAAAAATCGGCTGAGTCACGAGCATCATGTACTATTAACTCACACGAGATGCTTTGTCTGTTCGCATTTGCGAAAGGGGCTAAAATAAACTATAGCTCAATCTCCTAAGTGCTCCGGCTTGTTACGCGAACTTTGGCAACTTGAACGTGCTTTAGAAACATTTAGCACGCGATTCACAAATTTCGGTACAAGCTTTTCGTATACAAATTCAGTATGTAACTTTATGTAGCAATGCCTCCGTTTAATGTAGTTTGCGATATGTGTTGTGTGAAAGGGGCTAATTTCATCCAAATAAGGTGGTAAAAGAGCCACTGTGACCTCCGTGGCTTAGCGGTATTGGCCCTTGCTTTAACAACCGGAGGCCGTCTATTTGAAACCCGCGGGAAAACATTCTTAAAAATGCTTGAATTTTTTAATGTAATTGTTATTGTTGTTTTCTGATCTGTTTAACTTTGTCTGTAAAAGTGAAATGATTCACGCTTCGGATAGGCATGTAAAAAGTCGGTCCCGGTTGCCAACACCATATTAGGCAGTCGTTTTAGGATGTCAGGGCCTTCAAATTTACTGACAACTTATTCACTCTTACAATGCAGTTTACACTTTGGGTTGTGGATTTCAGATGACAGTCCCTCTGTGTAAAAACTGCTCTTCAGATAAATGTAGATGGATTAGAAGCATGATAAATTAGTTAAATAGCTAGGAGAACGAACGAAATCAGTAATAAGAAATTAAATGGTCATTAAAACGTAAATGATAGAACAATAATAAAAACGTAAACTCTGCTAGAGAAAAGTACAAAATGGATGATTTACGAGAAAACTTCAACGAATGCTTAGCATTAGTTCCTGACGTGCTTATAAAAGACATCCTGGTATAAATGAGATAGGAACGATGCTAACTAAACCCGACCATTGTATCTTTTGGTGTGGCTTGGTGTATATATTACCTTCATAAAATCCGTTTTCTTGAAAAGTCTAAACAGAAACTCTCTCCAAAGTTATTCCTAAAGTTTTCATTATATAAACGAGTAAAGAATTTAAAACATCCATAAAACTCAAACCTTTTATTTACGATATTTGTTAAAGAATAAGTTGCAATGCAGAATTACGGTAAAGCAAAAATCTTTCATGCTTTCAAACATCATTCGAATTTTCACCTTTACTTATACGAAGTAAGAAAATCTATTTGTAACGAGCCTATTAGATTTCTTTTTCCATTTCTCTCATATCTGAGTGCAAAATCATGTTCCCGTCAGTCAATAACGAGTCTTCTGAACGAGGCTTTACTTTTATCACGTTATTAAATGGAAGAAATTTAATTATTAAGTCTTTTATTACCGAGAATGAAATGAATATTCCTTCTGTTTTAATCTCGATACATTAAAAGGTTTTTACATTCTCTTCGTAATAAAACCTTGCCTCGTAAAAGGTTTTGTCTAAATGGAATTATAAATATTAATTCATAGAATCGTTTTGCGATTGATTTATTACTTTTGTTATTAGTTAATCTGTAAAATAATTATTATTTGTCTCGCTTTTACGCAATTACTAAATACAATACTGATACAATACTGACGTTTATTTAAACTTCTTATTCTTATTTAAATTGTATAAAGCAAAATCTTCCTATTGACTAGCCTTTTAATATATTAAAAAACTTAGATCATTGTTGGTAAGTAAATTACTAGTAATTAATATTGATAATAAGAGGTATAATAATCTAATGCCGAAAATATACGATGATATTAAAGGGTACTTTCGCCATCTCCGATCACCATAGACCATTAATTTTTCTGCTTCTCGTTAAACGATCATAGCTCATAGAGTCCACGTCCTTCGCTTGTCGTAAAACTGCAATTTAGCGGCAACCGTTCGTTGAATCGCCATCTTGAGTACAATCAGCGTTAAGTTCGTGATGAGAGATCTTACTCGTGACACACGGATACGCCGTTCGAACTGCTTAGTTATTTATTTAATAAGTTAACTAATAAAAAAAACGTACTATAAAATCATCAACGTTGAGTTAAAACCATCGAAACATGCCTATAGGCTTACCAGTTGCAGGTTCAGGTTGAAAAAAGTGTTTTGATATATTTACTAAGTTTCGGAGAAGGTAGGTCTCTTTTACGAGACCGTTTGGGTACCTCATCGGCTCTTTCCAGCGGCTGTGGTCACGGGTACCGTAAAGTAATTTTATTTAATAAAAACATGATAGTATGAATATAAAATGCTAAGAGAAAAAAAATTAAGAATGAAAAGCTTGAGGAGAAGTTTTAAATATACATCTAAAGCTAAGCATTTGCCTTATTATCCGTTATTCTGCCGCGTTCAAGACGGCCCGTGTGTACTATAAGTCACAGAAACCCCCATAATACGTTATTGCCGCAGTCTCAGACGGGACATATACCTGAGCACCGTCCATTGTTCCCGCGATGCCTTTTTTAAAAGTGCAACAAAGCCACAAGGCATGCATAGCACGGCCTACCATCTCTGCGTGATAGACAGCGCGGCGGTGATACAGGCTGTACTGGATTTGGTCGCTTTTCAACGTTCAATGTTAAAAGATACTTTCTTTTTTATTATTGTCTTTCTTTTTATTTTAACTGGTTATTGAATATTATCTAGTAATCTCTTCTATGTTTTTGCTGGTATGTGCTGTTTTTTTTTATTTATCATTGTTAATTTCTGTTTCAATTATTAATGTGTTGTTATAAAACCTTGCCTCGTAAAAGGTTTTGTCTAAATGGAATTATAAATATTAATTCATAGAATCGTTTTGCGATGGATTTATTACTTTTTGTTATTAGTTAATCTGTAAAATAATTATTATTTATCTCGCTTTTACGCAATTACTAAATACAATACTGATTTATTACGTTTAATTAAATCTTAATTCTTAATCTTATTCTTATTTAAATTGTATAAAGAAAAACTTCCTATTGACTAGCCTTTTAATATATTAGAAAACTTAAATCATTGTTGGTAAGTAATCGAAACAGAATTATGTTATATATTTATAGTAGTATTACATATTTCAGTTTGAAGTATACGTAGTTACAGAACAGAATGTTATCTGATTATTTTTATTCTTTTAGTAATAAACAGTTACTATATTTAAGGAACGATAGCTAATAACAATATAGAAACTTAAAGAAGTGATCTATATTATACTAAAGTACGTAAAAATTTTCTTTTGATGAAAGTATTAAAATAAGCCACTATTCAGAAAAGGATCTTTGGTAGAAGAACAATGAATTTTGAACATTTCCACATTCATCATCAGCCTGTGATAGTCCACTGCTGGACATAGGCCTCCCCTAATACACTGTGCAATGCGTCCAATACGCGTTGGTGGGTGGACCGACTTTTTACATGCCCATCCGATGGATGGGCATTTCCACATTATGAATAATATAATATGGAAAATCTCTTAGTTTTTTCGGAGCACGCTGTACACAGCAATAAAGCAGAGTGCAGACTGCTTTGTGTCGTATCATTTCAATACGGACGTCTGAAGGGTCCCGTTCTGTGATGTTACATCATTTGCCTTTAATTACGGTGGGGGGGTCTATATTTGTGTGCGTGTAATGGGGTGTGAAGGTAACATCGCCACTCTCATTTTCAGACGCGAAAAACATGAAAAGGGAATAATATACACCCGCTATAAGCAGCGGCGGCGAGATGCGCTTTAGGTATGCTCGGATGGTTATTAAAAAATAAACATATATATACAAATGAATGTACGATATAGATTATTTTTTGTGCTAGGTATGTTTGGGTACAGTTAGTTTAGAAGAGTCTGGGTTAATGATTAAATTTAGTTAAAACTGCCTCTGTAGCCTAGTAGTAAGGAAGAGAGGGGTTCGAATCCTGCGGAACTTAACTTATTTTCAATGTTGTTTCCTAGTTGGTTACGGCTTTTTATGCCGATCACCCAATTGTGTGAAAAGTAAGATGATCCATGCTTCGGAAGGGCATGTAAAAAGTCGGTCAACTCACCAACCCGCATTGGAGCAGCGTGGTGGGGTACGGTGCAACCCCCTAAATGAAGAAGGCGTGCATTAAGGGAGACCTGTTACCAGCAGTTGAATAACACAGGCTGATGATGATTATGAAATTTAGTTTATTCTCGAGTTCGGTTATAGTTACTGTGACAGATGATAGTTACGATACACTAAGCATCTTAATTTCTTAATTTTATTTTTTAATTTTATTGTTTTATTTCTGCTGTGACGTAGATGTTTACACATAAGTAAATTTACTTGAGAGTTGTTTAATTGGCATATAAAACCTATAGCACTAAGGTTTTTTAATGTTATCTGTTATGTTTTGTGTCTTAAATTTAGTAGGATATAAATTTGGACGTTACAAAAATGTTTTACAGCCTCAGAAAAATTAACTAGTGCTATTTTTTTATTTTAACTATATATTTTTGTTTATTTTAATTATAAATTTAGTACACAAACCTATTAAACAAAAAAGATAACTCAATTTTCTTCAATGCGTACAAAACTTTGTACTCACATGATAATGGACCATCGAAGTTATCTTATGTTCTTTATTTCTTAAACTCCCTAATCCTTAACCCTTTATGTAGTTTTGTACCTAATATTAAAATAACGTACATGAAAGCAAGGTTTTTCGAAATACTTATGTATTTTTGTTATCAATTTATAATTAAACCAGTAATACTAATAGAAACTTAAACAAAAGGAGCCGTTTCATATATACATAGAACTAAAGTTATAACTGCATTAGCACAATTCCATAGCGCTTAATCTTCCGCCTTCCAAGCCTGGGGGAGCGACACGCGGGCAAATCCGTTTTCACGCGTGGAAAGTGCCCGGTTATAACCACCCGGTTAGGGGCCCCATTGTTGGCGGTTGTTTGCGGATATCCCGGATAACAATAGCCGCCGATACCAGGCTTTGTTTTCACTTATCCGTGAGTGCCCGGCCGCTCGTTACTCAAATAGCCCTTTGCGTTCGCAGTACGCTTATTGTTCTTATGCAGATTTGTTTTTGAAGAAGTGAACCGGACAATGCGATCGGATATCGCCTCTACGGAATCCCGGTCCAGTTATAAATTCTGTTGAGATACGAAGGCATTAAATAGTAGCAAGTAAATAAAATGAGGGAAAACTACTTGTTATATTATTTCATCATCATGTTTGATATGGATTGGAGATATAATTACATTTTAAGCTTGTTTATTGATAATGTACGGCCAGTTGTTATGAAAATTGCGCATAAATAATATAACAATGATCAAAATATTTTGTAAAAACTCGTACTTACTACTCTTAGAATTCATTGTATTACATTTACGTTTATCTAACTAAAAGATAAGCGTAAATATAATACAATGAATTCGTCTATATATATGTATATTAAATAAAATCATACAATGGAAATACCGAAACATTACTATTTAAGTTAAACAAAGCAGCCGCTAATAGCGAACTTATGCAGTTCAGTATTGACTTGCTATCACTAGCAATTAAAAGCTCTCGTTTAAGTAAATAATGCGGTTTGCATTTCACCGTTATATTCATATCGTGAATATTGATTCGGTTGGTATTGAAATATATTTTGATAGATTGCATAATGATATAGTATTATGTACGGATGAAATATAACCTATTTTGATTACTTTTATGCGCTCGGTAAAAAAACATTTTCTTTGTATTTTTATTTTTTATAGTTTTGTGTTCATTGTCGGTTATTAGTATAACCAACGTGACTGCAGTTAATAAGATTTCTAAGAACTTTAATATACAACAATTCAAACAATTTTATTGCAAAGTACTGATGATTCGTTAGCGTTTTTATAAATATTATTTTGTTATTAAATTTACAAGTGCCTTAACATTTAATAATTCAAATATATGGTGTACCTGAGATAAGGATGTACATATTTCAAAAACCAGCACAAATTAAATATTTTTACGAAGGGAAAAGATCTAGTCATGTGTATAGAAAGTCAGCCTTCAATATTTGCTTAAAATGAAGTGTTAGTGAATAATTGTTAAATTTATCGCATGTTTGGGATTAATCTATACAAAGATCTAAAAATAATTACGTGAGCTATCTGCTTATTATTTTACATGCAGTCTTCAAATTTAATTTAAATTTGTCACCATATAAAATAATACTAGCACATTATTTTGAAGATTATTACAAACGAACGTTGTGATGTTTCTACTAAAAACAATGTTCAGTTCACCGAAGTCATGCTCCTAAGGAAAAATGTACACTTCCTCATAAGCAACGAAATGGGGATCTCAAGGAAAATAGCTTCATGAGTCCATTGTAATCGAATTTCCTTCGCTCAACATAAAAGCTGGCAGAAAATTGTTTGCGCTGAAGAAAAACTGCACAACAGGAGCAACCTTTTAAATTGTTGCTTTTTCCTAAGTAGTCAAGTCCCTGTAAAAATTGCTGTTCTTATTTTCATTTATATTGCATTATTTTATTGCGATAAGTACTGCTATTTTATGAATAAAGCAGACTAAAATGTTTCTTTTAGGTAAATAAAAATCTAAGGTAGTGTAAGGTAATAAATTGAAACACCAACGTGTGAATTATGACTAAAGTTGTTTGTATTTTAAAACGTCAATTTTACTTTTTGTTGTTAATAAAATTTAAATCGACTTTTAGCGGTACGGACTAAAGAAAAAGGTAAGGTGGATTCAAATCCTGTGTAAAGAATGAATAATAAATATCAATGAATAACCCATCTTTGCTCCCGTTAGACCGCGTATATAGTTTCCCAAAGTCAACGTCAATCAGAAACGGGGTGCAACGGTTGACCGTAACTATAATAAGAAAAATCATAAAAAATCTATTTCATCCCATTTTAAGAACAACCAAGAGAATCGGTCATACTGTAACCATTTTTCAGTTTTGTATTGTTTGTTTTGTTTTATTATTTTTGTTACTTTGAAACCATGACCCCAAATAACATATCTGAATCACTGTCAAAAAAATGAAACAATTGGCCTAAGTCTCAAGTAAAACTCATACTAATTTGTTAAACTGGTTATTTACATAATTATTTCTATTGCTTACGCGAATATTATTATTATTAATAAAATGACTTATCGCTACCCGTGACCACAGCACTGAAAGTGTTCGAAACGTCAGGAATTTAAAATGTAAATAAACGCTATAAAATCCGAAAGTCATTTTATTAATAATGGTTATTTACAACTTTCAAAGTTTGTCGACAAAAACCTCCTTTGAAAAAAAAGTACCAGAATGCCTTGTCAATTGACATTAAATTTGGCGCATTTATCAGGAGTCTAAAATAATATAAAACTAGTATTGCGAGTTCATTTGAGATTGACTTAGGTAAGAGTGGTATCACTATCTGTTTCGGCTTGACGTTGAGTTCTGGGACACCCTGTATATTCTGTATACCTATATACAGGATGTAGGTATAACATCCAGCAATAAGAAAAGTTTAAGATATCCAATACCCATACCGCAATAACGGATTTATGTTATCCCTTATGTTTTGAAAAACGATAGAAAAGTTTATTTATTTAAAATAAATAAATAAATGTTTCTCATGAAATCAACAGGATTAAATTAAAAATGAAATAGGCTTATAGGAGTGGTTCACACTACCAATTACTGACATTGTCAAGAGAGATTGATTCCCCCTTTTGGCTGTATATGTCAGAGGCCAGACGCTCTGCATAAAACCGTTATCACGTAAACTTAGCTGGATTAGAAGCTGACGCTATGAGGACTCGGAAAACAGCTCGAAAAAAAGCTACGGAGCCTATTTATAGAAGTAACTTTTTGACTTGAAGACAAAGTTTTTTAGTTAGTCTCTTTGCGAACGTGAAATCTTGTCGTTTCATTGTAAAGAAAGATTTTATTATTGTTTTATTGTTTCGGTCAAAAATAAACCGATTACCTGAGGGAAAGAGACATGTATTTTCTATATAAAAAGTATAAATAAACACGTAAATAAATAAAAAAAAACATAATATTTATTAAATTTGAACATTATACGCACCGATAAGGTTGCTCGCGATTGAAAAAATTCGCTGTTTGATTTTTAGTGAAACCAACTATAAGCAACAGATATAAGCAATAAAACAAATTATAAAGACAATATATGATGAATGTATAGCAAAATTATCTATCATCATGCATCGGAAGGTATAAATTAGGTCCTTATTTGTATGTACATGAACATTACTATTATTTTAACACCTCATTGTTTTATAAGCCGTAATTTTTGGTAAGTATTAAATGAAAACATACTTAATTTTTAATTTAATGATGACAGCATTGTATAATACGGTGTTTTGTTTGTAGCTCACCATGTTGATTATATTATATAATATAAATGCAATGCTTATAAGAGATCTAAATGGCTGCAACTTAATATAAACATTACGGAATAATTTGAATGTTTACTGAGCAAGCAACATAAATTGATTATTGCACTTTTCGGTCAAACATAGTGTTTGTAGTAGTTCGCCACAGTTAATAATTAACACAGTTAACAATAGCTTAATAGATAGTTATTTTATATGTTTACAAACAAAATATATTAAGTTTTTTTTATACACTTGAGCTTTAGTCAAGTTTTTTCTTTTTTTCAAGTCGTTTCAGATACGTTGCAATCGATAAATTCAATGAACTTTATTAAAGAGCGACTATGTATGCTTTGGGGTAGGTATGTGACGACCCAACTGCCGTCTTGACGCCGGTGATCTGCCCTACAGTGGGAGTAAGACAGATTCGCATTACATGTGCAATTAGGCAATTGCCAAGCCGCCTGCTCAGCGCGGCAATTATGAGCAACTTTTTTAATGGACGTCATCTTGGCGATCATTTAAAAAGGGCTGCGTCCAGCAGACGACTGGTAAAGGCTGTTTATGATCACGATGACGATGAATTGAAATTATTATATAAAAATATAAAAAAAAATAAACGTATTTTTACCGCAGCTGCTCACATACTCATTTTTAATCATTAAGGCTTAATATGTTTTCGTAAACTTTTGTACTACATGCAACTTAAGGTAAAGTTTTATGTTACGACATCAATTGATATGTAAGATGTCGTAGCTAATGCTTTTCTCACTATGCTAGATGTTGTTGTATTAAATATTCATCACAATTTTATACATAAACAAGTAATAAAAGGCCATGAATAAAAAAACCTTCCTTTCATTAACGATATAAGTGAAACGTGTTAGAAATTTTGATTTAGGACAAATAGCTCCATATTCTCTCTGTAATCAAAAAGCAAAACTGTTACTTTACATTTAAATTGAGACTATGACCTGAAATGAAATGTCATTATAGGTCATAGACTCGATTTAAGTTGTAGTTTGTACTAGAATCTGGATATTTAGGCAATTTAGACATCGGAGGTCGTGGGTTCGAATCCTACGGGGCCTCAACCATTTTTGATTTTTGTTTTCTAGTAGGTTAGGGTAATACGTACTTCAATGTCTGTAAATAAAGACGATCCATCCAAAAGCCATTCCGACGGCTTTTTATAAGTCGGTCCTGCGCCTGATCTCTCTCCGGTTGTGTCGGTTATCCGTCCTATCCGACATGGATCAGCCAACTACAGTTCTGTGTAGTTGGCTGATCTCTAATATAGATAGGCCACGGTAGTGGGATACGACTAGGAGGACATTATTTTTTATTAGTTTTAACACTAATAAAGATTATACAGTATATCTATATTTTGTAGTCTTAATGATGTCAGTATTTAATTGATTATAAACTTTTCGTATTTTTCAATGACTCAAAGGATGGAGTCATTGAAAACGTTTAACCCCTAATAGAGACATTGAGTAGAGGAATGGTCCCACCCCATCTCCCCACTTATCAGCCGCCTTCGTAATTGAAATCGTCTGGCCAGGAGCACCGACAATGGAATTTTTTCTCTACAAATGGAATATTTAAAAGTAGAAACATAAAGTTTAAAACTTTTCGCAGTAGGTGCTAATTCACCGACTTGATTGGTTTTAAAATTATGTATGAATTGAGTAGACTAATTTATCTTGATTCTTTATTTTAACAATAGCATTTTTTTTTCACCATTGATCGTGATCAGTAATAATATAACAAATAGATAGATCTCTTTTAGTTGTTCATTTTTTATAAATATCGCACACGATTAAGGTAAAACAGATGCAGATATTTTAATTCGTTCTAAAAGAATGCACTAAATATAAATAAATAAGATTGATTCCAAAATGTAAATGTAACTAAATAGGACAAATTATAGGAAAATAATCCCAAATTACGTTACGTCTTACGAAAACCGACTCGGTACTTAGGGCTACATCGACAATTAATTAATTAAAATGTCTTTCCTAATTCTGCCAAAATTTGACAACGAAAGATTTACCAACATACATGATTCATATAAGAAGATTTTAAAACATTTTTGTGTAGCTTTCCTAAGAAATATGGTCAAAATTTAATATTTCCGCATTTCCTAACAGAAATATCACCAGAAAGAGACATCCCAGTCTAGCCTATCGTCACGGTAAAAATGCAAATGGCGAATACCAACCGCTTGTTACTTAGAGCAATAATGAAAATGTCATAGTCTAAACAATTAGTGCTGTTAAAACGAGTATTCACAGTTTATTACAGCACTAATGTAACGATCCACTTGATACGTAGGTGTCCTGTTTTCCTTACACAAAATTCTTAGAATGGAGAAAAAAAATAGCAACGGATTTATCTCTATGTGGCAGGATCAAAATTTAAAGTAGGATGCGATGTAGATGTAGTTTTTCTTTGATATTTTCAAGTATTACCAGTGCTATTTAAGTAATAAACAGTGATTGAAAGAACTTAACTTAATATGTTATTTAAACATATATTTCTTTAAATCACTTATTACGTATTAAAATTTAATTTAAACTGATACAAATATTTAAAAAAAACAAGGCAAACTGCCTTACTATAGATAAAAGAAATATTAAATTGTTATATGTGTAGTTCTGAAAGAATTAATTCCTCTCGCACGTAAATATAGACTTGTAAATGTTAAGTATAAAATTTTAAAACATTCACCACACTCGATTTCCGAATAAAGAGCAGAATGCCCACCATTCTTCTTTTTTCTGTTCCACATAGGAATATAAGTTTGACTTACAGAAACGAGTTCAAAGCCTTAATCGACCCTACTAGCACTACCCACTGAATCAGCCTCACTTTTAGTAAAAAGTGTTGGTTACCTCGTGCGAACAGCAGCTTCCCGCCAACTATTCGCCAGATAAAGCTCCAGTTGAAATATATATGTTTGACCAAGTGCATAATGATTTAGTATTATATACGAATTGTACCCTATTTTGATTACTTTTACGTCTTTGGCAATAAGCTTTTTGAATATTTTTCATATGAATTTTGTTAGTACACATAATTTTGTGTCGGTTTTTAGTTTATTCAGATCTTACCTGACTACAGTTAATAAATTTGTCACCTTTCAACGAATTTTACAACTCAAAGGGTTTCATAGCACGGGATAGATCATTTGTTAGTATATTTACAAATTTTCATTTGTTAGCAAATTTAAAATTGCCCAAATATTGCACCACGCAGTTGAAATATATCATGACATGTAGAACAAAATTATGGACAAAGAACATATGGACTGGTTGTATCTATAAAAAGACAGCCTTCTATCTTAACTTAAAATCTAATTTAATTTATCGCATATTGGATTATGCTGAACTGAGACCTGAAAGTAATTACGAGAAATAGTTATATAAGCTATTTGCTTATTATAGTATATGCAGTCTTGCCTGTAAATTTAAATTTATTGGTATATCGAATTGATACAAGTCCTTGAATTTTAAAGTTTATTACTAACGAACAATGTTTCTAGTAAAACAATGTTCATTCACTGAATTACTACTCCTCGGAAAATGAACGTACTCTTCCTCATAAGCTACAAGATGGGGATCTCAAGACAAATAGCTTCATGAGTCCATTGTAATCGACTTTCCTTCGCTCAACATAAAAGCTGACAGAAAAATGTTTGCGCTAAAGAAAAGCTGCACAACAGGAGCAACCTTTTGAATTGTTACTCATCACTCCGAAGTAGTCGAGACTTTGCAAGAATTACTGTTCTTATTTGCATTTATATAAAATTTGATATCGGTAGATTTAGTTAATAAATGAAGCAGATTCGAATTATTTGTTTCAAGATTTTTTTAACAATGTTACAAGTAAATTGGGTATTAGTTACCGTCAATTTTACTTTTCTTATATTAATAAATTTTATTAAGGCTGCCATGGTCGTGAAAAAAAGTAGCGTAGATTCGAATCCTACGTAATGAAAATCAACCGTCCTAACCCTAGCAAGAGCGGATATATGTGGGTGCAATATATGTATCTGCAAAGCAATATGCGTTTTATATCTTTTCTTCAAACATTAAAGTAAATTATACACACTTCGATACAGTCGTTCTGTTGTAACATACACATAGCAGTGAATTTTCGCTTTCTTCTATTACATATACCATAAAACTATTTTCACCGATCATAAATAAATGTTTAGAAAAAATCCAGTTCATAGGGCCATATGGGGCGACTTAATCACAGAGAAACGTATCAATTATCATTCAGGGCGACGTCTGCTAGCCTCTATAGATTTACTGCTTGTATAGAACGTAAAAGAGCGGTTGGTATTCGTATCGCGTCACGGCAGGGCTGTTAACAGGCGGAGTATTCGGCCAACTTTACTGCATTCGCAGTATCTGAATCTTATTTGGCGGCGAATTTTCATGGTATAGTAAGCAGACAAAACATCCTATATTCCACCAACGTGGCCTCGCGATGGCCTGTGCTCCATAGCCGAAGGTCATGAGTTCGAATTCTGCGAAGTAACGAAGATTAGGTGGAGTTCAGTAAGATGTACTCACTCACCTATGTGACTGCAAAATAAGAATTATCCACGTGTAAGATGGGCATGTATAGCGGTCCAGGTTGTCAAGACTGTATTTGAAAGTCGTTATAGGATATAAGCTCCTTTAAATGTATTGAAAACTAATAATCTACCGAACTTAAATTTGCCCTTTGGGTTGTAGCGGTCAGATGCCAGCTGCTCTGCATAAAAACAATCATTACTTCAATATAGCTGAATTACTCTGATACTATTATGATAAATGGCGAGAAGGAAGATAAGCACAAAACCTTTTCTTATAGTATTTTTTGATTTGAAGAAACAGTTATTATAATTTACATGAAATCTTCAGTTATATTCTTGAGGTAGACATAATTCTAATTAAATTTAAACAAATGTACCAAAAAGGTTGCCTCTTAGCATTGCCTTACGATAAACTTCGCGATATCTTCTTATATTCTGTGGAACTTAACGATAAATAAATGAGTGAGCAGATAAAAACAATGAAATATAATTTGAGATGACTGGAATTCTATATCTATCATAATTAGTCGAATTATTAGTTGTTATATCAATTTACGAAGAAGCCGGTATTTTAGGTAAAGAATAGAATGAAAATATTTTAGTTAATGACGTAAACATTGTATAATACACATTTTGTCTGTATTGTACACTGTAGATTTTATAAGCGAAATCAATGGCCGCAACTAATATGAACATAACAGAATAATTAGAATGTTTACGGACCAAGCAGCATAATTAAATTGATTATTGCACATTTTCGGTCAGTCATAGTGTTGTAGTTCGCCACAGTTCAAACAATAGCTTTAATAACAAATTAGGTTATTTGTTTTACAACAAGAATAAATGTTTTGAAACCTTGTCTCTTATAAATTTTTAAAGATTAATTTAAAATATAGTTCATAAGCTTTTTTACAACAATGGCTTAGCAGGAGTTTACAATTTCTTCCATTTTTGTTTTCAATTTCTCGTCGTTCAAAACTTTTATAGGAATTAAGACATTTTTATGAGATCAACTACTAATAGTTTTAATGTATTAAGTAGTAATTGATTATAAACTTTTCGTTTTAAACCATCATCTTTTTGAAACATTGAAAACGTTTAATAATAGAGTCATCGAATGGAGAAATGGTCCCACCCCATCTACCCACTTATCAGCCGCCTCCGTAATTGAAATCGTCTGGCCAGGAACACCAACAATGGGATTTTTTACTCTACGAATTGAATATTTAAACGTGGGAACATAAAGCATAAAACTGCATGCGAGAGGTGCTAATTCACCTACTTGATTGGTTTTAAAATTATATTTGAATTGAGTAAACTTTATTTGTCTCTATTCTTTTTAAGTTTACACCATCTTCTCTTCATTTATTATTAAAGTTTTTTTTAAAATTGAAATTTAACCCGTAATAATATAACAGTGATTTGCGCCGTATCAACGAATAATTTCTTAAAATGTTTTTTTTTATTCACAAAGCATTTTATGTAAAATTATATCCAATAGTCGTTTTATTAAAAAAAAAACGTAGAGCTTAAAAACATACATAAGTTATTAGAGACCAATTAAAAAAGAAATCTCGTATCTATCCAACGATGTTCGGCGGAAACTTAATATTTCCGCATTTCCTGATAGAATCATTGCCAGAACATTCCTTCCTCCAGTCCAGACCATCGTCTGTGTAAAAATGCAAATGACGGACACCAAGCGCTTGTTATTCAGAGCATATTGACAGCATTCTCCTTATCTAAGAATTTCCGGGTCACGGTTAAAGTAAAATAAATGTGAAGTAATCAACGAATTTCCAAGTTTATAACAGAACTAATGAAAAAATCCACTCTATCTGGAGTTTTTTCGTTTTCCTTTATCAAAATAAAGGCAAGGAGTGTGTCTGTATGCATTAGAATTAGAAGTAAAATGCATTTGAGTTTGATTTCCAGAAATAATGAACTAAAAAAACAACTGAAATCGAAAACTTTTCATTTATAAAGTTTAGATGATTTTTCCTTAGATAATTAATGATGAAAAACCTTTAAAAAAGAAGCTATAATATCTCAATGTCTGAGAAATCGAGAACATATCATGGAGATCATATTCCATTCTATAAAAGATTAAGACAACTAGTAGCTCACTTGATGTTACTAGGATTTATGGAAGCTAAAGAAAATTTAAAAATACGAGAATGTGCTTTTATATCTTCCTGTCTATATCTAACGTATAAATCATATAAGTATAATAGCAGTCATCTTTATAGAATAAAGCAGACAACCGAGTTACTCTGCAGGTGATCAACGAGGTGATGAGTCTAACTTTAGGACAAGAACGGATGACCTGGAGTGAAATGGCTGCCGTTCGTGTTTTCCTATCGTCTTATTCTCAGATACTGTACTAAAGTTAATTAGTCAAATCCATCAATAGGCAGATCAGCCCTTTATAAACATATATTATTAGCCCACTTGACTTCTTTTAATGTACCGGGTGAAGTGAAGTATAATAAATTTATGACTAGACTCTCGGATGACCTAGTCTAAATAGAACTGGTTTTTCACGTGATTTTGTATGATCTTATAATAAATACAATACTGTACTGTACTTATTATAAGATGTGATGAGAACAGGTAAACGTGTATCTAATATAACATATTTCCTAACATACCTGAGGCAATCGTTTCGATTAATAATAATGTCCCTTTTACTAGGATGCACTCAGTCTGGTAACCACCTGGTGCCTATTTCTCCATTCGAAGCAGTTAGTGTGAAAAACACTGTGTGTTTCCATTTTAAGGCAAGTCATAGCCTATTTTCAGCGTATTTACTGGTAAACGAGAACTTAACATCTATTGTCTACGTAGGTACGGTTGGCATACATTGTATTCATAACGTCTGATGGTGTCGGTGATGCTCACTTTCCATCAGGTGACTGAATGTCGTCGGTCACTGCGTTCTATAAAAAAAAAACAATAAATAATTATATATATATCATTCAGCTTTTGATAGTCCACTGCTGGACATAGGCCTCCCCTAATACCAACCCTATCCATTAGAGGGTTTTTGGACCGTATCCCAATCGTTTCGAATTCAAATAATAAATTAATATTAATAATAAAATCTTGAATTCTCTTCAAGATTTTATAATTTACTGTTACTGTTTTTATATATTAGTAAAGTACTAAATGTTTAATTTTGAAAAAGATTGGCACAAATATTACCCTCGGTATTATTTTCACAAAAAGCGCACGCTCATTTACACTTCGTCGTTACCAAGTGTTACTGTAGGAGTTTTTTAACTATGTAAATTATATTGTTTATAACGTTTTTTATTCTGGGTCAATTTATTTTATTACATCAACTCATAAGATGTTGTTAGTGTATGTGGCTCAGGTTTATTGACTATTTGCATCACAACTTGAAGTTCGTGGGTTCAACTTTGTTTTCCTCTTTTAACAATCAATTAAGTCTTCGTTCTTATCGATTTCTGTCTTTTCTTTGCAATGAAGAAGTCAAACTGTTTATTAACGAACCTCATCACTTACTATACACATACTATACATACAATTATATTTATTATTGAACTATAACTAGTTTATTATTATTAAATGTATTTATAGAAATTAATCCCTTATTATAAACATGATGATATTCAGTTTTATACACTTTAACATTCGTCTAATTAAATAATAAAAAAGATTATAATTACCCGAAACATATAAATTAAATGTTGCATAAACTTACATCATATTATATAACATGTATACTATATCACATGCGAACCCGTTTGAAGCGATAAAACGTTTGCATTCTCTAAAGATACTTAGCCCGATTACTTTTGAAACATTGTGAACGGCAAAACCTCAATAGAGCCATTGAATGGAAGAATGGTCGAATCCCACCCCGCTCCGACACTTATCAGCCGGCTCCGTAATTGAAATCGTCTGGCCAGGAGCACCGACAGTGGATTTATTTCATCTACGAATTATCATCGTCATCATCATCATCAGTCTGTGATAGCCCAATACTGGACATAGGCTTCCCTGAACACCTATCCAAAGGCTGGAATCATTTAAGAAGGAATTAAGTGACACACTGCATCATTCCATTCGCGAGAGGTGCGAATTCACGCGGTGAATCGGTTTTTAAATTATGTTTGAATCAAGTAAGCTTAATTAATTAGGATTCTTTTAATGTACCATTATTTACAATTTACTGTTAAAATTGAGATTAGATAAGAGTTATCAGCATTTTTCGACCAGTCAAATTTGCTGTAAAGAACTAAATTATTTCGCAAGTTATGATTTAATCATATAATTGAGTTATAATCAAAGTCTGTGAACCAAACACTACATAAATTGGGTTCAGTTCATTGCGATAACCTATTCCAGTAAAAATATCAATGAAGCAACAAATGCTAACTTTTTTAATTATAATTGTTTTTCACACTGCGAGCAGCTTCAATTTAATACACACGTATGAAACATAAATAATCATTCTGACTTTGTAGATTCAACTACGATAACTATCAACCTTTATTTGAGGTAAAATTTTAAATCCATATGAACCGATTTCATACAAAATCTTATTCCCACTATAACCATAAAATTGTTATATACCACCGTACAACAGGCAACTATTTTTTTTTATGGCATACGCAGGCAGACGATCATTCGGGCCACCTGATGGGAAGTGGTCACCGACGCCCATAGACATTAGCAATACCAGTGGTATCGCCAACGCGCTGCCTACCGTGAGACATAGGGTATTAAGTCTCGTTTACCCAGTAAATACGCTGGCTACGGTGGCTTTTAAACCGGAACACAGCAGTGTTTTCACACTTCACAGCAGTTGTTTTGCTTCGCGGTAGAAATAGGCACCGCGGTGTTACCCACCCAAACGGTCTCCTGTAAACAGGGGACCTACCACAATTCAAACATTTTCCGGTAGCGTTCCAAGGATTTGTGGTAAATATTTAATATGTCCGCATTCCATAATCAAAATTGTACCTCCGACATTCCTCTCTCTAGACAAGGCATCACGGGTGCTGTGTAAAAATACAAATGGCGGACACCGAACTCTTGTTATTCAGAGCAGTTCTGATATTGACAGCATTCTCAACACTAAAGAATTTCCCTGTCACGGTCAAAGTATAAATGGGAACTCGTTGAATAATGCTTCAATTCATTAAATTGTATATAGTTTAGCGAAATAAGACATAAAATTAGCTTTAACGAAGTCAAATGTTAAACTCATTTCGCGCCGAAACGTCAGGACGTCTTATTGGTTTAACATCTTGTGAGGATAAAACATGGCGATGCTCGACCAATGATAACGCGTTCGCTTTTGGCGCCATTATCATGTTTTATAAGACATTGTTGACATGAATTCTGCTTTTTATTGGGCTTCGGTATAAATATGTTTTTAAACAAAGACTCGTTATTGTTCTGGAATTTATATAAGTCGGAAGTAAGATGAATTTAAGGTTTAAGATCAAACGTATGTAAATATAATGAAAGAGATTTATTCGATAATATAAAAGTCACGCTTATATTAGATTATATCATGTATTACTTATATCGTGTACTTTTAATCAACTAAGTATCGAGATAAAGTTATAACGTTAATAAAAGAGGATCCTGAAAAGTTTAAACATAAAATTCAGTGCCAGAAAATGTTATTTAAAAATAATTAACAATAATCACTTAAATTTTTAATTAAGTGATTATTGTAAATTATTTTTTTCACATTTTAAGATATGTTAGTAATTATCAAGAAAGAAGATTAATTGAAAAACTATTTTCTAATTTTATAGATAGACCCAAAAATCTATCTTTTTCACATAAATATATTTATTATGTTAATTAAGAAACAAGATAATTAGGACGTTCACCCCAGGGTATATTATTGCTAAATGGTCACCCCATTCAATAACAATGTACTTCTATAAAACCATAAATGCTGAAGTCTATTGTATTTTAGTAATATGCAACGTCTCCATGTCAAATTTGATTCTAAACGTGGCGCATTCGAGGCATTACATAACTTTAGCTTCACAAAACTAACATATGAGAATTTAAATCATGAGTAATGGTTTTATTACAGGATTTTCGGATATAATCCGTTTATGTTCTTTAATACCACCAATATTTAGCGGTCACTAATATTTAGCTATACACTTAATATAGAAACAAAATAAACACTTTAATAAAAATATATAAAAATAGGCAAACAATTATAAAATCCATTTGATTTTGTCTCACTTTTCAGTCCTCGTAAACGCTAACTTTGTTTCCCTCGTTACCGGCCTTCCCGCGGGAGTTTTTCAAAATTACCGTCTGAAAAGTATTCATACCGCTCTTTAGTTCCGGTGAGCTTTAGTTTATTACAACTTCTTGTACATTACAATTCTGTATAACAATTAAAAAAATTAAAAATATTAATGCAATCTTTATAAAAAATAGTTGCTTTATATATTACAAGTAGTCTATCCGCGGCTTTGTCTGAGAGTAATACAGGATTTTAGATTTTTGTATTGGATTTTTCAAGCATAAAAAATAGCCTATGTTACTTAAAGTGAGTGTAGTTTTAGCCATTCTAATCTAGACCATTGTCACGGGTGCTATGAAAAAGCAAATGGCGGACACCGACCGCTGTTATTCAGATCAGTGTTGATATTTTCAAAGTCTACACAATTAATGCTGTAATAAACAAGTACTCCTAGTTTTTTATAGCACTGCTGTAACGATCCACTTAATACGTAGGTTTCCTGTTTTCCTGAATAAAAATTCTTAAAATGGAGATAAAAATTAGCTACGGACGTATCTCAATGCAATTGGATCAGAATTTAAAGTAGGATGCGTTTTTACTACTAGCACTGCCCACTTAATCATTCCCGTCTCACTTTTTGCAAAAAGTGTTGGTCACCTCTTGGGAACAGTAGCTTTCTGCAAACTATTTGTGAGATGAAGCATAGCATAGACAAGAGTCTTAATATAAAATAGCCCCGAATCGGGCCCACAGCCCACTCCACTACTAGGTGCGTCGAAACAATCGCGACCTTTGTCTCTTTGGCTCCTTCACACGCGTACCTGATTGTCCCGAATTCGTTACCCAGGAACCGTGGGAGCCAGGAATTTATTTTTCTTGTAGTAATAAGACTCCTAGCTCCCCGTTGCGGTCTCGGTGAGAGATTCCGACGCTAGGCTAACGACGCAGGTCGGTTATGCTATAGGTAACGCACTATACTGGCAGATAGTCTAGTATAAATAGGAAAGACATTTGAATGTATAAAGAATTTTCTTAATTTAGATTGAAAACTCACACTTAATTTAGATAAGCACATTAAATATAACAAAAACTCCTGTATGTGTTTCTATCATATACTTACACAATGGAAAAACCGAGACGTAGTCATTTTAAGTCAAACAGAGCAACCGCTAAAAGCAAACTTATGCAGTTCGGTATTAACTTGCTATCACTAGCAATTAAATGCTCTCGTTAAAGTTAATAAAGCGGTTTATATTTCACCGTTATATTCATTTCGTGAATATTGATACTGTTCGGTTGGTATTGAAATATGTACGTTTGACCAAGTGAATAATGATATAGTATTATGTATTAAGGATTGTACCCTATTTTGATTACTTTTACGCCTTTGGTTAGCTTTTTAAATATTTGTATTATATATTTTATTATTATACAAAGTTCTGTGTTGGTTTTTAGTAAATTCAGATTTTCCCTGACTACAGTTAGTAAACTTGTCACCTTTCATCTGAACTTTACAATTCAAACAGTTTTATAGCATAGGTTAGATCATTTGTTAGTGTATTTATAAATTTTCTTTCATCATCATCATCAGCCTTTAATAGTCCACTGCTGGACATAGGCCTCCCCTAATACACCCCTATCCATTAGGGGGTTTTGGACCGTATCCCACCACGCTGGTCCAATGCGGGTTGGTGGGTGGACCGCCTTTTTACATGCCCATCCGACGCATGGATCATCTTACTTTTCAGACAATTGGGTGATCAGCCCAAATTGTCCTAACTAACTAGGAAACAACAATGAAAATTTGTTGAGTCCCCGCAGGATTCGAACCCACGACCTCCGGTTTCTAAAGCAAACGCCTATACCACTAGGCTACGGAGGCAGTTGCAGCAAATTTTCTTTTGTTAGCAAATTTAAAATTGCCCACATATTTTGGAATACTTAATATATCATATCCCCATGTAGAAGAAAACTATAATCAAAGAAGAAATAGTCTGGTTGTATCTATAAAAAGACAGCCTTTTATCGTAACTTAAAATCTTGTTTAACTTATCGCATATTTAGGATTATGACTGATACTCATTGCCCCAACACTATCTTGATTATCTTGATTGGGAGTAGGGGAAATGTTAATAGACAACACCTACAACAATTTCATGAACAACTTAATAAACTAGATGTAAAAAAGGTAATTTTGTTCACATTTCCCTACATTAAGGAGTTGCTACAGGAAAACCAACATAGATATAAGTTAAATAACTATTTGTATATGTTATACAATAATAATTGTAAACATTTAACCCACAAATATCATAACAAAATTGATATTATTGACATAAATAATATAATTAATTGTAACAATTTTCATTTGACATATGGTAGGTTGCACCTATCAAATTTTTAGAAAAAAATTAGCTTGTATTGCTATATTATTGTATTTTAAATAATTCAGCCAAATGTTTGGCTTAACTTGACTCCTGCTTCTATTGAACAGGAAACAAATTTGACATCTAATAATTTGGAATCCGTTTCAAGCAATAATTTAAATTAAATTGAGACAACTGGAGAAAATCTCTGCATATTAAACAATAATTTATTATTATCAAACAACAATGTTATAAAAATAAATTTTCTAATAAAAGCACACAGTGTATGAACCTGGTACATCAAAATATTCAGGGAATAGCCAGTAAAGAACTTGAAATTGAACTCTTCTTGAATAGTTGTAAAATTGATATATTATGTATTACTGAGCACTGGCTACAAGAATATCAGTTAATGTTAAATCTTGGATGTCACCAGGTTGCTAGCCTGTTCAGTAGAGATAAAGCTATACGCGGTGGCTCTTTAATAATTATTAATAGTACTTTAAAATTTAAAAATCGTAAAGATATTGTGAGCCTCTCTGTTGAACGGACTATTGAGATAGCCTGTGCAGAGCTTGAGCACTTCATTGTTGTATGTGTGTACAGACCTCCCACAGCGTTATATGAACCTTTTGAAGTTGTTCTAGAAGAAATATTAGTAAAACTATCTGAATCTAGTAAGTATATTATAATTTGTAGGTGACTTTAACATTAATTTATTAAATAATTGCAACACTACAATAAGATTCAGATCATTGTTAAGTTCATGTTAAGTTCCTTTTTAAATTTATTTATTGAACCAGCAAGAATTACTGAGACTTCTGCAACATGTATAGATAATATATATACTAATTGTCAACCATTAAATAAGTCAATTATTAAAATGTTAACTTCTGACCATTGTGGATCAATTTGCCCCTTTCAAATAGATAAAATGATATATAACAAAAGTTCGCAAGAAACAAGAATGTTTGTTCCTATGTATAAAAGCGTATTGAGAAGTTCAGAGTAATATATTGCAAAAGTTAATTATTTACATTATGATGAAAATCCACATGTACTTTTTAGCTCATTATTCACTTTAATAAAAAGAATTTAATACTATATTTACTTCTAAAACGGTTAAATCTAAAGGTTCTGCAGTGTTTAGTGAGTGGGGCAACAGTCGGAATCCATAAAAGCAGAGCGGAGAATATATGAGCTTTATAGTCAAAGAACATATAACCATAAAATAACTTTGTTGCACATGTTAAGCGCTCTATTCTAAAATATTTAAAAAGTGTGTTATCTGACAAATGTTTATACTTTAAAAATAAAATTAAAATTCATCAGATAAAGTGAAAATGACATGGAATATTATTAATAGCGAAACCGGAAGGGCGCAAGGAGCAGCTCTAAAATAACTTTAAATGTTGATAACCATACAATTGAAGCTGACATAGATGTTGCTACCTATTTCGAGAGTTTTTTTCGGACATTCCGGTTTCGACTACCAAGTCACTTTTGTCTTCTCCAACAGTTGCCGAATCACTATTAAAAGATAATGTTATTGAATGTACAAAATGTTTAATTTTACTGATGTATGTAGCAAGGACATTATAAGTGCATGTAGACAATTAGATATTAAAAACCGCAGACCTTTGGGAATCTCTGTTAAGGTGATAAATTGATTATTGATGTAATATCACCTCATCTAGCAAATAATATTTAATGTAAGCATCCAGGAGAGGCGAGTTTCCTGACCTAATAGAAGCAGTAGAGTTATACCGGTTTTTAAAGCAGGGTGAATATGGACCCAAATAATTTTAGACCTATATCTATTTTGCCTACTTTTAGTAAAATATTTGAAAAACTATTATTAAACCAATTAATGAAACATTTTAACAGTAACTGTCTCATTAATAACAAACAGTACGGCTTCACTAGGGTCGCTCCACGATTGATGCTGGCGTTATGCTCATTAAGAGCATCTTTGAGGCTTGGGAAGCGTCGCAGGATGCCTTAGGTATTTTTTGATCTCAAAAGCTTTGATTGCGTACAGCATGAAACTCTGGTCAGGAAATTACGTCACTATGGTGTAAGAAACGCTGCACTCAATCTTCTGTCTTCGTACTTGAGCCACCGAACTCAGAGGGTTGACGTGAATGGTAAAAGATCTCCAGGGCCCTGGTAAATATGGATGTTCCACAGGGTCTATTCTTGGGCCTTTTCTTCTCATCTATATAAATGATTTACCATATGTTATTAATAAAAACGACGAGATAGTATTATTTGTGATGATACTTCCTCTAATTTTTAAAGTTAAACGACACATCAATAAATGACGATGTAAATAATACTCTCTAGAGTTGCGCACTGGTTTAGTGTCAATAATTCTACTGAACCAGAAGAAGCAAAAGTATTAAATTATGACTCCAAATGTAAGACCGAGTAAATGTGAAGTGTTTATAGATGAGGAAGAGATAGACGTTGTTGAGTCAACCTGTGTTTTGGGAATAACAATAGATACCAGATTGCAGTGGGGCCCTCATTTAATAGACTGTCGAATAAACTCAGCTCCTGAGTATATGCTGTCAAGAAAATCAGACAATTAACTGACGTGGAGACGGCCGGTTAGTATACTTTAGCTATTTCCACAGTGTAATGTCTAATAACTGCCTCCGTAGCCTAGTGGTATAGGCGTGCTTTAGAACTGGAGGTCGTGGGTCTGAATCCTGCGGGGACTCAAAAATTTCCTTGTTGTTTCCTGTTGGTTAGGCAATTTGGGGCCGATCACCCAATTGTTCTGAAAAGTAAGATGATCCATGTCGGATGGGCATGCAAAAGTCGGTCCACCCACCAACCCGCATTGGACCAGCGTGGTGGGATACGGTCTGAAACCCCCTAATGGATAGGGTGTATTAGGGGGGGCCTATGTCCAGCAGTGGACTATCACAGGCTGATGATGAATGTCTATGGCATTCTACGTGGGAAGTGCGGCGGATACTAATACGATCTTGTCTCCAAAACGAGCTATTCGAGCGGTTTATAACTTCCAATGAACCTTAGAAAATTGTTCCAGAGATTAAAATACTAACCGTTACTTTCAATACATTTCGAAAACCTAAGTGCAAAAATAGAAATGATTTTCTTAGACATTGTGATGCACATAATATAAATACTAGAAACAAATATAATTTAATTCTTCCAGCAACTAGACTGCGAAGAATAAGAATCTTTATGGGACAATGTATACGCTTTTACAAAAAACTCAGTAAACGTTCAGAATTTAACTGTTAATAAATTTAAAAAGTAGTAAAGGAAGTTTATGTGTTAAAGGTTATCATCATAAATGAATTTATAATGATAACACAGTGGAGTAAGACAGATCGCGGTACATAGCAATCAGACACATTGCCAATCCGCCTGCTCAGCGCGGCAATTATTAGCAACTTTTTTAATGGACGACATCTTGGCGTTCATTAAAAAAGGTCTACGTCCAGCAGTGGACTGCTAAAGGCTGTTTATGATGACGATGATGATGAATTGAAATCATTTTATAAAAATATTTTAGAAAATAAGCAAGTTTTTATCGCAGCTGATCACATACTCATTTTTAATCTTTAATGCTTAATATGTCATCGTACACTTTTGTACTACGTGCAACATTAGGTAAAGTTTTATGTGCTTACATTTCAATTGATGTCTTAGATAATGCCTTTCTCACTACGCTAGATGTTGTTGTATTAAATATTCAACACAGTGTTAGACACAAATAAGCAATAAAAAGCCGTGAATGTAGACTCCTACATTTCATTAACGATCTAAGTGAAACGTGTTAGGAATTTTGATTTCGGACAAATAACTTCATACTCGCTCAGTAATCAAAAAGCAAAACTGTTACTGTACATGTCATTATAGGTCATCAGGAGTCGATTTAAACTGTAGTTTGTACTAGAATCTGGATAAAGCAATTTAGAAATCGGAGGTCGTGGGTTCGAATCCTGCGGGAACTCAACAGTTTTTCATTGATGTTTCCTAGTAGGTTAGGGTAATACGTACTGATCACTTGAATGTATGTAACGTAAGACAATCCATCCATACGCCAATCCGACGGCTTTTTAAAAGTCGGTCCTGCGCCTGATCTCTCTCCGGTTGTGTAGGTTATCCGTCCTATCGGACATGGATCAGCCAACTACAGTTCTGTGTAGTTGGCTGATCTCTACTATAGATAGGCCACGATATTGGGATACGACTAGGAGGACATTATTTATTTTGAGTTTTTACATTGATAAAGATTATAGGTACAGTATATCTATATTTAAGGGGTGTAAGGGGATCCTAACAACATCTTCGGAACCCAAGCCAACCTCACCTGCACGTGGTGCACCCTGCCAAACAACAAACGAGGCTCTGGCGAACCACCCACCAACCCGCATTGGACCAGCGTGGTGGGATACGGTCCAAAACCCCCTAATGGTTAGACGAAAAACGCCCCGGCCCCCAGTTCCCGGTAGCCTTGCTATTCCTGGCCAAGGCGGCGGCCACGGTAACGGCAGGGCGGGGGGTGCTAAGAATCCCCGGGAGTACGTAGGCCGCCAAAACCAACTGACCATTGCAACATACAACGGACGCACGCTACGGCTAGATTCTCATTTGGCCCAACTGGAAGAGGAACTGAGGTGCATAAGATGGCACGTTTTGGGATTGAGTGAAGTCCGTAGAGAGGGCGAGGATACTCTAACCCTAGAATCGGGCCATCTTCTGTACTTCAGGCAGGGAGAAAATCCATCACAGGGCGGAGTCGGGTTCCTTGTCAATAAATCCCTCATTGACAATGTAATTGAAGTATCCAGTGTTGCGTACCTTGATAAAGCTGACCAATAGATACAGCCTGAAAATTATCCAAGTGTACGACCAACGTCGACGTACCGGATGATGATGTCGAAGATATGTCGAGGACATCTCAAGAGCCTTACTAACACCACCAAGGCTCACTTCAACGTCGTATGGGGGTTTCAACGCCAAAGTAGGAGTACAGGCATGCAGCGAATCGATGCTGGGATCATATGGTTATGGGAGCAGAAACTGCAGGGCAAATGCTCGTCAATTTCCTCGAGCGAGAGGGCTGTTCTTAATGAACTCGTTCTTTAAGAAACAGCCCCAAAGAGAAATGGACGTGGCAGAGCCCCGATACTATGACCAAAAATGAGATAGACTTCATTATATCGGACAAAAGCGCATATTCAGGGATGTCTCAGCGATCACAGGTTGAAGACCGGAAGTGATCACCGACTTCGAGAGGCACCCTGAAGATAGATTTGAAGCTTGAACGGTCCCGATTGATGAAGTCTACGCTCCGCTAATCTGCTCCAGCCTATCATTGATCCTGGCACATTTGAGATCAATCTGGAAAATCGGTTCGCTGCCTTGGAAAATACAATCAACGTGGACGTTGACGAGGAACTCGATCGAGTGGTAGAAATTCTTCGGGACGAGGTGCAAAACTCTGCGGTCTGCGACGTACGGGCAAAAGTCTAAACTTTCGGGAGAAACACTAGATCTCATGGAAAAGCGACGAAATGATCCTGTCCTCACTTCGCAGGAACAGTGGGATCTTAACAAGACCATCTCCAAGCTGGTAAGTCGCGACCTCCGTCACTTCAATACGCTCTCAATACAGAGAGCTATTGAGGAAAACTCGAGGGTCCAAAGTCTTCACAACAGCTTGGAAGAAGCCATCTATCGAAGTTGACCAAAGAGAACGGAGAAGTCGTCGCTTCTAGACCAGAGGTTCTCTCGGAGGTTGAAAGCTTTACAGCCAGTTATACGCGTCGCATTCAGCACACCGGAGCCGGATGAGAAGGATTCTCGAGCCACTCTTACCCGCCATGTGTCGGAGGATCTTCCAGAAATCGGCCTAGACGAAATCGAGGGGCTCTTGAGCAACTTCAAAATGGAAAGCCCGGAGAGGACGGAGTCACGACGGAGCTCTGAAGGCCGCCGGTAAACCGGTGCTGAAAAGACTCGCCGTCTATTTAACTCTGCCCTTCTCTCCGGGAGAACTCCTGAGGCATGGCATGGGGTTTGGTCGTATTGTTCTTCAAAAGGTGATAAAACCCTTTGAAGAACTATCGCCAATATCGCTCCTGAGTCATGTCTATAAGTTGTTTTCGAGGGTCATCTCGAATCGTCTTGCACGAAAACTCGACGAAGCGCAGCCTCGAGAACAGAGCCGGGTTTCGGAGGGTTGAGCACCATAGACCACATCCATGCGTGGGCAGGTTATACAGAAGACACATGAGTATAACCAGCCCCTGTGCGTGGCATTTGTGGACTATGAGAAGGCTTGACTCCATCGAGACCTGGTCTTTCCTCGAGTCCTTACAGCGGTGCCAAATTGATTGGCGATATATCGAGATGCTGAGATGTCTGTACAACGCCGCCACTATGTCTGTCGTAGTCCAAAGTGGGCAGACTGAGCCTATCCCCCTGCACCGCGGTGTGAGACAAGGAGACGTCATGTCTCCGAAATTGTTCTCCGCCGCGCTTGAGGACATGTTCAAGATGCTCAACTGGGAAGGACATGGCATAAATTGAACGGCGAGTACATCTCACATCTTCGATTTGCGGACGATATTGTCATCATGGCTGAGACCGCTAAGGACCTGCAAAAAATGGTGCAAAGCCTGGCTGAGTCTTCTGCACGCATTGGTCTCCGGATGAACTTGGGTAAAACCAAGGTCATGTTTAACGAGCACGTTGATCCGGGACCGATCACAATTGACGCACCTCCTCGAAGTTGTTTCGAGTACGTTTACCTAGGGCAAACGCTCCAACTAGGTAAAAACAACATTGAGGGGGAGGCCAACAGAAGGATTCGGCTGGGCTGGGCCGCTTTTCATAAGCTTCGTCGAGTTTTCTCGTCACCTATCCCACAGTGCCTCAAATCGAAAGTCTTCGATCAGTGCGTCCTACCGTTTTGACCTCGGTGCCGAGACTTGGACCCTTACGGTTCGACTGGTTTACAATTTTAAGTCGCTCAGCGAACTTTGGAGAGGGCTATGCTCAGAGTATCTCTGAAGGACCGCATTAAAAATGACGTGATCCGACAGAGAACCAAAATCACCGACATAGCCCAACGGATTAGTAAGCTGAAGTGGCGTGGGCCGGTCATATAAGCCGTAGAACTGACGACCGCTGGAGTCGAAAGTTCTGGAGTGGAGACCGAGGCTCGGCAAACGTAATGTGGGACGCCCTGCGGATAGATGGAGTGACGATATTCGCAAAGTGGCCGGTGTGGGCTGGATGAGGTTAGCCGAAGGTTGGAAGCGGTGGCGTGCATTAGGGTAGGCCTATGTGCAGCAGTAGACTAACACAGGCTGGATGATGATGATGATGATATCTATATTTTGTAGTTTTAATATCGTCAATATTTAATTGACTATAAACTTTACGTTTTTTTATCACCATCCTTTGAATCATTGAAAACATTTAACCCTAATAGAGACATGGAATAGAGGAATGGTCCCACCCCATCTCCCCACTTATCTTCGTAATTGAAATCGTCTGGCCAGGAGCACCGACAATGGAATTTTTTCTCTACAATTGGAATATTTAAAAATAGAAACAGAAAGTTTAAAACTTTTCGCAGTAGGTGACTTACACAATGGAAAAACCGAGACGTAGTCATTTAAGTTAAACAGAGCAACGCTATAAGCAAACTTATGCTATATTATATATATAAATGCTCTCGTTGAAGTTAATAAAGCGGTTTGTATTTCACCGTTATATTCATATCGTGAATATTGATACTGTTCGGTTGGTATTGAAATATGTACGTTTGACCGAGTGCATAATGATATAATATTATGTATATACGGATTGTACCCTATTTTGATTACTTCTACGCCTTTGGTTAGCCTTTCAACTGAACTTTTCAATTCAAAGATTTTTATAGCATAGGATAGATCATTTGTTAGTGTATTTATAAATTTTCTTTTGTTATCAAATTTAAAATTTCTTAAATATTTTAGAATACTAAATATATCATGACATGTAGAACAAAAGTATAAACAAGGAAGAAATAGTCTGGTTGTATCTATAAAAAGACAGCCTTTTATCGTAACTTAAAATCTTGTTTAACTTATCGCATATTTAGGATTATGCTGTACTGAGAACTGAAAGTAATTAGGACAAAATAGTTATATAAGCTGTCTACTTATTCTACTATTTGCCGTCTTACATTTAAATTAAAATTTATTGATATTAAAATTGATACTATTTCTAGTAAAACAATGTTCATTCAATGAAGTCCTGCACCTCAGAAAATAAATGTTCACTTCTTCATAAGCTACAAGATGGGGATCTCTAGGAAAATAGCTTTTTGAGTCCATTGTAATCGAATATCCTTCGCTTAACATAAAAGCTGGCAGAAAATTGTTTGCGCTAAAGAAAAACTGCACAATAGAAGCAACCTTTTAAATTATTACTCATCACTCCTAAGTAGGAGAGACTTTGCAAGAATTGCTGTTCTTATTTTCAATTATATAACATTTCTTACCGGCAGATTAAGTTTATAAATTAAGCAAATTCAAATTACCTGTTTAAGTTTTTTTTTTAAACAATGTAATACGGTAATTAATGATAATAAGTAAATTGGGTATTAGTTACCGTCAATTTTACTTTTCTTATGTTAATAAATTTCATTAAGGCCGCCTTGGTCGTGAAAAAACGCATCGTGGATGCGAATCCTACATAATGAATAAACAACCGTCCTGACCCTTGCAAGAGCAGATATATGTAAGTGTAATATATGTATATCAGATATCTGCAAAGTAATATGCGTTTTATATATTTTTTAACATTAGCGTAAGTTATATACACTTCAATACAGTCGTTCTGTCCTGATGTACACAAGCAGTAAATTTTCGCTTTCTACTATTACGTACATATATAATACTAATTATTCACAACTCATAAATAAATGTTTACAGAAAATCCATTTCATAGCGCCCTATGTTAATAATAACTTAACCACAGAGAAACTTATCAATTATCATTCAGGACGATGTCTGCTAGCCTCCATATATTATTGCTCACTAAAAAGAGTGGTTTATATTCGTATTGCGACAGGGCTAGGCTGTTAACAGGCGAAGAATTCAGCCAACTTCACAGCATTCGCGACTCTTGTTTGGGGGCGAATTTTATGGCATAATTCAAGATAAAACAGAGCCTTATCACTTCCTACGTGATCTATAGTGTTGGCATTTGTTCCACAACCGGAGGTTGAGGGTTCAAAGCCCCTCAAAAACGAGAATATGCCGATGTCAGTACGATATTCAATCCTGGCACTTGGGCGAATGATTGGGCCGCCCTATTCAGCCTCATCCTTGTGTCTAAAAAATAAAAAGTGTCAGATGGACATGTAGAGCAGCCCGGTTATCGAGAACATCTTTGGCATTCGACGTCAGCACCTTCAAATGCTTAAACTGAAAAGTAATAACAATTAAATGCAGTTTGCCTGCTACTGCTGTGAACTAGAAGTTGGCACTATGGTGACTTGGCTAGGAGAAAGGGACCTACAGAACCTGTACATTGTAGTAACTTTTTGAATTTAAGAAACTGTTTTTGTGGTTGGTGCTTATTACGAGCATAAAAGTTTTAATCTTTAGAAAGACTTTATTATTCCCAATTACCCAAAAGAAAGAAAGAAAGATACAATAATTTTGCCCATCGTCATCATCATCATCAGCCCGTATTAGTCCACTGCTGGACATAGGCCTGCCCTATTGCTCACCTTATCCGTTAGGGGGATTTTGGACCGTATCCAACCACGCTGGTCCAATGCGGGTTGGTGGGTGATTTGGCCCATAAATGTGATTTGGCGCATTTCAGAATAATTAAAATGTTTACGGACCAAGCAGCATAAATTAATTATTGCACATTTTCGGTCAGCTAAAGTGTTTGTTGTAGGACGCCACAGTTTAAACAATAGCTTTATTAGCAAATTATGCTATAAATTTTGAAAAAATAATATTTATATGTCGCAATCGGGAAATACAATAAATTGTATCAATGAGCGACTGAAATTATTTTACTAAAAAATATTGAAAAAAATAAACATATTATTATGGCAGCTGCTAACATAGTGATTATCGTAAAATTTTGTACTACGCGTAACATTGGGCAAAGTTTTATGGGCTTACATATCAACTGATATCTTAGATAATTCCATTTTCACTATGCTAAATGTTGTTGCATTAAACATTCAATGTAATTTTAAGCACAAACGAGTAATAAAACCCCGTGAATTTAGACTGCTACTATTCATTGACGATCTTAGTAAAACATATAATTAAATAATTTTTACGTTTTAATACAAAAAAGTTGTAATCTTTCTACTAAAACAATGTTCATTCAATGTTGTCATGTTTCGCGTAACACAAGTACTTCCCCATAGTCAAAGAGATGGGGATCTAAAGGAAAATAGCTTCAGAAGTCCATTGTAATCGAATTGCCTTCGATCAACAAAAAAGCTGGCAGAAAATTGTTTGCTCTAAAGAAAACCTGCACAACAGGAGCAACTTTTTAGATTTTTACTCACAACTCCTAAGTAGTGAAGACTCTTCAAGAATTACTGCAATATAAATGAAAATAAGAAACATTTATATTGCACATAATTATTTCTTTTATTTAAGCGATTATTATACATATCAAATCGACTAATTTCCGGATTTTTCGCGTTAGTTCATATTTCATACATATTTATAACCGACGTTTCGAATCCTTACCAGCATCCATGATCACGGGCAGACTAAATTGGTTTATGCCTGTATCTCAATGTTTTTGGAATAACAACCAGAGTTTTTATTTTATAAGAATTGACAAAAATAGGATTCAATACATTTATAATGCATTAACTATAGGTAACGTAAGCTTTTTAGTGAGGCTGAACTAAATGATTCTTTTAAGAAATTATTATTATTATTGGTTATAGAGACCCCAACATGTAAATTATGAGTAAATTAGTGGTTATCTGAAACTATTATTTTAATTGTTCAAAATCTCCTGCCACCATATCCTAGTTATTTCGCTATAGAATTAGATATTCTGGATTCGAATCCTGCGTATTGAATAAAAACTATAAGATTAACTTATCTTTGTCCCCGATAAGGACGTCCAATACTTGTAAATCAATAACCGTTTTATATCAGATTCATTATCACAATTATCGGGCCAATACCTTAAACCAAGGTATAAACATTTCTGTACTGTCGTACTGTATATCCGTTTATATTTGCAGAGTTCTGGACTGCAAAGTAGTATAGATATTTACTTTAAATATATAGATTATCTATTATCATCGCTTAAAAGTATATGTTTAGACAAAATCCAGTTCAAAGCGCCACGTAAGGGACTTAATCACAGATAAACGTATCAATAATCATTCAGGGCGACGTCTGCTAGCCTCTATAGATTTACTGCACGCATAAAAGGTAAAAGAGCGGTTTGTATTAGTATCGCGTCACGGTTGGGCTGTTAACAGACGGAGTGTTCGGCCAATTTTACTGCATTCGCGACTCTTATTTGGCGGCGAATTTTCATGGTATAGTAAGTAGACAAAACATCCTTCGTATCACTACCATGGCCTCACGTTGGCCTCTGCTCCAAAGCCGAAGGTCATGAGTTCAAATTCTGCGAAGAAACTAAGGTTGGTGGAGTCCAGTACGATGTACTCACTCACCTATGTGTCTGCAAAATAAGAATATCTATGTGTAAGATGGGCATGTATAGCGGTCCAAGCTGTCGAAACAATATTTACAGTCGATATAAGATTTCAGTTCATTTGAATGTATTGAAAACTAATAATCTACCGAATGTAGTTTGCCGTTTGGATTCTAACGGTCCGATGCCAGTTTTTCTGCGTAAAGACAGTCTTTACAAATATATCATAATTAAAATCTGACACTATGATGACTTGGGAAATGGCTAGAAGGAAGATAGTAGAAAACCTTAAAACAGTTATTATAATTTACATGAAATTATGATTTATATTCTTGCGGTAGACTTTATTATTGTTTCTGGTTAAGTAAGAAAAAAAAACAATGAACTGAAACACATTTATTTGGTTCATAAAATAGAAGTTGTATCAAGTAGAAAAAAATCATAGCGCTAATTTTATGTGCACCAAAAAGGTGGCCACTTTGTATTATACGAAAAACCTCGCGATATCTTATTTTCAGTGGAACGTAAAGAATAATAGATGACGCAATGAGCAGATAAAAACAATGAAATATAGTTTAAGATGACTGATATTATTACTATAGAAGCCTTTCTTTCGCTCGTCTCTAACGTGACCAATCATCATGAATCGGAAAGAAACTATTACTGTTATATCAAGTTACTATTAATTTTCAGGTAAAGAATAGAATTAAAATATACTTAATTAATGACGTACATATGTTGAATAATACACAGTTTTGTCTTTGTAGATTATAAATGCGGACTAAATGGCCGCAACTAATATAAACATAACAGAATAATTAGAATGTTTACGGACCAGGCAGCATAATTAAATTGATTATTGCACATTATCGGTCACACATAGTGTTGTTGTAGTTCGCCACAGTTTAAGCAATAGCTTTATTAACAAATTAGGTTATTTGTTTTACAAAAAGAATTACATGTTTTTTAAATACTTGTGCCTTTACGACATTTTTTTTAAAGATTCATTTAAAATATAGTTTATAAGCATTTTTGATACAACAATAACTTTGCAGGAGCTTACAATTTTCTCTTCGTTTAAAGTTTATTATACGATTGGAGGCATTTTTGTGAGTTTAACTACTAATAGTTTTAATATCATTAAGTAGTAATTAATTATAAACTTTTCGTTTTTTAAAACACATCATCTTTTTGAATCATTGAAAACGTTTAACCCTTATAGAGACATCGAATGGAGAAATGGTCCCACCCCATCTCCTCACTTATCAGCCGCCTTCTTAATTGAAATCGTCTGGCCAGGAGCACCGACAATGGAAAAAAATCTCTCAAACAATGGAATATTTAAAAGTTGAAACATAAAGTTTAAAGCTAATTCACCTAATTGATTGGTTTTAAAATTATGTTTGAATTACATCATCAGCCTGTGATAGTCCACTGCAGGACATAGGCCTCCCTAATACACCCCTATCCATTAGGGTTTTTGGACGTCATCCCACCACGCTGGTCCAATGCGGGTTGGTGGTGGACCGACTTTTACATGCCCATCCGACGCATGGATCATCTTACTTTTCAGACAATTGGGTGATCGGCCCAAATTGCCCTAACCAACTAGGAAACAACAATGAAAATTTGTTGAGTCCCCTCAGGATTCGAACCCACGACCTCCGGTTTCTAAAGCACAGCCCATTCCACTAGGCTACGGAGGCAGTCAGTGTTTGAATTGAGCAAACTTCTTTTGAATCTATTCTTTTTAAGTTTACACGTTTTTTTCTTCATTTATGACGAAAATATAAATTTGTATCTAATGTAACCAGTAATTATCTGTTCTGTCTTAATGTAACAGTTATTAGTGCCATATCAACGAATAATTTTTCCTTATTCACAAAGCATTTAATGTAAAGTGATATTCAATAGTCGTTTTATTTTAATAAAACGTAAAGCTTTAAAACATAAATAAGTTAGAAGAGACCAATAAAAAATCTCATAGCTATTCAACCATTTTAGCGGAAATTTAAAGTTTCCGCATTTCTTGATAGAAACACCGCCAAAATATTCCTTCCTCCAGTCCAGGACATGTTTTTGAGTGCAGTGTAAGAATGCAAATGACGGACACCAAACGCTCGTTATTCAGAGCAGTGACGATATTCATTCTCAGCATTCTCCTTATCTAAGAATTTCCGGGTCACGGTTAAGGTAAAATAAATAAAAAGTAATCAACGAATTCCCAAGCTTATAACAAAACTAATGAAAAAATCCACTCTACCTGCAGTTTTTTTGTTTTCTTTAATCATTCAATCATCATCATCATAAAATTCTTGAAATGAAGTAACGGCAAGGAGTGTCTCTATATGTATTATAATTAGAAATAGGATGAATTTTGAAAGTCTGTATTATTTCGCTTTGATAACTAATTATAAAAAATCTTGTAACAAGAAATATAAATTCATTCATTCATCATCACCTGTGATAGTCCACTGCTGGACATAGGCCTCCCCTAATACACCCCTATCCATTAGGCGGTTTTTGGACCGCATCCCAACGCGCTGGTCCAATGCGGGTTGGTGGGTGGACGACTTTTACATGCCCAACGACGCATGGATCATCTTACTTTTCAGACAATTGGGTGATCGGCCCGAGTTGCTCTAACCAACTAAGAAACAACAATGAAAATTTGTTGAGTCCCCGCAGGATTCGAACCTACGACCTCTGGTTTCTAAAGCACACGCCCATACCACTAGGCTACGGAGGCAGTAAATAGTTAATATAAATTCAATGTTTAAAATTGGGCAAAGGTTTGTTGATAATTTTTTATGTGTTACATACATTTTAAACTAAAAAGTAAGAGACAATTTCAAATTCTCATTTTCACTACATTTTATTATGATTTTTTAAATGAATAAAAATAAATATCTTGTCTGTATCTAATAAGTAAATAGACTCACACCAACTATAGCCAACAGGTACGTCCTTCGTAAAGCCTAAGGGGTGGATTCATAGGAAAGCTTTTAACATCTTTATTAGCGCTGGACACCGAAGCAGGTCCGTCTCGGCCTGATTACTTTTCTCCACCTCTTAGCGTCTCACTTCTTTGCTCTCAGAATCGGCCCTGAAATAAATGAAATTCCTCTTTCTTATTACCACTATTACCACCTTTCACACGTAACCACGAGAGTGCGAAAGAATCAAGCTTTGCTAGCCAGCTTGGAGCTGCTTCCGTGGTCTGCTTTACTCTTTAAGATGGTCAGGATCCTCTTACTTAGCCTGCAGCTGGATCAAGCGACCAGGACAAAGAAGGAACCTATGAGAGGAAAATTAGTAGTGCCATCAAGTTCTTTCCTACCGCTTTTCTTGATACTGTTAATAGAAGTAAATAGTCAAATCTACCAATAGGCATGGATCAGCCCTTTATAAATATATATTATATTTGCCCACTTGACTACCTTTAATGTATCGAGTGAAGTGACGTTTAATAATGATGGCACTATACTTAGATGACCTAGTCTAAATAGGACTGCGGTGCTCTACGTGCTTTTGTACTCTGTTTTGTGTTTATTATAAGATGCAATAAGAACAGGTAAACGTGTATCTAGCACAACAAATCTGCTGGACACCCTGAAGCGATCGTTTCGAATGAATCTGTAAGTACAACGAAGTAGAACTACATCATAAATTCATTAATAACTAATTTTAGAACATAACACTAACACAATTTTTTTTGGCAGCTTGTGGTCTTTGTTTTTAGGTTAAACGCACTTCAAATGTTTTTAGTAAAATTGTTTTTTCAATATATGTAAAGTACCTAGCATTTAATTTGAAAGATAGATTTACAAAAGCCATATACCCGTTATCATTTTCAAAAATAGTGAACACAAACTTAGTCTTCACCGTTTTCAGCCATCCCGTAAGAGGTTTTTTTTAAATTATCTTCGGAAACTGTTCAAGCTGTATTGTGTTTCAGGTCAATTTATTTATTATTTTATTTTATCACATTAACTTACACAATATTATTAGATTTTGTGGCCCAGGTTCATTGGCTATTTGCATAAAAATTGGAGGTCGTGGGTTTAAATGCAACGGAGTAACTTTTGTGTTTCCGTCGTTTTTTAGTTAGTTTAAACAATATCGGCCTATACCTGAATAGTCCAAAGTCTAAAATAATACATAGGACAGATTGGCATGTAAAAACCGGTCCCGTTTGTTAAGACCATCGTTGGAAGCCGTTAAAGGATAGCGGTGCCTAATAATTTACTGAAATGTAATCCATGCGTCAAATCAAATCGTCAGTTTGTCGTATGGGTTATGGAGGTCGCAAATCCGTTGTTTAGGAAAATCTAGGTGGATAACAAGCCGATTTTAATATAATTCAAAATTGGAATAAGTAGGAAATGTTCTTTTAAGTATTACAAAAATTTAATAGTCTATTAATTTAGTAACCTTATCATTCTTGTACGATTACAAATATTGTGCAACAACAACTGATGAATTATTTAATTTACGTACAAAAAATATTTCGCATAGCATGATGCATAATTATTTCTATTGTTTACGTGTATATTATACATTATTAAATAAAATGACTTTACGGATTTTATCGTGTTTATCTTACATTTTTTAATTCCCGACGTTTCGAACACTTTCCCTGATGCATTTAATTTTTATCCACTTTAAAGTAATTAATAAAAAATATATAATTGCCTAAGACATATTACTAAAGTAAGAAGATGTGTAAACTTACATCAAACTTATAGCATACGAACCCATTGAAACGATAAAAGGTTTGTATTCTCTAAAGATGCTTAGCCCGATTACTTTTGAAACATTGCGAACGGCAAAACCTTAATAGAGCCATTGAATAGAGGAATGGTCGAATCCCACCCCACTCCGACACTTATCAGCCACCTCCGTAATTGAAATCGTCTGGCCAGGAGCACCGACAATGGGATTTTTCTCTACGAATGGAATATTTAAAAGTAGACACACTGCCTCATTCATTCGCGAGAGGTGCTAATTCACGGGGTGAATCGGTTTTTAAATTATGTATGAATCAAGTAAGCTAAATTTATCAGTACTCTTTTCACGTACGTTAATCTACGATTTACACTCAAAGGTAAAATTAGATAAGAGTAATCCAGTATTTATTCGATCAGTAAATATGCTGTTAATAACTAAATTATTGCTCAAGTTATTATTAATTAAATTATTATCAGTAAGTGAATAAATCACTACGTAAATTGAGTTTGGTTCATTGCGAGAACCTGTTCCAATAGAAATATATAATGAAGTAATAAATACTAACTTTTTTAATATATGTTTTTTGTCACACTGCGAACAGCTTCAATGTAATACGGAACGTATATATGTATAAAACGTAAATAACCTTTAACTTCCTAGATTCAACTACGATAATTATCAATCTTTATTTGAGGTAAACATTAGTTCCGTGTGATCCTATTTCGTACATGAAATCTTATTTTCAAAATAACCATAAAACTGTTACATACCACCATACAACAGGCAACTTATTTAACACAATTCAAACATTTTCCGGTAGCGTTACCAGGATTTTTGGTAAAAATTTAATATGTCCGCATTCCGTAATCAAAATTGTGCCTCCGACATTCCTCCCTCTAGACAAGGCTTCACGGATGCTGTATAAAAATGCAAATGGCGGACACCGAACGCTTGTTATTCAGAGCAGTGATGATATTGACAGCATTCTCAACACTAAAGAATTTCTCTGTCACGGTCAAAGTATAAATGGGAACTCACTGAATAATTCTTCAATTCATTATATCGTATTTATATCAACCAAATAAGAGATTAAATTTTCTTAAACGAAGTCAAATGTTAAACTCAATTCGCGCCGAAACGTCAGGACGTCTTATTGGTTGAACATCTCGTGAGGATAAAACATGGCGACGCTCCACCAATGAAAATGCGTTCGCTTCTGGCGCCATTGTCGTTTTAATAGACATTGTTGACATAAATTCCGCTTTTTATTTGGCTTCGGTATAAAGATTTTTTTAAACAAAGGCTCGTTAATTTTCTGGATTTGAAATATTTAATTAGGAAGTAAGATGCCCGTGCATTTAAGGTTCATGATCGTATATAAATATAATGAAAGAGATTGATTCGAAAGATTTGAAAATACGAAAAATCTCTCTTAGATAATCATGTATTACTTTTTGGATGTACTTTAACTAACTACAGTAACTAAGTGGCGAAATAACGTTATCAGAACAGGATCTTGAAAAGTAAAAAAAATGAAGGCATTACATAATTTTAGCGTCACAACACTAATATATGATAATTTAAGTTGTAAATAATAGATTTATTACAATATTTTTTGATATAGTCCGTATATGTGTTTTAAACATTTCTTACTAACATTTAGCTAGATATTAATCATCATCATCATCATCATCATCATCACCATCAGCCTTTGATAGTCCACTGCTGGACATAGGGCCTCCCTAATACACCCTTTCCATTGGGGTTTTGGACCGTATACCCACCACGCTGGTCCAATGCGGTGGTGGTGGACCGATTTTACATGCCCATCCGACGCATGGATCATCTTACTTTTCAGGCAACTGGGTGATCAGCCCAAATTGCCCTAACCAACTAGGAAACAACTATGAAAATTCGTTGTGTCCCCGCAGGATTCGAACCCACGACCTCCGGTTTCTAAAGCACACGTCCATACCACTAGGCTACGGAGGCAGTTGGATACTTAATATAGAAACAAAATAAACGTTATTACAAAAGTATATAAAAGAGTAACAATTATAACATCCATTTACTTTTTTCTCTCTTTTCAGTCCTCGTAAACGCTAACTTCGTTTCCATCGTTATCGGCCTTCCCGCGGGAGTTTTTCAAAATTACCGTCTCAAAATTATTCATACCGCTCTTTAGTTTATTACAACTACTTTTGCATTACTATTCTGTATAAAAATTTAAAGAAATTAAAAATATTAATGCAATCTTAACAAAAAATTATTGCAATTATTGCTTTTGCTTAATAAATTTGGTCGTAACGTACAAATTCTTCTGACACACAAAGATATACGGCTTAGGCCATATATGATGCTTGTAGTTTATTATTTGATACTTCATAGCCCTTGTTATTAATATGGTACACATAATTTAATGCTTTTTAAATTACTATCAGTTCGTCCACGGCTTTGCCCGTGTTATTTCAGATTTTTGTATTGGATTTTTAAGCATAAAAAGTAGCCTATATTACTTATGGTGAATGTAGTTGTCTATTAGTGACAGAATCTTTAAATTCAGCTTCACACATCATCAGCCTTTGATAGTCCACTGCTGGACATAGGCCTTCCTTATACACCCCTATCCATTAGGGGGTTTTTGGACCGTATCCCGCCACGCTGGTCCAATGCGGGTTGGTGGGTGGACCGACTTTTTACATGCCCATCCGACGCATGGATCATCTTACTTTTCAGCTTAGTACTTTTTGAATTCATCCATTACAAACACACACACAGAAATACTTATGTTTCCTGTTTATAACATTATGTTGGTATTAAGACTACTTTCCTATGTTCTACGCTTTAACCATAAAAATTAACAAGTCAAAATCCCTAGCACATACATGAACACCAATGCTTAAGCCATTCGCGTCAGGACGTAACGTAACAAAACGTAAATAAAGCATTTAACTCTTCAATTAAATATCAATATCTTTTAAACAGATAGATACTATGTGTAGCATTCACGAGTTTAATGCGTTTTTGGGTGTCGTAGCGCGATTAAAAAGGTTTATTGTTTACCACGATACTTTATAGCAACAGCAAATTATAGGGCCCTAAAAGCAGCTGAAAGTAATAATAACTCAATCCAGTATGCTGTAAGGTAGTGAAGGGAGGGAACAAGTATCGATAAAATAAATTGCCAACATAATAATTTTTTTTAAAATATACTGTAAAAATGCTATTTGCTAACTACTAACTAATTTAAAAAACATACGCATATTTTTATTTTATTAACACTATGAAATATATTTTGATTAAACAGACTTATGGGACAGTTAACAGACTTTTAAAATATGAACTTAATACACATAACTAGAAGAAAATGATATGGTGATCCATTTGGTAATTGTAATATTAACCACATGTTTTAATATAAATCGATTAGCGCATTTGAACTACTACATACTACTTTAAAAAAAGTACACATATTCTTGCAATTTGAAAATCTGGACTAGTAAAAGCAAGGCGTAAATGAAATAATGTACACTTGACATAAACATCGTCATAAGCAAATGGTTGCAGTTATTAAGTGTAACTCGAAATTTTAGCCCAAGTGAGAAAATAGTAAAATCTGTAATAAAAATGGTAATATTTTGCTTGCTAACACGCGACTTCATTCATTCATCATCAGCTATATTAGTCCACTGCTAAACATAGGTCTCAGCTGCAGCACGCCTTTTCAATTGTGGGGTTTTTGGACCGTATCCCACAACGCTAGTGCGGGTTGTGGGTGGACCGACTTTATATATGATAGAAAACTTGAAAAATTTCGTTTACACTATTTCTGACGATTATTTATTTTTTAGATCTTTTGCTGGTTCTGTTCTGTCGTCACTATAAACAGAAACTGGTGTATTTTTTCAAATCAAAAATAGTAATTTATTGATTCGTTTTCATTCAATGTTATTAAAAATCTCGCTATCGATAAGACTCGAATCACTAGCGAATTGGATTATAAAAATCAATGTTGCCAGGTTTTAGGGCGGCTATTCCGGTCGTAAAGCAGGGACGCCTGTAACCTGTTGTGCCGTGTTGCTAATGAGCTATACACTGTAGCCTAACGAGGTATTTTATATGCCTGGATCTAGATGTCTGATCAGGTTTTCGCTCTAAGGTTGCTCTGAGTATAAGCAGCGTTATGTCTTCTTTTACCGTTATTAGTTAACATTATCGAATACTATAATATTTGATCGTCGTATAGTATAAAGATTTATATATAAAAAGCTACTAAAGTTAGCTGAGTAGGTGATACCTGAAGGTTAGATAAATTAAATTAAATTACGATTTTTTTTAACGCAAAATCAGAAGTACCCGTATACAATTACGTAAGTCCGGTTTTATAACGTCCTATTTGATTAAAGAATCTCTTAAAATATTTATATTACAGTACACTTTATGGGTATGTAAATAATAATATATAATATAATATAGATTAATTAAAACAATCATCTTTTTATAAAAAGGATGGTGTTTAAAACCGCCGTATATAATGTAAATTTACGCCGTATATAGTAAAAATTATTTTAAAACGTTTTTAATGATTGCGTTTTTTCTTTAGCCTGTTAAAATAAACAAACAGTTATCTTACTGGATATCAGACATCACACTGCCTCCGTAGCCTAGTGGTAAGGACGTGTGCTGGAGGTCGTGGGTTCGAATCATGCGGGGACTTAACAAATTTTCATTGTTTTTTCCCATTTGTTTAGGGCAAATTAGGCCGATCAACCAATTGCCTTAAAAGTAAGATGAAGCATGCGTCGGATGGGCATGTAAAAAGTCGGTCCACCCACTAATCCGCTTTGGACCAGCACGGTGGGATACCGTCCAAAAACCTCTTAATGCGTTAGGGGAGGCATTTGTCCAGCAGTGGACTAACACTGGCTGGTGATGTTTGTATGTATGTATGTATCAAACATTACAACTAAAAGGGTTTAAGCTATTGATCAAAGCGAAAATGGACTTGTTCGTTTTCATAAGTCAACTAAACAAACGCCCCTGTCATAAAACAAAAGTTTTTAAAGTACTTTTTTAATTAAAAAACTCTTTCCCCCCACCTCAAAGGACACGAAGCTTGAATAAAAACTAATTAAACGCGGGGCGTGGGCAAACTGGATGTCATATGAAAACTCATACTTTATTTCCCGCCAACTTCAACTGCCACATCGCGTGACGTTTAAAACAGATATTTTATTCAAGTGTAACCTACAATCGAGTGCATTCACCACCCTGTTAGTAAGTTTATATTAAAAATGTAATGATTCAATCGCTATTCCTCGAAACAAGTCAATTGCTTTGACGGCTCGATTTGAAGTAGCCGCGGGCAATATCGGATGTTTTCGAAAATCCAAACTCGACAGTTATGTTGTTTTGCTTCGTGGTTATATTTTTGAGTTTATTGTTAAATATTTGCAGTAAATTTTCATTAAGATAATGTCATAACATAACCTTGTTAGTTAATTAATTAATAGCTTTCATTCTTTTCTTTTACATGCATGGAGTTGGATTTTATGATGATTAAGCAAAATGACACGCGAACGCGTGTGGCCAATCTGTGCATAATTCAGTATTATAATGTTTAGGTTTTAGAGTCCATAGTAAAGGCTTGCATCCAAATCCCTATATATGTAAAGTGCTGAAGTAGCTTTAACTTTGATTGCTATTTATTTCATACTAGTAGTCCGTCCAGGGCTCTGCTCGACTTTTTTTCGAAATTTGGCCTAAATTTGCCCGGGGTAAAAGCTAGTCTATGTTACTCAGGGATAACAAAACTTTGAAGTAGTGAAATAATATTTCAAATCAGATAAGAAGTTTCTGAGTACATTTAAAATATTGGTACAGATAGCTGTACAGTACCTTATATATATGGTTGGGGTGCTTTAATTCTTAAATATAGAATAAGATCTTCTTTCTTTCTTACTTAACATTCGTAATTTATTAAGAAATCTTAAAATATTGGTTCTTTATAATCTATATAACTGCTTAGTTCGAACAGATTTTTTTTGCTTTATAGGGTAACAAGCATTTACTCAGAAAATCTAACGCATTTTTGTCTCGTAGTAAAATTATTCCCCAACAGCTTTAGTGTTGTCGACAATTTGGAAAACCCTCAAAGTAAGCGAAGCAAGCATTTTTTTTAAAACTCCACCGCAATGTTTAATTTTCCAAGAACTGCCTTGTCCTAACATTTTACGGTTTAATTAACTTCTTATAGGAATAAGGATTTTTTCATTTCGAGGAAACGATGGAAAGACGTGTAAACATTATTTTACGAATTTCTGAGAAAACCTCTCAATTTCCTCTTCAAAACGAAAATGTTTTGGGTAAGGTAAATTCGGGAACGAATTATAAACTTTGCATAAAATTCTTGTTTAATTTATATTTTTCTATTTTATCGCTATTATTTATATAACGCAAGTGTTAATGTCTCCAACCATTACGCCTCTGGTAGCCTAATAGTTAAACAAACATCAAAAATAAATGGACTAAGAACAACTTAAATTACATTCAGGTGGTAGGTCCTCTTTTACAGGAGGTCGTGTGGGGTGGTACCACCGCAGTGGTTATTTCTGCCGTAAATCGGTAATCTAAAAACATTATTTCAGTTTGATGGGCACCGTAGCCAGCGTATTAACTGAGTAAACGAGACTTAACATCCTATGTCTTACCGTAAGCAGCGCGTTGGTGATACCCCTGGTATTGCGAATGTCCATAGGCGCTGGTAACCACTTCATCAGGTGACTGGACTGTTCGTCTGCCTTCGTATGCATTAATGAAAAGCATTATATAAGGTTGGCACTATAAACAATTTGTATTAAACGGTGTTAGGGGTAAAGTAGTGTGTTTGCAGTGACCGATAGATGGCGTGACCCGGCTTTAAAGTTTGACACCGGCTTTCTTGTTCTTGCATTTTGATTGCATTTTCAAAGGCCGATATGGGCTATAAAATTTAAAATTCTATGAACAAGTAACGCGAGCGATTCTTGTAATTGGCATCCATTATATTTAACGTCGATAATGCTGCTGGTGAAATACGACGTGTACTTTCGACAAATTCATTATGCAATTTTACAATAATACAGGTTTTAAAAAAAATGGGTGCGTGTACTTATGTACGCGCGTGAGAAGTTATACTTCTTTGGCATCATTAAAAATAGTTTTTAATTGCACGCAAATAATTAATTACAATAAAACAAAGTTCAGTTTAAATTTGAAAAATTAAATAAATAAATATTTATTTTCTTACATTAAGTCTAACATAAATTGTCTTATTATTCGAATTGTATTTTTAATTAAATGATGTCCACTTCCAAAGTATCTTCCCGTAATGTCTGAATCGGAACTTCAGTTATCATTTTTATCAAAAAGTTTTCATTTAATTTATTTAGTTATTTTTATAAATATTTATTATTTATTCAATTTAATAGCAAATATTAAAAATTAATATTATAATTTGATGTTCAATTTTAATTTTTATCACAAACTTTTTATTAAATGTTTTATTAAATTTATTTCTTTATTTTGTGAATATTAAATAACCAATAATAAGTATTTAACATTAATAATTTAATAATATTTAATGTTAATTATATTAAATAAAAGTATTTTAATTTATATCAATAAATAATACATACGGATAGTTAACCTCAATTATATTGGAGCACTTGAAAAAGTATATAAGCACAATTTTTTTCACTAATATTCACAAATAGTAAGTAATATCAATCAAAAATAATTAAGACAATTAAAGATGATAGATTTACAAGAACTAATCATAAATAATTCGATTAAGAATTTATGGATGGTACAGATGTTGGCTTACTTGTACAGCGGTACTATAAATCAGAAGCTTTGATTATGTGTGACTAGATGGCGCTTATCTAAAACGTATTACATAGATAAATCACAATGTTGATATATTAAACGAATAAAAATATTACCATTATATCAAGTTGAATAAACATCATTACAAAAATTAATATATTTATATAATAATATATTTAATATAATTTTAAATAATATAAAATATATTATTAATAATAATATATATATATGTATATACCAAAAACGAACCTTAATCCTAACTCATAGAGCACATTATGCAACAACTATCGCAAATAAAAAACGACAACTCCATTATCACTACACAAAAATCAACCTTATCACTATGTAATATGGACCTTATTATATTTTCACCGTTTTCATTATAAACTGTTAATTTTGTGTCACGCATCTTAAAATTCCTCTCTCATAATTTTTTCATAACGCGCCTAAAGAAGTATAACTTCAAAAAAATTGCGTAGTTATAGTGAAAGATGTGATTAATATGAAATTATTGATGGTTCTACGGTTTTTTTTAGGATTGATTGACGATGATTTAAGTTCGAAAATAGGAGATAAGTGATGATGTTATTAAAATGACATTTTCTGCCTTTATGTGTCATTGAGAGTTACAGAGTAGGATATAGCAATATATAGCTATTATTTTATATTAATGTTATTTATTATCATTAAAAAACATCTTATTAATATTTATCATTTAACAATAAATAAGTTGAAGTAATCTACTCTGACCAATTTTTAAATTTGAACCATCTAGCCCAAGTCTGTCACACGAAGATTTTTTTTCATAGACCGTTTTATTATAGAAATATGACGTTATAGGCGTATTTTATCGATGACTCAACTTCGGAGTCACACTGCGATCACTACGGGTGGTCAAAATAAGTAACCAGTATTTCAGATCCCCCCAAACTCCTGCGATTCAACAACAAGATGGTACAATCCTCACCAACTTCATAACTAACGGAGGTCTTGTTACATTGGTCTTGTGGCTCTTTGATCTGGATATAATACCGCATTGTTAGTACGTTATTATTAAGGCACGTTGTTAATCAAAAATACGTTTTTATTGCGAAGCTATTACAGTCCGGACAGATTTCTCACTGAGATTAAGGGATTCGCGGAATGGATTCTGCGCTCGGTGTAATTATCGCATTTGACCCGCTACTGTCATTGTGAAATATGATTAAACGACATTTGTTGGCGGCAATGGAGCTGAGCGGCATTCATGCATTTGACCTTGCTTCAAATACGTAATACAAGGGCAATGCAATTTAGATTCTGCAAGCGACAAGTGTGTCATATGGTTGGTTTATTTTTATTACTGGATTGTTTAAAGCAGGCTTTCCATTTAAATGGTCAATTGTTTTTATTTCAGAAGTTAAATAGAAGAACGCCACTGTTGTGTTCCAGATTGAATAGTAATACTTTAGTTCAGCCAAGTAATATTTAGATAAAATGAAGAAATAATAAAAATAAATACCATACATATTAAACCAATTTTCTAAACCTATATCCTTAATGTTTTTTTTTTTAATTTTATATGGCATAAGCCGGCAGACGAGCACTCGGGCCACCTGATGGGAAGTGTACACTGACACCCATAGACATTGGCGATACCAGTGGTATCGCCAACGCGCTGCCTACCGTAAGACATAGGTCGTTAAGTCTCGTTTACCTAGTAAATACGCTGGCTGCAGTGCCCTTCAAGCCGGAACACAACAGTATTTTTACACTACTGCTTCGCAGCAGAAATGGGCACCGCGGTGGTACCCACCCAGATGGTCTTCTATAAAAAGGGGACCTATCACCGGTCAAAATCCTTTAAACTACGCAACGGATTTGCATCAGTTTTTTTATAGAAAGAATGATTAAAGTGGAAGGTTTCTGTGTATAATTCATGCACGATATTGTAGAGAAAAGATTTTACAATTACCAGTATTGCCCGTGCGGAGCCGGGGGGAGGTGCTAGTAATATATATAACTAACGCAAAAAATCAGTACAAAATAATCGATGCGCCAACAATAGTTTAGCCATACTAGAATCGAAGTACATATAAAAAGTAACGCCTCTAGCGTTACTTTTTACTGAAACTGAAAGATGTAAAAACTATTTAATTTCCTATCAAAGCTGCAAAGAAACAATTGCGGACAATCGTGGCCACGAAGAATATAAAACACAAAAGCATATGACATATTGTTAAGCCTGATACGAACACATACATCAACGTATGCTTAAAGGAGAAAAAACCAACCCGACTGTCACCGCATTAATATAAAACAAATGGAACGTGAAATAACGTGTTTATAATAAAAACGTGTAACAATTGTTTCCTATCAAAAAGCAATATGGCGCGCAAACGAATTGACGCCGAGCATGACAGTTGACAGAGGATTTGGCGGGAGAGGCGTGAAAATGCGTCTTCGTCCGAAAAATTGTTTATTTTTCTCTCCGTACGTTGACGGAGCCATTTTCAGGCGCGCCCGTGTGATGACGAGCGGAAAATACATCTGTTCCCGCTTTTTCCATTTTCACGTCGGCAAAATAACGAACGCGATATTTTCTAAAGTGGACCCAATCAATACGTAAAACTCGCAGATTATGTATACAAAACATTTTTTTTAAATTACTCAAATAGTTTTAATGTGTCCTTAAAATAACAATGCTGTTTACATCCTATTTATGCACCTCCTCACCTTGATCTCTGTACCAACACAGATGTAATTATTATTACTTCTCATCATCAGCCTACAATAGTCCATCGTTGGCCATAGGCCTCCCCTAATACACCCCTATCCCACCACGCTGTCCCATTGCGGATTGGTGTGTGGACCGACTTTTTCCATGCCCATCCATTTACATCCCATTTTTACAACTTACATTTTAGACTGCAATTGGGTGATCGGCCCAAATTGTCCTTACCATCTAGGAAACAACAATGAAAATTTGTTGAATCCCCGCAGGATTCGAACCCACGACCCCCGGCTTCTAAGGCACACGCCTATACCACTAGGCTACGGAGGCAGATCTTCAGTAGCTTCTATATGCATAAATTAATAAATAAATAAAGATATATTCGTTTATTCTAAACATGAAATAGAACATGCAAGTTGTACGTTAATATCATTGCAACTTGTATACGTAATGGGCTCCGGTATTGAATTGTCAGTAATAATTAAATCGCCCGACGTTGTTCGGTTCCTTTGAAGTACTTAATATAGGCTCTAGTTGTTTACTTGCTTTGGCAAATATTGACTGGGCCCTGCCTTTAGGTCGGCCGCCGTGACGTCTCAGCTTCAATGCCTAGGTAGTTAATTGCGGCTCACGACAACCATTCTCCGTTTACTTAATAGTTTTGGTGTATGAAGTAAGTAATACAGAACTTAGGCAATTGAAATCGTTAGTATTTCCAATATCTCTCTGTTACTGACGGAATATTAATAAAAAGTTAGTTTCAAAAGCGTATTTCATTTAAAGTATAACCAACGATGAAAAATTGTTATGGTATTTGAATAAATTTTGTCAATAACACTAAAATATTTATAAATATTCATCATCATCATCAGCCTGTGTTAGTCCACAGCTGGACATAGGCCTCCCCTAAAACACCCCTATCTATTAGGGGGTTTTTGGACCGTATCCCACCACGCTGGTCTAATGCGGGTTGGTGGGTGGACCGACTTTTTACATGCCCATCCGACGCATGGATCATCTTACTTTTCAGACAATTGGGTGATCGGCCCAAATTGCCCTAACCAACTACGAAACAGCAATGAAAATTTTGTCGAGACCCTGCAGGATTCGAACCCACGACCTCAAGTTTCTAAAGCACACGCCTATACTACTAGGCTACGGAGGCAGCATAAATATTACCAACTTGTTATGATAATATTGTTACATTGTACGTATTGATAAATTTGAAAAACAACTTAGTATTTGGATCATATTTAATTTTAACTCAGTCTTAACAAATACTTCATTTACTATCGATTATATGATCTAATATATCATGCATGCATTCGTTTGTCTTTGAATATAGTTTTGTCAATGCCTAAAATTAAATTGTTCCTAATTTAATACTTCGAACATTAGTAATAAGTATAATAAATTACCTGCAGAAGCTGCTAACTTACCACTTATATCCTGTCTAGACGACTTTGGCTGTAATCGCTAAAATATTATCCCAAATTCCTCTAAAAATATAATTTATCTAAAGATATTTTAGATGCTACTCGTAGTTTTTTTGTAGCAAAACTTTTTGATACAACTATTATATATTTATTGTATTAAAAAGAGCTTGGCACAAATAATTACCTAAAATTAACAATGCATATTTCCTCACGTGTTATACCCATTTCTGTTTAATAACTCTGAAGCATTCGATAATTACGATTGTAGCAGACATTTTGACCTATATTGTAAACAGTTAAGTAATGAAACATAAAGTGCTATGACTTATTATAAATTAAAATCATTGGTATTCCGCAGTGTTATGCCAAGTGGTTTTTATTTTCTAGTATAATTTTATATTTTACACGTGAATAATATTTAAAAGTTCCAATAATTACTGTTTACTATCATAGAATAATAAAAAAAAATTAAAAACCATTTATAATTGCACTTAGACAATATCTTTTAATTGGTTCAAGATAAAAGAGGCACTTTTGAGAATTGTCACAGCACGTTAGTAACGCTGCCATAAGGCAAACTATTAGAGAATAGGAGAGGCATTGAGTCTATTCCACTTTTGCCAAGTAGGCTTTTATTTGTATAATAAGACAGTAAAGAAAAGTAAGTAGTATGATCCTATTTCCTACTTATAGATGATATTCTTATTAATCATTGTCAAACCATTATAAACGCTTGCTCAGTATAACTTTCAGACCTGTATCCCTTTTTAAAACAATATAAGAATGTTGACTTCTATATTATTCTGTACAAATCCAGATGATAACGTTGCATCATCATACATTCATCATCCTAGCCTGTTTAGAATCACTGCTTGATCTATAGGTCTCCTATGCAACAGCCACCGCTTGTCTCACAAAATTTACAAACTGAAATGTTTCTGTTCTAATGGTTGCTAATTACAATTGCTTACAATTGTAAGTAAACCATACTGCAATAAAATAACACCCTATCCAGTGTAATTACTATTAAACCACCCGATCAGATCACATCAAAGGATATCATGTAGACGTAAGTCAGGATGCATTGCTTTTCATGTAAACATGTAATGTAAACATGTAAAAATGTAAGGTGAGCGTCTTATTGGTATCACTGCTATATTCAATAAAAATTACCCTTCGGCTGGTGGTCTTCAAATACATAAAGGACATGTTCTCAACTCTCATTCGAGGCAATTTTCACATAACCTTGATTCCAAGCAAAGTGGCTCGGCCTGAATCGAAGCGTTGGCCTGTAAATGATTTATTCCTCCCGTTTCATTCTTCATATCCCATTCCCTCGGGAATAACTCGAGCTCGCGGGATAGCGGAAAAACGGGCGCAAATGCCCGATCTTTGCTGGTATAACTATTCCCACGCCTTGGATGGTTTATTTTGGATGCTATACTCACTGAAGTAATAACTATAATAATACACTTAATATTAGTGTTCTTAAAATTAAGAAATGTATTATTGTGATATTTTTATAATTGTTTTCTACAAATTAGCTTTTGTTTGCCTCTAATTACACATATAATAGCATAGCAATGATTTGGCCAGTCAGGCTGTCAGACTGTCAGACAGTATCAGACTTGCAGTGACTATGGTAGAATTTTAACACTGTGTTTTATATTTACAAATTGAAAATAAGACATGTGTCCGAAGAAGCGCTGCAGTAGAGTTTGTGTCATTTTTATCTGGGGTAAAAAATGTAACAGTAAAAGTACAGGTACAATTTTTAGTGCATTTCCTTCAATAACAAAAATACTTAGTGAAATTTAACAGCCATAATCAAAATAATCGATTGCAAATAAGAAATGTGCAATAAAGTACAATTATGAGTAAGCTGAAGCAAAATTTCAACAATGCATGCTTTTGCAGCAAGAGATTTTTAAAATAGCAATAAATGAAAGAAACAGTAAAGTTACTGCAATCTTGAAAATCTGTTGAAATAAATATAGGAATGAATACTTAGACACGGCTATATTAATGCTCATGACAATAAATACAATATTTTGTTTAATAAATCTCATAAGATATTACTTATTTCAAAGGCTTAAGATTTTCTATATAATTTTAATGAATTATAGGTAGATATAAAAGTGGTATACATATCGCACATCTTTATTTCAACACTGAAAAGTATTTTTACCGTTCTTTTTATATACACGGCGAAACCATAACTCCCACGTACAGGAATTTGCGGGCTCATTTTTCTCTTAAACTGCCATTTCATACTCAATACAAGGTATCGGTGGAGTGAAAAACCTACATACAGCGGTGCGTGGCGAATAAAAATAACAAATGCGCAATTCTTTACACAGGGCTGTAAAAATGTCGGTCGCAGGCGCTGTGGGTAGCTGCGGTTGAACCCCTGGCGTGCCCGATTGATGGCGTCACGGGAGCCGAATTGTTTTAATGATGTTTTCAGCCTATTTACGATTGAGCCGACTGGGGACGGTCTATGTAATTACCTGCGCGTTTGGTGATTAGGAGGGCTTACCGCTACACGGCGTATTTGGGTCGCGCGGGTCTTTCAGCTGCTGGGGAGGCTTTGTGCGGACGTTTAATTCGCTTATAAACGGTTTAGGGTACCTGTGTTTTAAGAAAATTACGTTGCAATATAACTGTTTGATTTTAAGACGCAAATTTCCTAAAATAATGTTTCGGTGGAAAAAAAGACAATCATTTGTGTCGTCAATTATGTGTGTAATACTGATAATACAGATAGCTCTAGCTAAAGAATGCCAAAAATAGTGCCGACCAAATACTTGTTATAATAAATACATTTTTTGTCGTTTTCATTGAGAATTTAAGTTCATATATATATGTATTCATGTCATATCTTATAGTACTGAAAAGTTATTGCAACTTCAACAATACCAATGCTTATTTGTATTGATAATACCACTATTTTAAGATGCTTTCCTTAAATCAATCAAATACGTTTTCATAATTTCCAGGCATCTCATAAAAAGTAACTTAAGCAACATCAAATCGTACATAAATACATAAATAAATGGTTTTATGACTTTATTGAGAATAAACAGCAGCCGCAGTATTATATCGGATCGTAAATTGGCCGAAATACTGCCTCGTTTTAGCTCAACGTTTTTATTAAAGGTGTCGTAAAAAATTGACATCTTTGCTTTTGACATTAACTATTGTTTGTCGATCACGCTAAATAAAGTTCGATCACATTTAGTTACCTTTGTCAGCATGTGACGTGAACCTTTGTAAAATTACTATTAGAAGGCAATATTCTACGTGTAATTTGTGTCACCTATTTTCCTTTCATGGAACATTAAGTGGATTGCTTAACAGTAAACGTTGTTTGGGTAGATGTAAGATGTTAAAATAACAATCACTGACATCGCCTAGTGGTAAAGGCAATAGCTATACAAACCGAGCGGTCCTGATCGAAAATACTTCTTGTTAACGTTGTTTTCTAATTATTTAGTAAGTGTAAGGTAGCCAAAGTAATCGCACCAATTTATGAGATCAATAAATAAGAAGTCGGTCTCAGTAGTTACGACTATCTTTGGCAGACCTTATAAATCTTCTTATTTGTTAACATCAAGTCCGTCCGTCGATCATGTAATTATGGAGGTGAAATGTCAGTCGATCCGCGTAAAATCTGTTGTTTGGACTATTTTAAGTAAATTAGCAGTTGAATTTAAGTCAACTTTGGAAAATTACTAGAAAGAGAAGAAATGGAATGAATTAACAGTGAATAGAACAATGAATGGAACAGTGATAATTTCTAAGGCCTTATTTTTAGACTGAATGCTTTACAAAATACCGTATGTTTCGAATCAGATTTCGGACGTAATCTAATGTAATGTAAATAACGTAATAACTAATGCTTAATATCTAAAATTTTGCACTGGTTTAATTTTTTTCATTCTGAGTCGATAGTTTTCATAAACAGTACTTAATTGGCTGATGTTGTAGTAATTAAAACAATTTTTGGTGAATATTTAACATCTAACCTTCTAAAATAATAATGAAAGAATACAGGAAGCTTATTTAATTTGTTTTACTTATCATAGTCGGCAATATTTTCTGCAATTAAAGCAGAAGAATGTCTGGAGTATAATAGCCGCTGAGTGAAAGGTTAATTCATATATTTGGTTTAATTAATTTTGAAACTTACAATCTCTTGCTCCTCTCGGCCACCTTTTTCTTAATCCCTCAAGGGATATATTAAACGAAGCTTCCAGTATTAAAATTCACAAAATTAGATACTTAATATCATTATTACAATTAAGGCTATTTTTTATTGTATTATTTATAAAATTTAATATACCTTTTGGTTTTTAATTAATTGTTTCGATTGAATTACAATATTTTTAATATGTCATATATGACTTTTACTATTGAGACCTGGATGATATGTAAAAATGTTACAAAAAATTTAATATAATGTTACAAAAATATTATCACTGAACTGCCTCCTTAAGACAGTTCAGTAGATAATATTAACACAATTTTTAATCCTTTAGAATCCGGAGGTCATGGGTTCGAATCCTGCGGGGACCCCACAAATTTTCGTTGTTGTTTCCTAGTTGGTTAGGGCAATTTGGGTCGATCACTCATTTGTCTTAAAAGTAAGATGATCAAAAGTCGGTCCACCCACCAACCCCATTGGACCAGCGGGGGGATGGGTCCAAAAAACCCCCAATGGTAGTGGTGTATTAGGGAGGCCTACTCCCTGGACCTTCAAAGGGGTGATGTTGTTTGTCCAAGGAAACGGGTCCTAATTTGTGTTTATTTTTCTCAACTGTTTTACCGGTAAATAATTGATAGCTCCAACTGGTCTGACGGCAACCGACCCTAGATAATCAAACGGTTTTGGATCGTTGATTTTTTCAAAACTACTTTTCTTCTTAATAAGTAATTAACTTAAATGAGCTTAAGGTCCTTTTTCGGTTCATACGATAAACGTCACGAAATGACAATAAAAATTTCAGTAAAAAATTTCGACGAGGTTCCTTATGCGGAAAGAGCATTTTCCTAAAATGTCTATGGTTATTTTCCCAATTACTTTTTTCTCTAAATCTCGTTATAATTGAAATACTCAATTGTTATTGGTTTTGCCCCATTTCCTCGAAAAAAATTTAAAAAATCAATCAAAACGTCATTTTAGCGTGAGGTGGGCAGTGAAGGAAACATTTTCAGAAAACCTACATATCTAAGACAACAATATTATGTTTTTTTTCAACTTAACGGAAGTGCCGTTAGGAGCTATTACGATACAGTCTGTTGATTAGCTCATAGTTTAAATAAATATTTATATAATTTCTAATCCTTCATAACGGTAACTTTTTTATATCCCGTTTTACTATTTAACATAGTCCAGCCTAACTATCCCAAAAAGTAAAAACTGCTATAAAAACGTAAATTTTAAGAGCGCTTTCGCTGGTCACTCGCAATTGTTTATAATTCTGCAACGTATCAGTTTTGATTAAATAGTTACTATTTAAAACCTTGTGCTTGTGCGATCAATTATAATTTAAATTTGTGTCCATAGTGCTACAGATTTAAAAACGATTCTTGGTGAAGTATAACTGTTGAGTAAGAACAGTTTATTAAAGTGCAATAAACTAGTATCACTGTGTGTATATTATAGTTAAGGGCAATTGTTTTAGAACCGTAGGTTTAGGCAGGTTAGAATTACTAGATGTTAACCCAGTTCATTAAAGAAACATTGACTAATTTACTTTGTAGATACCGTTCATCGATCAGAAATAAAACATAAAATTCTTATTTAAATAATATGCAGTCTTCTTTATTACAAATTGCAATAAAATCTGAGTAAAAATTTACATAGATATCATTTTATATTATCCAAATACAAGGGTTACAACACGATCTACTTTTTTTAAGATAAAACGAAAAATAAAGATCTTACCGTTACCGTCTTAAAATAAAAATAAGTTCAATATCGTAACAAAAAACCATTTGTACCATTTTTATTTTCAAAAAGGACTCAATAGGTTAATTTTAACATATTCAAAAAAATAATGTTTAAAAAAATTGTTTGTTATACCCTTACTTATGTCTAAACTCAGTTTCTGTTCGATCCTTTTTGTCAAAATTACTTTTTATAACCCGCAATTTAATCAAATCATATAGTTTTAATGTTAGTTCTAAGAATTTCTTAAACATCAATAAACTTATCGGACTCTAGATAGTACTTCTTTAAAAAGGTTTTAAAGCTCCATTAAGAATAACCTTTTCCCTCAGTATTTTTTATTCCAGAATACTAAAGAGGCAGTAATCCATCTTTTCGACTTAAGAAACTGTCTTAACTTTCAAGCAACATAAACTTTCACAGGATGGATTCACTTCTGTGAAATAGGTGTAGTTGAAACCAATATTTTGAACTTCCAGATTGTAAATGGGGTTGAACTTAGTACAGATTTGTAATTCTATTATATTTCAGAAATGTTATGCTGGGAAATGAACTTCATGTAAGATTTGTTGTACTCTTTTATTCATTGCATCTTTTTACTCTTATGTCTTTCAACAGACTAAAAGAATTATATAAATTATCTACTCCTAATCATATCTTCTTAACGTTAAGTTCGCTGAAAAAATAACTCATTTTGTGTTTTGTACACCTTAAGAACATTACTGACATAAACCGTAAAGCAAGAAGAGAGAAAGAAGAGAGAAAGAGAGAGAAAGAAAAAGAAATAAATAATTGGATTATTTATACACTTTTTTTTAAACATTTCAAAACAGTCAAAGTTCTTAAATCTTTTATTTATAAATCCAGTTTACTTGGGGAAAAATGTATCGGCTTATCCAATTTCTTTGGATGTTTTTTTTATTAACACAAGTTTATTTTAACGCAGCGCAATAATTTTGCTCTTCAATACAAAAACCACTTGTACACATCTAAAATGTTATGCCGAATTAATGTACGAGGGTTTTGAAAACACATAACCCGGATCGTAACAATAAATGGCGCTTTTAAATTTCAAGCAAAGTTTAGTGGGTTACCCGTAAATGTTTAAGATTTCAACCCGCGACCCGGTTTTAATTTGGCCCTTAATAATTCGACTTGGCATGAATGCCGGGCATAATACATTACAAATATTTGTGATTGGACTTCATTTATAGAAGTTTCACATGTTTTTGATCTGGAAAGTTCTTTAATAATTATACCTTCTTACTAAAAAGTCAAATATTATGTGTTATCACAATGTTTACGATATAAATAACAAATTGACTTTAATAGCCGCTGAACGAAAGATAATTTAATAAATTTTAGGTAAAATTATTTTGAAACTTATAATCTCATGCCTCCTTCGGCCACCTTTTTATTATTCCCTTATAGGAGATGCAGTAAACGAAGTTCAGTTTGCAATCACTGAAATTACGTTTTGTTATTATAAATAAATTAAAATGCTGGCTTTAAGGTCAAATAATTCATAATGTATAATTACAAACAACAATACATTTTTAATAAAAAGAAACAGTTATACGTTTGGTCGAGATTAAAAATTTTGATGTGACGATTATCCTACAGTATTAATGTTGATATTAAAGTTCAGTATGTTTTCCATAGTTTTTTATTTTAGAATTAAATATAGTTTAAAGTCACTTTCATAATTTTACACAAAGTACACAAATTTCTTAGTAATATATAATACATTATTAGTAATAATATTTCTGGACGAATAGCACAACATCATCTAGTCCCAAATTGAGCCAAACTTGTACTATGGAAGCTAGATAAGTGATAAATACATAGACTTACTTTTCTTTGTCATTAAAATACACATTATATGGAGCTAAATACCCAGACAAGAGAAAGACACTATGTTCATGGCACAATATTTTTTCCGTGGTGGGAATCGACCCACACCCTTTCGCGCAACACTGCGTCAAGCGGCTCGTCAACCTTATGCTAGCTAAAAAAAATATTACTTCACAATATTTCTTGAGCCTGAACAACAATTACAGAAAAAGGTTTAGACACATCAATCTATCTTGACTGCATTGTTACTTAGATCGAGTTATTAATCATTTTATGAAAGTTTCAAAGAACTGTTTTTGCTCGTAGACGGTAAACAGATCCAATATCTGAGCGTGAAAACATTCCTTTCTTCTAAACTTTAAACCACGTTTGTTACAAACGCTCACAGAAACAGAATACGTGTAGTTACATTGTTAAAAGTAGTTAATTGTGCAAATTAAAATCTGCAGCTGCAATTTAAAAAAAGCACAACACGAACCAATTAAACCCCTAAGTTGAAAAAACCGACTGTTGACTTTGCCCGGAACAAAGCTCCGCAATGAACTAACAGCCAAATAAACAAGCTTTCATTGGACAAATGAGTTAAAAACAATTGTTAATTGATTAAAATGTTAACATGTTAGTTCACTGTACATTTTGGCGTCGGATTTTATACAAAATGCGTTGCAACGAAAAGGTTGAAAAACAGACTGAAACGTTCATTTCGCATCTGTTGTTCGCTTTTTAAATATGCTACGATTACTGGGATTTATTTTCACTTATTTTTGTTTGTGAAACGAAATAAAATTAGCTTTTGAAATTTTATTGACGAACCCGTTTTATGTGTCAAAACACATAAAAATGCATCCGAAAAGTTTTTAAATAAAACAGGAAAAATAAATAAAATTAAATAAATTTTGTGATATTAATTACTGCAATCAAAGAGCATAGTTTTTCAATACTACAGTTTGTAGAAATAGCCATCATGATTCTCTCAAAGAGTCTCTATATAGAATTATCCTATTTTTTTGATTAACAAACTTTTTATTTAAAAAAAATATGTTATTTCTTTTTTATTATTTTTTTACATTGCATTAGATTAGCGTAAATACTGTATCTTTGTGTCAGATAAATCTGGATAAATCAGAGATCATTTCTTAAGTCGACATGGGGTTGCATATCGACTTGAGAAATGGTGTTGTGAGATGTGATGGTCAGAAGAAAGATTAATGAAATTATAATATTCCTGTGCAAAAGAAATATGTTAAATTATGGAGGTAAGTCTGTATATCTTAGCCAGAATAATTTTAGATTTTTTTTATTTTTTATCAAAAATGATAATAATTTTCAAACTAAAGATATATTAATGATAATGTAAGAACGTGATTTTATTTTGCTCGTTGCTATTGTAAATACAGATTATAACTATCAATAACTGCTCGAGAATTTCTCGTCAATATGTTTTAATTCGACTAAATATAGCGTGATCAGCAAGTAATAGTTTAAGTCCGAAGCAAAGATATAAACTTTTTATGGCACCTTTAATAAAAACGTTGAGCTAGCTAAAACGAGGGAATGTTTCAGTCAATTTATGACCAGATATAATATTGAGGCTGATGTTTACTCTATAGAAAGTCACAAGAAACTGTGTTGGAGTATAATTGGATAGTAGTGTAGTAATCATGGGCAACTGGTAAGTATTTTTCATTTGTAACAATGTAGTTGAATATGAATCCTTAAAAAACAAAACTGACAAACGCGTTAAACAAAATAGACATAAACTAATTCCATGTAAGAAGTTATGTTATATAATAACCATTTCTGAACAGGTTAGAATAAATTATGAAATGTTAATAAAATCCTAATTTGTCGCACGGGAAAATGTACTGAAGAGACTAATTCGTTTAATGTCAATCAAACAAAGCAAATTTTACACAGAACCGGATAAATCACATCGAGAACCGGTCGCACAAATTTAAAATATTATGCGAAATTAATACAGGTGTGTAGGAGCATCGTTACAATAAGTGGCGCTATTAGCTTACAAGCGAAATTTTGCGGGTCACAATTTGACCATTTATTACTTGCTGGATAACTAATGTCCGCTGGAGTCAGAATGTTCTGGAATGGAGATCGGGGCTCGGCAAAGTAGTATTGGACGCCCAACGGCAAGATGCAGTGACGACATTCGCGAAGATGCCGGTGTGAGTCGGAGGAGAATAGCCGAAGGTCGGAAGCGGTGGCGTGCATTAGGGGAGGCAGGGGTCTGAAAAGAGATGTAATTTCATGGAGCATGATAACTCATAGTGTCTCAAATAAATAAAATTTTAAGTAATATAAGATAGACCTAGAATGTTTATTATTACTTATAAAGTTCGGACGGATAAAGTGAAAAAAATATTTATTGAAAAAATTACAAAGCAATTTCAGGTGCATAATCTTTAAAAAAAATACTTCATTAATTTAGGTAAAATTTATTATCTCTTGCCTCCCTCGATTATTATGAGTAAATGTGAAACGATGTACTTTTCATATGAAGTAAACGAACCACCTGATGGAGAGTGGTGATCAAATCCATGAAAAACGGCCAGGGGTATCAGCAACGCGCCGCCTGCTGTGACATAGGATGTTACCTATGTTTTATTTAGTAAATACTACACACTAAATGGCGACATCATCAGACTGTGTTAGTCCACTGCTGAAACAAGCCTTCCCTAAAGTACGCCTCCAGGGGTTTTTTGGACCGTATCCCATCACGGTGGTTCAACACTGGTTGGTGGATGGACCGAATTTTTACATGCCCATCCGACGCATGGATCATCTTACTTTTAGATCCGCTGATCAGCAGTGATCCGCCCAAATTTCCCTAACCAACTAGGAAACAACAATGAAAATTTGTTGAGTCCCCAGGATTCGATCCCACGACCTCCGGTTTCTAAAGCACACTTACCACTAAGCTGCAGAGGCAGTTTACGCTGGCTACGGTGCATTATAAATAATTGACATGATGTTTAGTCGGTCAAATCTTTTATATTGCACAGCCACAGCTTATTTTTTTCTCTCAATCCGCCATTTCCTATCTCTACCACGCCCTTCGAGATCACTCGAATAAATTGTATCGCTAATTACAGAAAACGTGTTTGAGATATGAGATTTAGAATTTGCGTTTTTGGAATTTTAATAACTTCTTTAGGTTTTACTTATTATTTTAGATTTTATATAAAAAACACTTTGAGTATTGATTTGTGTTTGATTCTATAACAAAAACATTATACCTCTAGAACAGTGCCAATCAAAGTGAACAACAGATGCGAAATTAACGTTTTCATTGTAACACGTCTTTTTTTTGCTGTTCGTTAGTCTCGCTAATACTCGAGAAGCGCTAAACAGATTTTGCTAATTTTGGTGTTGAATTATTCCTTGAAATCCAGGGAAGGTTTAAAAGGTAAATAATTATAAAAGTTATCAGAATTGAAAACATAAATTATATCTTTCTACCTACGTATTGGTTCTCACGAGGTGAAAAATAAACTTAATTTCTATAAACTTTTTTGTTGAATGTTTTGTTGAACAGATATCAGATTTACTTACCTTGTCCTTGTTCACACATTTTTGTTTCTTTTTCATAACCGGAGGTCGTGAGTTCGAATCCTGCGGAGACTCGTCAAATTTCATTGTTGTTTCTTAGTTGGTTAGGACACTTTTGGGCCGATCACCCAATTGTCTGAAAAGTAAGATGATCCATGCGTAGGATGGGCATGTGAAAAGTCGGTCCACCCACCAACCCGATGATGATAAATTGACTTTTCGCCATAGTAAAAAAATTTTATCAAATTCTTTTGTGCCATGGTCAATTTTGTTTACGGACTTTCTTTACTTTTAACTTGCGTCGTAATAACAGAACCATAAAACTCTGTTCTCAACACGAAAAGCCAAACTTTCGGGTCCCTTATTCCAGTTATTATTTAGTTAGTATTGCCAACTATTTAAAAACCCTAAATACTTGAATAGTGCCAAACCCCTGGCAATAACATCTAAAAAGATACCGGGTGTTCCAATTAAATTAATTTACCTATACAATGAATTAACTAAGGAATGTGTGTACGTATTATAGAAAAATCATATGATGTTTAAGATGGCACAATCATTTATGGTTATACTTTTTTCTACATTTAAATATATACTGAACTAAAAACCAGTTCAGTATATATTTAGTGTTAAAAACATTTCGGGATTATCGCCACTTTCGAATTAAAAATCTCAGCCGACCTCATCGTAACGCCATAAATTTTTCTTTTGTAATAAAAATATGTATTTAAATACTATTATTTGAAATTTAAATATAAATTATGAATTAATTGGTGACATCTATATTTTCCCACCTTAAAGTTAAAATAATTCGATCTTAAATCTTGTACGGTGGTAGGTCCCCTGTTTACAGGAGACCGTCTGGTGGAGTACCACGCGGTGCCTATTTCTGCCCGAAGCAGTAGTGTGAAAACATTACTGCGTTCCGGTTTGAAGGCACCAGCCACAGCTATTTACTGGGTAAACAAGACTTAACACCCTATGTCTCACGGTAGGCAGCGCTCGGCGATACCATGGTATTGTCAACGTCAATGGGTGTCGTGACCACTTCCCATCAGGTGGCCCGACTGCTCGTCTGCCTGTGTATGCCATATAAAAAAAACCGCATTATATTAATTTTATGATAACAATGTGTAATATCTTTTATTGTAATACTGGACTTCCTTTAATGCATATCCTACAAAGGATTTTGTGGCATGAAAAACGGTGACTTATGCGCTTAAATAAGTAATATTCCTATAATTTCTATTGATAAAGTCCAATCACAACTATTTTAAAAGTATTAAAGCTGACTCATACCAAGGTGAAATTATTAACGGCCAATTAAAACCGGGTCGCGGGTTGAAATCCTAAAAAACATTTACGGATGACCTCCAAAACTCGCTTCAGATATAATAGCGCCACTTATTGTTACAATGCGGGTTATGTGTTTCACAACTCTCGTATATTAATTCGGCAAAACATTTTTAAAAATTTACAAACGGTTTTTATTGTGAAATACCAAAATGAGGTGCGGTGTAAAATTAGCTTTGTTAACAAAAATGATAACAAATGATTTTGGCCAAACGGATACATTTTCCTATCATGGTAAACCTGTATTTTATTATTCATACTAAAAAGTAGACTGTTCTAAAATGTTTCGAAATGTTGTTATTAAAATAATGGCAAAAAAAATCTTTTGTACTAATCCAAACTATTATTCTATTGTGTATTTCTCTCACTAGAGTGATGTATGTCTGTTTTTTTTAATGGTTTATGTCAGTACTGTTCTAAGGAGTGCACACTACCCATAACATGAAATCTATTAAGGTTCACTTTTGTAGTAGTGAATTTTAAGATGATTTAACTGTGAGAAGAAAATCTGTACAATTCTTTTGGGCTGTTGAAAGAAATACGAGTAAAAAGTTGCAATAAATAAAACAGTACAAAAATCTTACAAGACGTTAATTCCCAACATAACATTTCGGTAAGATGAGCAATATGTAAAAATCTGTACTGAAGTTCAACACTCCATTTACAATCTCGGGAGAGTTCAAAATATTGTGTTTCAACTTCACCCTATTTCACAAACGCTGAATCCATCTCATTGTGAAAGTTTATATAAGTTGCTTGAGAGTTTAGACAGTTTCTTAAGCCGAAAAGATGGATATCTCGCCTCTATTAGTATTCTGCCCATAAAAATACAGAGGCAAAGGCGTTATTCTCAATGAAGCTTTACGCTTAACTTTTTAAAGAAGTATTTTCTATAGTCCAATTAGTTTATTGAGGTTTATTAATTTCTTAAAACTGACATTAAAACTATATTTTATGACTTGATCAAATTGTTGGTGCTACAAATGTATTTCAATTTCAACAAACATATAATTTAGGATTCCGAATACTCAAACACAGTTTATTGGCATTATTAAGATATGTTATGAGATTGATAATATTATTAACAATTTGGTTAGATCCAAAACCCCCCTAATGGAGAAGGCGCGCAATAGGGGAATTTAAGTTCTGCAGTGGACTAACATAGGCTGAAGATGTATGTATGATGTAGTTCCCGACTCACAAGCACTGACACTACAGTGCGGAGGTTTTAAATAGTAACGCTTTAATCAAAACTGCAACATTAAAGATTCGCTGATCATTGCATGAACCGCAAAACCGCGCTTTAAATTACAAATTTTATAGCAGCACTTACTTTTATATGAGCCTCATATAGAGTAAGTACTAAACGTAGCATATTTAATAATAGTAACAATTGACAATATAAAGTTATCATGAACTAGTAAAACGATATAAAATGGTACCGATTATGTTTAGTATTAGTCTACTATACTACAGACAGTTCACCTTTGAAATATGAGTCAGTCATTTTAATTAACAGACTGTAGTTCCTAACGCGGGTTTGTGGACTTGGCATAAGCAAAATTATAAAATATTGTCTCTATAGATGTGCAGGTTTCTTGAAATATATCCTTCACTGCCTCACGCTAAAATAACGCTTTGATTGATTTTTTGACAGACTTGCCAAACGAAGGAGGTACTCGATTCGGAGAGTAAATTTTTTAATATGTTACCTAGTTGCTCCACTCCTAGAACTCTGATTTGGTTTATTATTTATTTAAATGGTAGGTATTAGCTTCCCATTGGTCCAATTTTTTTAATAATTTCGTAGTAGTTCGATAGATACTTGAGAAATCAAAAAAAAATTACGGTACCATAAAATCACAACCTCAGGCGATTACATTACAAACGCTGCCAAAACTGTAAAAGATAGACATAACGTATGTTTTACATAACTGTGCTATTTAAATTGGTCTACGATAAAGTCCGCAATAGTATATATCAATGTTTTAAGAATAGCGCACAATTAGCGTTTCGGTGTAAACATTTTAAAAAATTGCAATCATTACTTCATTTTAAGATAATACAGTTTAAGTTCACATTAAAGTTATTGCATTAAAGAAAATTTTTATTTTATGTACATAAAACGTGTCATAGACGACGTCATGATTAAACGAATACCTTAAAAGATGTTAGAGATTTAAAATACGGTAGCAAATATAGAGATGCAATTTCGTACAGAGAACAAGTTGTGCTTATATTGCGTAAATTAGTTAGAATAAATATGCTGTTTGAAGTCAGTCATATCAATTTGTTAAATTTTTTTTGATTTCAGGGTTTAAACCCAAGACTATTTCGAGTATACTGAATTCACAAAGAACGTTGCTGAATTATTTAGATTAATAACAGTATTTTTTAATAAAACCCTGAAAATTTTGTGGTAAATGCTCTTTCCGTATAAGGCACTTCTGTGCATATCAAAGGATATAGAATATCGTGAACAAATCCATAAAATTTTCTATATTTGGCTCTCGTAAACTCGTTATTATTTCTCTACAATATTACCGAGTGTATTGTTTGGAACAGTATAACTATAATACAAAACTATATTTTCTTTATTTACAAAAATTCTTTAAATAAGTAAGACCATTCTATCGTCGGTAAAGTCGTAATGATGGATTATGCCCCAAAATCCTTTGAGTACTTCTCTTAAATAGACTTACATTGAAATCTAAAATCGACAGATTAAATTTTGATCAACAGACTCAACATTTTTATAATGAAATGCAAATGAATTATAATCATCAACATTTTGTATGTCTTACTACTTCAATCATAAAATTATACCAGTAGCTAATAATAAATTATCTTAAAATATTAATATTTCTGTTTATTAATTTCAATACGGAAAGCGTCATTTATTTCGTATCAAGAGTATGGTTTACTCATAATAATCGGAGGGAGGCAAGAGATTATATGTTTAGAAATAAATTTCACCCAAATCAATGAAATCATCTTTCTTTTAAAGACTATTATAATCCTGAGATTCCTTTTGTTATTTTTTGCATAATTATTTTTATCCGTCAGAATCAGAATTTTTTAATTATTAGTAAACATTCTAGGTATTTCTTTCATTTTTATTTATTTTAGTGTCATGACGGTGACCACATGAATTAACATGCCCAAATCATTTGGAACTTATATAAATGAAGAAATCACATCTCTTTTAATTTACTAAAATCGACATCCATGACACGGTCAAATTGTAAATCATTACATCATTTAGCCTGCGTCAGTCCGCTGCCTCTCCTAATGCACACCATCGCTTCCGATCTACGGCTATTCTTATCCAGCCCACACCGGCAAATTCGCGAATGTCGCCACTGCATCTTGTCTTTGAGCGTCCAATAGTACGTTTGCCATGCCTCGATTTCCATTCCAGAAATATTCGTAAGTTCTCCAGAAAATTAGAAAAGGTCAAATTAAAACCTGGTTGTGCGACAGGCTCTCGAGGTAATTTGCGGTGCTGTGTAAAATTTGCTTTGTATGATTAATATTAAACGAATTGGCCTTTTCAGTAGGTACATTTTACGTTGCGACGAATTGGGATTTTATTAACAAGTCATAATTTATTCTAACCTGTTCGGAAATGTTTATTATTCGTAACTATTTCTATGGTATGAGTTTATGTCTATTTTGTTTAACGCGTATTGTCAGTATTGTTTTTATGGATTCATTTTCAACTACATCGTTACAAATGAAAAATACTTACCGGTTGCCCATGATTATAATACCACTACCATCAAATTATACTTAAATACAGAGTCTTGTGACTTTCTATAGAGTAAACATCAGCCTCAATATTATATCCGGTGATAAATCGACCGAAATGCAGCCTCGGTTTAGCTCGCTCAACGTTTTTATTAAAGGTGCCATAAAAAGTTTACATCTTTGCTTCGGACTTTAACTATTACTTGCTGATCACGCTATACTTAGTTGAAAAAATGTATTGACGAGAAATTCTCGAGCTGAATTGATACTTATAATCGATATATATTATAACAACCAGCAAAATAAAAGCACGTTCTTATATTATCGTTAATATACCTTTAGTTTGAAAATTATTTTCATGTTTAATAAAAAATAAAAAAATTTGAATATTATTCTGGCTAAGACTTACCTTCATAATTTATCATATTTCTTTTGACAGAAATATTATAATTTCATTATTCTTTTCTGACCATCACACTTTACAACACCGTTTTTCAAGTCGACATGCAACCCCGTGTCGTCTTAAGAAATGGTCTCTAATTTATCCAGATTTAACTGACACAAAGAGACATTACTGGCGCTAATCTTATGCAATGTATAAAAAAAAAGAAATGACATATTTGTTTTGTACATAAAAAGTTAGTTAACCAAAAAAATAGGAGAATTCTCTTTGAGAAAATCATGTTGGCTATTTCTACAAACTGTAGTATTAAAAAACTATGCTCTTTCATTGCAGTAATTAATAATAAAACACAAAACTTATTTACCGGTGGTGGGTCCTCATTTTACAGGAGACCGTCTGCGTGGTACCACCGCGGTGCCTATTTCTGCCGCGAAACAGTAGTGTGAAAACATTGCTGTGTTCCGGTTTGAAGGGCACCGTAGCCATCGTAATTACTGGGTAAACGAGACTTAACACCCTATGTCTCACGGTAGGCAGCGCGTTGGTGTAACCACTGGTATTGCCAATGTCTATGGGCGTCGGTGACCACTTCCCATCAGGTGTTCGACTGCCTGCGTATGCCATAAAAATAAAAATTATGATTTTATTTATTTTTCCTAAATTTATTTAAATAAAACTTTTCAGATGCATTACATCTAGGACGAGGTCGCTGTCAATAAAATTTCCAAAGCTGATTTCATTTCGATTCACATACAAAAATCAGTGAAAATAAATCCCCGTAATCGTAGCATATTTAAAAAGCGAACAACAGATGCGAAATTAACGTTTCAATTCAACCTTTTCGTTGCAACGCATTTTGTATAAAATCGGACGCTAAATTGTGCTAACATGTTAACATTTTAATCAATTAACTGTTGGTTTTAACTCATTTGTCCAATGAAAGCTCGTTTATTTGGCTGTTAGTTCATTGCGGAGCTTTGTTCCGGGCAAAGTCAACAGTCGGTTTTTCCAACTTAGGAGCTTAATTGGTTTGTAGCGTGAGTTTTTTTAAAATTGCAGTTGCAGTTTTTAATTTGCACAATTAACTACTTTTAACGATGTAATTAGACGTATTCTGTTTGTTTAAGCGTTTGCAACAAACTTGGTTTATAGTTTTGAAAAAGGAATGTTTTCGTTCTCAGATATCGGATCTGGTTACCGTCTACGAGGAATATTGTGGAGTATTTTTTTTTGTTTGTCGGTCTACTGAAAGATCTAGGAGAAAAAGTTTCTATACGTAATAGGTATTGCAGAATGTAAGACATCTGTACTGAAGTTCAACGTTCCATTTAGAATTTCAGGAGAATTCAAAATATTCCATCTCATTGTAAAAGTTTATTTAAATTGCAATAAAGCAAAAAAAAAATTAAGACAGTAACTTAAGTCGAAAAAATGGAGTATTTGCCTCTATTAATATTCTGCAAATAAAAATACTGATGCATTATTGTGAAAAGCTTTACGTTTATCTTTTTAAATGAGCTCTTTTTATAGTGGTTAACTTTATGAGTTTGCAAAATTGTTATCAGAGTCCGTTTTCTTTAAACTTAAACGAATATTTTGTGTTTTTAAAATAAAGAAGTTAGGTTTTTTTAATACGTAAATATAAGACCGTCTTAAATCGAAGCCTTTTGTAATAATATTCACTTTTAGTTAAAAGCTAATCGGAAGTTTTAATACCTGTTATCATCATCCTGTGTTAGTCCACTGCTGGACATAAACCTTCCTGTTTTATCATTTGTTTGTTTTGAATAGGCAAATAATTAAAAAATGTAGATAAATATTGAATAGATCTTTACAGATCTAAACAGGCGTAATAATTTTATCTTTCATGATAATGATAATAAATTTCAAATTTGTAAATTTTTGTACTGAAAGCTTCGGTTTATGTTTAGAACCTTGAGGGATTAACAAAAAGTTGGCTGAGGGAGGCGAGAGATTATGAGTTTTAAAATTAATATTATTAAATTAATAAATTAATCTTTCGCTGAGCGGCTATTATAGACCAGAAGATGCCAAACACACAGATTTTAAAAACATTGCTTTTTAAATATCCACTTTTGCTTCTTTATCTTTCTAGTCATTTTCCAAAGTTAACACGGAGACGACTTCTACATAAACAACAGATTTTACGCAGATTGACTTATATGTGACCCCCATACGCAGAGGGTAAACTAAAATTGATGGATAGAACAGTCAATGATTTGATATAGAGTTTTAAAACGGCTGCCAAAGATAGTCGTAATTACTGGGACCAACTACAAATTTAACTGTCCGATGAATTGATAACATTACTTAGACAATCTTACATTAGTCTAATAGATAACAACGTAATCCCGAAGTTAAAAGCCCTACAGAATTCAAATCTACGACCTCTGGCTTGTAAAAAATGCCAATACCTTTAGGCCAACCTGGTGCTTGCCATTGTAGTATATGATTATTTTTCAGGTTATCGAAGACGAATAAGTGATTCGGTTCATTGAATTTTTAAATTACTTTATATTAAGTTTATGAAATAAACTGACAAAATACTTAGGTAAATGGAGCTATGGCGATTACTTTTGGTACAATAGTGCTATATTATTATATAAATATAATATTAACAATGGAATAATTATTATTCTGAAAGAGGTGTGGCTGCGTATATGTCCAGAGTTAGCCTTTAGCGAACTTTCAAAATGTCAAAAACACTTTTGCATTGAAAAAGAACCGTCAAAGGATACTGACCGCCGGTGTCGAAAGTCTCGCACAAAGCGTTACAGTGTTTTGGAAATGTCACGGATTTTTTCAGTCCCCGAAAAAGCATTATCGAGCACAGTGTATTTTCCCTTCAGAAGTTACCTTTTTGTTCAATTGATCGACGTGTCGAAAGTTAATCCTTTTATGTTTCCAGAAAGTGTTAGTTTATTAAAATATTTTGTACGTATACGAGGATACTTTGTAGTTAAATGTCGATGAACTGCCTCCGTAGCCTAGTGGTATAGGCGTTTGCTTTAGAAATCGGAGGTCGTGGGTTCGATTCCTGCGGGGACTCAACAAATTTTCATTGTTGTTTCCTAGTTGGTTAGGAAAATTTGGGCCGATCACCCAATTGTCTGAAAAGTAAGATGATCCATGCGTCGGATGGGCATGTAAAAAGTCGGTCCACCCAACAACCCGCATTGAACCAGCGTGGTGGGATACGGTCCAAAACCACCTAATGGATAGGGGTGTACTAGGGGAGGCCTATGTCCAGTAGTGGACTATTAAAGGCTGATGATGATAATGTTGATGATGTAAGTTTCCTACTATTTTGTATTAAAATAAAAAAAAAAAACGTTGTTCGAATCCAACTACTCATAAAAAAAAATTGTAAGGTTATTTATAAAAGTATAATTCCGACTTTCTTTGTGTTTTGCTTTGTTTTAATACTTTGTTGCAACAATCATAGTCACGAAACGAAGTCACTTCTACTAAACAGCGGTGGATTTGCGTAAATAAACGAAATCGTAACTTTAATTTACGCCTCTATAAAACTTTTATATCCATAATATTCGATAGACTCCAGCACTAAATCTTATGCATTATTTAAATGACAACTAATTGGCCAATAAAACATGGTGTCTAAGTATTAGTACTATATATTTAGTTTTAGTGTATAAAACTATATATGGATAGATTTTGTTGTAAAGAAACAATCGAATTCTGGTTCTTCACAACAATACTAGCTTTCCCTTTATAAGATGTTGGTTTATCTACGATGGTTCTATACAGGACAGTAAGATGAGCCTAAAGCGGCGCTGGCCGTAGCACCGACCTATACAGGCCGCTTCCGTGATCACTAAAAAGGAGACATTGGTACGTACGTTCTTGGTCACGCAGGTTTTCTTGACACCCGACTATTTCAGGAGGTACCTGAGCCAAAGGGCACCTAAGAGAGCTATCACTGACATATATATCAAAAACTGGGTTTAGTAGCCTCGAGATATATACCTTAGTGACAAAAAGATAGTCGTGACTCTAACTATTTCAGGATATATTTGCCTAGGATGAAATGAACGACCAGTGCATTATGTCACTATTAGGACCATCTAGATTAGGCTAAACTAGATTTAAAGAGTAAAAAAAAAATTAATAGAGATGTCTCTTGTCTTAACTCAATGCACTAAATCTGTGTGTAAAATAATGTTGCAATTATGTAACAGAATTTCATTGGCTTTATAAAATTATAGAATCAGTAAGAAAGAAAATAGAATACTAGTGATTACGATTTGATTTTCTTTTTAATTTGTATGTTAGCATCATTTATATAGTGGTGTTACGATATTGGAACTATAAGTTCAAGTCGATTTATTAACTGTAATGAATTCATATAAAAAAGCAATAAAAACGAATAAAGAAAATTCAATAAATGAAGGCATTGAAGAAGACAAGGACATCCAATACGTATTATTTATTTACAAAGTTTAGCAAAATTTCATTTGTCTATTTTATGAGAAGTACTTAAAAGAACCTAGGGCATAATCCATCTCTCTGACTTCACCAACTGTCTTAAGTTTGGCGTAAAAATTCGCCTTCGGAGACTGAAAGCTCGATGCTAAATTTAATGTACCATTGAAATAGTCAAATTTATACAGTAATAGTTTATACGATCATAATTATGCGTTTTAATGCGTTTTTAAAACTTTGAAGTTTTTGATATCGTTTAGGTATTTCATAACAAATGATAATAAATATAACAATACAAATTAATCTAATTCAAAAAAGTATTGGCTTCAAACCCCGCTGAAGGCAGCATTGAAGATATTTATTAAAAAAATCAAGTGATAATTTAACTTTCTAACATAAAAAAATGTATGTACAACATGGTACGCCTTTGTCAGTTAGGGTAATACGAATAGTCTTTGACTTACTTTCTCTTAATTATCTATGTATCTTCCTTTCTTCTTCTTTGGCCTCCCCTCTTTCAAGTTTATCTAGGGTCGGGTATGTTAAACAATCAAAATTACTTTACTGATACGTGATAAGTTTAAATTGTCAGTTCATTAATGTCAGTTGTCCGTGCATGCATAAGTACAGTACAGTGCCTAGCTGTCGCATCATAAAAATTAAGTGCTGCTTTTAAAATTAAAATTTGAAGCGCGGTTTCGCAGGTCACTCGCAATCGTTTACGTCTCTATTACGTGCCAGTTTTGATTAAAGTGTTATTATTTACAAACTCTGCTTTATGGTGTTGGTGTGAGCTACGTGGCGGATATTAATTACTATCCAAAACTGATTAAATTCAGAGTATAATCCAGACTTCAGGATTAACCCACCTCAAAGTGAAATGTTTGTGAAAATCTCTAGGCATTTTTGCAAATTGATGTTACATGTGTACCGTAGTTATAGATTTTACAGAATAAAACTTTTTGGTTAATAATATTTAATTTAATTTTTAATTTAATTAACGTTAATATTAATATAATTATTAACGTTAATTTCTGCATAGAGCTTCGACTTGTTATAAACTAGCTTTTTCCTCCGTTTATAATATATCCAATATTTTATTTAATCACTGTGCGTCTTTGTAAAAATGTAAAAAAGTGAATAGAAAAAGCCATCTCCTGTAATAAAAATATGACAGACAAATGTAATAACACGTCAGAGTTTTACTATCGTTATACGTTCATCTATTTCATTTATTAGTTTTGGATTGGATTGGATTTCTGAAATAGAAAGGCCTATGTCCAGCAGTGGACTGATAGGAGCTGATTATGATTATGTGTGATGATGATGAGTGCATGGACTCACATATTAAAGACGGTAATCATGTGACATTAACAAAAGTAAGAAGTCCGCCATTACTGGATATAAGGATGGGGTAAAGAACAACTAAATAGGTCAGTTTTCTACCAATCAATATTTCAGCCAAATCATTTAAATTAAAAACCCATAATATAATAGTCATCATCATCATCATCATCATCAGCTTTAATTGCACTACTGCACATTAGCCTCCCTAATACATCCCTATCCATTAGGTTTTGTACCGTATCCCACCACGTCTGGTCCAATTCGTTGGGGTGGATCGCCTTTTACATGCCCATCCGAAGCATAGATCATCTTACTTTTCAGACAATTAGGGTGATGGCCCAAATTTGTCCAGACCAACTAGGAAACAACAATGAAAATTTGTTGAGTCCCTGGTGGATTCGAAACCCACGACCTCCGGTTTCTAAAGCAAACGCCTATACCACTAGGACTACGGAGGCAGTACATAGTACTCCATAAGTAACCATACATCGCAAAGTAAGTTAATATTGCTTTCAATCGTATGATTATTACAGATAAGGAAGATGAGTTTGCTCATTTTGTGCTGTCTATTTGAAAGTCATAATGGGGAGCAACTGCTTAGTTAGGTCATTTGTGTGAATTTATTCTAGAACTTTCACGAAACTCCGGTTACGACAACTAACACGAATAATTCAGGTAATGAACTAGAACATTCCTAAGCTTCGCGCTTCGAAGGTCTATAACGTATATTGTTTTAACAAACTACTTAATAGGTTCTACACTGCTTCACGTTTAACGTTGCTTTAAACTTTCAAAGATGTTTTACGGCGTACATGGTGGAGATGGATCGATGTGTCTAAAACCTTTGCTTCGTTTATACAATTCTTGTTCTATCTTTTGCTTAGTATGTTTTCAGATTAACTGTTTCACCCTCAAATATAATACGTTACAACTTTGTTTTATACCGTAGCATTAGCCGTACTGAAGCATAAGTCCTGTTGTATAATTGACACATATATAATGACAATTTTATCAATCTATTTTTATTTAAAAATACTTTTTTTTAAATATCGAAGTTAGTAAATCAAAAGAATAGGAGATTTATACGACTCTTTGACAATATTATGTTGGCTATTTCAGCCTAAAACCTGAAGTGACAATTGTACTTCGCTCCATCTTCTACTTGCTTTATCTCTTAGAATGGAGAGTTTTGTTTAATTTACCTAGGTTTTATAAAATATTATTGCAATTTTTTATGTGTTATATTTTGTAGCATAAAAAGAATACATGTAGGACGGGGTCATTATCAATAAAATTTCGATTGGTTGTTTCATTTCGTTATACGAAAAAAATCATTGAAAATAAATTCCTAGGAAATGTAACATTTTAAAAAGCGGACAACAGATGCGAAATGATCATTTCATGTTGACCTTTTCGTTGCAACACATTTAGTATAAAATCCCGAGCTAAAATGTACCGTGAACTATCATGTAAACATTTTAATCCATTGACAATTGTTTTTAACTTATTTGTACAGTAAAAGCTTGTTTATTTGGCTGTTAGTTCATTGTGGAGCTTTATTCCGGGAAAAGTCAACAGTCGGTTTTTCCAACTTAGGGTTTTAATTGGTTAGCAGTGATTTTTTTTAATTTTAGAAGATTTTTTAAATTTGCACAATTAGCGACTTTTAACAAAGTAATAAGACGTATTCTGTTCGGTTAAGTGTTTGCTACAATCGTGTTTTGTAGTAATGAATAAAATGTTCTCATGTCAACATAAATACTGTAGAGTAATTGCCACTTTGCAAAATAATATTCTCGACTGAACGTTAACGTAACGACATAACTTTTTATTTTTATTGAAAATGTATTATTATTTAAAATTAAATTATGAAGTTTTGGATTAATTACTGACGTCTACATTTTTTCTGCCTTATACTTTAGTTATTACCTGACAGCCAGGATTAAAATTTATTTATAACAACAATATGTAATTTTTTTTCATGCAATACTGAAATTCAAATTCAAATATTTTTATTTAACATAGGAGCGATACACTCACTTATTGATCGTCAAAAATCTACCACCGGTTTGGAACAGGACGCCTCTGACCTGAGAAGGACCGGCGGAATAAACTCAGCGGGACTTTTTTTTCTTGTCATCTTTTACAATATAATTGAAACAATAAACAAACAAATATAAGAATAAAATTAAAATATAATTGAGATAAGCCTGGAGCGAGCATTCCATTATCAGAGTGTGTTATCATTTAAAAACTCATTTACATTGCAATAAACTTTTACACACAAACATTCTTTGACAACTTTTTTAAATTTATTAGTGGATAAATCTTGAACTTCGTTTATTGCGTATCCTACAAGGTATTAATTAAAAGGTGGCCGAAGGAAGCAAGAGATAAGTTTCAAGATTAATTTTACCCAAATTAAGGAAAATAATCTTTCGTTTAGCGGCTATTAAAACTGATTTTTTGTTTATATCATACTTAATTTGCTTATATTTAGTGTATTGAATTTTTAGTAACATAATATGAACATTCAAAAACTATCCACGTTTTTTTTTTCCTTCGTAACTTAATTATTTAGAAACATGGCTTACATATAAAAACTATGGGTAAGTCCCATAGTTTTTTTAAAACGAATAAACGAAGTTCAATAACAACTCTTTGTAATTTATAAAAGTCGACATTAATGCCGAGATCAAATTATTAATGGTCAAATTAAAACCGGGTCGCGGGTTGAAATCACAAGCATTTGCGGGTCACCCGCAAAACTTCGCTTGAAATTTGTAATTTAATAGCGCCACTTATTGTAACGATGTAGGTTATGTGTGTTCCTAACACGCATTAATATACGATTTAATGGAGAAAAATATATTTAAATTTAAACGACGGGCTAAATTGCGGTACTGTGAAAAATTGGTTTTTGTTATAATATCAAAATAATTAAACACATTTTGCTTGGGGGCAAATCATCATTTGTACAATATTTTATACATTATACTTTTCTACGGTAGACTGTTCTACTGTTATTATTTATATAATTGGGCATAATCACGCCTATAAAACATGATGATTACACTATGTTTATCGTACAAAGTAATCGCTATTAAACTTTTAACATAATACAAACTGGTATTCCATTCTCTCCATCTATTTCTGTCTAAGATAAGGTTTGTCTGTTTTGTTGTACTTCTTAAACCTGTATTAACTTTTAGAGGTTTTTATCATGCATGCTGCTACTCGCGTAGTTTTTGACCTATTAATTACGAAACTTAAAAACAATACAGAAGATCTGCATAATTCTGTCGGTCTAGTAAATAAAAAATGCAATATATATAACAGTACAATATATAATTCTGTAATTATGCAGAATTTTAAGCATCTGTGCTGAAGTTAAACATTTCATTTACAATCTCAGGAGAATTCAAAACATTCTGTTTCAACTCCACCCTATTCTACAGAAGCTGATTCCATCTCATTGTGAAAGTTTATATAAGTTGCTTGAAAGTTAAGACAGTTTCTTAAGTCGAAAAGATGAATTACTCGCCTCTATTAGTATTCTGCCAGTAAAAATACTGAGGCAAAGGCGCCATTCTCAATGGAGCCTTACGCTTAACTTTTAAATGAGCTTTTTATAGCCTGATTAACATATTAAATTTTATGGATGTATTTTTATACATTTTTGAACACAAATTAAATATAGATCAATAAAATTAAAAAAAAAGTCATAATTGTAATCAGAATCTTTTTTTTAAAGACCGTCATGATATTAAGTACTCTTCAAAGATTTTAAATGTTAATTAATTACCTGAATAACTCGTGTTAGTTGCCGTAACCGAAGTTTCATTCATCGTCATAACCATAATAGTAAGCCCATATCGATTATTTCATCCCCTGCTACTCCTTTTAAACGCCAATCGGCAACAGCACAAAGATCGGCCAGGGGCGATCCTAGTCGAAGGTCGACCAACACTCATCATCCCAAACGCGTCCTCTACTCCAGAACATTATCAGCCCATCGGCCATTACATTTCTTCTACTATATTACTGACCAACTGCCACTTCAATGAGCTAATTCTTTGCGCTATGACTTCGAGAAGTTTTGTTAGGTTTCCAAAATAAATTCAAACGAATGAATCAACCTTCCGATGGTTCATTGTTTTTACTGCGATATACGCTGCAGAAAATGTTAAAACACTAGCATTTTAATGTCATGTTACATCAAATGAATCATCATCATTATCTTAAATGCGATATAAGACTGCTTATTTATTTATTTAATCTTTTGCACAAAATTATGCACACAGGTGAGCTTAATGCCTTAGGCATTGTCTAACAGCCGACCTTTAGATAATTTTGAAAAGTCGAAGTAGGTGCACAAGTATAAATTGATAAATATTAACTGAATATAGGCGAATCTCATAAAGTATTATAAAAGCTAATATTAAAAAGAAATACTGTGTATATAATAAGTAATATATATATATATATATATATATATACATGTCAATTTATATATATTTGTGTATATATACAAATAAATACATTAATATATACAATATATAAGGCAAAAATACACAAAAGTCATAAATGATACAAAAATCCACAAAACTTAATAATCTACTAACAGATGTAGAAGATGCTTGCGAACCTTACGTTTAAGCTCGAGCACGTTCTTAGCCATCCTTATATACAGAGGCAGCGTATTTCAAAGGAGAACAGATTGGACATAGAAAAATTTGTGAAAAAGATCAGACCCGTGAGAGGTACAAAAAAGAAGACGGTTATTGCTTGACCGGAGATATTTACTGTTACAGAACTAAAATACCGGAAATGGAATGAGAGAGAAGTTGGGGCGGGAAAATTAAGTATTGAGAAAAGAGTGGTCAGAGCCCTGCCATCGTTCACGAATAGGTAACCACTGAAGTCTTGAGCGATATGACGACCGATGGTCATATTCCAACAGTCGTGCTTTGTCCAGCATTATTTCATTAAGCCTGTAAATCGCATTAAACACTATCTGTTATCAAATATTAATCAATTTCCGACACACAAGCACTGAAACTACAGTGCGGAGTTTGTAAATAGTAACGATCTAATCAAAACTGTCACGTTAAAGATTCATCAACTATTGCGAGTGACCAGCAAAACCGCGCTTAAATTTAAAGTTTTTATAGCAGCACTTACTTTTATACACGCGCCAGCGACGCACTGGACTCTACTTATGCATACCCAAACAATTGACAGTATAAAGTTATCATGAACTAGTGAAACAGTTATTATAAGTGCTTTATGTATAGTCATTTTAATATAACTAAGGGACAAAATGTATTGTATTAGCCTTTAACGCGGGATGGTATTCTTGGGATAAACATAATTTTTATATTATTGTTTTCTGGGATTATTTTCCTAATTAATGATTTCACGCTTAAACAACCCCAGGACATAATTTTAAAGCAAACAGGGTTTGAATTCAAGACTAAGAGTATACTCAAATACTGCATATGCAAAGAACGCTGACATTGAGCTGAATTATTTTAAAATTAACTATTAGTTTAAATTAAGCCTACGGAACTTTTGTCTTCTGTCCTGTAATTATTACAATGTCGTCAATAAACCGTCGTAATGTTCATGTCTTTATTGTCCTTTTCACATACATGTACTTTCAACATCATTATCATCATCATTAGCAGTCTTAATCCGTCCACTGCTGGACATAGGCTTTTTTCAATAAACGCCAAGACGATCCCTTCCTACTCGCTGCCAACTTAAACCGGCTACTGCACGAAGATCGGCGTACTACCTGGCCCTGTTTATTTATCCACCATAATTAAAATACAAAACCTTTTTATAGTGCGACTATTTAGTTATGACATTAAATTTAGCATCGACTTTTAGTCTCTGAGGGCGAAACTCAACGTTGAACTTTAGACAGTTGGTAAAGTCGGAAAGATGGATTATGCCTCAGGTTACTTTAAGTACTTCTCATAAATAGTCTTACGGAGAACTCTAAAATCGACGAACGACGTTTTGGTAGACTAACTCAACATATTTTATAATGAAATACAATTGTATCTATCTTATTAAGGAAAAGCACTTTATATAAGGTTTTTCTCGTTTTGTAAATTGAGTCACCGTGATAGTTCGTTTATTTTGTTATGTTTGCCAAAAGTTAACATTTCTTTTAATTGACATATGTCTCTACAGAAAGATGATAAGAAATTTTAGACTTTAGCAAGTGATCTAAAAGGAATTATTGTCGCAATCACTCTTTTACTTTGACGCATATATAACAAAGTTTTCGCTATGTGAAATATATCTTTACGTGTTTTTTTTAATATAAATTTAATAATAATATTTGCACTGACTGATAACGTATCATTACCGATGTATATTAGAAATCAGCCATCCAATGAAGAGATATTATTGTTCATAAACAAATATATGCACTTGGAATCGTGGAATCGGTTCTAATAACCAAGCCTACTACTAGGTTGCGGAAAACTGTAGGTTTTAAACATTTGACTTACATAAATATTTATTATCAGCAGCAGTCCGTCTAGCCCAGATCGATTTTTCTTTAGATTTTAGGAAAGGACTTTCCTAGAGAAAAAGTATCAAAAAGATATCAGAACCAATTAAATACAAACAAACGATAAATCTTACCTTTTTATAAATTTCGTACAGACCACATTTTGTGTGCAGTTTCCTCTCATAATGAAAAGAGTGATATGTCATACAAGTTTAACTTTACTTCGCCCGATAAGGTGTAAAAATTTAAATAGTTTTTTAATAATAAATTCATAATTACTTCACGCTTGTTTGACTGAGTGAGCATGACTCATTTACTAAACAGTGATTCAGTTAGGAAAAGATGAACGAACACTAAGGATTGTTCATACGAATTGCGCTTTGACATTTTTCTATTGCATAAATTAATATCGTTTTCAGACTTGTTTCTTGGTAATTTTAAGGTAAAGCCCTCTTAACGCATTTTACATTTTTACATAGTTGTATTAAAAAGTATTTTTAATTACAATAGATATAAGTAGACAATTTTTTATGTATTAAATAACACAATTATAAAAAAAAAATAAGATAAATATTAATTAGATATACAAAGAACTAGAGAGGTGTTATAATTTTAGCTTTTATGATAATGATAATAAATGTCTAATTTTATAAATTTTAATACTGAAAGCTTTGTTTAATGTCTATACCTTAAGGGATTAACAAAAAGCTGGCCGAGGGAGGCAAGAGATTATAAGTTTCAAAATTAATTTTACCAAATTTATAAATTAACCTTTGGCTCAACGGCTGTTATAGACCAGAGGTTGATTGGCTATTATTGCAATACATATTACAGACTAAAATACGTAAAACGAATTTCATTACTTACTGTATTAATTTATAATTCTTTGAAAAGCTCATTACTTGAGTTACCTTTAATTTTAAAACAAGTTTTCAGCCGTTTTTGGGATAAGATGTCCAAAATTTTTTTTTTATATAGTAAAACATATTAATATATAATAAATTAAGTGCTGTTTACAATAACTTTGCACGAGACTAGGAAAAAAAAATGAAACCAGTCCTTACATTTCGAAAACATATCGGACTAATCTTTTCATAATATATTTTTGTCTAAAAGTTCAATATGCTGTATGACGTTTCATTCGATAATTAACTTACGAAATGTGATAGCATACAGCCTCTTGAAAAGCATTCAGTGTAAAAAAAGGACCCGTGGAATTTAACCTGTTGTTAAATTTATTTAATGTCAGCTGTTTAGAAAATAAACTGAGAATAAGGTGTATAGAACTACGGCAATTACTTTTGTTGCAAAAGTCCCTTATGTTGTTGCATAAATGAAGGGATTAATTGCTATTTTAATGGATGCTGGGCCGCGTATTTATCTAGAGTTAGTCATGTAGAAGTGTCACTTTTTTAGTTCCTGAAAAGGCACCATTGAGCACAGTGTATTTTGCCTTCAGAACTTCGTTTCGTTTCGATGTGTCGTAAGTCACTCCCATTATGCTTCCTTAAAGTTTATTAACATTTTTTGTACGAATACGAAAATATTTAATATTGAAATGTGGATGTAGGTATACTTATCTTTTTTTATGCAACAGTAAAACATCGACTTTACAACTATTCTTAAACAATTTTTGTTTCTATCTTCTTGGAATATAAAGAGAATTTCTACTTTCTCTATGTTTTTCGCTTACTTTACGAACGAAACGAATTCAGTTCTATTTAACAACGCGGTGGATTTGCGCGCAAAAACGAAGCCGTTACTTTTAATTAAATCTCTATGGAACATTTATATCAATAATACAAACTCAAGCGATTAAATTTATTCGTTATTTAGATGACAACTCATTAGCTAATTAGATATGGTGTCTAAGTTTTACTACTATCATCAGCCTGTGTTAGCCCACTCCTGTACATAGACCTCCCCTAATGCACGCCTTCTCCATTAGGGGGTTCAGGACCGTATCCCACCACGCTGGTCCAAGGCGGGTTGGTAGGAGGTTCGACTTTGAACATACTCATAGGACGCATGGATCATCTTAGTTTTCAGACAATTGGATGATCGGCCCAAATCGTCCGAACCAATCAGAAAACAACGATAACACGAACTAAACAACTTTGTGTTTTCGTTCTTTGTGGGATCCCAGCGGATGCAAACCCACGACCTCCGGTTTGTAAAGCAAGTGCCAATACCGCTATACCACGGAAGTGGCAGTACTGTATGTTTGATTGTAATAAATAAAAACTATATATGTATAGAAATCTTTGTGGTAAGGAAACAAACGATATCTGGTTCCTCCTTACAAAACTGGCTTGATCTTATGAGCTGTTTGTCCATCTAGGGTGGATATATGCTGGATAGTGAGACGAGCCAGAAGCATCGCCGTGGGCAGCAACGTTCATTAAGGGCCAATAACATTATCACTAAAAGGGAGACACCGGACCTTCTTCATCACGCAGACTTTTTTGTGACAAGACAATTAAGGAGGTACCTGAGCTAAATGGCAGCTGAGAATGGCATCACTGACATATATATTAAAATGGGGGCTTAGCCTGTGTTGAAGATTTCTAAATGGGTTAAGTACGTAGTCGAGGATGTATTTGCCTGGAATGGAATGAACTACGTTTTATGCCCTCGTGACTTGTTATGTGTCGGCCAGTACTTCACTGCACTATTAAGACCCTAATACCTAGCTTAGGCTAATCTGCCCTAAAGAGTTAGAAAAAAATCAAACTATTATTTTTTTTTAGCGCGACTCAACACCCTGAGTCTGTATATTGTTTCAATTATTTAAAATTTTTGAAGCCAATTTCATTGGCTTTAAAAATTAATATAAACTAGAATAGAGAAAATAGACTCACTCAAGATTAAAGAATACTCAAGATTTTAATTATATGTATGAGATCATAAAATAAAAAGAGGTGTTGGGACATTACAATATTGCTTTTTAAATAATTGAAAACTCAACTATTTAAAAAGCAATTTAATTGAATGAAGAGTTCAATGCAATATATATGCTAAGGCATCGAAGGAGCGAAACGATATCAAATCTATACGTACTATTAGGTGCTTTTATTTACATTATTGTTTATGTTGAGTGAGTTTACCAAAATTTCATCTGTCGATTTTATGTGAAGTACGTAAAATAACCTGGGGCATAATCCATCTATCCGATTTCATTAACTGTCTAAAGTTCGTCAAGGAGTTTCGTCCCAGGAGAATCAAAACTCGATGCTAAATTTAATGTACAGTTGAAATAGTCAAACTTACACGCGAAAAAGTTTTTGTGGTCATAGTTATGCTCTTTGAACTTTTCGACACCGTTTAGGTATTTTATATATGAGGACAAAAAAAATAAAACTGGTTTTCTTATAAAACAGTTATGAATACAAATCCAATTAGATCAATTTCAGCAGTCGCTTTAAATTAATCTAATGCAAAAATGTACTGGCTTCGAAACCCGTTGCTGACCGCATTAAAATTGTTCATTTAACACTTGTTTTGCAATAAAGTAAAACAATTTGAGAACACTTTTATTTCTGACATAAAAGGAAACAAAATATAGACAATTTATTATTCAATTACACCGATTCATGTTTAGAACAAGTTCGTTACTTGCTACTTACGAACAACAATCTTTGATTTTATTTCTCTCAATTATGTTATGTATCTATCTACCTAAACATGCAAAATTACTTAAATGATACGTGATAAGTTTAAATTGTCGGTTGTCCGTGCATGCATAAGTACAGTACAGTGCCTCGCAGTCGCATCGTAAAAGTAAGTGCCGCTATAAAACTTAAAATTTGAAGCGTGGTTTCGCGGGTAACTTGCAATAGTTTATGGCTCTATAACGTGGCAGTTTTGATTAAAGCGCTATTATTTACTAACTCTGCTTTATGGTGTAGGTATGAGCTACGCTTTCTATCCAAAACTGATTTAGTTCATAGCATAACCCACCTCAAATACTCCTGAAAGTGAAATATTTATTAAAATTTTAGACATTTTTGCAAATTTTTGATACATGTGTAATGTTGTGAAAGACATTTGCAAAATGACATTTTTTGGTCAACACTTGAAATTCTGCAATAGAGCTTCGACTTGTTATATACGAATAGTTTATGAAATTAGTGTGAATTTCAGTGAAAAAGTGAATAGAAAAAGCCATTTTCGGTAATAAAAAATATGACAGACAACAGTAATAACACATAGCATTACTATCGTAATCCGTTTATCTATTTCATTTACTCATTTTGGATTGGATTGGATTTCCGATATATGAGTGGATCGGCCGTCTTGGCGTTAATTGAAAAAGGCCTATGTCCAGCAGTGATAGGGGCTGATTATGACGATGATGACGATGATTATGAGTGTATCTACTCACACAATAAAGACGGTAATCATGTGAAGTTAAAAAAGGAAGAAATTCGTCGTTACTGGATAAAAGTCAAGAACAACTAAATAGTAGGTACAGTTTTCAACGAGTTACATCAATATTTTTTCAGCCATAGTATTTGAAATAAAAACCCATAATATAATAGTACCCATAAGTAACCATACATCGCAAAATAAAACCATATTTCTTTCGATGGTATGGTTATTACAGACAATGACGATTATTAAATAAAATGAATTTTTACGGATTTTACCGCGTTTATTTTACATACTTGAATTCCCGACGTTTCGAATACTTTCCAGCGGCCGTGGTCCCGGGGTAGACTGAGATGTCATGCGTCTTGTTGCCAGTGCTGAAGCGGGGTTTCCAGATCTTAATTGTAATTAATTATTTTTAGTTTGTGCTCCGACCTATGCAAAATTAAATGATTTTGTCCCTACAACCGGCAGTGGTATTATGCTTGGGCTTAAATTTTAATTTATTAATCATGGGGTCCCAAGCAGGTGGTAGAACCCAACCATCTTCTCTATTGAAATTTGGATGTTTTCTAATCTCAATAGCCTCACGGATCATCCTTGGTAGGAATCGGTGTTCTTAATCAAGGATTTGTGGTCGGTCAAATCTGATGTAATGGTTTGGGTGATTTAAAGTATGGTCACACACTGCCGACTTGTTGGGTCTTTTATGTTTAATGTCAAGGAACATATATCCTTCACGCGGGTTTTTATAGCTCGCTTTGTTTGTCCAATATAAGAGAGGCCGCAGTCACAATCTAGCTTGTACACTCCTGGATCTTGTAGAGGAATATTGCACTTGACAGGTGGTAGGAATTGACCAATCTTCTTCAGCGGCTTGAAATAAGTTTTGATTGAAGCCCGCCTCAAAATATAGCCAATCTTGTCAGTTACGCCTCTCACAAAGGGTAGAAAAGTAGGTGCTCGCTCCTCTGTGGTCGCCTTCACCCGGTCACTGTTGCCCCGCAGTATTTGCTTAACATGTTGTAGCTCAGCCGCCTGGTGTTCATCATCACAGATCCTTCGTGCTCTCTGAAATAAAGATTTGCTTTGAGATTTTTTGATTTGAAGTCTTTGTTTAATCCCAGTTAGCTAACTGTGATGGATGATGGTGTGAATTCACACACACACACATCATCAGCCTTTGTTAGTCCACTGCTGGACATAGGCCTCCCTTAATACAACCCTATCCATTAGGGGGGTTTGGACCGTATCCCACCACGCTGGTCCAAAGCTAAAGAATAATTATTTTCTAACTCCATAGTAAACTGTATTTTTGAATTAATGGTGGTTTAAAATTGTGGTGTGAAATTGTTTATTTAATAACGTATAGTATTCGCGACGCGACAATGACGATGAGTTGCTCATTTTGTTCTGTCTATTTGAAAGTTATTTTAGCGAGCCACTGCTTGGTTAGGTTATTTGTGTGAACTCATTCTATAACTTTCACGAAACTCCAGCAACTAACACTAATAATTCAGGTAATGAACTAGAACATTCCTAAGCTTCGCTCTATGAAGGTCTGTAACGTATATTGTTTTAACAAACTACTTAATGGGTTCTACACTGCTTCACGTTTAACGTTGCTTTAAATTTTCAAAGTGGTTTTAAAACGCATATGGTCAAGATAGATTGATGTATCTAAAACCTTTGCATTGTTTTACAATTCTTGTTCTATCTTTTGCTTAGAATGTTTGAGATGAACTGTTTCACCTCAAATAATGTATTATAACGTAACGTATTATACGTTACGACTTTGTTTTATACCGTAGCATTAGCCGTACAGTAGCATAAGTCCTGTTGTATAATTAACACATATATAATGACAATTTTATCAATCTACTGTTATTTAAAAATTATTTTTTTTAATACCAAAGTTAGTACATCAAAAGAATAGGAGATTTATACGACTCTTTGATAATATTATGTTGGCTATTTCTGTCTACAAACTGTAGTATAAAAACTGTACTGCCTCAATCTTCTACTTGCTCTATTTTTTAGAATGGAGAGCTTTATTTAATTTAGCAAGGTTGTATAAATTACAGTTGCAATTTTTATGTGTTATATTTTTTAACGTAAAAAGAATACATATAGGACGGGGTCATTATCAATAAAATTTCCAATGGTACTTTCATTTCGTTTTACGAACAAAAATCAGTGAAAATAAATCCCAGGAAATGTAACATTTTGAAAAGTTAACAACAGATGCGAAATGAACGTTTCAATTTGACCTTTTCGTTGCATCACATTTGGTATAAAATCTGACGCTAAAATGTACCGTGAACTAACATGTTACCATTTTAATCAATTAACAGTTATTTTTAAATCATTTGTCCAATTAAAGCTTGTTTATTTGGCTGTTAGTTCATTGCGGAGCTTTGCCCGGCAAAGTCAACAGTCGGTTTTTCCAACTTAGGGTTAAATAAAATTGAAGCTGCTCTTTTAATTTGCACAATTAGCGACTTTTAATTATGTAATTAGACGTATTATGTTTGTTTTGACTATTACGGCGACTATTTAGTTAGGGCATTAAATTTAGCATCGACTTTTAGTCTCTGAGGGCGAAACTCAACGTTGAACTTTAGACAGTTGGTAAAGTCGGAAAGATGGATTATGCCTCAGGTTACTTTAAGTACTTCTCATAAATAGTCTTACGGAGAACTCTAAAATCGACGAACGACGTTTTGGTAGACTAACTCAACATACTTTATAATGAAATACAATTGTATCGATCTCATTAAGAAAAAGCACTTTATATAAGGTTTTTCTCGTTTTGTAAATTGAGTCACCGTGATAAGTTGTTCATTTTGTTATGTTTGCCAAAAGTTAACATTTCTTTTAATTGACATATGTCTCTACAGAAAGATGATACGAAATTTTAGACTTTAGCAAGTGATCTAAAAGGAATTATTGTCGCAGTAACTCTTCTACTTAGATACGAATGAAAAAAACAAAGTTTTCGCAATATGAAATATATCTTTACGTGTTTTTTTTAATATAAATTTAATAATAATATTTGCACTGACTGATAACGTATCATTACCGATGTATATTAGAAATCAGCCATGTAATGACGAGATATTATAGTTCATAAACAAATACATGCACTTAGACTCATTTCACTCTCAAATTCCGATTGAATCGATAACTGACACGACCAGAGAGAGTGAGAGATTAGGATCAGGCGTGGAATCGGCTTCTAATAACCAAGCCTACTACTAGGTTGCAGAAAACTGTAGGTTTTAAACATTTGACTTACATAAATATTTATTACTAGCAGTCCGTCTAGCCCTGACCGATTTATCTTTAGATTTTTGGAATGGACTTTCCTAGAGCAAAAAGTATCAAAAAGATACCTATTAAACTCATTATCAGAACCTGTTAAAAACAAACAAACGATAAATATTTCCTTTTTATACTTTTAGTACAGACCACATTTTGTGTGCAGTTTCCTCTCATAATGAAAAGAATGATATGTCATACAAGTTTAACTTTACTTTGCCCGATAAAGTGTAAAAATTAACATAGTTTTTTAATAATAAATTCATAATTACGTCACGCTTGTTTGACTGAGTAGCATGACTCATTTACTAAACAGTGATTCAGTTAGGCAAAGATGAACGAAGACTAAAAATTGTTCATACAAATTGCGCTTTGACATTTTTCTATTGTATAAATTAATATCGTTTTCAGACTTGTTTCTTGGTAATTATAAGGTTAAGCCCTTTTAACGCATTTTATATTTTTGAACAGTTTTATTAAAAATGCATTTTTAATTACAATAGATATAAGTAGACATTTTTATGTATTAAATAACCCAATAATAAAAAAAATTAAAGTTAAATATAAATTAGATATTTAAAAAACTAGATAGGTGTAATAATTTTAGCTTTTATGACAATGATAATAAATGTCTAATTTTAAAAATTTTAATACTGAAAGCTTTGTTTAATGTCTATCCCTTAAGGGATTAACAAAAAGCTGGCCGAGGGAGGCAAGAGATTATAAGTTTCAAAATTAATTTTACCAAATTTATAAATTAACCTTTCGCTCAACGGCTGTTATAGACCAGAGGTTGATTTGCTATTATTCCGATACATATTAAACACTAAAATACGTAAAACGAATTTCATTACTTACTATATTCATTTATAATTCTTTAAAAAGCTCATTACTTGAGTTAACTTTAATTTTAAAACAAATTTTCAGCCGTTTTGGCATGAGAATTCCATAATTTTTTTACATAGTAAAATATCATACAATTAAGTGCTGTTTACAATAACTTTGCACGAGACTAGGTAAAAAGTTTTTGAAGCCAATTTCACTGGCTTTAAAAAATTAATATAAATTAGAACAGAGAAAATAGACTAATAATAATCAAAATTTTAATTTATATTATGTATGAGAACATAAAATAAAAAGAGGTGTTACTTATTGGCTTTAAAAATAAATAGAAACTAGAATAGAGAAAATAGACTCACTCAAGATTAAAGAATACTCAAGATTTTAATTTATATTATGTATGAGATCATAAAATAAAAAGAGGTGTTACGACATTACAATATTGCTTATTAAATAATTGAAAATTCAACTATTATATAATCAAAGGAACCTGGGGTATAATCCATCTTTCCGATTTCATTAACTGTCTAAAGTTCGTCAAGGAGTTGCGCCCTGGAGAATCAAAACTCGATGCTAAATTTAATGTACAGTTGAAATAGTCAAATTTACACTGAAAAAGTTTTTGTGGTCATAGTTATGCTCTTTGAACTTTTGACAATGTTTAGGTATTTTATATGTGGACAAAAAAAAATTAAAGTGGTTTTCTTATGAAACAATTATGAATACAAATCCAATTAGCTCAATTTTAGCAGTCGCTTTAAATTAATCTAAATATAAAAAGTACTGGCTTCGAAGCCCGTTTCAGACCGCATTGAAATTGTTCATTCAACACTTGTTTTGCAATAAAGTAAAACAATTTGAGAACACTTTTTTCTGACATAAAAGAAAACAAAATATAGATCATTAATAACTGAATTACACCGATTCATGTTTAGTACAAGTTTGTTACTTGCTATTAATACGTACAACAGATTACACCCTTGTCTCGTTAGATCCATACAAATAGCCTTTGATTTTATTTCTATCAATTATGTTACGTATCTACCTAAACATGTAAAATTACTTTACCGATAAGTGATAAGTTTAAATTGTCAGTTGTTTGTGCATGCACAAGTACAGTACAGTGCCTCGCAGTCGCATCGTAAAAAAGTAAGTGCCGCTATAAAACTTTAAATTTGAAACGCGGTTTCGCGGGTCACTCGCAATAAATTATTGCTCTATAACGTGCTAGTTTTGATTAAAGCGTTATTATTCACAAACTCTGCTTTTAGGATACTATTTTATTTTTCTGCTTAGTGGATAGTAATTTCTATCCAAAACTGATTAAGTTCAAAGCATAACCCACACTTGAAGATTAACCCACCTCATATACTCCTGAATGTGAAATATTTATTAAAATCTTAGGCATTTTTGCAAATTGTTGGTACATGTGTAACGTTGTGAAGCCATTTGCAAAATGAAATTTTTTGGTCAACACTTGAAATTCTGCAATAGAGCTACGACTTGTTATATACCATAACCAATAGTTTATGAAATTAGTGCGAATTTCTGTGAAAAAGTGAATAGAAAAAGCCATTTTTGGTAATAAAAAATATGACAGACAATAGTAATAACACGTCAGAGCATTACTATCGTAATCCGTTCATCTATTTCATTTACTTGTTTTGGATTGGATTGGATATCTGATATATGAGTTGATCGGCCGTCTTGGCGTTAATTGGAAAAGGCGTATATCCAGCAGTGGACTGATAGGGGCTGATTATGACGATGATGACGATGATTATGAGTGTATCTACTCACACAATAAAGACGGTAATCATGTGAAGTTAAAAAAGTAAGAAGTTCGTCGTTACTGGATAAAAGTCAAGAACAACTAAATAGTAGGTACAGTTTTCAACGAGTTACATCAATATTTTTTCAGCCATAGTATTTGAAATAAAAACCCATAATATAATAGTACCCATAAGTAACCATACATCGCAAAATAAAACAATAATGCTTTCGATGGTATGGTTATTACAGACAATGACGATTATTAAATAAAATTATTTTTTACGGATTTTATCGCGTTTATTTTACATACTTGAATTCCCGACGTTTCGAATACTTTCCAGCGGCCATGGTCACGGGGTAGACTGAGATGTCATGCGTCTTGTTGCCAGTGCTGAAGCGGGGTATCCAGATCTTAATTGCAATTAATTATTTTTAGTTTGTGCTTCGACCTATGCAAAATTAAATGATTTTATCACTACAACCGGCAGTGGTATTATGCTTGGGCTTAAATTTTAATTTATTAATCATGGGGTCCCAAGCAGGTGGTAGAACCCAACCATCTTCTCTATTGAAATTTGGATGTTTTCTAATCTCAATAGCCTCACGGATCATCCTTGGTAGGAATCGGTGTTCTTAAGCAAGGATTTGTGGTCGATCAAATCTGATGTAATGGTTTGGGTGATTTAAAGTATGGTCACACACTGCCGACTTGTTGGGTCTTTTATGTTTAATGTCAGCTATATGTTCCTTCACGCGGGTTCTTATTGTTCGCTTTGTTTGTCCAATATAAGAGAGGCCGCAGTCACAATCTAGCTTGTACACTCCTGGATCTTGTAGAAGAATATTGCACTTGACAGGTGGTAGGAATTGACCAATCTTCTTCAGCGGCTTGAAATAAGTTTTGATTGAAGCCTGCCTCAAAATATAGCCAATCTTGTCAGATACGCCTCTCACAAAGGGTGGAAAAGTAGGTGCTCGCTCCACTGTGGTCGCCTTCACTCGGTCACTGTGACGCTGCTGTAGCGCAGCAAGCTTGTTGCCCCGCAGTACTTGCTTAACATGTTGTAGCTCAGCCGCTAGGTGTTCATCATCACAGATCCTTCGTGCCCTCTGAAACAAAGATTTGCTTTGAGATTTTTTGATTTGAAATCTTTGTTTAATCCCAGTTAGCTTACTGTGATGAATGATGGTGTGAATTCACACACACACACACACACACACACACACACATACACATTAACAGCCTTTGTTATTCCACTGCTAGTCATAGGCCTCCCCTAATGCAACCCTATCCATTAGGGGGGTTTGGACCGTATCCCACCACGCTGGTCCAATGCGGGTTGGTGGGTAGGATTCGAACCCACGACCTCTGGTTTCTGAAGCACACGCCCATACCACTAGGCTACGGAGGCAATTACCGTTTAAATATTTATTTGTAAGGGTTGGTTTCCTATAGGCAGTATGGCTCAAGGTGTTATTAGGATTGCGAATAATGAAAACATCAATAAAAGCTAAAGAATAATTATTTTCTAACTTCATAGTAAACTGTATTTTTTAATTAATGGTCGTTTAAAATTGTGGTTTTAAATTGTTTATTTAATGATGTATAGTGTTCGCGTAAACAAAAGAAATAGTTACAATGACGATGAGTTGTTCATTTTGTTCTGTCTATTTGAAAGTCATTTTAGCGAGCCGCTGCTTGGTTAGGTTATTTGAGTGAACTCATTCTAGAACTTTCACGAAACTCCAGTTATGGCAACTAACACGTAATTACGTAACACAATTATTCAGGTAATGAACCAGAACATTCCTAAGCTTCGCTCTTCGAAAGTCTGTAACGTATATTGTTTTAACAAACTACTTAATGGGTTCTACACTGCTTCACGTTTAACGTTGCTTTAAATTTTCAAAGTTGTTTTAAAACGCATACGGTCAAGATAGATTAGACAATATTTAGACAATTCTTGTTCCATCTTTTGCTTAGAATGTTTGAGATGAACTGTTTCACCCTCAAATAATGTATTATAACGTAACGTATTATACGTTACAGCTATGTTTTATACCGTAGCATTAGCATTAGCCGTACTGAAACGTAAGTCCTGTTGTATAATTGACACATATTTAATGACAATTTTATCAATCTATTGTTATTTAAAAACACATTTTTTTAAAAATATCGAAGTTAGTAAATCAAAAGAATAGGAGATTTATACGACTGTTTGAAAATATTATGTCGGCTATTTCTGTCTACAAACTGTAGTATAAAAACTGTACTGCCTCAATTTTCTACTTGCTCTATTTCTTAGAATGGAGAGCTTTGTTTAATTTACCAAGGTTGTATAAAATACAGTTGCAATTTTCATGAGTTATATTTTTAACGTAAAAAGAATACATATAGGACGGGGTCATTATCAATAAAATTTCCAATGGTACTTTCATTTCGTTTTACGAACAAAAGTCAGTGAAAATAAATCCCAGGAAATGTAACATTTTGAAAAGTTAACAACAGATGCGAAAAGAACGTTTTAATTTGACCTTTTCGTTGCAACACATTTGGTATAAAATCTGACGCTAAAATGTACCGTGAACTAACATGTTACCATTTTAATCAATTAACAGTTATTTTTAACTCATTTGTCCAATTAAGGCTTGTTTATTAGGCTGTTAGTTCATCGCTGAGTTAGTTCATTGCAAGTTAACAGTCGGTTTTTCCAACTTAGGGGTTAAATAAAATTGAAGCTGCTCTTTTTAATTTGCACAATTAGCGACTTTTAACGATGTAATTAGACGTATTATGTTTGTTTAAGTGTTTGCAACAATCGTGGCTTATAGTTTTGTAAAAAAAAATATTTCATGCTCAGGTATTGGATCTATTTACCGTCTACGAGTACACACTTTTCTTTTAAAATTTTGTTAAATTGATTTATAAAGACATATGTAAGTAACAATACAGTCTAAATGGATATTGTAATGGTCTAAATTTTTTTAGCTAGCTTAAGGAATGTGTGTACTTAAATTAAAAGAAAAATGTTAGTAATTCGTTTAAATAATATTTATCTGTAACTTAAAAAAAATTGGAAAACATGCTGAACAAGTCTTTCATGTCAACAGGAATACTGCAGAGTAATTGTCACTTTTTATTGAAAATATAGTATTGTTTAAAATTTAAAAATTGTGGATTAATGACTGACATCTACATTTTTTCCGCTTTTAGTTTAGTTATTGGCCTAAAAGCCAGGATTAAAATGTATTTATAATAACAATGCATAATTTTATTTCTTGCAATACTGAATTTCGTGTATCGCATATCCTACTAGGGATTAATAAAAAGGTGGCCGAAGGAGGCAAGAGATTATAAGTTTCAATATTAATTGTACCCAAATTTAATAAAATAATCTTTCGTTCAGCGGCTATTAAAATTCATTACTATTTTGCTTACATATATTGTTTTGAATATTTAGTAAGATGATACATACATTAAAGAACTTTCCAGATCCTTTGTAACTTAAATATTTAGTTACTGCTGTAACATGGCTTTCGGTTACTTTATGGACTTCCAGGCAAAAACATGTAAGACTTCTGCAAATTTAGTCTAATAACAACTATTTGTAATTTTTTAACGCCAACATTCATGCCAAGATCAAATTATTAATGGTCAGATTAAAACCGGGTCGCGGGTTTAAATCGTAAACATTTGCGGGTGACCCGAAAACTTCGCTTGAAATTTGGAATTTAATAGCGCTACTTATTGTAACGATTCAGGTTATGTGTTTTCCTAACACGCATTAATATACATTTTTATGCAGAAAAATATATTTCAATTTGTAGACGGCTAAATTTCGGTGCTTTGAAAAATTTTCCTTTTAAACATAATGATTACACTATGTTTATCGTTCAAAGTAATCACTACTGAGCCCTTTATATAATACTTACTAGTATTCCATTCTCTCTATCTCTTCCTGTCTAGGTTTGTCTGTTTCGTTTTACTTCTTAAACCTGTATTAATCTTAAGAGGTTTTTATCATGCATGCTGCTGCTCACGTAGTTTTTGACCTTTTTATTACGAAACTTAAATACAATACAGAAGATCTGCATAATTCTGTCGGTCTAGTGAATAAAAATGCAATATATATAACAATATATAATTAGGTAAATATTGCAGAATTTTAAACATCTGTACTGTGGTTTGACATTCCATTTACAATCTCAGGAGAATTCAAAACATTGTGTTTCAACTCCGCCCTATTCTACAGAAGCTGAATCCATCTCATTGTGAAAGTTTATATAGGTTGCTTGAAAGTTAAGACAGTTTATTAAGTCGAAAAGATGGATTACTCGCCTCTAATAGTACCTAGTTTGCCAATAAAAATACTTAAGCAAAGGCATCATTCTCAATGGAGCCGTACGCTTGACTTTTTAATGAGCTTTTTATAGTAACATATTTAATTTTATGGATGTATTTTTATACATCTAAAAATTAAATATGTTCTTTCAACTTTGACAAGTTATCTAAAAAGAGTTATTGTTACAATCACTTTGTCTTTGTTTAATGTTTATATGGATGTACAAACCCCCTAATGGAGAACGCGTGCATTAAGGGGTGGCCTGTGTCCAACAGTGGACTAACAACGGTTGATGATAACAAAGTTTTCGAATTGTTAAATAATTCTCTACGTGTTTTATTATATAAAATTATTAATAATTTTTTATGACAGAAACTTACTCCGAGTCGATTACGACTCCGGTAAAAGATCTGTAATAGAGATCAGCCATCCTCGCAGGAGATATTATAGTGCATTAGCATGCAAACACAACAAACAGGTGCACTTAGACTTATTTCGATTTCACAGTCCAAAAGGATCGATAACTGACACGGCCAAAAAGACACGGAGAGAGATCTATATTAAAAAATCCTTTCTAAGTATTGGTCATCTTATTTTACCGCCCGCATTGCCCTAGCCAATAGTAAGCAACAATTAAAAGATATTGAGTCGTCGGAAGATTCGAATCCACGACCTAAAGCTTTTAACAACCAAGCCTACTACTAGGTTGCGTAAAATTGTAGGTTAACAGTTAGGTAAACATTTGACACACATAAATATTTATTACAAGCAGTCCGTCTTTAACTCCGACCGAATTAGCTTTAGATTTTTGGAATGATTTCCTAGGGTAAAATGTATTAAATACATAACTATTAAACCTATTATGAGAACCTAATAAAATCAAAGACACAATAAATCTTTCCTTTTTCTAATTTTACTATAGACCACATTTTGTATAGAGTTTTCTTGTATAAATGAAAAAAGTGACATGTCATTTACATTTCACTTCGACAGATGAGTTAGAAAATTTATGTGGTTTTTTTTTTAATAACATATAACAGCAATATAATATTACAGCTTGAGTAAGTGACTACTTATGTTATTGCACCGGTAGAAATCATATAGAGTGACTCAACTTTTAAGCAAAGACTCCCATATAGAAAGATAAACGAAGACCGAGGATAGATTGTACGAATTCTAAATTTTACTTTTTACATTTTTTCTATTGTAATTTTTTTTTCGGTACTTATAACATTATGCACAAACAGTCTTTAAACAATTAATACATGTATCTTTTTTATAAAACATACATATAATCAATTCGTTATCAAATAGTTAAAAATATAGATAAATACTAAATAGACACATATAAGTGTGGATAATTGTAATAGAATAAGCTTTTAGGATACTGATAACAAATGTCTAATTTTATAAATTTTAATACTGAAAACTTCGTTCGATGTTTATCCCTTGAGGGATTAGCAAAAAGGTGGCCGAGGGAGGCAAGAGATTATAAGTTTCAAAATTAATTTTACCAAATTTTTGAATTAATCTTTCGCTGAGCGGCTATTATAGACCAGAGGTTTATTTGCTATTGTTGCAATAAATATTACAGACTAAAATAAGTTAAAAAAAACTTCATTACTCGCTGTATCCATTTTTAAGTATTTAAAAAGGTTATAGCTCATTACTTGAGTTACTTCTTTCATTTTAAAACAAGTATTTCGGCCGTTTGTGGGATAAGACGTCCATAAATTGTTTATATAGTAAAATATCAAACAATTAAATGCTGTCTTCAATAACTATGCACGAGACTTGGCAATAAAAAATAAAACCAGTACTTACATTTCGGCAACATATCGGACTAATCTATTCAAAATATATTTTTGTCTATAAATTCAATATGCTGTATGACCTTACATATGATAGTTAATTTACGAAATTTGATCACTAACATACAGCCTCTTGAAAAGTATCAGTCTTTAAAAAGATGGCCCGTGGAATTAAACCTGTTGTTAAATTAATTTAATATCAGCTGTTTAGAAAATAAACTGAGAACAAGGTATATAGAACTACGGCAATTACTTCCGTTGCAAAAGTCCTATATTTTTGTTACACCTATGAAGGGATTAATTACTATTGTATACCAATATAAACCAGATATACCAGAGTTAGCCACGTAGAAGTGTCACGAGTTTTTCAGTTCCTGAAAAGGCACCATCGAGCATAGTGTATTTTGCCTTCAGAACTTACCTTTTTGTTCAATTGATCGATGCGTCGGCAGAAACTCCTATTATGTTTCCTGAAAGTTGGTTAACGTTTTTTTAAGAATACGAAAATAAATGGTACTGAAATGTGGATGTTAGTATACTTATAATTTTTGATTTAAATATACATTGTCCTTATAAGAACAACGGCTTTACAACTATTCTTAAATAATTATTGTTTGAAGCTTCTTGAAATAAAATGAGAATTCCGACTTTCTTCAGATGTACGTATTCGAAAATGATTAATGTTAAAATGTGAAAGTTTTCTTATTATTTTGTATTGAAACAATAAATGACGATATTTTGATAAGATCACCTACTTTACAGTTATTCTAAAATATTTTTTGATTATAGCTTCTTTGAATAAAACTAGAATTTCTACTTTATTTGTGTTTCGATTCGTTTTCCTACTTTGTTGCATCAATCATAATCACGAAACGAAGTCACTTCTATTTAACAACGCGGTGGATTTGCGTAAATAAACGAAATCGTAACTTTAATTTACGTCTCTATACCACATTTTTATTTATAATATAAAGTTCAGCACCAAAATTTATTTCTTATTTAGATGACAACTCATTGGCCTAGTAGAAATGGTGTCTAAGTATTTTTACTATATCATCATCAACCTGTGTTAGTCCACTGCTTGACATAGGCCTTCTCTAATGCGCGCCTTCTCCTTTAGGGGTTTTTTGGACCATATCCCACTACGCTAGTCCAAAGCGAGTTGGTGGGTGGTTCGACTTTTTACAGCCCATCAGAAGTATGAATCATATTACTTTTCAGATTATTGGGTGATCGGCCCCATTTGTCCTAATCAACCGGGAAAAAACGATAACACAAAGTTGTTTTTCCACAGGATGCGAACCCGCGACCTCCGGTTTATAAAGCAAGGGCCAATACTGTTAGACCCAAACTAATATAGATAAAACTATTCCTATATGGAAAAGTTTTTGTTAGGGTAACAAACGAGATCTAATTCCTCACAAAAACCTCGCTTTGCCTCTATAAGCCGTTTGTTTATCTAGGGTGGATGTATGCTAAATACAAGCATCGCCGTTGGCAGCGACGTTCAATAAGGGCCGTTAACATGATCACTAAAAGGAGACACCGCACCTTCTTAGTCACGCAGATTTTCTCGAGATTCAAGATAATTGAAGAGGTACTTGAGCAAAATTGCAGCTGAAAATGCCATCATTGGCATATATAATAAAAAGGTGCCTTAGCCTGAAACGGCGACTCCTAAAATCAGTTAAGCATGTAGCAAGGATGTATTTTCCTGGAATAGAATGAACCACTTTTTATGTCTTATGTCCTTGTGACTTTTTATGCGTCGGCCAGTGCATCTCTTCACTATTAAGACCATCACCTAGATCAGGCAAATCTATCCTAAAGAGTTAGGAAAAAATTGAACTAACATTTTAATTTGCGCGACTTGCGACAATTCACTGAGTCGGTATAATGTTGCAGATAATTTACAAAATTTCATTAGAAACTAGAACAGAGAAAATAGTTTAATAAAACTCAATATTTTAATTTATATTATGTATGTGAACATAAAAAAGACGTTACGACATTAGAACTTTAATTTAAAAGCAATTAATTTCTTATAATAAATTCAACTGTTTAAAAAGCAATAAAAACGAATGAAGATTTCAATGCAATATAAACTAAAGCATCGAAGGAGAGAAAGGATATCAGATCTATACGTTTTATTTACATTAATGTTTATGTTGAGTGAGTTTACCAAAATTTCATGTGTTGATTTTATGTGAAGTACTTAAAGGATAGGTTCCTTTAAGTACTAATCCATCTTTCCGATTTTATTAACTGTCTAAAGTTCGCCATGTATTTTTGCCCCTGAGAATCAAAACATTATTTATTCCCGACGTTTCGGAATCTTTCCAGCATCCATGATCACGGGCAGACTAAGTTAGTATATGTCTGTATCTCAATATCTCTCTGATTAATATATATAAATATATTTAAGTAACGCGGAAAATCCGTAAATTTGTGGATTTGATATGTACAATAATCGCGTAAATAAAAGAAATAATTATGTACAGTTGAAATACTCAAACTTACACGCGAAAAAGTTTTTGTGGTCATAATTATGCACTTTAAACTTTTCGACATCGTTAAGGTTTTTATATATGTAGACAAAAAAAATAAAACTGGTTTTCTTATGAAACAACTATGAATTAAAAACAAATTAGCTCAATATCAGAAGTCGCTGTAAATTATTATAATTCAAAAAAGTACTGCCTTCGAGCTGCGTTGCATACAGCATTGCAATTGTTCTTTTCAAAAATCAATTGATGATCATTCAACTCTTGCTTTGCAATAAAGAAAACGATTTGCGAAAACTTATTTCTGACATAAAAAGAAACAAAATTTCGAAGATATATTTGAATTACACTATTCCATGTTCAGACTTCTATTTGCCACTAATACGTACAACAGAGTACGCCTTAGTTCAGTTAGGGTAATACGAATAGTGTTTGACATCCTTTCTCTTAATTATGTTAGGTATCTACATTTCTTCTTTATTGGCCCCCCCTCTTCCATGTTTATCTAGGGTATGTTAAACATGCAAAATTACTTTAACTGATACGTGTTAAGTTTAAATGTCAGTTGTTTGTACATGCATAAATACAGTACAGTTCCTAGATGTCGCATCGTAAAAAAGTAAGTGCCGTTATAAACTTAAAATTTGAAGCGCGGTTTCGCGGGTCACTCGCAATAGTTTATGGCTCTATAACGTGCCAGTTTTGATTAAAGCGTTATTATTTACAAACTCTGCTTCATAGTGTTGGTGTGAGCTATGTGGCGGATAGTAATTACTATCCAAAAATTATTTATTTCAAAGCATAACCCAGACTTAGAGATTAATCCACCTCAAGTACTCCTGAAAGTGAAAAAATTATTTAAGTCTCAGGCATTTTTGCAAATTGTTCTAACATATGTAAAATGGTTATAGATTTGCAAAATAAAACTTTTTGGTTAACATTTGAAATCTGCAATAGAGCTTCGGCTACCTATATACTAACTTTACACTCCCGTTTTATAATATAACCGATATTTTATTAAATTAATGTCAATTTTTGTGAAGCTGTGAAAAATTTAATAGTAAAAGCCATTTCCCGTAATAAAAATTATGACAGACAGAAGTCATATCACGACAGAGCTTTAATATCGTAATCCGTTCATCAATTTAAATTACTCTTAGTGATATATGAGTGGATCGGCCGTCTTGGCGTTCATTGAAAAAGGACTTTGCCCAGTAGTGGACTGATAGGGGCTGATTATGATGATGAGTGCATACAATCACACAATTAAGACAGTAATCATGTGACATTAAAAAAAGTAGGAAGTCCATCGTTACTCGATAAAATAATGAGGTAAAGAACAACTAAACAGTACACATGTTCGAGTTAGAACGATATTATTTAAGCCAAATCATTTAAAATGAAAACTCATAATATAATAGTACCCCTAAGTAACCTTACATCGCAAAATAAAACAATACTTCTTTCGATGGTATGGTTATAACAGAAAAAGATGATGTCTTGCTCATTTTGTGCTGTCTATTCGAAAGTCATTATAGCGAGCCGCTGCTTACTTAGGATATTTGTGTGAACTCATTCTGGACCTTTCACAAAACTCCAGTTACGACAACTAACACGAATAATTTAGTTAATAATCTAGAACATTCCTAAGCTTCGCTCTTCGAAGGTCTGTAACGTATATTGTTTTAACAAATTACTCAATTGTTCCTACATTGCTTTACGTTAAACGTTGCTTTAAATTTTCAAAGGTGTTTTACGGCGTGCATGGCCAAGAGGGATTGATGTGTCTAAATTTGCACTAATGTTACAATTCATGTTCTAACGCCTCTACTAGTAAATTTTCACATAAATTGTTTATGTTTGATATAATACGTACACCTTCATTTAATACTGTAACTTTACAAGTCCAGTTGTATAATTAATACATATATAACGAAAGTTTTTTAAATATAGTAAATATTATATTTATAATGTCCAGAGAACATAATCAATAAACCTTTAACTAAGAACTGTAATAAGAATGAATTAATACTTATGTAGTAAAAATAATTCTTTTCAATACCAACCAATTCTTGTTTACTTTAATAATTGACAAAACATCAAAAGTGTGTTCGACTAATGTTTTGAAACAGGGATTTTTTTTTTGTGTTTAATAACTAAAACGATTATATCGTTTAAAAAATATAAATATAAACTTGTTTAACTTGAAAATGTTATGTTTATTTGTATACTTTCTGAGTGTTTAAAGTTAATTAATTAGAGTTATAAGAAAGGAATTAAGTATAAGATTTAGATATTTATAAAATGGTATGATTCTTTTAAACTAATAATACTGTAAAAAGTACTTATTCACAAAGTTAAACGTAAAGCTCCATTGAGAAAAAGGCCTTTGCCTCCGTATTTTTATTGGCAGCATACTAATACAGGCGAGCAATCTATCTTTCCAACTCATGAAACTGTCTTAACTTTCAAGCAACTTATATAAACCTTCACAATGAGATCGATTCAGCCTGTAGTATAAAAACACTGTTACGCTATATCTTCTACTTGCTTATTATGATACTTATTTGATTTTGTTTTATTTTGCTAATTTTTATTTAAATGTAAAACAAAACATCTACGACGATACTTGTAAATAAAAATGCTAAAGCTTGTTTGATTTCGTTTCGCGGACAAAAATCAGTGAAAATAAATCCCAGTGATCGTAGCATATTTAAAAAGCGAACAACAGATGCGAAATGAACGTTCCAATCTGACCTTTTCGTTCCAACGCATTTTGTATAAAATGCGACACTAAAATGCAACATGAACTAACATGTTATTATTTTAATCAATTAACAGTTGTTTTTAATCCATTGGTCCCCTGAAAGCTTGTTTATTTGGTTGTTAGCTCATTGCGGAGCTTTGTTCCGGGCAAAGTCAACAGTCGGTTTTTGCAACTTAGGTTTAATTAGTTAGCAGCGTAATTTTTTAAAATTGAAGCTGCTTTTTTAATTTGCACAATTAGCGACTTTTAACGATGTAAAGACACGTATTATGTTTGTTTTAAGTGTTTGTAACAATCGTGGTTTATAGTTTTGAAAAAAAATATTTTCATGCTCAGATATTGGATTTGTTTGCCGTCTACAAGTACACACTTTTCTTTGAAACTTTGGTAAATCGATTTATAAGGACTTATAAATCTATTTACCAAAAGTAGGTAGTAAAACGTAAGGTAGTAAAACGTAAAGTACTAGAAATTGTTACCTAGCTTCAGGAACGTATGTACTTAATGTAAACAAAATGTTAGTAATACGTTTAAATTATATTTTACTGTAACTTAATAAAAATTGGAAAACATGCTGAACTAGTCTTTCATGTCAACATGGATACTGCAGAGCAATTGCCACTTGGCAAAATAATATTCTCGACTGAACGTTATCGTAACGTCATGACTGTTTATTTTTGTGGAAAATCTATTGTTTTAAAATTTAATTATAAACTTTGGCTAAATCATTGACATTAATTATTTTAGTTTAGATATTGACCTTAAAGCCCGGATAAAACAGTATTTATAATAACAATATGTAATTATATTTCTTGCACTACTGAACTTCGTTTATTGCGTATCCTACAAGGGATTGATAAAAAGGTGGCCGAAGGAGACAAGAGATAGGTTTCAAGATTAATTTTATCCAAATTTAAGAAAATAGTTTTTCGTTCAGCGGCTAATAAAATTCATTTGTTGTTCATATCATACTTCATTTGCTTACATATATTGTTTTAAATTTTTAGTAAAATGATATGAACATTAAAGAACTATCCAGATCCTGTGTCACTTAAATATTTAGTTACTGCTGTAACAAGGCTTTCGGATACTTTATGGGCTTACATGCAAAAACTGTGGGACTTCTATAAAAAAAGTTCAATCACAACTCTTTGTAATTTATTAAAGCCGACATTTGTGCCGAAATCATATTATTAATAGTTAAATTAAAACCGGGTCGCGGGATGAAGTCGCAAACATTTGCGGGTGGTCCGCAAAACCTCGCTTGAAATTTGAAATTTAATAGCGCCACTTATTGTAACGATGCAGGTTATGTTTTCCTAACACACATAAATATACGTTTTTGTGAAAAAAAATACATTTCAATTTGTACGAGGGGCTAAATTTCGATGCTGTAAAAAATTTGCTTTTTGATGTAATATTAAATAATTTAACCAAACCGGCACATTTTGTACAATAGTTTATAAATATATACTTTTCTACAGTAGACTGTTCTCCTGTACTACTGAAACATGATGATTACATTATGTTTAACGTTCAAAGTAATCGCTACTAAGCCCTTAATATAATACTAACTAGCATTCCATTCTATCTATCCCTTTCGGTCTAGGATAAGGTTTGTCTGTTTCGTTTTACGTCTTAAGCCTGTATTAATCTTAAGAGGTTTTTATCTTGCATGCTGCTGCTCACGTAGTTTCTGACCTTTTTATTACGAAACTTAAATACAATACAGAAGATCTGCATAATTCTGTCGGTCTAGTGAATAAAAAATGCAAAATATATAATAGTACAATATATAATTCTGTAAGTATGCAAAATTTTAACCATCTGCTGAAGTTCAACATTCCATTTACAATCTCAGGAGAATTCAAAACATTCTGTTTCAACTCCGCCCTATTCTACAGAAGCTGAATCCATCTCATTGTGAAAGTTTATATAAGTTGCTTGAAGGTTAAGACAGTTTCTTAAGTTATAAAGATGAATTACTCGCCTCTATATAGTATTCTGCCAGTAAAAATACTGAGGCAAGAGCGTCATTCTCAATGGAGCCTTAGCCTTATTTTTTAAATGAGCTTTTTATAGCCTGATTAACATATTAAATTTTATGCATGTATTTTTATACATCTTTGAACACAAATTAAATATACATCCATAAAATTAAAAAAAAAGGTCGAAACTGTAATCGGAATTTTTTAAGACCGTCATGATATTAAGTACTCATCGAATAATTGGAATGTTAATTCATTACCTGAATAATTCTTGTTAGTTGCCGTAACCGAAGATTCGTTCATCGTCGTAATCATCATAGTCAGCCCTTATCGATTATTTCATCCCCTGCTACTCCGTTTGAACGCGAAACGGCAACAGCACAAAGATCGGCCAGGGGGGATCCTGGTCGAAGGTCGACCAAGACTCGTCATCCCAAACGCGTCCTCCACTCCAAAACCTTAGTGGCCCATCGGCCATCAGTGGTTTTGACTATATTTATTATTTGCCTGGCCCATTGCCACTTCAACGAGTCAATTCTTTGCGCTATGTCGGTGACTTCGAAAAGTTTTGTTAAGTTTCCAAAATAAATTCACACAAATGAACCAACCTTTCGGTGGCTGATTGTTTTCACTGCGAAATACACTGCAGAAAATGTTCAAATATATTAGATTTTAATGTTAGTGTTACCTTCAAAGGAAGGGTCATCTTAAATTACAATAAAGGACTAGTTACAAATTGATTGGATTTCAATCAATTCTTATCAGTTGTGCTTTGTCAAGGATTGTTTTCTCAGTCTGTAAAATGCTTTGGACACAAATAGTTATCAAATATTAATCAGTTTGCGACACACAAGCTCGGACACTACAGTACAGAGTTTGTTAATAGTAACGATTTAATCAAAACTGTCACGTTAAAGATTCATCGACTATTGCGAGTGACAAGCAAAACCGCGCTTAAATTTAATGTTTTTATAGCGGCACTTACTTTTATACACGCGCCAGCGACGCACTGGACTCTACTTATGTATACCCAAACAAATAACAGTGTAAAGTTATCACGAAATAGTGAAACAGTTAGCATAAGTGCTTTGTGAAAACTCATTTTTAATATAACTAATATACATAATGTATTGTATTAGTCTTTAACGGGGGATGGTATACTTGCGATAAACATAATTTTTATATTATGTTTTATCTGGAAATGTTTTCCTAATTAACGAATTCACGCTTAAACAACCCCTGGATTTAATTTTTAAGTAAACGGAGTACGAATTCAAGACTTAAAGTATTTACTCCATATGCAAAGAACGCTTACGTTGAGCTGAATTATTTTTAAATTGACTATTATTTCAAATTAAACCCATGGAAGTTTTATCTCGCCACCTGTAATCATTACAACGTCGTCAATAAACCGTCGTAGTTTTCATGTATTTGATGTCCTACTCACAACATGTAGTTTCATTATCATCATCATCATCATCATTAGCAGTCTTAATCTGTCCACTGCTGTACATAGGCCTTTTTTCAATGAACGCCAAGACCATCCCTTGCTACTCGCTGCCAACTTAAACCGGCTACTGTACGGAGATCGGCATACCACCTGGCCCTGTTCATTTATCCACCATAATTATAATACAAAATCTTTTTAAAGCGCTACTATTTAGACGGGAAATTAAATTTAGCTTCGACTTTTAGTCTCTGAGGGCGAAACACAACGTTGAACTTTAGACAGTTGGTAAAGTCGGAAAGATGGATTATGCCTCAGGTTACTTTAAGTACTTCTCATAAATAGTCTTACGCAGAACTATAAAATCGACGGATGCAGTGTTGGTAAACTCACTCAACATATTTTATAAAGAAATACAATTGTATCTTTCTTATTAACAAAACGCACGTTATTTTAGGTTTCTCTCGTTTTGAAAATTGAGTCACCGTGATAGATTGTTTATTTGTTTATGTTTGCGAGAACGTAACATTTGTTTCATTTGACTTATGTCTATACAGATAGATGAAAAAGACTTAAGATGGTTATCTTAGAAGAATTAATGTCACAGTCACTCTTCAACTTCATACGAATAATAAAAACAAAGTTTTCGCAATGTTAAATATTCCTGTACGTGTTTTTTTTAGGTAAAATTAATGATAATATTTATATTTAACCACATAAATTAAATTTCAGCCATCCTATCACGAGATATATTAGTGCACTAGCCTACGCGCAAACGAAGATCTACTTAGTTTTATTTCTGTCTCATAGTCCGATATGATCGATAACTGACACGAACAGAGAGAGATCAGGCGTGGAATCGGCTCTTCACATACCCATCCCAAGTATTGATCATCTTATTTTACAGGCAATCGGACGATCAGCCCGCATTGCCCTAACCAACAATTAAAAGTTACTGAGTCGTCGGAAGATTCGAATCCACGACCTAAAGCTTTTAACAACCAAGCCTACTAATAGTTAGGCGCAAAGAATGGTCAGTTTGAACATTTGACTCATAATATTATTACTAGCAGTCCGTCTTAGCCCTGACCGATTTATCTTTAGATTTTTGGAATGGACTTTCCTAGAGCAAAAGTATAAAGATACTAATTAAACCTATTATCAGAACCTAATAAAAACAAAGAAACGATAAATCTTTCCTTTTTATATTTTAATACAGACCACATTTTGTTTCCTCTCATAATGAAAAGAGTGCTATGTCATTCAAATTTAATTTTACTTCGTCCGGTGAGGTGTAAAAATTGACATAGTTTTATTATATTATAATAAATAACAACTACATTATTACGTCACGCTTATTTGACCGAGTAGCATGACTCATTTACTTAGCAGTGATTAAGTTAAAAAAGGATAAACGAAGACTAAGGATAGTTTATACAAACTGCGCTTTGAATATTCAATCGATCGTTCGATCGTTTTCACTCTTGTTTCTTGGTTATTATAAGGTTATGTACTATTAACGCAATATATATATTGGAACATTTTATTTAAAACGTATTTTTAATTACAATAAATATAAGTAGTCAATTTGTTTGTATCATTACATAGTACAAAACAAAGTCGCCTTTTCTTTCTCTTTATCCCTATGTATTATATGCTTAATATGCTTATATATGCTTATATATGCTTAAATCTTTCAAACTACGAAACAGATATCGATGCGGATTTTTAATAGAGTGATTGAAGAGGATGGTTTACATGTATAACACATACTTAATATTTTAGGCATATCTTCTTTCAGCGTAGCTCCCGTACGAAGCAGGGGCAGGTCGCTAATTAAATAATAAAAAAAATAAAGATATATTATATAGGTATATGTAGATCCTAGATAGGCTTAATAATTTTAGATTTTATGATGATGATAATAAAATGTCTAATTTTATAAATTTTAATACTGAAAGCTTCGATTAATGATTATCCCTTGAGGGATTGACAAGGAAGTGGCCAAGCGAGGCAAGAGATTATAATTTTCAAAATTAATTTTACCAATGTTATGAATTAACCTTTCGCTGGGCGGCTATTATAGACCAGGGGTTCATCTGCTATTAGCACTAGCAATAGAGATGTATAAATTGTTTTACATAGTAAAATATCAAATAATTAAATGCTGTTATCAATAACTTACACAAGGCTTAGCGCAAAAAAAAATTAAATCAGTCCTTCCTTAGTCCGACAAGTTGCCTTTCGAGTGTCTGTCGGACTAATCTTTTCATAATATATTTTAGTTTGGAAATTCAATATGCTCAATAACGTTACATGCGAAAATTAATTTACGATATGCTATTCCCTCTGTACTGTCTGTGTGTGTACTGCCTCCGTAGCCTAGTGGTATGGACGTGTGCTTTAGAAACCGGAGGTCGTGGGTTCGAATCCCGCGGGGACGCAATAAATTTTCATTATTGTTTCCTAGTTGGTTAGGGCAATTTGGGCCGATCACCCAGTTGTCTGAAAAGTAAGATGATCCATGCCGATACCGACTTTTTACATGTCGGATGGGCATGTAAAAAGTCGGTCCACCCACCAACCCGCATTGGACCAGCGTGGTGGGATACGGTCCAACCCCCCATAGAAAGGGGTTTATTAGGGGAGGCCTATGTCCAGCAGTGGACTATCAAAGGCTGATGATGCATGATGCATGCTATTCCCAACATACAGCCTCTTGAAAAGTCTTTAAAAAATGGCCCGTGGAATGAAAACTTAATATCAGCTGTTTAGAAAATAAACTGAGAACAAGATATATAGAACTACGGCAATTACTTTTGTTGCAAAAATCTTCTATTTTTGTTACATAAATGAAGGGATTAATTATAATTTTAATGGACGTTGGGCGCGTATTTAACCAGAGTTAGTCACGTAGAAGTGTTACGATTTTTTTCAGTTCCTGAAAAGGCACCATCGAGCACGGTGTATTTTTCCTTCAGAATTTACCTTTTTGTTCAATTGATTTATGTGTCGGAAGAAACTCTTATTATGTTTTTTAAAAGTTTGTTATTTTTTTTTAAATACGAAAATAAATGGTATTGAAATGTGGATGTAAGTATACTTATAATTTTTCAATTCAATATATATTGTCTTAATAAGATTATTGTATTGTTAAATAATTTTAGTTTGCAGCTTCTTGAAATAAAAGTAGGATTCCGACTTTCTTCAGAAACGAAATAAAGAAAAAGAAAGAAATTAGAAAAGACATTTGTAGGTATACGAAAATGATTAATATTAAAATGTAAAAGTTTTCTTATTATTTTGTATTAAAACAATAAATAATGATATTTTGATAAGATCACCCATTTTACAGCTATTCTAAATTATTTTTTTATTATAGCTTCTTTGAATAAAACTAGAATTTCTACTTTATTTGTGTTTCGATTCGTTTTCCTACTTTGTTGCATCAATCATAGTCACGAAACGAAGTCACTTCTATTTAACAACGCCGTGGGTTTGTGTAAATAAACGAAATCGTAACTCTAATTTACGTCTCTATAAAACATTTATTTCCATAATATAAACTCCAGCACTAAAATTTATTTGTTATTTAGATAACAACTCATTGGCCAAGTAGACATGGTGTCTAAGTATTATTACTATATCATCATCAACCTGTGTTAGTCCACTGCTGTATATAGGCGTTCCCTAATGCGCGCCTTCTCCATGAAGGGTTTTGTACCATATCTCACTACGCTGGTCCAAGGCGAGGTGGTGGTCCGACTTTGTACGTGCCCATCCGGTTCATGAATCATATTACTTTTTAGACGATTCGGTGATCGGCCCTATTTGTCCTAACCAACCGGAAAACAACGATAACATAAAGTTGTTTTCCAACAGGATGCAAACCCACGAACTCCGGTTGATAAAGCAATGGCCAATACCGTTAGACCAAGGAAGTGGCAGTACCATATATTTATAAACGTGCAATTCGCGCAGTCTATAACCTGGGCCCCATTGAATTATTAAAAAGTTGTTCACAGAAATAAAAATAATGACCGTAGTCCTCGATACATATTTAAATATTTAATGTATGTGCATAAAAATAGGCATGATTTCCTAAGACATTGTGATGCACATGACATAGATACAAGGAACAAACATAATTTAATTCTTCAGCAACTAGACTGCGAAGAATAAGTAAGTCTTTTATGGGACAATGTATACGTTTTACAACAAAATCCCAGTAAATGTTTAGAATTTAACTATTAATAAATTTAAAAAGGTAGTCAAGGAACGTTTATGTGTTAAAGGTTATTACGATACTAATGAATTTTTAAATGATAACACATCCTGGTAATGGAATGCTCGCTCCAGGTCTTGTTTCAAAATTGCATAATATGTTATGGCTTCAAATTATTTGTTATTTTTAAAAGATGACATAAAAATAGCCCACTGAGTTTCTTTCGCTGGTTCTTCTCAGGTCTGAGGCGTCCTTTTCCGAACCGGTGGTAGTGTGTTTGACAATCAATAAGCAAGTGTAAACTTCTATATTGAATAAAGATATTTGAATTTGAATTTAGTTTTAATTTTTAAAAACTGTACCTGTATACGTTTGTGACATGGAAACAATTGAGATCTGGTTTCTCACAAAAACCTGGCTTTGCCTCTATAAGCCGTTTGTTCATGTAGGGTGGATGTGGTAGATAGAGGCGAGCCTGAAGCATCGCCATTGAAAGTAACGGCCAATAAGGGACCATTAACATGGTCACTAAATAGGAGACATGCAGTACCTTCTTTGTCAAGTAGATTTTCTCGAGACACGACAATTCAGGAGGTACCTGAGCTAAATGGCAGCTGAGAATGCCATCACTGACATGTATATTAAGCTTATCCTGCGCTGAAGGTTCCTAAAATGCGTTAAATAGCCTCTCTCCTTTATGTCCTAGTAACTATTTATGTGTCTGCCAGTGCATCACTTCACTATTAATACCATCACCTAACCTAAGATAATCTGCCCTAAAGAGTTAGGATAAAAATTAAAATAAGATTTCATTTGGCGCGACTCAATTCTCTGAGTCGGTATAATGTTGCAGTTATTTTACAAAATTCATTGGCTTTAAAAATTTTTAGAAAGTAGAACAGGGAAAATAGAATAAAGGTACTTACGATTTGAATTTATTTAACTTCCTTATATTATGTATGAGTTTGCAATTTATTTATCATAATGAATTCAACTATTTAAAAAGAACAACAACAAAAACGAATGAAAAGTTCAATACAATATAAACTAAGGCATTGAAGAAGAGCAAGAATATCAAATCTATACGTACTATAAGGTGCTTTTATTTACATTAATGTTTATGTTGAGTGAGCTTACCAAAATTTCATCTGTCGATTTTATGTGAAGTACTCAAAGGAACCTGGGGTATAATCCATCTTTCCGATTTCATTAACTGTCTTAAGTTCGCCATGGAGTTTCGCCCCTGGAGAAATATATAAATTTAATGTAGAGTTGAAATAGTCAAACTTACACGCGAAAAAGTTTTTGTAGTCATTGTTATGCTCTTTGAATTTATCGACACCGTTCCGGTATTTCAAATATGTGGACAAAAAAATAAAATTGGTTTTCTTATGAAACAATTATGAATACAAATCCAATTAGCTCAATTTCAGCAGTCACTTTACATTAATATAATTTAAAAAAATACTGGCTTCGAAACCCGTTGCAGACCGCATTAAAATTGTTCATTCAACACTTGTTTTGCAATAAAGTAAAACAATTTGAGAACACTTTTATTTCTGACATAAAAGGAAACAAAATATAGACAATTAATTATTCAATTACACCGATTCATGTTTAGTACAAGTTCGGTACTTGCTATTAATACGTACAACAGATTGTCTCGTTAGGTCCATACAAATAGCCTTTGATTTTATTTCTATCAATTATGTTATGTATCTACCTAAACATGTAAAATTACTTACTGATAAGTGATAAGTTTAAATTATCAGTTGTTTGTGCATGCATAAGTATAGTACAGTGCCTCGCTGTCGCGTCGTAAAAAAGTAAGTGCCGCTATAAAACTTAAAATTTGAAACGCGGTTTCGCGGGTCACTCGCAATAGTTTATGGCTCTATAACGTGCCAGTTTTGATTAAAGCGTAATTATTTACAAACTCTGCTTATGGTGTTGGTGTGAACTATGTGGCGGATAGTAAATACTATGCAAAACTACTTACTATTCAAGCGTAACCAACCGCGGTGTACTTTTGAAAGCGAAATATTTATTAAAACCCTTAGAAATTGCTACTACATCTGTTACGTAGTTATAGACAATTGTAAAATTGAACATTTTAGCAAATAGCTATAATTCCGTAAGAAAAAGTCGTTTAATATGTACTATAATTTATAAATTATTAATTATAAATCTTATTTTTCATTTATTTAATTATTCAAAAATGATTACGACACGCTCAGAGTTTCTTTGTCGGAAAAATTTCAAAACGAATGTATCACTCAAAGCACTAAAGCCACCGAGATTGTAGTGGTAGTGGGCCGGTCATATAGTTAGAAGAACGGATGGCCGATGGCCTAATAAAGTTCTGATGTGGAGGTTGCGTTTAGGAAGATGTAGCGTTGGTCAACCCCCGACACGACGGAATGCTGATTTCCGTCCAGTAGCTAGTTGGTAGCGACCCCACGCCCACTTGACGGCGGATCCGACTTACAGTGGGATCAAGACAGATACGCAGTACAAATCCAATTAGTCATTGGTTAATCCGCCTGCTCAGCGTTGCAATTATGACCAACTCTTTTTTCAATTGACCGCCATCAAGATCGGTACCTGGCGTTTATGACAAAAGGCCTATGTCCAGAGGTGGACTGCTAAAGATTGTTTATGATGATGATGATAAGATAAATTAGTGTAAAATTTCGTAAAATCTTAGCATTGTTCTTAACAAGTTAACAACATGCATTAAGTCTTTATCCAGTTAATCCAGCAAATAAAGACCAATAATGATTTCCTGCAAAGAAAGATGATTCATGAATCTTACATACTTATTCAGGGCGGTGAGAACCACGCTGGAACGCGGGTGTATCTAGAGTTTATATAACCTTGTAACGTTACATAGTGATATATGGTAGTTACGATGTATCGCAAAATAATAATAAATTCATTTATTCAGTTTAGCACTAGTCACAACACAATACAGCATATAACTATTTTAGAGCACAATTTTTTAAGCACGTACCACCACTTATTTAAAATCTCTGAAATCTATTAAGGTATTCGTTCTATCAAAATATAGTCTATCGCACGTTTAATGTACATATAAAGAAGATTTTTTATATTGCAACAACTATTATGTTATGTTTAACTGTATTATCTTAAATGAGCTTTGAATTTGCCTGACTGCAATTTTAAAAAATTACATTTATATGCTTATGGTGGGTTATTCTTAAAAATTGATATATTATCTATTTTTAAGAATAACCTGCCAGAGAATGACTGCCAGGAGCGGCGCAACGTAATAAAATATATATATTAAAAAAAACGCTCCCAAATGAGCCCCTCCTTCTTTTCTTTTTGGAAGTCGGTCTAAACTCAACTTAACCAACTAACAATGATACATTGCAAATGAAATAAGATAAAATAAAACTAAAATAAAAAGCAAAAAAGGCAATACCCAAATGGACCAATAGGGTTTTAGCATCGATGTTGGCTACAGCTGACGCTGGTACTCTGCTGACATCTTATGTTCTTCTATGCTATAAACAGACATTGAAACGCCGCTGGGGCATCTGAAAGAGGATGGTGTACATACGGACAATAATATTGTGTTGCTCGTTTTGCGCAGTATATGTAGCAAGCGAACATTAGGTAAGTTCATTTGCGTGAATTCATTTTGGAACATTCACGAAACTCCAGTTACGGCAACTGACACGAATAATTCAGGTAATGAACGAGAACATTCCGAAGCTTCGCTCTTCGAAGGTCTGTAACGAATGCTGTTTTAACAAACTAAAACTATATAATGGGTTTTACATTGCTTCGTGTTCAACGTTGCTTTAAATTTTCAAAGTTGTTTTACGGCGTGCCTTGTCAAGATGGATTGATGTGTCTTAAATCTTTGCTGTGTTGTTACAATTCTTGTATTATCTATTGCTTAGAATGGTATCAGATTAACATTTTACTTTCAAAAATAATACGTTCTACCTTTATTTTAAACCTCACAAGTCCTGCTGCATAATTAATACATATATGTAATGATATTTCTTGTTTTTTATGTTTTGTTTTAAATATTAAAACTATTCTATTTATATTAGGCATTATCAATATCAATGAACCTTAACCGTCTTTTACTATAAATTGAAATATGAATGAACCAACTTTCCTGTCCTTTAAAAATTGATAAAATTTCAGAAATTTATAGCAAAAAACATAAATATAATTTTGTTTAACTTTTTAATGTTACAATATGTTTAAATGTATACTTTCTTAGTAACCAAAGTAAATTTATTGGAGTCTTTACAAAAAAATATAAGTATAAGATTTTAAAATTTACAAAACGGTTTTGTTCTTCTAATATAATAAGACAGAAATTTACTTAGTACTAGTTAAGATAATTTACAACCTGTAATCTTTATTTGCAATTTTGTTGCTTAACATTGAGTAAGATTTAGTGCATTGTTATATTTATCGAATCGTTTTTCTTTTACATCTTTCAAAAGACCAATAGAACTATTCTTAATGAAGAGTTTTAATACTAGTGCTTTATATTACAGTTAATGTTATTTATATACTGCATACACAGTACAGTAGATGTTATTTTTTTCTGATGATCTTAAAATATTAATTTTAAGGTTATCACTCACCTCCATAAACCAATCAAAAAACTTAACGAATCAGATGTAAATTTTGTCATGTCAACCACGGCAATATATTGCCAATGAAAATTTAAACTCCATTTACCATATTGTTTACAAGATACAGACTTATGATAGACTTACGGACAGACAGACAGATACGTAAGATTGTGAGTTTTATCCGGAAGCCTTAAATTTCGATTAATGAAATGTGTTGTTGGAGCTTAAACGTTATCACTAACATATATTATGAAATTACTTAATTTAGTTACATTATACTAAAATAATGTAATAATTTGAAAGCTCCACCGAGAAAAAACAAACGGGTCAACGTTTAATTTAAACAGTAAATACGAGCAGCCATAGATTCGGATCTAAACCGACTTTGACAAATGAATAGGAAACTCTTCTATTCGTTTACTTCTATGGTCTAATTCATTAAAGTACAAGTTTATGAGATTTGTTAAAACTTGACGAATATTCTTGTCATGCCGTTTAGGATAATAATTTAATTTAAACGTAAAATAGTGTGATTTTACGTATTTGCTCTGATAGAAAAAAATCGGAAATTTAAATTAATGTATACCTACTTGCGATTTATTTAAAAAGTTTTCATACGAACTCACGAGCAGTGTAAGAAAGTGAATAATATTTAATTTTTTTCTAATAATATAAACCGACATTTAATTATTTATGACGTACGTAAATAGTATATTATACATAATAACTTTTCATGCCCTTGTACGCATAAGCCATCTTACTTGTTACTTAGGCTATTAGGAAACTATAATATTAGTTTCCTAACAGCCTAAAGAGCATTTAAATCCATTATCTTCTATAGCAAGTGCTGACAGTTAGCGATGCAGGCGTTGTATTTACTTTAATGGTTAATTTTTATCAATTTACTTTAAAACTTTTTTCAAATCCTAAACTAGATACCCAAAAGATTAAATTTCGACTGCATATGCTGTTAGAATTAGTACGTTACATTTTATAACGATTGCCTATGATACAAAAAATTATGTTGTTTCCGCTTTCGCTTTTTACTTTTGTCTTTTCTTTGATAGCAATCCGTAAGCAAATGAAAAACTTGTGTAGTCAGCTTCAAAATGTAAAACAGAAGTAGTATAAATATCCTTAGGTTTTAACTTAATAATTACTATAATGTAATTGTGCGAAATAGACTTGTTCTATTACGTTTACTTAATGATGTTTTATTAAATATTGTATTTTAAAAACAATTAGTATGTAATAGAAAAATTACACTTTGTTGGCCATTATTGCAAAGTTACGGTCTCTTCTTTATGACACTACACAAGCTTTTTTCTGTTGCAAAGCATAACCGTTTTTCAAATTTAAGGGTGACTTAACTGTTGCAATCACTTGCTAAACAAGATATAATTACTAATTTTATTTTTCAAAGTGGGGAGATGATCCTTGGTCACCACTAATTGGTGGTAAACTTTATGTAACCGTTGATAGGTCCCCTTTTTACAAGGGACCGTCTGGGTCGGTACCACTACGGTGCCTATTTCTGCCGCAAAGCAGTAATGTGAAAACACTGCTTTGTGGTAGAAATAGGCACACTGTGTTCCGGTTTGAAGGGCACCGTAGCCAGCGTAATTACTGGGTAAACGAGACTTAACATTCTATGTCTCACGGTAGGCAGCGCGTTGGTGATACCTGTAATGCCAATGTTTATGGGCGTCAGTGACCATCAGGTGGCCCCGACTGCTCGTTTGCCTGCGAATGCAATGAAAAAAATGTAAGTGAATAGAGCATAAGAGTTTTAATACGTTTTCTACGGGTCAATTTTTATTACATTTGTTAAATGCTAAAATGATAAAAGTTTGAATGCAGTTCACTGTTGAGCCCTGTAGTTTTTAGAACAAAGAAACATAAATAACTGATTAGTTGACTAGCTAATGAAATTAATAACGATTTCATACACTTATCAAACGCATTTTCAATAATATTCTTTAAGTATCGTTATATAATTCACGTTTTTTATAAAAAAGTAACGGGAGTGCAACAAACTTTTTATTTCGAGATTATAACAAATTTAACCGACAAAAAAAATTGTAATTGAAATATTATTATGTCAATAAAAGCAACCCTAACTAGTAATACGCATTTTTTGAAGATCGAACAAAAAATCAACATGATATATTATTGTTTATTTTTTTAAATAATTTTTCTTACACTATTTTTAAATTAAATTTATTCCTGTATATTTTCTATTTTAAGTTGTATTTTTTTAAAAAAGTCATTTTTTTTGCAACGACTTTTTTAATTCTTAATTGTCATCCCACATTCTGTTATTAAAAGTTATATTACATGTAACACAATATTTTGTCCGCAAGAAAGTAAATTTTCTCATTTAAATACTTTACGTTTTTAACAGTTGCCTGCCATCACACTAGGTGAAATTGTCATAGAATATTGTCAAATCAAAACTATCTACCTATTATCCGTATTAAACTTTCCAAAGACATGGTACGCCGCAATAGTGAGTCTTACTTAATTCAGAAGTTATCGGAATCGTTAGTCCTGACATAGTTATCGCATTGTATGAGGATTTTTTATTACGGAGAGCACGGGTTTGAATTTTGCTTCAGATACTTGCTGTTTACGATTACGAAACAACTTAAAGAGTGAGTTAATCTAAGCACAGATTGGCATGTAGTTAGAGTAATTACTTCTACTTTTACAGAGGGCCGTATGGGGCAGTACCATCGCAATGCCTATTTCTACCTCAAAGCAGTAGTATTATAACACTGCTGAGTTCCGGTTTAGAGGTGAACATCGCTCGTCTCATCGCTACATTGATTATTGAAAAAATATTTAGTGAAGGTCCTAATTTTCAAAACTAACTTTAGCATTTATCTGCTGTGAAACATCCTGTATAATCATCCCAGTAGTATCCGAAGTTATTTTCTCTCTTGGCTTGTTAACGACATAAATCAGTTACGCTGTTTAAAATCTGTTATATTGTTTAATACCAGCTGAATAAGAAGATCCTTGAAACCTTGAAAGTGGAAGTGTTATAGCAAGTTTGATAATTATTCGAACTTTTGATTGCATTGAATATACCATTAGTAGAATATTTATTTCAATTGTATATATATATATATTTATATATACGCATCAATATATATGTATATATATACAATAATCTAAAATATTACAAAGTATCAATGGCATGATTGTGGCTTTTAATTGCATTAGTTTTAAATCATAGAAAAGAAGAATAATAACGTTCAAGTTAGGACATTGTGAGATGAAATTCCGCCTGGCGGTTTAAAAGGGCTTTAGATATATACACAATTATAGACATGTTTCTCGATGACCTTCGTTTTCTAAAGCACACGCTCATACCACTAGGCTATGGATACAGTTTTATTAAAGTAATATAGTGCAAGTTTATATAAAAGTTGATGTATTCAAAAAAAAATTATTTTATACGCATCAAAAATGTTATATATAACATTTTGATTTAATGAGTTAAAAGATATTAGAGATTTAAAATATAGTGGCTGGCGGGGTAGTTTTCTGCAGAGGGCACTTTATCACCCGCTTATGTAGCGGAAAATGGTTATATACTGTTTGTTGTAATTTTATAGGAATATAAAGTAAGTTTAAGACTTGACTATTTATTTATTGGTCTATATTTGTGTGTTAAGTAACATTTAATCAGTCACAATGCTAGTGTCGTTAATTACTATTATCATTTGTAGTATTAATACAATCAAAGCTGGTTAGGCTGCTGAATAAATGAAATGTATTGAGTGATTTTTTGCAACTGGTTGTAAAGCTCATCGCTTTAGTGCCTATTCAGAACAACGGTTGAAACTCTTGCTGATCATTCAGTATAAGTAGTGTGAGACTTATGTAAACATATATAAGGAGGATGGTAACGAACATCCCCCGTAAATAACAGGTGCTTTACTTTTACCCGGTTTGTTTGCCGAGTTTCGGGCATTTGTAACTATTACGTATTCCGACTTGTTTCAAACATACTTCCGAAAGTAACCCAGCGTGTTAGGCTAAATAATGACGTCATCATTTACTACGTCACCATGCTTTTGGCAGAGAGAGCTTTTAAAGTACTAAGTTTGTGTCTATATCTTAATCTGTTAAAACGTTCTTCGCTCCCCCTCTTTACAAAATAACACAATTATTACAGATAAGATATATAATGAAGGTAAAACATAAAACTTTTTGAATTTTGTGTTTTTATTGCCTTTTTTTAATGTTTGAGGTAAATATTTAGTTACATTTTTTTATTGATTAAATATACGATATTTATTATAGCTTCTTTTATAATTTAAAAGAATTTGTTTAATTTTTTTTAAACTTATTAGATATAACAATAACAATTAATAAAATTACTTACTGATGTGAGTAATGTACATAAATAATTTGTTTTACACATATGTTTCATTGCTTAAACAATTGTGTAATTAATCATGATTAAAACATAAAGTTACTGAACAGTTCTTACAACCGAACTTTAATCCTTACAGAGCCGTTAGAAATAGGTTGACGTGTCATTTCTATTTAAAAAAATATTTGTACCCTTTGCTCTAAGCTGTTATAATTTTATATAAAGCTAAGGCGATGAGACGAGAGCTTGGTTAGACGCCACAAATCTATTCTCATCGTAATGCCTATTTCTGCCGCAAAGCAGTGTTGTGGAAACACTATCGTGTTCCGGTTTGAGGGCACCGTAGCCAGGGGATTTACTGAATAAACAAGATAACATCCTATACCTCACGGTAGGCAGTGCGTTGATACCCTCGTATTGCCGATGTCCGCGTCGGTGACCACTTTCCATCAGACGGCTAGACTGATTCCCTCGTATACAATAAAAAAATCTGATGATAAATTAGTACATAAATGTATTACATCACCAACAGAATCGCATTTAAATCCTATTCAAGTTACACCCGATTATTGAAATTTCCACAGCGAAGCCGTCACTTGCAATGACAATTGCATTCAGGATATACGCATTACTTGTGCGCGTCGATGGCACTTGTGATTTGAATGTACTATATTGTAAGCTCTAAACATACATTTCAAAAATGAATATTCCTCAATGGTAAAATCTATACATTATTAAATAAAATGACTTTTCGGATTTTATCGCGTTTATTTTACATTTTTAAATTCACGATTTCGAACACTTTACAGCGCCGTGATCACGGTCTACCCCTGACGTTTATTTAATAAGGTAAAATGTACTATTTGACATCATGAATAATGTATACATACAATGTTGCCAAACTACTAAAAGGTTAGTGACTAATTAATGTTACAATGATATATTGGAAGAATTTTTTTTCTTGAAATAATACTATTTGGGGCTATACACGGCTTGATCACTGGATTGCTCCATTAATAAATAACCGCAGCATCGGATGGCCTTGTAAACTCCATCCTACTGTCTTCTCTCCCTCCGGTCGTGTCGTTATCCGTCCCATCGGGCTATGAGAGTAAAATAGAAAACAGAATGGCAGCTTGTTTGCCCGTACACTTGTGCACTATAACATCTCCTGCGTAATTGGCTGAACTCTATATGGATCGGCCACCGTGCTCGAAATTGACTTTGAATTTCAACATTATTATAAAAGTTATTCTGTTACAGATTGTAATCTATGATAGAACATACGCAATGATGGTACATTTATTGAGAATAAATATCTTGGAAGTTTTTTTTAAAACCATATAAATATTTATATTGCCATAAATTACGGGTATCGAAAGTAATCGCGTTCATTTAAATGTTTATCATAAAAAAGCGCTTGTTCAGATTTTATTTTAAAGTCTTAAAACGGGAAAAATCAATAATGTGTGGGAATTTAGATAATTACGTAAATATAAAAAAATCAATGTTATAAAAAGAAACGGTTGTGTATTTCTATACTTTTAATAGATAAATTTAAATATTTTTTGTTATTCATGTACAAATTGGCACTAACTCCACCTTTTGTGTAGAATGAGAATAAAAATAGTTTTTGCGTTTATTTTTAATTCTACGTATTTTTTTGTATAAAACTACATTGCTCAAAATATACATGCACATCCTTTTTACAAAACAAAAAAATGTTGTTGAACCGCAATAACACTAACCTATACAACTCCAATAGAACAAAATTACTTCTATCAAGTAAAAACTTTGAAAATGTTTGATTTAGTTTATTATTCCTTAACAAAAATTCCTGAATAAAAGTTGTGCGAATGATGGTTAACAATTAAATAACAAGAAAAACAAAAGATATAAAATCCTACAACATCAATTGTTAGTTTCTTTTTACAAGGTACCGTAAGGTCTGGGGTAGAATCATTGCGGTGCCTATCTTTAAAAGTAAGATGACCCATGTGTGGGCTGGACATAAAAAGTCGGTCCATCTACCAACCCGCACTGAACCAGCGTGGTGGGATACGGTCCAAAACCCCCTAATGAATAGAGAGTATTAGGGGAGGCCAATGTCTAGCAGTGGACTATCACAGCCTGACGATGATAATACCAAACTTGTTTGAAACGTACTTCTCTAAGTAACTCTGCGAGTTAGTCTGAATGATGAAGTCATCATTCACTACATCAATATGCTACGCATAGTATGGGTGACAAAGGAATAATATGGATAATCCAGGAATTATTTAAAAATAGGCTGTTTATATGAAATATGTATTTATAATTATATATATATCAATGTTTCAATCTGTACAAACTTTTTTTGTCAATGTTTTGTCACTACTGCTGTTATTGTATTATGTATTATGAAACACGAAATTTCTTATGTAAGTTTTTTAATGAAAGCTAAATACCTTAATATTTTGTATATTAAAAATACACATAGTTGTCGATTGATATCCCATATCTTATAATCAATTCAGGCTAGAGCAGATTTTCTTTTTTATGAAAAAGAAGAACATTAAACTTTAGCAATGACATACTTTAATTAGCTTGTTATATCAAAACAATCTGCCTTTAATTGTGTAAATATCTGAAGTCCTTCATTGCACAATGCTATTATTAACTTGAATGCTATTATTCTTTTTTTCAATGTAAAAAAAAAGTACTGCAATTAAAATCATTATATATCAGGAGTCCAATTGAAATAATAATTCAACTGATGTTAAATATTCAAGGGAATCAAAACTGCCAACCATTATCAAACTATTGCAACATTGCTTCTACTCTCAAGCTTTTATTAGAGTCTTCTTATCCAGCCGGTATCAAACAGCATAACATATTAAAAACAGCATGACTGATTTATGATCTTTACAAGACATAGGGGCAAAACAAGTAACTAAATCGGACCACTAGGAGCGGAGCAACCAGGTAACATATATATATTTTAAAAAATTACAAAAAATTACGCTCCAATTGAGTACCTCCTTTTTTTGGGAATTCGGTCAAAAAGGGTACAAGAAAGAAATCGAATAGACACGATAACGCATAGTACGTTGAAACGGACTATCATCATCATCATCATTAGCAGCCCTTATCCATCCACTGCTGGACATAGGCGTTTTTAATGAACGCCAGGACGGCCGATCCCCTGCTAATCGCTGCCAATTTGAACCGGATACTGCACGGAGATCGGCATCCCACCTGGTCGGGGGTCGACCAACGCTCCGTCTTCCCAAACACTTCGTCAAACGCTTCGTCTCCGGCCTCCACTCCAGAACCTTATTGGCCTATCGGCCATTGGTTCTTCTTTCTATATGGCCGGCCTACTGTCACTTCAATGAGCTAATCCTGTGCACTATGTCGGACTATGCTATTGAGAAATTTGCAATTATTGGTACTTCCAAGATCTAATAGAACGTATAATACATAATACTATATTAATTTCTAGTACTAAAACGAGTGAACCACAATGATGTGTACTAAAATTATAATGTTACTGCCATTATACTTAATAAATAAGTTAAGTTATTATTACCACAATTAGCAAATAAAACATAGAACGCTTGTCTACGGTACATGATAATTATATTTTAAGGGTACTTTAAAGATTATTTAGTCCCCGTTGATGGTCATAAGAAAACAGTAAACTTTTAACAGATAAAACCGCGTATGCTGCACTAACGGACACTGCAAGTTTAATAGTATATAATATTAAAAGTATCAAATAGCCTTCAGCTGACCAATATAAAGAACGTATAGTAATGTTGTTTATTTTAGTCTGTGTTTTTTTTATATAATCGGGAAAATTAATAATTGATAATAACTAACTTATAAATTTTACATTTAAAACAATCAAAATTAAACATTGGCATAAACATAATTTATAGTTAAAGTTTTTAAATCTATTCAAAAGCAAAATAAAACACTCGAGAACAGTTAGAACTTCTTGATTTCATTTTATATTAAAAAATATTACATAGGTTAATGCACTCACATACGTTTTTGAACACATTATTTTGCACATTGTTTTGAATTAATAGCAATATTGAATACAAACAGCTCGATTAAATTTAGTTAGCCGAGCGTTAGCTTAACGTAATTATTAACTTAATGTTATTTGTAACTGACTTTTTCATTTGTCGATTTTGCTACGTTTTAAAAAACCTAATATTTAAAGTTAAAATGATTTTTTTAAAGTTAATAATTACGAGACCGGTAGGACCTTAGTGGTCGAAAAACGTCACAAATTCGCACACCATTTAGAGACAGAGATGTTTTGTCTCGTTTACATAGTAATTACACTTGCAACGGTGCCCTTCAAACATAACAACACTACAGATATGAACAGGAAATAGGCACCGCAATGATTCTACCCCAGACGGTACCTTGTAAAAAGAAACTAACAATTGATATTGTAGGATTTTATATCTCTTGTTTTTCTTGTTGTTTAATTCTTAACCGTCATTCGCACAACTTTTATTCAGGATTTTTTTTAAAGGAATTATAAACTAAATCAAACATTTTCAAAGTTTTTACTTGATAGAAGTAATTTTGTTTTATTGGAGTTGTATAGGTTAGTGTTATTGCGGTTTAACAACATTTTTCTGTTTGGTAAAAAAGATGTGCATGTATATTTTGAGCAATGTAGTTTTATACAAGAAAATACGTAGAATTAAAAATTAACGCAAAAACTATTTTTATTCTCATTCTACACAAAAGGTGGATTTAGTGCCATATATTGTACATATGAATATATATAAAAATATGTTTAAATTTATTTATTAAAGTAAAGAAATACACAACCGTTTCTTTTTATAACATCGATTTTTTTATATTTACTAATAATCTAAATTCCCACACCATTATTGCTTTTTCCCGTTTTAAGACTTAAAAATAAAATCTGAACAAGCGCTTTGTTTTATTATAAACATTTAATTGAACGCGATTACTTTCGATACCCGTAATTTGTGCAATATAAATATTTATATCGGTTTAAAAAAAAAAACTTCCAAGATATTCATTCTCAATAAATGTACCATCATTGCGTATTTCTATCATAGTTACAATCTGTAACAGAATAACTTTTATAATAATGTTTTCAAAGTCAATTTCGAGTACGGTCGCCGATCCATATGAGAGTTCAGGCAATTACGCAGGAGATGTTAAAGTGCACAAGTGTAAGGGCAAACAGAGATGCACTCTCTTTTCTATTTTACTCTCATAGCCCGATGGGACGGATAACCGACACGACCGGAGGGAGAGAAGACGTAGGATGGAGTTTTTGCATGGCCATTTTACATGATCACCCGCATAGCCCCAAGTAGGAAACAACGACGAAAACTTGTTGAATCCCTGTAGGATACGAACCCACGACCTCCGGTTTTAAAGTGCAAGTCAAAGTTATACCACTATGCTAAGGAGGCAGTTTGTAGATGAACACAATAGAAGTAATCAAGATAACTTTACTCAAAAAGCGTATTTTGAAAAAATTCCATTATATCATTGTAACATTAATTAGTCGACTAACCTTTTAGTAGTTTGGCAACATTGTATGTATATATTATTCATGAGGTGAAATAGTACATTTTACCTTATTAAATAAACGTCAGAGGGTAGACCGTGATCACGGCCGCTGTAAAGTGTTCGAAACGTCGGGATTTAAAATGTAAAATAAGCGCGATAAAATCCGTAAAGTCATTTTATTTAATAATATATAGATTTTACCTCATGAGGAATATTCATTTTTGAAATGTATGTTTAGAGCTTACAATATAGTACATTCAAATCACAAGTGCCATCGACGCACACAAGTAATGCGTATATCCTGAATGCAATTGTCATTGCAAGTGACGGCTTCGCTGTGGAAATTTCAATAATCGCAGTGTAACTTGAATAGGATTTTAATGCGATTCTCTTGGTGATGTAATACATTTATGTACTAATTTAAAATTTTATAAATAGGTATTTCAGCTATTTTATTTTATAGCCAACAAACAATCATCAGATTTTGCTATTGTATACGAGGGAATCAGTCTAGCCGTCTGGTCAAGTGGTCACCGACGCGGACATCGGCAATACCAAGGGTATCAACGCGCTGCCTACCATGTGGTATAGGATTTTAGTCTTGTTTATTCAGTAAATCCCCTGGCTACGGTGCCACTCAAACCGGAACACGATAGTGTTTCCACAACACTGCTTTGCGGCAGAAATAGGCATTACGATGAGAACAGATTTGTGGCTCAAGTCTCGTCTCATCGCCTTAGCTTCTATATAAAATTATAAAGCTTAGAGCAAAGGGTACAATTTTTTTTTAAATAGAATTGACACGTTAGAAGTCCAAACATTTTATTTTGTATAAAGTAATAGAAAATAATATTAAAAGTTTTAATGTAAAGCCCACTATAATATCCAATAAATACGCTAGAAACACGGTGAATAATTTAAATTGCGAATATAGTAGCACCTAATAAACTGTATCAAATTGTCTGACATGCACATAAATGGATATGCGCTGTTTAGTAACCTAGATTTGTTGCTAATAAAACTGTCCTAGAAAGACGATATATTTTGCTTTACTTTTAATTTGATCTAATTCCAGTGTTAGTTTTAGATGATAGAAATTGTTTTTGTTTTATCAGAGTTGTATAGGTAAGTCTTTCAGCTTTAAATACAAGATTTTGTTATCTAAAAATTCAATGCTATGGAATATTTTGAACAATGTAGCTAATAAAACAAACGAAGACGTAAAATTTTAACAAAAAACATGACCGGCTTCAAACACCGTACTATATATACGCAATATAATAAAATCAGCTTTTTGCACAAAACTGCCACGCGATTTCGTCACCACATATTGATATTTTGCTATCTTTAGGTTTAATCGTTTAATCAAATTATCTAATATTTTGATAAACCTTATAACACGTTTATGTCCATAGAATGAAGATTTTTAATGCAACTAACTTTTATAGGAATTTGGAGTAGTACAACTATGAGAACAGACATTCGCGTAGATCAATTCGCGCGTTCAATTATTCAGCGTAAAAAGTTTTAGTAAAAATATGGGACACAGTATTATAATAAATGATAGGTGTTAGACCTATCATTGAAAACACAAACGGAGTTCTAGTGCAGGCCAAGAAACATATATAAAGAAAAAAATACACGCTCCGATTAATACTTTTCGGAAGTCGGTCAAACGCTTACGTCGTCAAATACGACAATAATAAATAAAATTTTATAATAATATAAGATATAAAATCCATGTCGTCATCGTAATAATCTGTAAGGGAATAAGTTTAATAATAACGTGCTTCAAGTCGGTTTCGACTAAGGCGGCCGATCTACATGAGATCATCTAGTGCACAGAGTACGGGCAACAGGTGCAGTTCGTAACATTTTACCTTTCATGCCGGTGGGACGGATGACCGACACGACGGACAGTGATAGATGTAGGCTGACTTTTTGCTGCCCTCCGACAGATGCATTTCTGTCTAACAGACAATCGGTGATCACCCGTATAGCCCAAATCAAGTAGAAGCAACAACGAAATTTGCTTTATCTTAATTTTATATATTTTAAAAAGCAAGTCCAAGCAACACCGCTAGGCTGCAGAGTAGTTGTAAATGAACCCAATATAAATGAAAATAGTGTTATTAAAAGACTGTTTTTAAAATATGTCCTTTGTATTTTGTAACAAAAATAACTCGACTAATCTTTCAGTACGTACCTTTATAGGTCCTGCTCCATAAATAATATTAATTTTTGAATGTACGTTTAGAGCTTAGAATATAGCACATTCAAATCACTATCGACGCCACAAGTAACGCAAGGTATATCCTGATACAATTGTCATTGCGTGACGCTTCGTGTGAAATTTAATCAATCGCGGTATGGCTTGACAGGATTCTAATGCGATTCTATTGGTGATGTAATACATTTATGCAGCTTATTTCAAATTTAATGAATGGTTATTTCAGCTTTTATTGGAAAGTAGTCACCCACGCGGAAATCGGCAATACCGGGGTATCAACGTGCGCTCACCGTGAGATATAGGATGTTAGTCTTGTTTAATCAGCAAATACGCTGGCTACGGTGCCCTTCAAACCGGAACCGGTAGTGTTTTCACAATACTGCTTTGCGGCAGAAATAGGCATGACGATGAGAATAGATTTGGTCGTCTAACCAAGCTCTCGTCTCAGCCTTAGCTTTATATAAAATTATAAGAGCTTAGAGCAAATGGTACAAATAAAATTTAACTAGAATGCACGTTAACCTGTTCCTAATGACTCTGCAAGGATTAAGTTTGGTCGTTATGTAATTTTAAATTTAAATCATGATTTTTTCACCTTTTTAAGAATTAAACACATGTTAAAACAAATTATTTATTCCTATTACTAAAATATGTGAATAACCCTATTATTTATATCTTATAATCATGTTAATAAGTTATATCTAATAAGTTTAAAAAGTTAAACTATTTATTATGTATCCTTGCAATAGTTGTGTTATTTTTTAAACTGAGGGGAAGAACATTTTAACAGATTAAGATATGAAAAAACTTAGTACTGTAAAAGCTCTCTCGCCCATGGTGGCGTGGTAATGATGACGTCATTATTTGGCAACACGCTGGGTTCTGGAAGTATGTTTGAAACGAGTTAGGAATACGTAATTAGTTACAAATGCCCGAAACTCGGAAACGAACCGGGTTCAAAAGTAAAGACCTTGTTATATACGGGGCCGGTTCCTTACCATCCAACAATTATTGTTATCATCGGTCTTCTTCTTCCCACTAAATGACCAGACAGGTTTCCAACCGTTGTGAAAAACAGTTAAAAAGACCAAACAATGAGCTTCAAAAAGGATATTGCAAAAACTATTAATGGGCCATTGGTGAACCTAGCCGGCTTTGGAAATAAAAAACAAAAATCCATTGTGACTTTTCTACTAATTAATAGAAAAATATAAATCAATAAATGGTTTCAAATCAAGTTTTAAACTTTACGGCAATTTATAAATATTCTTGGGGAATTAGTTGGGAACCATGTTTTAGTTTCCCGGCTTGCGCTGGGATTCAGGTTTGAAAGATGACGTCATTGGCGGCCGCCAATCAACGCCTATTTGACCATTTTCCGGGCACCGGCCCGTTTCAAACTATTGGGCTTTTTAATCAACGGTAACCTTTCTCTTCAACGTTTTGTTGCGGACCTATATTTAAAATAAGAACTTTTTTTTTCCGTTTTGGTTTTAAAGGTACTTAATTGAATTAAATTATTTTCGAACTGGAATTCGGAAATTTTGGCCGGAATGTTTTTCTTTTCACAATTTTACCCAAAATTTTAACATATATCAGGAATAACTCAAATTATTTATTTAAGGATTCACCAATAACTTTATACCGGCCTTGTCATTTCAAACTTGCCAAGGCTAGCTATCAGCACGAACTGCAAAAACATTTCGGCTCAAAATCACCCCAAGTGAAACCACCAGGTGGAAAGCTATGGAATAAGAAATTAATACAAACTTGATTAAACATTTACGATTTGGATCAATGGTTTTTGTATCAAACCTTATTAACTAACAATTTTACAAAGAACGATTGAATAGTTTACAAGAAAAGGTTTTATAAGATAGACCTAAATTTAAGCATTTTTTTACATGTAATTCCAGTAATAATGCAGTTTGACTTTTTCAAGAATTATATTCAATTTATTTTTCCATATATATCCACAGCCCAAGATGATAATGGGGACGTTTTAAACTTAATGAAACTGGTCATTCAATTGGTGATGTTAGGAGGAAAGTAAAAAACGGATATTAGTTGGAGAGTAACGAACTGCCCCATGTAATACATGCGCTTTACTTTTAACCGCTTCGTTTGGCTAGTTTCGGTACATTTTGTAACTTTAAGTATGCCTGAATGTGTGGTATGGGCAGGTGCTTGAAACCGGTAGGTTGTAGGTTGAACCCTGCGGGGACTCAAAAATTTTCATAGTTAGTTAAGGAATTTTGGGCCGTTCCAATTGTCCATGTTAAAATTAAAGTTGATCGGAAAAACCTCAAATTGCATTACTACTTGGAATTACATGTAAAAAAAAACTTAAATTTAGGTCTATCTTATAAAACCTTTTCTTGTAAACTATTCAATCGTTCTATGTAAAATTGTTAGTTAATAAGTTCTTGATACAAACCATTCGAGCAAATCGTAATGTTCTAATCTAAGTTTGTACTTAATTTAATTTTCCTTAAGCTTCACCTGGTGGTTTTCACTTTGGGTATTTGAGCCGGGAAATGTTTTTGCAGTTCTTTGATAGTAGCCCTGGCAATTTGACTGGCCAGGCTGGTGATTGGTTGATTAAGGGTGATAACCTTTAAATAAGTAATTTGAGTTATTCTTATATATAAGATATAATATTGCAAAAATTTTGTAATTGTGAAAGAGTAACAAACATTTATGCTCACAATTTTTCGCAATTCAGTATTAGTAGCGTCAATAATCAATTTAAGCTTCATATAAGTACTTAACAACTAAAACTAGGAAAACAACAAGCTTTATTTATAAATATATGGTGCAATGCAACAAAACGTTGAAGAGGAAGGTTACACGTTGATTAAAAAAGCGCTAAATAGTTTGTAACGAGTCCGGTGCCCGAAAAATAGTCAATCCATCAGAATAGGCGTTGATTGGCGGTCATAGCGATGACGTCATCAATTTGCAACCAATCAGCGCGTAGCGGAAACGTAAACATGGTTCCAAACTAATAGTTTAATCTAGACAATTTAGAAATTGCCAAGTAAGTAAGTTATTTATTGATTTATATTTTTCTATTAATTAGTAGTTAATAAGTCACAATGGTACTTTTGTTTTTTATTTCTCAAAGCTGGTTAGTCTTCTGAATGAAGCAAGTATGTTGAGTGATAGTTTTGCAACTAGTTTTGAAGCTCATTGCTTGTTTCAACCGTTTTTCTACAACGGTTGAAACTCTTGCTGGTCATTTAGTATGTAGAAGGACTGATGATAACAAATATTAGTTGGATGGTTTGGAGCTGCCCCGGTATATAACAGGTGCTTTACTTTGACCCGGTTTCTTTGGCGAGTTTCGGGCATTTGTAACTATTACGTATTCCTTACTCGTTTCAAACATACTTCCGAAAGTAGCCCAGCGTGTTAGGCTAAATAATGACGTCATCATTCACTACGTCACCATGCTTTTGGCAGAGAGAGCTTTTACAGTACTAAGTTTGTGTCTATATCTTAATCTGTTAAAATGTTTTTCGCTTCCTCTCTTTATAAAATAACACAACTATTGCGTTAAGATTATGTATCTTAATAAATAGTTTAATTTTTAAACTTATTAGATATAACAATAAGAAATAATAGAATTATTCACATATTTTATTAATAGACATAAATAATTTGTTTTACACATATGTTTAATTACTTATATAAAATATGTGTAAAAATCATGATTAAAACTTAAAATTACATAACGACTCTCAAATCCAAACTTTATTCTTTGCAGAGTCGTTAGGAACAGGTTGACGTGTCATTTCTACTTAAAATTTTTATTTGTTCCCTTTGCTCTAAGCTGTTATAATTTTATATAAAGCTAAGGCGATGAGACGAGAGCTTGGTTAGACGCCACAAATCTATTCTCATCGTCATGCCTACTTCTGCCGCAAAGCAGTATTGTGGAAACACTACCGGTTCCGGTTTGAAGGGCACCGTAGCCAGCGAATTTACTGATTAAACAAGACTACATCTCACGGTAGGCAGCGCGTTGATTCCCCGGTATTGCCGATTTCCGCGTGGGTGACTACTTTCCAATAAAATAGCTGAAATAACCATTCATTAAATTTGAAATAAGCACATAAATGTATAACATCGCCAACAGAATCGCATTGAAATTCTATTCAAGTCATACCGCGATTATTGAAATTTCCACAGCGAAGCCGTCACTTGCAATGACAATTGCATTCAGGATATACCTATGCATTACTTGTGTGCGTCGATAGTGATTTGAATGTGCTATATTCTAAGCTCTAAACATACATTTCAAAAATGAATATTATTTATGAGATAAAGTAGTAGACCCTACAACACTGTAACAAATACTGAAAGATTAGTCGACTTATTTTTGTTACAATAATACAAAGGGACATATTTTTTAATAACACTATTTTGATTTCAAATTGGGTTCATTTACAAACTACCTCTGCAGCCTAGCGGTGTTGCTTGGACTTGCTTTTTATAAACCGAAGAGAGTGGGTTCGAATCCTGCCGGGATAAAGCAAATTTTCGTTGTTGTTTCCTACTTGATTTGGGCTACCCGCGTGATAGCCCGATTGTCTGTTAAGAAAGAAAATTCATCTATCGGAGGGGCATGTCAAAAAGTCGGTCCTACATCTTATCTCTCTCCCGTCGTGTCGGTTATCCGTCCCACCGGGCTATGAAAGGTAAAATGTTACAGGAACTGCACCTGTTTGCCCGTACTCTTGTGCACTAGATGATCTCATGTAGATCAGAAGCCTTAGTCGAAACTGACTTGGAGCACGTTATTATTAAACTTATTCCCTATATACTCCCTCATATTACGGTGATGACATGGATTTTTATATCTTGTATCATTATAAAAATTTATTTATTATCGTCGTAATTTTTGACGACGTATGCGTTTTGACCGACTTCCCGAAAGGAGGTATTCAATTCGGAGCGTGTATTTTTTTTCTTTTATAAATGTTTCCTTGTGGCTCTGCACCCAGAACTCCGTTTGTTTTTTTTTAATGATAGGTCTAATACCTATCATTTATTATATTATACTGTAGTCCCATATTTTTTATTAAAACTTTTTTACGCGCGAATAAATTGAACGCGCGAATTGAATTGCGCGAATGTCTGTTCTATATAGTTGTACTACTTAAATTCCTATAAAAGTTATTGCATTAAAAAATCTTCATTCTATGGACATAAAACGTGTTATAACTTTTATCAAAATATTATATATTTTGATTAAACGATTAAACCTTAAATATAGCAAAAATTTCAATATGCGGTGATAGAAATCGCGTGGCAGTTTTGTGCAAAAAGCTAGATTTTATTATATTGCATTATATAGTAATACGGTGTTTGAAGTCGGTCATGTTATTTTGTTAAAATTTTACGTCTTCGTTTGTTTTATATTGCTACATTGTTCAAAATATTCCATAGCATTGAATTTTTTTGATAACAAAATCTTTTATTTTAAGCGCGAAAGCACTTACCTATACAACTCTGATAAAACAAAAATAACTTCTATCATCTAAACACTAACACGGAATTAGAACAAATCTAAACGTAACCAGCAACTAAGAATATATCGTCTTTCTAGGACAGTTTTATTAGCAACAACATCTAGGTTACTAAACAGCGCATATCCTATTTATGTATGTCCATTGCAGACAATTTGATACAGTTTATTAGGGTGCTACTATATTCGCAATTTACAATTGTTCAACGTATTTCTAGCGTATATTATTGGATATTATAGAGGGCTTTACATTAAAACTTGTAATATTATTTTCCATGTACTTTATATAAAATAAAATGTTTGGCTTCTATTCGCTATTCTTTCTTACTCACTAGAACAAAACACAAAGTATTGCCAAATTTAATATCACTTTGTTACCATTAATTCTTCTTTCCAAAATAATTATATATATATATTATGAATTAAAGAAGTCATACATGCCCATTTTTTTCGATTTCCTCTGATAATTTAGAGTATACTAAAGGACATGATTCATGAAAGATAAAGGTTTAATAAACTTTGATAAGACACTTGTCAAAACTAGTTCAGGTCAAATAGTACCTGATGTCAAAGTATACTTAGTCACTTAACAATTAAAAAAATATAAGTTATTAACTGCCTCCGTAGCCTTGTCGTAGGTCGAGGATCCTGCGGGGACTCAACAAATTTTCATTGTTTTTTCCTAGTTGGATATGGCAGTTTGGGCCGATCACCCAATTGTCTGAAAAGTAAGATGATCCATCGGATGGGCATGTAAAAAGTCGGTGGATGCGACTTTTTACACCCGCATTGGACCAGCGTGGTGGGATACGGTCCAAAAACCCCCTTATGGATAAGGGTGTATAAGGGGAGGCCTATGTCCAGCAGTGGACTATCATAGGCTGATGATGATGATGATGATTATGATGATAAGTTATACTAAAAGCAATATTTATAGCAGAATTAATAACAAGTCTATTGCGAGTAATTACTATATACGAGACGTAATATATCTTGACAGTACGTAGTAAATGGATTTGCGGCGTCTTTTATCCTGCCGGTCTTGTAACTTTTTCCAAAGAAAACCTTTTAACTACAATCATTTTTTTTAAATATAGCAATGTTAACATATTTAAAGTAATAATCTGTTACGATTAACATTATTGATATCTATGCAGTGAATGAGTTAAACAAGTATAAACTATATTTTAATTCAAAAACTTTTTTTCGAATCGATTTAATCGAAATGTATGTTTTCAATAATGATACTAATTCCAAAACAATTTCGGGTGTACAAATACATTAAAACAATAGTTTTCTATTTAATAAGTTATGAACTTTAAGTTATAAACTTAATTTAATAAGTTATAAACGCGCAGACAACGATAAATTTAATGTATTTATGTATGTCTGCTACAGAATACTTGATGCACTTAATAGGATATTATTCTGTAATGTGCGTGCGTAGCATGCGCAGTTTTATCATTTAAAACTTTATTGCATTCTTATGACTATTGACGAGGACTAAAATGTTCTTTAAACTACCCTTCAAATAAAATTATCAAGTATCGTAGACGATCGTTTTATGTTTCATTGACTAATTGTTGTCAACTTAAGTTGAGTAACTGCCTTTATATTTTTAGTACCCATCATCCACCCAATTATTGCTAGAAACAGTTTTCATTATTTTATATTATTGTAGGAAGAATGTAAACACTGCCTTTGCCGAATAAACTAAAAGTAAAAAACGGTAACACCGTTTTTTACTTTTAGTGTCGAGTCACTTGTCACTCGGTTGTAATTTGTATAATATCGTGCAATCAACCGAAGCTTAAATTAAACTCTCATAATCGTATTATTTCCTATAATTATGTTGTCTTAGATCTTTACAAACATGTACTAAAAGAAAAAGCACATTTTTTTATGGGCTAAACAGAGAGACTAACAGTCGAACCACCAGATAGAACGTTGTCACCGACGATTGATATTCGCAATACCAGGGGTATCACCAACGCGCTACCTATCATGAGACATCTAATGTTAAGCCTCGTTTACCCTCGTTCCAATCATAACAAAGTAGTATTTTTACAGTACTGCTTTGCGGCAGAATTAGCCACCGCGATGGTACCGCCCCGAACGGTCGCTGTAAAAAAGGGTCCTACCACCTAGGATATATAACTATACTATATCAATAGTATAGCTGGTTTTACCGTGTTCTAATGCTTTATAAATAAATATGTATTTAGTTGACCCAGTTTTAATGAGGAAATCAACAATATTTTATCTTTGAGAAACAAAAGTAAAATCAGTGAGCCATGATATCTTGCTACGTATTTTCAAATGTGTCCGTTGCTTGAGCGTGGCAACATCGATTCATCAGAATTAGCATTGATTGGCGGCGAGAGTGATGACGTCATCAATATGCAACCAGTCAGCGAAGCGGCAATACAAACGTAGTTTCGACCGAATATTGTAATGGAGACAATTTAGATGTTGCCAAATTGGGATTTACAATTCATGAAAGTGCTGACGAATGATTTCATTTGGCGAATGGTTAGTGTTTTCGTATCTGTTAATGTTTCATGTAATCGAGGGGAAAATGGTATACAAAATGAGGTGATCAAATACAAATATTGGTTTTTAATACTTATACTCTAATGTTTATTTTGGTAGACATTTAAAAGCTATAAGTCGGCCGACTGAGCAAGTACTACTCACTGCAAATTCCATTTTATAATTATGTAAATGATTAATTTAAGCCATAAACTTCAAACACGATCCTTGTTAGAGCTGTAATAGATTTAGGCTTAAATTGGTTTAGGCAAACCATGAAACAACATTTATGACAGCGTGTAGGAGTTCACTTAATTAAAATCTTAAAAAACCTCAATATAATTGAAAGTTATTTTATGAAGCAAAATAATTTAAACAACTCTTCGCTAGGATTACAAGTTCTTGTTACTTTCCACTGCTAGCAACAAAATGACGTAATGAATAATGACGTCATTATTCACCCTAACATGCTGAGTTACTTCCAGAAGTACGTTTGAAACGAGTTTGGAATACGTATTAGTTACGAATGCCAAAACGCGCCCAACAAACCGGACGAAGGCAAAGGACCTGTAACATGTGTGGGATATTCGTTACTCTCCAACTTATATTATTCTAAGTCAGTTTCTGTCTAGTTTAGGTATATGAATTGTGACAGTTTTAAGCCGTAATAAAAATGAAGTCAAAAATTTTAAAAATCATACTTCATAACTATTTTAAACGCAATTTATATTTTTGATGAATAAACTTTAATTGTTAAAAATATCAAATACTTAATTCGATGACTAAAGAATAATTACAATGTATTTTTAATGAGAGAAATCAGTTCAAATAAGGTTTCATGAAAAAAATTTGTGAAATAATTAACCCGCATTACATTATGTAACATATTTTGAAATATTGATTTTCACATAACTGGATCAATTTACTCTTTACTACTATGCCACAAATTGAAACGTACATTCACATTACATCTGACAAGTTGGCCAAAAATTATAAATAGAAAATAGAATGAAACAACAAATTTGTTTTATCAATATATAAAATTCATATCATGGTTAACGATGTTACAAATTAAACATTTCACTACAAAGTTACCTTGTACAAATTCACTACGAAATTAGAGAAATACTTAAAAAGCAATTCGCATTTTCAATAACGCTGCAGCGCAACATTCGTGTCGCGGGATTATAGTACAATTTCAAAGGAGATTTGCTACCATTTGAAAATATTTTGAAATGTCAGCTCGTAAATTGAATTGTTTCTGCTGGTAACAACGAGGCATTACACCGAATGGATGAAGGGCACAAAGCGTCGAATCATTTCATTGCAATCTTACGCGTAACATACATTTCTTTAACTCACTTACAGTATAGGAAACACTTTTGCTTACAATATTAAAAGTATAAATGTAAAATATGAAAAAAAAGGAAAAAATATAAAAAAATAGAAACTATTTTTGAAAAACACTCAATAAAGTATAGTTTAGCCAGCTATGTAGCGTTCCCTTAACACTTAGGCTTCGTGGCCCAGCGGTTAGACCCTTGCTTTATAAAACGGAAGTCCTGGGTTCGAATCCGCGGAAAAACAACTTTGTGTTATCGTTGCCGCACTCAGGCACCCAACCCGTTTGAAGTTATTTAGCGAGATATCGTTTTGTTGCCAACGTATCCGTTTACAGCATTTGGTACGCGTTTGCCTAACATGGGCGAAGTATTGTCGATTTTTCTCAAAACTGGATCGATTTACGCTATTCTAATAAGCCGCACATTCCTAGTTGATAATAATTGTTTAAACCTATAAAAAATTATATTGTTTTTTCTGATAGCACTTTCCCAAGTTCACCCACCAACCCGCATTGGACCAGCGTGGTGGGATACGGTCCAAACCCCTAATGGATGAGGGTGTGATTAGGGAGGCCTACGTCCAGCAGTGGACTAACAAGGCTGATGATGTATGTGTGATGTGTTTCCCAAGTTACCATAGAGACGGCTTCACACAAATCTAAGCTTCTGATCTCCAAAACCCAAAAGGTAAACGATATTCGATGGATTAGATGTCAGTAAATTTCAAGATATTTCAGAAATGTTCGTCCAAAAAAAAGTCAATTCCTTTAATTCATAACAAAAACGTTTATAAGCAAAAATTAGTCATAGAAGTTCATTGATTGCTTTAAAAAAAATAAACGTTTTGAAAAACTCACATTCAACATTTCCTTTCTCGTGTTACGTGTACTTCTCTCATTTTAGATTAGAAACCGGAGGTCGTGTGTTCGAATCCTACGGGGAGCCAACAAATTTTCATTGTTGTTACCTAGTTGGTTAGGGCAATTTGGGCCGATCACCCGATTGTCTGAAAAGTAAGATGATCCATGCATCGGATAAGCATGTAAAAAGTCGTTCCTGCGCTTTATCTCTCTCCGGTCGTCTCGGTTATCCGTCCCATTGAGCTTTGAGTGTATAAAGGAACAGGGAGTGCGCCTGTGTTTGCGCTTACACTTGTGCAATCTAATACTCTTATCTATGATTGGGTCCAGGTAATAAAAAAATATTGATTGATGTTGAAAGAGACCGTTCTGAATAAAAAAAATTGCATGATTTAACTGTGGATTACAGTTAATATAATTATATACACAAAGTTTCATTCCATCATTCATTGTGATTTAAATAATAAAGATTTCTTTAAAACGATTAAGAACTATATTGAAAAATTGCGTCAAACGGCGCAGTAGTGTTTGAATCAGTGAAGTTCCTAAAATTGTTTACTGAAAATAACTTCCAGTATTAAATAAAATTACTTTACGGATTTTGTCGCGTTTATGTTACATTTTGCCGTGGTGGACTTTGAAGTGGACCACGGCCCTGAAAGTGTTCGAAAAGTCGGGAATTAAAATGTAAAATAAACGCGATAAAATCCGTAAAGTAATTTTATTTAATAATGTATAATATTCGCGCAAGCAATAGAAATAATAACTTCCAGGCTAAGATTGAATCAAAGAAAAAATTACTTGCATCATGCGACCAGGAGAACATAAAGAGCCTGTATTAGTCGCGTCAGTGAAGAAATTGACGCCGGATCGAACTCGCAACCGCAGTAGGCATCCGACCACAACCCGCTCTCGACCAAACCGCAAACGCCAGGAATCCCCACTATGTGGACAATTAACTCTACCAGGTGATTCACAGTTCATCAGTCTAAATATTTATTATATGATGCGCTTATTACCTGCATAGAATCTAATAACTATACCATATTAACTTCTTCATCTCATATAATAAATTATAAAGTTTGATAAAATTTTTCTAAATTTTTGTCTTTACTGTTCTAAGGATCTTTTAAGCTTTAAGCTGTCCTTTACTGACTAAAAAGAGCTAGCTTTGATAAATTAAAGATTTTTTGTGAGTTGAACATTTATTAATTATTCTGTGACAATAAAATATACAAAAAATATCGTAATGATAATCGAACAAAAGAAAAACATTAAAAAAACTTTATAAATATTTTTGTAAAAAAATGCAATTTAAAAATTTTCGTAATCACCCAAAGGTTGACTGGTCGATATTGCCATAGGCAATAAGTCCGCCTACGTGTTAATTTTGTGTGTAAAAATTTTATATAAATGAATATGAAATACATGTTTTTTTCCTATTATTAAGAAAAGATATAGTAGCAATAATGTCAAACCTTCACCCTAGAAAATATTGACAGTTCTCTAAGGGTCCAGGCAATCAGTGAAAGGTCATTGCAAAAGCTTCTTTACGGCCCTTTCTCTGGATGGCTTATTGATATTGCGAGACTTTAACATTAGCCGAACCTCGGCGGGATTTTTCTCTAATCGGAATAAAAATCTCACCTTTACTTAAAGTTAAGAATCGTATTTCATTAAGATATTGTCAAGAGATAATTGAGGACTACTATAGAATTATATTAGCGATGTATAGGATTCCCATATAGAAAAACCTTCACCGAGATTTTTATTTTATAAAACGTTTCATTTGTAATTAAATATGTCAATAAATTCGTTGCCAAAACCATTTTAATCCAGGGTATGATTTAGAAACAAACTTTAAACAGTTTACTGAATAGCTTATTAGATAATACTATACAAATCGAAAGTATGAAGCCCAAAAATATGAAAACGTTAGGTTGCCTTTTCTTTTAATGACATTAAATTGTGATATAGGAGGATGACCTGCGAAGGATCGGTTGCTAATCCCGGTTGTCGATATTATATTTATCAGAGTATCGTTTTTTTTTGCATACGCAGGCAGACGAGCTGTCGGGGCCACCTGATGGAAAGTGGTCACCACCGCCCAAAACATTGGCAATATTGGTATCACCAACGCTGCCTACCGTGAGACATAGGATGTTAAGTCTCGTTTACCCAGTAAATACGCTGGCTACGGTGCCCTTCAAACCGGAACACAGTAGTGTTTTCACACTACTGCTTTGCGGCAGAAATAGGCACCGCGGTGGTACCCACCCAGACGGTCTCTTGTAAAAAGGAGACCCACCACCCGTATTGTGGAGAATTTATAAACATATTTTCTGACGTATTGAAAATATTACAGGAAACACAGTGAAACATGTGTAAACAAATGTGTTATATCTTATGAGCTCTAAACAACGTATGGAGTGCATTCATGTCCGTATGTAATGCCTGACTTTTAAGGAACAAATTTTAGCTAAACGTTTCACTTCGTAATTCATACTTTTAGTAATTTGCCATAAATAACACCTTCTGCACGCTTGTTACGTACTATAATGCCACTTGAATAAAAACAGACAACGAAACATATCATTAATAAATTAAACACGAATTGTATTGCTTGCGACAAATAGAATCGGACAAAGAAAACGTTGAGTAAAACCTTCGTCCTCACTATCGGCCTCTTTCATCCTTTGTGTGAAAAGAAAAATGTGTAACTTGTAAATCAAAACAAATGATTTTATTTAACGCTCTATTTATTTCACTTACCCCGAAGCGAGATTTACCTAACTGAGCGGAAGGAATCGCAATTTCTCTGCAAGAGCACATTTGGTTAAATAGTAAGGTTATCAATTAAACAGGAGTCTACTATTCTAAAGAGAATTCTATTTCTAAAGCGAGAATTTGGTGAAAAGAAGTATCGATATTGACGTGATTTCTGTCCGAGATCGTGTATAAAAGACGGGCCTGAAATATAGCGTGAAGCTACATTAAGCCCTTACCCGGAACTGAACTCTTCTCGTTTTGAAATGTGCGCATCTGGATAGGTTACTCTAGCTAGTGGCCTTCATCACTTCATCCGAGACACATCGTGGCTGTTGTCAAGATACAGTGATTTCAATTTCAACGTTTTTAGTAAAACAGATGGTCAGTTCTTGTTATCGTTTTTCCTTTTTGGAATCTCTTTGAGATTTCTAAACAGATTGTATCACTGAACTATAGTGTTTATAATACACGTTGATACGCTATTTACATTATATATAAAATCTGTATGGTCTCTTATAGGGTAATACTCGGTATATGAACAAAGCATTCATAAACAAATGAAATATCGAACAGTGACAGAAGTTCCAATTGAACAAAAATCAATGTTACAATCTAATACAACTCCAGAGATAATCTCGTAGATATAACAAATTATGTCTTTAGTTACTTAAATAGGTATTATAAGCAAAAAGTAGAATTTTAAATATGTTTAAAAATACCTGAAACAAAGCGCAGAACGTTAAAACGTTCCCAGGTGCTTGAGACAAGACTCACTGATATGCCTTATTTTTGAGCGTGAGGCAGCGTTTAAAGCGCGTTTGCAAGAACAATTCACAACAAACAGAAAACATTGAAGTGCCCTGGTAACTACGGGAAATTTGTAAACACAATGCTTTGGAAGATGATAGCCCAAAAGCCAGCGGAAAGCAATTTCCCGAAAAAATGGTGATGATTGGACATATTGTGGATTAAGAACGCATGTTATGCTATAAAGTGACAAGCCTTGTGTAAAGGAGACACAATCACATCATCAGCCTGTAAAGTCCACTGCTGGACTAGGCCTCCTAACAAACCTATCCATTAGGGTTTCGGAGTATCCCACCACGCTGGTCCAATGCTGGTTGGCGGTGACCGACTTTTACATGCCCATCCGACGCATGGATCGTCGTTCTATACAGAACAACTAGGATCACCAAATTGCCTAACCAACTAAAACAACAATGAAAATTTGTTGAGTCCGCAGGATTCGAAACGAACCTCCGGTTTGTAAAGCAGACGCCCTTGCACTAGGCTATGGAGGCATAAAGGAGACAAGGACTCCCATAATCCAAACCTAAACTCTGTTGAAGTGCGTTTAAGGATGTAGAGCAAGATTAATGGTAGTGTAGACTTCTTAGTCCTAAATGATAAAAGAGATGAGACAAAGTTATTTTACACACCATGATATTAATAAACAAAGAAGTAAATAATTTTTGCATTATTAAACTTAATAACAGGGAAGATATATTTAAATGCAATGAGCGTAAGAGTAACTAAAAACTGAAAAAATAATGAACTTTCGATTAGATGGTTACATTTAAAATATAATTAAGGTATATCTTTAACGTAGAAAATAAATTATGAAATATATATATATAGGATTTCCTATAAGTAAAAAGTAGTAAAATTAATGTCTTCTAAACAAACTGGACGAACAATAATAAAATTTATACGGATATTCAATAAAATATATAAATATAATTTTCTAGTGTTATGTTTACTTCAGGGAACATCAGGACAGAGAACATATTAAATAAAATTACTTTTTATCAAACAGTCCATACTTTATTTAGGTTAGTACAGCATGCGCACTTCAATCATTTACAACTTTACTGCTTTCTTACGACTATCATCATCATCATCATCATCATCAGGCTGTGATAGTCCACTGCTGGACATAGGCTTTCCCTAATACACCCCTATCCATTAGGAGGTTTTGGACCGTACCCCACCACGCTGCTCCAATGCGAGTTGGTGGGTGGACCTACTTTTTACATGCCCATCCGACGCATGGATCATCTTACTTTTCAGACAATTGGGTGATCAGCCAAAATTGCCCTAACCAACTAGGAAACAACAATGAAAATTTGTTGAGTCCCCGCAGGATACGAACCCACGACCTCCGGTTTATAAAACACACGCCTATACCACTAGGCTACGGAGGTAGTTACGACTATCAACGAAAACTAAAATGGTCTCAAAGGTAGTTCCCTTCAAATAAAATTATCATGTATCGTAGACGTTCGTCGCATGTTTTATCTACAAATTATGGTATTGCTATTAAGCAGTACCATTAAATTTTTAGTTCACATCATTGTCTATTCAAATTAATGCTAAAAACGTTTTATTTTTTAATAGATTTTCTAACTTTTATTCGCGGCTTCGCCCGCGTAGAATAGGAAAATTGTTTTCAAGGTGTATTAAAATATACTGTTTTGTAAAATGAAAATAAGGTGTTTTTATTGTACGCTCCTATTATAAGACATACAGTGTTATCTCTTTGTTGAGTTAGAAGACATTGATTTACAGCTGTGTAGAGTCGTTATAACGCTTGATAAATTAATAAAGTATTAAATTCAACAGTTTTCACAATTAAAAAGAATAAATAGCGTTTTAAGTAGCAAAAAGTACGAAATCTCAGAGTCATGATATCTCGAGTAATTTCAAACGTGCCCGTTGCTCAAGCGTGGCAACATCGATTCATCAGAATTAGCATTGATTGGCGGCGAGAGTGATGACGTCATCAATATGCAACCAGTCAGCGCGAAGCGGCAATACAAACGTAGTTTCGACCGAATATTGTAATGGAGACAATTTAGATGTTGCCAAATTGGGATTTACAATTCATGAAAGTGCTGACGAATGATTTCATTTGGCGAATGATTAGTGTTTTCGTATCTGTTAATGTTTCATGTAATCGAGGGGAAAAAGTGAATACAAAATGCGGTGATCATAAACAAATATCAGATTTTTTTTTATACTCTAATGTTTATATTGGTAGACATTTTAAATGGTCGGCCGATTGAACGAGTACTACTTAATGCAAATTCTTTTTTTTTACAGATCAATGTTATTTTTATTATTGTAATGCTATAAATGATTAATTTCATCCATAAAGTTCAAACACGATCCCTATAAGGTCTATGATATATCTAGGCTTAAATCGGGTTAGGAAAACTATTAAACAAACATTTATGACAGCGTAAAGGAGTAAACTTAATTTTATTTAAAATTCATTAAAAACCTCAAGTTAACTGAAATTTATTTCATAAAGCAAAAAAGTTTAACTCAGCAAGTTTCACTGCTAGAACTGACGTAGTGAATAATGACGTCATCATTCACCCTAACATGCTGAGTTACTTCCAGAAGTACGTTTGAAACGAGTTGGGAATACGTATTAGTTACGAATGCCAAGACGCGCCCAACAAACCGGACGAAGGCAGAGCACCTGTAACATGTGTGGGATATTCGTTACTCTCCAACTAATATTAGTCCTCATCGGTTTAAGTAAACGAACGGTAATAGTTTTAAACCGCTATTAAAATAAACGCTGAAACAATTAAATAAAATTCCCCTTCTAAAACTATTTAGAAACTCAGTTTAGTTTCTTGATGCGTCAACTTAAACTCGAAAAAATACCAAGTATGTACATACTACACGATAAATTAAGACGACTTATTAGTCTATTTTACTAAGTGAAATCTGTTTTAGTAAGTTTTATTGAAAATATTAGTAAATTAGTAAGCCCGCATTATATAATATAACAAGCTTCGAAATGTCGATTTTCCTCCCAACTCCCAAATGATTAAAATTGTGAAGAATATAGACGTAGAACGTCTATAACGATATTGATTAAAGTATACTTATTTATTATCAACATCATCATCAGCCTATGATAACCCACTGCTGGACATATGGGAGGGTTCAAATGCCTCACTGGGTGATGTTTCACGTTAAAGTGATGTGTGCTCCTCACTTTTATTTCATCTTCCATCATAACCCTGGGTTGGTCCACTGCCGGACTAGGATAAAAACCCCCTCATGGAATGGGAGGCCACTCCATTAGGGGGTTTTTGGAACGTAACCCACAAAGCTGGTCCAATGCGGGTTGGTGGGTGGACCGACTTTTAACATGCCCATTTGACGCATAGATCATCTTACTTTTTAGACAATTAGGAGATCGGCTCATATTGCCCTAACCAACTAGGAAGCAACAATGAAGAGTCCCCGCAGGATTGGAACCCACGACCACCGGTTTCTAAATCACACGCCCATACTACCAGGCAACGGAGGCAGTTAGTACTTATTTAAAACAAATAAATGAAACAATGAATTTTGATTCATTATTATATATAATTCATAGCATGGTAAAGATAGTTACAAATTAAACATTTTACTACAAAGGTACCTTGTTATAAAAATGCAACAAAAGCACTACGAAATTAGAGAAATAACTAACGCTACATCGCAACGTTCGTAGCGCGGGATTATAGTACAACTTTAAAGGTGATTTGCTACCATTTGAAAATATTTCGAAATGTCAGCTCGTAAATTGAATTGTTTCAGCTGGCAACAACGGGGCATTGCATCGAACGGACGAAGGGTACAAAGCGTCGAATCATTCCGTAGCAATTCTATGCGTTACATGTAGTTCTTTAATCTCTTTTGTCATAGCGAACAGTTTGCGTGCTTATTGCAGCTTATTGCACATATCAAAAATATATAACAAATTTTATGTCTAAATAAACAAATACATATCCAACTTAACTATTTTCAGTAAAACACTGTAAGAGAGATTAGCCTGTTAGGTAGGGTTGTCGTAACTTTGGAAGTACTTGAATATTTTTAACAAACAATACAGGTGGAAAAGTCCTTGAAAGTTACTTATCAACCAAAAATTTATAAAAAAATAAGGTGTTATATACAAGAGATGAAATAAACTTTATCACTGGTCAAAACCACATCGGAGGTCTAGCGGTATTGGGGGTGGAATCCCGCAGGGAAACAACTTTGTGTTATGATTGTTTTTTGGCAAGGACAATTTGGGTCGATCACTCAATTATCTGAAAATGGTAGAATATGCATGCGTCGGGTGGGCATATAAAAAGTCGGTCCCGGTTGTCAAGGCTATCTTTGGTAGTTTTTATAGGACTTCAGTATCTTGAAATTTACTTTCAGGATACGGTTCGAAAACCCCCCTAATGGAGAAGTCGAGCATTAGAGGAGGCTTATGTCCATCAGTGGAATAAAACAGGTTCATGATGACTGGTCAAAATATTCATGAACTCTACTAACGTATCAACTTGTAACATATCTCACACTGGTCACAACATCTTTGTTTGAGCTTATTGTACAATTATAAGTTACTAATGACGCACAGTTTATTACAAAAGTATAAAACTCGTTGTAATTTTTAAAGAAATGTCAACTTTATAAAGAAATAAAAGTATGTTACCGTAGGGCTATCGAAAAACGATGGCCCTAAAACTTTAATCTCTATCTAATTTGTGGTAAGTGGTTTAGGGACGAAGGTTTGTTATAAAAATATTATTTCATATTTCTTTAGTTTAGCTACATATTATGACATTTTTCAGTTTAATCCACGATATAAGTCAAATGTGTCAGCTCAGAAGAGTTTATTTAAATTAAGGCATTGTAACTGCCTCGTAGCCTCAGTGGTATGGGCGTGTGCTTTAGAAACCGGAGGTCGTGGTTCGAATCCTGCGGGACTCAACAAATTTTCATTGTTGTTTCCAAGTTGGCTAGGGCAATTTTGGGCCGATCACCCAATTGTCTGAAAAGTAAGATGATCCATGCGTCGGATGGGCATGTAAAAAAAGTCGGTCCACCCACCAACCCGCATTGGACCAGCGTGGTGGGATACGGTCCAAACCCCCTAATGGATAGGGTGTATTAGGGGAGGCCTATGTCCAGCAGTGGACTATCACAGGCTGATGATGTGTGATGTGTAAGGTAATTGTTGTCGTCTGGTCTTGGCGCTTATAGCACCTGATAACGTTTTGGCACCTCAGTTCATTGTTTCAGATTTCTAAAAGCATATTTAATCATCAACGCTATGTTAATTATATGCAATTTATTTTAGTCTTAAATATCCTAAATAAAAAAGTCACATAGTATTGTTTGAACTTGCATTATTTAGATGGATATTGATGAAATGATTATCTTTATTAAACTCATTTAATAAACACAGAAGTATTTATTTCCAAAAGGATGGTAACAATTAAGATTGATCAACATTTGTTTTCCTTCCAATTCAATTCCTCACTTCCGTTGTGCTAAAATTTGTTTCTTGGCAGAAAGAGTACGAGCTGACTTAAAAAGAGTTTTATCCTTGATACGAGCGTTAAAACATAAAAAGCCAGCATTAGTCCCGTCAGTAAGGAAATGAACGCCGGATCGCACTTGCAATCGCAGCAGGCACCCGACCGCGACCCACTCTCGGCTGAACCACAAACGCCAGGAATCTCCATCAGTGTAAATGTTTATAACATAATAAGCTTATTACCCATATAAAATCGAAAAAATAAAAAACATTGCCTTCTTCATCTTGTAAAGATAAACTATTTATATTTGATATAAAATTTCTCATCTTTTAGTCTTAAGTGATCTGCTGTATCTAGCCTTAGTAAAATAATATATTTTCCAGTGAGCCTATTATTACCTAAGGATGTTAAAATAAGCACATTTACAATATGAATCATTATAATACTTAAAGTAAAGAAAAACATATACCAAACTGTAAAAAAAGGCTAAACTATAAAAAAAAACTATATGTAAATGCACTATGTGTTATTTTTATATTAACAAAAGATATATAGCAACAGCAATGTCAAACCTTCACCCTAGAAAATATTGACAGTTCTCCAAGGGTCCTGGCAATTTGCGAAAGGTCATTGTGAAAGCTTCTTTACGGATCTTTCTCTGAATGGCTTATTGATGTTGCGGTACTCTAACAATGGCAGAACTGCGGTAAAGGGTCTCCCTTCAATAGTAATAAAAATCTTGCCTTTACGTAAACTTAAGAAACGTGTTTCCTTGAGGTATTGTAAACAGATAACTCAGGAATCAATAGTTAAAAATTATAAAAAAAAATGCAGTCAAAATATCTAAAACTTAGGTTCTTTCAATGTAAATGTACTAAAATGTTCATCTAATTAATTAAAAGTAAATAGTTCGTTAATAAAAAGAAAAGTAAATGTTTTTGTATTACACTATAAGTGTAAGATGAAATTAAGTGTACCTTTTCTACGAGTCGTTGCTTTTATTTCTCAAACGCCAGGACAATAATTATTTCTTTTGTTTACGCGAATCCTATACATTATTAAATAACTCGACTTTTTACGGATTTTATCGTGTTTATTTTACATATTTACTGCCGGCTGTAATGATAAAATCAGTTAATTTTGCATAGGTCGGAGTAAAGACTAAAATAATTAATTACAATTAAGATCTGGTAACCCCGCTTCAGCACTGGCAACAAGACGCATGACATCTCAGTCTACCCCTTGACCACTGCCGCTGGAAAGTGTTTGAAACGTCGGTAATTTAGAAATGTAAAATAAACGCGATAAAGTCCGTAAAACATCATTTTATTTAATAACGCCAGGACAATGTTGTTTTTAACGTAACAAATATAAAATTAACCGATATTACAGCACTATTCAAAATGTCCGGTTGCTTTTGTTGCATTTATTGATTTGCTTTTTATTCTTACGATATATGAATAAAACATATAAAATAGCTCTATTCTTGTAAATCCAGCCACTTAACTTTTTGTTCGCGTCAAATAACTTCGGACAAAAGAATGTTTTAGTTATACCTTCATCCGTAGTTTCGACCTTTTCCATTGTTTGTGAGAAAGAAAAATGTGTCAATTTGTAAATGAAAACAAATGATTTTATTTAACCCTCGATTTATTTCACTAACACCGAAGCGAGATTTACCTAACTGAGCGGATGGAGGCCCAATTTCCTTGCAAGAGCACATTTTGTTAACCACACATTTAGCTAAATGCAAATCAGTATTTATAGGTATAGTTAGGTATATTCATTAAACAACTATAAATACATATGTCACTGAAAAAGAAACTAACTATAAAATAAGAAACAAACTATAATATATGTACCTAATCTGTACCTATTAATATAGAATTCTCAATCTGTTTGTAAATACTTAAAACAAAGCGCAAAAGGCGTCAAAACGTTCCCTGGTGCTGAGAGCACTAAAACCGCGTGATATAGCACGTATTTTAGCGTGAAGCAGCGTTAGAGCTCGTTTGAATTAACAATTCACATCAAACAGAGAACATAGAGGTGCCGAGGTAAGTACGGAAATTTTTTAATGTTTTCTAGTTAGGTTTAAAAGCGCAGGTAAAACTTAGACTTGCTTTGACTTCGTTAACCTGAGTCAAAATCTCTAGTCTTTTATTCCTTGTTTAGATATTGTTCGTTTTTAAACTTCGTTAATTGCTACCGCTACATAAATCACTTTGTATGCGCGAAAGTAAATGTTCATTTTAAAGTTATAGAAGAAGAAAATTTGTAAACTTAAACCTTTCCTCTTCTTATACATAGTGTATCATCTTATATATAGTTATGTTATTACGACTATTATAGGCATTTTACAAGTATTTTAAATTTATACAGTTATGGAAACTTATAACTATACCTAAAGTCAGATTTTATTATAAGTTACTATTTAATAAATTATAATTTAACATAATTCTTAACAGAAGTTTCGCATTTAACCCTGAACATTATTTTGATAAAATTATTTTTAATTGCCTGTACTTAGCAATACAACAAAATATTCAATTTTGTTGTAATTCAATAAAAGAGCTCATCGGCAAACCTAAACGGTTATTGGCAACCTATCAGCGTCTATTAAATTAAGTAAATTGAATGGTAAGATAGACCAATGCATATCTTATAAATCCATTCATTACCCTTTTGAATCAGACTCAACTTAAGCAGAATTTGAAGTATATAGGTATATATGCCAATAAATATACGTAAGATCTTGAAATATTTAATTAAATATGATTAATATAATATTTATTATGAAGGCCTTGCATCTAATAAAGGTTTTGTATATTAATATAATTAATTCTATTAATAAATTTCTACACGCACCGCAAGCCTAGAACCCAAAAACTCTCTGATCACACTCTGAACCTTATGGAAACAAGACGGAAGATGCGGCTACAGTCCTCTTCTGACATGTTAGTCTACAGGCAGCTGAATAGACAGATCTCCAAGTGTATGCGGCGTGACTTGCGTATAATGCAATACATGTCGCATTAAAGAGGTGATTGAACGGCACCAAGGTTCTAAAGTCTTCGTCAGAGATCTATCTGTCGGGCAAAGCCAGCTAAATAAGTTGAAGACCGATAGTAGGGCCATCATCTCTGGTAGTCCAGAAGTTTTGAGTGAAATCGAGAGATTCTATGGACAGCTGTACACATCGTCGTTGGAACCGCTTACTGAAGCTAGTGACGACCCTAAGGCAAAGCATACCCGACATAACTACGGGGCTCTCGAAAAAATTAAGAGCGGCAAAGCACCTGGTGAGGATGGAGAACCGATACTTGTAGTCCTTCAGAAGCTCTTTAATTTCGTCCTACAGAATGGTAAGCAGATGTTTGGTGGTGCTGTTCTTCAAGAAAGGTGCTTAAAGCCTCTTAAAGAACTACAGACCGATTTCCCTTCTGAGCCGCGTTTATGTCCTGTTCTCGAGAGTCATCTTGAATCGTCTTGCTTCCAGACTAGACGACTTCCATACATATTTACGCTGCGGCAGATAATACAGAAGACCGAGGAGTATAATCTGCCTTTATGCTTGGCGTTTGTGGACTATGAGAATGCCTTTGAATGAATTTTGTCGAAATTTAGGCTATGCTGCAGGCCCTTCAGCGTTGCCAAACTGACAGTTGGTATATCGAGGTTCTGAGGTGTTTGTACAGCAAAGCCACTATATCCGTCCGAGTACAATCCAGTAGTACGAAGCCTATCCAATTGCAGAGAGGTGTAAGACAGGGTGATGTTATATCCCGAAACTCTTCACCGCTGCATTGGAAGACGCCATCAAACTTATGAATTGGAAAGGACGAGGTATAAGCATCAACGGCGAGTGGTTTACCTACCTTAGATTTGCCGACGATATAGTCATCATGGCGGAGTCGCTGGAGGATCTAAATGCTATGCTCAATGACCACAACAGTGTCTCTCAACACGTGGGCCTTAGGATGAACATGGACAAGATGAAAGTTACGTCTAAAAGTCAAGTCATGCCTACGCCGATGGTTGTTGGGAGTGCTGTGCTCGAAGTTGTTGACGAATATATTTACCTGGGACGAGTAGTCCGATTAGGTAAGTCCAACTTCGATGCCGAGGTCCATCGACGAATCCAGCTTGGATGGGCAGCGTTCGGGACCACCAGATGGAGTGACGACCTGTGTAAATGTGCAGGAGGTCGGTGAATGCAGGTGGCACAGGATCGTAACTCTTGGCGACTTATGGGGGAGGCCTATGCTCAACAGTGGGCTCTGACAGGCTAAAACGACGACGACGATGAATTAATTTGTTAATATAGAACAATATCCTCAAACTGTTTGCCTTAAAACTATATAGCAAATAATGGCGCACAGTTGTTATAAAGTTAGAGAAAGAGCATCGTCGTGGCGTTCTTTCCTAATCAGAATCCGGTATCATAATTATACTGATTGTTGGTATTTCACAAAAGTTGAAAAGGGTCTTAACTCCGCTAGATTATATAATTTTCATTTATGATTGCCTCATTCACTTGATAAACTCCTTAATATATTTATGTCATTTATTTTGTGCGTGATTTTGAGCCAAGATCAAATAACAAACTTTAGTGAGCAGAGAAATACAATTCTTTGTCTGTAATAAAAAAAAGTATTAGTATTAGTAAGTATTTTGTCTAATGCTTTAGCATTAGACAAAATGACAATTATTTGACAAGGAAGTCGTCTTCCGGATTAACACAGACGAGCCAATAATTATGTCGTTATGGAAGCCCTCACCAGATTATCTTTTAAAGTCTACCCTGTTCTTAAAAGCTTTTTTATATATAAACAAAAACATAATACAGTCATGGTACTCAAGATAGAAAAATAGCAAAATATGTATAATTTTTCCCTATATGTATATATGAATAACAATTTTTTTCTTAACTTTGTCTTGAATATTTCTTTAATGTATGTATAATAAAATTTGAAAATCACAGGAATTTAGAGTATATTTTATATAATAAATGTCTATAATATGATGCTATACTAATTTGCAAAGATTTGCTATGAGGTACTAAAAATAATATGACAGAATTAAAACTTTGCGAGTTACTAAAATCTTTACTGTATTTCTTATTAGCCCTAGAACATAAACTGCATTAGAATGACAAACGAACTAACAAGGAACCTTATGTTAAACATTTCATGAAAAAGAGACTCGGAATTACGTCCATTAGCCTTTTTAAAATTAAGCTGGAGAAAAGCCATAATTTGGAGCAACTTCGTTTCTCGAAAACTTATTCTGAACTATATCTCATGGTTGAAAATCGAATCCAAAGTCAAAAATTATTAATTTAGTTTAGGTTCAACTGAGCACTTAAGAACTTTAATACTTTATTCAGAGAAGAACAGGAAACACTTCGCGTTCTTTTCTTTTATAGTTATTTAAATAAGTTTTCATATGACTTTATTCTCCAGGGATTCAAGTTTAAGTTCCTATGGGTATGATTATTGACAAAACATCATGCTGTATTTGGTTTTAATATATTTTATATTGAGATGCGTTGGGTTCTTTTTGTTCGGATTTATTCTGACTTCTCTTCAAATAGTATACATTTTTTTATTTAATAGAAGTAATGTATATTGCAAATAAATAATGTATCATTATTAAAAAAAGATTTTTTACGGATTTTATCGCTTTAAATTTTTTATTTCCCGACGTTTCGAACATTTTCCAGTGTAACGTGTCATGGTTTTGGATGATTAGAAGTGTGGTCACACATCCAAACCATTACATCAGATTTGATCGACCACAAATCCTCGCATAAGAACACTGATTCCTGCCAAGGATGATCTGTGAGGCTATTAGGGTTAGAAAACATCCACATTTCAATAGAAAATATGGTTAAGCTTTTCCCCCTGCTTGGGATCCCGTAATTAATAAAATAAAATTAAAAACTGACCATGTTGCCATTGCCGGCTGTAATGATAAAATAAGTTAATTTTGCATAGGTAGGACTACAGACTAAAAATATGTTAGTAAAAGTAAGATATGGAAATGCTTCATCACTGGCAACAAGTCGCATGACATCTCAGTCTACCCACATTTTTTAAATTTTTTTTATTACATACGCAGGCAGACGAGCAGTTGGGGCCATCTAATGGAAAGTAGTCACCGACGCCCTTAGACATTGGCAATACAGGTATCACCAACGCGCTGCCTACCGTGAGACATAGGACGTTAAGTCTCGTTTACCCAGTAAATACGCTGGCTACGGTGCCCTTCAAACCGGAACACAGTAGTGTCTTCACACTACTACTTTTCGGTTTAAATAGGCACCGCGTTGGTACCCACTTATGCGGTCTCCTGTAAAAAGGAGACCTGCCACTGGTGGCCCCTGATGATGGTCGCTAGAAAGAATTAGAAACGTCGTGAATCACTACATAGTATAAAACAAAGTCGATTTTTTTGTCCATATATCCGTATATTCGCTTAAATCTTGAAAACTACGCAACGGATTTTGATGCGGTTTTTTTTTATAGATAGAGTGATTCAAGAGGAAGGTTTATATGTATAATAACATCCATTAAATAGTGCAGAAATACTGTTATTTTTGAGTTTTTGATCTGATGTCGTAAATAACTTAATTTTCCGCTTATACATTGCAAATGCAGGCTAAACCCTACAAGATTTATCAAATATCAAAATACTAAGTATTGTACACATTAAAAAAGGTCTACAGAAAACTCCGAAAATTAAAAATAGTAAATGTTTTTCTTTATTATGTTGGACTGCCTTATTATAGGTAACGATCATCGGGTGCCCGCCGCCCAGAGAAGGGCTCAAGAGGGAGCGCCGTGCTGTTTGTTCCGGCACGGCGCCTAAAGCGACGTTCCGGGTGTCCCAACACACCCGGAGAGAAGAGGCCCGACAGGGCCACGTCGCGCCGGGGTCGCCGAAGACTGTTATCAGTGCCCGCGGCCCCGGCTACAGCGACATGGGAAAGGAACAACCGTTGGTTTTTAGTGGGTATACCGGCCGCTCCATCTTGGTCCGGGGAGCCCCACATATCCCCGCTGTCCCCTCACTTTGGTGGCGGGGAATCCGTAAGCTGGATTTTTCCAACGGCAAAAAAAAAAAAAAAAGGTAACGATCATCGGTTCCATCCATCATGAAGAGAGAAACATTTTTCACATGATCCAACGAGACTTTTAAAGAATATAGCTCGAGATGGGCCACGATTAAGCATCGATCAGAAAAAAGTATTCACTGCATTACTATCAACAATCGATAATAATGAAGGAAAAATGTTTTTCCTTGATGCCCCAGGAGATACAGGAGCATTTTTAATCACTCTGCTCTTAAAAAAAGTTAGATCTACCGGGAAAATAGCGTTAGCTGTGCGTCATCCGGCATTGCCGCAACGCTTTTAGAAGGAGGTCGAACCGCACACTCTACATTCAAGCTCCCACTGAAAATAATCAAAGATGACAATAACGGCGTCTTCGGTGTTTCTAAACAGAGCAATACAGGAAAATTGATGCGTGAATGCTCATTAATAATCTGGGACGAAGCTACCATGTCCAACAAGAGGACTGTGGAAGCACTGGATAGGACAATGCGCGATATGCGCAACAAAAATTCACTAATGGGTGGATGTACAATTTTATTCTCTGGAGATTTTCGTCAAATCCTACCAGTTGTGACTCGAGGAACACATGCTGACGAAATAAATGCTTTCCTAAAAAGATCCTACACATGTCAATAAATTTGAGCTTAAAACTAATATGAGGGTTTCGTTATCTTCACGTGAGAACAGGCTTTTTCCAGAGATGCTGCTAAAAGTTGGCAATGGAGAGTTAACACAAAGTGAGGGAAGAATTAACCTTGAAAACCTTTGTGTTTTGATAGATAAAATGCAAAAGTTAATCAACAATGTCTATCCAGACATTGATAGCATACGTTATAAGACAATATCTTGGTTTAAAGAAAGAGCGATTCTGTCACCAACTAACGAACATGTAGATAAGGTAAATAAATTGATTCTTTCAAAGATTGATGCGCCGACAAAAGCCGATACTGTTCTCGATTTGGAAGAAGCTGTTCATTTTCCTACAGAATTTCTAAACTCTTTAAACCCGTCTGGACTCCCTCCTCACAAAATGGTGTTAAAAATAGGTTGTCCTGTTATTTTATTAAGAAACCTGAATCCATCTAAACTTTGCAATGGCACGCGTTTGCTGGTAATATCACTAAAAACTTTTATAATAGAGTGTTCTATACTCACAGGATGTGGTAGGTACCGGAGAAAATGTATTGATTCCCCGAATCCCTCTGATACCGTCGGATTTACCCTTCCAATTCAAACGTTTACAGTTTCCAGTAAAAACATCATTTGCAATGAACATTAATAAATCGCAGGGTCAAACCTTCAACGTTGCAGCCTTAGATTTGAGCGTTGACTGTTTTTCACATGGCCAACTGTATGTCGCTCTTTCAAGAGTAACCCCTAAAGAAAACATGTTTGTATTGTCTAATGACAAGAAAGCTGTGAACGTTGTGTATAAAGAAATCCTGTAATATATTAATTATTGTAAAAATATGATAAAGGGGTAAAAATATAAAATATAAATAAGTAAAAATGTAGTGTATGAATTTAGATATTCCAAAGATAGCAGTAAAACTTTATGGTAAGTATAGGGAAAGGGTAATTGTTTCATTCCAAATTTAACGCGTGCTGGCCAGGGGCAGTAATGAATTAATCAAAACTACTGGATCGATTTTAATTTTTTTTTCCTGAGAGGCTATATATTTTATACCAGTGCGAAGACGGAGCGGCCCGCTATGTTTTTATATACAACGTACACAGTTTTCTGTAGTGTATTAAGTATTAGGATTGCACCCGAGCGAAGCCGGGGCGGGACGCTAGTTCAAATATAAAATAAACGCGATAAAATCCGTAAAAAGTCCTTGTATTCAATAATGTGTAGTTATCGCGTAAACAGAATAATTAAAAGATGTATCATCATCGTAATCGGCCTGCATTTGTCCTGTTTGTTACTTGTATCTATGTCATGGGCATCACAATGTATGTGCTAAGACATTAATTTTCATAGACAAGGCAATTTTTGTTAAATAATGTTAATTATAATATGTCATTTTTTATAAAATATTAGCAATGTTGTCATCAGGCGATTGATTATCTACGCTCGTCAAATTTGCAACAAAAAGGAAATCTGACAAGTTCAACATCGAATAAGGTACAACCTTAAGCTCTTTGCTCATCATTAAACGGCCCATCAAGATTATAAATCAAAGGACCTTTTTATCCTGACAAATTTTCATCAAACCTCTATAGCCCACAACGTAAGCCGCAGCCTAAGCGATATTCAAATTAATATCCCATCATAATTACGAAGACGGCCGACTCGATTTTCTTTTCCGCTGTCTAGACACAATTTCAGTTAATCGCCCACTTAACAAAAGTTCAATCGGGAGGATGTGACTAGCGTCGCATAAAATCATTTAACAAGCTTTCTGCCCCCCAACAAAAACATTAAAAATTCAACCCCTACTATAGATTGAAGGGAAACGCTATGTATTACATTATTTTATAATATTTAATTATTGTAAGATAGTTGCAACATATTTTGATATGAAAATAAAATTTAAATATGAATATAAATGAAGTTATTAGTTAGGAGTTAATTATCAGCGGTTATTCTTTTGAATGCCTTACATTTCAAGTGGAATGAATGATCCTGTCTCTTGAGGTATAAAGGTCGCTACATCTTACGAATATTAAAAACAGAAAAGATATGTTGTTTCGCTATTAAATAATAACATAACTCACCCAGAAAATAAATATAAATGGGCTATAATTCATAAATATATACCGATAATTATTCGAAAAGTCAAGATGAGTGACAAATGCTTAAAGTCTGTGTGCCTATATTAACGGATTTTCAATTCTTAATTGCTTATTATGATATTGCACAACTGCCCCCGTAGCCTAGTGGTATGGGCGTGTGCTTTAGAAACTGGAGATCGTGGGTTCGAATTCTGCGGGGATTCAACAAATTTTCATTGGTTGGTCCTAGTTGGTTAGGCCAATTTGGGCTGATCAGCCATTTGTCTGAATAGTAATATGATCCATGCGTCGGATGGGCATGTAAAAAGTCGGTCCACCTATTAACCCCCATTGGACCAGCGCGGTAGGATACGGTCCTAAAACCCCCTAATGGATAGGGGTACATAAATTGAGGCCTATATCTAGCAGTGGACTATCACTGGTTGATGATAATAAAAAAATAATATTGTCACTTGTTTCTCGATGTTTAGTTTGTAAACTAAGTCGAGAACAAGTGTTTGCGGTCCCACCCAAAGCGGTACTGGCGCCTAGCCAGCTACTATTCATCTCCATTAACGCTTCCAATGAATGAGAGGATCGCGAAAAACTTTATTCGCTAGTAATGTATTTAAAACTCGAATTAACCGAATCACGTAGGGGTTATATGCATCATAGTGTCACCCTCAATTGATAAATAGCCTGCTCGCTGAATAATTGCTAGTTTTTTTCGACTAGTGCGTAACTTTCTTTTACCCTAATAAATTACATGAGTTATAATGATCGTATTTTTACATATAGTAATGTTTGATACTTTCTGTTGGTTACGCAAATATTATACATTATAAATAATTAAATTTTTACGGATTTTATAGCGTTTAATTACTTTACAGTTTTTTAAAAGTATGCAAGACGTTTCAATCCTTCCCGTCTACGATGTTGGGCGTCGAAATGTTGTTGTTTAATTCGGCTATCATTAATTTTATATGTAAAATTATGTAATCCGATTTATGAATACTGAGCTGAAGGTATCATGAGGTCTTGCTGTATTTTTGTGCCTGGTTTTAATTTTCGAAACAATTGGATCCCAAGGAGGTGGTAGTATCCAACTATGTACTCTATTGAAATAAAGATATTTTTTAATGAAATTAATATATATAGCTTTAATTATTCTTCGTGGGAATCGGTATTCTTTTGCGAGGATTTGTGGTTTAACAAAATTTATGTAATGAGCTAGGTTAAAATTGATGATTTTACGTTTTGAATAAACGATTTCGCGCGGTACGTTTTTATTTAGGTATCCAGCTTAAAAAAATACAATTTTGTAGACTGTAGACAGGTGATACGATTTGTAAAGTCAAATTCTCCACCGGTTCGAACATATCGACGTGTTCCAAATCCTATGTTACAATATTAGCGAATAATAATAATAAATTTAAAATAAGACTCATTCATCATCACCAACTAACATCACTTTTCTTTAATCTGCAACCAAAACAGCAATAAAGTACACTTAAACAATCTAATGACAAAATATAATGTTATGACAAAAATATAATTTGGCAACAACAACCCATAAATCCAGCACCCCCAGTCATAAATTCGGATGCTAGTTAGCTCCCTAGGTTTCCACTTAAACAGATCGTGCCCCGCTAATGGCATTGCCGAATTACCCATCTATTTAATTTCCCGAACGGGTAAACGAATTAGGCTGGCAACTTTGAAATGAATTAAATTCTCGACGGTTGACTCGTTTCGTCATTGGGCGTTCGCGCCCCTCTGGTTTATGTTTTTTTCTGTGTCTATTTTTCCCCTTTATTAGATTGTAGGACTTTGTTGATGTAATTTGAGTGTGAATGGTTGCGATCGTGCGATCTTTTCTGGCGTTTTAGGACAATTACTTCATCTGTTTTGTTATTATCCTTTTTGTAATCGTAAAAAGGGATGAAAACTATTGTAATAACTAATATAAGAAAATCAACAATCTTAAACAGTAAACAGCACAATGAATTTCTTTTTAACGTCTTAAACCTTGATTGTAGAAAGTAAGTAAATCAAAACATGTCACTACACAATAGCTTTCGGTACCTGGTTTATCCTTGTTGGTCTAGAAAGTTTGCAAGTTACGGTTCCCTTTTACAGTTCTTCCAAATATATAATTGCGTGGGTCTCAGTACTTGCGGCATTATCTGGTAGAGGCACCCTCTATGTTCTCTAGAATGAGGTGGAAGAAGGAGTTAGAAGGAGGACGGTCACCTGCTGCTCTTCCTATTATTCGCGACCTATCGCGACATAGGTGTGGAGTGGCCATGGCAGAAGGGGACACTCGACATGATGTCATTGATCTCTTCCTTTTACGCTTTATTATTGCTACCATCGACCCTGGGTCACGGATGCGTTACTTCTGACGTGGTCAGAGAAGGGTAGACCTGAGACGGTGCTGCATCAGCGGCTACCTCTGGCGGAGTCACAAAAGACTGCGAAAGCTCCTATCACCCTAAAATGTGGTTTTAGTCAGTGTGATTTTGATATAACACGTCGTTTAAATTTATTAATCTAAAATTTATTTACAAAACATCTCGTCCCTAAATTATTTGCATCCGAGATGCAAAAAATTTTGATCACGTGCACCCGTACGCTCTGCACTTTAAACTTAATGCAAATACGAATTAAAGAAATGTATGTAACGTATAAAAATGCAATGCCATGATTCGACGCATTGCGCCCTTTGTCCATTCGGTAATGCCTCGTTGTTGCCAGCGTAAACAATTCAATTTACGAGATGACATTTCGAAATATTTTCAAATGGTAGCAAATCTCCTTTGAAATTGTACTATAATCCCGCGGTACGAATGTTGCGCTGCAGCGTTATTGAAAATGCGAATTGATTTTAGTTATTTCTCTCATTTCGTGTTTTTGTTGTTTCTTTCCAGTAATGTAAAATGTTTAGTACACAAAGTTTAATACTATTGCTAAACATTTATTGCTAACCGTTACATTTAGAACAAAATCAATGTCCAGCTAAATAAAATCAAACGTAGCCGGTGCTCGAACGTGGCATCGTCGATCCATCAGAATTAGCGTTGATTGGCGGCCAGGGCGATGACGTCATCAATATGCAACCAATCAGCGCAGAGCGGCAAAACAGACGTAGTGGTGTCCAACTAATATTGTAGTCGAGACAATTTAGGTATTGCCAAAATGAGTTTCACAATTCATGAAAGTTTGAACAAATTACGTTGAAGCGTTAATAAGATGAAAATCATATTTAAAAATAAATAATTTATGTATATAAAAATATCAAAATTTTAAATGTTTATTTAGTTCAAGTAGAGTTAAACTGATTAGGACTAATTTATTAGGATTAATTACTATTTAAAGAGTGACAAATACGCCACACATGTTACAGGTGCTTTACCTTTTACCCGGTTTATTAGGAACGTTTTGGCCCTTTTAACTAATACGTATTCCCAACTCGTTTCAACCATAATTCTGAAAGTAACTTAGCGTGTAAGGCTGAATGATGACGTCATTATTCACAACGTCATTATGCTGGAAGCAGTGAAGAATTACCCATACTTGTAATCACAGTGAAATACAAACTGTTACTTACAATATAAATGATTTTTGAAACGATAACACAATCTGTAATGGAATGCTCGATGATGCTTGTCTGTATTGTCTCGATTACAATATCCGGTCGAAACTAGGTTTATGCTTCCGCTGAGCGCTGATTGGTTGCATATTGATGACGTCATCACTCTCACCGCCCATCAACGCTAATTCTGATGAATCGATGTTGCCACGCTCGAGCACTGGACCAGTTTGATATTATTTAGCGGGATATTGTTTTGTTGCGAGCGTATCGGTTTGCAGCAATCGGTACGCTTTTGCTACTTAGACCGGTTTTTTTAACAGTATAGAAACATTATCGATTTTCCAAAAAATCTGGTTGTGACGCTTAACCGCGTTTTTAAACGATAAAAGATTACATTTTCGGGTAATTGTAATAGTTTAGAGACTTGCGACGAAACTTACAAATTAAGTTATATGGATTTGTGTGCTCAGTTCAATTCATAAACTTATTTAGCAATACATAAAAATGTTTAATACGTGCGTTAGGACTAATAGAAGCGATGTTGAAAAAAAAAAACTGAATCAAATAACATCATCAGCCTGTATTAGTCCACAGCTTGACATAGGCCTCCTAAATGGGTAGGAAACTAAAAAGGTTTTTTGTAAGATTATAATAAGTGTTATAAAATAAGTACATAATGATATATGATCAGTAAATATAATTGGAAATCAGTGATATATTTGTGTGTATGTTGTTGATTAATCCTGAATTGAACCCCAATTTCATCATCATCATCATCAGCCCGTAATAGACCACTGCTGGACATAGGCCTTCCCTAATACACCCTATCCATCAGGTGGATTTGGACCATATCCACAAGCTGGTCCAATGCGGATTGGTGGGTGGACCGATTTTTTACATGCCCATCCGACGTATGGATCATCTTACTTTTGAGACAATTGGGTGTTCGGCCCAAATTGAAACTAAGAAACAACAATAAAATTTGTTGATATCCCGCAGTATTCGAACCCGCTCTTACCACTAGGCAACGGAGCCAGTTAAAATCAAATTGTATAAATTAAACAAATTATACTTTTTTGATTCGTTGGATAAAAATTTAATTAACATTTTCATTGTAGCGAGTTACTTTTAGGTATGTTGTTCTACCCGTGACCACGCCGCTGGAAAAGTGTGCGAAACGTCGAATTTAAAATGTAAAATAAACGCGATAAAATCCGTAAAAGTAATTTTATTTAATAATATGTTGTTTATGTTTAAAATACAAATGCGATTAAAATTTGCTTTCTCTTAAAAACATCAAATACAAATCTTCTAATTTAACAATGATGTAACAATATAGATATATTTTTTAATCTAAATATATGCATTTCACGTGTCACGTTGTTTGTCCTATTTAGTCTATTTTAATTACATCTGCGCACCGTGTGTAGTTTGGTCTAACTTGGTCGATGAAATAATTTTAAACTGTGTTTAAAGACGCAATTATGTTGAATTATTTTTCTATTATTTTTTGATACAAATTGTTAGCTCCAACACGATTGTGACAGCTGGCGATATCTAGAGATTTCGATATGGTTGTGATTGTCAGTAGATGGCACTGTTATAAATTTTTGTATAAACTTTGAATTAGGAGAAAAAATGCGTAAGTTAATATTTAATTTTATTCAGGTAATTGTATAATAATTGTTATTTATGGTTAAAAAAAATGGCAAATTAATAACGCTGTTATTTATTACCAAAATAATACATGAAAAAACAATACATAAAAATAATGAATAAAATGGCTTTTTAACACGCTAAATTTAATACAAGTAATGTTGTATTCTATACCGAGGGAATATTTTATTAATAAATGAATGACAACGGCGAATACGATTGTAGGTACTATATATTCGTTATTTATTATTTCATACGATAGTTGTTTACTTACGCTTGCGACGCATGTAATCAAATTTACTTATTCGTTTTTAAATGAACATTATGTTTTTGGTGGTAGTGTTCCATATGCATACATATTAATAATGTGTTAATAAAAAAGAACAGGTGATTATTATTAAAATTAGCTATTTAGTGTAGATTTTTGCACGATATCAAGAGACATAATATTTTGACCAATCGTCATATTCAGTCCGTACAGTCCGAATCCCATTCCAGTCGATTTTTATACCAGCATTATTTTTTATTGTATTGAGGATGTAACGGTAGCATAAAATTAATCGTCAATTACAAATGTCAATTATCTAACAAAACATTGTGGTCCTTTCTCCTCATATTCTTTTTCCGTTTTTATTAAGCCCTTAAATTGTTTATTATAAAATAAAATAACAAAATCTTAGCCGCAGCAACTGGCTGGATCTGCTTATATACTATACAATCAAATGAATGACATTAACATTTTTTTATTTATATACTTTTTATTTATTTATTATTTTATGCAGATATAATTTCTACATTACACTATAAAGTTACCACTTAGAAACGTTACATCAAAACACTAGAGAAATAACTTGATGCAATTCGCATTTTCAATAACGCTGCAGCGCATTATTCGTATCGCGGGATTATAGTACAATAATTTAAAAGGAGAATAATTTCAAAGGAGACTTGCTACCTTTTGAAAATGTTTCGAAATGTCAGCTCGTAAATTGAATTGTTTCTGCTGGCAACGACGAGGCATTGCACCGAACGGACGTAGGGCACAAAGCGTCGAATAATTTCGTAGCAATTTTATGTGTTACATGCATTTCTCTAATTCGCTTTTAAGTTAAATTTAAAGCGCTAAAAGATAGAAAGTTATCGAGGTAACAAAATAAAGCATTCCTGATGCAAATAAGAAGATTGTTTTAAAAACTATGGCAAAATACACCTATTACCCTAGTTAGAGCAACTAAAGCAGAAATCAAATAAATGAAGAGAAAAGAAAGAAAGAAACATTTATTTCGCTACTTAAAAAAAGGAATGTGCATTAAATTCACTTGTTGTTTGATAGTTGCATAAATTTGAAACAAAATTGATATTTGAAAAAAGTCAGAGTTCGGAAGCACTAAAAATCATTGCCTTATAAAACGACGATATCACGTAATTGCGTAATAATAATCGTCACAGATATACAGTTCTGGTTATTCCATTATCATTACACAGTCTATTAAGTAAATAAATACTTCAAAACTACAATTTTTAACGCACCTATAACATGTGTGGCGTATTTGTTACTCTTTAAATAGTAATTGTCCTAATCAGTTTAACTCTACTTGAACTAAATAAACATTTAATAATTTTGATATTTTTATACACATAAATTATTTATTTTTAAATATGGTTTTCATCTTATTAACGCTTCAACGTAATTTGTTCAAACTTTCATGAAATTGTGAAACTCATTTTGGCAATACCTAAATTGTCTCGATTACAATATTAGTTGGACACCACCACGTTTGTTTTGCCGCTCTGCGCTGATTGGTTGCATATTGATGACGTCATCGCCCTGGCCGCCAATCAACGCTAATTCTGATGGATCGACGATGCCACGCTCGAGCACCGGCTCCGTTTGATTTTATTTAGCTGGACATTGATTTTGTTCCAAATGTAACGGTTAGCAAAAATTGTTTAGCAATAGTATTAAACTTTGTGTACTAAAAATTTTACATTACTGAAAAGAAACAACAAAAACACGAAATGAGAGAAATAACTAAAATCAATTCGTATTTTCAATAACGCTGCAGCGCAACATTCGTACCGCGGGATTGTAGTACAATTTCAAAGGAGATTTGCTACCATTTGAAAATATTTCGAAATGTCAGCTCGTGAATTGAATTGTTTACGCTGGCAACAACGAGGCATTGCACCAAATAGACGAGGGCGCAAAGCGTCGAATCATTGCATTGCATTTTAATACGTTACATGCATTTCTTTAATTCGTATTTGCATTAAGTTTAAAGTGCAGAGCGTACGGGTCCACGTGGTTAAATTTTTTTTATCTCGGATGCATATAATTTAGGGACGAGATGTTTTGTAAATAAATTTAGATTAATAAATTTAAATGACGTGTTATATCAAAATCACACTGACTAAAACCACATTTTGGGGTGATAAGAGCTTTCGCAGTCTTTTGTGACTCCGCCAGAGGTAGCCGCTGTTGCAGCACCGTTTCAGGCCTACCCTTCTCTAAACACGTCAGAAGTAACGCACTCTTCGTGTCGGGACCCATAATTTGGCGATGGGTACACCGCATCCGTGATAATGTTCATGATAGTGTTGATATATTATTAATGAAGGCAAACACATGATTTAGCAGAAGACGATAAAAACTATTTTTAATAAAACATAACATGATATACGTGTTATGTTCAACATTGACTTAGACTAATTATATTTATAAATCAGTTATTCTTTACTTATGCACGTATCAGTAAATCAATTGCCTTGCAATTGTTGCCTTGCGTTTGAAAAAATATTTGTTACTTTTGCAATTAACAGCAAAATATGTAGCTCCTTTATCGCGAGTCAGTTAGTTTATTTATAGAGCGTTGAAAAGTAACATTATTATTGAGTAGGACCCCTTTTGTTTATCTCCAACTTTTCAGACAGATTTTCTATTCACTAGCAGCATGAAAACACTCTAATGGAGAGGCGTGCATTAAAGGAGGCCTATGCCCAGGGACAACAAAGGCTAGATGGTGTGAGTACCTGAATTAATTTAACAATGATGCATGTTATGGGCTGACCTTTACTACTTTTAGCAGATCAAAACTAGTTGATTTAATCAAATCAATAATAATAAATATGTACATACACTTTTTACTATAATAGTGACTTAGTGTCTTCTTCGCTATGTCATATGTCATCTTCAGCCTGTGTTAGTCCACTGCTGGACATAGGCCTCCCCTAATACACTCCTATCCATTAGTGAGTGTTGGACCGTATTCCACCACGCTGGTGCAATGAGGGTTGGTGGGTGGACCGACTTTTTACATGCCCATCCGACGCATGGATCATCTTATTTTTCAGACAATTGGGTGATCGGTCCAAATTGCCCTAACCAACTAGGAAACAACAATGAAAATTTGTTGAGTCCCCGCGAGGATTCAAACCCACGACCTCCGCTTTCTAAAGCACACACCCATACCACTAGGCTACGAGCCAGCTATGTCATATACGCTCTTGAATTTCTAACCAAAAGCCGCGCATAACGTTCCCGGAGAACTATCTTTTCATGTACTGCTCAATAACTTACTAAGAAAGAGGCAAAAGTGCTTACTTGATAAATTTTCTAGATTTGATTAGCCTAAGCATACTTTAGATTGTTAATTTCAGATGACACTCATCTGATTGTTTAATAGTACGTACAAGATAAGTAAAGTTAGTTAAAATACATCATTAAAAACCAGAGCTGAAACTAAACGTAAGAATTTTAAGTTACATATTGATATGTACAAGTACCAGGAAAACATAAAAGCCAGTGTTAGTAGCATCAGTAAGGAAATTAACGCCGGATCGAACTTGCAACCGCAGCAGGCATCCGACCACAACCCGCTCTCGACCAAACCGCAAACGCCAGGAATCCCCACTATGTGAACAATGAACTCTAATCAGGTGATTCACAGTTCATCAAAGTCTAAATATTTGTCAGTATTATTGCACTTATAACCTATATAAAGTTGGCAATCTAATTAAAGGGACATAAGAAAAAAAAATCTCATTGCTGTTCCGCTTTTTTATTGCTTAGCGTAAACTTTAAATTCTTAAGCCTTCGAAGGTATAGATGATCGATCATTTCTTCTATAACTCAAATACAATGCACTCAATGAAAAAAGTAATTAGTATATATGATGCTTATTTAAATCTACATTATTATTCATATAGGTTAAACGTTTAGCGAAATAATATATAGCGAAAAGACCATAAAAATAATTTTAAAAAACGAAAAAATATATTTAACCATTAAAAAATTTGTATTCATTTATAAAAAACGAGGGTATAAGGGTAGTTAAATTACGATTACATAAAATAAAAAAGAAATAGACTTGTTAGTCAAAATGCGTATGCTCGAAAATAATGAATAAAATATATATACAAATATTAATATAAGTATATACACTTAATACTGAATTTCGAAAATCTTTAATTAATATGCTTTTTATAGTACTTCTTTTATTGGTAATCTAAGTCGACGAAAATTTGCAACAAAGTAACATACAGTCGAAATGACCTAAGCGTCAAAACATGCTTGATTCATAGCTCAAAGTAATCTTGATGTTTTCTTTCTACCTTTTAGCTATAAAAGCTTGACGTTTAGCTATGTCTAGTCTATCAAGTTTTCTTGACCTAACTAAAAAGCATAAATTTATGCCCAATTACTCTCTATTCTTCGAAGTTTTATTCACTTCAACAAATGAGTTCGACGGTAGTTACATTAAGTTCACTGGCAATCCTGCTTCGGTACTGGCAACTAGATCCATGGCATCTCAATCTACCCCGTGACCACGACCGCTGGAAAATATTTGAAACGTCGGGAATTAAAAATGTAAAATAAACGTGATAATATCGGTAAAAAGTTCTTTTATTCAGTAACTAGCGACCCGCCCCGGCTCCGCACGGGTGCAATATTGATATCTGTAAAATCTATGAAAAGCTGGTATTGAATAAAGATTATATAAATATTTGAATTTGCCCAACAATGTTTTTAGCTGATTAGTGGTTAGTAGATTTGTGATATAGTACACCGCACATTATTGCTTTTGTCAGAAAAACGAATTCCCTTTCAACAAACAATCAATTACAATACAACTAAAGAATATTAGAAAAACATATAATAGGCGACTCATTTTGTATGGTATAGTCGAAGCTACAGCCATGAGATTTGTGTCTAACGATAGACACATATAATGCAACCACCTGATTTATACTATACAGTATTTTTGAAATCACTTCATGGACATTCTTCCTGTTCCGTGGATGAAATCTGGTAATAGCCTAATATTGAATAAAGATATTTGACTTTGACACATAATGTTTTACTAACTAGTGCAGTAGATTTGTTACGTAGTACACCGCACATTATTGCTTTATGTCAGAAAAACTCTCCTTGCCAAGTAACAAGAAACCAATTTCATACAGCCAAATAATATATGAAAACATATAATAGGCGACTCATTTTATTAACAGAACGAGTGTTTCCATGCCGTTTAAGGTTTCACAATCAAATGAGCTGATTAAATGCAGATCTCGTCCTGTGCATGAACGACTTCCCGTTCCTCAATGCAGCATCTGTGCTACGTTTTTCACTCGATATTCCTTCGTTTGTCGCGAACGTCTTATGAATTTGAATCAGCGTACTGCATTGCACGAAAGCAGAGATCACACTTGAGTTGGAATGTTGGTGTAGTTTTGGGACATGTATAGTCTATGTTTGGCAATTTGAATTTGTATTCCGTGTTTTACCAAGTTCAATATATGATTGACTTATTTGGTAATTGATAGGTTTTTATTAAATAACATATTATACTTTAAATAAAAATACATGTCATTTCTGTAAAAACAGACAGGATGACTTAACTAGTCATAATACAACAACTTAAACGTGGTATGTACCGTTTTTACCGAGAATAGACTTCCGTTAATTAAAATTCAATTATACAAAAAATAATTAAGTGTAAGATAACAAATTCAAATCTAAAATTAATTTATTTTAAATATAGTAATGCTCTTTTTATTTTTCAATCCTTAGTACTTTATTTAGTATATCGAGATTCATTAAAAATCTAAGTCAAAGCTGAGAAACAGTCAGAAAGAAAGAAAAACGATGTGGCGACATTAATGCTAATGCAGCAAGAGCAAGTTAGAGCTGAATATATGGCGCCTTTATCTCGAGATCCTATGTTTATTTATTGGGCGTTAGAGAAGACGAATTCTCGTTCCACAAGTCCACTTTTGTGGGTCTGTTACTGTTTCAGGATTGCTTTATGTCTTTATCACAATAGCAAATTTATTTGTTACGTCTATTACGTTACGTCTATTTCAACCTTAAAATTGTATGTTTTTTATGTTATGAATAGGTTTACACATTTTATATTATTAAATATAAGTTGCCTTTTTCTTGTTAACAATTAAAACTTTCCAGATGTCTTTACTATTAGGTCTGAAGATAATAAAGGTAAAGAAGAATTTAGATAACAGTAAATTCATTAATCGTAAGTTAGCTTTTGTCTTTTACCCAAAACCCGGAATACTTACTTTGGAATACTGATCTCTCTTCATAATATTCTCTTAGATTTCCCGTATAATGAAAACGGCTACCTGTTCTGCGGATTGCCGAGATTGATGGCCCCTCTACGCTATCAAAACGACCGAAATCCAGTTCACCCCCATTCATCTAACTGTGGACACTTCTCGGTCTAGTGCCATGAGATTTATGTCCCCAGGAAGCATAACCCTAATCTCACAGTAGGCACGACATCTTTGTTTGGGCTCATTTTATCATGTAACTCTATTATTTTTAACGACGTACAGTAATCAATTGGATTTACAAAAGCACGTTTGTGTGAGTAGCAGTTATTACGATCTATAAGCGTAGTGTAATAGTTTCAAATATGTACTTTTTTAGAAAAATAATAAAAAATAACGATTTTATGTTTTAAAACCTTTACTTAAAAAAAATCAGTAATTAATTTGGGGACAAAGAATTGTATTATTCTCCTTAGTGAACTCAATTCTCTTAAAGATTAAATATTTTTAAATGATCTTCCATCCATAACTTAATCACCAAGCACAACTCATTACAATTCATTATCTTATTAATAATAGTTTGCACGTTCTTTTAATCATTAAGTAGAGATGTATACTTATCTTTTATACATAAATCTCGTGTCACGATGTTCGTCCGCGATAGACTCCTAAAATGCTTATCCAATTTTAAAATATAATTGCCAACCATGTGCAGTTTAATCCAACTTAAAAGATAGAATACGTTACATCTTAATTTATAATCGCAATAATGTTTTAAAACAATTTATTTTTCCATTATTATTTGATGCAAAATGTTACCCACAAAACCATTGTGACAGTTAGCGATATCTATTAATTGCGTTGTGTGTGTCAATAGATGGCGTATAAACTTTTCGTTGATAATAGGAGAATTGGGAAAATAAAAAGTAATTGCTTAAAATTAATTAAATTTGGTCAGTTAATTTTATGATAATTTTTATCTATTATTAAAAACAAAAATGCAATTTCATAACGCCGTTATTTTATACCAAGGCCATCAATTAAAAAAAAAAGTAATGAATAAAATAGCTTCCTAATATGCATGTAAAATTGTAAATTGTAGGATTTTTACAGAACAAAATTAAATAAAAGTGATTTGGTATCCTATATAAAAGAAATATTTTGACGACATTTTCAATGGCCGATATAATTGTAGGTACTGTAAATATTCGGTATTTACTATTACTTAAGATAGTTGCTTCAATACGCTTGACGACTTTTTAATAACCATGCAACTAAAACGTTAAAAATATGTTTTTAGGTTGTAACTCTCCGTATCCATACAAACTATAACATTTATAATAGAAAAGTAAGAATTAAAAAAACAATAATAATTTTTAAATTAACTACTTTAGTATAATTTTGCACGATATTAACAAAAGGAATATTTTGATTAATCGTCTTAGCTGTCCCTTTAATACATAATCCAATCGATTTTATACTAGTGTATTTTCATTCTATTCAGGTACGTAGCATTATCGAGTTCACGTTTGTAATTACAAATAAAAATTTACATGGTCCTCACGACTGATATTCTTTCCGTTTATTTTAAGCCTTAAACTGTATTATTACAATGTAAAAAGTAAATCTCTAGCTGCAGCTAATGCGTGGCAGGGTCTGCTAGTAATATATATATTTATTATGTATGTAACGGACTCGTTTCGAGTTCCGACAAGTGTGGAAATTCTGCGCGCTTTTCAACGTCCGTTTTTGCTTATGTTTCTGCAACTTTTATAACGGAGATTTAAACGGAAGTTTACAACCGGCGGCTGAGAGTTAGCCAGCGTCCGGGTCGCTGGACGGTCGGGTGCGCAGGGTAGGCGTCAGCCTGCGAGCCGCGCTAGCACTTGTCATATTTGTTTGTTTACATATTTTGTCGTGAATGTCAGCGCGTAATATTTTCTGCTGCTGTTTGTGGCAATACATTTGTGTCATGTGTGTAACTTAATGACGATCAGCAGAACCAAACAATTTAGAGAGTTAACTAACTCCACTTACGATGATAGTGTATCTTGTGTACATTGGTACACCGAAAAGGCGCGTAAATCGACTCTGGGATGACAGTCCATGAGTAATTCTCAATGATGAATTCATCATTTTAAATGTTAGAATCTATGTTGAGTACAAACGAAGCCCAAGAAATCTCGACTACAACTTACGAGAGGGACAATATCCTTTTGGAGATACAGTCACATTTTCAGGAGTACAATAAAGAAAAGAGATTACCTTTAAATGAAAAGCCTCTTGTGTGGTGGATATTAAAGACACACCGTATCCCGTAATCTCTTGCCATTATTTCGCCAATATTTGTCAGTAGCAGCGTCGTCAGTAAACAATTATTTAGCGGAGCTGGTCTTATAGACGAAGAGCACCAGAACAGATTTTAGGTGTAAAAGCGACCAAATTACTTTTTATAAAATATAACTTGCCACTACTAAATTTTGAATATTAATAAAATGTTCAGTAGCAAAGTTGCAATATTGCTTTCTATAGTAGATTTCTTATATATCTATTTCTAATCTAGATTTGGTGTATTTGATACTTAATAAATAATTATATTTGTAAACTTGGTTTTTTTTTCATATTATTTACACTTCCGTTTTCGCATCCGTTTCCGTTTCGGTTTCTGCTAAAATTTACTTTTGATATCCGTTTTCGTTTCTGGTTCCGCTAAGACACTTCCGTTGCATCACTAATATATATTCCAAAAATGCATATTTATATTATATTTTCGTAAATATTGTTATTTTGAACAACGCTACAGTTTACGAGATGTCTTTGGAATTGTTTCCAAAATGAGAGAGCATGATGGTAGTCCAGTATTCTAACTGAGTACGACTCTATAATATTTAACAACCACATTATTTGGTTAATGTTTTAAGTTATTTTTATTTCTTCTTCTAGCACTTCTTTAGCGGCAAGATTTGTACGCTTTTCCAATCCATAGTACAGAAGTTTTGATGCATTAGGCGTATCCGAGTTAAATGCATGTTATCTAAACAAACATTACACATATATATTTAGTAATGTTTACTTACTTACTTTCATTTATACAATGGGAAGTCTTATAACTGTTAACTATGTTCTCGAACGCAGGAGATAATTTCTAATGTAACATAATCACGAGCACAAATATAGGATTAAGGATCACTTTAGTTTACTTCGTTTACTCAATAAAAGTAGTGGCGTTTCAACTTATAACTTCTCCTGATATAAAATCAGTTCTTGGTTTTATACGAGCGAGCGCATGAACGAAAGCTAGAACTAGGATTTATTGTGCTTAAAAAATTACAGGTAGTAATTTAAGCAGTATACCAGAATACATTTGCTCTTATTTATGTATTTTGCTAATATTAATATAGCAAAAACTGCTATATTAAAATTAGCAAAAGCCTGGTGATTAAACATTTAGCGGTACAAAATAAAATAAAGTCAGGAGAAAAATTATAGACAAAACGTGGTAAAACTTTGTGACGTAACTAAACATTCACCAAGATAAACATAAGCCTAACGAAATCAAGTGCTCAACATCACACAATGTTAGATTACTACTATCAACAAGCTCTCGTGTGTTGTGATGAGAAATTATTAAATAAGTAAATTTTTAATCGGAATACCTGTAAAATAAAAATATGTGCATGGGTAATTAATCGTTGGCGTTAATCCTGTTGGACTCAATTAAATATTTTCCCAATTAGCAACAATAAGTTTTTAATTTCGTACGTCGTTATAAGTTGATCAAATAATTTAAAATAGACCAATTTGCTATGAAAGTCTTCTATTGTGAACACATTGTTAGTCACAAAGAATCGTGATTGTTCCCGTTTGTTATTAATGATTAGCAAAAACTTTCTAACTTTAACGAGTACTACTCAGTGATTAGGTTATTGGTGGAAGATCATGTTAAAATATCATTTAATAGATAAAAAATATTTGAATCGAGTAAGACACCATGGTACCTACCATTTTTGTCTCCAAACTATATCATCATCATTATCAGACTTAGGCCTCTCCTAATGCACGCTACCGCTTCCGATCTGCGGCTATTCTCATCCAGCCCACTTCGGCCACTTTGACCTAACTGTATATATTTTATTTATTTCGAGATGAAGGCTTTTATATATATTGTGTGAATATAAAAAATGGCTACTTAAATACTTTTTTGTAATTGTCGTTGTTTGTGTTGTTTTGTTTTTGTAATTGTCCTAATCAGTTTAACTCTACTTAAACTAAATAAGCATTTATAATTTTGATATTTTTATACTTATAAATTATTTATTTTTAAATATGGTTTTCATCTTATTAACGCTTCAACGTAATTTGTTCAAACTTTCATGAATTGTAAAACTCATTTTGGCAATACCTAAATTGTCTCGATTACAATATTAGTTGGACACCACCACGTTTGTTTTGCCGCTTTGCGCTGATTGGTTGCATATTGATGACGTCATATTGATGACGCCGCCAATCAACGCTAATTCTGATGGATCGACGATGCCACGCTCAAGCACCGGCTCCGTTTGATTTTATTTAGCTGGACATTGATTTTGTTCCAAATGTAACGGTTAGCAAATAAATTTTAGCAATAGTATTAAACATGATAATGGATGTACCCGCATCGAAGAAATAAATCTAAACAAATATAAACAATTTTTTATTAACTTATATTTTATAGTGAACATATACTAAAAGAGCATTGCGTAGATTATTTATTGACTATGCGGCAAGCCATGCCATTTTCGTTTTACAATGCGGTGAATGTTAGCAAAAAGGTTTGCAGCGCTGCTTTAATATATTATTTTTTTTTTATATATCGATACATATTAAAACAAAATGTTGTTTTTGAAAAATTCAGTAATTAGTAATAATAGAGAAGGAAAATTGAAAGTCATATCCGACGCTGAGACAGTAATCGAAAGAAAGAAAAAAGATGTGCCGACATTAATGTTAATGCTGCAAGAGCAAGTTACAGCAGAATATATGGCCCCATTATCTCGAGATCCTATGTTTATTTATTGGGCGTTAGAGAAGACGAATCCTCGTTCCACAAGTTCACTTTTGTGGGTGACTATTTCAGCGTTGCTTTGTCTTTACGTCGAACTAAAATTTATATTCATGTCAATTTTTAAACTTGAAAGTTGTATTTCTTTGTATTATGAATACGTTTGCATACTGCGTTTACGTTTTTTATAATGTTATATATGATAAAAATTTTACTATTGCCGTTATTTCGTTTAAGAATTGAAACGTTTCATTATCCTTGTTATTAGAACTAAACAATATTAAAAAGTATTTAGATAAAAGTTCATTAAAGGGTACAAAAGTGTATTATAAAAAAAAATAATTTGTTTTGAGAAGCCGAATCATCACTCTACAGTCTTCATATTTGTATTTCTGTTCCAAAAAAACTGAATTTAATTTTATATATCTTAAGCTAACTTTCTCCCGACAGCGCAGCACAGACTCCGAATACTTACTTTGAATATTGATCTCGCTTTATAATACCCTCTTCGATTTTCAGTACAATAAAAACGGCTACCTGTCCTACGGATTGCCGAGATTGATGGCCCCTCTACGCTATCGAAACAACCGAAATCCAGCTCACACACATTCATCTAACTGTGGACACTTCTCGGTCTAGTGCTTTAGTAGATTTATATCCCTCAAATATTATCATTACCTTACACTGATCACGACATCTTTTTTATTGTATAATTGTTGCGTTCAAAGGACGTACAGTATTTAAGTAGCCATTTTTTATATTCACACAATATATATAAAAGCCTTCATCTCGAAATAAATAAAATGTATATAGTTAGGTCAAAGTTGCCGAAGTGGGCTGGATAAGAATAGCCGCAGATCGGAAGCGGTGGCGTGCATTAGGAGAGGCCTAAGTCCAGCAGTCACAGGCTGATAATGATGATGATATAGTTTGGAGACAAAAATGGTAGGTACCATCTTGTCTTAGTCGATTCAAATAATTTTTATCTATTAAATGATATTTTAATATGATCTTCCACAAATAACCTAATCACTGAGTAGTACTCGTTAAACTTAGAAAGTTTTTGCCAATCATTAATAAGAAACGGGAACAATCACGATTCTTTGTGACTAATAATGTGTTCACAATAGAAGACTTTCATAGCAAATTGGTCTATTTTAAATTATTTGATCAATTATAACGACGAACGAAATTAAAAACTTATTGTTGCTAATTTGGAAAATGTTTAATTGAGTCCAACAGGATTAACGCCAACGATAACCCATGCACATATTTTTATTTTGCAAGAATTCCGATTAAAAATGTACTTATTTAATAATTTCTCATCACAACACACGAGAGCTTGTTGATAGTAGTAATCTAACATTGTGTGATGTTGAGCAATTGATTTCGTTAGGCTGACATAATGATGAAGTGGTGAATGTTTAGCCACGTCACAAAGTTTTACAACATTTTGTCTATAATTTTTCTCCTGACTTTATTTTGTTTTGTTCCGCAAAATGTTTAATCACCTGGCTTTTGCTAATTTTAATATAGCAAAAACATACATAAATAAGAGCAAATGTATTCTGGTATACTGCTTAAATTACTACCTGTAATTTTTTAAGCACAATAAATCCTAGTCCTAGCTTTCATTCATGCGCTCGCTCGTATAAAACCAAGAACTGATTTTACTTCAGGAGAAGTTATAAATTGAAACGCCACTGCTTTTATTGAGTAAACGAAGTAAACTAAAGTGATTCTTAATCCTATATTTGTGCTCGTGATTATATTACATTAGAAATTATCTCCTTCGTTTGAGAACATAGTTAATAGTTATAAGACTTCCCATTGTATAAATGAAAGTAACTAAGTGAACATTCATAAATATATATGTTTAATGTTTGTTTAGATAACATGTATTTAACTCCGATACGCCTAATGCATCAATACATCTGTACTATGGATTGGAAAAGCGCACAAATCTTACCGCTAAAGAAGTGCTAGAAGAAGAAATAAAAATAACTTAAAATGTTAACCAAATAATGTGGTTGTTAAATATTATACAATCGTACTCAGTTAGAATACTGGACTACCATCATGCTCTCTCGTATTGGAAACAATTCCAAAGACATCTCGTAAACTGTAGCGTTGTTCAAAATAACAATATTTACGTTTTTTAATTAGGTAGAATAAATTGTTGGAGCTCGTCCTGTTGAACTCGATTAAATTAATTAATTCCTAGATAAGCTAAAGCGAGTTCTAGCAAGCTTTAAAGAGAGCGGTGAGCAAAAACGACAATGGACAAATATGAGTCATCCCAAGCGTATATTTAGTTCTAGAGACGTTAAAGATGAATTGCGAAAATATAAATATGCGTTTATTATAATATATATTAGTGATGCAACGGAAGTGTCTTAGCGGAACCAAAAACGGAAACGGATATCAAAAGTAAATTTTAGCAGAAACGGAAACGGAAACGGAAATGTGAATAATATGAAAATAAAACAAGTTTACAAATATAATTCTTTATTAAGTATCAAATACACCAAATCTAGATTAGAAATAGATATATAAGAAATCTACTATAGAAAGCAATATTGCAACTTTGCTCCTGACCATTTTATTAATATTAAAAATTTAGTAGTGGCAAGTTATATTTTATAAAAAGTAATTTGGTCGCTTTTACACCTAAAATCTGTTCCGGTAAGAGCACCGGAACAGATTACCGTCTATAAAACCAGCTCCGCTAAATAATTGTTCACTGACGACGCTGCTGGGGGGTACTGACAAATAATGGCAAAAGATTACGGTATTTGTGTCTATTTATTTTCCACCACACACAGGGCTCTTCATTTAAAGGTGATCTCTTTTCTTTTTTGTACTCCTGAAAATGTGACTGTATCTCCAAAAGGAGATTGTCACTCTCGTTAGTTGTAGTCGAGATTTCTTGGGCATCGTTTGTACTCAACATGGATTCTAACATTTAAAATGATGAATTCGTCATTGGCTGGACTTCATCCTCAAGTCGATTTCAGCGCCTTTTCGGTGTACCCCACAGTACACAAGATACACTATCATCGTAAGTGGAGTTAGTTAACTCTCTAAATTGTCTGGTTCTGCTGATCGTCATTAAGTTACACATGACTACAAATGTGAGCTGACACAAACAGCAGCAGAAAATATTACGCGCTAACATTCACGAAAAAGTATGTAAACAAACAAATGTGACAAGTGCTTGCGCGGCTCGCTGGCTGAACCTTCCCTTGCTCGCTCGACCGTCCAGCAACCCGGTCGCTGGTTAACTCTCAACTACTGGTTGTAAACTTCCGTTTAAATCTCCGTTATAAAAGTTGCGGAAACATAAGCAAAAACGGATGTTGAAAAACGCGCGGAATTTCCGCACTTGCGGAAATAGAAACAGAGGTCCGCATCACTAATATATATATATATATATATACATACTAGCAGACCCTGCCACGCGTTGCTGCGGCTAGGATTTACTTATTTTACATTGTAATAAACAATTTAAGGGCTTAAAATAAACGGAAAGAGAATATCAGTCGTGAGGACCATGATAAATGTCATTTGTAAACAAAACGGTGAACTCGATAATGCTACCGTTACAACTGAATAGAATGAAAAATAGCACTAGTATAAAAATCGATTGGATTGGTATTTAATGTGGACAGACTAAAGACGATTAATCAAAATATTCCTTCTGTTAATATCGTGCAAAATTATATACAAAGGAGTTAATTTTAAAAATTATTATTGTTTTTTTTAATTCTTACTTTTCTATTATAAATGTTATAGTTTGTATGGATACGGAGAGTTACAACCCAAAAACATATTTTTAACGTTTTAGTTGCATGGTTATTAAAAAGTCGTCAAGCGTATTGAAGCAACTATCGTAAGTAATAGTAAATACCGAATATTTACAGTACCTACAATCCTATCGGCCATTGAAAATGTCATCAAAATATTTCTTTTATATAGGCTACCACATCACTTTTATTTAATTTTGTTCTGTAAAAATCCTACAATTTACAATTTTACATGCATATTAGGAAGCTATTTTATTCATTACTTTTTTTTTTAATTGATGGCCTGGTATAAAATAACGGCGTTATGAAATTGCATTTTTGTTTTTAACAATAGATAAAAATTATTATAAAATTAACTGACCAAATTTAATTAATTTTAAGCAATTAATTTATTAATGTTTCCAATTCTCCTATTATCAACGAAAAGTTTATACGCCATCTATTGACACACACAACGCAATTAATAGATATCGCTAACTGTCACAATGGTTTTGTGGCTAACATTTTGCATCAAATAATAATAGAAAAATAAATTGTTTTAAAACATTATTGCGATTATAAATTAAGATGTAACGTATTCTATCTTTTAAGTTGGATTAAACTGCAGATGGTGGGCAAATATATTATAAAATTGGTTAAGCGTTTTAGGAGTATCGCGGACAAACATCGTGACACGAGATTTATGTATATATTAAGATATATATACATCTCTACTTAATGATAAAAAAACCTGCAAAGTATTATTAATAAGATGATGAATTATAATGAGTTGTAATTGGTGATTAAGTTATGAATGGAAGATCGTTTCAAAATATTTAATCTTTAAGTGAATTGAGTTCATTCAGGGAGAATAATACAATTCTTTGTCCCCAAATTAATTACTGATTTTTTTTAAGTTAAGGTTTTTAAAACATAAAATCGTTATTTTTTTATTATTTTTCTAAAAAAGTAAATATTTGAAACTATTACACTCGCTTATTGATCGTAAGTAACGCTACCACCATAAACGTACTTTGTAAATCCTAATTGATTACTGTACGTCGTTAAAAAAGAAAAGAGTTACAATGATAAAATGAGCCCAAACAAAGATGTCGTGCCTACTGTGAGATTAGGGTTATGCTTCCTGGGGACATAAATCTCATGGCACTAGACCGAGAAGTGTCCACAGTTAGATGAATGGGGGTGAACTGGATTTCGGTCGTTTTGATAGCGTAGAGGGGCCATCAATCTCGGCAATCCGCAGAACAGGTAGCCGTTTTCATGATACGGAAATCTTTGAGAATATTATGAAGAGCGATCAGTATTCTAAAGTAAGTATTCCGGGTTTTGGGTAAAAGATAAAAGCTAACTTACGATTAATTAATTTACTGTTATCTAAATTCTTCTTTACCTTAATTATCATAAGACCTAATAGTAAAGACATCTGGAAAGTTTTAATTGTTAACAAGAAAAAAGGCAACTTATATTTAATAATATAAAATGTGTAAACCTATTCGTAACATAAAAAACATACAATTTTAAGGTTAAAATAGACGTAAAAATAAATTTTCTATTGTGATAAAGACATAAAGCAATCCTGAAATAGTAACTGACCCACAAAATAAGACTTCTAGAACGAGAATTCATCTTCTCTAACGCCCAATAAATAAACATAGGATCTCAAGATAAAGGCGCCATATATTTTGCTGTAACTTGCTCTTGCTGCATTAGCATTAATGTCGCCACATCGTTTTTCTTTCTTTCGAACAGTTTCTCAGCTTTGACTAAGATTTTCAATGAACCTCGATAAACTAAATAAAGTACTAAGGATTGAAAAACAAAAAGAGCAGTACTATATTTAAAGTAAATTAATTTTAGATTTCAATTTGTTATCTTACACTTAATTATTTTTTGTATAATTGAATTTTAATTAACGGAAGTCTTTTCTCGGTAAAAACGGTAAAGTTGCATACCACGTTTAAGTTGTTGTATAAAGTTGTTGCAGAAATTACATGTATTTTTATTTAAAGTATAATATTTTATTTAATATAAATCTATTAATAACTAAATAAGTCAATCATTTATTGAACTTCTGGCAAATAAAGGAAGTGAAAATTCAAATTACCAAACATAGACTGTACATGTCCAAAAACTACACCAACATTCCAACTCGAGTGTAGATCTCTGCTTTCGATTACAATGCAGTACGCTGATTCAAATTCATAAGACGTTCGCGACAAGCGAAGAATATCGAGTGAAAAACGTAGCACAGACGCTGCATTGAGGAATGGGAAGTCGTCCATGCACAGGACGAGATCTGCATTTAATCAGCTCATTTTATTGTTAAACTTTAAGCGACATGGATACGCTCGTTCAGTTAATAGAATGAGTAACCTATTATAAGTTTTCCTTATATTATTTGGCTGTATGAAATTTATTGTTTGTTAGTTGAAAGAATTCGTTTTCTGACAAAAGCTTATAATGTGCGGTGTACTACACCACAAATCTACTCACCACTCATCAGCTAAAAACATTAAGGGTCAAATTGAAATATTTATATCTTTATTCAATACCAGCTTTTCATAGATTTTACAGATATCAATATTGCACCCGTGCGGAGCCGGGGCGGGTCGCTAGTTACTGAATAAAAGAACTTTTTACCGATATTATCACGTTTATTTTACATTTTTAATTCCCGAGGTTTCGAATACTTTCCAGCGGTCGTGGTGACGGGGTAGATTGAGATGCCATGGATCTAGTTGCCAGTACAAAAGCAGGATTGCCAGTGGACTTAATGTAACTACCGTCGAAGTCATTTGTTGAAGTGAATAAAACTTCGAAGAATAGAGATTAATTGGGCATAAATTTATGCTTTTTAGTTCGTTCAAGAAAACTTGATTGACTAGACGTAGCTAAACGTCAAGCTTTTATAGCTAAAAGGTAGAAAGAAAACATCAAGATTACTTTGAGCCATGATTCAAGCACGTTTTGACGCTTAGGTCATTTCGACTGTACGATGTGTTACTTTGTTGCAAATTTATCGTCGACTTAGTTACCACTAAAAGAGTACTATAAAAAGCATATTTATTAAAGATTTTCGAAATTCAGTAATTAAGTGTATTATTTATATTAGTATTTGTATATATTTTATTCATTATTTTCAAGCATACATATTTTGACTAACAAGTCTATTTATTTTTTATTTTATGTAATCGTAATTTAACTACCTTTATACCCTCGTTTTTTTATAAATGAATACAAAGTTTTTTAATGTTTAAATATATTTTTTTGATTTTCAAAATTATTTTTATGGTGTATTCGCTATATATTATTTCGCTAAACGTTTAACCTATATGAATAATAATGTAGATTTAAATAAGCATCAAATATACTAATTAGTTTGTTCATAGAGTGCATTGTATTTGAGTTATATAGAAGAATGATCGATCAGCATATACCTTCGAAGGCGAATGGAGAATTAAAAGTTTACGCTAAGCAATAAAGAAGCGGAACAGCAATGTATTTTTTTTCTTATGTCCCTTTAATTAGATTGCCAACTGTATATAGTGCAGTAATACTGACAAATATTTAGACTTTGATGAACTGTGAATCACCTGATAAGAGTTCATTGTTCACATAGTGGGATTCTAGGCGTTTGCGTTTGGTCGAGAGCAGGTTGTGGTCGGATGCCTGCTGCGTTGCAAGTTCGATCCGGCGTTAATTTCCTTCTGTTGTACTAACACTGGCTTTTTATGTTTTCCTGGTACTTGTACATATCATGTCAATTTAAAATTCTTTAGTTTAATATCAGCTCCGTTTTTAATGATGTATTTTAACTAATTTTACTTATCCCGTACGTACTATTAAACAATCAGATATTATCTAAATGAGTGTCATCTGAAATTAACAATCTAAAGTATGCTTAGGCTGATCAAATCTAGAAAATTTATCAAGTGAGCACTTTTGCATGAAAAGATGGGAACGTTATGCTCTGGCTTTGCTTAGAAATTCAAGAGCGTATATGACATAGCTGGCTCCGTAGCCTAGTGGTATGGGTGTGTGCTTTAGAAAGCGGAGGTCGTGGGTTTGAATCCTCGCGGGGACTCAACAAATTTTCATTGTTGATTCCTAGTTGGTTATGGCAATTTGGGTCGATTATCCAATTGTTTGAAAAGTAGATGATACATGCATCGGATGGGCATGTAAAATGTCGGTCGACCCATAAACCCTCATTGCACCAGCGTGGTGGAATACGGTCCAACACCTAATGAATAGGGTGTATTAGAGAGGCCTATGTCCAGCAGTGGACATATGACATAGCGAATTAGACATTAGTCACTATTATAGTAAAAAGTGTATGTACATATTTATTATTATTGATTTGATTAAATCAACTAGTTTTGATCTGCTAAAAGTAGTAAAGGTCAGCCCATAACATATATCTAATTTTAAAGTAACTCAGGCTACTCACCACCATCTAGCCTTTGTTAGTCCGCTGGTGGACATAGGCCTCCCTTAATGCACGCCTTCTCCATTAGAGTGTTTTCATGCTGCTACTGAATAGAAAATCTATCTAAAAATTTAGGAGATAAACAAAAGGGGTCTACTCAATAATAATGTTCTTTTTCAACGCTCTATATATAAACTAAGTGACTCGCGATAAACGAGCTACATATTTTGCTGTTAATTTCAAAAGTAACACATATTTTTTTAAACGCAGAGCAACAATTGCAAGGCAATTGATTTACTAATAGGTGCATAAGTAAAGAATAACTGATTTATAAATATTATCAGTGTAAGTCAATGTTGAACATAACACGTATATCATGTTTTGTTTTATTAAAAATAGTTTTGTCGTCTTCTGCTAAATCATGTGTTTGCCTTCATTAATAATATATCAACTTTATCATTAACTTAAATATGTATATTGAAACCATGGAAGATTCCTCTTTGAAAATATATGACTTGGTAAGCCTGACCCCAAGATAAGATTATTAAATATTTGAAAATGATCCGCAACCGTTATGCCAAAATGTCACCCTTGAAAATATTGACAGTAATTAAAGGGTAAAAGCAATTCAAGAAAGGTCAGTGCAAAAGGTTCTTAACAAAATTTTCTCTCCATGTTTTGGGACTTACTAAAACTTGCTTGGTTTTTGCTCATGTAAATAGCTCATAAATAAATAAATAAAATATATAAAAAAAACGACGTAAAAATACCAACCTTTTGCGATAATTTTGCACTTCGTGGTAAAACCTTACAGAATAAAGTAAAAATAAATTCTGCATAAATTTACTTTTCTAATCAGTCTACATTAAAATGCGGCAAACACATAAATTCACGCTACGTATGACTTAAAATAACAATTATATTGCAAATATTAAAAAAAATACTAGCAGACATGTCAAAGCAAATTAAAGCTATTCATAAGCCTTATGCAAAAACCATTAATAAAAATGTTATTTTAGGTTATTAAAAAGTTTTTTTGCTAAGTAGGAGGTGCGAAGATATAACATATTTTTTTTTGATTATTTTTCCTATTTAATTATCTACTCTATACCGTAGCGTAGATACAGAATGTTTTTATATTATATTATCATATAGATACGAATATTAAGAGGAATATTAAAAAACTTTATCATTACTGGTCTAGTTTCCATTGTGTAAGTTTAATTAATACCTAGGTGCTTTTTAATAATCGATAATATGTTTTATGCATTGATTTAAACATATTTTTCTGCAGAATACACTTTATTAACAAATTTACTAAAACGATATATTTCTAATAATTATAGTCGATAGTTACACCAAATCTTCGTGAGGTTGTTACCGGTTACTTTACTTCGAGAAGTTTTATTGGAATATCACTATGCACTAGGGAGGTGATAAGGTGTAAATTAAATTGTGAAGAAAATTTAAAAGCTTTCTTCCAAGCGATATGCATCATATTATATACGAAAGAGTCTTTTTATGATTATATCTACATATACTATAAATATTTTTACGTAACTTTAATCTACTTTCATGTTACAATGTTTTTTCTTATTTACTTTATTACCCAGAGGATCGTAATAGTAAAAGACGATCTATTTTATCAATTTTAAACTATTTGAACTGTTCATGCGAATATCCTCGTATGGTAACAAATGATGATGTATTTTTAACATGTCGATAGCAAATATGAATGTCATGAATTTAACAATATGATAAAATTTATTAAAATCAATATACGTCAGCAATAAAATGATGAAATGCAAATCATTCTTTCCCCCAATAGTATTCTAATTTGTCCTACAGCCTATATTTTTCAAAATAACCATAGCATAAACAGTATAATATACTATACGCTAGTCTAAAGACTACTAGTTTTTCACTTCATTCGACCAACACGTCTTTTTTTTTCATTTTTTTACCTCTTCTTTATTAACTCGATCTCATATCATTAACATTCCATACGCACGGTGTGAGTTGTGTCATGACTTATTAGGTCAGTTTTAAACTTTTCGTAAAATTTACTAAAAATCCAAGAAAAGAAGGGGAATAAGCAAGAACAAGCTACTACCGCTAACTTCGCAAGAACAGGAAATACAAAATTAACCAAGCGAAACGTGAACAGTTGCAAAGTAAAATTTTTTAATGCTTTCCTTATAAAGTTTTTAATTCGTTTTAAATGTAATATTGTGTGATAAACAGACAACAACTCTCAAGGATCAGTTTGACTGCTTTAAACCACGTGCTCATCGGATTATTCCGAAAACTTTCCATACAATATGATACGATTGTCGCGTCGCGTCCAACTTAATTGAATAACTGATGACCCTCAAGTCTCCATCGCTGCACTGGCGCAGTTTCTCTCAACTTTCGTCCACCCTCTCTTCAAATCATACTTAATTCATACGCTGTCGAGCTACCTTCATATGCATACATTCAATATACAATTACTTAAGAAAGCCTTAACTTTCTTGCAGAGATATTCAGTCATATTTAAAGAACGCTGTTATTTTTTTGTTGCATCTATGTTATTTTCAGTACTTTACCGCATTCATATACACTACCGGGTTCCGGGTTGGAGGGCATCGTAGCCAGAGTATTTACTGGCTAAACGAGATTTAACATCCATGGTAGGCAAGGGCATTGGTGTTACCTCTGGTATTGCCTATCGTCAGGCGTCGGTAACCACTTTCCATCAGGTGGCCCGACTCCTCTTCTGTCTGCGTAGTCAATAAAAAAACACCTAGGAAACAACTAAAAAGTATTTGAATGAGCGCAGGATTGAAACCCATAACCTCCGGTTCTAAAGCGCAAGCCCAACTACTAGGCTTAGGAGGGTACAGTTCGAACGAGTAAAATACTATGTTAAGAGCACAATAATTTTTGGGTGGAAGCCTTGCGCACCCCCACTGGCGTAAGACTCAGAGTCTCTGACCATTACGCCAAGGGGGTCGTCATTCTGTTGGCTCCCTGTAAAGGATTTTATTTAAAGCAAAATATATAGATAGATATGGACAGTCATAATTATACTATGCTATACATACTAAAATATCTTTTTAATACATGAATTAAAATTTTTATGTTGACTAAATATTTGTTTACTTTCCTCATTTACCAAACAAGTTTGTGCCGGTCAGGCTCTTATTAACAAGTCAGTTTATTTTGCAAATATTAAAGTCATAAAACAAAATTTTATCCTGAATTCAAAACCAAAATGTTTAAAGAGAAATGAGCAAGGTAATGGTGTTTCGTCGTGCAAGCCCAGTTGGCGATTAATTTCCTGTTTAATCAAATCGAAGGAAAACGAAAGATTTTATATTGAATCAAGTGTTGCCAATGTCCAATATCATCCACTTGCAAAATTGGTAAGTCCTATTGATCAGATATTTAGCAAGTCTATCTTTGAAAATAGAATATTTTTTTTAGTTTACAATCCAAAATTTAATTAATTACAAAAATATGAACAACAACAGGAATATTTACGTTGTATGAGAAAAATTAAAGGTCATACAAATCAATTGCAATATAAATCTACCAGTAAAGTATACAATAAATCGAAGTAAAAAAAAAGCTCATAGTACATATTAATATAAAATTTTATTTTATTTTTTCCAACATTTAGCAACAGTAACTCATGATAATGATTCTCACTCATGAATGATTTTATATTGGGCCAAGAGTTCCTAATATGCAGAAGTGGTAAGATCGGATATTTGGCAAGTCTATCTTTAAGAATAGAATATTTTTTTTAATTTGCCGATCAGCTATTTATTGAAGAGAATAAAAAAGGGAAGACCGATGGGCCCATAAGGTTCTGTATATATATAATGTTTGTTTAAATAAAATGTATTTTACTCGATATTAGGACAACATATATATAAAATATTGATTTATCAAATTATTTTAATAAATTTTTAAAGGAAATGTACATAGAAATCTAACGGGGAAGATATGCAACGAAAGGGTACTAATGTGGTTTTTGTCAACCGCAATCTGCCAACTTACTGGCAAAGTATATACCGGCGAAACATATTAACTTAAAAATGTTACCAAATAATATTATTATCAAACATTATGTAAAGTCAAAATTAGATAGATTACTGAACAAGCTCGTATTGGAAACAATTCCAAATACATCTCGTAAACGTTAGCGTTGCAAAATAACAAAATGTACCTAATTTTAATTAAATCTAATAAATTATTGGAGCTCATCCTGTTTAACTCAATTAAATTAATAAATTCCTAGATAAAAGTCGTAGTGAGGTTTAACGAGAGCGGTGAGCAAAAACGAGCGATTGACAAATATGAGTTATCCCAAGCATATATTTAGACGTTTAAGATGGCATAAAAATCAAAAATTTAACTTTTTCTTTTAAGACATTCATATTGCGAAAACATAAATATGCGTTTTATAAAAATAATATTTACTGCATATTATTTTAAAGTTAAGGATTTTAAAACATAGAATCGTTACTTTGTTTTAATATTTTTCTATCAAAAATCATTATTAAAATAAAAATAGTACATATATGGAAGTATAACACTCGCTTATTGATCGTTCAGGACGCTACAACCACACACGTACCTTGTAGATCCTATTTCAATACTGTACGTCATTTAAAAGTAACAATAATGAAATGAGCTCACGGACAACACCACACAACAGAGATGTCGTGCCCAGTGTGAGATTAGGGTTACGTTTCCTAGGGATATAAATTTTATGGCTCTACACCGAGAAGTGTCCACAGTTAGATGAATGGGGGTGAACTGGATTTCGGTCGTTTTGATAGCGTAGAGGGGCCATCAATCTCGGCAATTTAACAAGAATTTTATATAATTATTTCTTTATTTACGCGATTATCATATCAAATCCACTTATTTACGGATTTTGGTTACTTAAATATATTTATTCCCGACGTTTCGGATTCTTTTCAGCATCCATGATCACGGGCAGATTGTTGGTATATGTCTGTATCTCTGAGATACAGACATAATCCGAAACGTCGGAATAAATATATTTAAGTAACGCGAAAATCCGTAAATAAGTGGATTTGATAAGAATTTTATACTTTTAAATTATATATATGTACGATATACCAAAATGATTTTTGTCAAACAACGCATTGTACAAAAGAATGATCGAACAGAACATACTTTTGAAGGAATTGAAAGTATACGCTAAGAAATAAAAAGGAACAGATATATAAATGTTTATATGTTTTAATTACATTGCCTTGCTATACAAACTGTATATAACTTATAAGTGCAATAATACTGACAAATATTTACACTTTGATGAGCTGTGAATCACCTGATTGGAGTTCATTGTTCACATAGTGGGGATCCAGGAATCCCGTTTGCGGTTTGGTCGAGAGCGGTTGTGGTCGGATGCCTGCTGCGGTTGCGAGTTCGATCCAGTGTTAATTTCCTTACTGACCCTACCAACACTGGCTTTTTATGTTTGCCTGGTAGTTGTACATATCAATATATGTTACTTAAGATTCTTTAGTTTTAGTTTGCAAGTTTAAATAAACTAAGCACAACGATTACATCAAGCAATAATATTTATTATAACGACGTTACTGCACCAGCTTGAAGTTAATATTTTTATTAATTTCAGCTTCGTTCATTAACAAGGTATTTTAACTAATTATAACCTAGTGCGTACTATTAAACTTACTTTTCAGTGATCACTTTTCTATCTTTTTAACAAGTTACTGAGTAAATTCACGCTAAGAATAACTAAAAATAACAATTTTAATGCAAATATTTAAAAAAAACCGACATACACATCGAAGGAAAATGAGGCTACTAATAAGCCTTATACAAAAACCATTATTAAAAATTATCTTTTATGTTATTAAAAAGTTTCTTTACTAAGTAGGGAAGTGCGAAGATATAACGTAATTTTTTAATATAATTTTATCGCCTATTTAATTATAACCATATCTACACTATACCGTAGCATAGATACAGAAAAATATTTTTCTACAAATTCATATCTAATTATGAATTATTAGGAAATTTCATTTAAATTGGTCCAGTTTTCATTGCGCAAGCTTAATTAAGATTTAATAAGTGTTTTTTATAATCGAAAACATTTTTATGCATTTATTTTAATACGTTTTTCTGCAGAATGCACTTTAATAATTTACATAAAATAATATCTTTCTAATAATTATAGTCGATACTTACACTATATCTTAGTGAGGTTGTTACCGATTACTTTACTTCGAGAAGTTTTATTAGAATATCACTATGCACTAGGGAGACGATCAATTTCTATGTAAATTAAATTGTGAAGAAAATTTAAAGCTTTCTTCCAAGCGATATGCATCATACTGTATTCGAAAGAGTCTTTTATGACTATATCTATATACTATAAATATTTATACGTAACTTTAATCTACTTCCATGTTATAATGTTATTTCTTATTTACTTTATTAACCAGAGGATCGTAATGGAAAAGACTTTATATTTTTATCAATTTTAAATTATTTCAACTGTTCATGCGAATATCCTCGTATCGTAACAAATGACGAGGTGTTTTGTACCATATCGATAGGAAATCATGAGTTAAACAATATGATCTTCAATAAATCAGCAATTAAATGTCATGTAATACCAGGACAAAATTTTTCCCCATTAGATTCCTAATTTGTCCTACAGGCAATATTTTTAAAATGGCCATAGCACAAACAGTATATAATATAAGCCGTTCTAAAGACAACTAGTTTTTAACTCCATTCGACCAACACGAAAATAAATATTTTGTTCTTTTTACTTTATTAACTCAATCTCAAATCATTAACATTTGATACGCACGGTGTGAGTTGTGTCATGATATATTACGACAGTTTTCACTTTTGTGAAATTTACTAAAAGCCAAGAAAACTAGGAGGTACGAACAAGAATAAGCTACTACCACTAACTTCACAAACAGGTACATATAAAATTAACTGAGCAAAACGTCAACGGTTGAAAATTTCAGTATTTTAATGCTTTCCTTATAAAGTTTTAATTCGTTTTAAATACAATATTGCGTGATAAACTGACAACGACCTCTAGGATCAGTTTGGCTGCTTTACCTAAACCACGTGTTCATCGGATTATTCCGAAAACTTTTCATACAATATAATACGATTGTCGCGTCCGACTTAATTGAATAACTGATGACCCTCAAGTCTCCATCGCAGCACTGGCGCAGTTTCTCTCAACTTTCGTCCACCCTCTCTTCAAATCATACTTAATTCATTCGCTGTCCAGCTCCTTTCAGATGCATACATTTAATATACATGTACATGCAAAAGTCTTAATTATCTCGCAGATACATTCAGTGTTCTTCATAATTAAAGAACGCTGTTATATTTATACATTTTATTATTTTTAGAAATTTACCATTCTTGTAATAATAGGATAGCATTGAAAAAATTAGGGCTTAATAATATACATAAACATAACTTCTTTATTTGTTGACAATTTTGAGTACTGAGATATTTCTATTTAGTCTGTAGGCTGTAGATAAGAGGCTGTAGACTCAAATCTTTAGTCTAGTCCTTCAAGAGGTCAAATTTAAGACAATCCTGAATACTATAAAACTCGTTTAATTTTTAATACTTCACATCAATATAATCTGTACATTATGTGTTCTTTTAAATATGTTCGTGCAGATCAAAAAATATTTTCTTTAGGTAAAGAATTACTCAAAATATAGAAAGAACGACGCATCAGGCGCGAGGAAAATATTAATAACGTCATCTAAGTAGATTTCGGCAGCCAATCAATATTAGAGATCAGCCAGCTACGCAGGAGATATTATAGTGTAAGCACGAAGACAGCTGCATTCCCTATTTCCCATAGTCCAATGGGACTGGAAACCGACAGACCAAAACAGATCAATTTCAAAAGATACATAGAAAGTTCAGCCTGCATTGCCATAAACAATACAGGTGGTAGGTGCCCTTTTAGAGTGGACCATTTGGGTTGGTGCCACCACGGTACCTTTTTCTGGCGCAAAGCACTAGTGTGAAAACTCTGTGAACTGTGTTTCGGTTTGAAGGGCACCGTAACCAGCGTATTAACTGGGTAAACGAGAGTTAACATCCATCTTACGTAGGAAGCGCATTAGTGTTACCACTGGTATTGCCGATATCCAAGGGTGTCGGTAACCACTTTACAGTTGGCCCAACTGCTCGTCTGCCTAAGTAGTCAATAAAAACTACCTAGAAAACAACTTAAAAAGTATTTGAATGAGCGCAGAATTGAAACCCATGACCTCCGGTTCTAAAGCACAGGCCCATACTAGGCTTTGGAGGCAGTTCAAACGAGTAAAATACTCTGTTAACTGCACAATCATTTTCTTGCGTGGTAGACTTCCACCCCCGCCCACTTGAGCAATGTTCAGTATCTAACTGTTACGCCAAGAGGGCGTCGTCATCTGTTGGCTCCATATAAGGTATTTTTTAAAACAAGTATATAGATAGATTTCGACCGTCGTAACTATACTATACTATACATACTAAAATATTTATTTAATACATTGATTACAATTTTTATTTTGACTAATTATTCGTTTATTTTCCTCATTTACCTAACAGGTCTGTACCTGTCAGGTTATTATTAACAAGACAGTGTATTTTGCAAATATTAAATTCACAAAACGAAATTTCATCCCGAATTCAAAACCAAAATGTTTAAAGAGAAATGAGCAAGGTAATGCTGTTTCGCCGTGCAAGCCAGTTGGCGATTAATTTCCTGTTTAATCAAATCGGGAAAGAAAGATTTTATATTGAGCTAAGAGTTGCCAATATCCGATATTATCCACTTTCAAGTGATTAGTGAGAAGTGGTAGGGTAAAGGAGATATATTGGTGATATAAGTAAATTGGTGATATTATTTAAAACACTTTTGTATGACCGCGTTAGCATGAATTGTCTACATGTGTAAACGGTATAAAACCGTTTCACTCGCTCCGTAATTTGTCTCAGCGTTTGGCGAACAAAGCAATTGCTAACGCGGTCATAGCAAGTGTTTAAAACTATCACAAATTCTATATAACCAATATCTCCTTACCTAAGTCCTATTGGTCGAATATTTAGCAAGTCTATCTTTAAATATAAAATATTTTTATTAGTTTTAAGTTTAGCTATTTATTGAAGAGAATATAAATATGAATAATAACAGGGATATTTACGTTCTATAAGAAAAAGGAAGGCCGATGGGCGAAAAGTTTCAGTGAAGGCCACGTTCAGGTAAACTGAGTGTTGGTCGAACCCCGACCAGATGGTATGGCGATCTCCGTGCAGTAGCCGGTTCAAGTTGGCAGCGAGTTGCAGGGGATCGGCGGTCTTGGCGCTGATTGAAAATGTCCAGCAGTGGACTTATAGGGCTGATTATGATGATAATAAATAAAATACTGATTTACAAGACGTTTATTGTATAAATCAAATTATATAAGTAAACATTACTACATATATATAATTTTGTTAAGATAAAATGCATTTTACTTTACTTTTAATTTTATATTCATTTATTAGCACTTTTAATTCACCTTTTATATGTTCCCTTGATTTTTATACGTTTTAGAATTCTCGCACTGTATGTAATTTTCTTTTTTATAATGTTTCCCATGTAGAAACTAGTCCCCTCTAGCACAGGAATCCTATTGAGGGCTAGTGTACTTTAAATCTTTATTGTTCTTGTATTACTTGTACAATATGTTAGAGATAAGCTTTGTGTTAATACTGTGCTGAACTCAATAAAGTTATGATTATTATTATTATTTTAATCAGATACACCTATACCAAAATACCTGTACCAGATATTAGGAAAACGTATATAAAATATTGATTTATAAAATAATTAAAGACTAATAAATGATTAATGGATATGTACATATAAATCTACAGGTGAAGTTATACAAGGAGGTTCTAGTATGTGTCTTTACACAAGATTTGTGTCAGAAGAAGAAATATAAATAACTTAAAACTTTTAACAAATAATGTGGTCGTTAAATATTATATAAAGTCAAAATAAGTTCGATTACGGGACTACCAAGGAGCTCTGTCGTATTGGAAACAATTCCAAGGACATCTCGTGAACTGTAGCGTTGTTCAAAATAACAATATGTACGTTTTTAATTAAGTTGAATAAATTATTGGAGCTCATCCTGTTGAATTCGAGTCATGCTAAGGTTTAATAAGAACGGTGACAAAACGAGCAATTGACAAATATGAGTTATCCCAAGCATATATTTAATTCGAGAGACGTTAAAGATGACATAGTCTTATGAATTTGAATCAGCGTACTGCATTGTACGAAAGCAGAGACCACACTTGAGCTGGAATGTTGGTGTAGTTTTGGGACATGTACAGTCTATGTTTGGTAATTTGAATTTGCACTTCCGTTATTTGCCAAGTTCAATAAATGATTGACTTATTTAGTTATTAATAGATTTATATTAGATAAAATATTATGCTTCAAATAACAATACATGTCATTTCTGTAGAAACGGACAGGATGACGTAACTTGTCATAATACAACAACTTAAACGTGGTATGTACCGTTTTACCGAGGACTATGTACGTAACGCTTTCATTAATTAAAATTCAATAGTACAAAAAAGTTAAGTGCAAAATAATTAATTCGGTTCTAAAATTAATTTACTTTAAATATAGTAACGCTCCGTTTGTTTTTAGTCCTGATTACTTTATTTAGTACTGTGAGGTATATTGAAAATCTTAGTGAAAGCAGATAAACTTTTGAAAGAAAGAAAACGATGTGGCGACATTAATGCTAATGCAGCAAGAGCAAGTTACAGCAGAATATATGGCCCCTTTATCTCGAGATCGTATGTTTATTTATTGGGCGTTAGTGTAGATGAATTCTCGTTCTAGAAGTCTTATTTTGTGGATCAGTTACTATTTCTGCATAGCTGTATGTCTTTATCACAAATGCAAATACTTTTTACGTCAATTTTAACCTTGATGCTATGTATAGGTTTTCACATTTTATATGATTAAATATAAGTTGGCTTTTTTGTACACTAATTAAAACGTTCCGATGTCTTTACTATTTGGACTAAAGATAAATATTGAATTATTTGGATAAGAGAATTAAGAAAAAATTAAAATTAAAAACTTATTTTAATAATAATATTATTATTAATTTGTGAACCAGGCCTTTACGCGTTCTATGGCAAATAGTAAAACTATTTTTGTTCTTAATTATTGCCGTTATTTTCTCTATCGTAAGCTTTTAACTTTTACCGAAAACCCCGGATACTTACTTTCGTATATCGATCTCTTCATAACATTCTCTTTGATTTCCGTATATTGAAAACGGCTACCTATTCTGCGGATTGCCAAGATTGATGGCCCTCTACGTTATCAAAACGACCAAAATGCAGCTCACCCCATTCATCTAGCTGTGGACACGTCTCGGTCTAGTGCCATTAGATTCATATCCATAGGAAGCGTAACCTAATCTCACACTAGGCACGACATCTCTGTTTGAGCTTATTTCATTATTGTCACTTTTAAATGACGTGCAGCATTTAAAATTTAGAATTGACAAAATACGTGTGTTGTGGTAGCGTCCTTTACGATCAAAAGCGAGTCTAACAGTTCCAAATATGTAGTTTTTATTTTAATAAGGATTTTGTTAGAAAATCATAAAACAAAGTAATATTTTTATTTAATATTTAAAACCTTAACTCTAAAATAATATTCAGTTAATAGTTTGGGTACAAAGAATTAATTTTTTTTCTTTAAGAGTCAACTCAATTCTTCTACAGATTAAATATTTTGAATAATATCTTTCATATAGATTAATCACCACTCGTTACATTTCATCACACAATTAATAATAGTTTGGCAGATTTTTAATCATTAAATGAGTTTTTTAATAATTATTATATATATATAAAATAATAATAAACGCGTGTTTACATTTTCGCAGTATGAATGTTATGTAAAAGAAAAATTAATATTTTTGATTCTTATGTCATCTTTAACGTCTCTCGAATTAAATATATGCTTGGGATAACTCATATTTGTCAATTGCTCGTTTTGTCACCGTTCTTATTAAACCTTGCATCGACTCGAATTCAACAGGATGAGCTCCAATAATTTATTCAACTTAATTAAAAACGTACACATTGTTATTTTGAACAACGCTACAGTTCACGAGATGTCCTTGGAATTGTTTCCAATACGACAGAGCTCGTTGGTAGACCCGTAATCGAACTTATTTTGACTTTATATAATATTTGACGACCACATTATTTGTTAAAAGTTTTAAGTTATTTATATTTCTTCTTCTGACACCACTTTACACATACTAAAACCTCCTTGTATAACTTCACCTGTAGATTTATATGTACATATCCATTAATCATTTATTAGTCTTTAATTATTTTATAAATCAATATTTTATATACGTTTTCCTAATATCTGGTACAGATATTTTGGTATAGGTGTATCTGATTAAAATAATAATAATAATCATAACTTTATTGAGTTCAGTTTTTTGTACTATTGAATTTTAATTAATGAAAGCGTTACGTACATAGTCCTCGGTAAAACGGTACATACCACGTTTAAGTTGTTGTATTATGACAAGTTACGTCATCCTGTCCGTTTCTACAGAAATGACATGTATTGTTATTTGAAGCATAATATTTTATTTAATATAAATCTATTAACAACTAAATAAGTCAATCATTTATTGAACTTGGCAAATAACGGAAGTGCAAATTCAAATTGCCAAACATAGACTATACATGTCCCAAAACTACACCAACATTCCAACTCTAGTGTGATCCCCACTTTCGTACAATGCAGTACGCTGATTCAAATTCATAAGACGTTCGCGACAAACGAAGGAATATCGAGGGAAAAACGTAGCACAGATGCTGCATTGAGGAATGGGAAGTCGTTCATGCACAAGACGAGATCCGCATTTAATCAGCTCATTTGATTGTGAAACCTTACACGGCATGGAAACACTCGTTCTGTTAATAGAATGAGTAACCTATTATAAGTTTTCCTTATATTATTTGGCTGTATGAAATTTATTGTTTGTTAGTTGAAAGGAATTCGTTTTTCAGACAAAAGCAATAATGTGCGGTGTAACTACACCGCAAATCTACTCGCCACTCATCAGCTAAAAACATTGTGGGTCAAAGTGTTAATATCTTTATTCAATACCAGCTTTTCAAAGATTTTACAGATATCAATATTGTAGAGCAGGGGCGGGTTGCTAGTTAATTCCAAAACTTTTTACGGATTTGGTGGCGTTTAATTTACATTTTTAATTCCCGACGTTTCGAATGACTTCCAGCGGCCGTGGTCAAGGGGTAGACTGAGATGTCATGCGCCTAGTTGCCAATAATGAAGCGGGATTGCCAGTGAACTTAATGTAACTACCGTAACTATCTTTATACCTTGTTTTTTTTTGTAAATTAATAGAAAATTTTTAACTTTATGTATACTTTTCAATGTTCAAAATTATTTTCCATATAAACATTGGTTGAGTTACCCCATTATTTCGCTAAAAGTTCTCGCTAGTCAATAGTCTTCAAATATACTAATTAGTTTGTTCGTAAAGTAAGTAGAGTGTTTGAGTTATGTAGCATCCGATTGAGTTCAACGAAATTTTATACTTTTAAGCTAATAAGCTAATAAGCTAATAAGCTAAGCGTACATATATATAGCAAAAAGATTGTCTGTCAATCGACGCATTGTACAGAAAAATGATCGGTCAGCCTATACCATCGAAGGCTTTAGAATTGAAAGTTTACGCTAAGCAATAAACAATCTGGACAGCAATGAAAAATTTTTCTAATATCTCTTTTATTAGATCGCTAACTGTATATAGGTTATAAGTGCATTAATACTGACCAATATTTAGACTTTGATGAACAGTGAATCACCTGATTAGAGTTCATTGTTCACATAGTGGGGATTCCTTACGTTTGCGGTTTGGTCGAGAGCGGTTTGTGGTCGGATGCCTGCTGCGGTTGCGAGTTCGATCCAGTGTTAATTTCCTTACTGACCCTACCAACACTGGCTTTTTATGTTTGCCTGGTAGTTGTACATATCAATATATGTTACTTAAGATTCTTTAATTATAGTATGCATTTATAAATACACTAAGTAAAACGACGCGAATTACATCAAGCAATAATATTTATTATAACGACGTTACTGCATTCGCTTGAAATAGTTAATATTTATTGCTATTAATTCACTGTTTATAACCTCATGCGTACTATTAAATAATCAGATGTTATACACAATGACTGACATCTGTAATTAGGAATCTAAAGCTCGCTAAAGTTATTAGAATATCGAAAACTTTTTGATCACTTTTTCTATTTTTCTTACAAATTTATTGAGTAAATTCACGCTAAGAATAACTAAAAATAACAATTTTAATGCAAATATTTAAAAACCAGCAGACACGTCGAAGGAAATTAAGCTACTGATAAGCCTTATACAGAAACCACTATTAAAATTATCTTTTATGTTATTAAAAAGTTTCTTTACTAAGTAGGGAAGTGCGAAGATATAACGTAATTTTTTAATATAATTTTATCGCCTATTTAATTATAACCATATCTACACTATACCGTAGCATAGATACAGAAAAAATATTTTTCTACAATTTCGTATCTATATGATATTATTAGTAAATTTTATTATAATTGGTCCAGTTTCCATAGTGTAAGCTTAATTAAGATTTCATAAGTGCTCTTTTATAATCGAAAATAATTTTTTATGCATTTATTTTAACTTTTTTTTCTCCAGAATACACTTTAATAACTTACTAAAAAGAATATCATTCTAATAATTATAGTTGGTAGTTACACCATATCTTCGTGAGGTTATTAACGATTACTTTACTTCTAGAAGTTTTATTGGAATATCACTATGCACTAGGGAGACGATCAATTTCTATGTAAATTAAATTGTGAAGAAAATTTAAAAGCTTTCTTCCAAGCGATATGCATCATACTGTATACGAAAGAGTCTTTTTATGGCTATATCTACATATACTATAAATATTTATACGTAACTTTAATCTACTTTCATGTTATAATGTTATTTCTTATTTACATTATCCCAGAGGATGGTAATAAATAAAGGCAATCTATAGTTATCAATTCCAAATTCGTTCAATTGTCCATGCGAGTATCCTCGTATCGTAGACAAGTGTGTAACAATTAGAACATAAGACAAGGTATTTTATAAGTTATTGATAGGAATCCATCACTCAATTAACCATTATGCTTCACACTTCGATAAATTTGTAATTAAATATAAATTGAAGTAAAAAATGAACATTAGTTTTTTTGAAATGCTTCGATTTCTTCGCATCATTCGACTAAAATGAAATTTTTTAAATTCCTTTTTTACTCAATATTATCAGTAACATTAACTCGGTCTCTAATCAACTTATTCATATTTTAAAAGCACTGTGTAAGTTTCATAGTGCCTCATCTGAAACACATAATGAACTTTTTGTGAAATTCGTTAAAAGCAAGGCCAAAATAAATCCTAGACCGAGCAAAAATGTTTTAACTTATTCAGATTAACTTTGCAATAAAAAAACGAAATAACCGAGTGCTCGAAAAAAAAACGAAACGTCAGCAATTGATTATATCATTTTTTTAATACGTTCCCTTATAAACTTTTTAATTCGTTTTAAATGCAATATTGTGTTACAAACTGACAACGACGCGATCATCTTACTTTTCTGACAATTGGGTGATCGGCCCAAATTGCCCTAATCAACTAGGAAACAACAATGAAAATTTGTTGAGTCCTCGCAGGATTCGAACCCACGACCTCCGGTTTCTAAAGCACACGCCCATACCACTAGGCTACGGAGGCAGTTTGACTGCTTTACTTAAACTGCGTGCTCATTAGATTATGCCGAAAACTTTCCATACAATATAATACGAATGTCGCGTCGCGTCCGACTTAATTGAATAACTGATGACCCTCAAGTCTCTCAAGTCTCCCAAAGTCTTAATTATCTGCATGTGTTCTTCATAATTAAAGAAAGGTGTTATTTTTTTGTTGCATCTGTGTTATTTTAGGTAATTCACCGCGTTCATGTATTAATAGAATAGAATTGAATGTAAAAATTAGTGCTTGATAATATACATAAACATAACTTGTGTATACCATCAAACTCGTTTAATTTTTATACTTCACATAAATATAATCTGCACATTATCCGTTCTTTTAAATATGTTCGTACATATAGAAAGAAGGACGCATCAGACGCGAGGAAAATATTAGAAATGTCTTCTAAGTAGATTTCCGCAGACATTCAATATTAGAGATCAGCCAGCTACGCATGAGATATTATAATGTAAGCACAAACACAGGTGCATTCCCTATTTCCCCAAGTCCAATGGGACGAAAAACCGACACGACCAAAAAAGATCAAGTTCAAAAGACACATAGAACTCCTTATTTTAGTGACACTTGGGTGATCACCCAAGCCTGCATTATTGCAGTATTTTTAACCAATACAGGTGGTAGGTCCCCTTTTTACAGTGGACCATTTGGTTTGGTACCACCACGGTACCTATTTCTGGCGCAAAGCAGTAGTGTGTAAACACTGTTTACTATGTTTCGGTTTGAAGGGCACCGTAACCAGCGTACTAACTGGGTAAACGAGAGTTAACATCCTATGTCTTACGTAGGAAGCGCATTAGTGTTACTACTGGTATTCCCGAAGTCCGTGAGCGTCGGTAACCACTTTCCATCAGGTGACCCGACCGCTCCTCTGCCTGCGTAGTCGATAAAAAAAATCAACAAGGAAACAACTTAGAAATGTATTTGAAAGCGAGCAGGATTGAAACCTATGACCTCCGGTTCTTAAGAGCAAGCCCATACCACTAGGCTTTAGAGACAGTTCAAACGAGGAAAATACGTGTTAACGCACGATACTTGTCTTGGTTGATATATTATATTTAGAGTAATATGAGCAATATTTAGAGTCTCTGACCATTAATCCAAGGGGTTCGTGATCCCGTTGGCTTAATTTAAAGGTTTTTTTTTAGAGCAAATACTAACTAATTATATAAACATACCAAAATATTTATTTAGAGCATTAAGCACATTTTTTTTGTTAACTAAATATTCTTTCATAATTGTTCTTTACTCAATTATCTTAAAGTTTGTACCGGTCAGGTAATTATTAAGAAGTCAGTGTAATTTGCAAATATTAAAGTAACAAAACAAAATTTCATCCTGAATTCAAAACCAAAATGCTTAAAGAGAAATGAGCAAGGTAATGCTGTTTCGCCGTGCAAGCGCAGTTGGCGATTAATTTCCTGTTTAATCAAATCGGGGGAAAGCGAAAAATTTTATATTGAGCTAGAGAGTCGCCAATATCCGATATCATCCACTTGCAAAAGTCGTAAGTCCTATCTATATAATAGGTCTATCTTTGAAAATAAAGTATATATATTTTTTAACTTACAATACATCTATATATTGAAGAATATTTACGTTCAATAAGTAAAATGGAAAGTCTTGTAAATCAATTGCAATATAACTCTACCATTAAAATATACAATAAAACTAAGTAGAAAAAAACATGTCATACATTCTAAATCATTTATTAAATTTTCCAACATTTTAGTATCTTCAGTGTGCATATCATACACACTAACGGTAATTACGGTACGATAAAAAGTCGGTAGAAATAACTACTTCACACATTCACATCACATTTTTTTTTAATTTAACCCAATTCCGCTTATAATTTAACTAATTTAACGAACATACAAGTTTTACACACGTTACGTTTAACTTAACTGCCTCCGTAGCCTAGTTGTATAGGCGTGTGCTTTAGAATCCGGAGGTCGTGGGTTCAAATCCTGCGGGGACTCAACAAATTTTCATTGTTGTTTCCTAGTTGTTTAGGGCAAATTGGGCCGATCACCCATTTGTCTGAAAAGTAAGATGATCCATGCGTCGGATGGGCATGTAAAAAAAGTCGGTCCACCCACCAACCCGCATTGGACGGATACGGTCCAAAAACCCCCTAATGGATAGGGGTGTATTAGGGGAACTATCAAAGGCTGATGATGATAATGATGATGACGTTTAACTTACAAGACCCAATGCTGTTATGTATCTAATCCATCCAGATTTGGCGAATGAATAAGTTTTAAAGCTATAGAAGTTCTGTAACAATTGTCAATTTTTTTATTTTATCATCTTACCTTATCACGACTCTCAATAGGATAATATTTTGGTAAAAACTAGATAATATTACCAAAGATATATAGAAATGATTCACCGAAATAAAAATTATTGGTATAAAGTGTTTTATGCAAAACATTATACCTCATAGGTATAATGTTGTATAATGTAATAAACCAAATGGGCATTGTCGCAAACTCATTGATACTACTTAAAAAAAAAGCCATCCAACCAACGGTCCTGATGGTAAACAAAACGCTGTAGATTGTATTTTATACTAAATAAAAAAGTTTATATTAAATACTCACTTATAAAAGCGATGCAATAATAAACCTGTTTTAATCAAGAAAGACATAAAGTGAATCGTAATTGTGGAACATTAACGATAATGATTACAAAGTCCATGTGCCGGGATGCAGTGTTAGTGATATTTAACACTATGCAATAACTCCCCATATCTGCTCACTCCACTAGCGGAGCCTGTTGGTGGACGATAAACGCTTCTTAATTTTAGCCATTTTTATTGCAGAATGAGGCGACTTTTCTTCGTTCTAAGAAAGGCGCTAAGGAATGAGTCGACCTGAAATGATAATAATAAAACATTTGAGGCGCATTAAAATAATAAAATGTAGCTTGTCTATTCAACGTCAAATGATACATTCTAAATGAATCTTATATCGGTGAACCGTAAATCAGGAAAAAAATTATGAAAAAATATTTTTGATTATAAATTTTGTGCTATTATGTTATTCAAAATATCAAAAGTATTAAAATAACCCTGCGGTCTAACATATTACAAAATCGTCTATAATTGGGAAATCTGCTGTGGATATAATTTAAAAATATATATTTTGGCGCTTATTACCTGTGGTGAATTCTCTTGTATAATCCAATCTCTCTACAATACCCCCAATACATTTTACAAACCAAAACGACTGATTAAATGATTATTAACAATACTCTCCCTATGTAGGAGAGTATTGTTATAATCTCCCCCTCTCCCTGACATAGGGAGAGTATAAGAAGAGCATTTAAAAAAAAGACAGCAGCTCACTTCACCGATATTTTGAATCAACTTCAAAAATATAATTTATAAACATATTATTTTCAAAAAAAGTGATGTACAAATAATTTCCCATTTTTCTAACAACACTTCTAGTCGATTCCAGTGATATCGTAAACTATTTGTATGCAAAAATATAAACATAGCTTTACTATTGTAATTTTGACTGAATTTAGTATACATTATTTCAACTGAAACTGACGTTTATATAAATATTTAAGGCATAAAACTATCGATCCATCGTATCAAAAAACATGCGTTGACTACCAAAGGAGTTTATTAAAAATTCCTGTGCTCGTTTTTTTTCTATTTCTTTTACCTAATATAATTTATTCTATTGAAGACACAGTAATATATTCTATACAAAAATAATTACTTACAGCACCGATATGACAGATTAATATACTATATGTTTATTAAATCCACTCTGTACGTATTTTTCCGTTAATTAATAATATTTATTCCAAACATTTCGGACTCTTTCCAGCGTCCATGATCACGGGCGGACTGCCCGTGTGCATCCGTAAATGTGGAAATAGTATGTATAATAATTGCGTAAATAAAACAAATAATTATACTCTATGTTACTGTGTCACGCCTCTTTCGCATATTATCAGGATGCAGTGTATCACAACTTAACAGCCGACAAAAGGATGGAAAACAAACGAAAAAGTCAATCATCGATGCGGCACCACAACCTAGGGGAAGACAAAAGACGTACAGCCCACAGAGTAATAAAGTCTTGAAAACAGCGGGATAACTCCAATCAATACCCATATTCCCTACAGGCGGCGGAACGGGCTCGGAATCTGTTTGGAGGGATTTCAATAGGACGGTGAAATATTGTTTGATTAACAACATGCAAATTTTTGTAAGCCGTACTATACACGTTTAGTATTTATATTTCAGGCTAAATGTCTACGAACAACCTTACAACAGTCCTGGTATACATTTTAACAGTTTTATTTCTAAGGTTTATGGATAGTTTTTTAATGGTTTGAGAATAAAACTGGGGGATGTCCTATACCCCCAGTATAGGACATCCCCCAGTCCTATTCTCAACTAAAACAAACGTCCATCGTTTGTTTTAGCCCCTTGGACGGACTCAATAAGTAATAGCCCGCCAAAGCCGTGAATAACAAGAATATAAGCAATATTGCCAAAAGAGAACGAAAGCTCTCGTTCTCCTCTTTTCCCCGTGACCGTCTGCCACTACCAACTTCAGTCCTAAATCAGTAGTGTGCAAACATTACCACCGTAACCAGCGTTATTACTTGGTAAAGCAAGCGGATTTCTGGCGTCCTATGTGCGTTTCTCATGGGCAAAGCCATACTTACCTCACAAGTTTGCTTATTTTATTGACACTTAGCAAAGTGTAAGCTTTTTCTGAAAACAGTTAAAGTAATTATAGTACTCATACAATACATTTTTGAAGCTTTCCAATCAGGTATGCCAAAAATAGAACTGAATAACACTATATAAAGTATCTACGTACATGATCTTCAAGTGTTCAAGTAAGAGGGCGAAATATTGGTACTAAATCTTCAGACGAAACTAGAATAGAGGCTCATATAAAGCACAATCGTCCCTATCAAGGTGTTATAGCTGTAAAACACAATCCTTTTTACAAGTTTTCAAACTTTTTATAAAGGATTCCGTTTAACCTCCATCATTGATTATTAAAAATTCACATAACCTACTTCGAACCTTACGGGCAAACCTATCTTCTAGTACCATACATTACCAACGAACCATGACCAATTAAACCTCACCCTATACACATAATCAAACCTTAACCAACATAACTAGATTTAAACCGCTGAAACATCGCGACAAACTACCTAGCAATCCCGACAACGTAATCGCGAGGGGCCCACATAACTGGCATGCCAGCCGTCACATAACTCGCGTGTGTAACAATCCGAGGCGGGCTTGGCATACCGATGCCAGTTGCCAGACAATAATAACAATTAGTCCGCGGATCGCGCCATTCCGCGGTATGATATCAACTCCACGCTGTTGTGGAATTTGTATACCCACACCTGAGTTAAATAATGTTAAATAATCGACATAATCGTCGACGTCGCTCATAAAACCATATTTAAGTAGAACACAGCTGTTCTGCATTTATTTTATTTTTTTCGTACATTTAAGTTTAAATTAAAATGAAGACTACCGAAAGCTTAATATGTACAAAATTAATTAAATACAGTGAAAGTTATCAAATCAGTTGCAAAAAATATAAAAAACAAATATGTAACATGTAATCAATACGTTTGAAATTTCATACGTCAGATTTATTTTTATAGGTTAGGTTATTCTTCTGTGTCCTTATGGGGTCAAGTAGGGAAGTTAGACCGCAGGGTCTATTGATGATAGTTAGCAGTAGAGTATAATTATTTTTGAGTGGAAGGGTACTGCAGTTGATGTATTTTTTGGGTTAGCGAGATTCATTCATCATTCACAGAGTTCATTGGGAAGGCATGTAATGACATAGTCCTGGCGGCGAGAGGCCTAATAACATTGTAAGTTGGCAATACAGTAATAACCTGCTTTACGCGACGGATAGTTTCCGAAAAATAGCACGTTAGTTGAAATACGCGTATATCAAGTTTTATGATAAACATAGTCAAGATTTTAATTATTTACGGAAAAAAACGTCTATTGTCTTTTAGGTAGCTTCTTTTTACATTCTTTTAGAGACCTTCATATCACCCAACATTGTTTTCAATTGTTTGACACACGCTCAAGACAAAGTTGAAATTCGCGTTACAATAAAACCGTAAAGCGATGTATTACTGTATAATTTAAGAATTATTACCAATTTACGCAGACGAAGTCACGAGCTAAGTTAACAAACACAACTGAAGTTTAATCCAAATATTGCGGGAAGCCATATTGGCGTGATAATTACGTGCGTACCTTTGTTTTGTCCATTCTCTGGTAATATAATTAACAAGCTGCTGATTGAATTTGGCGTATGACGTAACGGTTGCGTTGTTAAATCCGAAGCCGTATTACGAATCGTATACGAAACACGATATTGACGTTTGGTAACGTGTCTATTGTTCAGACAACGTTTGTGGTGTTTTCGGCCAGGAAATACGTTGCATTTGACTGTATTGGTTAGATTGACACTAGAATGCTGTTACTTCTACTTATTCTTCTGTTTCAAATGCCTCTCCAATAAGTAAAGGTAGTCTATTGCTTATTGAAAAAAAAACAGATTAGAATTTTAAAAAAGATTTAAAGGGTTCTCTTGACTCGTAATACTTCATAATGCATGCTTATTAAAGTGTAGAATCGTGTAAAATTGTCCGAGATGAAATGTCATCCTGACTAGAATCAGCATACAAAAGTTAAAAGATTATAAGTTACAGAAAATTTTAAACCGTTAAGACACAAAACACTACTTGTTATTTACCTTTTAAGTGCATGTAACAGTGTATTAATTGTATAAAGTTTAAGAAAGCCAACCCAATTCGAAAAGCGACACTAAAAAAATTACAATTGTATATAGTATGTGTATTGTTTGAAAAAGCTTGTAGTTAATCCGTAAATTCATTAAAATTGGGGTTAGTTTTCAGTGCTTTACTTTATAAATAGGCAGTAACTTTATACACTTATGTCTTCTTACTTTTAGATCATACAAAAATAAATTCTGTAAGCGTGAGACTGGACTATTACTTTAAATAAACTAAAAGTTCCCCTCGGACTGTGTCGAAATTAGCCCAAAAAGGAGTGGACACGTACTGTCATAAATTAATGTAAACGGATCGTAAAAGTGATCACATCTCTGGTCCAAGGGGCTAGAGTGCGTTGACCCCTAGTGATATATCGACAAAATCGCTTGCGGTGGATTAACGGACAAATGCTTTGTTTGCGCAGAGGTTTCCTGGTGAAATCAATCGAGCATACTTATCTCTGTCTTAGATTGCACTTAAGTCCAGAAAACCGATATTGCATATATAAATTGGGCTTTGTATTTGATAAGATTTTTGCTCATTTAGATTGAGCAACACCAGCGCATTATTTCTTGAATATGGCAACTTGAATGAGATAAAATATGACCGTTTCTGTTAAGTTTAAGGCTATAATGGCAAGAATTTTTATTAAAAAAGGAGCATGTCATTATAAGGTCTTCCAAAAAGTTGAAGAACAGATTAAATTTGTTAATAAATTATTTTATCCCTTAATATGGTTTTAGAACTAATAACACTTTTCTATCTTGCTGCTGCTTGTTTTTCACAAGATCAATGTGAAACAAATATCGTACTACATATGGATAAATATTAATTCAAGCGTAAGTTATTATGTCATAAACTAAAACGCAAGTGTAGTTTCGTTGTTGTTTTGCAAAATTTTGCACCGTCGTTTATTTTAAACTAGTGTTAGCGGATATGAATTTCGTCAGGGAAATTCATTTGCATACGCCCCGGTAGGGTTTCGTCTAAATTCAAAGTTTCCCGAAAGCTCTGCAGTTGCTACGTATCACCGCTAGATGGCAGCATGAAACTACTAGAATATATACGTAAGCAGAATTTAAGTTAAGAATATATTAACATATTTTAAATCTTCGTAAAAAGGAGAAAAGATTGCATATTTTTTTTAATATTTACGGCGTAGTTAAATATATACTAGAAATCATAGAATAAAAGGTATAATAGGAATAATATCGCGTTTTTATATTAAAAAAAATACTATAAATATATTATTATAAAACACATAAGAAACATACATGATATATATATATATATATTAAGAAAGAGAAATTATACTAATATAGATAACTATTTTAACTAACACATACTTAATAGATAGGTAGGATACATGAGAAGTGTAAATTTTTTTACTGGAAATAAAAGGCTCTTTAATTTTTTTTTATTTTATTTTATAAAATTATGGAATTATATATTTTATAAAATGGGATAAATTTAATCTCCTTCAATTTATACTTTTAAAATCCTTACTTTATAATATTTTCCGATTACTTTCTGTTATTTTTACAGTATTAAATGAAATACAGCAAGGTCTCTAATGAAGAAAGGCTTGTAGCAAAAATGTTAGAGAACTGGCTATTCCGTTGGAAACATGTAGCGGATTTTTCCACTAGGATTTCAGGAAAAATTTCAGAGTGCGGTGAGGCGAAGCGGCTTTCACTCGGGGCGTGATGAGTAGAGCACTTTGGTGGCTATTGTGCCTCACGCAGCCTGTAATGTAGGGCGTGGGCGTGAAGTGAAGCGAATTGAGGCGATTGAAAATGAAGCGAATTCAGGCGAAGTAAAGTGAAGCGATCGGGGTCACAATGTTTATTTACGCTTCAGTTCTGATAAAATAAGTGAAGCGCGTAGTAAATATTAATTATTTTTACGCAAAGTTATTGTGTACACATAGACTGTGGAATGTTTGACTTTACTGCAAAATCTTTTGTATAACATAACAAAATTAACGTTGTTCATAAATTCTCTACAGATAACCTCTCAACTTTAATGGAAGAAAAGTAAGAGTGAATCGTTACATTATATAGATTTAAGACAAAAAATTCTCTGTGTTAGTGAGTTTTTCTTCTTTATCATTTGACTACTTCTTTTTTAAACATGCTATGGCTCTAAAAAATCCGTACAGTTAACTTATGTTTTGATCCATTTTTAATACCGAGTCAATATTCGTAGTTTTAGGTAAGCTCTAGTTCGGAAGGAACTGTGATTTCTAAGATTACAGTTGAAAGCGAATATTTCCTAATTTTCAAAAACTATTGCTATTTGCCTCAGCAAAAAACACCTACAATCTTTCGAAGCGTTTTTATCGTCACTTAGAATGTATTGGCGTAAATTTTTGCCGTTTCTAAATTAAAATCTAAAAATCTTCTAAATTAGTTATCTAGTTAACTTTTACCGCCACAACCTTGCAGTATTTGCCCTTGTTTTATGAACCAGAATTCGTGGATTAGATTCCCGCGGGGAAACAACTTGGTGTTATCATTGTTTTCTGGTTAATTAGAACAATTTGGGCTGAGCATCCAATTGTCTGAAAAGTTAGATTATCCAAGTGTCGGATGAGCATGTAAAAGTCGGTCCCACCACGAACCAGCATTGGACCAGCGTGGTGGGATACGGTCCAAAACACCCTAACGTAAGGGCGGTGCCATCATTAAGCTTATTTCTGCTACGAGTCTGTAAATTTTGATGTAAAAGGACTGCTATTAGGGATACAAGCCATTGTATCAGTTTTTAATTTGTTGCAGTTTAAATTATGATTAGCTTCTTACTGCAGTTTATTTTGACAAAAACAATTACCGAATCTGAGCCAAAATATGTCGGTTATTTTATAAACAAAATTTTACCAATGAACTAAAATATATAGCCCGCTAATTGGTCAAAGGTTTGGCAAATGTAGTCTCTCATTAAGGAGAGTTTAAGTTTTGGCGCCGTAAGGTTGATGATTTTTTTTTCTAAAACTTAATGGCCCTGATATTAAAAGATTGTTTTTATGGTAGCAATATAGTCTATAAAATGCAATATGAAATCAGTATCGCTATTTCTGTCAATCTAATAATGTTTATAAGGTATCCCTGTCAAATAGTGTTGAATTTAATAATAAACGACAGCCCCTATTAAAGACTCAAAGCTATATAGCTTATACTTAGCTGAGTTCTATTTTATTGGACATCGCAGATATAATTTCTGAGCAAGGGGACCGTGTATATCTCAGGTAAGGGTGGGACGTACAGATTGTTGTACAATTCATTTGTTTTGGGCAACTTTACCTTATCCATCGGGCGACCAGCCTGCTGGTTTCGTTCCTATGTGCGATAACAAACGCAAAAAAGGTTTTGAAGGCCTCTTATTTACCATAAATCGTCTGAGGTAGTACCGCCACGGTGCCTACCACATCTTGGTGACCGTAGCCCGCGTGATAACTAGGTAAACGAGACGTAATATGTCATGTCTCAGGGATGGTTAGTGGCGTCTCACCGTGCTTTTAATGGGCAGTTGACATTTTCCTCGTTTCATCCCTTTAACCATTCAAACTGCCTCCGTTGCCTAACTGCCTCCGTAACCAAGTGGTATGGGCGTGTGCTTTAGAAACTGGAGGTCGTGGGTTCGAATCCTGCGGGGACTCAACAAATTTTTAAATGTTTTTCCTAGTTGGTTAGGGCAATTTGGGCCGATCACCTAATTATCTAAAAAGTAAGATGATCCATGCGTCGGATGGGCATGTAAAAAGTTAGTCCACCCACCAACCCGCATTGGACCAGCGTGGTGGGATATGGTCCAAAACCCCCTAATGCATTGGGGTGTATTAGGGGAGGCCTGTATCGAGCAGTGGACTGTCACAGGCTGATGATGATGATGAACCGCTCAAAATAAGAAGGTTAAAACTTTAATGCGTTAGCTTTATAGAATTAAGTGATTCGAGCGTACTTCGTCACCGCTCCGGGCGTCATACGCCTTATTCTAATATTCACGTAAAGCGGAGTGCACACAAGTGTCCCGGCTCGTTGTCGGCTTATTTAAAGCCAACAGAAACAGTTCAACGTAATGAGACGGGGCCGAGTGCGCGTGACGCGACAACTTTATTATATTCGCCGACGGTGTGGAACACAGTGAACGCTAGCCTTCGAAAGCTTTATATATTTAGAGTTGCGATCATGTCCAATAATAAAACTATGTGATAATGTTATTTACTTTATAGACGCCGCTATTATTGTATTTTTAAAACAAAATTCACCACTCATAATAAATACAATTAAAAATATAGTTATCATACATATATAACTTTAATCCAGAACTACATTTACATTATTTATCTAGTAATATATAAGACTACAACAGTGACGAGCGAAAAAATAATGACAAATTAAATTAAAAAGAAGCATGATAGGAAAAAGACAAAACTAATTAAATACTAAAATTAGGTTAAAGTGTGAATGTGCTTGCGCTGTGTATGGGTGTGTGTGAATGTGAGTATATATGTGAGTACATTTTAGCTTAGCTATTGGTAACATTTATCCAAGTTTTCTGCTGTGAATATTTATTATATTTGTATGGGTCTAACTTCAGCAATACTTCATTATTTTGTTGTAAGACAAAATATATATAAAACATGCTGCTAATTTTATGAATGCCAAAACTTGTTTGTGTAATACTGTTTTATGTGCAATCATCTATAATAAAGAATGGACACATTGTTACACTTGTAAGCTTACAAAAATACAGACCATATTAAAAATTATACCAGAAATCAAAACATGTCAGCGAAGTTGCAAGGGTCACTTAACTAAACTAAAAATAAATCTTTTTCGATAGCTATAAAATAGCTTAGCACACTGCAACGCAAACCTAACCCTGGACGCAAGTGAACACACGTGGTCCCAATATTTACACCGGGGACGCACTTTGCATAATTTTCAGCTCCACCAAAGTATAGCTTAATACAGCATCCGGTGGAATAGAGCCGTTGTCAGAATTAATGGATAATTACACCCGTAATCTCTGAAGGGCACGGCGTCCTTTGAATGTAATTCAAAAGCGTTGACATTAAGGATTCCTTGACATATGTCATCGTTTTTGTCAGTCTTCCACTTTGTTCTGATGATTTCCACTTTATAACAAGAAATAACAATTCGCCAACCCTATTTCTAGACATTGTTTGAATGGTTTGTCCCCATGGATATTGCGAAATCTAATATAAGAGAAAGCCGAGTATTCTTCACGTTATTTGCTTTATTTACATTATGGCGATATATTCCATAAACAGTTTTATTTTATTTATTGTAAAGGATTTTATTACGATCAATAAGTAAAGGAATAGATACAGACATAGTTAGTTAATAAATTTATTAATGATATAATATCATAAATATAATTATCCTTATTAAAATAATCGATATATTTGAAGCGACTAATAAACTAGTATAATACTGCTAAAACGAAAAAGATCTTTTACTTACAACCTTATAAATAATATTAACCCTTTTTAATAATGTCACTAATTATAAAATTACTACTTTAATCTGCTTAAAATTATATACATATATATCTTAATTTATTTAAGAATGTTTTTCATTAATCTAAATACATATATATATCTTTGCGTCATTCATTCTAAACCAACTTTAGCAGATAGCTAATACACAGTGCTGGATTATTAAACCGTACTTTATTAAATACAATAAAATGCTATTAATGAATTGCAAATTTACAAAAATGAAATGCTGGTCATTTAATAACAGAATTTCTACACATTAACGAATAGTGTTATAATGGTCATGATATTCCCATACATGGATAGAGTAGTAAAAGATTGGTTTCACCACAATTCCATTGGAAAAGTTGTAGGATAGTTTTCATAAAACCAATTTAATCAAATTTATATGGTCAAAATTTAAACGAAAATGCTTTTTATTAATTAATTATTAACTATTAAGTCCTGTTTTGCGCTTAAATGATTGCTTATCATCTCTAGTGTATAAAACAAGTTGTCGTGTTTGATGCACTTTCATCTGTTATATTCTACAATATTTTGATGCATTCATTTAATAAATAAGTGATTATAGAAGGTTTTCTTAGGAGATTCCTGATAACTTATATGATTTCCATAACTTAGATGTTATGCACCTCATAGTGTCAGGTGCACCAGTCATAGTACATAGTTCTAAAAATTTGGTAGTTTAACTAAAAGTTTTATCAACGTATCTGATTTTATCAATGAGATTACATAGTGCGAGAAATTTACCTGTGAATTCATCTTACATTTATCTTACAATCATAAAATATTAAATTCTCTCTCCTCTTTTTCTTTGTCTAATAGAATTAAAGATTTTAAAAAAAATCTCTTTGGATAATTATATTTTTTAAAGGAGCAGGTTGTAAAGTAATGTTCTGAATACGTATACTTAACGCAAATATTTTCCCAAATTTCCCGTAACGCATATAGTAACTCAAATGTTACCTATTGTCATATCCATTAATAGTCTATGGTACGGCAATGTGAATAATAGAAAAAAAAAACTGTTGAACTTCCGGTCATTAACCCGCAGACGTCTCGTTGGCGGACAGCTATCGTATTACAGAGGGTAGGCCGTAGTTTCCCTGTCATCGGCAGATTAGTTTCAATCTATACATTATCTGTGAACGTTATATACTCCAGCCAAAGAAAACATGGAAGTTATGCAAACAAAGCCTGATGTCACATTAAATTGGCGCCAAATCGGCGGAAATTTTATTGGTTAAATATCGCGTAGCGATTGAACATGGCCGTGGTCCACCAATAGGAACGCGTTTGCTTTTACCGCATTAATGTTTGAAATTACATTTTGTTTTTTTTTTATTTGCATACGAAGGCAGAAGAGCAGTAGGGCCACCTGATGAAATGTGGTCACCAACGCATATTGACATCAGATATCAGGGGCATCACCTACGCGCTGCCTATCGTGAGACATCGGATGTTACGTCTCGTTTACCCAATAAATACGCTGGCTAAAGTGCCCTTCAAACTGGAGCACGTAAGTGTTTTCTCACTACTGCTTTGCGGCAGAAAAAGGCACCGTGGTGGTACCCGACAGGTCCCTGTAAAATGGGACCTACCACCTCTTAAATGTTTGTATATTCCATCTCTTATTAGGCTCAAGTATAGTTTTATTTGTTAATACGTACAGTAGTAAAACTTGTTAATGTTAGCCGTTAACTGTCGACAATGAGTCATCGTTTAAAGTTTAGTGGTAGTTATTCGGTCCAATTTCTGTGTTAAATTTAATTCGTTATTGCCGACCGCTAATTTGTAGCACGATGGACATAAAATAGATAGGAGTATTTAGAGCCTTTAACCATAGATTAAAATTTTAGTGTCGACAGAGATCAAAAGAATTTGTTAAGAGAATACCGAATTGTACCGGATACTTCTTAAAATCATAACATTTCTATCTATATCTAGTTTAATATGACGTATACATAACGTATAAATGTTTGTTTACATGTTTAATTATAATTATAGTCCCGCCGTTTTGCACACTTTCCACTGGCCGTGGTCACGGGGCAGACACGTCAAAATACGTAAAACATCCAATTTTTGCTTACTGATATTTTAAAAATGTTTAATTTATTCAGAAAATATTTCTACAAAATCAACTTAACAGCGATCAACGTACTTTGTCTTATGATTTACACATTTTCTTAGAATATAACATGTCTTACATTTGCGGGGAATGCGAAAGAGACCGCTGTATTGTTTCAAAGAAATTGTTCGCATCTTTCAACTAAATTTTTTGTTAGTCGCGTCATCTTTAAGAAATACCAAGGTAACTCTGACTGTGTATACACATTTTTAGACCGACACAAAAAGTTTGGAAAAACTTAAACTGAGCCAAGAAAAAGGACACGCTTTCTTGCTTATTCTAAATAGAAACACGTTCGCTAACTAAAGTTTTACCAATAAAAGGTTCGGACAAATTCAAAGTTAAATTGGCACAACGGAAAATTGCGTGGTAACAAAATAGTTAAAAATTATATAAGTTTTCGAAATTTGTATTACTTTGTAAATACCTTTTTCTTAACGAGTTTTCTAGATATAATTTGTCTAAAGATAATTTAATTATATGAATATGTATTTTTCATTGCTCACAAAGGCAGACCAGTGGTCAGGCACCTGATGGAAAGTAGGTCACCGATGCTCATCGACATCGGCAATACCTGGAGCACCAACACGTTGCCTAACTTGAGACGTGGTACATCTCGTTGACACGGTAAATTTGCTGGCTAGGGTGGCCTTCAAACCGGAACACGGTAGTAATTTTGCCACGACTGATTTGCGGCTGAAATAGGCACTGTGGTGTTACCACCCCTATTTATTAAAATAGTATTTGTTTATTACCACTATTGTGTAGCGTAAAATAAAACACTGAACACTTAGTTTTTGGTCTTTTTTTAGCCTAATTACCTGGCTAAGTGCGAATTTTGAACATATGGATAAAACCACTACTCATAAGGACTTTTAAAATTACGCTCTGGTACAATATGCAATATTTTAGGTAATAAATTATTTGTAGTTAATAATTCTTATTATTTTAATGCCCGATTAATGACTTTTATTATTTTTGACGAGCTATTACCAAAACACCCCCATTTGTTATCTTAACAGCGCTGTTTAATTGACGCTATGTATGTACAGTATTAGAGCAAAAGATCCTCTCAAAGTAGTCCTAACCTATTACCTCACATTGTTGATATGCGTTTGTAAAAACAGTTTTAGCAATTAAATTGGTTTACATAACATTAATTTATCACATCATTTCATTGACCGGTTATGCACCATTATAAAAATAGTAAATTTTGCTCTGAATCAAAGATATTAATTTTAATTCTTTATTTTGTCATTAGAGCAAGTAGCAGGGGATAGGCGGTCTTGGCGTGCAATGGAAAGGGCGTATGTGTGTGGACTAAGAAAGGCTCATGTAATACTGCTTAATAACCGAGTGGCATTTAAGCAATATCGAATTAACTCTTTAAATAAATAAATAGAAATATGTTATCTAACTTAAAAATAATCAATTTGGTACATACAAAAGTGTTTTCAACACACTCCCATTGAATAATTCATACAAGATAAGTGACGGCACCGTAAACAAGGGAGGCAGGTGTCGCGGAGTGTACAATCTATACGATTTACGAGCGCAAATCTCGCGGAACGAGCGTCAAGACAAATCCTAGAGCTGAGCTATTATTCTGCTTATGCACCTATTAGTCTATGCGGTCATTACGGCACGCGTGGGCGTTGCGTGGGCTAGTCTGACGGGCTCCTTTTAATGGCACCAACCAGCTATGTTGACGCTAATGATATTTATATCCAATGTAGCTGATATCTGGACGCGGGACGTTTTGTATTATCTAGAGTTGATAATCGGACCTCGAATGCTGTTTCGACACGATCGCTAGTGACTAGTGTGTCGCGTAGTAAGTGCATGTGTTTAGCAACTGAGTTAGAGGGTTAGTGATATTGTACGTCGTTATTGTAATGTGTAAAGCTATAAAACAGTCACAGTTAAATCCTACAAGGTTGCAGTTTTTGTTGTGTACATAACTAGCAGTCTTTCCACGGCTCTGCGTCGTAAAAAAAATTAAAATAACATAATTTTTTTATAAGATTTTGTTGGGCAAAATGATACTTATGTTACAGAAGATGATAGTAGCTTTCTAACAGTGAAAGATTTTTTTAAATCGGCTCGGTACTTTTTGAGTTCATTTATTACATAAAAATTCATCTTTCCTCTTTCTAATATTAGTATACAAAACAAATGTTTATAATATGTAATTATATTATAATATGTATACATTTGTTTTGTATACTAATATTAGAAAGAGCTTTCTTCTTTCAATGTTTATAATATGGTTATTAAATTGAATTACTTAAGGATGCTAGGGAAGTTTGTTTACAAAATCGTTATCAACCATTTATCGCCATTTTTACCGCCGTCTTTTTCGTACGTGTTTAGGAGTCCTTTGACCAGCTGAGGGACGTGACAAAAAAAAGTCTCTAAATTTTTTAAACATAAAATGAAATAGCCACCAGTTTTTCGCCTACAATCATCACAATGTAGACCAGAAGCTATTGTTCGAGACTCTTGTAAAGATTATAATCAACCGCGGATTCACAGATTCACATCAGTTCTGAGAAAAACAGACAAGTCGGTAATTTATTTAATGATACATTTTAGTTCCGAAAAGTTTCGCCGGAAAGAAAAAGTCCTTGCTCGACGCACACAAAGGCTACCTTTGTCTTCAATGTAACACAATAATGTCTGTAATACATTTGTTGTACTAAAGCTAAATAAATTTGGTCTTATTATTTTAGCGCAAAGGACTTTGGTGGTAGCAGTAATGCCAACGTAAATAAATCTTTGGGGGAAGAAAAATCTTCAGATTACCATTGATAATACTCTTTCGAAAATCATATGAAAAGTTTCTATATTATTTCGGTACAAAAGATTTGTTTAGTTACATTTAATAACAAAAATATATAGGACCGAGAACAAAAATGTAAGCTTATTTATGTATTTATACGAGAAAGCAACTAAAGAAGAAAAAACTCAATGCCTGTGTGCTTTAAAGCGGTAACGTGAAAACATTGTTTTAATACATTAGCATCATAGTTAACGTAATAAATAGATTAACAAGACGTATGTTATAAGTAACTCAGTTTTACAGATTTTAGCATTTCTTCATTATACAACTGTATTTCAAATTATGCAAATTATCAGTCCCTTCCCATGGCCCACAGCCACTGGACAGACTGTTTGTCCTCGAATAAATCCGTAATACTGTATTAACCATCATGTACTCGTATAACATACAGATAGTATTAAATGGGACGCATCTTTTCAAACTGTCTCCATAGCCTCATTGTAAGGGCGTGTGCTTTAGAAGTCGTGGGTTTGAATCCTGCGTGGACTTAACAAATTTTCATTGTTGTTTCCTAGTTGGTTAGGAAAATTTAGGCTAATCACCCAATTGTCTGAAAAGTAAGATCCAAGCATCGTATGGGCTTGTAAAAATTCGGACGACCGACCGACCCGCATTGGAACAGTGTCGTATCCCACCGGTCCAGAAACCCCCTATTGGAGAAAACGAACATTAGGGGAGGCCTATGTCTAGCAGTGGCTGATGATGGATTTTTTTCATACCCCGAGGGACGCGGTTAACATTGGTATAATATTGCAAAGACTCAAAGTTAACAAAAGCCACAATATGTCGAAGATGGTAATAAACAAATAACACCATCCCAAATGTATTGCGTATAAGCATAAAAAACATATATCTTTTTGTTTCTTAATAAGGTCAAACATTTTTTTTAATGGCATGCGCAGGCAGACGAGCAGTCGGGCCACCTGGTGAGAAGCAGACACCGACGCCCATAGACATTGGCAATACCAGTGGTATCGCCAACGCGCTGCCTACCGTGAGAATTAGGGTGTTAAGTCTCGTTTACCCAGTAAATACGCTGTGTACGTTGCCCTTTCAAACTGGAACATAGCAGTTTTTTCACACTACTGCTTCACGGCAGAAATAGGCACCGCGGTGGTACCCACCCAGACGGTCTCCTGTAAAAAGGGGACCTACCACCGGTCACATGACACCAATGTCTTCTTATTAAAACGTATACGTCGTATCGTAGTGTAACTATGCGAATTATATATACACGACGAACAAACGGTAATACGGACAAGAATCGACGCATCAAACGTTATGAAACTCCATTCGGATGCATCGATAACTCACCTAACTCGAAAACTTAACCACGCCAAAGCGGGCGCCATTAAAACTTTAAGTTCTCCGTATCACTTGCATAATAAATCGATTGGACTGTGGAATGTAGATAGTGTAAAGAGTGATAGAATTAAAGTAGGTACTCGATCTTACGATGCGAAGCGTGACCATCCGATGATCGTCGCTGTCCCGTATTATCGATAAATCATCGTTGCCCAGTGATGAGCGGACAATGAACGTGGATACCTGTATCGATAGATTGGACATCTCTAATGTCGGTTTAATGTAATATAATAAAAGCAATTCATGTGTCTATGGACGCTGTAGGAAGTGAATATTGTAAAAAAAAATTAAATGCTCAGGTAAAGTTTTATATTTAATAAATAGTTGTAAGATTTTTGTATTATCTACTTTTTTTTGTATGTTTTTAAAGAAAGAAAATCTTTGTGACATTCGTATAGCGAAACTTATACTCTACTGTACATAAGAAATTTCAGTATGTTTAAATTAAAGTTAATATATGGTGTTCACTCGTTTTTAGCATTAGCACAAACATTAGATTTTTTATGGTTTTTTTTTTGCTATTTTTTTAAACTCTCTGTAATCTATATTTAATTAAAAATAAATAAATTAAAAAATATATACATATTATTTTCATAATTTTTTTTGGCATACACAGAAAAAATTCGTTTTCATGGAAGTTTGCTACGACCATGGAGGTCTTCGCAAACTTCCATGAAACGAATTTTTATAATTTCAAAAGTTAATACTTTTTTGAGGAATATAATTTTTTATAGCTATAACAATAAGATTTCACTGAATCTTTAAAGATATAATGCGATACATCACCTATAGATTAATCCTTGTCGATTAATTTAATTTAAATTTAATGTAAAAGTCGGTCCACCCACCAACCCGCATTAGACCAGCTTGGTGGGATACGGTCCAAAACCCACTGATGGATAGGGGTGTATTAGGGAGGTCTATGTCCAGCAGTGGACTATTACAGGCTGATGAGATGGATGAGATGAGATAAAGGCAATTGATTACTTAAATCTTTACGCGGGCACGGTATTTTAAAACACATATATTAAATAAAATTGCATTAAAACATGAAAATAAAAATGAAAATATTTATTCTTTACGTTCAAAATCATACCAACATAACCACAATTTAAATCGTTATTTTGTAAGCACGACAGAATAAGTAAAAGTGAAGATAAATTACCAAAAATAATAGTTAACAATAAAAAAAATAATGCATCCATATAGTACGGTATTTTAAAACATGTGTATAAAACAAAAATTTATAGACATGGAAAGAATCCAATGAAATCAAAATATGAGGCCCCAATTTAATGCGTTATTATTGGTGGACACCGCCTTATTAAGTCGTCACGTGATGTTTAACCAATCAGAGCACACGACGTTCTGACGTCAATAGCCTTTGACACTATACTTTGTATACGTAAATAATTTCACGTACTATTTGACTCAGTTATAAAATGCAATGGAACATAGTTATTAATTTTGTTTACGCGAATACTACACATTACTGAATAAAAGGACTTTTTACGGATTTTTTCGCGTTTATTTTACATATTTCAAACTGCCGACGTTTCGAACACTTTCCAGTGGCCGAAGTGGTCTTTAGTCCGTATCTACCCCGTGACCATGGCTTTAAATGTGAAAAATAAACGGGATAAAATCCGTAAAAAGTCCTTTTATTCAATAAACATACTTATTATTGATGTAAAGAGTCATTATACCAAGATAAGGTCAATTTATGTCGCTATTTCGTAAGCACGAATGTTCAAGTTACCTCAAAGGCATGTACATAATTCAAACACGTCCGTAGGTAAGAACAGTAACAGAAAGTGTCTTTCAATTAGGAAACTCGTATCAAGTTCGTTAAGCCGTTTTGTTGCTAGTTGTGACGCACATCCGCCTTCAGCGGTATTGGAATAAGGGGAAATGTATTAAATAATTCTCAGGTATTGTATGCAGTGTCTAGACAAGTTGTTGTGGATTTCTAGAGTCGTAATAAACATGGACTAGCCTGGTAAAGGCACCTTGTCACTTGGGCTTGAGAATGTGGGCTCGAATCTAAACACGGGGAAAACGTTGTGGGATGTGTAGCGTGTTACTCGCGTTTGGGCGTTAGTATCTCTTTGATATGCATTTGTTTATGAAAAGCCACTATATTGCCTATAAGGAAAGCAGATTGTTTGGGTTAAGATAATATTGCAAGATATATATTATATATAATATTTACTTCTTTATTACATTCGGTTTTATAGGTTATAATTTACATAGAACAATAACTCGTATTAGAAACATTTAGGTTATGTTTTGCCATAAACATTATAAAGCAAAAACTTGCTTTTCTCAAATTTCTACTCGCAAGTACTATTTTTGTTTGACATTTACCGTACGAAGACATGATACTATCTAGTACTGAACGAAAAAAAAATTCTTGTAAGGGTTAGATGTTGGGAAAGTACATAAACAGACTGATAGACTGGTAAAGAATGTCCTATGGCATTAAGTTCGCCTTCTGTAAAGCTAATTGTAAGGTTTGCAATAATGTATAAATTTTTTTTTCTTATATATACATATATCATTCTCAGTAAGGACCGACAATCGCACTCTAGCGCAACGGAACCACAAATAACTACGCCAGAGTCGACTAATAAACTGGCTTAAAATTTTAGATTATATAAAACCAAAAAATCATCGAGAATATTAGGATTTAAAACTAGTTTTTACTAAACATCTATTCCTGTAAGTATCTCATCACTTTTTCAACTTTTAATGTAAACACGTTACTATGTCACAAACAAAATACAGAAATATAAATTTAAATCCAATCCAGTTTCTATACATCCGTGTATTCCGTAGCGGATGACGTCACCGCTTCAAAGGTGGCTTATAATAAATGACCTGCAGGAATTAGCCGCGGTACCAACATAACGCGAGATAGAGGCTATTATTTTAAAGCCGCTATCATTTACATTGTCTTACGCGCTCTTTTTTCAACCATCGGGCGTTCGTTATAAATAACAGTTTTTAGTAACGTTAATAGCAGTTTTTGTGTACAATCGCTCTTTGTTTGCTGCTATTATTTGAACCGCGGTCGGTGCGCCAAATGGTTCGTTTTTTATTGCTCGTGTTTTTTTTTTCAAATTTCGAATCCTGTGCGATTTAATCTTTGGAATAATGGCCGATTATTGTTCTCGTATCGGAATATCCTTAGAGTTGTTCAAAAATGTTTTATAATTCCTGTCTATGTAACGAAAAAGGAAAGATACTATCTTTACTTTTTCTTTAATTTATTACAGCCACTACAGATGGGTTAAGATGGTATGAATAATATTGATTTTTCACTCGATTTTCACTCTTAAAATTAACATGATCTAAACGTCAAATGAATGTATATATTTTTTAAGTAATATATTTTTTATGTTCCTAGATTTTAAATTCACCTTCACGAATTTTTGTCTTACTCTGCCCGCTATTATAGACGCTAAAAAGAGTTAAAAACATTACGAATAATTTATAAAGAACAAGCACGAAAAATCAGTAAAAATGGATTTAATATGTATACTATATATAAGGAATAAGATGTATATAAGGATCTGATCAAATGATCAAAATTCAACATGTCAAATAGAGGTCACCGCCGCCTCAGTATTGGCCTTTGCTTTATATACCGGAGGTCGTGGGTTTGAATCCTGCGGGGTAACAACTTTGTGTTATCGTTGTTTTCTGGTTAGTTAGGACAATTTGGGCTGATTATCCAAAGTCTGAATAAGATAATCTATGCGTCGGATGGGCATGTAAAAGTCGGTCCACCCACCAATCCGCATTAGACCAGCGTGGTAGGATACGAACCAAAAACCCTCTTATGAAGAAGACGTGAATTAGGAGGCCTATGTTCAGCAGTGGATTAACACAAGGTGATGATGATTATGATGATGAATAGAGGTCAACTAGGTAATAATTTTCCATTAAATTCTTCGGTAAATTAAAAATGTAGGAATAGAGAAATTGAAGAGTTGATTGGACAATTAGTCCCTTTAGCTTAATTGCATTATGAGCATATAATATTTTATCTCTAATAAGCAATATACCTACATCTATCATGACAACCAACAGCCATCACCAGTGCCGTTGCTTCCTATCAAAACGGAGGTTCTGGGTTTGAATCCTCCCAGGAAACAACTTTGAGTAATCGCAGTTTCTAGTTAGTTACAGCATTAAGGATCGGCCAAATGGCCTAAAAGTTAGTTGATGCATAAATTGGACCAGCAAGTAAAAGGTCGACCAAAAAATCAAAAATTTATGGCGGTCGCTATAGGACGTTACTAGCTTGAAATATACAGACAATCGATTCATACATGGAATTCAGTTCCTTTGGGTTGCAAGTCAAATGCTAGTCTCCCTGTGTATTATTGTGACTTAGTAAACCTGGCTAATTGAAAAGTCAAACTAATAATCACTTGGGCCATTAATTAATAGCCATTTTGGCTATTGAGTGAAAGTTTCGAGAAGTTAAGTGTGTGGTGGCTACATGCCCATGTAAGGACAATAATTATGGACTTATTATGTTTCAACCCTAAACAACATGACGTATTACAATTTAAAACCATAGATCTCCATTCCGAACTGTTAGTTATAAAAGAACGCCAAAGTAGATCTGCCACGTTAATTAAAAATGCGGAAATAGACCTTTTCTTTATGGCACACGCAGGCAGACGAGCAGTCGGGCCACCTGATGGGAAGTGGTCACCGACGCCCATAGACATTGACAATACCAGTGGTATCGCCCACGCGCTGCCAACCGTGAGACATAGGGTGTTAAGTCTCAAGTTTGCCCAGTAAATACTCTGGCTACGGTGCCCTTCAAATCGGAACACAGCTATGTTTTCACACTACTGCTTCACGGCAGATATAGGCACCGTGGTGGTACCCACCCAGACGGTCTCCTGTAAAAAGGGGACCTCCCACCGGTAAATCTTACTTGCGCTTCGCAATTCAATTGTTACTTCAACGATTTCCTTGGTTCGTACGGCTCGGACGTCTTTTAAAAGCATTTAGGTCACAAGAGCAGTTGCTAGCTTCGAGTGAACTACTCAACTCTCATTGTTGTATTACTGAATTACAATTCAGACTCTGAATAGAACTGCGAATGGTAATAGCGATGTTCACTTTATACGTTTTAATGATTACTGGACAATTTAACTTTATATACTGAATATATTACCATGGTATTAAATAAAATCGCTTTCTCCGTCCCTGTATCCCTATGTACGCTTATATCTTTTAAACTTCGGGACGGATTTTGATTGCGAATTATTTAATAGATAGATAGATTGAAGAGGAAAGTTTATGTGCATAATTCATGCATAAATTTATTTATTTTTCCATTAATTTTTCAGATATCATCCTTGCACTCGTCGGAGCCGGGGCGGGTCGCTAGTATGTAATAAATAGTGCCTATAGACAGTGTGGTCAAGATATATAGCAAGTTATACATATAACTTGCTTATGAAAGTATTTCTAGTATTACTGATTTCTTGAGCATGTGAGTATCTGCGAAATATATCGCTAAGAGATTGACTTTAGTCCTTCATCAATAACCATATTTTAGGTTTGAGCCGTATTACAATGTATTAAAAATCAAAATTACTTCACTTACTGTTTAAAATAAGGCGGATATCAAGCTAAGATTTCTGAAAAAATTACTCTATCGTTCTTTGAAAATTTCCTATTGTCATGGTTTGAATAAAACATAGAAAAGTTAGCGTAGACTTGTTTCCAACGAAATATATTTTTTTAGCAACATTTAACTATACTGTATATTATAAAATACAAATATTTATTTGTATTCCATGGAGCTATAACAAAAAGACCAGGTCGTGCAAAGGAACAAGAATGCGTCAATAAGCATTAGTCAATCGTAAGCAATTACATTAAACTCTACGACGATTGCAGGTGCTATAACGTTGAATCTAGACTTTCAGTGCCCCCCTGGCGGCTCCCCCGCTATTTACCTAACTCAGCCAGTCCCGTTCCAGCGTCACGATTAAATCCTTAAGTTAAATTACGCCATTATGGGAACAATCCTGTGCTTGAACAGGGGAGTTCGCGCGATTTAGCCGCAATCGCCCTACAAGGTGGGTCACGATTAGCTAGGAATTGACGCCCGCCAAGTTCAAACGCATAACCATCCATACTTTGGCTCAATATAAGACGAAATTTATGTTAATAATGTAACCCATGGCAAGAGGTGGCTTCATAGAGCGACAATCAACGGCATGGGCACAATACCTCTTCGTCGATATCATCATCAGCCTGTGCTGGTTCTCTTCGCACACCACCTTCTACATTAGAGGGTTTATGGACCGTATCCCACCACGGTGGTCCAATGCGGGTTGGTGGATGGGCCGACTTTTTACATACCTATCCGACGCATGAATCATCTCACTGACAGTGATCGGCCCAAATTGTCCTAACCAACTAGGAAACAACAATAAAAATTTGTTGAGTCTCCGCAAAGTTCAAACCCACGACCTCCAGTTTCTAAAGAACGCGCCCTTATCATTACGCTACGAAGTCATTTGATATTGTTTACATTATAATATTTATATAGTCTTTTGCTTGGCGCAGAAGTTGTGCTTGTGCACAAAATGTTATTGCTACCCGTTTCATGGGTAACAATAACTTTATTCCAGCCGTTGAAATCATACGTGTTAGTGGAAATAATTTATCAAATCTATCTGCCGACGACAGTGCTTGCAATACATACAAAAAATTGGAAATAGTTTAGAGTGGTTGATGATAATATTGTTGTAATAGTTAAAAATTAGGCAGTATTTTTTTTTCCAAAACTCTGTTGTATATACTGTTTTAAAAATATACAAAAGTAAATGTATGTTCGGTGCCAACGTCTTAGAATCTTTAAAGTGTTCATAACAAAATGATAGCATTTTAGCCATTAAGAAACCGTATGATCTTATGATCTTAAAACGAAAATAACATGCGTGTAAAGAGCAAAAATTTAAATCCCTATATTATAAATATATAAACGCTTAGTGACAGGATCATAATAATACTAAACATTGGCGATCAGAAAATATATTTTAATAATACTGTAAATCAGAAATTAATCCTAATGTTCTCAAAAATAAATTATATAAAGAGTTTACATGCAAAAACGAAAGGCAAGGTATAATTAATCATTAACTTATGTACTTTGTCCTTGCATTTGTCATTAATCAATTAAACTACTTGTGTTAATCAATTTTATTACTTCGAACAACCTCCCCATAAGGTTATCAATACATTATCACAAGAAACAGATGAAACACACAATTGAATAATGAATTCAAGAGCGGTATAAAATAACAAAATTCGATTGAGACCAATTCGTTAGATATCGATATCGAATCGAATAATATAATAATCGCTCGATAATAATCGAATCTCGACCTCCTAATAATTATGGCGGCCACAATTCCTAATGACGTAAGCATAAAACCGACCTGAACGGTATCGCAAGTTAGAAAAAAAGTAAATCATTATTGAGTGTAAAATCGGTAGTATTGTTTAAATTCCCATTTAATTATTTACTCTGTGCGTTCCTGTATATGTAATTCGTTCTGCTGTAATATTACATTTACAGAGTTTTCAACACAATGAAATTGATGATTAGTTTAAATATGTTTTACATGAGCAATCATTTTTTACCGTATGCAATAAGTTGTTACCTAATTTGTGTGATTAATGTCATTGACGTAGGGTTCCTTAAAGTTTTTTTTTATATATCTTATCACGAGTTTATTTCTGTTGTAATAAAGCGTATATTTAGTAATTGTATTTGAATAAATTATTTAATTCTTCTTTAAAACAAAGTAGTTAAAATATCGTGTACATACCTGATGACTGAATAAAAAATTAATTATACATTGACTTTTAAAAATACGTAGTATATAAATAAAATTCATTTACGTCTATTAGTAGCAAACATGTAATTATATACTTACATCTTTTCTGTTACATATTTTTCAGTCTGTTACTTCGCTTATCTTTATTAAATCGTACAAAAACCGATGATTTTAAAAAGATAACGTGTCGTGACGTGTCGCAAATAATGATTTAGCATTTTCTAAGTACCTTGGCACCGTTAATATAATATAATACCTTACGAGGAACTAACTAGACAGTTGGTTTATTAAATGTAGCTATTACTTCTAGGTTAAAATCAGTAGTTAAATACAACCTATAAACACATAGTAAGTCGGAATATTGTAAAGGAAAAGAATATCAGGTTGGCTGGTAGACAATGCCATCGGCATTAAGTCCGCCTTTGTACAATGTTTTGTGCATAAAGAATAAATAAATAAAATAAATATTTACTTATGGTGATAACGTTATTTCATAATTATTAATATACATGTAAAACGCAAATTTGTAATTTCATACTATAAAGCTTCAGAAAGGACTTTCCAGCTTCTATATTGTCGACATTTATTTAGCAACAGTTTAATGAAATCATTCATAACTATAAAACGCATTATATCGGTCAAATTATTCTATTTTTCGTTACATTATTAAATTTTCATCATCATCTAGTAGTATTACTATTATTAGATTATAAATCGTATTATTAGTATTAGAAATCGGAGAATGCTGTGTCTAGTCCACAAGGAAGTGTGACTGAACAAGTATATCATAGCCCGCGGCCCCGGCTACAGCGACATGAGAAAGGAGCAACCGTTGGCTTTTTAGTGGGTCCGGAGAGCCCCACATATCCCTGCTGCCCCCTCACTCTGGCGGCGGGAATCCGTAAGCTGGATTTTTCCAAAAAAAGGCGTCCTACACTACGTTTACCGAGCCTGGGTCTACACTCCAAAACTTTCCGTCTCCAATTAAATTTTACATCAAAATGTTCTACACAAAATACGTTTAAATTTCAATAACTAACAGTTCTAAAGATGCAATTTCCTATTAGTGCCATTATTTTACAATCTCCTAACACAACAACAACAGTCGTAAATAGATCTAGACTTTCATACAAATACGAGTACCATAGAAAGAAAAAACTTACTCGAAGCGGCTGCTCTTTTTTAGGTTCGGGAACTTTCTGTTTTCGTTGTAACAATTCTCTCGATTGATCACCATCCAAACTTAGTTCAACTCTCACCATTAGGCTTACGACTTTTAAATAGAGTTTAGATTGTCTGACGATGTTGTTTTGTGGCTCAGTTTCTTAACTTTTTGTGTTACGTTACTGTCGTACACAGTTGTGTTGTTTGATTACGATATAATTTTTAGTATTCAAGGTTTTAAACTGTGTTTTTCTTTGTATCTAGATTCGATAGGTCCTCAACTTTATACCCTATCATTTAGTCATAGTATTTTTATTATACGCTTGGTTAAGTGATAATAGGTAAGCTTAAAAGCAATGTTTCTAAGGTGTAACGTTAATGGAATACATAATCAGTTATTAAATCAATTAATACATACCTTTACTTATATATAATATATAATGTTACAAAACGCAAGCATAAGTTTGCACTGCAAAAATAACTGACGTAAGTGTAAAACAAATGTTAATGCAAATACGTGTACTGAGGTAATAATCAATATTTTTATAATCTCGTAACATCAAAATATAACGGAATACGTACCACTGAAAGCATAGATAATTATTACCAAGATGTCAATCATTGAGTGACGACCGATTAAGAGCAATACCATGCGTACGACTCCGCTTCATTGCTACCGGTTACTTTGTATACATTTACCACAAGTTTAATTTGTCTTAACTGCTATAATCTAAATATGCTATAATAGTTTAGCATAATTGAACTTGAGGTAAAAGAACATATACACATATACTATCATCATCAGCCTGTGATAGTCCACTGCTGGACAAAGACCTCCCCTAATACACCTCCATCCATTAGGGGATTTACACATAAACTATAGCAGATATATACTCCGAAGTACTGCGACATAATTAGGCACCGTGGTAAAAGAAAGTTCATCCGATATAAACCTTTCACCATCTCGACTTTTTTGAAGTCGATTTTTTTGTGCGTTTATTTCACTGTCTTCTTTACAGATTAGTTGCAAATAAATGAGTTGTTTCAATCATAGACGAACATTATTAAAAGCTATAATAAAATCCAGAAAAACATGTTTCAGTCCTAAAAGTATTTCCATCCCAAACATATTGTAAAATATGGCTTCTGATCTATCATCATATCGAGTCGATATCACCAGCTAAATAAGATATTAAGATTCCCCAGAAAATTCAAGAATATTTACTATCCCCGTTCCCACGTCAATCAAACAATTCTATATTGTGTTAATAGCGATAAGAAATGGGTCGCGTGTCGCCGTTCCAGTACTTATCTATGTTTAGTTAACGCCAAAGGTGGCTGTACCGATAACCTATGGCAGGCAATATAATAACCGAGGCTGTTATCAAGCGGGCACAGAGCAAGTGGTTCAGTAAATTTCACATATTTAATGCTAATACTTATAGAGTACTAGCAGACCCTGCCACGCGTTTCTGCGACTAGGTTTTACTTATTTTACATTACAATAAACAATTTAAGGGCTTAAGATAAATGGAAAGAAAATGGTCATACTACCAGTCGTGCTACCGTTATACCTGAATACAATGAAAAATAGCAGTGGTATAAAAATCGACTGAAGACGATTAATCAAAATGTTCCTTCTGTTGATATCTTGCAATATTCTACACAAAAGAGTTCGTTTTAAAAATTATTATTGTTCACTTAATTCTTACTTTTCTATTAAAAATGTTATAATTTTAATGGTTATGGAGCACTACCCCAAAACATAATTTTAATGTTTTAGTTGCATGGTTATTAAAATACAAAAAACCAAAGTTGATTACATTCGTCGCAAGCGTAAGGAAGCAACTATCGTATGAAATAATTAATAACGAATATATTGTACCTTCAATCGTATCCGCCGTATATTCCTTTATATGGATACAACATCACTTTATTAATTTGCTCTTAGAAATTCATTTATAATTTTTACATTTTATTTTGTTGGCGCATGCTAGGACGCTACTATTATTATATTATTCATTACCCTTTTTTTTAATTGCTGGCCTGGTATAAAATAACGACGTTATGAAATAGCATTTATGTTTATAAGAATAGATAAAAAGTATAATAAAATTAACTGACCAAAATTAATTAATTTTCAGCAATTACTTTTTATTATCCCAATTGTCCTATTATCAATGAAAAGTTTATACTATTAAACCGCGCCATCTATAGACACACACAACGCAACAATTAAATAGATATCGCCTTGTTCGTGGGGACGGAAGCTTCCCGCGAACTCTGCGTTAGATGAAGCTTATCAAAGACATAGTCTGGAAGCATAACATCCAAGTAAAAAAAATAGATATCGCTAACTGTCACAATCGTTTTGTAGCAAACATTTTGCATCAAATAATAATAGAAAAATAAATTGTTATAAAACATTATTGCGATTATATATTAAGATGTAAGCTATTCTATCTTTTAAGTTGCATTTAACTACATATGGTGGGCAACTATACTTTAAAATCGTTTAAGTATTTTAGGACTTCATCCCGGACAAACAGCGTGACACGATATTTACATACATTAAGATAATATCAAATGATATTTGGGAAGTAATAGTGTTATAAGTAGATTATGTTGGAATTATTTTATTTCACGGACGGGATTCCGTAATCAGTGCTTTCAAAATATAATTAGGAATTATTTACATTACTTTTTATCTGTAATATTTCCGATTTCTTGATGTCATTTTTTTGCCAGAAACTGTAAAAATGTAAAAATATGTCATGTCAATAGCATTATTTTATAAAACGTGCTGAAGTTTCATATGTATTCAGTATCCGAAGTCCTTATAAAATAGCAATCATCAGTATATTAAACTACTACTGTAGAAATAATCATCGATGCAAATAATACCGTATCAAAAGTACAAACATTGAATTGAATGCGTTGTGAAACGATTCCAACGCATTACGCAAGCTGAATAGTTATTGTTGGGAAAACGTAAACACGCCGTGATAACATTAAATTAACCATAAAATCCAAATACCACGGGCTATCGTTATAGCAGAAATGTCAACGGCATTCGCTTACACAGCTATTAAGAATCACCTATCGCGGTAACAACCTCTCAAATAGATACAGAATGTACCCAAACATACGATTATCGGTATTAAAACGGATGCACTACGGTTGAGATTCCCCTGTACTTTATACGACTGTCCCAGCAATATCTCAAGCCGAGATCTTTGGATTCGTGTTACACGTCTCATAATAATTTCTGCTCAATTAAAAGCGTTTGATAGTACACGGCTGCGGGCAATGAGATACCGGGGGAGTGCACTTTGCATACGAATGCGTTATACGCGCATGCTCGCTGATTATCGGGACATGCGAAGGCGTTCTTACTGCTAAAGTTTCCGTATTAAATTCAGATTAATATAATATCGGATTATATGTAATACTGCTGCTGTAGTCTATTGGTCATGGCCCTTGCATTACAAAACGGAGATCGTGGTACAAAGTTCGAAATGTCTGTAGAATTTAGTAGGTGAGAACAATATGGGACTATTGCCTTGGATGAACATTTCAATATCAGATTCTGATTGTCGAAACCATTAGAAATTTGACCAGTGCGACGAGTGGACTTTTAGAGTGAATCTTTATGAAGCTTCATTAGGTTAGAGAGGGCAGGTTAACAATTTGGGTTTCTTTATATTCTCTTATGATAATCCCGCTTATGCGCAAAGGAAACAGAAAGAAATAGTTTTCATTTCAGGTGTAGTAATAACTTATCTATATTAAAAAGGTATTCAAACAGAATATATAATGGGATAAAGTTCTCCTCTTTTATACCCAGCATCTCAACTATGTATTGGTGGTTTTAGTAGAAAAGTAAAACATTTTATTATTAATATAAAATAACACCTAGAAGAGTTATAGCGATTCCATGGTCACTTCCATGTTGTAAATTTGCATAACAGGAACGAGCTCGGTTGATCATCGCAGTACTGACAAATTCTGTGACTTCTGGTGTCATTTTACCTACGCTAATTAAAATTCTGACATTTTTAAAAACCATGTATAAATTATTAGGACCGTTTTTTTTATATTTAACCGTTCTTCTTGTTTTCCAATTACATTATCTGCGTTTAGTGAGTTTGTTAATTATGATATATAAAACACTAAGGTTATGGTTCTTAACCAAGATGATATCCGAGAAATAGGCAATGAAGAACGTATTTGTGTGTAATATTATGCATAGTTGTAAAGACAACATTATAAAGACTGAGATTCAGCTATTATTTACTTTACGATAAATTGATTAGCTAGTTTTTTTTTTTTTTATACATACGCCGAGTATTTACAGTCAGCCACTTGTATGGTAAGTGTTGCATACCATAGAACCTAGTTGGTTCAATACCAGGATTGATCGGCATTTAACGACTTCTGTGCTTACTATTACGTTTGTAGAACATTATGGAAAGTGTTAAGTCTTTGTTTCTACATAATTTATAGCTACGAGTAAGAGCGTCGCTTATAATACCGGAACGCAGTAGCGTTCACACTAATGCTTCGCCAGATAGACCGAATTTTAGAAACATAGTGTTAATCAATTAACCGTAACGTCTGCGACTATTTACTAAAACATCGTAGTAAACGAGAGTCGTTTATTTGTCTTGCAGAAATGTAAGCACCATATTTGAGAATCTGAAGAGACATGAAATAACATAACGTCTGCGACATATTTAACATAAAACTTATCGTAGATATATACGAGGTGCGTATCTCTTGCAGAATGTAGCATGCAATGAGAATCTGATTATCGAGTCCAGATGATTTATCAGCCTCGGTCTGCCGATAAACAAGGAATCGTAAAATCAAGTCACCTGAAATAAGGTCAAATGTATATAAAGTAGTTTGTCAGAGATCAAAAGAAAGGTTTGTCAAACAGAAGTGTCATGATTAATTGTTCATGTCTTAAAAAATTTTTATTGTTATAACTGAAATGTTGCAACGTTTTTGTTATTAAGCCACTCTATCAAAACATGCACATATTGTGCGTCATGCTGTCATGTTGACATAGAAATCTAAACTAAGACAGAAATGTCAGAAGTTTATGTTTGTGTTTTGTTTTGTTTGCCATTTCCGTAGGGTCTATTTCTAATGCATAGATGATTGGCAAAGGTTTCTCAAACTTTAATAATTTTTAAAATTGAGAGTGGCGTGAACTGGATGGGTAACATATATATATATTAGTAGTTAATAAAGGTCTTTTGAAAACAGAGACATTCGGCGCCTTAAGTGTGAGATATGACGTACGAATTTAAACACTTCACTCGAACAAACATCTTTGATACAATTTTCAAATTGCATTCTCAATGGAATTTTGTTTATAAAAAACTACAAAAACTTTAGAAGTTATGCAAACCAGTTACTAAAATAACAATAATATTGTGTATTATAAAATTTTCTAAATATACTTTAAGAATTTGTATCAAAACGTATTATGTATGTTTAATAAATAAACACAAGATAGCCAAGCATATGAGTGGGCACGTTTAAGTAACTATAAATACGCCAATGACATAGTTATAGGCGATTTAAGATGTTGTTTACTGCGTGCTTGGTGTGAGAAATTATTTCAAACCATATGTCATATAGATAAAGGTTGTGCCATATATTTCTTTGTTTGATATCCATAATATTTACTTTTATGTACCGGCTTAAGACCACTGAAACTGGTATAATTCTTAATAAAGTAACATTCAAATCTCTAAATAAGGCTTACAGTACGTGCTATTAAATTACCGTGCCGTGAAATTATAACACAATTCAGAAACTGGTCTTACCGATCGTCGTAATTTCCACATCGCATTTTAGTAAAATATAAAGTTATACTTTATTAAAATTAAATTCGAAAGAAATACGATCAAAGTTACAATAGCAGGGAAGCGACATCGTTCGTATGGTGCTATTATTATTCGACTGTCACTTAATGATTGTCATCTCGGTGACATTTCAAAACACAAATTATTATTGCATCGGACTAATTAATTACTCAAATAGTGCCAGCATATAAAAAATATTAATTATTCTATATATATATATCTTTATTATTCCAGGATCATTTACGGGTAACTTTGTTTATCCATTCTTTCATCCTAGTCTATCTAATATATGCTCTATTAAATATACGATTAGATAATATATACTATATAATAAACAAGATACTCATGTCACGAATTAGTCATATAATACTAATTGTGACATAATCTTTTAATTTCAATCTAGTTCATCGAATATATGCGGCCTGTCTACTGTCAGCCTAAAATTACTTTGCAGTTGAACGCACACCACTTTAGTATCAAATACTAGAGAAATTGTTAATCAATATCTTTTAGTACTTTCAGTTTCTCTGATTTAGAGTTATATAATGATACAATTCTTAGTATTTGTTGTTATTTTTTTTAAATAATGGAAAAAGAAACAGAAAATTTTATATGACATAAAATTACATTTATGTTTGACGATAATACAAGGCAGATAAGATATAAACTTACTATCAAAATATTGTGACCTATTAGCATTCAAATCTAGTTTATACTATATGTACATATAGTTGTATGTCACTTATGTAATCGCCAGAGTTAATTGGCTTATTGTTTTTTGTTTTAGAAATGCGCACAAAAAATCGTGCGCTTCAAAAATATGTATAATGTGAATAATTCTAAACCCATATAGTTAACATAATTATGACACAATTTCCTTAAAAAGTTCGAAGGTAAAATGCGATAAATAAATTTATCAATGGATATCTTTACAACCCTTTCAACTCCGCTCGAACGACATTCCATAGATCAAAGTACACTTAAATAAATGTAACTGCCCCGTTACTAACTAACAGGGCATTTTGAATTCGTTTTACGTCAAATAAACTAACACGTGCGCTAACAATAAATAGATCTCGACAATTAGACTGCAGTCTTATTAGAAGCGTAAGAGACTCGCTACCGTTTATCGCTTATACGTACAATCGATTAGAGTATGACACTAGACCAGTAGTGAGTTTAAAAAGCGAATGCTAGCAAAAACTGCATTTGTCAATGTTGGGTAGCGCGCAAAGTAAAAGCGGAGGCGTTTTTGAATTTTTTGTATTACGCTAGGCTTTAAGTTTATTCGAATACTGTAGTCATTTTATTTTATTTACGCTTTTTTTTAGGTTACTTGTTTGATATAGATTTACTAAAAAATTGTTCCAAGGAACCCTTTCATGTTTATTACGAATCATCATATACTTATAAGTGCGCCTCTTATATACCTCTAGAAAATTTAATAACGTTATTTAGTTTAAGTGTAAAATGCTATAGCATTATTAAATTTATCCATTAAAACCTTTATTTATAATCATTGTTTCAAAAATAAAAGAATTCTTCAATCTAAGTTATACACTAGTGTAAAAAAAACTTCGCTACAAACTAAATCGACGAAATCACAATATTAAAATAAATATGTACATACTTCTCCGTACTGCTTCCGTAGCCTAGTGGTAAAGGCGTGTGCTTTAGAAACCGGAGTTCGTAGGTTCGAATCCTGCGGGGACTCAACAAATTTTTATTGTTGTTTCCTAGTTGGTTAGAGCAATTGAGCCGATCACCCAATTGTCTAAAAAGAAAGATGATCCATGCGTCGGATGGGCATGTAAAAATTCGTCCACCCACCAACTTGCATTGGACCAGCGTGGTGGGATACATAGTGGCGTGTATTAGGGAAGGCCTATGCCCAGCAATTCACTAACACCGGCAGATGCTGGTGATGCTGACATATTTCTATCACACATGCATCAAATCATAGTGTTACTCATATCATGTCAGACACAAACAACATTTTTCTTATACAACACCAATTAAAATTATGCAACACAGCCCGCAAATCCTTTCATGAAACTCGCCAAAAAGTGGTTCATTATAACGCATCCTTAAAAGTTAGCGCGGTCAACAGCTGCCGCGGCGAGTGGTTTAAAACAATTGATTAATTCAAGTGCAACGAGCTGAATGGAGATTCTGGAACCTTTCCAAATACCATCAGACGTACAAGTCTAGCTCGGTTCATTATATGTGTCTAGTGTGATGGCTTCAGTGTGTCCTTTTGTGTACCAATTTAAAATTGTCGCGTGTAGATGCGTTTTGTATTAATCGGATGTTTGTTGTTGAATGAAAGTTAATAAGTAACTAGTATTAGTGATGGATAGAAATAGTTTTGATAAGTTTGTTTGCTTGTTTTCATTAGTAATTGGTGGTGAAATTCAAAAATTCACCAATTATTTTAGGACCTGTCCAAATCTTATAAACGTAAATCTATCATCGGTTCAAAGTTATGACGTATCTAGAGAGTAATAGGCGGGAAACATGTTTTTTTTTTCAATGTTCTTATGTTTTGATTTTTTATCGTGTGACGTTTTATATGACGATTTAGGCGGTACGTGAAGTAAGATGTATTTTTTGTTACACGAATCAACTGTTGTGAATTCTTTCTACAACGGATGCCTCGAATCAATATTATGCAAGCACTACTGCTTTTTGGTGTATACGGTGCCGTAGAAACTTTTAATGTCTGCTTAAACTTCAGACAGATTTACGGTATAATACTGCTGTAATTTTAGGAAAGGCTCAACACCATTAGATAATAAACCGGCTAGTCTTGACATTTGTTTTAAATATCTATTAAACATTTCAGGAAATATGTTGTAGCTAAATAAAAGCTCGATTACTTTCGTTGGTCGTTCTCAGCGTAATGTTACGACGTATTCACAAACCACTTACGAGTGATACAAGAGTCATCATCATCATCATCATCTTTAGCCTTTGATAGTCCACTGCTGGACATAGGCCTCCCCTAATATACCCCTATCCATTAGGGGGTTTTGGACCGTATCTCACCACGCTGGTCCAATGCGGTTGGTGGGTGGACCGCCTTTTTACATGCCCATCCGATGCATGTCAAGATACAAGAGTACAGAACGGTAACATCAAGTATGGTCCCGTTTACGTCTTTTTTTTTTTTTCTTTGGATCAATTCTTTTGTTTTTGACCATTAAAAGCAACGAGTTAAATTCACAAGAAAGTAATTGTTAGCTAAAAATTATTACCATTGAAATAACATATCTTAACCATTTTTATTTTCTTTCAATGTCGAATTCTTTTCCTTGAACTATATTCCACCTAAAAGGTTATAAGCGAATGTTGAACGTGCCCGTAATTTTTAAGTGCTAATGAAAGTTTTAAGGTGACGGCCCAAAGCTTGATGAGTTTCGCCCTGGAAACTTTTCATATTCAGACTAACTTACTCAGCCCAACAATGTCTTGAGTTCCAATAAAGGACTTTTATAATTAGACCTCTGGCGGTTTTAGTTTTATCTGATATTACTCTATGGTCCAGCCGTGTTTGACGATTTTCTTAAATCATTTTTGTCTACGATTCTTAGACAATGAGGTAATTGTACAAAGTGCCATTAATCAGTTATTAAAGATAAGCTTTTGACTTTAAGCTGAATTAATGTTCTAAATATTTTTTCTGACACATACAAATTATATAGTTAAAAAATAAGAGAATCATATCATTGTGAGAGTAAATATTACTTTTACCGGGTTTAGGTATAAAAAACATATACAGTTTAAGCGAGCGTCATGTTACTCCGTAAACGAGTGAATAATACAATAAAGTTTAGTTAAAATGAACAACGTCAAATACACATCACATACACACATCATCAGCCTTTGTTAGTCCACTGCTGGACATAGGCCTCCACTAATACACCCTATCCATTGGGGTTTGGACCGTATCCACCACGCTGGTCCAATGCGGGTTGGTGGGTGGACGACTATTTTACATGCCCATCCGACGCATGGATCATCTTACTTTTCAGACAATTGGGTGATCGGCCCAAATTGCCTAACAAAATAGGAAACAACAATGAAAATTTGTTGCGTCCCGCAGGATTCGAACCCACGACCTCCGGTTTCTAAAGCACACGCCCATACCACTAGGCTACGGAGGCAGTTCGTCAAATACACATAGCGACAAAGCTAACACGTTCTTATTAGTGGACTTAGATAATTTTAATGCCAACATTATGTTTAACCAATGAGTCTCCGTCGTTTTAACGTTATTTAAGTTTGACAATAGACTTAATTATACTTTTAATTCGCTCAATACATTGTTCTGACGCGTATTTATTTCTTTTATATCATTTTCAAGAGATGTAGCCTACGAAAATATTTCGATTTTACTTTATGCGATTTGATTATTGAAGCAGTTGAGAAAATCAGAGGGACGTAACATATGGCACGCGCATTTGTATTACCGCATGAACTTTTAACCCACATATCGGACGTAGGTATTATTGCCAATAAATAGTCCAACCTCATTGTGTATATCGGCGTGAAATACAATGGTATTAAGTGTAAGCTCATTATCTACCAGCAGGTTTGTGGATTAACACGATATTATACCATTCCAAAGGTTTCTGTGAAGTCGTGTATTAACTGTGCACGGCAGACTGTCTGTCATTTGGTGAGCGAGTTATTTATTTTATATGTTTGATTATTCCCTTTAAACTTAGTTATATCGATGTTTTTTGTATGGTAGATTAGAGTGTTTTATTTCTTGATTATTTATATTCGACCGTTCTTTTTAATATGCTTATTTTTATTGTGCTAAATCAAACCCGGTTAAAGTTTAGAAAATACTAACTATCCTGGCTTCGCACGGGTGGTCTTTACAATCTGGCTTAAATTTAAAAAATAATGAGTTTAGAGACATTTTATAAATCATATTTTATCCAATAATTTGGTTTGAAGCGACACGTTGAAAGAATTTTTATTGTTTTCTACTGATAAATGTACCCTTTGTTAGTCGATGATATTTTGATTTCGAAGATTTTTTTTAATAGGTCACGGAAAAAGTTTTTTTATTCAATAATGTGTAGTATTCGCGTAAACAAAAGAAATAATTACAGTTCCTAAATTAAAAACTATCAATTATGAAACATAAAATCGAAACATACATACCATAAATGAAACTTATCAACTGAATTACAGTTAACAGTATATAAACATTATGCGCAATTTAAGCGGAAGCGATTTCTGCCACCGCAATTTATATCTCTCGATCTTTAAAGAATAACAAAATATCATCTATGACAAGTTTTTTATACATAATATAGTATATTTTTTTAATATTTAAACTTTTATAAAATTACATTGTATTTTGCAAAACAATTACAGAGCTTTGAATATGCCTCATTGCAATTTTTAAAAAGTTTACATTAAAATGCTTATAGTGTTTTAATTTTAAAACATTGGTCTCACAAATTTTATTGTAAAACATTTTAAGAAGTATATTTACGTAAAACATACTTTAAGCCTACCTTATACGGTCTTAGCAGCGTTTGCATTAATGGCACGAGGCTGTGATTTTGGTGCTGTAATTTTTTTTATTTCTCAAAGAGCTATTAAATTATTGATCACAACTAAATGACACCTAATACCTATTATTAAAAAAAGAATGACCAAAATCGAAGCTCTAAGAGCGGAGCAACGAGGTAACGTATATAAAAATTCACTCCGCTCCTGATTGAGCACCTCCTTCTTTTAGGAAGTCGGTCAAAAAAGTCCTAGAATCGATTATTGTAAACACTCTATTTTTACTGAGAATAAAGTAACAACCATGAATATATGCTGCTTTAAATAGAAAAATAATATTGCGGATCGATGCATTAGGAAAAAAATAATATTCTCATGTTCTTTATCTTCACTGCATACTTATATATGTATAGTACACGCCGAATTATAACTGGGCATAACTTTACAATATTTATTGGTTTAAAAATTTCGAATTCTTTTAAAATATAAAACGACTGATTTTTGCTAAAGTACAGTTTTAAATTTTCTTTGTTTAGTCGTTAAACTCTTTTATTTCAGAATACTGCAGCAGACTAACTTTTGATCAACTATCTACTATCAGAAGAAACTTTCACCGGTGGTAGGTCCCCTTTTTTACAAGGGACCGTCTGGGGGTACCACGCGGTGCCTGTTTCTACCGCAAAGCAGTTGTATGAAAACACTACTGTGTTTTGGTTTGAAGGGCACCGTAGCCAGCGTATTTACTGGGTAAACGAGACTTAACACCCTATGTCTCACGGTAGGCAGCGCGTTGGTGATATCAGTATTGCCAATGTCTTTGGGCGTCGGTGACCACTTTCCATCAGGTGGCTCGACTGCTCGTATGCCTGCGCATGCAATAAAAAAAAAGAATATTATTTATTTAACAAAGGCGATTTTAGTTTTAGTTTTGGCATTTTCTTAAACATTTACGAAACAAACTAAATGATTTAACGTTCGTCTCAAATCGCCCACCGTCTCAGTAACCGTCTGATAATTAAATGCCTTGGGGTTATTAAAAGTTTTCAAGAGGATATTAACAGTTTTCTTTGAGACACCGCGGCAATGTTGCCCGTGTTATTATAACTAAAAAAAATTGGTTAGGACTCTTGGGAATCTCTATAACGATCAATAGAGAGGGCTTAGAATTCTTAACTTGCAATTTTAAAGGGTTCACTATTTTAACGGGGCAACATTAAAAATGACGGCAGAATTATGAAAGTAAATAAGGTTGTTTTTTTATTGTCAGAACTGTTATACGTTTCTGATTAAAAAAAATATCTGCTTGCTGATTTATGATATTTTTACTTACGAAGCAATATTTAATAAATTATGTCTTATTTCAATTCAGCTAATCCTTTGCTAATATTGAGTATTGTATGGTGCAATTTTAATTATTTGGGAATAAAAACTATGTTATCTGTACACAAAATATAGATCATACAAAGGGATGATCTATTGTTATTAATAAATAAGTGTTTGCAAAACTACTAAGCTAGTCTAAATTATATAGCTGTACTAAGTTACTGTAGCTAAAAGACTCATATAACATATAAAAGACAAATAGTAACGCTGAGAGACTGAATCATTATCTATATTCATAAATAATCTCTACTAATATTATAATTTGGTAAGGTTGCTTTTTTAATGTAAAATATTGATCGGGTCGGGGTAGACTGTACAAGGTCTACCCCGTGACCACAGCCGCTGGAAAGTAAAAGAATTAAATCTAAAAATTAAATATGTAAAGTAAACGCAATAAAGTCCGTAAAACTCCTTTTAGGAAGTGTAATTTATTTTAATTTAAAATACAAAAAAAATAAACAAAAAAAAACTGAAATATTACAGAACGATCATTATTGTGTCCAGGCAAATAACATTTCAATTTTTACGTATCACTTACGCACTTCTCATTTAAGGATATGTTACAAATTGTGTGTTCAAATTAAGGTATAAAAATAAAACATAAGTGTTACTTGCTTACTTGCTTGCTACAAATTGCTTAAAAGCCTTTAATTAAATATATAATAAAACCATGTTAGTTTTATATAATGTGTCCTAATGTGTCTCTTTGTGTTAAATTATAAACGAGTAAAACAAATTCCTGTTACAAAAAAAGGTAACATCTCTAATGCATAAAAATAAACAATATCATTATTTGTACTAACCACATCGGTGCAACTAACCAAAGCGAGTTTGTTGCAAGATTCCGGAACAAATTGTTAGCTACAAATTCCTAGATTCAATCTGCATTTGCGGTCCGCACCTGAGACTGGTAAATCTAAGAGTACACAAGTTAACGCGTTTAGATTTTACAAATATACGCATCGTAAACAACATCTTATCACTATTTTCACAGCTAAAAATTGTAGCTTTAGGACTTTTACACATTTCTTTCCTATATGGTAATGGGGAAATCCAATGTGTGCACATCTGCTGCATTTGGTCACGCTTCGTTGAAAAGTCCATACCATTAGCTTATGGAGGTTTGTTCTTTTTCAAAGGCAAAATAGAATTTGCATCGATTATTGTGTAAAATCATTTAAGAAAAATACTTATTTTATATATATCAACTGCCTCCGTAGCCTAGTGGTATGGGCGTGTGCTTTAGAAACCGGAGGTCGTGGTTTGGAATCCTGCGCGGACTCAACAAATTTGCATTGTTGTTTCCTAGTTGGTTAAGTGGGCCGATCACCCAATTGTCTAGAAGTAAAATGATCCATGCGTCGGATGGGCATGTAAAAAGTCGGTCCCGCATTGGACCAGCGTGGTGGGATATGGTCCAAAACCCCCTAATGGATAGGGGTGTACCAGGGGAGGCCTATGTCCAGCAGTGGGCTATCACAGGCTGATAATGATGACTTATTTGAAAGTATGTGTTTTAAAGGTTATATAGGTCTTTTTAATTAGACCGTCTAAACCAATGTCACCATGGGAACTTTTACTTTTGCAAATGATATTGTGTTAACGTGTGTACCTAAGTGTGACTTCCGGTTCGAAGGGACTGTAGGCAGTGTAGTTACTGGGTAAACGTGACGTAACATTATATGTTTTAAGACGTTGAGCGGAGTTGTGGCGTTTTAAGCGGCTTTTCTTATAGACAACATACCACTTTCCATCATAAAAACGTCCTCGTCGCTATACTAAAATTACTAACTGCTTCAATCATTACAACTTATAAAAAAGGAAACGATTTCTGCAGGGTTACAACCTATATTATGTATCATCATTATCATCATCAGCCTGTGTCAGTCAATTGCTGGGCATAGACGTCCCTAATGCACGCCACCGCTTCGATGTTCCTTGAAGATTCTTTTTAAGCGCTTCATTCGCTTTATTTAATTACTGATTTCTAGACATAAAATCATTTACTTTTAGTTATTTTTTTAGAGATTACACAAGCAACAAATTTATTGATTGTTAATGTTAATAATTACATTTTTCCGTAACTCTTTCAAATTTTATGCATAAAAATTGTAATTAATTAGAGCAATTCGTACTTAATGTACAAATTCATTTTATCCAGATATTCACAGTAATTTTCTCGAATTTATAAGGTTTTTTCCAAGAGTTTCACGAACGTAAGTAAGCTTCAAATAGCAATAAACTGATCAAAAAACGCGAGAATAAAAGATATTGATCCTAATCCGCGGATAAACTTCAAAGGACCGCAAAGATTTTGAAAATGGGCTTTTATAGAAATGTCTTTACAACAAAGTATCCTTCGATAAATTCCTGGAGATGGAATTTTGTAGGTGGAAGTTTTCTGGTTTGATATTCAGCGGTATTTGAAGGCTTACGGGATTATCATTATTACAGGTTAATAGAAACCATCTGAAGGATTTTCCGTACAAGTGTTGCCTTTTTTTATTTTAAAACACGACGTAACAATTTATGTTAAACATAGCATAATTTGCATTTAAACGTTTAATATAAAATTGCTTTTATTGTTATTTTTTTCCTTTTTACAAATAAAATAATCCATTGACCTAGTTGTAGATTGTTGTGTGTTCGTGTAGGAATTTGAAATTATTTTAATGTTGAATACAACATTTTTTCGTGTTAAGATTTTTAATAATGAAGTTGTTTGTAATTATTGGAAAGAAAGTAAGTACACGTTCTAAGTCTCCATTAAAGAAACTTTTTTCTTTGTTTCCAAAAGAGCACCATATTATATTAGAATTAGTATTATCTTAGATTTAATTTTAAAACAAAAACATAGCAAATTATTTTTCATTAGCCCCGAACCTAATGTAGACGTCTAAATATTCTTCTTTCCCAGGGACAATTTCCATATTCACACTAATACCTCGCCATTACCGTGTATCATGGCTTCGTGCAAATGTTCATACATCATATTTTATTAACACCCAGAATTTTCGTTAAAACACATTTTATCTCTATTTAATGGTTATTCGTTTATTATTTATTAATAATTTTGATCATAAATATAGATAAGAATAATACACGAATAAGAAGTGCAATAAACCTAGACCGAACATTCATAATTATTATGAATAGTCTAGCTTAGTTGTGGAATCTAAATAGCTGGACGTAAACCGTAGCGGTCATAAATTTATGAGAAAACATCGCGCTACGAAGCATTATGATGACAAATAAAAAACAGTAGTTCCGCATCCAATTTTTTTATAAAAATAAAATCTTTATTTAAATTGAAAAAAGTGAAGTCATACGTGCATACCAGTACCATTAAGTCCCAGAGAGGATCAAACCATTCCAGGTATAGCAGAACCCTAATCGAGAAATATCCAGGCGACCACTTAATCCTCGACGCACTAAAAGCCCACACGGAAATTGCGAAAACACGTTTAATCCGCACTTAGGCAATCGACAGTCGAATATTGCAATAGCGCATATTGCTTTACACGAAGCAATAGAAAATGCTTTCATGCATGGTTGGTTCATTTAAAAAATAAAGGAAACCTGCCATTTCATACCATTCAACGTTCTATTACAATCCTCTTAAGATATATAGAAATAAAAACTGACAAACAAAGGCACGAAAACTGTTGTATGAAATGGGATGCGTCGATTTTATTGAAGGTACTCTAATGGGCTTAACAAACTAAGCTTTGAAAGAAAAATATGCGATGCAGAGTGGGAATCCTTTAATACTATAACCATCTTATAATCGATTCAGTATTTTTAAAACTTTATTTAAACATCCACACATATAAAATATTTAGCCTATAATAATGAAAGTAAAATATCATATCAAATTTTATCAACATTATTCGGTACATTTTGATGTTATTTTTACTGTTTGACAAATTTAGTTCAGGTCACCGTAGAATCTAAGGTTAAATTTCTTTCAAAAGTTTGATCGACAACTGCAATATTTACACATATTCATATTTTCGCCAATCAATACTGAACCGGCCCTAAGATAATTGAAACTTGAAGTTTAACTGTTCAAACATCCAAATTTATTTGCATATCTTTTCTTTTCCTGCACAAACCATTATAGACCGAAAAAAGTGGGATTCATCAAACGTGTGTAAAGTAGTCCAAAATGTATATAATTATCCTGTCCTGATTTAAGGATAGAACGAGTGATCAGACTATAATAATTTTAAAGTCAAATCTTTATTTGTATTTTCTAATGCAAAAACATCAAAATTGTAAAAAAATAATTCTTGCACTTTGCTATGCCAAACAGTGTTCTACAGGCAGATAGCTGGTTAAACAATATACTGATCATAAATGTGTCGTCTACAATGGTAGACACCATTGCAGATGACACATTTATGGAAAACTGTAGGAATCAGAAACTGCTCACTGCTTCTATTCATTTAATATTTTATTCGCGACGTGGAGCCTTTATACGTTGTTAGCTTGACGAATACGTACTAAACATAATAGATGTTTCAAATACAATAATAAACTTTAACTATAAACTCTATTAAACAAATTTAAATGCTCAGCGAGTTTGTTTCAAGATTCCGAAACAAATTGTTAGCTACAAATTCATAGATTCAATCTGCATTCGCAGTTGCACCTGAGACTGGTGAATCTAAGAGCACACAAGTTAACGCGTTTACACTTTACCAGCTTTATGGAAAACGTACATATTGTTAACAATATCTTATTACTATTTTCACATCTAAACTTTTGTATATTCTGGACCATTCCACATTTCTTTCCTATATGGTAATGGGAAAGCGTATTTCCAATGCGTGCACATCTGCTGCATTTGGTCACAGCTTCAATAGAAATAAGTCCATCCTATTTGTTTATGGACGTTTTCGTTGCTTATCGAATTGCGAAATTGTATTAGTAAGCGATAGTATACGTAATGCAATACTACTTAAACAATACACATTAGAAGTATACTCGTTTTAAAGGTCCTTTTTTTTATTTATTGGTATATGAATGACATTTCATATTAAATTACTTTAAAATTTCGGTTTTAATGGTTCAGAGCTTTTTCATTCTTACAACATACTTTCCCAATAACAAATGCAAATACGTTGTTAAATGCGATAAACTGGTTAAAAAATGCGAAAATAAAAGAAATTCATCCTGATTCGCGCATAAACCTCAAAGGACCGCAAAGATTTTGAAAATGGGCTTTAATACAAATGTCTTTACATCGAAATATCCTTCGATAAATTACTGGAGATGGAAGTTTGTAGGTGGAAGTTTTCTGGTTTGATATTCAGCGGTATTTGTAGGCTTACGGGATTATCATTATTACAGGTTAACAGAAACGATCTGAAGGATTTATCAGTAAGAATTTTACTTTTATTTTATAATAGGAATACAAAATATATGGTGAACGTGCCACTGAACGTTTAGTATTAATTTAATTTTATCGTAATGTTTTATTCCTATAAACAAAACAAATAAATACTTGAAGCAAAAGTTAGTATCGTATTTTTAAAGGCCGGGATTTGATTCTATAAATCAGAAACATTTATTGAGTGTAATACAATAACTTTCTCGGGTTAAGATGTTCAAAATATAGAAAATGTTATTATATATAAAAAAAAGTATTTTATTTTTCTTGTCATTCATCTTATTTAGTAAAGTTTTAAATTTAATATTCTTTTCTTACCGACTATGAATACAACTTTTGGCGACAATTTTCTTTGATGTCTGAACCTTTTTTTGTTTCTAAAAAGGCCTCATATATTTTATCTTAAATTCAATTTCAAAATAAATGGAGACCGTTTTTCATAAACACGGAACGTAATGTACACGCTTCTGCTTGATATTCTCCTTTTCGAGACACAGTTTCCATTTTCATACTAATCCTTCGCCATAACCGTGTCATAGCTTCGTGTAAACGCTTATAAACCATATTTTATTATAAGAAAGGCAATAAACCTAGACCGAACATTCATAATAATTATGAATGGTCTAGGTTCGTTGCAGAACCTAAATAGCTAGACGTAAACCACAGCGGTCATAAAATTTATGAGAAAATATCGCTCTATAAAGCATTATATCACAAATTAAAAAGAACAGCATTCTTGACTCGTAACACAATTATTGACGCACAAAGCATTTGCGTGAAAAAGGGGATATTTTTAATAGCTTGAACAAGTTTTAACTGTTTTACTCTGTTGTATCAAAACCAGTTTTTGCATACTGCTCGTATACGTGACTCAAATAAAAAGCTTGATATAAGGTTAATACATCTGTTAAAGCAAATTTATACAATCTATACTTAAAAGATCGCTTAGAATACAGCTAGTGAACAACTAGTATGATAACTTTTTAAAAAGAAATTTATTGCAACACTGAGTTTTTAACTTTACTTAAAGTTGTTTTAAGAAATTAACTTTAATTTTTATATGAGTCCTTATAAATCGAAACATTTTAATTAAAATATTATTAGTCTTTAATAGCATAAACTATCGTCGAATAAAATTTTAATGTGATAAAAATTTTTAAACATAAATATAAATGTGCTCTGGTAAAAAATAATCTAATTCTTATAAAAGTCCTAATTAATAATAATACTTTTTAAGGAAAATGAAAAGTGAAGTCATACGTGCATACAAGTACCATATTGACTCGTTCATAGATGAAAAAACTTTTTTGCATACCAGTACCATTAAGTCCCTTCGTAGACGGGAAGAACAAAACATTCCTGGTATAGCAAAACCCTAATTGAGCAATATCCAAACGGCCAACTAAGCCACGACGCACTTAAAGCCCACACGGAAATTGTGAAAAGTCGTTTAATCCGCACTTATCCATTTGACAGTCGAATGTTCCAATTGCTGCCATGTATTCATTGAAAATACATTTCATCGTCATTTTTACCTTTAAGAAATAAGGAAACCACAGCCATTCTTTGTTAGCGTTCTACTGTAATCCTCTTATGTTATAGAGAAATAAAAGGCACTAAAATTGTCATGTGGAATGGGATAAGTCGATTTCATTGTACTTAATCAAATAAACTTTGTAAGAAAAATATGTGATGGAGGTGTTTTTAATTCTATATGTTCTTCGTATAATCGATTCTGTAATTAAAGATTATTTAATATACTAACTGGTAATTAATTCTTTATAAATATACTAATTCAAGTCAACTTATTATTTTGTTTGGCATTAAAAATAAGCACAGTTCTAATAGTCTGAACAACAGATTGGCCTCTACATGTACAAAATTGTCCGAAATTCATAAAATTGTTCTGTCTCTATTCAAAGGGTAAACAAGTGATTTAGAATGAATTGTTACTATTTTAATTTACATTTAACGTCCATGGCGTGTGGGCAGCGTGGTGGGATACGGTCCAAAAACCTTCTAATGGATAGGGAGGCCTATGTCCAGCAGTGGACTATCACAGGCTGATGATGATGATGATTTTGTAGCACGATGACACAATTTGTGGTGAACGTAATATGTCAAGCATTTAAATAGTTAGTATAAAGTTGTTTTTATTGTTATTATTTTTATATAAACTTTAACATTATACAAAACACATACTTATATAATTATCACTTGGCGTAGCGGTTAGTATTTTGTGTTTTAAGGGCACTGTATGGTTCTAGATATCAGAAATTAGTTATCTAAAAACCGTAATTTTCTAGTGCTAAGATGTTCGAATGAAGAAAATGCTATCAATTATGAAATAAAAAGTGATTGTTACGTACGTACTTATCAACCATCTTATCTGACGTAGTTTTAAATGTGATATTGATTTGTTACCGATTGTTATGAATACTAATTTAAGGCCGATAATTCTTTGTTTTTTTTTTTTTTTTTTAAATTCAAATATTTTTATTCAATATAAAAGTTTACACTTGCTTATTGATTGTCAAAACGCTACCACCGGTTCGGAAAAGGACGCCACAGACCTGAGAAGAACCGGCGAAAGAAACTCAGCGGGCTATTTTTTATGTCATCTTTTAAAAATAACAAACATTTTGATAATTGGACATTACATATTATGCAATTTTGAAACAGGACCTGGAGCGAGCATTCCATTACCAGGCTGTGTTATCATTTAAAATTCATTAATATCGTAATAACCTTTAACACATAAACGTTCCTTGACTACCTTTTTAAATTTATTAATAGTTAAATTCTGAACGTTTACTGGGATTTTGTTGTAAAAACGTATACATTGTCCCATAAAAGACTTACTTATTCTTCGCAGTCTAGTTGCTGGAAGAATTAGATTATGTTTGTTCCTTGTATCTATGTTATGTGCATCACAATGTCTTAGGAAATCATTTCTATTTTTTTGCACATACATTAAATTTTCAAATATGTATTGAGAACTAACGGTCATTATTTTTATTTCAGTGAACAACTTTCTTAATGATTCTTTGGGGCCCAGGTTATAGACTCGCACGAATTGCGCGTTTTGGAGGACAAAGATCGTATTAGTATCTGCCGCATTTCCCACAGTAGAATGCCATAAGACATAATACTATGAAAATAGCTAAAATATACTAAACGAGCTGTCTCCACATCGGTTAATAATCTAATTCTTTTCACAGCGTAAACTGCAGAGCTTAGTTTACTTGCATAGCCTATTAATATGGGGGCCCCATTGTAGTTTTCGTATCTACAGTTATTCCTAGAAATACAGTTGATTCAACTACGTCTAACGCCTCCCCATTTATAACCACTTCAAATTTACCATGTTTCACATTAGAGTCATGAATCTAATACATTTTGTTTTCCTTTGGTTTAATAGCAGTTATTAACACTAAACCAATTCGCTACTCTAGAGAGAGTATTATTTACCTCGTCATTTATTGACGTATGTCGTTTAATTTTAAAAATCAGGAGGTATCATCTGAAATAATACTATCTCTTCGCTATTATTTATCACACATGGTAAGTCGTTTATATAAATGAGGAAGAGAAAAGGCCCAAGAATGGATCCTTGTGGGACCCTCATATTTACTCGGGGCCCTGGAGATCTTTTACTATTCACGTCAACCTCTGAATTGATGGCTCAAGTACGAAGACAGAAGGTTGAGTGCGGTATTTCTATACCATAGTGACGTAATTTCCTGACCAGGGTCTCATGGTGTACACAATCAAAGCCTTTTGAGATCACAGAAAATGCCTAAAGCATCCTGTGATGCTGTTTGTAACAATATCTCATTTTTTTAGTTTAAACTTTTTATTTGTGATACTGTTTGTAAACAAATAAAAGTTTAAACTGTAAAGAAATGAGGTCATACTTAATTTATATAAAATTAAAATTAAAAAAAATAATAATTTTCTCCTTTTCGTGAGACAGTTTCCATATTCACACTAATCCTTCGCCATAACCGTGTGTCATGGCTTCGTGAAAACGCTTATTAATCATATTTATTAACGCCCAGAATTTTCGTTAAGACACTTTTTATCACAATTGTATAATGGCTATTCGTATATTATTTTATAACAACTATGATCATAAATATAGATAAGAATAATACACGAATAAGAAAAGCAATAAACCTAGACCGAACATTCATAATTATTATGAATAGTCTAGCTTCGTTGTGGAATGTAGATAGCTAGACGTAAACCGTAGCGGTCATAAAATTTATGAGAAAACATCGCGCTACGAAACATTATGTTAAAAATTAAAATATTATTAGTCTTTAATAGCATAAACATCGTCGAATAAAATTTTTAATGTGATAATAAATTTTTTAAACATAAATATAAATGTGCTCTGGTTGAAGAAAATAATCTAATTCTTATAAAAGACCTAATCAATTATAATACTTTTTATAGAAAATTTTAAAGTGAAGTCATACGTGCATACAAGTACCATATTGACTCGTTCATAGACGAAAAAAACAAAACATTATTATTATAGATAAACCTTAATCGAGCGAGTCGAGAGAATTGGTGCACCAAAAGCCCACATGGAAATTGCGAAAACACGTTTAATCCACACTAAGGCATTCGATATTAGAATATTGCAATAGCGCATATAGCTTTTACGAATCCGTTTAAAATGCTTTTAACTGATGTTTGTACATTAACAAAACTAAAGGAAACGTTCTATTGTAATCCTCTTATGATATTGACAAATAAAAGTGACGAAATTGTTATGTGAAATGGGATACGTCGATTTTATTGCACTGTAATGGCCTTAATGACATAAGCTTTGCAAGAAAAATGCGACGTAGAGAATGGAATTTTTAATACCATTAACGTCTTAAAATCGATTGAGGATTTAAGATTTACTCTAATTACTCATAAGGTTTCTCTATTTTCCTTGTGATAAATTATAAAATGGAGGAATCAGTTTAGTGCAAAGAAAGCAAATTTTTGACAAAATAACAATGCATCCTTTGTCAAACTACCATTTCTGGGAATTTTGATCTATTCACATTATTCTACGAGATTATTGATTCTAATAGATTACCTTTAAAGACCGTCTAAACCTGTATTCATATAAATGACAAGTATATATTTTTATTTAAATTCCTGACGTTGCAATTTATTGGGGTGAATTTTCTATATATTGCACTTCAGCAGTATATTTAAAAAGGATCAAAATCGAAACTGGTTAAGGAATAAAAAAAAATGTAAGCTTTCCTTCGATAACTTTGTGAGTTATTAATTTAATTTAAATGTTCTTCATTATCTCATAATTTTATTTATGTTGTTAACTAAAGTTAAAAGATCACAGTGGGCATCTGAATTCTAAACCAATCGAATTATCCCTCATATATTATTCAGAATACCACAAGATCTTTAAAATTTCATAAAATCGTCACGTGTCTGAACTTATCCAAACAACGATTTGATATTTGTATAACTTTTGAAAAAACTTGTTTGTTCTTCGAAGCCAAATATTATGACCTTAACCAAAATGTTTTTTAAGTCACACAGCAATTAAATTAGCATAAAATATGTTGAGAATTACTGCCACTCAGAGATCTTTTGATAAGATTTATCATAGGACTTACGATTTCTCGAGTAATAAATATGTCATTAAATAACTTCATTCCATAGGAAAAAATAGTACTTCATCATAGTTCTCCCAAGAACCACATGCTCGCAAATAATTGTTAAGAACTTTAAAAAAACTAGGAATCAAACTATTCTAAAAAAAATTGATTCATTTTATTTCTACCAAACTGAAGTACAACACAAAGGAAAATTGTTGAGCTATTTCAAGAATAATTTCTTAAAAATTTAACAAAAATAATATTTAGCAGCTTACTATCTTTTGCTGTAAAAAAACTTTTAAAAATTATTTATAGCTGAACATAAACGATCTTTTTTCCCATTCGTAACTGGTACAATAGGCAGGACTTTCATTCGATGGTAAGGTTTACAAGGTTATGAGTCTTATTCAACTTGGTTTAATAATGTTTATTGGGAAGTCAATATTAAACTGTCTACATATCCTATGTGAAAGTGTGTGCATGTTAGAACTAACAATTATGTTAGAACTTATATTTCTTTGGCGTAAAAACATAAAAATCTTTTCCAAAATTTTATCTTTAGCCTGATTCTACGTTTGTAAAAAATCAACATTAACAAAAAAAAAAGTATTTAAGTTTTATTATTTATTAGCTAACTTAAGGGTGTCGATTTTTCGTAAAGATGTGAGCGAAAATTTACTCTCATCATTTTCTGCGCCAAAAAATGCATAACTTCAATAAAATAATAGTGAATAGTGCAGTCGTTATATAATTACCATATATTACATTAGTCACAACAGTGATGAAGTCATATCTTATGACAACGTTCAATGTTCAATATCCAATGGCCTTGAAAAAAATCTTAATAACACACCAAAAATAATGCCTCTATATACTCAAAAACGTAATACAGACATTACTGTCCCCAATATTCTCCTCTTGGAGATAATTTCCATATTCACACTAATCCCTCGACATAACCGTGCATCATGGCGTCGTGCAAACGCTTGTAAATCATATTTTATTAACACCCGGGAGCTGTAAGGAATATTCGAGGTGAATTTACGTCTGGACACTTTTTAGCCCCATTAAACGCGTCGTGTACAATGAGTTAGCATTGTTTCGTACAATAATATACACAAGTGAAAATAAGAGCGATATACTTATAAGATAGCAAATAATTCCGACACTAACTAATATTGTTAACACGTATTGTAGCTACGCTGTAGTATGTAAATATTTAAAGTAACATCGAAACCATAATAATGTGTTATTTTCCGCCTTAACTTTATGAGCGTCTAAACGTAGGCCGCGACTTCTTTAACGTAGAAGATAAAATTAGTTTTAGAAAAATTCGAAATAAAAAAATTGCAAACCATTTTTCATTTTTCCTTCACTGCTATTGATCTTAGCAAAATCATCGTAATACCTATTACCTTATAGACTTAAAATATAAAATAGCTTAAATATTTACATACGTTTGATCACAAATATAAATTAAATAGCAATGCGAAGGTATACTCAAAAAATAGTCCCTTTTATACCATAGCAAAAACAAAACATTTACAAAACACCAACAGCCCCGATGTACTAAAAGCCCACATGGAAATTGCGAAACCACGTTTAATCCGCACTTAGACTATCGACAGTCGTATTGCAATAGCGCATATTGCTCTCCACGAGTACATTAAAAATGCTTTTATGCGTTGTTTGAACATTTGAAAAACAATCCTATCTATTGCCATCCTACGAGTGTCATTATCAATTTAAATCCCTTTATGCTATAGAGAAATAAAGGTACAAAAATTGTAATATCCAACGGAGGAAGCCGATTTTGTGTTGTTCTTATGTTATTAATGAAAACATGTATTGAAGAGGATTCATTCGATACTTTTATAACTTAACAAGGAAAGTGTATTCTCGAAACTGGAATTAAATACTCGTTTCCAAGATAAAGTCTGACTGATATATCTGTAACTACAGTAAACGAATTCCGTTAACGAGTAATTATTTTGAAAATTACCCGTAGAAAACCGGAATTAATCGGAATTAATTTTAACGATTAACTTTACTGACAAAAGAAACGAATTTAACGCAAACAATCTTGTACGCCAATTGTGGTATACACATAACCCTTAGGAAAGCTGTGGGTATGTCCTATGCAGTTTGCCCTAGTGTGGAAACTAAACTAAAAATCAAATCAAATCAAAGTTTAACTTTAAATGATAACATTATATAACATCGTAACAAGTTGCAAGTTTAAATTTGCAATCAGTAAGCAACAAAATGAATAAGAAACTTCAAAAATGTAATGTTCTGAAATATTTACAGGATGCAAAAATAGTGATTTATTAGCTTTGATTAATGTCATCATCATCATCATCATCATCATCATCAGCCTGTGTCAGTCCACTGCTGGACATAGGCCTCCCTAATGCACGCCACCGCTTCCGATCTTCGGCTATTCTCATCCAGCCCATACCGGCCACTTTGCGAATGTCGTCACTCCATCTTGCCGCAGGGCTTGGGTTTTCACTCCAGAACTTTTCGACTCCAGCGGTCGTCAGTTCTGCGGCTTATATGACCGGCCCACTGCCACTTCAGCTTACTAATCCGGTGGGCTATGTCGGTGATTTTGGTTCTCTGTCGGATCACGTCATTTCTGATGCGGTCCTTCAGAGATACTCCGAGCATAGCCCTCTCCATAGCTCGCTGAGCGACTTTAAATTTGTGGACCAGTCGAACCGTAAGTGTCCAAGTCTCGGCACCGTAGGTCAAAACGGGTAGGACGCACTGATCAAAGACTTTAGATTTGAGGCTTTGTGGGATGGGTGACGAGAAAACTCGACGAAGCTTATGAAAAGCTGCCCAGCCCAGCCGAATCCTTCTGTTGGCCTCCCCTCAAAGTTGTTTTTACCTAGTTGGAGCGTTTGCCCTAGGTAAACGTCTCTTATTGATTAATGTACAACTTATTTATTTCGAATAATTAATATAAATTATGTGTCGCTAGCAGGCAGGTAATTACACAAATGAATGTCAGCAATTATTACTTTTGACTTTTGACTGATAGAAATTTACCAAGCAAACTTAATAAAATCTTAACTGCGAGCAAAGAGTTTTAATAACGCAGATTAATGATAAGAACACCGGTTATAGCAAATGTAAAAATAACTTACATTGTATAAATTAATATTCTCAAACGGCCGACTAAACCGCGACGCACCAAAGGCCCAAACAAAAATTGCGAAAATTCGTTTCATCAGCACTTAGGCAATCGACAGTGGAATATTGCAATAGTGCGTATTGCTTCCACGTATCCATTGATAATTTTATATTTTTATGTGTTTTTTGAACATTTCAAAACTTTTATTTGTGTTAAAACAATGCTTAACAATTTAAAAATTAATGCTGAAACTTAAAAAAAAGGTACTGGTATCTAAAACTTCAGGGTAGGTTTTATCGAGAACTTACGAGCGTACAAACTACAGATCTTTCTTTCATCTAGCCATTTTTATCCCAAGTTATCATGGTTGGCTTCCAATCCATCCAAATTTACCAGAATAATTTTCTTTACGCAGTGCAACTGGCATCTGACCTCCGCAACTCAAAGGTAAATTGCATTCTAAGGATGAATTAGTTGTCATTAAATTTGAAGGTACTAAAAGATGGTCTTGTCTGGCCATCCAACGCATGAATTATGTTGCTTTTCATACAAATGGGTGATCTGCCGATATTGTCCTAACCAAAAATAAAACGACGATAACAATTATTATTCTATAATTCAAACAATTTTAACAAAACACTGAAGATACGGAACCTTTCAAGAACTTGATTTATTAGTTATACCTTTTTGAATACTTAATTCTTACCAGATAATGTTGCAATCCAACCGTAGCGTATGAATATCATTACGCCAATTAATTCGAATCGGTTATTCGACCGATCTGGAACGGATACTGTCAGCCGAGCGGACGAATTGGAATACTTCTAATTAATCGAAATTATTTTTGGCACTTTAGGTCACTTTGCCGATTATAAATTGACACATTGAGGCAGTTGCAAATTTCGATCGATTTAAAAAGGTTTCGTTAATTATTCATAACGAGAATTGGGAAATCTAATTCAATTGGATAAAAATATGAAATGATTGTAAAATATAATTTGTTTTGATTGTAACTGCACTGCTGCACCGGTGGTAGGTCCTCTTTTTACAGGGACCGTCTGGGTGGGTACCACCGCGGTGCCTATTTCTACCGCAAAGCAGTAGTGTGAAAACACTACTGTGTTCTGGTTTGAAGGGCACCATAACCAGTGTATTTAATAGGTAAACGAGACTTAACATCCTGTGTCTCACGGTAAGCAGCGCGTTGGTGATACCTGTATTGCCAATGTCTATGGGCGCCGGTGACTACTTTCCATCAGGTGGCCCGACTGCTCGTCTTTTTTGTAACAAATATCTAAAGATTTTTTGTAGGTCACTATAATTCTTAGGCGTTCCTTTCTATATTGACATCTATATAAGTAATGATGACATGTAAAATTAAATTATATAAATACGATACCATTTTAATTGTTAAATATAGAATTCAACCCAAAACACAAAATAAATATATATTTAACCAAACCAAAAAAATTACATCCAATGCACTGATAATAAAATAGAGCACTTTCAAGTTTCGAAACAAGCATTTTGTGCGATTTCACAATTACTTCGTACACACAATTTTTAAGTATTGAAACGAAAATATTCACGTATCACATATTCAATTACAAAGAGAGTGTGCAATTGACAAAGGCCACGCGAACGCAACCGTTACGTTTTAATGGCAAAACTCGTACATCCGATTGTTTATTAAGGGTAACGTTAGTCATGGTTGACCTTGGGTTTATAATGTATTATGTCCAGCTTCATGATGTCGATTAAACTTACTAAAGTGTGTGTTCCGGTGTGAAGGCTGCCATAGATAGTAGAATTCGTGAATGAATTTGAATTTCAGTACCATGTTTTACGCTCAGGAAGTCGTGCGTTACATTAGGTTCCTATCGAAACCCCCCCTCCCCCCACTTACCAGAAGCCTCAGAAGTGTTTATGTCAACTTTTGGAATCCTATCCGAAACTTTTCTTGTGTCTCTATCCTGCTTAATGCTCGCTTCTTATATCCAATTTCAGTTGATTAATACAATGATATTGTATATTACACAATAAAAATATACAATATTATTAAACACTGAAAATTGTATTAAAAAAGTATCCTATTTTAACATTTCAACAAAGGATTTCCGTGTAACAGGTATTCTATATTTAAATTACAATTAATAACTGATGCGTGCTGTGAAAACTGCAGACTAATTTTGTGAAAGCTCTGTACATAATAACGAAAGCGAGACGAAAATTTAAATATTAATTTAACAAAAACGTTGAATAAATATATACACAAATATCGTTGTTTTGCCTTATTTCTTCCTAAATCAAGGTCCTTACCTTAAAGGTAATCGATTCGGTTTCCATGCAGTTTTTGGTTCCATTGTGCCCATTACTGCACTAAATATTAATGTTAAACACTACTGTGCTCCAGCAGGTCAGTGCAGCTAAAATAATTACTACATAAATGTGGTAAGGCATCCCTGTTATCAAGGCAGTAGGCGTATGCTGCATTTCGTTTTAGCAGGATAAACTATTATGAATAGTTAAACATCCTAGTTGTCGTGTTGCTTCTTGATTGAGAAAATGTTATTGTATCAAAGGATCTTTTAACTCAGCGGCCTTAGTCACGGAATCATCATCATCATCATCAGCCTGTGATAGTCCTCTGCTGGACATAAGCCTCCTGTGTCCTAATAAGCCCCTATCCATTAGAGGCTTTTGGACTGTATCCCACCACGCTGGTCCAATACGTGTTGGTGAGTGGACCGACTTTTTACTTGCCCATCCGACGCATGGATCATCTTACTTTTCAGACAATTTGGTGATTGGCCCAAATTGCCCTAACCAACTAGGAAACAACAATGAAAATTTTTGAGTCCCCAGAGATTCGAACCCACGACCTCCGGTTTCTAAGCCACAGCCTATACCACTAGGCTACGGAGGCAGTCACGGAAGAGTCTGTTTATTATTGACATCATAAATAGCTACTAAGCACAGATTAGCGAATTATTAATTTATTTTGAAAACGTTGCGTTAAGAGTGCTACGTGCAACATAAAGTCATGTAAATATTACGCGTAAAGTAAGTAAAGAATCGCCGCCAGCCCAATCGGGCAATAGGGCCACGTTGACGTACTAAAAGCTCAGCTGGCAATTGCAAAAACACGTTTAATCCTCACTTAGGCATTCCACAGTCCAATATTGCAATAGTGCAGATTGCTTTCACGATTCTATTGGAAAAGCTTTTATGCGTTGTTTGAACAATTAAAAAAATAAACCAATCTATTTCCATGCTATAGTAGCACTCTATTGTAATCCGCTTATGATATAGAGAGGTAAAATGCACAAAGACCGTAGAGAATTCTAACATTTTGTTATGCCCTAATATTTTTCCAAAATAAGCTGTCAGGAGAAAACGGATAACTTTTATCAGCAATTTAAATGCTTTCATAAATATTAACCGTATCCGTGGTCTAGTCGTATTGGACCTTGATTTTCTACCGTTTTAAACTGACTGGCTTGGGTGATCATCTTCATTATCATCAACCTATGCCCACTGCTGAATAATCTTAACGCATTCAGCCTCCTCTAATGCATCAAAAACGATGGGATACGGTCCGGTAGGATTTGTGGACCGTATCCCACCACGCTGGTTTAATGCTGACTTGGGTATTACGAGTTGATCACAAAATTTGCAGAAAAGTAAGATGATCCATATGTGGGATGGCCATGTCAAAATTCAGTCTCGGTGGTCAAGACTATTTAAGGAAGTAGTTATGTGCTTTTAAATTGAGTGACAAATAATTCCACTTCAGATGCCAGTAGCACTGTTTAATAATGTTATTTAAGTTACTGTGGGTTTATTACAAGCATAAAGGTACATTACAACTACTGTTACAAGCCAACTCCATGATAACTTGGGGAAACTATTAGAAGAAAGATATGAACTTTAACACATGATCTTTATTGTAATTAAAAAACACAGTTTTTACTACTGTCAATCAATGATTCAATTCAAATTTGCAAAAAAATCAATATATGTTTTGTAAACAACTTATGATCGTAAAAAATTTAAGGAAACTTTTGAAGGGCTCAGTTCTTTTCATAAAACAGACTTGTTATACCTATTTGAATACATAACGCTTATCAAATAATGTTGCACACCAACTGGGCTGTTCGCTGTCGCACTTAATTAATCCGTAGCGTACAAATATCATTACGCTAATTAACTCGAATCGGTTATGCAACCGATCTAGATTATTATATTGTCAGCCGAGTGGAAAAATTGGAATACTTCTTTAATGATTAACGAAATTTTCTGTGTATTAAAGACTCCTTGCCGATTATAATTATATTGACGACGTTATAAATAAATACAATAATACTGGAGAGCGTAGCTCAGATATTGGTTACGTTAATAAAAAATCTTCTTCTAGTCTCTTTCTTTTTTCTGAATGTGGTCATTTGTTTGCTATGTGTGGCGAAATGTTCCGAAAATAGAGAAAAACCAAGTGCGATTTTGTTTATTAAACCACGGTCATAAAAGTTAACAACGCAAGAGATTTATTGCGTCTGCTCGTCATAATCAATGTCGCAAAGTAAACTTTTAATTTCGAGTAGGGAGAATATACACGGAAGACGAACAGTTTGCAGCCGTCCATCGAAGCCAGTAATCAACAAGAAACAAAAGAATATGCTGCCATATTCGAAAAAACTGTTTTAGGCGATTAAAGAATTACTATCTGATACCTAGTTCCAAAAACGAGCATTTCATATGAGAGGTACTCAACGCATTTTGACACAAATTATGAAAATGAAAAAGTATCCGCAAGATAGGGGCCGAGAATCAGAAACAAATCGACTTTGATCTTCGATCGACAAGTTTTAAGAAGATTCTAAAACTTTAGATCTAGTTTTGTGACAGTAGTCGAAACATGGGTTTATCCCGAAGGATCTTCATGCCGTGGCCGTGAATATTGCCTGGCCGAGGTATGACCTCAATATTTTGGGACCCGAAGTGATATTGTTGATTGATTACCTGAGCGTGGAACCATCATTACAGGTTATGCAGCTGTAATACGAGGTTGAGAAATGCCGTCAATGACAAAAAGAGCAAACTTTGAACGGGCGAGCTTTTTCATCTTGACAACGTTCCGGCACATAGGTTGGCATTAGCGTCGCCACCGATCAGCATGCTAGCATACAATTGGTTGAGCATCCCCTATTCACCAGATCTGGAGAAAAATTGATACAATACTGAAGAGTAAACATATGCTAAAACTAAATATAACAAGTAAACGATGCCGTTGAGAACTTTTGAGGACCAAGACAATCCTTTTTAAAGGATTTGAAGCATTGGAAACTTGGAACGCTGACTTGGTGTGTAGGTGGACCTCGGAGATTATGTAGAAAATAAATAATTAAGCTATCATAGTCATTATATTCTATCTCATTTTTACAACTTTTTGATCCCTCCTCGGAAATACAGAGTGGCCCATAAGTCCTTTGAAATGTAAAATTTGAATAAAAGGAACAGGGCGCGCGTGAGCGGTGCAGGGGACGCGAGGGGAGTAACTTCGGTTTCTGGGAATTTAGTTGCGATGGAGCGTTTTACCGGAGCGGACCGTGCGTTTTGTGTGCGCGAGTTTTATAAAAACTACAATTCGGCAGCCGTTGCGCGGCGTAAATTTCGAGAACACAAAGGTTTATACAACTTCGACGACACTCCAACTCTTCAAACGATTAAGAACTGGGATTAAGAACTGGGAAAAAGGATTAAGTTCGAGGAGACCGGTTCGACGTTAGATAAACCGCGGTTGGGTCGCCCAAGAACGTCACGTACGGAACAAAACATAGACACAGGACACAGTCTATTCGCGAACATCCGACACAGTCAACTCCTAAGCGCCAGAGCATTAAACGTATCCAGGACATCGTTACAATGGATTTTAAAGTAAGATTTACATATGCACCCTTAACAAAAACAGTTGGTTCAAGAATTAAAGGAACTGATGGTATTCAAAGACAAAATTATGCGAATGAAATGTTGAATCGGTTTACTTCCTTCAATAACATAATGTTCTCTGACGAGCCTCATTTCCATCTTAACGTGCATGTTAGTAAACAAGATTGCCACTATTGGAGCCCCATCAATCTAAAACTTAAGCATCAGAAGCCCTTACATAGTCCGAAAGTGACTGTTTGGGCCGCTATTACAGCCCATGGTATCCTAGGGCCTTACTTCTTTGAGGATGGCAGAGGGCGCGCAGTTACTGTTACGTCGGAGTGATATGTGGCTATAATCGAAGAGGTTTTCATACCAGGATTGCAAAACTTTTCAGGCTTTAATGCCAGGACGTGGTTTCAACAGGATGGGGCCACTTCTCACACCTCTAACACTGCTATGCCCGTTATCCGTCAACTTTTTCCTGGCAAAGTGATCTGTAAGAGAGGGGACATTTCCTGGCCTCTACGTAGTCCAGATCTGACTCCGATGGATTTTTTGTGTGGGGCTACCTTAAGGCTAAAGTATTCGACACAAACCCGCGGTCATTTGAGGCCCTAAAAGAAAACATCCGCAGAGAAATGACAAACATTTCAGCAGTGATGTGCCGCGCAGTCATCGACAATTTTAGACGTCGTTTGCAAGAGCGCCGTGATCGCATTTAGAAGATGTTATTTTCAAAAAATAAATAAAAATAAGTAATTAGTTTTATTTTAATATTTTTTTTTCATATCAAAGTACTTATGGGCCACCCTGTACAAATACAAACCAAAGTATTAATTAGTAAGATTTCAAAATACCAATACTTAGTCTTTAATGCAACAGTCATAATTATTAATTTATTTATTAATAACTCATATTGCTCTGAGAAATTTATTTGAAAAAAAAAAGTATATTTTCAATATTTTGTTACATAAAAATATTATTACCAACTGAAAAAAACGATTAGCATACGATTAATATACTTTCTCCATTCCATGACTTAAATAAAGCAAATATTTTAGTATTTTAAGAATTTTTATACTTGATCACGTGAGTTTCGGTTTCGGTTTCGGTTTCGGTTTCGGCCGAAACTGAAGCCACGGCCGAACTTTCGGTTTCGGTTTCGGTTTCGGCCGGAAAAACAGTTTCGGTCGGACTCTAAAAATATACAATATTATTAAACACTGAAAATTGTATTAAAAAAGTATCCCATTTTAACATTTCAACAAAGGATTTCCGTGTAACAGGTATTCTATATTTAAATTACAATTAATAACTGATGCGTGCTGTGAAAACTGCAGACTAATTTTGTGAAAGCTCTGTACATGACAACGAAAACGACACGAAAATTTTAATATTAATTTAACAAAAACGTTGAATAAATATATACACAAATATCTATTACATTTTAAGCTCTTCGTTGTTTTTCCTATTTCTTCCTAAATCTAGGTAAATAAACTTACCTTAAAGGTAATCGATTCGGTTTCCATGCAGTTTTTGGTTCCATTGTGCCCATTACTGCACTAAATATTAATGTTAAACACTACTGTGCTCCAGCAGGTCAGTGCAGCTAAAATAATTACTACATAAATGTGGTAAGGCATCCCTGTTATCAAGGCAGTAGGCGTACGCTGCATTTCGTTTTAGCAGGATAAACTGTTATGAATAGTTACACATCCTAGTTGTCGTGTTCCTTCTTGATTAAAAAACGTTATTGAAACAAAAGATCTTTTAACTCAGCGGCCTTGGTCACGGAAAGGTCTGTTTATAATTGACAGAATAAATAGCTTCCTAAGCACATAATATCGAATTATTAATTTATTTTGAAAACGTTGCACTAAGACAGCTACGTGCAACATAAAGTCATGTAAATATTACGCGTAAAAGTAAGTAAAGAATCGCCGCGATCCCTAATCCGGCAATAGGGCCATCGTTGACGTACTAAAAGCTCACCTGGCAATTGCAAAAACACGTTTAATCCTCACTTAGGCATTCCACAGTCCAACATAACAATAGTGCAGATTGCTTTCACGATTCTATTGAAAAAGCTTTTATGCGTTGTTTGAACAATTAAAAAAATAAACCAATCTATTTCCATCCTATGGTAGCACTCTATTGTAATCCGCTTATGATATAGAGGAATAAAATGCACAAAGACCGTAGAGAATTCTAACATTTTGTTATGCCCTAATATTTTTCCAAAATAAGCTGTCAGGAGAAAACGGATAATTTTTATCAGCAATTTAAATGCTTTTATAAATATTAACGCATCCGTAGTCTAGTCGTATTGGACCTTCATTTACAACCGTTTTAAACTGACAGGCTTGGGTCATCACCTTCATCATCATCAGCCTGTGTCCAATGCTGAAAAATCCTAATGCATCCAGCCTCCTCTAATGCACCAAAAAACGATGGGATACGGTCCGGTAGGGTATTGGACCGTATCCCACCACGCTGGTCTAACTCAGGCTTAGATATTACGAGTTGATCACAAAATTTGCAGAAAAGTAAGATGATCCATATGTGGGATGGCCATGTCAAAATTCAGTCTCAACTTGGGTAAACTATTAGAAGAAAGATATGAACGTCCACACATTATCTTTATTGTAATTAAAAACACAGTTTTTACTACTGTCAATAAACGATTCAATTCAAATTTGCAAAAAAATCAATATAAGTTTTGTAAACAACTTATGATCGTGAAAACTTAAGGAAACTTTTGAAGGGCTCAGTTCTTTTCATAAAACAGACTTGTTATACTTTCTTGAATACATAATGCTTATCAAATAATGTTGCACACCAACTGAGCTGTTCGCTGTTGCACTTAATTAATCCGTAGCTTACGAATATCATTACGCTAATTAACTCGAATCGGTTATGCAACCGATCTAGATTATTATATTGTCAGCCGAGTGGAAAAATTGGAATACTTCTTTAATGTTCAACGAAATTTTCTGTGTATTAAAAGACTCCTTGCCCGATTATAATTATATTGACAACGTTAATAAATTCGATCAATTTTTAAATTCTTATTCAGCATGTTGCATTGTTTCTAATCTATTAAACATCGTTAATTTTTGATTTCAATATATATATTTACGGTACGTTACAATAAGACTTAGACGTTCATACATTATAGTTTCGACGTAAATTTATATGCCTAAATATATTCCATGTCATCGTCATTATTATCACCAGCCTTTATTCCGTCCACTGCTGGACATAGGCTTTTTTATCAATGAACACCAAGAAGGCCGATCCCTTGCTACTCGCTGCCAACTTGAACCGGCTACTGCACGAAGATCGACACTCCCCCTTGTCGGGGGTCGACTAAAGCTCCATCTTCCCAAACGCGACCTCCACTCTAGAACCTTGTTGGTCCATCAGCCATCCGTTCTTATATGACCGAATTCTGACTATATGACCGGCCCACTACTTACACGCGCTAATTCTTTGCACAATGTCGCAATTTTAGTTCTTTTATTCATTACGAATTTCATCCGACAAAGAAACACTAAGCATGGCGCTACGTAGCCCGTGAGCTACGGCAAACCCATCCTACCGTCAGATGTCACGTTTTGGCCCCGTAGATCACCACGGAGAGTGCGCATTGGTCGAAGATTCTCGTCTTCAAACCCTGCGGTATCGTGTGAGTTTCGTAAATGCTACCTACATAAATTATTTAAATAAAAAGTTCTCCATTATTGTAAAATGTATAATTTAAAATTCAAAATATTCAAAATGATGTCCACAAAACCCCATAATTCTTCAATGTACGAATAATAAAAAATAACATTGATGAATATCGAAACTAGTAGTTTTAACGAAATCATACGTAATACGTCCACACAATTTTTAAATAGCAAAATACGTGAAACGAAATACAAAGCGGAAAATATTTACGTATCGCATATTCAATTACAAAGAGAGTGTGCAATTGACAAAGGCAACGCGAACGCAACCGTTACATTTTAATGACATGTACTGGGCTTTAGAAGTACTCGGCTGCATTCGAGTGTCCAAAACTCGTACATCCGATTGTTTATTAAGTGTAATGTTACTTATGGTTGACCTCGTGTTTATAATAACCAGTCTAATGATTGTAATTTAACTTTGTATTTTAGTGCGAAGAGTATGAAAACTAGATGACCGTAAAATTGGAATTCTTATGATGTATTATAATTTTCATGCTCTTGTTTGTCATGTATTTTTTCTCACAATTTAAGGTAAACTATATTTCATCAAAAATTTAATTTATTTTAAAATATTTTCATTACACTTACCTGTAAGGTATCGTATTTACTGTTATGTCTAAATTGGTCCAGGACCTATAAGGCTCATAACCAGCATTGCAAGTTTTTTCTGACAAATAATTCAACTTTTTACTTAATCACTTTGAAATTAATCGATTACCGAAGTTTGAATTACATTGTTATTGTAATTTAAGCAACAACTTTAGTTTTAAATTGTTAAAACTATAAAAGATGTTTTTTGGTATTGTATTTGTGGTATTATGTGCCCCAAAACAACAGATAATAGAAATATAGGTGACAAATAACTCTCACTATTTAATTTTTAAGCAAATATTGGTAATTATTATACAAAGTAAAACATAATTTATGTTGTTATTTATATGCACAATACAGCAGCAAAAGATTCGGTATTTAATTATAAAGATTATTATACGTGATTGGATATAACGTATCAAATAAATAAAACAAAGATCGCTTAAATTTTTGTCATGCCAATTTCCTGCTTAATGCACGCTCCGTATATCCAATTTCATTTGATTAATACAATAATATTGTACGCTCGCCGAAAACTGTAGTAAAAACGCATTCGATTTTAACATTTCAACAAAGGATTTCCTTGTAACAGGTATTTTATATTTAAATTACAATTAATAACTGATGTGTGCTGTCAATACCGTGAATAAATTTTATAAAAGCTTTGTAGATTGATATGTTATACGAACATGAATATATATACTAGATATTAAGCTCATCTGTGTGGTTTTGCAACTTTTAAAGTCAAATTACTTACTAAAATTTTAACGAACTAACTAACTATTACTAATTTTAAATATTAACTGCATAACTTATCAAGTTTTATTATGGTTCTTATCGTCATATTTACGTTGAACAGTAACAAACATTTTATATCCTTTCTCTTGAAATAAATTAAAAAAACAGTTGCATTTATAGTTGTATATTGTATTACCATATATTGTTGAATTACCATTCGTTATACTTCACAACCAAACCTGCGATATGGTGATATATGACCTATGATAATTTTTATAATAACATAAATAGTGTTTTTCTGATATCTCGCATTGTCTATTGCACCATCAATCATCAGCCTGTGCTAGTCTCCTAGTGGACATAGGCCTCCCATAATGCACCGCCTTTTCCATAGGGGGTTTTTGGACCGTACCTCACCACGCTGGTACAATGCGGATTGGTGTGTGGATCAACTATTTACATGCTCATCCGAAGCATGGGTCATCTTGCTTTTCAGACAATTGGATGATCACCCAAATTGTTCTAACCAACTAGGAAAGAGTTTAGAAAAGTAGTTGAGTCCCCGCAGGACTCGAACCCACGACCTCCAGTTTCTAAAGCACAAGCCCATACCAATACGCTACGGAGGCAGTTTGTAAACTGCATTCCTTTTTAATTATTTATTTTTAATTGTTTTATAGCATAAAAAACATACTATAAAAATTTTTTACCATGTTGCGCATACTTTCCTCCGTTTGAAATTAATTGCTATGCCTAAATGTTTATTGTTGCTCTATTCTTCGTTATATTACACCCAAAGTCAAATCGTTCCGATCAGTATTTTGTGTTACGAGGGCTTCAATAACCCAATGCTCCACTCTCACAAGATTGCATTAAAAATTAAGAGCACCGGAAGAGTTTGTGGACAGACGCAAGTCTCTCATACGTGCAGCCCTTTAAACCCCATTCACATACGAGTTCAAACCGCATTGTATAGTTAGCTAGCTTTCTCACGTCGCTTCACTTGCGTTATATCTCTTCATGATTAAGACGAAACAGCAGAATATATTTTCACAATTTTGCGGCGATATTAAAATGTTTTCAGACAGTAAAACTTATAAATGTTTAAAGTTAAAAATTGTTTTGGTATGTACTTGAATATTCTATCATAATATATTAAAAATATTTAGTAAATTAATGAGCCGCTACAAAACTATTGTAAAGGAATATTTCAATAGTGTAGAGTATGCAAACCGTTAATTATATGCCCCCGACCACCTTGTTATAGGTATACCTTGTAAGAAGCAGTCTCAAAACACAACAGTTTCTAAATATTAAACTGCCATAATAAGTATGTCACAATTCGCTTGTTAAAATCGGTCTAGTATACCGCACAGTTACTATTGTATTAAAACATTGTGCATACATACAATAATATGTCTACCGACAATTATACGCATTCAAATTGTGAGTAATAAAAAGAAAGTGTGATCTTTAGATTAAGTCTAGTTAATCTAGATTTACAACAGCATTTTCGTTAATTTAACCTTGATAATACACAATTATTTTATTCAGTCTTATTGTACTATTTTTTTTTGTACGTCTGTCAATCCGTAGAATGAACAAAATTACCCCAATGTCACAAAGCGCAGACATTCCGACAAGCAGACAATGAGCCATTTGTTCGCAGTCTTTCATTTAAAAGACGATGAGCAAGACCTTCGCTTTAATCATGAAAAAAATTAAGATGGCGCATTTCTTTTGATCCTTCGTTGCGACAAAAAGTTTCAAAATTATTACCTGAATTTAACGTTTCTATAAGTAATTTGTTTGAATTTATTGCTTAATTTCTTTATGAATAAAACAGAATGAAAGCTTAGTACTACACGCTATTGCTAAGAAATATCGCCTTTAGTATTTTATGTGAAATAAGTCACTCAACGTGTGTGTAAGTGATTTTTAAGTTCCTTGAATTTATATATTTCTATTTATCTTTCTACTTTTTTGCGTGTATTGTTAACAAGTAGTCGTAGCTTATTCTAGTTTGAAGGGCAATCAGGTAAGTCCTATAACAGAAGTAACACTCGTCAGCCTTTTGTTAGTCCACTGCTGGACATAGGCTTCTCTAATACACCCTTACCCATTAGGGGATTTTTGGACCGTAACCCACCACGCTGGTGCAATGCGGATTGGTGGTGGACCGACTTTTTAAATGCCCATCCGACGCATGGATCATCTCACTTTTAAGACAATTGGGTGATCAGCCCAAATTGCCCCAACAACTAGGAAACAACTATGAGAATTTGTTTAGCCCCCGCAGGATTCGAATCCATGACCTCACGTTTCTAAAACACACGCCCTTACCAAAAGGCTACGCAGGCAGTTGAAGTAGCAATCCAAGTCCTAAAATAGCGATTAATGCAATGTTTACTTTTAACACTTTTAAATTCATAAAGTATGCCTTATCTGTTTTAAACCACTAGCTCGTCCCGGTTCCATATGCAATAAAAAAAACGTTTTTTGGCTCCACCAAATGTATTGGACATTTATTTTTCAATAATAGAAAAAAATGTTTCACAATGATTTTATTATTCACTGTACTCGACCTACAATAATACCACATGTTAAAAGTAAGAAATAATAATGAACAGTGTGTAACCACCCTTATGGAGGCTGCGGCTACATCTCGTGTCGCTGTTTGTTGTCTGTACGTACTGTGTGTACACATCGTTACCACCTACAACTTAACGCCTCGGAGGTTGTTGACAGACGGACACATGTAGTTCGATCTGTTAAGAGCCTAGCTATTAGGACTGTTAACGTATGATTTTTTTGTTAAAAAAATATAGGACGAAATAATATAACATGATTAATATTAATGGTATAGTTATATATAACTGTTTTGGGACTTCATGGTAAAATATTTTCTAATAAGAAAGGCAGAAATCCTCTTTTACAAAAGGCCGCCTGGAGCGGTATCAACACGCTGCCTATTTTTGCCGCAAGCTGTAGTGGGAAACACTACTGTGTACCGGTTTGAAGGGCATCGTAGCCAGCGTATTTACAGGGTAAACAAGACTTAACATCCTATGTCACAAAGATATTAGCAATACCAGCATCAACAACGCGCGTTGTTGTAACTGGTATTACCAATGTCTATGGGCGTTGGTGACCACTTTCCATCAGGTGGCCCGACTGCTCGTCTGCCTTTGTAGAGAATAAAAAAAAACAAAATTTAAATAAAGTGCAAAAGAAAGTATTTCATTTATATATTAAAATTTAACCGCCTAAATAAATACCGTAATAATATACCGTCTTTTACAGTCTACAGAATTAATATCACGAAAACAAATGTTCATTTCTATATATTTCATGCACCGGTAATTATTTTATGGTATTATAAAAAAAAGTTTGTGTATATATTTTTTCTTTGTTTTTAATTGTTAAACAATAATAGGACATTATAATAAAATACTCTCGCTAGATTTCTTACGCCCGTTTTTCTCGGTAAAAGCCTTCCATTTGCGAATTGACGTTTAAAATTAAATTCAAATATCTTTATTCAACAGAGGAGCGAAACACTCACTTATCGATTGTCAAAAATCCACCAACGGTTCGGAAAAGGACGCCACTGAGAAGAACCATCTATTACAATAAAACTGAAACAATAAACAAACAATTACAAGCATAAAATTATAACATTATTGAAAAAATCAATAAGAGAGTAAAATGTATTTATATAGAATAAAGATATTTGACTTTGACTTTCGAGTTTTTCAGTCCGAGTATCAATCAAATCATCCCAAGGTGAGTAAAAGCCTTTTGTGCTATAAATTGTGTAAACAGATCAAATCCACTTTTTACTTTAATTCATTTATTCAATTTATTGCATTTTTCGCGTTAATTATTTATTCTTATTTATTCTCGACTTTATATTTTTTCTTGATCCCGGACAGACTAAGATGGGATAAGATCCCTTAAATAAATAACTAAAACTATTAATAAAAGAAATAATTTTGTGCAAACAGGTTTTGTCAAAACAATAAAGACTAGCTAAAAACTCTTCCTAGTATATAAGGCCGATAATATACATTTTTACCTAAGATGACTGAATTACATACAGCGTTAGCACGAGAACAAGGCATTACTAAATTTTAAGATATAAAAAATATGCATGTGTGTACGTGTGTCTCATACAGATTGGTACATTTTGTGTTGCTTTTGTATTTGCGTTATGCCTTTAAACTTGGCGAGTTTCATACGTCTATTTATTTTAAAATTTATCGCATAATGGATTGCTATTTAAAGTGAACAGAAGACGATTAATAAAAATGTTCCTTCTGTTGATATCGTGCACAATTCTGTGCAATAGAGTTGGTTGTAAAATTATTAATGTTTTTTTTAATTCTTTCTTTTCCAATAAATTTGTTATAATTTGGAAGGATAACACCATAAACATAATTTTACCGTTTTAGTTGTATGGTTATTAAAAAACCAAGAAGTAAAGTTTATTACATGCGTCGTCAAGCTTAAGGAAACAACTATTGTTTGAAATAATTAATAACGAATATTTACAGTACCTACAATCGTATCCGCCATTGAATAAGTCATCAAAATATTTCCTTTATATGGGATACAATATCACTTTTATTTTATTTTGCTCTGTAAAAATCCTACAATTAACAATTTTAAACGCATGTTAGGAAGCCATTTTGTTTATTACTATTTTTTTATTTAATGGCCTGGTATAAAATAGCGGCGTTATGAAGCTGCATTTTTGTTTTTAAAAATGGATAATAATTAGTATGAAATTAAATGACCAAAACTAATTAATTTTAAGCAATTACTTTTTATTGTCCCAACTCTCCTATTATCAACGAAAAGTTAATTTTATTAAACAACGCCATCTATTGACACAGACAACGCAATCAATAGATATCGCCAACTGTCACAATCGTTTTGTAGCAAACATTTTGCATCAAATAATAATAGAAAAATAAATCGCACTAAAACGATATTGCGACTATAAATAAATATGTAAACTATTCTATCTTTTAACTTAGGTTAAACTGCACATTGCGTGCAACTTTATTTTAAAATCGGTTAAGTAGTTTAGAGTCCATCGCGGACAAACATCGTGACACGAGATTTATATATATTAAGATAGTGCGAATAATTGAAAATATAAACAAAAAAAATCTCATGCGCAGGATATTGTTTTACATGCCTATGGACCGAAATCTTTGGTAATAGAAGCTCTATATCTAAATAATCTCGATTATGACACACTAACGAAACCGAGAGGAACTATGTATTTAAAAAAAAGCTGTATGTTTTATTAGTTCAGTTCCATTCGAATCGTTCGCACGCACTCTATAGCGCATCGCTATCTAATGGACAATCAAGCTGGAATCAAATTTGGTCACGTCACGGGGCTTCGACACTATGTGCATCCATTTGGATTTTGTTTAACTCAGGATCGCTTTTGTTTGTTGATTCTTTTGCAATGCTGCACGATTCTTTAATATAGTTAGGCTCGTATTATGTAACGATAAATGCCACGGCGACAATATCTAATTAATAACACTAATACTTTTGTACTTACTTGAACCAAATTGCAATTCATTATATGGAGTTCAATTAAAACTGCCTCCGTAGCCTAGTGGTATGGGCGTATCCTTTAGAAACCGGAGGTCGTGGGTTCGAATACTGCGGGGACTCAACAAATTTTTCTTGTTGTTTCCTAGTTGGTTAGAGCACTTAGGGCCGATCACCCAATTGTCTGAAAAGTAAGATGATCCATGCGTCGGATGGGCATGTCAAAAGTCGGTCCCACCAACCCGTATTGGACCAGCGGTGGGTATGGTCCAAAAACCCTCTACTGGATAGGGGTGTATAGGGAGGCATATGTCCGCAGTGGACTATCAAAGGCTGATGATGATGATGATGATTTTGTGCTTTAAAAAAACCTTGGATAAAGAAGCAACGCGTAGCGTGCAATGAATGCTATAGTTGCTGTTAAAAAGCGCTATTTTATAGGTATCTACACAAGCTGCTGTCTGTTACTTTGTTCGCGTGTTAATATATAACAAAAATCTGTGAAATTTTGGCTTAAAAAGAGTAGTCTAAGTTACCCCAGTTATATCAGACATACACCAGTGAATGTCCCGTGAATGCCGGACCACCCATTCTAGAGATTAACCAGAAAAAACACACACACAATATATCACCGATTTCCAATTGTATTTACCGATCATAAATCATTATGTACTTATTTAATAACACATATTATAATGTTACAAAAAAAAGGAAATTCCGATTTTATTAATTTTATGTATATATATGTATAAAACGAAACATGACGTATCACCCTAGACCTGTGCCTTTGGTAAGCGAATGGTAGCCTAAGCTTCATTCCTCAAGGGCAGTTCGCATCGTATGCAGGTGAACGCCCTACTCCACTAAGCCGTGAATTATCATGTAAAAACCAATAAGAGCTTAAGCCGGACTCCTTTCAAGCCTCATACGTACAACACATAATCCGTACTAATGCAAAACGGCATTATCTCACTCTGATATCGTTTGCATATTAAGCCTTCGTATTTATTTATAAGCCCTTAAGCTGATTAATAGCTTTTAAAGTTTTTACGAGCATCGTATTTTTCATACGGGCTTTAAGATTAAGCAATATAAAGGTGGTTTTTATTTTATGAACGTTTTATGAGATATTATTGAGTACGATAAGAACATAGTAAGAGAAACGAACATAAAACAAAATTTACATCTCGAATATAGTAGATGAAGACTAGAATGTAAGCTAGATCTTAATAAGACAATCTCGAACAAATTAAAGACAATTAAAAGCTAACATTTGTTGCTTTTTTCTCATCATCTCATTTCATTGATTAGGATTAGGTGGCTATTCTAAGGCCACCAGGAGTAATTTTATGGAATATTGTGCTTACTCTTACGTAATAGATCTTTTAGTATATGCACCATTTATGTAGTTTTTAAAAGTTATAATTTACAGCTTTTTATCATTGTTTTATCGTAAAAATATAGATAAAGATCATTAGCAACCACAACATAGGTAATATTTTACCTGCATAGTATTACGGATTGGCTGAAAACACTATAAAAGTACTTTTCAGTCTCGGCATTGTGAAGCAGTCAGGCAGATACGTCCTGATTAAGAAAAATAAGTTTATTATTATTTAAATTGAATATTAATGTGGCATTTAGTTATCTCATAACGTTTCTTTTTGTAATAAAATTGTTTCTTCATATTACTGATCATGTTAACCTAGCAATCACCATCATTATCATCATCAGCGTGTGTTAGTCCACTGCTGCACATAGGCCTCCCTTAATGCACGCCTTCTCCATTAGGGGGGCACCCTGCACCGTATCGCACCGCGCTGGTACAATGCGGGTTGGTAAACTTAGAAAAAAAAATTATATTATTTTATCATTGCGATTATATTTATGTTAATTTTAAGACAGAAGCTAATCGTTTTATTTGGTTGCCATTTGAGTATGTTTCAAGAAAATTTAAAATAATAACTTAACGTTCAACCTTAAGGATTCTTGGCGTAATAACATAGCAAAGTACGTACAAAATGTACATATTATATAAATATATGTGCATATTCTTATAACAGAGCCAAATAAAACATAAATTTATTGTTGATACAGTCCAAATTTAAACGATAATAGTGGCACAAGTGAAACGGGAGTTCTATTACAGTATTACACATGATACCTATAAAAGAGCTCGATTTTTAACGTCAGCAAAGTTTGACAGAAGACTTTGTTAATGTAAATCTTAATCGTTAAAATTCAGACATTTAACTATGAGTAAATAATAAAAAGAAAGTTGTTTTATCTCAATTTATCTAAATTCATTGGAGTGTAATAAAAATAATTAGCCTGTGGTTGTCCAATGCTGGACATAGGCCTCCCCGACTGCACGCCCTCTCTATTAGGTGGTTATTGGACCGTATCCTACCACGCTGGTCCAATGCCGGTTCTTGGGTGGACCGACTTTGTACATGCCCACCCGACGCATGGATCATCTTACTTTTCAGACAATTGGGTGATCGGCCCAAATTGCCCTTACCAACTAGATAACATCAATGAAAACTTGTTGAAGAAAGTATTGCAATAAAATACAAATGTTATGACCGTAAGCATAAGTGTAAAAATATTACTATGTTTTGGTTAAATGCTCACCGAAGCTCTATAAATGCACGTCTAAGTGCACCGGGCGGATTTGTGTCGTTCTACGTTGCATTGTTCAGTTCAGGGCGTATCACTTACTATCAGTCGAACTCTCGTCTTTTTGTTTAGTCAATGAAAAAAATATTAATAGTAAGAATGAATGCTAGTTACGTATGAATCGGTATTGTGAGTTCCGAGTTATTTAAAACGTCACCTCGTTTTAATCGATATACATTGATTATTTATTGCACACAACATGTTGATCAGACAATCGCACATTGTCTAGACTAATAAGTTTTATAACAAACCGTACACGTTTCTTGTATTAATATCGCTGTTATCTTATAATATATTAAGATAATATTATTATTCGGCTTTAAATTTAAGTTTTCGGTCAATATAAAATTAATTTTATTTTGATAGTCATCGGCTCCACTCTTTCCAGCGTCCACGATTGGAGCCACAATGTGATAAGATCCTGAACGTCGGCAATAAAATTCAAAAAGAAATGCGGAAAATCAGCACAACAGTCGATTAAACATATATAGTAATGACCTAAATGAAAGAAACAATTAAACGATCTTCTGATTAATTAATGTTTCACATATTTGTGATATTAAGTTCATAATAGGACGCTGTTACGCGCAACCTGGTAGGATAAAAAAAACAATTTTATTGTTTAAACAAGCTATTCAGAGATTAGCCAAAACAAACGGACAGACGGACACAGACAGACAGACGGACATACAGAAATAATCATCATCGTCTTCATGATCAGCCTGTGTTAGTCCACAGCTGGACATAGGCCTCCCCTACTGCACGTCTTCTCCATTTAGGTTTTCTTGGACCGTATCCTAGATGTAGTGAACCGGACAGACAAACAGTCAGGTAAATAGACAAAAAAATCTGTTTATTATTCGTCGCTTAAATGAAATATAATAATTTAATAATAATTAACGTCGTTAATCGCGTCGTCGTCGCTCGCATTTTTTGTAGAAAATTAAATAATAGAAATAAATATAGTCTAACTTAATTTTAAAACTTATAATATATATTGCTTGTCCCGTAAAAAAATATTTTTTGAATAATCCTATTTTTCTATTTAACCAACGATATGTATCGGTTATATAGTACAATGTAATAGTTTAAAAATGGTTATTTTAATTTTACAAATAGACATTTCAGTTATTTGTTATTGCTATATTTATCCACGACCCCGCTAATATTATCTTATAGTGATGTTATTACGTCTATGGTGGAGTATATTTATCTTTGGCCCTTTTCTGCATCCTGAATGATGATATTACGCATTGTTTTCCAGAATTTTTCTAATGATTTCTCCAAAGTTATAAAATATTATCTGTATATTTCATAACAATTAAGTACATTATATTCACACGAAAAACATTTGATATTAGTAAGAAGATTTATTACTTTTGCAATTTATGGGTAAACTTTGAATTTTTCTGTTACCGAATATTCGCGAGGAGCGCTTCTTTTTTATAATTATTTCGTTGTAATATTACATGTAATATTTGTTTTTTATTTTGTGTTGTGCCATATTACTTGTTATTAAAGATTACAAACATTTTTTGAAAAAGAAAGCATTAGCCCATACGCTTTCTTTGCTATTATTGATTGTTACGATGTTAATATAATTTTGTCTGCCATTAAAAACATTTCATTAAGTACCTATAACATCTATTATTTTATATTGATTAATTGTAATATTTATGCAACGCATAGCTATTGTAACTGAGTCAGTATAATAATTCAGTAATTTAATTAGTAATATTTTTTATTGAACAATTTCTATCTACTCATCGTTTCTTTTATTAAAGTCACCGATTAATATAAAAATGTAAATTACTTGTTTTTAACATTAAATAATATTTAATATTTCAGTACAAGTCACAAAAACACGTCCAAAAATAGCGACAATAACAGTTATTGTCGCTATTTTTTGGATAGATAAAACATAACTTCATACTGAATTAATGTTACATTAAACTTATGTCTTAATTATAATTCTCGGGAACAACACAATGCTATGTCAGGTGTCCAGTTCGACGGCGTGCCTATCACACGAGAACATTTAATAAAGCAAGCAGCGTTGCGGGCCTATGCATTGTAAATTTGATCGTTACATTGATACGTACGTACGTACGAACGCAACCGCTAGACTCGCATTTATCTAATGCAAAACGTATAGACAAAGGGACTATAAACGTGTGCATTCGCTAAAAGGTCCTCTAAACTCTAAACGATTTGCAACAATCGAAGATCCGTGGACGCTCTAGGGCCGACGCACTCAAACATAACACGTGCATTACTCACGAAATATTTTCATAAAACCCAACCAAACGCGCCCGACCCACCTCCCCCCCGCTCCGCCTCACCGCACCCGGCAAACCAGTTCAGTTCGTGCCCGGCTGCCGAGCGCGTCGGTTGTCCTCCGCGAGTGGTGCCGTCGTCGCGTCGCGTTACGAGAACAAACATACCATCCGTAGCCAAGCGTAACTAGTGCCCGTGGATTCACCATATATTGTGCCCGTGTGAGATTGTGCCATTACAAGTGATGTTCCGTGTATGAGATGTTATTCTAGTGTTGGATTGCATTCGAAAAGAGTGGGGACGGGTGCCGCCTGCGGTCGCCGGACGTCTTTTCTCTCCGATCTCGGGATATCATTAAGGTATTTATTGTTACACCGGCTCATTGTTGTGGGGGCATTCTTTCTATGGCCCTCGTGTCGGTTTGAATCGATAGGCGCGATCGGGTCTCGCGTGTTGTGATGTTGCTGTAAGGCAACGCCGTTGCGATGCGTCTATGATCGCGGATTGTTGTTAATGTTTGTAATGTTTGTGTTCGCGACATGTACGCCGGCATGTTGGTGTGCCTTAGACCGACCGGGAAACAAGTTCGTGGTTCCCGGCAAGGTGCGAGTGGGCGACTATTAATTAGGCGCCCGACTTCACCCGCCGCTGACCCCGCTCCGCTGTTTGATAACTTTTTGTGGCGAGACATCTCGGAACGAATCTGCCCGTACGGCTCACGGCTTTTTTCCACGACTGTCCGAGACGCGATGTTTTGACTCGATTCGTCCCGGCGTACGATCCGGTAATTAACTAGGCATCGTGGCACCGATTGTTGTTTTTTTTGTCAAATTTATCTCGTAACCGAAATAAGTTCCGATGGTGATGAACTTTATTCAGAGTAAAAACACACGTAGTATATATTAGATACAAGGCAGGTGTTATGTTAATGGTACAAAATTTCTCCGTACACTTTTGAACATCATAATAAATGAATGACTATCAAGCTTTCGCGGTAGATGGCGTCACTTGTGGCACAACAAATGAGCTTTCTCCATTATCTCGACGAACAACGGGTCCGGAGCTGAATCTTTACCGCTAATTATACACCGCAACATAATGGATAGGTTTGTTAACTCGATTCGAGTAAAATAAATTTTAATAACATCTCATACGGCTATTAATCTTCATTTTCATCTAAGGAAATTATTCGCGGAAAGTAATCAAATGACTTTGCACAAAACTTAAAATATCTCAGGGACGTTACGTAGTAAAAATTATCTTCGGATATTATCTCCTATTTTCTCGTATGTTTCTCAAATAAAAAGCTATATTAATATCCACTGTAATATATAAAAAAGAGTAATGACAATAATAAACAAAATATCAAAATAAAATTATTTGCATACTCACCTACCTAATAAAAAGTTTAAAAGTTGCCCTACCGTATGTTCCTTGTCAGTTTTAAGAGTGTAGTTTGATTATAAAAATTTCTTAACATAACATAAAATAACCTTGATTGATATTTTATAATAAAATGAGTAAAATACACACGAGACAAACTTAATCGTAACTTAAACAAATCTACACCGTACCGAGCGTTCGACAATTTAAACAATCTTTCTCATCGTTTATAGCGATAATTAAATATACTTAATTTATTTCTAAACGAAACATAAATATACGTTCTAAAATCTCTCGTTAAATATATCGATATTTTATCCTAATGCTATCGAAAATAACAGTTATCGAATATATATGTACCTATATCCAGTTTTATCAGGGACATTTTAAGGGTTACGTTTACAAGACGAATCCATTGATTCAATCGTAAAACGTGCAGTAAACTCCGCATTGATGGCATTCGCCTCAGATAAAGTCGGATTTTAAATAAAGATATAGTGAACGTATATAGTAATAAGCTCCAATCTGCATACCATTACTTTGTTGTCGAGCTGCGATATAACTAATGATGATTTTGTAGTGATTTGAATATTGCTATCCGATTTGGTTTGTGCTTTGTGACATAAAACTTTATGTCTATGCATTTTGTATTGTATGCATGTTTTATGTGAGTATGTATTTGTATTCGTAGGCTAATGAATGTTTAGTTTGATTGCATGTTTTGTAAAATTTTTGAATTAATAATTATTGTTGTGGGTAAAAATTAATATATGAGTTTGTATAAACGGTTTTTCTATGGTCTTTGATATATAGCGAAAGAAATAATACTGTAAAAAATAGTGAGTAATTTTATTAGATTTAGGTATACTTAGGTCACATGAATTGTTTTTATCACTATTATTGTAACTATTAAAAAATGCTTAACCAATGCTTAAAGTACCTAAAATATTGTTAACAAGTAATTAAAATTTAAAACGTTACAAAATTATTCATTCAGCAATAAAAATTACGATCCTGCATATACGAGAAATTCTGTATTCCATACATCATTATATTAACGTTATTAATGAAAATGGACGCACGATATTGGACGTTACTTAATAGATTCCTACGAGGCAACGTACGACTGTCTATTATCCAGTACGCTGTTTGTAATACATGACAGCTCTGATAGGCGGCCTTGATCGTCCTTATCAGGCATCAAATGTTGATCGTTTTATGGTAATAATAAATTTAATGGTTTAAGTAATAACGACAATATATTAAGCTTATTACGATGTCCACTTTTATTGAGTTATTTAAATTTGGCTCAAATGTTTTCTGTTCTGTTTAAAAAAATAGGTTTTGGCGGTAAATGTCATGTTTGTGCGGTTCCAATTTCGCACGGGAAAATCAAAGATTTCAAAAATGGAACGCAAAATTCTGCTCCCGGCACATATGCGCTTACGAATTCTATGTTGGTAGTAATAATTTGGGAAGTGAAGTAAACGTCGAATTGTTCATTTTAGTGTGAACGGGTGCGGGTGCGCGTCGCACGTGTCGTGGATTTCGGAACGTTGCCGCCGCCGGCGTTAATTTGCCCGCGCGCGTAAAAAAGCCCTCGAACGCGGCCCGGAAGCGTGGCCCATCGGTGGTCGTCGAACAGATGTCGACATGTGTCGCGGCACGGTGCCGTCGGCTAATTGACTAGGAAAGAGCGCGTTCACGTATCGGGACCGGGTGGCGGGAATTTTGAAATCGGAACAATGGAACGACCACAGAAATGAATTCGAATCATTTTGTTTATCCGCCCCCCCCTTCATCATTCATTCTGAATTTAACGTTTTTTAATTTGGAATAGATTTTTTTTTATTATTAGCCGGCTACAATGTTTTTCTTTTTAAATCAACGCAACATTTCGGCCAGTAGAACGTAACATGCTCGCTTCAAATGTTTATTTTATATGTTTACGTTTATTTGTAATGCTGAAGTTGATTCTGATACACTGAATCCGGTATAAATATTTGTTTAACGTTAGTTTACGCTTGTAACATCACCGAGTGTATTTTTGTTTGAATGAATGCTAATTTTCAACGTCGATGTTACTTTTGCTATTAAGGTCGTCGATGCAAACTAATCGATTTATCATGCAACGGCATTTAACAGTACAAAAATACTGGATCATCTCAGTACCGTTATCCAAACGGCCGGTTATGACTGGGGTAAGCACACGACAGTACACGTTCGGACAATAAATAAGCTCTATTACTACTTATTATACTTTTCTTATAAGGCTCGTGTGGTTAATTGTGAAATAATTCAGAAATAACCGACCCCGGCGACATGCCGACATGTGAAGACATGTGTTCGACCATCTCTCATGGGGACGGACGTGTCGAAATTTAATTACGTAGATAATAAATCACGATGGCACCAAAGAGTTCATATCTTTCCCTCTCTCTGTCTTCTTATTTCTCTCGAGCGTTTATAACGATTACGAAATTCAATTTCGTTACGCGCTCCGAATACATTTGTCATGTCGTTATGTGGTTTTTTTGTTTTTTTTCTTTTATTTGAAAGAAAACGTTTTATTTTATGGCCATTAAGATTTTTATGTGTAAACATGTCCAGATTTAAATGATTTGTTGCTGTTTGATACAATATTTCTTGGATTAATGTAAAATGTGAACGACTTTTAACGAATGAGAAGAAATATTATCATGAAGATTATGTTAAAAATGTTTTTAAACTATTCATCTTTGAATATATTTTTTAATATATATTTAGGCTTTTTAATAGGTTTTTTTTTAATATTTATTTTATCCTGATAAACATAATAACAGTAAGTGCGTATCATATTCGGAATTTGGTCTTTTATTAAGTAATTTGATTGATTTTTTTTCAAATTGTATAAATGCTATAATGGCAGAAGTTTTTTCCGATATAAATACAACTGAAATGTTCAAAATGGTATTTATCAGTTTATTATTATAGTTATTGTCAATCTATCTTGTGCTCGAAGCGTTGTTTTAATCCGTCAAGTTATTCGGGTTAATTAAATGTAGAGGTTGGCAGCGTGACAAGAGTTAAGCGTAATTGGATGCAACTAGTCATTTGTGGGACTTGATTGTGTGATTGGGATGATTTCTTATTTATAACATTTTTATGGATAATCTGTGCGTTGGATAACTGACGCTTTTTTTTAATAAGAATGGAGACTTGTTATGTTGGTTTTTCAGAAATATTAGTGAATAAGTATTATAGTCTTGTATAGTTTCATTAATAATAAGTTAATAACTTGTGATATTGGCGAACTGCCTCCATAGCCTAGTGGTAAGGACCTGTGCTTCAAAACCGGAGGTCGTGGGTTCGAATCCGACGCGGAGTCAACAAATTATCATTATTGTTTCCTAGTTGGTTAGGGCAATTTGGGACGATCACCTGAAAAGTAAGATGATCCACCCGTCGGATAGACATGTAAAAAGTCAATCCACCCACCAACCCGCTTTAGACCGTCGTGGTGGGATAGGGTCTAAAAACCCCCTAATGGAGGAGGCTTGCAATAGAGAAGGCCTGCAGTAGTCTAACACAGGCTGATGATGATGATATTGGCGTAATTAACAATAATATATCACCGAATTGTCTACGGATTATAATTTATATTAAGTTAGTTATTTTACTCCAAGTTTCGTATATTTGAGATATATTTAATTTCATGGCGCAGCGTAAATAAAAGTAACTATAATCATTATCAAGGAATTATTCAAATGTTTTCACATTTAATCTTGCGGCTTCATTACAGGTGATTAATGCATGCGTAAGGTATAGGCTTTTCTGATAATTTTTTATTTCAATATAACCTTAAAAAAATCGGTAACAAATATTTTCTGACTCACTTTTAGTCATCATTTTATAAGTCACGATAGATTGTCTTGACGAAGCAATTCTTTTATTCGAAACTTTAAGTAATATTTTATAAATGTATTACCTTACTACCGCGTTACTAATCATCATCATCGTCATCATCATCAGCCTTTAATAGTCCACTGCTGGACATAGGCCTCCCCTAATACACCCTATCCGTTAGGGGGTTTTGGACCATATCCCACCACGCTGGTCCAATACGGGTTGGTTGGTGGACCGCCTTTTTACATGCCCATCCGACGCATGGATCATCTTACTTTTCAGACAATTGGGTGATCGGCCCAAATTGTCCTAACCAACTAGGAAACAACAATGAAAATTTGTTGAGTCCCCACAGGATTCGAACCCACGACCTCCGGTTTCTAAAGCAAACGCCTATACCACCAGGCTACGGAGGCAGCGTTACTAAAACATAAAAATATATTTGTATATTTTTTAAAGGTTAAAACCACGACTAATCTGCAAGTAGTAATAGTGGCCTTTTACAACCAAAACTTGAGAACAACATGCAACATTTTATGTTAACAAATATTACGACCGCGTTCAACATAACAGTGGAAATGTTCAACAAATAACTCCAACATCACCAACACCACTATCCCTTATCTACGATCAATAAAACGGCACGTTTAAAACTACTTTTTTTTTCACACCAAACGCATAAAAAATCTATAGGAAACAACGACCATATTACTTTAGGAACGAATTTTTAAAAGCACAGAGCGAATGCATCGAGACAAAGTTAAAGTTGCCGTCGAGTTTTTTAGTAAGTTCCATTATTAACCTTAAAGTCATAGATATAAGATATACATAATATAGTTTTAGTACTAAATGTAATTTGCGTTTAGGGGTAGGCGTTCGTCATTTAGCCGGTTAAAGTGCCTCACCGACTATTTATTAAGTTTCGTAGATACGTAAGGAATTTTGTTCGTACGTTAAAACGTCCATCACACTTCGGGATACCTTGTACGGCGTACGTTACTACAACTCTAGGATTTAACGGCACTTCAACGCTTTTACGGTTTACGTTAAGCGTGTATACATTGTACGTCAAGTTTTGAACGAGAATGAACGTGCGGAACTGAAATGCATCGTTTAATGGTTTCGACAGAAACGTCAATCGTATTGTGCATTTCGTTACTATTTTTTTTTTGCAATAAGTGGCCAGTATTTTTTTTAATGAATATTTAGATATAAGAGAAAAAAACATTACTCTAGTAGTTACTGACTGGTGAATATTTTTTTATTTGTCTTGCAATATTGCAAACTAGCTAAAACTTGCCACCATTAATACATAAATGACAGTAATACAATAGACCTTGCCTAGATAAATCTGTGGAATTGTATTAAGAAACAGATAAAACCATAGGTTTACTTCTAATATGTATTGTTTTCCGCGATGAGAATCGGACCCCTAACCCCTAAATTTGAATAAAGTTATTTTATAAATACTCGGCATGAATATTATGAATTTCGCTAATTTTAATGCGTATCGAAATAGTTTTGTACTGATAACTTTTTTTTACTTAATAAATCGTTAAATTAAACTCGAAAAAAACTTTAGCCTTAAAGTTTAGAATTAAAAGAAAAACATGCAAAGAATATTCAACACAAGATCAATTGCGTGCGGAGTCAGTCATGTAATTTATTTGTAAAGATTGAAATCCCCTACCGCTTGTCCACTCCCAACGTCGAATCGGTTCCAAGCATCTCGCACGGCCGGCTTTAGTTAGCGCATTTTAACAAGCAGTTCTAAGACGCTGTTATCCCGCTAGCCCATCTGTTCCTGGAGACCGGGAATGGTCATTGTGCGGGCGTTTCCCACCTTTTGTTTAATTTCGCCTCGATTCGTTTAATTGTTTTATTGTTGTGCACGGTGCCAGATAGTTGTTTCGTGTTGCGTTCGTGTTCAGAATGCACGGACGCTATCGTGGTTGGGGCTCGGTTAATGGAGCCCCGGTTGCTTAAGTAATTTAATAATAATAAAGCTCGATTAAAATTTTAATTTGATTGCGAATACATCTTTTATCGCCTACGTAGCCTAGTGGTATGGGCGTGTGCTTTAGATACTGGAGGTTGGAGGTTCAAATCCTGCGGGGACTTGACAAATTTTCATTGTTGTTTCCTAGTTCGTTAGGGCAATTTGGGCCGTTACCCAATTGTCTGAAAAGTAAGATGATCCATGCGTCGCATGGGCATGTAAAAAGTCGGTCCACCCAGCTTTGGACCAGCGTGGTGGGAAGCGGTCCTAAAACCCCTTAATGGAGAAGGCGTGCATTATGAGGGACCTATGCCCAGCAGTGGACTAACACAGGCTGATGATGATGACATCTTTGAAAGAAAATATAGTCTACTATAAAATTATGTAAATTTTGCTATATGAAAAGGCTTTAATACTGTACGAACCATTAGTTTTGCTGCTTGAGTTAACTATTTGAGTCGATAACATAAGAAACTTCGACTAATATTTTTTGGCAAACGTTAATTCAGTCCCACTTATTTGTTTACTAAGTATATAAAGATATTTTAAAGCAGAATTCAAATGGAGATTTCTTTAACGCTTACTTCATTGTCGCTACGTTACTGTTAAAATAAGCATGATGATTTTGTCTTGCTCAATTAATGAGGAATTTCTAATAATAATATAATTTTAAAATCGGATCATTGCTTCTTGGATTATTTTTTCAAGTTACGATTCGCGTTTAAGAAAACGAAAACGCTTTATAATAATAGTAAAGGACAAAGTCTTATAAGGTTTTCCGGCGGCGCAGCGTATTTCCTTGTAAAATAAACTTATATTAAAAAAAAATTCAAAGTCCTATCTAAGAAAACCAATAATAATGTATTTGGGACCACTCAATACTGTTATTGATATTTTTATACGTTATTAGACGGGCGTTTTCAACAATCTTTTGCACCGTATACTAGTTGAATAACGCTGACTATTGTTACCTACCCTCCTTTTCAGTAGGGGTGCGTAAATTGCTATACAGAACTGCCTTAAGGCTGGAATGGTATAAGAAAACTATTTTATTACTACGAAGGACCGCTTTGAAGTTTATTTTGGACGCCTTTACGTAAACTTGGAGGTTTATTGGGGTTGAATAATGCCGCTACTAATAAGATTTGGTATATGATCTGAACGGGTTTTTGACTAAGATAAGCTTATGGTGTTGTAGGTGGATATTTGCCAAATTATTGCCTATTTTTAATGTCTGCGATTGATATGACAAGAAAAAAGTAAATAAGCGAAAAAAACATAACAACTAACCTCCGACGCTTATATAGCCTTAATAATATTATAAACGGTAATGTTTTATAGGCATGTCTTATAAATGGTGTTAACGCAAAAACTGTGCTTTTGTTGAAACTATACTATTATGAAGCTTATCTCCTCTAAGCTAAGGTCCTCCTTTAGGATATAATAAAAGTTTTAAATTGATATTATTAACACGAGGTTGAGGGCCCAATTTTATTGTTTTATTACCCCGAGATATCATAAGCTCTAGCTAAAAATTACTTCGTTATAATAATAGCTCTTTAATCCAGAAAGAAATCGGCTGCATAAATAAAAAAAATATTTACTATTGAAGCAAAGCATTGAAATATGTTTATTTAGGAAAAAAGTTACAAAGTTTATGCCGTAAACGTTTTCATGGACACAGTTAACTATCTTTTCCCTGCGTGACCGATTCTATTCGAGCGACTGTTCAAAATATCTAATAATGTTATTGCTCTGATGTCAGTTTATATTAAAATGATAATTGAACTTTAATATCGTCACAAAACAATTACAAAAAACTCTCCGCATTATTAAAATGATAGATCACGACCGTCCCCTACAAACGTACAATCTGTGCGACCGTAACAAAACTATATCCTTAACCCGATAGCACTAAAAGCTCACATCGCCTTCTAATAATCGCCGAACGAAGAATCCATTCGACTTACTCCAGTTTACGACTATCCATCACTTGCTTCCGTGATTTCGCTGATGTACGGAACATTGCCGTCCTCCTTCGTGAAGTTCACCAGATTTGCGAACGAAAGGAGGAATGCATGCGACGCAGCGGTTTAGAGGTCGTACGGCTTTTACGAGTTCCCCGTCTACGGTATCACCTCTATGGCTACATCCGGCTTTCGTTAGGATGCTCGTATCATCTAAAATCGAATGCCGCCTATAAAATGGAATACCATAAGCTTTTTCCGGGTGCGACGCAAACGTAGGACTACGTAGCTTTTTGGCTTTTTGATCTGTTAGAATGTTACAATAAAGTTATCGGTAATTTCATGATCTATTAAAATATCTATCGATATCGAGAATGAGTGTATACTAAGATTGTATTACATAATGTACTTGTGTTGACTGATGTGACTCGATCGATACCTAAAGGCTCTTGTTAATGACTAGGGTAAAGCAAAGAAATAAATTCCAGGGAGATATTTTTGTATAACCTTAATGTATTCGAAATGTGTAGAATATTTCGGGATACACGCAAATGTATTACGTTTCTCCTATACGAGGCAATATCGAAAATATTTTATCGAAATTGCAATCTTTATAATACTTACTTGCCTATATTTCCGTACATCCGATTGCCCGGATTCCGCGTCCCCTCGTAACAACTGTCAGCGTCGGTAATAAACATCAGGTAAAAATTGGATCCCAAACTTGTCCCTTCGCATTCAAAAAAGGGATTGTGTTTACGTCCTTTCCACTAATTCGCTCCAAGGAGACCCGCCTCGCAGCGGCAAGAGGGAAACAAATGCGGGAGAAATATTCGTATGTGTCATTTCGGGTTCGAACTCCGAACGGGGGGAAACTAATGGAATCTGAAACGGGATAAAACAACGCATTCTTACCGTCCAGAACGATTCTTTGTTCCTCCTTCGTATAAAATTGAGACGTTGGATGTCCCGGCCGTTTTTCCCGTCAATTCCGAAGATGGAAAAGGAAAAAAGGCATACGCCACCGACGCGGCGGGCAATATACGATCACGGCGGGCGGAGCAGTTCGCTTTAATGTTTTCATGAGACTCGGGAACTAAAGAGCGTGTAACAACGTATCTGTCCGCTGCCTTTTAATGGCCGGAGAGGCGAACAAACTGCCAAGTATTACGTATTATCAACCATCTGCACGAATGTCACGTCTTTATTGATGCTTATTCTTTGTCCCCGTGAATGCATCGGGTGTGCGAGCGGAACGTGGATATGATTGCGTCCCTTTCCACGTTTGTGGACATAACGTATTCTATCCGCGTGGTCCGTGCGGTTTAGTCAAATATGTGTTTATCTCGCTTATTAGTTGAATTCGTATAAAATGAGAAACCTTTTCGTGTAATAAAATAATACTATGTATACTATCACAATAAACTACATTTAACTTACATAGTATTAGGATGATAATTAAATATTACAATTTTATATCATCCTTTCGTTTTAATAATTTAAAAAACTAAACTAGACGCATTCCACCCGCGTTCCTAATTCAAAATCGTCTGCATCTACATTTTCGAATAAGGAACGAAACGTCACAGGAATCCCGAATCGCTCGTCATTATAACGCTACAAAATTAAAGTGTATCGAATAACGAATACGTTACACCGTTCCAACACACGATTTAATGTCGTTATTGGCCGTGTACACGTCTTCCGTCCCGCTCTAACGTTCGCGTCGGAACGAAAGGGGGGAACATACCTGGACCGGTCCCCGCGCCGTTTGTACGTTTTTCTTGAGCTGCGTAAGGTTTTTTTTTTCTCTCTGCGGCCATCACTCGATTGTGATCGGATCGAGTGCGTTATTAAAAAAGTTTTCACCCCGTAATTCTCGCGGTGGTACTAGGCAGACGGATTTTTGGCGTATTAGCGGTTTTTTTTGTTATACATTTTTTTTTTATTTCGGTCTTCATTTAGATACGCTTTACTTATTTAGTGTTTATTTTTTTTATATTGTATTTTTCAGTCAATTTAAATAACACTAATAGATAGTACACTAAGATTCTAAATATTTGTGTTGGCTGTTTACATTTATGTAAAAACATATGCGATCAACCGTACAATGCCTAAATCTGAATATTGGATTGCTGTATACGCAAAATATTGACAAAAAGCGAAATTTCTTAAAAGGTTTTATTCTACTACACACACATTATCAATGCAACGTGAGGTATAAGAATTTGGTCCGAAACAGGGAATGCAAGCAGCTGACTCACTCTATACTACTAAGGAGTCCAGTTTCATTGTCCCGAAGTTTCTGGATACGGACCGAAAGCCGGCGAGGTTACCTGGAGTTGTCTTTGTATCTCTGGCGCCATTGCTTAAAAAACTTTCACCGTTATTCTGACCCAAACAATAATAAATTAAGAAATTGCAACAATCTACTAATCAATCTGTCCTGACTTGCGTGTCAAGCAGTAATTATTCTTATGATTCATTTGTTATTTATGAATTATTTTAAATGTACGTAATAGTTATTTGTTGATACTGGCAATGTGAATTACACAAAAAGTACCGGAGCATTGCTTATGTAATATCAAAAAGCATAACCTAGTCATTGTAAAAAATATATATATTTAAAAATTTAACAAAAATACAGATTTTTTTTTCTATCTCGAAATTCAAATGTATTTCTGTACCGACAACCAGTAATAATCGTCAAAGATTTTATTTACGGTTATATTCTAAGTTTTAAATTACTTTTTTTTCATTTATGTGCATATATCGCGTCAGTATATAATATTTTTTATTTAAAAATCTTCACAATAATTTATATAGTGATCGTTTCTAAACAGAGGCATGTGGCAATCTGTGCACACGAACATTGGCGGGAAATAAATGTTTCCGATGTTCCGCGTTTCGTTAACAAGTCGCGTTTAGAGATTGCAACTTGTCTTTTGGATGTTTCTCTGTGAAAGCTGTTTTAGATTTTGCTTGTGTTTTAGGTCGCATTTTTACAATATTGTGCTGGTATATTGAATCTATAATGTTATTTTAACAGTTACTACATATAATTATGTGTGTCTTTTATATTGAACGTTTATTATGTTTAAACATTCTTTAATATTTTCAATTTTAGGATTCTTTCATTACCTAAATGATTATTTATTTTGAAATGAATATAAAACTAAATATGCTAAGATAAATAGCAAACTCAATTAATGTTTAAATCATTCTATAATTTAAATTTTATAAGTTCTAATTCGTTTAACCTAATGGATTGGTAGAATCCATGCAGATACTAAACATACTAGTGCTAGATGAATTACAAATAACTTTTTAACCAATAGTAAATCGATGCTATTAATATCATGATAATTCAAATTTTCCGGCTCGCGTAAAATGTTTAAGATACTTAAACGCTCTTGAAAAGGCGGGTATTCCGAAAAACTTCGACAAGTCCCATCGGAATTGAACGTAAAACCTTGTAGCTACGTTATCCAGGAACAAGGGAATGTGGTCACGAGACATAATACCACTAATTTCGTAAATCCACAAGAGGCGATGTGACCGGAATGAGAATTAGCGGATTCCGAGAAAAAAACGTTTGCCAAGTGAATAAATGGACGTTATGATTACGGACGCAATTTACAATGATTCCTCCGTGTAATAAGACTTACTTATCAAGACTTATATATCAGCATAATTAGATTAAGTCTGGAGTATGTGGACGGAAGAAATCAGAAACGTCGTGGCAACATTGAAATTGGTCTACAGAGCTGAAAAACAATTAAAAAATCATTTTTCATCACTATTTTTATGTCGAACAAAACTTGTTTTCTTCGTTATATTCTTTTATTTATTCATCATCATCAGCCTGTGATAGTCCACTGCTGGACATATACCTCCCCTAATGCACTCCTATCCATTAGGGGGTTTTGGACCGTATCCCACGACGCTGGTCCAATGCGGGGGTGTTGCTTTTATTTATTATAAAACGGATATAATAAAAGTTATGATCACTAGTTTATTTTTTTATCAGTCTTTTGAGCTCTGGTGAACAATTATAGTTTTGACGGTTACGACATTTCTAATTTCATCCGTCGATATATCAATTTATAAACACATATATTTTAGTTAATTTTACGATAAAGAGAACATGACGTTCACGTAGTGATAAGTGACGCATTGGCCGTGAAAAGCAGCGTTCAACGTTATAAGTCTGCTTGATTACCAGACACAAGATGTCACGTCTCGTTGATGCTGGATACTACCCTTTAGTGTGTCTTTGCGCTGCTAAAAAGTAACGCAAAAACAATCTCTAAGCAGAGACAGCAATAGGTTCCCCATTAAGCACCCTGTAAAATGGTGACTTAAACTTATGTAATAAATGGACGTAGAATTCACGTAAAAAAACCTAAATCAAACTATAATGTCACCAGAAACTCGGGCGCTTATTGGTTTAACATAGCATGGGTATTTAGTATGGCGGAGGTCACTGCCTCGGTAGCCTTGTGGCAAGGGCGTGCGCTTTAGAAACCGGAGGTCGTGGGTTTGAATCTTGCGGGGACTCGACAAATTTTCATTGTTGTTTCCTAGTCGGTTAGGACAATTTGGGCTGATCACCCAATTGTCTAAAAAGGATGATGATCCATCCATGCGTCGGATGGGCATGTAAAAAGTCAGTCCACCCGCCAACCGGACCAGCGTGGTGGGATATGGTCCAAAATAAAACGCTGGATGGATGACGTCACTTCGATGTCATGACCTAAAATGTTTACTTCTTTTCAAAGTATGAGCTAAACTATTTGTAAGCCATCTTCGTTCAAATTTATCACACATTATTAGTAATAACGCTGACAAGCCGCCGAGTGATCGATTGGATAAAACAAGCACTTTCGGACTAACGATATTTTAATAATGATAATGATTTTTTAGATGCCTCCGTGGCCTAGCGGTATTGGCCATTGCTTTATAAACCAGAGGTCGCGGGTTCGAATCCCGCGGGGAACAACTTTGCGTTATCGTTGTTTTCTGGTTGGTTAGTACAGTTTGGGCTCATTACCAAATTGTCTGAAAAGTAAGATGATCCATACGTCGGATGGGCATGTAAAAAGTCGGTCCACCCCGCAACCCGCATTGTAGTACCGTGATGGGTGTGGATCCAAAACCCCCTCATGAAGATGGCATTAGGGGAGACCTATGTCCAGCAGTTGACTAACACAGGCTGATAATGATGATGATGAATGATTTTTAGAAACGCTTTTATTTTTAGAGTTGCCTAATATTTTGGTAGCCTATTCTTTAAGACCTTTTTTAATATTTTGATTTTATGTGTAACACACATTTATAATGTTTATAACACGTAAAAAGTCAGTTTTGGTTGTCAAGATTATCTTTGGCAATCTTTGTAGGTTCTCAGCGCAATCTAATTTACTGACAACTATTCAGGTGAGTGATTATTTGCCGACCATATCAAAACTTGGGATGATGATTAGGAAAAATACATTAGCTACTACTGGTTACCACAAACGTTGTCTTGCATGATGTACCAAGCAATTAGGATATTGAGAAATTAAAGATAGATAACTAACCTCGACACAAACTGTAGCGCCATCTACCGGTGAATCTTAACCATTCTCCAATCGACTTGAACACACACGAACAAATTCATTAAAATCGGTCCCGCCGTTTAGGTTGCGTTCATTTTCAACACACGTACAGATTAATTATATTATAATTATATGTATAAAGATATGATACTTCATGTAACTTCATATTTAGATTTTAGTACTATATTGCATACCGTGAGCAAATAATTTCACATGTTTGACAAACGACCTGTCCCTTGTAATAAATTCTCCAAATACTACGCGTCGTAAAAAATTTCAAATGTATTTACGCGCCAAATAGTAATTGTTGCCATAACTGTAAAAAGAAATTTGAGCACTTTCATGCAAATTTTACGACAAATTGAGTATAGATAAATTATTAAAATGTATAAAGGCAGAGGTTCGTTCGCCACATGCTGTGCATAACGAAATCGGTACGTCTGAATGCGACGATAAAACTATAATTTACCATAATATTTAAACGCAACGAAGTCTGATGGCGTGCGTGTTCTTTTATGTGCGTTCGGCGTTCGAATTTTAAATTTTACGCGCTAATTCGGCAAAAATATAATGAGTATATGTACGCTAAACTTTATTACATAAATGATAAAACTTTTTCTATATTTTTATAGGTTTCCGACAAGCTATTTTCACGTTATATAAAATTACCAGGTGTGTATAATATCAAGGTGAGGAATGTTATTACCCATGTAATTGCATACCTCTTCGTAATCGGTAGAAACTAGAAAATATTTTATTTAGAAAATGTATTTACAAAGAATTCACTCTAAAGATAATTAATTTGAATATCGCAAATAATTTGAAAACAAACGCATAGCAATTGCTTCAGTTTAATTGGCGTTTCGTAATATTTCAGTGTTCTTGTTATATTTTTTTTATGAATTACTTAATAAAATAATATTATTTGCATAATAATAGAGGCATTTAAGATGAACATAATTATGATAATTAATAAAATAACTACAAACTCGTTCGTATCTTGAATTTAATTTCAGGATATTACGTAATTTTTCTAAATTACTGTCGATGAAACTGGCCCCGTTTCTCCGATCCAGTGATTTCTAAACTTTGAAAAAAAAACAAAACAATGTTTCAATTCCGTCAATGAGCGCTTTCGACCTTTTTATTGGCGTTTTCTGTGTTCAAGGCCGTAAACTTTGTTTACTTGGGTCGTTGGACGACGGCGTCGAATCTGGGTCGGCCGCGCTACACCGTTCCGAATCATTAATTCGTGTCATTAGCATTAATTCGAATCATTATTTTGGTATTGTATCGTTATAATCTTTTATCATTATCATTGTTTGTTGGATGACGAATGACGGCGTCATACCATGATCGTTTCTAACTTCGCGATGCTTTGTGATAATTAAGATTGAGATAAGAGTCGGTATGTTACTTATTTACAGGTTGGCTATGGATGCACTCTAGTGACTAGTTCTTCCTAATATTAGTAGTTCAGAAACACAACTATGCCAAGTTTAGAGTGCTCCTAGCTCGTGTTACATGTATACTTAATTTCCTAAAAAGTTAAAAATAAGATCTATTTATCTACATCGAGTCGAACGGCATCTTCTTCTATATATGCTATTTTAACTTTAACATACACATTTAAATATGTAACTTATATATAACAATTAAGAAATTTTATATCTTATGCACTATGACATACAACCGATTTATTCAATCACTTGCATCATTCACGACAAGGCAAGAGATCAATGTGTATCATATACAAAAACATATAGTCATATAGCTATAAAACGCTACCCGCAAGCTTATTGCCTACGATAATGTATTCTCCCGCGATATGGGCTTTTATTACGAGATCAGTCGTTATCTCGCGTACACCGAAAAAGGTAATTATTATCGTATAACGTGGTGATTTTTACGGCGCGGCCCGCCCGTCCGATATCCAATACTGTACGGGGATTTATTGCGACTGAACGTTTATTGGTCGTTCGCCGTATGTGTTATCGTTGCGTGGACGGTTATTAGGTTTAATAACTGATGCTATGCTGTAGCACAGGTCGGTAGATAGCGTGTCTTAAGCGGATTAGGTATTCTTAATGTCTATGGAGTTTGCAAAAATTATACGACTTTTATTAATATATTATTAAGCCTAATAGCAACTGGACTACGCGTAAACAAAGTACAGTGTCAAACTCAAGGCTGAATTGTGAAACATATGCGGATGGAACATTGTTGTAGTCCAACATCATGGAGTCATTTTTTTTTGATACTTACATTCGATATTACTGGTGGTAGGTCCCTTTTTTACCCGGGACTGTCTGGGTGGGTACCACCGCGGTGCCTATTTCTGCTGCAAAGCAGTACAGTGAAAACACTGCTGTGTTCTGGTTTGGGCACCGTAGCCAGCGTATTTACTGGGTAAACGAGACTTAACACCCCATGTCTCACGGTAGGCAGCGCGTTGGTGATACCACTAGTATTGCCGATGTCTATGGGCGTCGGTGACCACCTCCCATCAGTTGGCCCGACTGCTTGTCTGCCTGCGTAGGCAATAAAAAAATATGTTAGATTATGTTTATTAATTCCAGCACTAATTTGGCTTGAGTAGCAGTAATAGATTATCCAATATCTATGTTTTGGTTAATGTTCAAACAAATGTATAGAACGTTCACAGGATGGTGAGCGATACGCGTTGCTCATAAGAAATGCGGAATAAGTCGCCACAAGTCCGCTCGGTGCCCTGTGACATGAATGTTCACACACTTCCTTGTATTTATACTGCACACGGCATTCTCCGATTTCTAATACTGTAAGGTTCTTTATAAGCCGCAGAACTGACGGACGCTGGAGTCGGGTTTTGTAGTGGAGACCGAGGCTCGGCAAACGTAGTGTATGTAGGACGCCCTGCGGCAAGATAGAGTGACGACATTCACAAAGTGGCTGGTGTGAGCTGGATGAGAATAGCCGAAGATAGGATGAATTGGCATGCATAAGGGGAGGCCTATGTCCAGCAGTGGACTGACACAGATACAGAAAACGTGCTTTGATTTCCTATGAACAGGAAATCTTCCTTCGAAACATTGAAAGCGTTGAAAGAGTATTACGGATTTGAACGAGGCTAATTATTTTAAAATAGCGATGTTTTACCAAAAGTAACTCGTGAAGTATGCGAGAAGACATGATTTCAAAACAGTTTTCCAAATGATTTCCTGTGTGTTTTTCTGTTTACATTAACTGAGAGATTGCAATTATGACGTAAATCACACAATCACCTTAATTTTGTAAGATCAGTGGGTAATGTGTAAAAAAATAGATTTAACGGAAGTGCGATCATTCTTTATAAGCTTTAATAGCAACAAGTTGACTATGTGCGCGTGTATTGTAGATGCCTATAAATAGCTTCAATCACTATTTCCTCTGTACTTTACGTTTACGGCCCCATGGCGTGATGGTCAGTGACCCTAAATCCCGCACCGGAGGTGTAGGTTCGATTCCAAAAAAATGTCTTGTTACGAACATAGTGTTCTTCTTGTATATTGACGTTTGTATTTAAATAGTTCAGCAAAGTATTTATTTTCGCTACTTAAAATATTGTTATATCTATTAATAACAAATTTTTTCCGTTTGTGTTACTTACTCTTTTAGCCCCTATTGTCTTTTTTTAGTTTAATACTTGGAGGCGAGAGAGAAATTTATATGACAGTTATTCATAATGAAGGTAACTTTAGACGCCACAAGACTCATATACAAGCTGTTTCACAAAATAATTTTTTGCGGTAATTCCTCATACGATAACCTGTAAAAAGGAGACCTATTACTATTTAAATATAAAACTCAAAAAAGCTTTGCTTGATTTGAGTCTACACAATGCAACACTACGTTATGTTATAGTCCCGGTATATTTGAACATATATTTCTATGATTTATCTACGTACTACCTCATTACCGTAGACATTCTAAGTGCATGTAATTATAAGGGCAGGCGTTACGATCTTAAAAGCGCGTATTAACCGTGAAGCGAGCGATTCCGTTATCTCGGAAAAACGTAATGATGATGTACCGCGACTTTTTCACCGCGTGAGGTCCCGATGCACGGGCGTCATTTATCTTGAAAGTATTTAAGCCCCCAAAGGCATGATAAGTGCGCGAGATTGGATATTAACGGTACCGAATTTCTAATGTGGCGGTGAACGGGTACGTTGGTGGTCTTGTTAAATAGTTATGGCTTAAATTTTTTAAAAAGCCCCGTTTAGCCGTTTCGTTGATGCTCGCGATCAGATATTACACTGAACGTAAGATTACTTGAGAAAGCGAGAGAAAAAGAGAAATGAATACAATACTTACAGTGGACTTATGATAATTCTTAAAAAAAAAATTACTTTAATAATTCAGGATCTCTTCTTAGCGCTAAATATTTTGTGTTAACTAAACTGACGTGATAAGCAGGCGGGGATTTTCTCATTTTATAATATATCATTAACTAAATTGGCTGGATAAGCATGGTGAGATTTTCTCATGTTTTCGGTAACTACATAAGACATCGTGATCTTCAAAGAAAGACATGGAAGTGATTGTTAAAGCTACAAACATCTTTTCGATATTAGTAATACGCTCTACGTTAGTTTTGTTTCTTGCTGAATATGAAAAAGTAATTGTATGTCAATTTTATCCATGGATATTTCACTAATATGTGCAGTCAATGCCACCGTGCACGCAAACAACGTGCCGTTAACGAAGTCTAGAAAGCCGGGTGCGTACAAAAGTGAAGGGGATTCACTTGAACCCCGGGGTATAGGAGTCGATCGAACCGGGATTTGCGTCGAGATCCCTTTATTCAGAGCTGGCCGGGTCGGATTGAAAATTTGCCTCCGTTTGTTCTGTGTAAAGCGGCAACTGATTCAAGTATTGTTTTCTCTGCACGCCCTTGCTGCGAATGGGGTTTTGTTTTGAATTTCTTCACTAGTCTGAAGCGGACAAATGTAATATGTAAGCAGCTGGTTATGATGTTGTAACGATGACAATGATATTGATTACCACGCCGAATTGCATCATGATTTTGTAGTCGACGCCTTTTTTTGATGACAAATGTTTTATTTTGCCATTCATTTTTAGTTATTAGAAATGACACTCCCAAAAATGTCTTTGTTAAGAAACTCGAGCATTTCGTAGATACCGATTCGTGAATATTAATGTAATTGTTAAAGAAAATACGCAATACAAAAACTAAAACATATCGATTCAAAAACATACTCTTTTTCTAACAGCAATAACTCCATAATCTCGTATATCTAATAAATTGTCCCATACCCCGTAATCTTCAAAATCATCTGGTTGCGGTAAATCTGCTTCAAACAAAAAACAAGATGGAACATAATATAAGTTATTTTTATTCACATGCAGCAATTCATTACTGAAATAATGATACAAGCGTTTAAAATCATGTATTATTTTTTTCTCGTAACCCGTCCATATTCTAACTTCGCCTTTAAATTTATAAAAACGATATAAATTAATATAACATACGATATACTAAACATGAACGTAAACAAGTCCCGTTCGCCGCATATATCGCTCAAAGTTATATCGCCCGAAACAGCTCTATTGGTATACGTCGGCGAAGTTAAATCCTCAGTCAGCAACCCTAATCTATCCCTGTGATATTTCGCCGTCTCTCCTGCTCCACTCCAGACTCCATTTGCATAAGTATCCTATATATCTGGCGTACTGGATTGTTGCCCCGCGTATTCGATATCATGTTAAATAGATATCGTATGCAATTAGGGTTGCCGTTAGCAGTATTATTGGAAAATTAAGATACTTTTAATCTCATGAAAAAATCGATATAATCACGGGTTTTTATAAAACTGTTCTTTCAGGCCACATAAAACTATGCTGTTAAGTTATCATGTATCTTAGAAACGATATATTAATCCTTTTATTGTTTGCATTATCGTCATGAAAAGTTCAATACGGTTGGAAAAAAAATGTTCTATTGTGAAATGTTATATTTACCTAATCTAGAGCAATAACATGTTTGTAATATTAATAAACGATAGGTAAATCTGTGTTACAGTGCATTTATAATGATTTATTTCACGGAAATGATTAGTGCGTTAATGATAATAGATAAATAGTTTATACCTTATTAGCGTTAAATTTACTTTTGTGCAAACAACATACGAAACCCTTATTATTTATTTTTTCCCTTTCCATGTGACACAACAATAAAAATGAATCACATTATTTGTTTTTAAGCTTCTTTGTCATGAGCAACATGTCGATATTGCTTCCATACATTGACCGTTTGTTCCCCGTTTGACAAATGGTATACATGACGCTCTTTTTGTACTTGTTTATTATTATTTTCAATGTGCGATGCGTCATGTTCCCTAGCCATTGTTTGGTACGGAGCAGTAAGTGTGTTTTATTTAAGTGTCAGATAATCTGCACCCTTATACCGTCACATTTCATTGATAATATATACGAAAAATATATTTTTTTACATAGGCTGGCTATAATTTTAAAGAGAAAGTATATTACAATAGTAAAATTTACTTGTATTAGTTTCACAGCATTATTGATGATATTGACGATATTGTTTACATACAATGTATGCTTGATTTAACATAATTATTATTATCCGACAGAAGCGATGACTTCATAGATGAAAAGTGATTTCTTATATTGGCGGCTATATCTTAGGGCGGCATACTGGTTTGTCATAATCTGTATCATCATCAGCCTGTAATAGTCCACTGCTGGACATAGGCCTCCCCTAATACACCCCTATCCATTAGAGAGTTTTGGATCGTATCCCACCACGCTTGGGTGATCGGCCCAAATTGACCTAACCAACTAGGAAACAACAATGAAAATTTGTTGAATCCCCGCAGAATTCGAACCCACGACCTCCGGTTTCTAAAGCACACGCATTTACCACTAGGCTTCGGAGGCAGTTGGATCAATCATAACAAATACATATCCTATTAGTGCAGTTACCACAACTAACAATCGTCATACTTTTAGAATTTCCTCCTAGTGCCGGAATAAATTTTCGCTCATTAGCCGGCTCGATTCCAAAATGGCGTCGATTCGTGTTGCGCGGCTAACTCCTGGATCCATTAGTTTGTTTTTGCATCCATTGTTTTAGGCTAACGTCTGATTCACATTATTCTATTACAATGACTGCGGTCGGCCTCGTCGAGTTTTTACGTTGTGGCGGGCTTTTGTTAACGTAACCGCTGTGTTATTCATAATTACGTCAGACGGCGAGCATGCAATTGAAATGTTTAAAGTTCGTTGCTTGTTTTTTTGTGTCTATGGTACATTTATAAAGCAACACCTTTTTCAACATTAGAAACCTTGTACTAGACTTTTCTAAAGCGATTAATTAAAACATATTTTTTTTTCTAACAGTGCTGTATCAAGTATGGAAGCCAAATTAGGTGTGTCAGGATATAAACAAAAGACTTTAAAAATATCATATTAATCGTAGATTATTGTTTATTTGATATTTGCTAGTGCACCTACGTTGAATTTCCGTGACTTCCTTAAGGCTCAATGTTAAAAAATTCGTAAGGCATTAAGTCACATGTACATTTTATAGTCTACAAAAAGGTTTATTAAAGGAATAAATGAATAGGTGTTTCGTTCGACACGTTAATGTCGCCATAACATAACACAATCTATACACTAACTAGTTTCTACGCAGCTATCCATCGCTACTTTCCCACGGTGTCATCCAGACTATCAATACGCCATCAGTCCTGTTCTGTTCAACAAATGCAACATATTCCAAAATCCCGAACGTTCTAATGTCAACAACAAAACATCAACCCCTTGTATACTTTACGGGGCCGGCTGTCGAACTGGTTGCCTAAGGATCATTTAGGAGTGTCCTATCGAATGCGTCCCCTAGGGCAATTTTGTTTTATAAAAAGCGCGCCATAGCTTGAAATATATATATATATATAAATAGCTATGTAAATCTATTGTTAGTGACCACGAGAGGTTAATATCCAGATAGATTTACAATTATTACTTGTTTTATTGAGGTTATTTGGTTGAAATAATTTATGTTTTGTGTAAATGTAAGAGATTCAGATCTGAAACTATTTTTGAATAAATGAATTTTTCGTCATCATCGTAGTTTCGGCGTTTTTCAATAAGTTTTTTTTATTACGTGCATTTAAAATTTCAAGACCCTACTGTTTCGCAGCATCTTAATTATATAAATATTTTTGTTTTCTTATAACATCAGCTGAAAGAATGAAAAGTGCCCGCTGTCTTTATTACTTTACGCAGCGGATACAGTAATGGTTACACGAAATGCATTGTTAATATTGTGCGTTTGACTCTGTTTATACATGCAACGGTCGGTGTAAACAGTCTGTCTGTTTGTTTGCGTTCGATCCTTCGGGGACGGATCGATTGCTTACATATTTTCCGGGAGATGTTTAGGTTCGTAATTTATTGTAACCGTACGGCGGGTGAAGTCGTGGCATTGCCGCAACGGGGTATTGGAAAAACAATCCGGCGTCGAGCTACGGTATGGTTGTTAGTTATATTAATGGGAACTATTTTTGTGACTATTTATAACGATGGACATAACTACAACAAATGCTATGTGTACGTAACATACGTGAAACATTAATCAAGCTGTGATTAACATATATATGTTATACACGACGATATAATCAAATTATTATAGTAATAATATATAGTAATATTAAGGTGTAATTTTTTACGTAAGTCTGTAGTGGCACGTCTGGTAGCTTATATGGTACAATTGTACCATTATACCATCTTATGTATTTAAAAACCTACATAACATGTCGGGTACGTGAAGGAAATTTCTATAATAATTAGTGTTTTATCAATCATATATCTCACTGTAAACCAATGCTTAATACTTTAAATGTACATTACGTATACACTGTGTTTTACAAAACAAAAGCCAATATTTCGTTTGAAAAAAAAAATATCACTGTATAAAATATTTTTGCAATGTCAAAAGTCGCCGTGCCTCTTGTAAAAAAGAGAGTACAAAATAACGCCGCGGTATCCTACCGGAAGTGGGGCGGCGGAAGTCGCTAGACTTCCCGGAAGTTCTGTAGGGCTCTCGGGAGAGGCCCAAATTGTATTTAATCACTGTATATTGCGGCCTGGCGGTGAAGAGAGAATCGGTACGACCCGAATGCGTGGACCCCGGGTTATTTATAATGAAGGGCTTTTGTTCATTTTTATTTTGCCCTCAAAGGCCGTAAATGATAACCTTAGTGTTTAACTTTAAACAAGGCGTACAAAACACGAGTAACATGTATATACCTAGCCTTGTTTACTAGCGCTTTATTATCCCAAAGGGCACGTATATGATCCTCTATCTTTTTACTGTTTCAAATAAATAATTTCGCCTGCCCAACAACATTCAAGAGTAACGTGGAAGAGCTTTAATTGTTAGACATTCGCCTTTAAGTGTAAATAAAAGTTAAAAGTTTTCAATTTGTTTGCAGGTAGTTTAATTTGCACAATAGTATTAACCAGTTAGTTATTACAATTCTTACAAATACATTGCGTGACCGTCTCCGTGGTGTAGTGGTATACGTCCTTGTTTTATAAACCGGAGGTCGTGGGTTTGAATCTCGCGGGGACAACGGAACAACTTTGTGTTATCATTGTTTTCTAGTTGGTTAAGAGAATTTGGGCCCATCGCCCAATTTTCTGAAAAGTTAGATAATCCATGCGTCGGATGGGCATGTAAAAAAGCAGTCTACCTGGGATAGGGACCAGCGTAGTGGGACACGGTTTAAAAAACCCCCTAATGAAGAAGGCATGCATTAAAGCAGGCCTATGTCCGGCAGTTCTAACACAGGGCGATGATGATGATTACAGTTCTTTAATGAGCAAATATAGTCTAAACAATCGAGAAAAAGTTTTTCATCCCCGACCATTCCAAAACGAAATTACTTCTGTAGAAATTCTGGCGTTGTATTGTCCAAAAAAGCGCAGCTTCATTCAATTTATGAACAGGACTCTTGACATAAGTCCATTAACTTACACCATTTCCGCTTACCAGATAACGACCGCCTGCACTATCGTCCAATAACTCCCATTTTAACGATCAACGAGCAACAGATTTCACAAACCTAAGAGGTGTCCAATCTCGAGCTAAAACGCTCCACCGTCACTAAGTTTGCTTTTAGCAATAAAACTCACCGGGGCAATAAAACCGAAACATTCCCCCGCATGGAAGCGAGAGCTGTTTATTTATTATTTTTGTTTACAACCGTGTCAAACGCAAGGCGGTGCGATCTATCAAGTGGGGGCACGGCACTGGCATGTTGCCAAAACTCCAAACTATTCGACCTAGCCCGTTAATAGTTTCACAGTTTTGAGTCGGCGTGTGCCCTAAGCTTTGTAATTGATACACGGTAGCCCGCTTCGGATAACACTCGGTTCTTTACATATGATCCCCGCCCGAATGGACTAATAATAATAATGTCCTCCAAGTCGATTGCGACTCCAGTGACCGATCTATATTAGAGATCAGCCAAATTCGCAGAAGATAAAAGTACACAAATTAATGCCCACACACAGGTTCACTGCCTTTTACTTTATACTCTCATAGTGCGTTGTGACGGAAATCGACTGGACCGATATAGAGAGATATGTCCCAGGACCGACTATTTGTGCCCTTTTGTAGCATGGTTCCTACGTTACAGGCATTTGGGTGATCAGCCATATCGCCGTAACAAACAAGAAAATATCAATGCAAATTAGTTGAGTTCTTGCAGGATTTTAACCCTCGACCCCCGGTTTCTAAAGTACAAGCCACTTGGCTACGGAAGCAATTCATAGCATAGACAACGAATAGACTACGCGGTTGTTTTAGCCGTTTTCATATCTTCCCCATGTTTGGTCGCATCAGTTTTTACGATCCCACCGACTCATTAGTTTATCACGGTGAGCGGTTACTCATAATTTCAGTGACGTGACGACGTGTCACGCGTTAGGTTTCAAACGCTCTTGATTGGTGTGGTAATGCTTCCCCTGATTTATGACTGGCTCGATGTGCTCAGGATGATATAATTATTAGTCGTTTGGTAATTTTCTGTTCTTGTAATGAGTTACGTTGACGGGTTTTATGTCTTTAGCTATGCTTACTTTGTTTTACGGCTTAGATACTGTAGGAAGCGTGAATATAAACCCATTTCAGTGTTTTTACATCGTAAAATTGTATCATAATCGAGTCTTATTTTAAGTGAGGTAATTTTTTTGTATTTAATTTAGAAAGATTTAATTTTTTTTTCATTTAATGTCCACAATGTACCGCCAAAAAAATTAAATAAACCGACAAAAGTCGCGGTCCGAAGACTGTACCTTGGCGCATCCCCGCCACAATTATTTTCCGCGCTCATTACGCGACTGTTGCGACGTGTTAAAGCACTTGTCGTCTCCAATTATGTCACGCGAATGGAATTATCGCCTAATGAGTGGGGTGGGCGACCCGAGGAGAGTGAATTTTGCAACCGCAGTGAGACTGAGTACTCCTAGAACCTCCTCTCTTTAGGGTTGACTTATGTGGACTTAATTATAGGAATATTCTAGAAGAATAGTTTAGGAATAGCTTCTTTTATTTGATGTCAAGTCAACATTAATCTTATTAAAACGGAATTTATTAAATTGTCGCTATTTAAACATCTGTTGTCACCACAAACATTGATACAACGTTAGTTACCATTCATTATTTTATTTAAGAAAGTCAATACTTGATTTTTATACTAATCTCGCTATTGCGTATGTTATATCATCCTTATAATCTCTATTACATACTTTGTGTGTATTATGTTTGTGCAATAAGCAATATCAAAAATCAATACACGATCGAATATCTCTATATTCTAGATGCACTATGCGCGATCAACTTATAAGCTAAGTAAATATTTTATTTTCATCTAACTAAAGTTTAACTATAAAATGAGAGAAGACAAACGAGAAAAGATCAACAGCATCGCTTCGGGGCATTCTAAAAAAACGCCATCCCGAGTTGAGTTTTTATTTGTCAAGGCGACGGTTATAAATTGGTCGGCGAAAGTCGGGTGCGTTGAGTAAACAAACCCAAATATCTTATACGTGATCATAGACCAATCAACGAACGTGGAATCGATAATCCACATTGATCTAGATTGAACACAACACTTACAAAATAAAAGGTACTCACTGCTCGTAACCTGTTAAGAATACTATAATAAAAATATATAATATCGAGTGAACTAGCAGGCACCTAGGCTTAGGAATAGCCTAGTAATTAATAATAATAACCCTATCATTTTGTTAATATTAAATAACAATAAACGTAATTATTATAACCCTTGAAACAAAGTGGCGTCATACTTATAGAGTTAATATTAATAAATTGCCACCAGATATCAATCAAGGTCCAAAACCCCCTAATGGATAGGGGTGTATTAGGGGAGGCCTATTTCCAGCAGTGGACTATCACAGGCTGATGATGATAATCAACCAGTGATTTCCAGTCGAGTAATAACAACGCTGTATTTATGAAGCCGCTTCGTTGCAATTGGTTACTTTGTTTACAATTATTTTAAATCCAATTTGACTAATTTTTAGATATGACGGTACAATCGAAACACTCTTTAAGTCTCAGACATGCATGATATTGGGTTGAACCAAGATATTGTCTTAATTCTATACTGTGAGGAAAAATTGGTTGATTGTGATAAGGACTTAAAACTAAATAACCGATTTATATTATTCTTTCACCATTATAAAGCTGTATCGTTGAGTAACACAGCCCACTTATACCCTATTAAATTATTCAAAAGGAATGAGCGGAGCAGTAGACGCATGGTAACATATAATAACTATTAGTAAATTTTTTAAAGCTACGTATTAGGATTACAATTCTTATCTAACTATCATTGGATCGTGACGCAAGTCGGTTGCACACCCCAACGCGTCGCGACTAGTGCAACACAAGACGGGGGCGGTATTTAGCAAGTTTTTTAGAGTTCGTGGCACCGTTTCCATTAACGCTGACAGCCCTAACGCGCCGATATCTGGAGGGCTCTCCTTGAATCGCTTACGCCTCGCCCTTTATTCCCCCGGCGCGTGCTTGAGAGTTGCAAACGTGGGCCCCCGTCACACTGGTGTAGCACGAATGGGATAGGGCACGCACGGACACACGAATTGTACGGATTTTATTATTTATCTGATCTCTTTTTGTCGTCAAGTCTTCAGGCGTCTTGAAGCTTGCGGAAGCCATGATTGATTGTCTTTTAACTCGTTTTGTAAGGATTCCCTTTTTCCCGGTTTTATTTGTTAAGATTTCTATTGCTAAGAAGTATAAAATGTCTGTTAATGACATCGGCAATGTTATAGCTAGCGGTAAAAGTGCATATTACATTTAAATATTAAACACATGAAAAATTCAGTCGGCCATGTTAATTAAATTAAAATTGCTCTTATGATCTGGCTACGTATTACCATTATGTAAGGGCACGTATGCTAGATACAATGGCAGCTTTAACTTGCGTAATTAAACATTTTCGAAATAAAATTTACAATATCTACCTGAACGCTCCCTCCTAGTGTGTCAACGGCCGTACCCGTTGTTTTAAAGGAAAACTTATGCGTTACAGTGTGTCGTCCCCGTTTTATGGCATCCGGTAGGCCGTTTTCGCCCCGTGAATTTTTTCCCCCTCGCCCACGATTGAGACGTCCGATATATGAATAAATTTACGTTTAGCGTTGTCCCCGCGCGGTTTTAGTGCCTTTTTGCCGGTTCTAGTGCCGCCGGATGTGCTCTTTAAACGGTTTAGTGCGTGCGTATGTATCCCTATCAATGTAGTCGTCTTTAATCATTTCTATTGTTTACGCGAATATTATACATCATTAAATTAAATGACTTTACGGATTTTATCGCGTTTATTTATTATTTATTAGTGTTCGAAACGTCGGCAAATTAAAAATGTAAAATAAACGCGATAAAATCCGTAAAGTCATTTTATTTAAATATGTAGTCGTCTTTGATTGTTTGGCACTTAATGATACGATGTCTCGTGTTTAGTAATTCTATATAATAAGGGTTCAATTCTCGACATGAAAATGGCACGTATGGATACTTTATTTTGTAATCACATCTTAAATCATATGCTTCAAATTATTTTATTATTTACTTGGACTTCAGAGAAATGACAAGAGTTATATTTAAAAGAATGGTGATTTTACTTTTAATTTAAGAGTACCGTTTATTACTATGAAAGCTTTCAGCAAATTATGTCTAATGAATCATGCTATAACTCGTTCTTATCTCCGATCGTAATAGATATTAGAACTTTGAAAATAACTCGAACAATATAATAATTAAGTATCTTCGTTAAAATTTTGAAAGCCGATACTTTACATTAAACTTTAACATAACTGCGTATAGTACCTCGTGTGAACATAAACGCATACAAAAGACTAAAGCGTTCACCAGCTGTGTCCCACTCGAATATAATCAAGTGCCCAAAAAAGCCATCATAAAAGTCTCACAGTTTGCAAAGTGGATGTACTGTACAGGGAGGGGGGTGGGGGTTGCCACTTCAGCAAATTACTTTTGTCCCTCACACAATGGAGTATTCGATTTTTCCGAACAATATATTATATCGGCCAGCCACGGGAAATAAGGCTCGCTAAGTGCTATAGACAATATTATGTCTAAAGGATTCACTACGTAAGCAATGTGGGCCAAAGTGAAATTGCAGTTTTGAGTTAATCGACTTTTTTAATAACATCTCTTTTGTAATGTATTCCCGAATATGCGTAATATTCTGCTTAACCTTTTTCTAAGTCATATATTGTACTAAAGCATTATATGCATGCATCATGCATCATCAGCCTTTGATAGTCCACTGCTGGACATAGGCCTCCCTAATACACCCTTTCCATTGGGGTTTGAACCGTATCCCACCACGCTGGTCCAATGCGGGTTGGTGGGTGGACCTACTTTACATGCCCATCCGACGCATGGATCATCTTACTTTTCAGACAACTGGGTGATCGGCCCAAATTGCCCTAACCAACTAGGAAATAACAATGAAAATTTGTTGTGTCCCGCAGGATTCGAACCACGACCTCCGGTTTCTAAAGCACAGTCCATACCACTAGGCTACGGAGGCATTATATGATCGGCTTCCAATCTATCGAATAATCTGTAGACAAAATATCAGTTATTTTGTAAGGACTGGCGTCGTATACCGACTGCAAGTGACGACTTACTTTTATCGTCTTACTTTTAACGCAATTGTGTGATTGGCACATAGTCATTACGTTCTATAAAACATATAGTTGTTTCACCGCAGTATCCGAACCCATGACCTCTCGTTTGTAAACCTGAGGCTTCAAGGCAACGAAGGTGTTTGAAGTCAATATTTAATTCGACTAAACATGAAGACGTGGTTGTAACGCTTTATAATTTCTCTACTTTTATGTTAAATTATATTACGTCACATAAAACAATTAATCCACAATACAAGTTTCCCAGTATTTTTCATTAGAAAATCATATTTTAAACTATTCAAGATATAAAAAAAGAAATTCCTACGAAAACAAATTCCGACATCACATCCAACGTACGATAAAATGTATGATATTTAATGGACTAGAACCTTCCCTCTAAACAGTTTTCATACAAAAAAATATGGCGTGAAAAAACAAAAAAAAACTAGGGAAGAAACGCTCACAAAACCCGTGCTTCGCTGCGATCTAGATATACTTTCTCATCATCTCTCATAAGATTCCACACCCGCCTTAGATTACTTGTCTCTGCTAACTGACCCATTTTTAAGAAAAACCTACATTCTAGTCTCTAAGACTTAGTTGGACGGCTTAGGGCCGCTGGTTACAATCTTTTGTGCAATTCTCGCAGGGAAAAGCATTAGAATAATAAAATGCAGCTCTGTTCAAATAATGGAATAAAAATTTGAATTACGACGTAAATGTTAGATATTTTTTAGTATACCTAATAGTATTAGCGTATTTAACTTGAACGAATAATCATAACCTTTCATTGATGGCTATAAAACTGTTTTATGTGGCGTATTCTTGCGATATATTAAGTGCATATTTCTTTGTTACTACAAAAAGGCACAGTATAATCAAACAAAGTGCATAAAATTAAATAAGTTTCTTTAGTTATTTATAAACGATATACTCTTTAGCTAAATGTATGAAAAGCGTAACAAAAATAAAGCCCGTTTTACAGGGACGTTTGAAACTTTCACGAAAGCAATCTAAGAAGGAACTTTCGTTGTTACCTCCTCATTTCTCGAACTTTCCATCGTCAATTTACGCTGATGCGGTGCGACGCCAAACAAAATGGCCGTCGAAAACGAGCTTAAAACACCGCGATATTAGCTCGCGAACGCGTCAGAATCTATCAGGCGGCTTTTAACTTGGACGCTTCGGGTTTTTGTATTGAAGACTCTTATTTGAGAAGGTTTGTTTCGATCGGACATTATCAATTACCGCGTTGACGTTTACGCGGGTTTCCCGCCATTTTATTGTGTCCGTGAAAGTAATTCTTTGCGATGTCTTGTCGTTTCTAATTTGTATTTTACCTTTTTATTAGTTGCGTATTCACCCACCAACCCGCATTGGACCAGCTTGGTGGGATACGGTCCACAAAATCCCCCTAAAATGGAGAAGGTGTGCATTAAGCGAGACCTATGTCCAGCAGTGGACTAAGGCAGGCTGATGATGATGATTCTGTTCAAACTGTCTTGTTCACGTCTACATTATATGTAAGCAACGTAATACGCTAATCAACTCGGTATTATTCAATGTCGTAAAGTCCTCGGGTACTAATTAATAATCAACAAATACAAGCACCTTATATTGACGTCATAACGTTGCTTTGATTAGTTGTAAGCCAAGACGCCTATTTTTACCGAAATATTATAGTAAACACCGCACCACACTCGCGTTTTTCATGTGCTCTGTAATTAGCAAGTGAATATATTAGATATATCAAATTTAACAATCTATATTTTACAGTAATGGTGATGAAGTTGTTTTTGCGTCACGATTGCTATAAGCTACGAAAAAATAGGGTAAAAATGTATAAATGACAAAGAAAACAGCAATTTTGGTGAAGAACAATTCATTAGTTAAAACTGTTTATTCTGATTGACAGGACACAAACATTTTAATCGTTTTTAAATATAAATTTACAAATTAAATAACCAACTAAAGATAAACTGAGGAACAAAATAATCAAAGAACATAATAACAAAGTATAGTCTCGAAATGACAAGTAATAATAATACGTCCGTTCCGCTTAAAGTTTCTAAAAGGAATGCCTGTATCGTGCTTAACTTTATATGTCATTGCAAGAGATATAGTTATTTCCATCATTTAGGATCGAACAGTATCAAAACGTCACCCTTGGCTGTAAACAAAAAACTTAGTAAGTTACCATATTGATAGCAATTTACCAGTGTCCGATAATCATTTCAAGACCGAATCCCTCACTACAAATTCAAGTAGAGATCCTGCAAAATACTCCGATCCAACAATCGCATTTGGATGACGCCCAAGTTTTTTCAGTTTTTTCCAGTGAATCCACAAAAAAGTTAAAACGCATCGGCGGAAAAACTTTTTCGAGTGCAATCGTCGCGCAATGTTATCGCGTTGCAGTTGCGCCAGGTTCCAATTATGGTGGAGCCTGTCTCATTAACAGGTAGAAGTGCTCCGATATCATGCATCCGTGTGACGTAACGTTTTCGGGTGTATATTTATTATGTTGTCGGATTTGAGTTTTATATATGTGACGATCCCCTTGGCTTCGTGGTTAATGACTGACTGATGGGCTAGAGAGTGTGGGTTAGATTCCCACCTCGAGAAAAATATTGTGTGATGAACGTAGTGCTTCTCTTACGTCGTACGGGTGTGTTTATTAATATGCATTTGTTTGCAAAATAAAATTTATGTTTATCACTCATCTAGCTTTTTTAGGATAAGCTTTGCTAAATAATTTATATATGTATGCGTATTTCTATTAAATCTGCCTTTGATAAATTGAGATGTTTTCCTTTTAGGGGTATCACAGGCGTCGTCCAAGCGAATTATGTCATAGCATAACTTCGTAACGAAATAACTCGACATAATATCGAATTAATTAATTGTAACAGACAGTTTCACATCTCAAGAACATATCGATTTTTATATACATGTTTAATTAACAAATTATTCTACGTATAATTCACGGAATCGGTGCTGAGTTTTCTTTTAACTAAGCAGCGAAAGTTAATTTGATACCGAAAGCGGTTACCAACAAATTATTTCCGTTCAATATCGTACTTCAATATACGCGAAACTCTGCAAAATTCCCTTTTCTTTATCGTCGTATAATTAAATTGTACCTCGAATAAACTTTCCCAACGTGATATCGCGTTATAATAACGTTGGAAAAAGTATACTGACTCGTAACACACTTCTTTGTATCTTGTTGCGCTGTTTGGAATAAGCCGAGCGTTTTGATTCACACCGAAGATGTGCAAAGTTTTCGGCGGGAAAATGCGAAAACTTCGAACGGCCTGGGTTCGAGTTCGGAAATGCGTAATATAAAATATTAAAGACTATTCGGTATGGAGACATATTTGGCTTCGCAACGATCGTTTTGATACGCTTATGGAAAGATTATATTGTAGGTATATAATATCGGTTTGGTCAAATAGCTAGGAATCCTAGTAAAGTGTTTATTAATACTTACCGAAGATGTTACCTAAATTTTATAAACTTTTTTTAGTAGTGATCTTCATAGCCTTGAAGAATGCTGATCACTTCTGATATATCATAGAGCCGTGCAGTTAAAGTTATCTCTTCTCTAACTATTTAACTTTGACATTGGTTTTAACGGTGCTATTGACATTCTGGTGACATCCGTAATGTCACGAGAGTGCAGTTTATACGAGGGTTCCATATATTATTACTTACCCAAATAGAACATGGAATTAACGTAAAGAAAGTAATGTAAAACTCATTAGTTAAACATCACTTTGGGATTACTCACGACCGCAGTCGATCAATAAGTACGCTTTAACTTACGGCGCTGTAAATGACCGACGTTAGACGTTGTTGTCATGAATTTCATCTCCCATTCGGCTCTGATACAGGTTGCAACCGAGCTATCGATCCCTACCCCGCCATTCAAAGGCGAGGCGGGGACATAATCCCCCAATCTAGTAAGCAAACACCGTCTGTTTGTTCAACACTCAAGTAACGCGTACCTGACCCCGGCTGAGGCCCCCCTCACCTACGTTCAATTTTCGTATATCCGCCCAAATCCCTTGCGGATTTTACAAGTTTTTAAAGCCGTGGACCTCTTTTGTTTTTGTTGCGACTTACGTACACGCGCTTTGTTTGCACTGCCGTCCGATGTCAAGATTGCCCTTGTTATTGGTTCGGCACGAAAGTTTTTCTGTACCTGTGTTCTGTGTTTAATCACTTGTTAAATAAAAAAAACTTTGTTCGTTAAGTAACATATTGCACCAAAACTGCATTATATGTGCATCATCATCATCAGCTTGTGTTAGTCCACTGCTGGACATGGGCCAGGCCTCCTCTTATGCACGCCTTCTCCATTTTAGGAGCTTTTGGGCCGTATCCCACCACGTTGATCCAATGTTGGTGGACCAATTTTTTAAATGCCCATCCAACGCATGGAGCATCTCATATTCCAATCAATTGGGTGATCAGCCCAAATGGCCCTAACTAACTAGGAAACAACAATCAAAATTTGTTGAATCCCCGCAGTATTCGAACCCGTGACCTCTGGTTTCTAAAGCACACGCCCGTACCGTCAGGCTACACAGGCAATTATCAGTTATTATATGTGTAACAACCATTGGCATAATTAATATTTAGATTTTTTCAGTTTTCATATATTTGTCTAAGCAATTTTTTCTAAGCGATAAGATGACCAGGACTGTAATGGTACGTGAGAAGCCCTGCCTAAAGACATAAGATGCGTACGTCTTATATACCCAATAATTACGCAGGCTACGGTGCCCTTAAAACCGGAACACAGTAGTGTTTACATACTGATTTGGGGCAAAAATAGGTCAACGGTGGTAATACCCCGGACGGTCGTTAGTAAAAAGAAACTTATGCCTTTAAAATATGGTATAATCTATAAGTATTTTTTTTTAGTATATACATTGGCAGTCATGTTCTAATAGTTGTATTTCTTTGTTACAGGTTAGCTGCATTTTACATCCTATAAAGTACACAAAGTTAACAGCAGGATTTTATTGGTAAGTAGATTAATAGAGACTTACCTCACATATTAAAATTCTGCTAAGGACGCACAGTTTTAGTGGTTTTGCTGCAGAAATGGAATCTCTGATGAAATCAACGGCAGCATACTTAATTATATTTCGGTTAGACAATATTCGTAAGGTTTTACATGCAAGTGAATTTAGCAAACTACCCTTTCAGACCACAAGAGCTTTCCAGTTGAATCTTTAGAAACCTCTTTCCGTATATCAAACTTTAACGCCTCCGATGCTCTTTTGTTTTCTAAAAACATTTTCTAATATTCCTCGCGTGAGTTTACCGTTTCATTCTGCCAGTGTTATACGTCAGAACGCTCCTTCCCGACCGCAGTGCAGCTGCCGCCAAATAGAGCGGGAATAAGCAGTTCGCTATCCTTAATACGGGCAAAATAAGCGGGAAGCTTTCCTAATTTATCGACGACTTGCAGACGGTTCTGTGTCTGAATATTGAGATTTTTGGTTCACCTGGTTTATTCTTGTGTGCGAAGCGATAGTGTTGTATCGTAGCAGTTGAGTGAGAAAGAAGGGATGATTTTATTCTTGGAAATCGTATTAAAATATAGTTTTTTGCTTCCTCAGATGTTTTTTTTTTATTTATTCAAGATTAAGAATGGTAAATGCTTGAGCTCGTTAAATAAGAAGCTGTTCGTGTATGACTATAAATTAGTTGGAATCTTGGTCAAATTAACTTTTTCATCATTACTACAAACCTATTGCTGATATGAGTCAATTATAAACCTTAAAGCGAATGCAGGAGTTGAATGATGATTAAGTTAATCCGAATCATCACACACATCACTTTAAAAACTATTGATAATAAAAAAAAGCTGTAGCATCGATATCGAGACCGAACCAACGCACGTCACTTCCTTTCTCTACATTATTAGGCGTCGAGTAAATTGTCAGCTTTGTAACACGAGTAACTTTTATTACGTTGTCCATTCCACAATTGTTAGTGATCGCTAATGGCGGACGTGGTTCGTGTCAAGCCGTAATGTCTAATCGGCTGTTTAACAATAATAATGTGTCTATCACTAAAGCCCCGTTCACACGGTCGAATTAAAAATACATTAGATATGTATTATTCAAACCGCTCGTACCTCTGTGAGCTTAATCGTTAGTCTAGCTGGTGTGTACACGGCCTTACTTGTGTTGTTACTTGATTTTGAATCTTATTTTGTACGTGATTAGGTCGGTATTTGATTGAATTGTTGACAGGAAGTTTCTTTTTGTTTGCACCTTCCAGTCGGGATGATTTAAGTTTGTTTAATAGTATTCAGCTTTGTTTGGTACATGACGTTTACGGTGCTAGTAATATGGTGTTGCTTTAAATGTAGTTACATTTATGGATTAAGTTTACTTCAAAAAGTAATAATATCAGTTTGAATTACAACAGCTGTTGCTTCAGATTTTTAGTTAATTTTGCAGATCAACTACATTGTATAAAAAATCAATATGCATCATAAAAAGTTTTTGTGTGCGAGAATCGAATCCACATCCTAAAACACGTGAGTCAGTGTGACTGGCAATGCGTATGTTACGTAAAAATCCTGTACAAACGTAATTGTGTATTGTATTGTTATTGATAACATACGTATAACACTTTCCTTGTTATAGGGTACATTTTAGCGTGTTTCATTTCAAAATTGATTTGGGTACAGTAATACACTGTAATACATAATAAAGATAGAGAACTATATCATATTAAGAATTCAACCTACATTCTGCTATTCAATATAAATTATAACAAAGTGGTCTCCTATTGCGTATACAAGGTAATATTTATAAGATTACATTCTTGCTATACTCATTGTTAATATGCAACCACGCATCCCCCTGTGCTATATAGTTTTCGATCACTTGCCATACAATGTATCGAATAGTTGCAACATCGTCTATTTTTCGTACGGAATAAGCCCGTCAATGCTTTCGACATAAAAGCTGGACTCATCTTGCCTCCGCGATTCGCTTCATTGCTAGGGATTGCATTATGTTGTGGAAATGCGGAATAGTCCTAGAATATGAATATTACGATTGAATAATATAAATTATTAGTATTATTATAATACTTATAAATTGTTTCATGATGAGGTTTGAATTTTCTTTGCAATTGTGCTGATGTTAGCACTCAGGTTCTTTTTTGACTCTAACATTATTTTTTACGTAAACATCGTTTTCTTTTTAACTTTTTGGCAGAAATATTTAGATAATAGCCACATAAATAGTTGTTATACTCTTTTAAGTGTAAAGTTTAAAGAGTTTAATGCCTAGGGAACATAGGAAACCTAAGAAAACTACAAAAACTCTAATAGTTTACGTTTAGAATATATTTGTATACTCTTGAGTCGCTTAAATTTCAATAATTTCAATAACAAGGTGCTACGATAGTTTTAATTTACATTATTAAATAATTGTAAAAAGATGAAAATGTTTTAGGGTTCTTTATCCTCTCTTATTAGTAAACATTGTCACAGCATCCTAGCGATGTCCACGTCCCCGTTTCAAGTTTACGCGTCTTCCGATGAAGGCTTTGAATTTATACGACCTGCTTGACAAGGCGACCACTCCAGCATACTTTGTATAGACCACCGCGCATTCCCACTTTGCCGTATAACGTTCATTATTGCCCAGACTTTATGGAACAAAAGCCTGTTACAGCCATCACTTTTATGTCACGCGATTTTGGCCTTTTGTTGATAGTAATATAATTTGTATTGCTGTATTGTGTTCGGTTGTTAACGCAATTCGATTACGTCTTTGGATCAATTCGGTATTTTTCTGTTTTGGCTTTGATAGCAATGTTATTTTTTAATTACTCCCTAAGCTATTTTTCTATTGTCGAGTTATCAAATTTTATATTATTTGAAAATTTAGAAATGACGCGGAAAATATGATACGATAATTAATTATAAGTATTTATTTATTTTATCAGAAAACACTGTTCGAAACGTCTCAAGTTAAAATTGAAAATAGAATTGATTAAGTCTTAGTTATTAAGTACATATGTATAAATATTTTAAGCGTTACAACATAGTAATAATGCACTTTGTTATTTGACTACATAGACATTAGAATAAATGAAACATTTCTTCGTATTATAAAGTTTAGTTTCGTATATCAAAGTCGATAATATTACACATCTTTATTAACGGTACGCTCTGCTCAATCATGATATCCGATGTAATAATTTTAACATAAACACGATAACGTATTAAGAAATATTACAATTTATATTAAATAAATACTTCTAAATAGTTAAGAGGATAGTTTAGATATCGGAGCGGGCAGTTTTTATCATATTATGTTTGTAAATATCAATACAGAATATCTTAAACATTGAATGCAAGATAGCTCATTTGACTGCAGCGGTTACAAATCAGTTTATAGGTAGAAAACACATTTTACTTTACTTCTTTACTAAAAAAAATATCGTGATATCACACTTATTTGACTTAATTAGGAAGGATTAAAATTATAAACAACATTTCGGTTTTAAATGTTTCATTTTTATTTTGTAACACATTCGCCGATTCTAAACAGCCATGGATTGTCATACTAACATTAGTATCATCACAGCAGATCAGTTCCAATGGTCTCGCTTCGCCTCTTCCATTAAAAAGAAACACTATTTTATCTCCAAACGTGTTTGGGGTCGCCGTCTAAAAATATTCGTCTAATGCGTTACACTTTGTGCGTCATTTATCGGCCATTTTATTTATCGACTCATTAAAACGGAGTCACGGATTAGCATACGTTCCGTTCCATACATATTTATGTAATCCACTAAAAGCATTAGCATACACTGAGTGGTTCGACGTTTAGACATGTGAGTCGATTCTAGTAGGTGATGTGACATCTTACTTGATCAGTTGTGTAACTTTTATGTATACAAGTTAAAAGTGATGTATCAAGTTGAATAGTTTTTAAGTATGAGTGGATATTAGGACAATATGGGCCGATCACTTAAATGTCTGAAAAGTAAAATGATTCTTGCGTCGGATGGGCATGTAACTTACTTAACTACGTAATAGAACAAGCAATTAGTACTTAGTTAATATTGGGAAAAGTTAAAAGTTCATGGTGGGATATCCCATTCCGTTCAAGTCACTGGTCCATTTTACCAGCTAAGCGTTACAATTAATTAAAAAAACACCTAATCGCTTTTCACGAGTATGAAATTTAGCAGAAATTCATTAAAAACAATGCGTGTATAAACAAAGGACTGTGGGGTAATGCGGCCTGCATTACACCACTCTTTGTGTGTGGTGCGAGTACAAGCGGCAGCGGAGTTGCTATTGTGGTCCAAGTGTAATCCTTTATCAGTTTTTTATGTATTCTTTATGCACTTATGATACATATAGCTACATACAGTTTCATCTTACTATTAAGCACTTAAAGGTATGCTGTTACGGGGTGAACATACAATGTTTTAATGTACAATGGCACCGTATAAAAAATCCGTTGATGTCACTTCTCAATATCGTTGGTGTTATTAAACTAGCGGTTTCTGTTGGACTGATTAAATTGATATTTTTCATATCTGCGGCATATAAGATAAGAAATGTTAAATTGTTATAACACCCTCCGTAGCCTAGTGGTATGGGCGTGTACTTTAGAAACCGGAGGTCGAGGTTTCGACAAATTTTCATTGTTGTTTCCTAATTGGTTAGGGCCATTTGGGCCGATCACCAATTGTCTGAAAAGTAAGATGATCCATGCGTCGGATGGACATGTAAAAAGTCGGTCCTTTCACCAACCTGCATTGAACCAGCGGATACGGTCCAAAAACCATCTATTGCATATTAAGGGAGGCCTATGTCCAGCAGTGAATTATCACAGGCTGATGATGATTAAACACTTTAAGGTATGCTTAGGGAGAACAATTGCCCTATTTTTATGTAGATCATATAAAATATTGGCTCCATGTAAAAAATCCGTTGATGTCACGTTAGTTGTACGTTGGTTTGATAAGCTTAAGCGATATTATATCATTAACTAAATCAGCGAATAGTAAGATAAGAATTTTAACCAATAGTAAACAATTAAGCTGGATTTATTGGCTGATAATCAGTTACCAGTCATAAGTATAAAATAACATATACTTGCAAACAATCCATATATTCTTGACTCTATAATTAATGTATCCAGTGTTATAATCAAAACTGTATTATAATTTTCATTTCTGTCAAAAGTCATAGAGTCTATATAGATCTGTGAGTTATTCTAATTTAAATACTCTCTAAAAAATACATACCATATAACGCTTATCATTCAGAAGTCGAAGTGCTAATACATCAATAAATACGTATCCTATCAAGGAAGAGTTTGCGAAGTTGCGCCATAAACTCATCTGCAAGGAGAACATCTAATATTTCGTACACTAATCTGACGCACTGATTCTCTCCATAGCAGAGGTTTATAAGCATATTATATCCGACTCATTATCCGCGCCTAATTAATAAAAACTTCACCTATTACTCGCAATGTTATTGCGATTCTTCGCCAAAGTATTCTGAGTTTGAGAGGGAGGTATATCGTAAATATTTAGGCTAGATATAGATAAGTGAATGGTAATAATTATACTAACTCCAATGAAAATTGAGTCAAGATTAAAAGGCAAAAGCGATTACTAATCAGGTGTCAAATTCAGAAATGAGAAAAGGATTGAACACGCACAGGAATAGAAACATACGGTCCAAAAACCCTAATGAGAAGGAGGCCTATTCTAGCAGTGACTGACTTAACGGTGATTATGTGTGAGATTTGAAATACTGCTATTAATTAAAAACCGATTGTGGATAGGCAAAACTTTTTCAAACGGTCTGTTATCACCACTTAAGCAGATGAAAGAAAGTTCATAAAATATATATTATCGCGTATGCAAATACAAACTTCGTTCGCGCCACGAATAAGCCACCTGTTCCGGCCATAAAGCAGCCAGTCCACGATTTGTCAAAACTCCGGCTTCCATTCTTCGCTCCCGGTACGTTCGCTTAACTGCGGAGTGTTATTTGGTTTCTGAAGTTGCCGCGGAAAGTTTCACAGTAAAGCTGCCGAGCTTATATTTCTGTGCAACCCATCACTCTCCTTTCATAAAACGGGAATGCCAAGATCCTACACCTATCACACGATTTTCGACTCTATCCCCAAAAGATAGAGTCACATTCGTATCGTTCCGGTCTAAGTAAATTACGCAGGTTTCGTGTGAATAAATCGATGCCTCTAAATCAAGAGGCGAACTTTTCTAAGCGTCCAATCATATATTCAATTAAACCCGCACCATTTGCCGGCCAAATAGGCCACCGGAGGCTCCTTTACGTGAAAAAGGTCTGCCGGGGAACGGGGGAATGTATAACTACGTTGCGGTCATAAGAATACCGGCGTACGGGAATTAGGCTACCGACAGTTGCTGTACTTGCTGGCAGGTCGTTTCCTTTGCTCGGGATAGAGGGGCTAGTTGCTTAATAGCGCTTCATATTTTCATACAATGAAAGGTTTTAGTTTATGTTTTTGCAACAACAGGCGGCCAGTAAATCTATCCACACATATTTGCTGCCCTCAGTAATTTTGTGGTTATTTAAAGGTGTCAATTTACTGATCAGATTCTATGATGGTATTACTGAGATAATTCTCTGATCAAAAAAAGTTTCATTAACGACTCTGTTGTTGCTTGAGTAAACGCATCATGCTTTAGGCAAATGTTTGTATTAACTTAATCTTATAAGAATTTATAAATAGAATGTGGCAACCGTTGTTATTTAAGTAAGTAGACATAAATATTTAGTATGCGTCGAATGGGCATGTAAAAAGTCGGTCTACCCACCACCACGCACCCATTGGACTAGCGTGGTGGATACGGTCCAGAAACCCCCGACGAAGGAGGCGAGCATTAGAGGAGGCCTATGTCCAGCAGTGGACTAACACAGGCTGATAATATAAATATTTAATAAATTATATAGTTTCGCATATTATTTCTCTGGTATCAGGCGTTAAATACTTTCATATTAAGTACTAATCATTCACTTCTGTATATTGAGATTTCGATCGTATCAGCTTTTTCGATAGCCCCAATCAAAATCATCAAAAACCAACAGCGATTGATATCATCGGTATGAGATACAAAACGTGACGTCATCCCTAATTTAATACAATATGCCCCGGGGAAATTAATCGAAGTTTTATTAGGCCCCGCGTTTCGAGTGAATTAATTTTCTTCCTGTAATCTGTTGGATCTGTATCGAGGTACGATGATCGCTTGTTCGATGTATGAGCGGTTTTTTATGTTCATTACGTCATTACGTTCCGATTATGCTTTTGGACTCTCTAAGGAGATTTTTTTGGTAAATAATTTCGTATCAAGTAGGTAAGCAAGATGGCGGGAATTTTTGGGAGAAAATAAGAAAGGTGGTGTTGTCAGAGTGGTATTTTAAACAGCGAAATTGTTCGGTTAGCTTCGGTTAATTTTTCGAAATTTATTTTGTTTGCTGTAAGTACCGAAATTGTGTTGATAAACCGGATCATTCTTATTTTGTTTTTTTTTAATTTTAGTTAAAAGCGATTTTTATCAATTTTAGTTATTTTAATAAATTTTAATCATATTGTCAGAACTAATGATAATGTTGTTAAGTGTAGTAAAATCACCTGCTACAATTTAAATGCACTAGATTTTTAAAAATAGTCTACTACTTATACAAAGAGAATACAGAGATTTCCATAAAAATGTGCTCCTGTTATGTATACTAACATTGTCAGGAACAAATGGACGGATTCAAAAAAAAATATCATGCTATCAGATGTTTATTGAAGAAAAATATATTCGTTTTGAGAGAAACTTCACACCCATACCCAGCCAAACTATATAAATGCAAATAATAGGAGTGGATCATTATTAAAGAAAATTTCAAAACTTTTAAATATTTTTGTATAGGTAGTTGCCGCTAAAAGAGGGCTCAATATTACTAATCTACGCAGTCAAAAGTTACGGTCGAAAGTTTGTATTTTTACTTGCGTATAGTAGAAATTGGGAAGAAAAAATCAAAGGGGCTAATAGTGTTGCGTCAAGTTTTACAACAACCTCTCCCTAGGGATGTACCCTGCCGGTGAACGTTTACCAGTTTTCCGTTAATCGCTTATCGTTGTTTGAGTTATCGATAATAGCCAGCCGTAACGAAATAGCTTCCCTTGATGGTCCTCAGAACTCATCGATAGGCTATGTTTAGATGTAGTTGTACTATTGAATGTAGGCCAGATAAAATTATGAAGATAAAAATTAAAAAAGAAAATATTTATATAGCGATGCCTATATGCATTACTTGTCATTTTTAAATGCAAAAAACACTATTTTATTTATGATTTAGACCACTATTAGGCGTCACTAGTTCTATTTGTATTATAACTATATATAACACTGTTTCATGAAGATACCTCAGTTTTTTTATAGTTCATATTAAATTACTTATCATCATCATCATCAGCCTGCGGGTGGACCGACGTTTTAACATGCCTATTCAACGCATCGATCATCTTACTTTTCAGACAATTGGGTGATCAGCCCAAGTTGTCCTAACCAATAAGGAAACAACAATAATATCTAGTTGAGTCCCTCAGGATTCGACCATGATCTCCGGTTTCTAAAGCAAAACTAAATAAAGCAAAGTACTTATGCTGTTGTGTTAAAATCATTAACTGCAAAACTATTCCCTTCCAACTACTATTAAATCGGCTTCATAAAAGTGCAACTGAGAAGTTTTTAAACCTAACGTAAACAAACGGCACTCCTGCATACAAAGATTAAAGCAGTTTTCATTGCGTATTGTTGTACAATAACGATCCGGTATTATGACTTCCCTTTCTTTAACTCCTTTTTAACATTTATTAACGCCCTCTTTATCCTTAAAATCCCTAAGTATCGCGTCGTTCGGAATAAAGAAAGGAAGAATTTTCGCGCGTCGTTACAGTGTAATAACTTTAAAAGTATATTTTGTATATTATCGCCTGGGGAGTGGGGAGATACTTTGCTTACTGAATTTTTAACAAGCCGATGGTTTTTATCAACACCTTGACATTGTATTTTAGTAATACTTGATGTATCTACAATATTTAATAGGAATAAATTCCAATGTATTAAAGAACAAACTAACTTAACTGCCTCCGTAGCCTAGTGGTAAAGGCGAGTGCTTTAGAAACCGGAGGTCGTGGACTCGAATCCTGCGGGGACTCAACAAATTTTCATTGTTGTTTCCTAGTTGGTTAGGGCAATTTGGGCCAATCATCCAATTGTCTGAAAAGTAAGATAATCCATGCGTCGGATGGGCATGTAAAAAGTCGGTGCACCCACCAACCGGCATTGGACCAGCGTGGTGGGGTACGGTCCAAGCACCCCCTAATGGCGGAGGCGTACGTTAAGGGAGGCCTATGACTAGCAGTGAACTAACACAGGCTGAAGATGTGATTTGAAAGTACTAAGTTATTTCGTTAGTTTTATGTGTCTCAAATTAAATTAAGTATTAGGATAGTAAGGTATAAAGAGACGGACGAACAACTAAATTTATATGAATATAAGAAGTAATTTGATATCATATAAAGAAATCTGCATTCTATCCATATGAATACCGTCGAGAGCTCACATTTTATAACGTCCGTGTAAAATTTATGACGTCACCAATAAATTTATCTTTATAGGCGTTTATGTAATTTTAATCCGATACTATCGGAGTTTATAATCGCCACGGAATACGCGTATTAATATCAATAAAATGTGTAACTTAATACAGTAGTTGTAAAGTCGAGTGGTGTAACTAGTTTTGGTGCCGGCTTAAGGTGCGTACACATTGGACGATGCGAGTGTGAATTAACATTCAGTATTACTCTTTGGTAAAGCGAAAATCGGACCGATGTTATTTGTGAAACGTTTTACGTTTTTCAACGTGATGCTTTATTACGTATTGTGTTTTTGTTAGCAGTAAGCTACTTTACTATTATTATTTAGTTTTTACGTAAGGGTGAAGATACCTTTTTTAGAAAACCAAATATGCTATTGGAATGGAACTACCGCCATGTTATTTGTATATGTCACGAATGAGAGTACTGTGATTACACGACTGTGTTTAAAAGACATTAAGCTAGTCTAATTAATAACTGAACGAGATATTAAATATAAGTTCTTTAACAAGCGTATGTGTAGCGTCTTACAATGCATTTCTATAGGGAATTGCATGGCTTACTATCAGCTTAATGTTCAGTTTGTTTTGTCGCTTTAGCAAATAAAAATGATGGCAACAGTTAACTGTATATATAATTAGTTTCGTGGCCTTATTGTTATAATGGGTAAGGGAAATATTTAAAGTGTTAGCCATAAATTTAATGCAGTCTATACGTAATGTTGAACGAACTGTTTCAAAGCAGTTTAATGCAATCTTGAAAGGTTTTTCGTACGTATACATAGAAATATGTCACTCCGAACATTCGATAAATGTAATATTTCCACTTCGTTCGTTTTATTATCCGCACGTATTAGTTTGTTGCGATCGGTCCGATACCAATATATTAGCCGTTAAAATTTTAGTGTGGCCTTAATTTATCTTTCGTAATAGGAATTCCTAATATCCATAAGTTTGCTTTATGTCTCCATCCTACATTGTTGGGTCGCAATAGTTTTAATTAATAAATGGTGTAATCTGTAATCGGATGAGATTTAAAACTAATAAATTGTTAATTTTATTGCAGTTTTATGTACAATTTTGTTAATACGATCAAATTCTTAAAAAATGTTTATGAACTGAAAATAATCTACAATAGGAGGTAACTTATTACATTCAATAAATCTGAAAACATGTATATTTTCATATTATTTTTCTTAATTTTAATGTCTGTTTTTTTATTCGAATGTAACTTTTTTATATTACATTAAAAATTAAAGCAGATTAAAAATTAACTTTAAAACAAAATGATTTAACTTAATTGTGCAACGTAAGCTCACCAAATAAAGTGTTGGACAGCACTAGCAGTCTGTTTACTGTACTAACAGCCACGTTCCTCTCATAACTATTTCTTGTACGAGCGAAACTTTCAGCCACCTGTTACTGAAGTGCTTGCTTAGTACACATTAAGAACACGTCGTTACTATTCTTGGTATAGTAGCTTTAATCAGTGATGTTGAAAAGGGAGCAAACGATTGTATGAGAGAAACCAAATTATAAAACTGTATGTATGAGTGTATAATAAATATAAACCCACCAACCCGTTTTCGGGCCAGCTTGGTGGGATAAGGTCCAAAAGCTCCTAATGGATAGGGGAGGCCTATGTCCAGCAGTGGACTATCACAGGATGATAATGATAAACAATTCCTAAGTTCAATAATACCTATATCTAGATTTCCTTAATGTCGATATTTTATCTATCAATAACCTAAAGACTAAACATTATTACATTAGATGTAACTGATTTTTTTGTTAATTTTGAATGTAACTTTGCGAACTTTAAGCTTAGTACCTACAACTGACGAAAGTTGAAAAAACCGCCATAAAATCCTTTGAAAAAGATTCAGTAAATAGTGTCCCACCAACCCGCATTGGACCAGCGTGGTGGGTTACGGTCCAAAAACCCCCTAATGGATAGGGATGTATTAGGGGAGGCCTATGTCCAGCAGAGGACTATCACAGGCTGATGATGATGATGATGATGAAGTAAATAGTGTTAACTAATAGTATTAAAATATATATTTTTTTAATCTTTATGTTTTGTTTATTAGCAGTTTATAAAATATTGTGCGACAACATTATATTGATATTTATATTGTTGTATAAAAAATGTATATTTATATTGATTTTTTATTGGTTAATTTAATCGTCTTGATTGTTTAAAGTTTGAAATGCAAAAGTTGTCAACATAAAGATCGTATTAATCGATTCCACAACGTTTAGTATCTAAGATAACCCTATCCGATTTAAAATAATAATATACACAAATCTAGCTATTTTTGTAACCATTGTCCTTTGAACGATTCTCAAAATACATTGTTCGGCAAAACGCCACACGGACAAAATGCGCCCATCCGTATCTCGGCAATTCTCCTCTAGAAATGTTGCTAGCTACAGAAAATAACAATTACAACTCGCTATGAAGTGAAATTACGCTATCTTGAGTGGCAAAGAAATGTCTGTCCACTCGAATTTTACAAGAACGCATTGTATTTCGTATATAAAGGGCATAAAATATTTAATTTTGATAATAGTAACGACTGCCTCCGTAGCCTAGTGGTATAGGCGTGTGCTTTACAAACCGGAGGTCGTGGGTACGAATCCTGCGGGGACTCAACAAATTTTCATTGTTGTTTCCTAGTTGGTAAGGGCAATTTGGGCTGATCACCCAATTTTCGTAAAAGTATCCATGCGTCGGATAGGCATGTAAAAAGTCAGTTTACCCACCAACCCGCATTGGACCGGCGTGGTGGGATACGGTCTAAAACCCCCTAATGGATAGGGGTGTATTAGGGGAGACCTATATCCAGCAGTGGACTATCACAGGCTGGTGATGATGATGATGATGAATAGTAACATAAATATAGGGTTATTTAATGTATGTTCTACAAGAACGGAAATTAACTTTTAAATGTTCCGTTTAAAAATATTGTACTCTTTAGTTTTGACTTCGGCATTTAAAATAAACTTTTGTTGTCTATGTGATACAGCAAACTTACGAAAAGCAACGTCCTCAGTGTACATGAATCCGATTGGTTGAGATATTTACCAGTCACTGTCATGATTGGTGGATTGGCGGAAACCCTTCAGTGCTGAAAAACACCAAATTTAGTGACGAAAGGTAGTTGCTTGGTTACGTATTTTATTGATTAACAATTAAAGGTCGATATACTTACTGATGATGAAGTGTACAACTAAATAGTTATACTACTCGTTACTAAAGAAGTAAACAGAGCAAACTCGTCGTTCCCAAACACATAGTTCAGCACTCCCACCTTTGAGGGGGACGCGCCATTACATCGCGTCAGAAACTTCTCCAACGTACAGAGAGCAGTTTAACGCATTAAACTCTCGTTAAATCTAGCTTAACACTTACTGCTTCTTTTTTAGACCGCTCACCTTGGCGTTCGGCTCCTCTGTTTTTGTTAGCCGTTTGTGGCGTTAGTTTTACTCACTGAATAACTGACAGAGATTAATATGTCTTCTATTATTTCGTATTGCACTAGCTGACCGCATATCAAGAATAGAAAAATGGTGTTTTGAATCATTTCTCGATGCTACTCTGTCCGTTTCTCAAGTAACGTGACGTAAATCATCGATACCTACCTAAAATAATACCTAGTACCTGGTATAGTATTATCAAATAAGACTTGGAATTGATGTGAACTATATAACCCATGGTAGCAACGAGCTGCTGGCACGGCGATGAGTTCTTATTAAAGTTTTTTAATCGTTACATTACTTACATCATCATCATAGGCCTGTGATAGTCCACTTCTGGACATAGGCCTCCCCTAATACACCCCTATCCATTAGTATCCCACCACGCTGGTCTAATGCAGGTTGGTGGGTGGACCGACTTTTTACATGCCCATCTGACGCATGGAATTAATCGCTTAGCGACAACCAATGCCAAAAAAGTCGGCAATTCTTTGCCATGCGTTACAGTATTTACATAAGTTCTTTATACTATTTGGCTTTGATACAGTTCTTGCTGAAATTCTCATCTTTAAGCATAGAAACAACAAGTTTATTTCACTTCACTTGAAGTATTATTTGAAAATGTAAAAAAAAAACAATGGTATGAATACTAAATAACTTAAAAAGACGTTATCACTGCAAAGCATATTAATTAGGTATTACTTCAACATCTGTAATACAACAAGTTCTTGAAGAGTTTCAATTCACTTGAAAGTTCTTATAAACTACAAGTAGCTTAGCGAAAATCGTATTTCTCAACTCGCAGGTACTTCTACTATTTTTACCTAATCTCATCCGGCGTATCTTAAAAACTGAAACGGAATTCGTCTCGTTTAATTACTTTAAAATACTTCCAACGTAACAGAATCTCTGCGACGACCTTTTAATTAATTAAACGCGATAAAATGCGAGATAGTTTTATTCAAACCTATTTAGTATTTGCTTACTGCAAGTCTTTTTGAAGTATACAAAAAAAGAATGCTACCTGACGTTTTGTAACATCATCAGCGATAGTCCACTACTGGACATAGGTAATCTCTCCATTAATATCCTCCCCTAATACACCTATATACATATATCATATAAATAGCCGCCTCATCTAATATACCCTATCCATTAGGAGGTTTTTGGATAGTATCCCACCACGCTGGTCTAATGCGGGTTGGGGGGTGAACCGACTTTTTATGTGCCCATCCGACGCATGGATCATCTTACTTTTCAGACAATTGGTTGATCGGCCCTATTTGCCCTAACTAACTAGGAAACAACAATGAAAATTTGTTGCGTCCCCGCAGGATTCGAATCCACGACCTCCAGTTTCTAAAGCACACGCTTTTACCACTAGGCTACGTTTTGTAAACCTGGTAAATAATACACAGAGCTATTTGTTTAACAACGTGATAAATAGGGACGGGTTCGTTTGCAATTTGTAATTATTTACAACTTTAACAATTTTTATGCCTTAGAAACAAATTAAAGAGCGGCGCAAATGCAAAAGGGCAATTCTATTGGTTAACTGTCAAAGGCCATGAATTGTATCACACGTTATGGGGGAGGGGAGGGTTAATGAAATTTGACAATGAGGGAAACATTTAAAACATTAGTAAAAGCGTCAGATGATGCTGAAAGAGAAGAAAGAATAGATTAAAAGATTTAGATAGAGAAGAGTAAACGGAAGAAGCTGTCACAAGCACGGGCGAAGGGTCAAAAAAAAAGAATTTCGTGTGATATAATTTATGGATGGCCCCTTGACGGTTAACCAATCGCATCACTGTTCCGCTTTGGCGCCGCTTATTGCTTTGTTTCTAAGATTTAAAACTTTTACAACTTATATATAGTCACAAAAACTTCTAATCTTCTAAACGTAAAACCGTTAAAAGTAGTCATGAAGGATGAAATAAATATTATGAAACAATCCCATCCCACGCGACGCGTCACGAGCGCTGGCCGCTTAGTACCAAGAATTCAATGTAAAACTTAAACAATGCTCGCACAGTTGCATATGCCACTAGTTCATCCCATTAGCGACTTAATGTCTTTCAAGATACGTGTCAAAACGGCTTGTACATGTGTAATATTGTCTATGGTAGAGCCATTCGTGTCTAGTTCTCGGTGTTAGCAAAAAGAATTCCCGTGTAAGCTCTGGCTCGTAATAGGATTTGTGAGAGCTCATTACCTCCAGGGCGACGTATGGGCTAAGCGTCTTTTTTTTATAACAAGGAATTATGTCTAATGGATGCAGGGGGATGTTGCACACGCGTACAGACATACGACTGATAATGTATACGCTTTTTTGTAAAGACTTTATTAATACTAGTTGTCAGTTATGACGTCGCATGGGTGGGTTTTTATCGTATTGGCATAATTTAGGTTTTTTATATGAGTAAAAACATTTGTGGCTAATTATTTACACCTTGAGTTGGTTTTCTTTTTTAACACTTCTAGTAATATATAGTCTATGATAATCAGTGATATTGTAGGTTTGGAATAGGAAAAGATTTTTTTTTAATCTATTAGTTTATATAAAAATAAAGTTATACAAATCTTACTTCTCTTATCGTATAGAAATAGATTAGTCCTTAGTAAGTAATGAGCGGAAAAAATTGAATTTGAGAAAGCACCACCGTATTGCTTATTTACAAAGCAAAGCAGTAGTGTAAAAACACTTTTTCACATCAAATCCACACAAAAAGTATTTATGTTGTACAACATTAATACTTTTTGTCAAACGAACATTAAAAATTAAGAAATCGAAAGATGTGTTAATTTTTTTTTAAAATCAAAACTGACGGTTATTCGAAAACATAGAGATACAGACATATACCAACTTAGTCTGCCCGTGATCATGGATGCTGAACAGAATCCGAAACGTCGGGAATAAATATATTCAAGTAATGCGAAAAATCCGTAAATTAGTGGATTTGATATGTATAATAATCGCGTAAATAAAAGAAATAATTATACACTTTTTCACGTTTTGCAGTTTGGGTAGTAGGTACCGTGGGCAGCGTGTTAAAATGGCAAACAAAACGAAACGTCCCATATGTATTCGAATAAAAGTGCAGCGAGCAGACTTGTCATCTTGCTATCATCGCTGTTCGTCTTGTCGCTCAGTTCAGTAACAAATTTGTAAAATTAAATTTTGCAGACTGTATATAAAGATATTAGATAAACAATTCATTGGGCAGACTTGACCTAAACATCATGTGAAAACCCGTTGGAGATTAGTAATGTTTTAAATTTCGTCATCATCATCATCAGCCTGAGATAGGCCACTGCTGGACATTGGCCTGCCCAGATACACCTACCTACGCATTTAAATTGATTAGTTACCCAATATAAATGCTAATAAAGATTTATTGTTATTATGTACCAGGGGAAAATGAATATGCAGAGGTTCTAATGACGAGTAATTTCACAGAAACAAGTTCCTAATTGTGCATTGGTTTTGATTAGCTTCACTGACTTCATTCCGTTTGGCCAAAGTCTATTAAGTTAATATATGTATATTAAGGCACTAAAAGCGGACCGATTCCGACCGGTCGTTAGTTAATTAATACTTAGAGGTAATAGTGGAAGGTGAAGTAATTACGAGTACTTTATTAAGCATTGAACCGTGTGGTGCCAACTTGAGAGAGCGCCCTCTGTCGGGTGAACGGTACTCGGAAGAAACTCATTACGACTGGATTTCCACCCAATAAATATGTTTGTTTATATCTCCCGCTTGAACAGAGCGATTTTATTGGTACTAAATGGTTTATAAAGAGGTTGATTGTGGAGGGGAATGCGCCTTAATTACGCCTCACTTCTTGGACGCTATAAAATTGTATTTTTGTATAGGTGGCATATGATGTGCGCTTATTACTTAAATATAATTTTGTTAAGTATTAGACTACATAGTTATAGGACCTGCATAGATTTGAAAATATATTACGCTTATTAACGCCATTAGATTTGAAAATATATTACGCTTATTAACGCCATTATATCTATAGTATTGGCACCTGAGACAAGGATGTAAACGTTGTAGCCCCGTCAAGGATGTGGTATCGTACATATAGCGTTCTTATGAATGAATTGTCAATGATGTGTTTACTGAGTGACAGTCGACTAATAACTTGCCACGTATGTCGCCATTTCGTTGCTGTGGATTTTTTTACATAAGTTTCAAGTCTTTTGGCGGGCAATTCATTGAACGATCACACCACAAATAACTTCGATGGTTGTACTCAAGTGATGCAGAACTTGAGTTCATTCCTAACAAGCTTCTTCTCAAAAATTAACATTCTCCTCAAATAGAGGAAAGCAACTTGACTATTAGAGTTTCGCAAAACTCTTAAACCGATTACGTCATCCAAATTCGCCGCTGTCAGCGTCGGTGGGGGTTCGCGAACGTTTTCACCAAGTTCCGCGAAATACGGACAATTTCGTGTTTGTTATGGACGACTTGGTGTCTGTACGGTACACGGAAAATCTTGGCGTAGTATCAAGACTCTTCGAGGATTCGTTGTACGAAACAAGGCATTATTGTATGCGGGATTGTGTTTGCGGATTAATATATTATAGTTTTACAACCTATGTATTTGTAAAAGGTTTTTGTGATTGGTGTTAGCAATTGTAAGTTTTGTATCAAGCAATTCTTCCTTTAGTGATACGTGTTCGACCCCGACCTACCTTACACGTCATATTTAGTGAAATCTGTCGTAATAAAAAACAAATTAAAGACCCGAATGCCGCCATGGTCGAAAGAAAGACGCAGGCCTGAAGATCGCTGTCAGTTACGCGTGTCCTTTTAGCTCTTATGGAAGATTGTGCAACTTTATGAGCCTAATGCCTGAATATCGTAATTATTCCATTCTCATTACATATAAGGTTACCCTATCTGATTGTTTGGCTGAATTTGAGCGTTTATTGTTAAGAATCAAAAGTGATCCTGCTCAAACCAACCATTATCTCGTCGTGACATACAGCACATTTGTCAACGCGCGACATTAAAATATCATTACGTTATTCACTCAAGTATCATTGTGTTATTCGTCTTACCAAATTCCTTTTAAATTTCGACAATTCTCCGTTTTAAATTATTGCTTTCTCCTTAAATGTTGTAATGAATTCCTTGCACCAGAATAATCCACAAATCAAAGTTAGTATTATGTGGTTAAGATTTGTCACACTGTGAGATGTAACACGAATTTAGTTTCCTTCTGCTTACTCTACCTTTACCAAGTTCTCCATCTCTGTACAGAAATTACTCTGTATACAACTCTGTATAGAGTGCTACGTGAAAAGAAGAAGAATGCACTTACGTTCATTCATTCATTCATTCATCATCAGCCTGTGATAGTCCACTGCTAGACATAGGCCTCCCCTAATACACCCCTATCCATTAGGGGGTTTTTGGACCGTATCCCACCACGCTGGTTCTGTGTTAGTTCACTGCTGGTCATAGGCCTCCTTAACATACCGCTCCGCCATTAGAGGGTGCTTGGATCGTACCCACCACGCCGGTCTAATGCCGGTTGGTGGGTGGACCGACTTTTACATGCCCATCCGACCCATGGATCATCTTACTTTTCAGACAATTGGGTGATCGGCCCAAATTGCCCTAACCAACTAGGAAACAACAATGAAAATTTGTTGAGTCCCCGCAGGATTCGAACCCACGACCTCCGGTTTCTAAAGCACACGCCTATACCATTAGGCTACGGAGGCCGTTTACGGAGCACGCACTTACGTATGTTACGGTATATAATGTAATTATAGAAAAAATAAGATTGAGATGAAGCTTTCACACAAAAAACAAATCCATATCGTATTCGAGTCGATAAAAAAAATGGCTGATTTCTGACTTTAACATCTTACAAATCAGCAAAAGCACAAAATCTATAATAATTTTCGTCATGAACTCAAATCGGACCGAGCATAACTCCCATCTTAGATTCGATTTCCTCCACTGGATTTCCTTAAGCGGGCGCGCGTAGTAGCAGACGCCATTATCATATTCACTCATCGCTGGCAGAAACCTCCTGGACCTTAGCCAAAAGAGACAAACATAAAATATGCTCTTTTAATACGAGAAGAGTTAAAGCGATTAGAATGATATACGATGGAGCGATAGGCGGTATAATATCGCAAAAAGCTTTCCCCCCTCCACGTACGATTTCCCGCCATGTTTTCGCGCTCTTTTCGTATTGCGTATTCGGATGATAAACGATATTAAAGCCTTTGCTAGTGGCGTCATGTTCCTGATCTCGGATTCAACGATCTGTGCGCGATGACTTTCATTCGAGACGTTTCTACTTTCCTGTGTATAGATAATTCTAAAGATATACGCAATGAAGTTATGTTTATAATATATTTAACGCGTGCGCTACTAAATCATTCATGTCACACGTTGATGTAGAGATGATGATAACGTGGGATTGATAAGAAATCCGTGTCCTTTAATTTTCCTACAAATTATTACCGTTGGTAAATTTGATATAACTGCAAATCTTCGACACATCAGCGATTCCTTCATTAATTCAAGTTTAGGCGAGTAATTTTCTTGATGGTTACTACTGTAAGGATTTTTTCAGGGCAAAATTGTAATCGACGGACGGAATAACGTTCAATCTATATTTTATATAACTGATACATATTGAGCCAACTAGTAAAAATATTCATTATGATTTATTTATGACCAGAATGTGTGCTAGCGCGGTTAGAATTAAATATTTACCGTTTTACTGGTTTCCCAGTACTAGGTTGGCAGGAGTTATTATGCAAGCCATTGTATGCAGCTTGATTGACTGGCTAATGTCATTGTTATTCATTAGCAAGAACAATAGGAAATGCTAAATCACGCGAGCGTAGTTAAATATGCATCTAATAGGTGAGACGTACAGACTTTATATAAAACGTCATGTCACTAGTTTATAGCGTGCGTCAAGGTTTATGGCATGTGTCATTGATTGTGACAAATTGAATGTGTCGCGTTTGTCATGACAGTACAATAGTGCATTAGTAACGTAGGCATTTTAAATTCTTTGTACACGAGAATAATGTTATAAAAATATTACATATATTAACTGATTGAGATTTTTGATTTTAAAGAAATCTAAACGGTTTTGTTTAATTTATTGATTAAAGTCAAACCTTATTCTAAGAACACCGGTATCGACTGCTGCACTCTATGAATACTGAATGATAAGGTAACTAAGTTAACCATGTAATTGTAGTGCTAGACATGCGCGATGTCCTAGGACACCTACTGTCTTGATAAAGTACCACTTCCTGATTTTTATATTCTTCGTATTTGTTGTTTTTCATTAGTACTCCGATCTATTAATACCAGCCCCCAATAAAATGTGGAATTTTCTATAAACAGGATGTAATGCCACAAAGATATGGCCGAACATCACATACATATTGTTTAAACGTCGCGCATAATTAAAACCAATATACTTCAATACGCCTATTCAATACGACGATACTTCAGTACGATAACACAACGCTACTTTATTTTTGATACTATACGAGTTTGACGTTACATATTATAAATATAAATAGCAAATTATCTACGATGGAGTTTCATCATTACAACTAAAGCAAATTATTTCTTACATTATCCCTAGCTATATACTTTATTATAACCGCTTCAAAACTATTTTCTATACGTCATACCAGCGAAAACTATTAATCGTCTCAAACAAAGACCCCTAATGGGGTCGCCTTTATGAAAAATCTCACTCAAGATCGTAGTTGCACTCCAGCTGACAGATACAATGTCAAAGTTCCCGCCAATTTTAACGAACAGTTTTCCCGCCGAAAGCGCAGCTCGGTTAATTTGCTGACTCGTTAACTATTCCAAGATTCTTTTGGCATTATGGAAACTATTGGAGAAGTCGACTCCGCGACCTTTCACTTTTGCCGGCGACGTGTTTGTGCCGAGTTGAATAATTAATGGTTCTTTTTCTTAATGGCCGATATTCGCTTGCTTCGGGGAGATGTAATTGTAACTAAGATTGATGTTGTTTGTTATGTTGTGTCGATAATTGTGTTTTGCACTGGCTGGATTAGTTTTCACATTGATATAGGTTTACTATGTTTGTAAACAAACCACTGAATAAGCTCGTTTAATTGTTATAAGATTTCGAGCAGTCTCCAACACAGTACAGACAAACGATGGATGCTGCAAAGGTTTTAAAATGTCGAAAATATTTTAAAGTACTTAATTAGCCGCTACTAAACGCATGAAATAGTTTTATGCTTCAATAAGTAGCATTCGCATAAATGCAAGATATATTCATTAATTCACGTTATAAAGTTCTTTTGCATATATCATTTTATTCACAGCCAATTTGATTTTTAGTAATTATTTATCGCAAAAATCATTCGATTCTCAACTATGTTCGCCTTTTGATTATAATATCGAATATCCGTACATCGATACAAAATCGATAACGATCGCATAAAAAAACAAAACAAAACCTAATCGGGGCGCTTTAAGCGCTCGCGGTCAACCGGACGTTTCACTCTAATACGGTTTTAATTCCGACTCGAGCGCGGCCCTTCGTGCTTTTTTACGGCGAACATCCCAAATTGCCCCCACCTGTTACCTTAAATTATACGATCGGCCATCCGCTGTCCTATTACGGCCTTAAGTTCGCCGCGATGATGCCCCGACGCTTCAACCTAAGTTGTTTACGCACGTTAATAAGAAAAAAAAGCAATTGAGTAAACGTAACCGATTATTTACCGCTCTCGTTTTGTTATTTAAACATTTTCTAGAGTTTATTACGCTTAATAACTTCATTAATGTTTGCAAATTTACCTTGGGCATTTGCTTATTAATTACCTTCCTCGTGTAATCCCTGAGATATTAAATACCTTACTCGAGCTTGTGCTGAAATAGATCGGGTGGTTATTCGAATTGAAATTTTTGAATTTGGGACGTCCGAACGCCCGCCAAAGAGTTCCCGTTGATATGGCAACGTTTTTTTTGTCCGTTCGCCCGACAGCCAGGAAGTGTAGTGGCCCCGTCGCACCAAAGTGTTTACATGTTTGTGCCTCGGCTGTTTGATTTGGGTCTTTGACTGCGTTTCGAGCTGCGTGCGGTTTGGGCGCGAACTAGCCGGATGTCCTTTTTTTTTTTTTTTGGGTGACGTTTAAGTTTTTTTTTTTTTAAGTGCACACCAAATATCGCCAGCGCGTTTCGGTTCGCGTTTCTCTTTAATTTATTCGACCCCGATCCGTGTGACATGTGTGCCATTTGGCTATTGGAGTCGGGTCGTTTAATGGCGCGATGATTTGGCCCCACGTGAGCCTAATGTAAACATTTGCCGCGTAAAAATACTCGGTAATACATTAATTCTCGGAATTACTTGTACCGAACATGTGCTGCGGTGTTCATTACGTTGAGTACCGTTTTAAGATAAATAAACGTTGCGAAATAAATATTGCTTTATTAATATTCTAATATGCTCGTGGATATTGAATCTCAATGATTAGACAACCATTATATTGTAGTTCATAAAGCAATACTAGCTTTTAGTTGCAGTTAATATAGACTATCGCTATGTTTTTTTTTTTTAAATATACGACAATACATAACGTGATTGACCTAAGCTTTAGTCAAATTGTTCGAGAAGCTAAGCGTCGCCATTACTGTCGAGGTAACGAACCTTCGAGAAAAAAATCAACAAGGAAACACTCGAGCACAGATGCAATAAACCGTCTCAATTTTTGCCCCAACACTCGACATCACGGCGCGGAATTAAAGATTTGGAATTACAAAAAACTGGAATTATTTACACACTCGAGTGTACCATTGTGTCGAGTGGATGCGAAATTGGGCTGTCGGAATTGAATTAACGAATCCGATTTCTTATGTTTCTATGCAAAAAACATCGTCTTTATTATATAGCTCTAATCTCGAGCCGTTGTATCGAATTAGACACGGCTCTCAACGTTTACGGACGCGTAGTGCGGCGCTCGTGGATTATTACATTCTGCAACGTTTACGTGTAAATTCGAATGTTCCTTTTTTTGTTGTGTTCAAAATTTGAAAATTTGTTATTGATCAGTGATCGGATGATAGATTTGAATTTAGAATGGAATCGATTATTGTTTTTTTTTTCGATCATCATTTTCGAACATCGAATGTTTTTTTTAACTGACATTTCGTGACTGTTTTATAATTCTTATATTATTACAACATTTTATAATATCATGTATAACGTAGCGGAACAGTGTAAGATAAAAGACAATAATAAAAAAAATCATATATATTTCCTACTAATTAAAAATTGACGTAAGTCAAAACATCTTTTGTGCTATTTATATGTTGCGGGTTTCCGTTTACGTGTTACTAACGCAGGAAATACCACCGCAGTGTCTATTTTTTCTGCAAAGCAGGAATATTCCGGTTTGAAAGACACAATAACTGTTGCTTTTCTTGCCAAATTTGACATGGAATTAACGTAAACGGAGAATTGTGTGAATCACAGTTGGCAACGATAAGTCGAAGTCTCTTATTGGTTAAGAACATCGTATGGGGATTGAACATGTTGGTCCACCGTACCGCTTTCGCTTCTGACGCCATAAGTGTCTGACATTAACCTTTGTTTAAGCAATTTTCATCCTTTACTTAGCTCAGATGTATATTAAAATACTTCATTCTTAATAGCTTACTGCCACGTAAATATTCTGCTGGTTTTATCAGTTATAATAAAAATCATCAATAAACCGACAGTCGTGTACCAAATATCAAAGGCTTTGATCCGTTGATGGATTGTTTCCATTAATTTCTTACGTTACTCGAATAAATACGGAACCGGTCGTAAGAAACGACACCCACGCCTCGATTCGCCTCTGGATAAGCCGAAAATGATTGTGCTGAGCCTACAATAATCTATACGTTTTATGTATGTCCTCCACTGTCCAGGTGGACAGTTATTGATGTTTATAATGGGCTTAACGTTTGTATTGCGAATTTTGTGTCGTCTTATATAAGGATTAGAAGTTTAATATATATGTTAGTGTCATATAGTGAATCTCAGCTGATAGACTTAACTTGTATATTGTTTCATTGGTCACCTCCAGTTTTTAAAGCTCACGCTCTTACCACTAGGCTACGGAGGCAGTTAATGTTATTAAGGTATTGAAATATCATATCTTCAAGAAATCAACAATTTATTTAAGTTAAAATTTATTAAACCAAAACTCAAGTTCTTTTCAGTTAATTTACTATAACAATTTACATTTGTTTTAAACTTTTTACCTAATACACGTATACACAGTTTTTAAAATGATCTGATTACGGCTTTACATAGTTAAGTAGGATTGCAATGCTTTTTGAAATGTTTCTTTAAAAGCAATATCAGTTGTCAAAAGTAATATCCATTCGATGTTTCCAGAAGATTGATATTGCAACATTTTAATATGCTCCTACGACTTAGGCTTGCACAACGTTACCTATTGATTGAAGCTTTTCCAAAGGATATTTATTTTTACATCTTTCAGCGAATCAGGGACCGCGTTCCCGTGCCGGTATTTCCGATTTGTCGGCCAAAGACGCTATGCAAAATATTCCTCTTTATAATCTGTTATACTTCGAGCTTTGGCATTCCGAACTTCAGCGTCTGTGGCATTCCCTTATTGTTATATTGTTGGCGGGAAACGGTGTTTGTTTGATACGGACGGTTCCATTTTTGAATTTCCCTCCGTTTTTGATCGATGTTGGCTTTTGTCGTTTGTTTTTATGTAGGTTGAGTCTTTGCAGCCAGTGACCTGTTAATGATTTGTTTATTGTCAAAATTGTGGTTTTGACTATTCGTTTATTGGTAAGTTTATATTGTTGGATGGTAAAAGACGCCGGTGTGGGCTGGATAGGTATAGCCGAGGATAGGAAGCGGTGGCGTGCATTAGGGGAGGCCTATGTCCAGCAGTGGACTGACACAGGCAGATGATGATGATGATCATGATATATTTTTATGGTGAGCTGAGATTCAACTTATTGCATTCATTAGTTTTTATACTAATGTTATAAAGAGGAGAGTTTCGATAGTTTGTAAGGAATAAATTCAAACAGTACTTAACCGATTTAAAAATAGTTTTGATATTGAAAAACTTATAATCAGTGCGTAACATAGGCTACATTAGAAGTTTGTATGTCATTTGCAGTTGTCTTTAATGTCATTAAAAATCTTTATATATTAGAAATGTTATGAAATGTCCTCTCTTGCGAAGTTAAGCGAGACCGCTAGTTTTTGATAATCTTTACAATAACTTTTTAGTCTTTGTACATGCAACACGAGTGTAATATTCAAATACGAACGCTTGGGCTACGAGATTTTGTGAATGCAGTCGTTTAGTTTCCAACTGCGGTGAGGAGACAAATATGTTGTACGAAATGTAAAGTTTGCGCATATATCTTAAAATGTTAAGTCAGGAGTCGCACGTTTTACAATTTTGAGAGATCATTTATATTCCTAAAGATATTGTTTTAATTTTATCCTTATATTAATGTACCCATATAATTTATACGATGAATAGAACTTCAATATTTGCTATATTATAGTTTAGTTTTCTGGTCCGTTCCACGTTCTTTGAGCCGCGTGAGTAAATTTATTTACGCATTCTTCCTCGATTTTTTGTTTTAAAATTTTGTGTGTGCGAAATTATTATCGTATTTCTTAATAAAATAATTATACTTACCGTCCAAAATAATTCGTGTCAAAATCACTGAAATAATGCAAATTAACAAATTTATTTTTGAAAACATTACCTTAATTCTGAATTATAATTTCACACACATTAATAAAATAATACTAATGTGTTATTAATCATTAAAAATACCAAAACTAAAACCATTAAGTCGGGTGCACTCCAGTGCAGTAGGGGAAGAAATGACCGAGTGCATTTTTAGCACGGCGACACCTGACAAACTGCTTAAAGACGGGAAATATGTCAGGGGTGTGCACGAGGGGGCGAATCCTAGTGTTCTCGTGCACTTAAGCTCGCATTCGTTCCTAAAACATGTGCACCGGTACATGCCTTAGGTCATATATTATGCAGATGACTAAATTATAATTCCGACACACGTTTCGGCCGTAGAGGCAAGCGCGGTCTCTCATTTGTGTATGTTAATGCTGCTACGTTGTTACTCTGGGCTTGATACTTCTCAGATGGTGCTGTGTGAGGTATTTGGAATGAAATGTCGCATGTATGATCAGCGCCATCTGTGATAGAAAGGATGACGTGATAGCGGCTTTTGATACAACGGCTTTCATCATAATCATTAGCCTGTGTTAGTCCACTGTTGGATACAGTCCTTCCCTAGTGCACGTCTTCTCCATCAGACGGTTTTTGGACCGTATCCGTATATTATAAATAGATCTGTATTTTTATGTGTATGTTTGTAGTGAATAAACTCAAAAACTACTCTGCCGATTTGAAATATTCTTTCAATACTAGAAAGTTATATTATCCTTGAGTAACATCATGATCAGCCTTTGATAGTCCACTGCTGGACATAGGCCTCCCCTAACACACCCCTATCCATTAGGGTGGTTTTTTGGACCGTACCCTACCACGCTGGTCCAAAGCGGGTTGGTGGGAGGCACTGGCTACTTTTTATCCAAAAAAACTCATTACAAAAATTAAAAAATAACACAAGCAGAGCCGCGGACGGACTTCTAGTTAAGATATAAATAGATTCCTTGGTCACAAATGCTTTCGACCAACAGCTTGTTGTCCGTAACATTAAAGTTAAAGGACAACAAGCTGTTGATTGATTATGTATCGTATGTTAAGAACCGATATATATTTGACGCCTATATATATATTTAGGCATCACATATTTGGAATTATATAGAAAGCCATGAAATTGCGTTTGTGCCGTCACAAAGTGTAAAACATTTAACTCATATTTGCTGCACGCTCCTACAAAAAATCCATTTTAAAATTAAAGCAATTTTTCAGTTCGTACCAGCATTTCGTGGTTAAAGCGCGATAATTAAAACAAACAATATTCGATCATGGATTAGAGGCCGTCACTTTGAATGGTTTATTTTGTTTACATTAATAATTAATTTAAGATTTCATCAAAGCCGCATATTTCTATGGTTCGGTAAAATCGATAACACGTGTCAGTGTAATTATCGAAACTAATTAATGACAAACACGCTTAGTTAATACGGGATTACTCGTGTTTTGTGTACATATTAATTGGTAACTCTAGATAAACAGTAGATAAAATAAATATAAATTTAAATTTAGTACAGGTCTACAAGCCTGGTGGGATACGGTCCAGACACCCCCTAATGGAAAAGGCGGGCACTAGGGGACGCTTATGTCCAGCCGTGGACTAACACAGGCTGTTGATGATGATGATGATGGGTCTACAATAACTTTTACTGAATCGATATGAAATTGTGAATTCCTCCTTTTTTAATGCGGATTGTCCACTCAAACATCAATGAATTACAATAAATCCAACAGTCCGCAGATAGAATTTTATTTTAACATTCAATTTTTCATAGTATCTAAAGGTAAGTACCGATAAAATATTTTTAAACTGTTATTAGAAAAGTCTTAAACTCAATTCAATTACCTGTTAATTGTTTGTCGATAGAATCTTTTACAAACGAAACCAATTTGTTAAAATACGCAAGCGTCCAGTCAACCTTTTCCTCCTTACGGTGGTATGACTCACGTACCTTTTACATGTGATTAATCGCTTTTTGCGCCACATTAAGGATTAAATACATCGAACTGTAGATATATAACTGGTTATCTCGCCGTCGCACGAGATCGTCAATGTACGACGGAAAGTTCAACGCCCCGCGGACTTGTGTCAAATTATTACTAGTAATAGCGAACTGTCAATTTTTTGTACGTCTCTGTACAGTCTCTTTAACGAAGAATGGGGGGGTATAATGACAAATTGTCTATTCGGAAACGGTGTTAGTAAGAGGCTGATCGAAAGGTTCGAATTTTATTAAATACATATTCCTTTTATTGTGAAGCTTACTTATTGTATTAGAAAGGTTAAACAATTAGATATATTGTTCTCTTAGTAATTTAATTATGTATTTGTATTATTCGTCGATTAATTGATTGTATTAGGGTTTTTTTCGTAGCAAAAGGTTCTATTCGTACAATTCTGATAATTACATCTAATGTTTGCGCATCTGCGACTGCATTGCAGCCTATGTAGCAATGTTTGGGTTAAAATTACCACTTAATTTGTTACTTTCATCCTTGGACTTCGGACGCATATATTTTAATCTAGATTATTTGTAACCTGTTTGTTTTAATGGTGTATAACTTATTATTCAGTTAAATTTCATCAACATCTAATTTCTGTTGTTCGCTACAATTTTATGTCGAATGGCATTCCTACTTTTTGTGGTATTTGATAAAAGAACATTATTATTAAAAATAATCATACTTAAATATCTCGCATATATAATTTACATACATTATTTATTGTTTCGACACGTAATAACCATAAAACGCTAACTTCCTTTTTCCTATGTCTGATAGCTCCTTAATGATATGCATTATATGTTAACTAATTCGAAATGCTCTTCAATCTAACATTAGACTGATCAATCTCCTACCTTAGAACGATCCATAACAATCCAGAAGGTTCTGAGCGATTTAACATAATCTGCCATCCGCGCTATGTGAAGAATATGATAATTTCCCGCGAAAAATCGACGGCCAATAGCTCAGGTGTCAGGATGAAGGATCCGTCGTTGCCACGAGAAAAACCACCCTCCCCTGTTCCTATAGATAAGGGCATGTAAATTACTTTGAGCGCACTCGATTGACGCTTAGCAAGCACTTAGGTTGGCGAGTTTTATCGGGAGGAAACTATACAAATGGCTGCAGTAAAGGCGGTTATTAATATTATATGTATATTGCATGCGTCGGATGGGCATGTAAAAAGTCGATCCACCCACCAACCCGCATTGGAACAGCGTGGTGGGATACGGTCCAAACCCCCTAATGGATAGGGGTGTATTAGGGGAGGCCTATCAGAGGCTGACGATGTGTATATAGCCCTTGTTATGTCCTCTGTTTTATAAAGGTGCATGATTTCGTTATATACTGTGTAATTGATACTGGATAAACTAATTGTAAAGTAATGGTTGTTGCTATGTATTTTTGTAAGTGTTACGATATAATAAGTATATAAAAAAGGTCGGGATCAGAATCATTGTTGTTTATATAATTGTTTTATGAAGTGCAATGTTCTATTTTCATTGCTTGCATAATATACACGCTAGTTATATGATCTGTCAATATATACTTTTTTAATTTATTCGATTGCTAGTTTAATTGATATTTGACTGGCCATTTGATTTGATTTTTACGTGTCAGTCTTAATTTTAATAACATCAGTCTTCCACGATATAAATGACTTTTGTGTAACGCATACTTCATAAACAGTAAGAACGCTAAAGAAAAAATCTTTAGCGTAAACACAAAGACTGTCTATAAAGCAGACATTGTTACATTCGTACACCGTTCCCCGTTTCGTATAATAAGAGGAAAGCTGATGTCATTACCGGAGTACAGGCATAAGGATAAATTGCATTACGGCACAAGGAAGTCGGGAATAACAGGATGTCTCGGGCAGGAACAGGGACCTTGGCTGTGATCCCGAAACTACATTAGCCGGATAGAGATGAATTGTTGGCCTGTTTTAGTACTTTTATCGCGTTAACGGTGAAGTTATGGTGAAGCATTGGGGATACAGGTGATTTCTTTCAGCTGTCTGTGGAATATGATGTTTTGATTTATTAAGAGTAAGATAAACTAAATATTTAATTGCTCCATTTGAATTATAGTTATCGATGTTTTAACTTTTTTTCTATTGAAAATTGATGTTATCCTATATTTTTTCCAAAATTATCATGGGGTTGAGCCTTTATCCACCCAGTTATAACTAAAAGTGACTGACAAAACGTAAACAGCATTCGATGCATGGATTAGTTATTAGTAAGCACTGACGTAAAAGCAAAAGACGGTTTTGCCATCTGAGACTTTTCATGGGCCTATTCGGGCAATTCAAATATAACATACACACAGTTGATTTCTCGCAGAATTCGAACCCACGATTGTTGATTTGTAAAACAAGTGCGTAGCACTTCAGAGAGGCGTGGTTCTATTTAAGTAAAATAAGAGGAATTCTTCTAATCGTCTTATTTAGTCATTAAAGCTATAAAAATTTATTAAAACTACCATTATATTGAATGGAACAGTCGTCTTCTCAGATAGAGACGTTCCATTTTCAAAAAGCGCGCCAAACCCACCCAAAGTATCGAGCGCCAACTCATCCGCGCGGCGAAGGGCCCCGTGCATAAATCGTACGCGTTAGCGTTGGCCAGTTCCCAGCGCGGCTAAATCACAATAAGCGCCCTTCATTATCCGCATTTCACGGCGTATCTATCCGTTGGAATGCGCCCGCGAAGGTGTACGGGGCGCACAACCGGCTCGTCCGGAACCAGTCCGGTTGACTGACATCGCGGCGTTCCCTTGGCGCTCTTTTTTTTTATCTCGCGCCCGGCACCGGCCAGTGTCTGCCGCTTTAAATGGCCGCTAATAAAATTTACATGTTTTTTTTTAAGAGGCCAGTTTTTTTTGTTGTAAAATGTAGCAATTTTGTAAAATATGCCGTTCTGTTATCTTAATTGATACGATTAAAAAGAAATTAGTTTACGAATTTAAAAAATAAAATGCAATTTTAAATTTTCATTGATAGTTTAAAAAAATAAATATAAAATAGTTATAATTCTAAGCGTCATTTATAAGTGCGTGCATTAGCACCGTATTTCTGCTAAGAATGGCCTGCAATGATACTGGAATAAAAGCAAGATGCTTTTATTCTGTATTGCGGTAATTATGGCGGCGCTATTAAAGTGAATATTCTAGCTATGAAATGTTTAGCATCGACTACTCACATCGCAAGACTGTGAAAATAATATTTTAAAAGCCGCCTAGATTAACTCTGTTGAAATGACCGATGTTAAAATACATTTGAGTTTTGTTTACTAAATTAATTTTGAAACAAAAATTCTTAAACATAAAATTATGAGTATTGCATGCTCTTAAAGAATGTAAACTCGTGTAAAATTATTTAAATAACAAACATTTCCATAATTAAGTTTTTTTTATATGCCTACGTTACGATGCTTCAAACCTTTCATAAGAAAACTTTAAAAGAAAAAAGATTATATCGATAATTAAAATATATCTCCCCAATACATATCCATTTAATTAAGTTATAACCCCATTAAATTTTTATATCAACACAATGTGACAACCCTAGCACAGCAACATTGTCTCCGTACGCCGAATGGCTTAATGCCGATAAAGACGACAATGGGGGCGGGCGGTGCCGGCTAAAAAATGGCGTCGTCTGGTGCGCGGTAATTACAAGTCGGACGCCATTGTGACGTCACAATGGCGTCCGATGCCGCCGCGCTATCGAATGTTTGCACCCGATGTGCTCGGATGTGATGACGCCGTCCGACTTGGAAATTTTGAGAGCTGCAGACTGTGAGATAAGTCGTGTATATTAAACAAGTCACAAAATTTTACATTGTGTTTGTTGTTTGCTATATTAGTTTATGTTGCAACATTTATGTTTTGCGGGTTTTATTAAGAAAGTTATGAGTCAAGTCATCGCGTCAAACTTTAGGTACTTTTTTGTTAGATGATTAAGGTACGTTTAACGAAATCAGCAGTTTATTGTATATGGTATGGTAGGGTCGGCATCATATTTAACCAGTATTATCTGAATGGCAGAATCCATTTACAGCCACTGGCATTTACATACCATAGTCACCTCAGTATCTAAGATAGCGTTTTTGACGACATGTCAAGATAGTGTTACAGTGTACCGCTCTATGCATGTCCATCCGAAACATAGATCTTCTTACCGCAAATACGATAGGGTCGTTTCCCATGTGCCCTTATAAAGCAGAAAAAACCATAACTATAGAATAGTTCTCCCGTAGGATTCGAACTCCCGTTTGTGTGTTCCATAGTATATAAAAACTCTATCCACATATGCTTGCATATTTATTTACTTTTATATCGTAACTAAAAACTATTATTTCGTTCTGTTTTTAACACGAATTATTTTTTTTAATTCCGTAAATAAACATCGAAAATGTATTGAAAAGCTCACATCCTACAAATCCATCAATTACGCAACACTTCCACGTATTTTAATGAACACCGTATACGTGTATCAATTTAATTTTAATAAACGCGGCCCATACTCTATGCTAGCGTTATTAATAATTTAAATGCGTGTCTATCGTTTGAAGTCAATGGTGACACTAAATGTGAAATATGTTATCCATCATTCGCATCAATGACAGGTTGGAAATTGCACCGAAAATTGGCACACGGGGAATCGCTTTTTGTTTGTATTATTCGCAGTTCGAAGTGGATTATGATGTACGCGCGTGTATATTTAGTGTCGGTGCTGTGTGATTTATTATTTAAAAATGGAGCTTTATATTTATATATTTTTTTTCAGTTTCTTTTAACAGCCCGAGGGCGTTGCGCGTGGAAAATCGAAATTTAATAATAAATATGTCAAATGTGTATTGGCCGCGTGTGTTTTATGATTGGTATTAGTTTAGTATGAACTTTTTAGATAGGTGAATATTGTTTGAGTTATAATTGATGAAAAGTCACTTTTCACTTACAGTGTACTATGAAGTAGGTACCTTGGTATACTTAATACTAACACAGGCTGATAATGCTATCTAATATCATTATCAGCCTGTGTTAGTCCATTGCTGGGCATAGGCTACCTCTAACACATGCCAGGGGTTTTGGTTTTTATCCCACCACGCTCGCCCAAAGGGGGTTGGTGGGTGGACCGACTGTTTACACTCCCATTCGACGCTTGGATGGATCTTACTTTTTCGACAATCGGGTGATCAGCCCAAATTAGCTTAACCAACGAGAAAACAACTATAACACAAAGTTATTTCCCGTGGGATTCGACCCCACGGCCTCCGGTTTCTGAAGGAAACGGCATTACCACTAGGCTACCGAGGCAGTATCAAGGTACTTACAGAGTACATTACTGGATCAAAATGGGATCTAAGGATATCGGCAGAGCGATTGTAAAATTATGTTAAAAAAGTGTTGCAGTATTTAAAGATGTTGTAAAATAACAAATTATTCCGAAACTTTGAACATCTTAAATTCTCATATAGAGACTTAATATTTTTCGCCATATAACTAAAAAATACAAAACATATTATAAATCTTTAATATTATTTAAACTTTATTGAATGCTTTTGTCGAAAAACACGATACAAATTTCAATATAAAGCAATTATGTCTCATTACTTTAAAGTTAATTAATTAAAGAAGTTATGCTTCCTTGTTAACTCTTTTGTAAAATAAAATATTAAACATCAACAATATTTACTCATAAACGCCGAGGGTAATCAAAAAATTAATTACTCTCTTTTATATATTTCAATATGGGTTGCATCGCTGTTTTTGTGATTAAAAAAGCTTATCGATATAATATTCGCGATGCATTTATATCTTTCAAGTCAAAGCTGTAGCAACATATATATTATGGTAATTCAAATATATTTAAGCCAAATATATAATGGAATAGATATATAATTTGACCCATTACATACTAACATGGTTTTTTATCGTTATAGCAACGAAATGGCGTCCACACGTTCTAGGTTACCGATATGCCAAGGGACAATCCGCTATATTAAACTTCTTCGCTGCGTTACGCGTTGCTATGGTAACCTATTAACGTTAATTTCACATCTTATTTAGCTGTGGTATAGTCTTTTTATAATGTCAATTAGTGAGCTTGGAATGCTATGTTTGAAAGCCTCGATAAATATCAAAATGTAGACATTATGTTCATCTTTCGTTTGCGGACGAAATTAAGCAAGTTCACTTTGAACAAGCTCATTATTTTGCCTAAACAAAGGGTCCCTTCGCGTACTATAAAGTCTGGAGCCTATCAAAGCTATAGGCGCCCTTAAAACAAAGATACTCCTGAAATTTAATTAACGCTGCTATTCATTTTTAGTGTATACGTACGATATAGACATCCGACCCGTTTTCAATGTTATTCTATACTTCGATGGCAGCCTTTTTATGATATTTCGGGTACGAAAAGAGACTGTGAAGAATGAACATTGCATCTTATCTCACCTTTCTTGAATAGCTCATAAATTTTATCTCAACTTAAAGATTTGTGGATAAGTTACAACACTATTCTAAGACACAAACTCGTTTAAGTAATATGGAGATAATTAACATACGACTACATAGGATTTATTTTCTTTGCTGTTCCGCTTTCGCCTCAACAACCTTTATTGAATTGATTAGGTAACGTTTCCTATAAACGGCTAAACTTACGTGAAATCGGTATTGGTGCCGACTAGTTTGGGACCTATCGGAGGTCCTTCATCAGGACGATTAGGATAACTTCACGGTCGCGTCCCTTATAGGAACTAGGCCGAAACTTTTATAGTTACGTGTATAACGTTTATAGAATATGTTATTAGCACAATGCCTCACGAATGTTTTAATTGTTTAATGACTTAGTAACATGGAAAGATTTCTATCGAACAGTCAGAGAATGAGATACAACATTCAGTCATCTATCATCAGCCTCTGATAGACCACTGCTGGACATAGGCCTCCCCGAATACACCTGTATCCATTAGGGGGTTTTGGACCGTAGCCCACCACGCTCGCCCAATGCGGGTTGGTGGGTGGACCGACTTTTTGCATGTCTATCCGACGCATGGATCATCTTACTTTTCAGACAATTGGGTGATCGGCCCAAATTGCCTTAACCATCTAGGAAACAACAATGATAATCTGTTGAGTCCCCGCAGTATTCGAACCCACGACCTCCGGTTTCTAAAGCATACGCCCTTACTATCGGCTACGGAGGCAGTTTATAAACAACTAGGTTTATATTACAGCATTAGTTATACCACACAACATGTTCAGTATTTACTTAAAGAATTGCGTGCACGGTCTAACTGTAACAATGGTTGTTTGTACATTTCTCGTTATCAACCGGAACGCTCACTATCGAGTGCTAATTCCGAGATAAATCAAATTGAACCGTGAACTTCGTAAACAAAGATAACGTGAACGTTGAAATGTAACGACATAACTCAAAACAATGACTTGCATACATATGTTTCGCTAGCTATAGTCGCAATTTTATAATAAATACTTTTTTTACTTATTTAATTGTAAGTATAATCTTCAGAATTTACATCTTTGATCGACTTAAACAAAATCAAAAAAAACTTCAAGTTAATTTTTGTTAGTATGTTGCTGGTTGATCTATCACTTTTCAATGTAAAATAAAAAATATACATATGGTTATAGATTTATTTCTATTAGACAGATTAAATGACGTCCTATCGGTTGTCACCAATCGATAGAACCACCAAAATTGCACTATATTCGAAGTTTTACTTCAAAGCGGTGTACACTTTTTGTCACTTTAGAAAACATTGTATTAAAATGTAAAAACGCATCCTTTGTATTCAAGTTCAAGTGAGACGTTACCACCGCGATAAAGAAAAAGGCTATCACAATAGAACACGGCTTATGCTTTCCTGGTACCTGGTAGTCTTTTGAACGAGCATCTGTGTATTGTGTGACTTTATTCATATAATAGCCGAATTTGCAATGGACCCGAACATTCGTTGACGACCATGTGAAGTTATAGTATCGTTAGAATTGAGACATTTTTACAGTTTATGGGGTTGTTCTTTACATTGTAAATTGTTTTTTTTTATGGATATGGCATACGCAGGCAGACGAGCAGTCGGGCCACCTGATGGGAAGTGGTCACCGACACCCATAGACGTTGACAATACCAGTGGTATCGCCGACGCGCTGCTTACCGTGAGACATAGGGTGTTAAGTCTTGTTTACCCAGTAAATAGCTGGCTACGGTGCTCTTCAAACCGGAACGCAGCAGTGTTTTCACACTACTGCTTCGCGGCAGAAATAGGCACCGTGGTGGTACCCACCCAGACGGTCTCCTGTAAACAGGGGACCTACCACCGGTTGGTCAATCAAAACTGGATATTGCGTAAATGTAATATTTAATTCCTGTGGGATAAATGTACAGTACATAAACCGCGATGAAATCCGCTAAATAGTCTTTTTTTCAGATAGTTTAGTACAGATTTAATAATGGAAAGTATAATATGAAATTTTTATTTAACTTTTTCGGCCATAGATATTGATGGGTTTTATTAATTTCATCAAAGGTTTTATTTAGATTATTTATTTATTTCTAGGACAAACAACAGCGATAAACTGAATAACATAATTTTGTTGAAGAAGTTTAAACTAAATAAGTTTACAGCCTTAAACGTTTGCCACTGCGACACAAAGTTACAATTATAATGGCATAAATTACAAATAGTTATATACAATGACTGTTGCATACCAATAAGAGTTGGTCCTGTTTGTTTATTTGAGTCAAGTGAATCAATTGAAATTTATACATTTATTTCGTTACCGATTTGAGAAATGTTATAATGTAATTTGTTTATGTTAAGCAAAGACAGATCTTTCCAGATAAACGAGTCACCTCGTAATCCGATACCTGCCGTTGAAACGGATTAAACATAAAATGTAATTGAATACGCCAAAACGAAACTTCGCAATAACAATAAACATTCACTACGCCCTAAAAGGCTCGCCTGTTTATACTTATTTATAAACTTCGATTAGTTTCAATTTAAATTCGAGTTTAACAGACAATCTTAGCTTACATTGACGACTCATTAATTCAAGTAATTGTTAACAAATGGCTCGGGTGTCTTTTGTTTGTATTTGTTGTTTATATCGTATTATGGATGAATTGCTCTATTTGTGATTTAATTGTAGAAATCGCGATTATTTAATGTTATTCGAAAATATTTAAGATGCACGATCGTTTATTGAATATTTTAAACTCCAAGGTAACATTTTTTTGTGAGTTTTATTACCATTTTAAAGCTATATTTCGTTTTGAACATGAGCTTTCCTTATATCTGAGTGTTTTTTGTTGGTGATATTTTATTATTTACAAAAGAAAAGTAATTTTATGTATTACCAATCTACTTTCTTATTTAATGACTACGGTTTTATTACATTGTGAGCTGCATGTACATTATTTAAGTGTTAAGTCGAATCGAAAGTTTTGCGTGATGGAGTTACAAACATTTATACTTTCATATTTATTACACTCTATTTTTTGTCTACATGAGACGTAATACTTTATATTAAAAAATAAACCAATATAATACATTAATGGTACCAAAAATTTACGCGTTTCTATTGGTGGGCCGCCGCCATGTTTAGTTCCACGCGATGTTTGACCAATGAAAGTCCACTTTCTCGAGTATATTTGCCTTTGTACTAGTTTTTTGTGCTTTTTAAACAACCGTGCACTCCTAGTATTGTCTAGAAATATTTATATCTTTCGTATTTCATGTTAATTTATTATTTCGCTTAAAACACACCAGTATACAGCCTTTGAGATCTCTGCCCACTGATCCGTTTCGAGATGGGACGCGTCCAAAATACATTTGTGACGCACCGTCGACTCGATAATGCCGTGTAACACGATACAGCACACAAACAAACACGGGACACGCGCCTTCGAAAAAATGCCTTCGTTATTTATGCACGCCAGTCTGCCTCGGAGTTATCCCTGATAAATATTATCGGGCTTGTTTATTAACGGCGATATTGTTGGTACGCGGATAGCACTTATTTATGTGGCTTGAAATAATTGGTTTTTCTAGAAGAGATCTAACGATCTAACTGTCATTTAGTTAAAAGACTGATTATATTTTTACGTTAGTCATGAATTACTCTAATAACATTGTGAAAACGACATCATAACAGTGGAAGAACGAATAACTGCTGTCTATAAGAAGGGCGATGTTGTTATTGTTAGATTTAAGACTTTTTTTGCATGTATATTAATGTATTCAACATTTATGTGCAAAAATAAAACTGAACATAATCTAACGTAAAAATATCCAGTATATTAAATCCACATATTCATAAATATGTATTTTACAAACCGTTATAATAAACTCCTAAAAACCGCCGGACCCGTAAAAAAGGCCCGTTTATGGCAACGTTCACGCGTCCCGACCGGTTAGGGCGCGTAAATCCATTTTTAGCGCCTAGAAATGGCGGTGCCTCGGTTCGATTCCCGACGTATGCACCGTCGGTTGTTAACACGAATTTAATGAGCGCCTGTCCGATGGTAATAAACGGACATTATAATACTTCGCCTCGATAATAACCTGCGAGGCGAAAGGGAAAAAAGTAGACGCAGGATCGGAGCTGAGGAGGCAGGGTTGCCACGTTCTTTTTGTGATATACAATGTCAGTGTTGTAGGGTTGGCAAAAAGTTTTTGAAAAATGTTTAAAATTATTTTATAAAGCATGAATAAAATTAAAAACAAAAAGAGGTTTAAAAACTTGTTGATAATGTTAAAGATTACATTATATAGATATGATACAAATATTTTAAACAAGATTTTAATTGAAAATTTACCTGAAATGTATAGTTTTAGATATATTTCTGAACCTTTATGTTTGAACTTGATGTATTCAGTAATAATAAATTGTATAAAAATGTTAATTACAGAAACAATTTATCTGATCAAAGCAGCGTGGCAAAAAGCATGCAAGAACAAAAATATGTTCTGTATCATTTTATTTGATTAAGTATCGACGCAATCGAGCGTGCCCTGTTTGCACGCAAACCGATCTGTCACTGCATCTTGGTTCGAAAATAGGTCTAAAAATATGGCAAATGCCTCGTCCAGTTTGTAGACGCTAGTCTGTTCACGGTTTTTGCTATAATATTTTTCATATACTTATCGGACTTTTTAAACATGTTTTTCTAGAATTTTTACATAGTAACACCCTCATATATTCGCTTCGAACTATCTACATAAAATCGTGTAAAGTTCTAGAGGTATATATATGCTATTTCCGTTATTAGCAGTATATACGGACTTATGTGAGACTGGTGTGTTCTGGTTTGATGGGCTCACTGAGGAGTGCAATGGTTAAAATGGTACTTAACGTATCATGCTTCACCTAACGATAGAATTAATAGTGTCGTATGATATCTTCCTTGCGGGCTAACCATTGTTTATTTGTCGACTTGTCACTTTACTATGCTTTAGTCCACCTTCTATAAAATGACCAGTGGTGGACCCCTTTTTACAGTTCTATTTCTGCCGCGACGCAGTAGCGTGATAACACTGCTGTGTTCCGGTTTGAAGGGCACCGTAGCCAGCGTATTTACTGGGTAAACGAGACTTAAAATCCTGTGTCTCACGGTAGGAAGCGCGTTGGTGATACCAGTATTGCCATGTTTATAGGCGTCGGTGACCATTTTCCATCAGGTGGCCCCAATTGCTCGTCTGCATGCGTATGCAATAAAAAATTAGTTTCGTACACTAAAAAATCTTTAAGTTTAAGCTATTTAAGTAATTTGCATATTGAAACTACCAGACAACCTTTTCAGCTGTACGTATTGGTTAAGATTATACAAAAGCTCGTGTTAACAAAATGTTAAGACATGTTCCATAACAAATCCGCGATAATGCAACCTTATCCACAAGCCGGATTATTTATAGTTAACAGGTCTCGCGAGTAATGCTTAAGTCGCTTGTCGAGTAATACGACAGCAATAATACGATCCTACTTTAATAGTTAATAGTAGTTTTAAAGACGTTTTTTTTAATAATCAACTTTTTTTACAGGTAACAATTAAATGGCAGCCTTTAAGTTGCGGAGTTAAAGGTATTTTAGTTTTATTTTAACTTAATATTTTGAAGTTTAAAGGTCCTATATGTAAGATTTCTTTACTTCTAAAAACTGTCATACATTTTATAAACGTAACAATTTAATACATCAATATGTGCTAGTAACGTAGTTGTATTTACATGCGTTGTTTATATTACTTTTTGATGTTTCAATATTATTGGTCTCATCATCATCATCATCATCATCATCAGCCTGTGTTAGTCCACTGCCGGACATAGGCCTCCCCTAATGCACGCTTGGTCTATTATTACTTTTATTGTTTGGTTAACACCGAATCATATACAATCAATATACTGTGCACCACCAACCCGCATTGGACCAGCGTGGTGGGATACGGTCCAAACCCCAATGGATAGGGGTGTATTAGGGAGGCCTATGTCTAGCAGTGGACTAACAAAGGCTGATGATGGATGTAATACTGTGTAAAGTATTAATAAGTCTCAAAACACGTCAAGTTTACTTCTGGCTATGGTACAATTTCTGCCTGTGGACTTTTTTTCTGGCCAAGATATTATCTCTGTTACGTCCCCTTGCATCTTTCTAGACTATTTCTATAAATAATGTTATTAAGTTAAGTTTTTTATCTATGTAAATATATTTTGAGATTCCCGCACTTTTAATCTATTTCTATCTGAATTGTATACCCAGAAAATTGTATGTGATATTTTTGTTGATTTTGATTTTTACCAAGACATTTCAGTGACTTGGTGGGGGTGATTTTAATAATTCTTTCTCAAGTAGTAGTTAGTCCAAAATATTTAACCGTCCTTCGATTTAAGGTTTTACCTCTAGAACTGATAGAAACAGAAGTTTGCCCGTGCCACGTCAACTAGTTTAATCGATCATATTGAACTGCTGCGTGGATCTCTACACTTCTTATCTCTTCTTAATCGTCTCATAGACAACGTGTAAAGTATTTGTCTGCGCATATTTATGCTTTGTACATCTTCTATTGCAATTGCTGATCCCTAACATAGATCGGCCTTAATCACATCACACCCATCATTAGCGTTTGATAGAACACTGCTGGGCATAGGCCTCCCCTAATACACCCCTATCCATTAGGGGATTTTTGTACCGTATCCCACTCGCTGGTCCAATGCTGGTTTGGACCGACTTTTTACATGCCCATCCGACGCATGGGATACTTACTTTTCTAGGAAACAGCAATGAAAATTTGTTGAGACCCCACAGCATTCAAACCCACGACCTCTGGTTTTTAAAGCACACGCCCTTATCACTAGGCTGCGGAGGCAGGCGGCCCTAATCGTAATTGTTTATTACAATACTATCAGATAATGTTAAGATAACACTATATGTTTGTCTGAACAATTGTATATCGTCTCCAAAAGCATTCAAAGACTAAGCCACCCATCTGCGTACGTCAAAAACAGCGTGATTCACTTCGTCCGCAAGTCGGTCCGCTCGTAAAACTCGAGCTTGAAGCGTAATTGCGCAATTACAGGCTTAATTAGCGGAGCTGAAGCGTTTGTCGGGGACCAGGGTTTTAGTGCGTGCGTGAGTGAATGCCGTCTCTCCATGTGTTTAGTTCTTGTGAAGTCTACAATGCACATGTGTCCCACGTTCGATCCGTGAAATCTTAAAGTTGTCTATTTGTAAATTTGTTTGAAACGCGTGTGCCATTTTTTAATAAAACCAAAGTTGGGTTATTGTTTAATTTTTATTATGATACGTTTTGCGGCTCTTGCTAATAGTGTCATGGATGTAGTAGTATTATCTTACAAGTAAACTATCTATAGTATTATTTAAGCATTTGTAAAACCAATTGTTTTGTCTTTTTTTACAAAGGTGGTTATTCTTACTTACTTTAAAAGCTTTCGCTTTACATATATCGTTCAACCGACGATGAACGTTTAGTTAAATTTATAAATCAGGTTTCGACAACCTAAATTTTTATTTTATATAATATTAACATCAGTAATATGTAAAAAAGGGCCAAAAATCCGATTTATTTGCGCTACCATTTAATTTATAGACGATATCTATCAATATCATGCTTCAAACCGCTCCAAGTGATTTATTATAACACGTAAGTAACGTCAAAAGCACAAAGGTAAATTGAACCTACGCCCCCGAGTGTACGTACCTGGCCATTTAGGCGCTAAATTGGCTCTGCGATATCCTGTTCAATATTGAATTTCTTATCGGAGCTACGTTCTAATTTTGTAGATGATTTTGCGTATATACAAAATTTATCGTCAAATTTGTCATGTTTTATCTAATGTAACATATTTCGTAAGTAATAACTGCCTTCGCGACTTATTGATATTGGTGCTAGCATTTGATCTGAAGGTCATGCGTTCGCATCCTGCGAAAATAGTATTACGTTACGTTGTTATGTTTGTTTACATAATATTAGGCCATAACCCAATTGTCTAGAAAATAAGATTATCAACGCGTCAGATGTACACGTAAAAGACGGTGTCAATAAATGTATTTTATTAATAGAGTATGTAAAATATGTATGCATATAGCTTATGGCTTTTGGGTTGAAGGAATCAGTGGTGGCTTAACAACTGCTATTCATGTAAAAGATAGATTAGAAGCCGAATGAATAGTAACTTGGAAAAATGGCTGCTAGAAAAAGCTCTGCTGTATTAAAGTCACATGTATCAGTGCCAAATGGAAATTAAGTCACCGGACACAGTAATACAATCTTTCGTTTATCCAAACATTCACGAGAAACGTTAAGCGAGGAGTGAAAAGCGTTCGTTAACAAAGGGCGTATTTTCGCCAATGTTCCGTTTCGCCGTGTTTTTACGCTTACGAAATACGCTTTTTCCGTACAAACGGAGTACTACACTTTCGGGGAGGGCTTTTATTAAATTTGCGCACGACGAATGCTCGATGCTCATTCTCTCTTTGTGATAAATACAATAAGCGTGACACCATAAATTAAATCGTATGTGCTGTGAGACGAGGCGCGTGAGGATTTTACGAGTTTTGGTTTACGTTATATATTATTACTGGAGCACTATTCTGTCGTACTGCTTTATGACGTATTTATGTGTAGTATTTTTTCATCATCATCATCATCATCATCATCATCATCCTTTGTTATTCCACCGCTGGACATGGCTTCCCCTAATGCTCGCCTTCTCCATTAAGGGGTTTTTGGACCGTATACCACCACGCTGGTCCAATGCGGGTGGTGGGTGGACCGACTTGTTACATGCCTATCCGACGCATGTATTTTACTGTGCTCTATCTTTCTTTAATATTGTACAAGGTTTGTTTATTGTTAAAAGCGACAAGTTAACTCACAGATTGATTTTCTTTTATTTTACAATAAATGAATTCATTTTTAAATAATTTTCTATTCATCTTTATAGGTGTGTCACCATAAGATTAGTCTAGTGTGGCTTATATGTTAAAAGATACAAATTTTGCCAAATAGCATAATAACTTTTTATACATCATAACTTGTTTCAACATAATAATTCAGTTTTGTAATAAAAGATATACAACTAGCAGATCCATAAGCAACGTCCCGGCTTCATTTAACTCTACTTTTTACGGACTTTTCGCGTTTCCTACAAAGAATTTGTTCCTGACGAAGTGACTTACTCTTCCCAGTGTATCTGTGTTACCATGGTACGCAGAATCAAATATTGTATTCTGTTATAAGTAAATGCAATGTATATCATAATCGTTTGAGTACAACGTATAGTAATGGATCCAGTTATAAACACATAAACATTTAGACCGATGCAAACAGAAATATCGTCGTAATAAAAACACACAACACGCAAATTTTTATCATGTATATCAAGGTGAAATATGTTGTAAACGCGTCACCGACCATAATTTAAAGCCGGCGACATTACAGACTCGAGTAGAGATAAAAGATCGCCACAACTTAGTGAACGAAGCGTCCCCAAAACATGTAACGAAATTATGACGGGCGAAGAGTAATTCCGTGGCCTATGCGATTCGAAATTATAATATCGCGCTGTATTTAAAAAACTCGTATTAAAGTTATCTTTTAATCTGAAATCGTCTCTCATTAAACAAAGTAATTTGACATCCCCCGGCGTAGTCCTAAAACGTGTCGTTCAACTTAACGGAGGCAACTTAGCCTAATTACACTGGAAAGTTATGTACATAACTGTACTTCTAAACTTCGGAAAGAATATGTAATTAGTGTTAAACAGTTTGTTATTAAAGATGCATTGTTATTACTGGGTATTAAGATTAATAATAACAATTGCTTAAAGTAATGATTTCGTTTGCATCAACAGATATATGCAGCTCATATAAAAAGTTGAGATACGATTATTTTGTATGTGCAAAAAGATACTTATATTAAAGATTATTATCATTTTAAATTAACTGTTTTACGTACTCATAGTTAGAATATTTTTACTATTATAATGTATGTAAAGTGAAGATATGTTTCATAGTATCATTGTAAATAATGTAATACGTATGCTATACGACAAAAGTTTTGTGAATGACTGTTTGTCCGACTATATCGCACTATAATCCAAAGATCGTGGATTTGATCCTGTTATTGTATAGTTCATTACGGCTTTGAAGTCGAACCAATTGTTTACATAATGTTTCGCAATATTTCTTTAAGTTGATGTGAAAAGTTTATCTAATGATATCATATTAAAATAATATATAAAAAATAAAATATTATTATTTTTAAAAAACTTATAAACATGATCCCTAACAACAATTTTTAAAACCAACGTCTCATTGTCAAACATGTTATTCAATGATGCTGGTTTGTAAATTGTAGGGTACAGATTTTGATATCTAGCTATTTGGTACGTGTTCTATTTAAAAAAGTCTGTCCATTTCTACGTAATTAAATTGTATTAAGCAATGTTATTAATACGCCGTCCGATTCAGTTATCTAAGAACAACCTTTAGCCCTAATTAATGAGTACTTCTGACACCTAACTAATAATGAGTCAAGTGATCTAATGAAACTTAAATAGATGCAAATTAAACAAACGTATTCCATATATAGAATTTATAACTACCATGCTACGGTAAATTATATATTTGTTAAAATGGAACAAATGTGTATGTTAAATAGAAAAAAGTAACTAATTATTCTTCCTAACGTCTATATAACTTTTAAAAGACGGAAAAAACATACCGAAGCATGTATATTTCGTTGTCTATCATGAAATATGATTTTGTTCTTGTATTCTTAAAGTTGGTAGGTCGGCTTTTTATGGGACTGGGAAGTACCATCATTTTGTGCAACAAACGAAGAGTACACTAGTGTGTTCCGGTTTGAAGCACCCTAGACAGCCTAATTACGGGCGGCAAGTGGAGTAAAGGCGTTCTACGTTTCTAACAGGCAGGGCGTATCACATACCATCTGTCTTGTTCATAATTTTAAAATTTATAAACAACAACCAATACACTAGTGTACAACATGAATCGTTCGTTCACAGCGCCATCTATGACATTTACAAATGACTTATAAGCAATGAACCTCACAATAAATTTAAAAAAGTTCAATTAAGTACGGTAAGTGATTTTGTTCCAATGACGTTGGTCCAAGCAGAGACACCTTGCATGATAAACTAAGCAAAAGAGAAACGTAAACTTGAAAAGAAATAATAATGAGGCAATCTATCGTTTCGAAGCTTTATTAATCCCTTTAAAAACCTAAGCGTCCTCCTAGATTAATTAACTCGAGTGGGCCGAGCAGATCGCGGGGGCCATTTCAACGTTATGAACAGACGTGAGGTAGTTTCAGGACGTGTTTTTTCTTAGTAAGCTGTCGCAAAATGAGATTTTCATCAAACTAGCTGCACACGAGCTGAACAAGATGTAGAGTCTTAGAAAATAGTGCTATTCCTATTAATAGCGTGTCAAAATCATAGTTTAATGGCAGTCGACCAATAGGACTGCATTTCCGTACCGACCTTATTTCACTGACGTGACTTTGTCTACGAAGAGTTTGGCATTAATTCGGTATGAAATTGTAACTCTTAAATATAATCTTCTTTCGAGCGAAATAAGACAATTGATACCAAAACATAAGATGCTGTTTATTTAAAACTTACGTGTGACAGACTAAAAATCTTAGACTACTCTAAATAAAACTAATTTAACAAATTAATTCGTGCGAACGCCTTTTTTTCAACCTTTCGACTATATTTTTAAATGTAGTTCATAATAAAACAATAATAACATTATTCCGCTTTAGAATCTTAGTTATATCTTTTCGTTTCGTTGTTGTTTTCTCAAGTTAGGAATCTCAAGGAAAAGTAAGCTCTCTTTCGAGTATTGGATTTGTATATTCAAATGGCGATATCTATTCTCGAAATGTTATTCTGTTCGTTGCATCTAAGTTGGAATTCTTCAGTTTGTTTTCGAGTTTGCGGTTCGTACAGCACATTCTGTGTACTCAACCGTTGGAGATATATTTGTTAAAAGAAGTTTTTCTTGAAACTAGCACAAAAGACATGAAATATATTCTTTTAATGCATAAACATATTCTTCTGTATTTTAAAAAAGATAAAGCTTTGACTAACTGTGAAATTTGAAAGTAATACACGCATTATAAAAAAACATACAATTGTAATAGGCAAAGTTCAAACAGAGAGTACCTACATATAATATTCAGCGTTTTACATAGTTAAGTAATCTTTAAGTTAAGTAAGAAATGCATAGCTATGAACAAAGCGATCGGGTGTATTTACTTTAATATCTAAATATGAGTATTATTAACAGTTACTAAACGCCCTATATATAAATAAATACATATGATATTCCTACCGAAATATCGTATTTACTTACGATATATGAATTTGATTTATTAGACTCACCAACCCACTAACCCGCATTGGACCAGCATGGTGGGTACCGTCCAAAACCCCCTAATAGATAGTGGTGTATTAGGGGAGGCCTATGTCCAGCAGTAGACTATCACATGCTGATGTTAATGCTTTAATAATATGACGTCGATTTAATCGAAGGGAAGAAAAAAGATGTCGTCAACACATATTCGTTTGAGTTGTTCAGTTTGGTTTGCGTCCTTTATACTATGGTTATAACCATGATCCGTGTTTACAATTACTAATATTTTAATTCCATTTGTTCTCTATTACCACGCAGGAGAACTCGCGGGCTGTAACCGATCTTATCAACCTAACAAAGTCCATAGGCCTCCCCCATCCCACCGCTACGCTAGCTGCTCATAAAGATTTAATATCATACCTTTACATACTGTGTATTATCTTTTGTAAAGTATAAGATACCGATGAAAAATGCGATAACCCTTTTTGAAATACGTTTCATATAGAATGTGTACCTGACAAGATTCTTACGCTGATCTCACATTTAATATCACTGATGACGACACGTACTCGAGGGCATATCAGTGGCTTCTAGACAGGCACCGGAGCGAGGATACTTGAGGAATTAAGTATCGATATTAAATTTCTGAAAATTTCATCCGCGTTCCGCTCCATCCCCCCCTACCCTTTGCCGAGACGTGCTGTTATACGGTTGTAAAACTGTGATGCAATTTTCCACGTTCTTTGAGGCAGGTGATGTATGGTTTAACGGTTGGAAGTACGCTCTTATATAGGTGGTTTACGAATTCGATTTTTGATATTCTGATTTATTTTTATTTGTCTATTGCTATGCCCAAAATACGCTTTATTATTGTTAGCACTTAATGATTGACGACGCTATACTGATTCTCTAAAAAGGTATTAAGTATATGAAGTAAATTATTTCGTATTATGCTGTTCTTCTGTAACATAAATTGTGTTAAATTATTCTTAAATTTTATTAACTATTTATTGAATTGTACAACGTAGACCATAGGGTCTCTCTATAAGTAGACCTCATCTTTTAAGTTTCATGGTTTGTTATTTGACAGGTAACAAAAAAAATCGGCAATTATTAGGGAAATTCTGTTTTGCGACACCAAAAACTATGCGACTTACAGAAAAAGCCATAATAATTCAGGACAACAATAAACAAAATCAGGAATAAAACCAAACCCTCTAACGGTAATCGCGTTACGAAACATCTTCCCACATCGTTCGCGTCTTAATATTTCATGTAACAGGCCGAAAAAAGCGGGCCATAAAACTTTTTACAGGCTAATATTAAATAACTAAACTTATTTTATATTCAAATTTTCTCTCCTCATGTATCGCGGTACTCATTAAAATATTTTATTACCAACTACTGAACTACGTCAGACGATGTATGAGAAATTTAATTATAATATAAAACAGCTTCGTATGTAAAGCGATAATGGTTGTACGCCATTTTAGATATCTTCACATCGTTATTAATTGCCAAAAATAATTACGCGTTATTACTTTTACCATAGGTTCGGCAATTACGGAGTTTTGTAACGTTCTTTTCCACTATACTCTAAATATTGGTATAATTATAACGTTAGACTTATTTATAACGTAGTTTTATTATAATAAATTACAAGATCATTTTACTTTGTGTTTAGTTTTATGATAACTTAATAAGATAACGCATTCTGCCTTTAATAAGATTTGTAAATTATTAAAAATACGCTCACACGTAGGGAATAAACCTATTTCTGTTTTCTTATCGATAATAGCCACTCACAAATTAATGTTTTTTGATAAGTACATTTTGTTGTGAATAATATAGATAATAGGTTAATGTAATATATACCAAGCTAACGTAATATATAATAGGTTAACGTCATTAAAGCTTTCCAAATCGCTACTCTGACACGGAACGTAAATATTGGTCACGGTATTGCCTAGTGATTTTCCGCAATCGATTCTGAACACCTAGGCGTGGATTTAATAACGCCATGACGTCATTACTAAACACCTTATTTGAGAATAACCTCGGTTTATTTTTTGTCATTTGCGCATAACTATGATAGTATCAAAATCGTTTTTAATAACTTAACTTTGCTTTAAATTTATTAAAATTAAACGCTATATTAATGGAAAAGTAAATTAACAGATAGTTAGTGAAATTTCATTCGCGATAAATTGGTCTTTTAGCAAACGATTATCGTAAAGAGACATCACTGAGGTACTTGAAATAAAAAGTTTTTTTTTTAAATTAATTACGATATTTAAACATTAATTAATTATGTATAAAATACGAGAACGTTAACGTATTCGTCATATTTGCTCTAATGTCATAATTTCCTTTTCTAGTATCACGAAAAACTTGTTATTATACTACTGCACAACTGAATTTTGGATCATACCAAACAACTACACAAAAGCTGCCGAACTCAGCGGCAAGAATATTGTAAAGTTACATCGATATTCCGTACCGAAACTCAATTTAGCTCTTACCCAAAGATAATGTAGCGGAATATACGTAGAGACAAATTTGTTGCTTCTGCTGATATAGTTTTGGTATGCCACATCTTACTTGTATAACACAAAGGACAATTCGCTTCGTAGGAAAAGGGACTTTATTTAGAGCAATCAGAGTGCAATATCAGATGTATTTGGGACTGCTATAGATCGTTTTAACTCGATCGAATTCACTCCGAAGACAAGGTTTGCATGATGGAATTGCTACGTATTAATTACACCTATCTCGGGGCCCATCTCGGTCCATTCGGAGCCAATTAGACGGCACAGTCAAGGTAGAGTCGGGCGTTGCGTGTTAACTTAGTTAAATAACGGAGCACTGAAGGCCCGAGGAGCGGATGTACTCTTGTGGCGGATTTGCTATCGTTTGGTTTATTGAATAAGGAGAAGCTAAATTTTGTTTTATTTTATTATTAAATGTACAACTGCCTCCGTAGCCTAGTGGTATGGGCGTGTGCTTTAGAAATCGGAGGTCGTGGGTTCGAATCCTTCGGGGACTGGAAATTTTCATTGTTGTTTCCTAGCTGGTTAGGGCAATTTAGGCCGATCACCCAATTGTCTGAAAAGTAAGATGATCCATGCGTCGGATGGGCATGTAAACAGTCGGTCCACCCACCAACCCGCATTGGACCAGCGTGGCATACGGTCCGAAACCCCCTTATGGACAGGGGTGTATTAGCAGCAGTGGACTACCACAGGCTGATGATGATGACTATCAAATGTAAAATAGAGTCAGAATACTAATCCTAAAGTGGGTATTTAGAGAAAAGCAGTATCGATATTGACGTGATGTCTGTCCTAAATCGTGTATAAAAGACGGGTCAGAAGTATAGAAGGAGAGAGATCCTTGTAAGCCGCTACCCGGAACGGAACTCTTCTCGTGTGGGATAAGTGTTGTGCATCTTTGACAATATTAATGTGGTGTTATGCATCGACTCGTCCGTACGAGACATCGTGGCTGTTGTCGGGATCACGTGAGCCATTTTAATATTTGTTGTCATCATTTTTACTTTTTGAATTTTTAATTAGAATAATTTGTAAATATTTTTTCTTAGTTTAACATCTTCTTTACGCTTATTGTTCAAAGTTATCATGGATTCGGCTTCCACAATATGTTTTTTATAAAACGACCGGCATCTGCCTTAACCCAAAATACTAAATCGCATACACGTGCGATATGCAAAGGTAGCGTTGGGAATCGGCATTTATTTTGCCATCGATGGCATAGATCTTAATTTTTAGGAAAAGTGATAGGACTTCAATGCCCAAACCAGCCAGGTAACGACTTTACTATAAGATTCTCGCTGGATTCGAACACATACCCTCCTTATTGTTCATAAAGGCGGTTAGTATAAACAGCTTACACCGAGTCACTTATTACAATAGCCCCCCCAAATAGTAACGTCTCATTTAACACCATAAACACGTTGCTCCGCTCCGACCAATCGGATATATGCAAGCTCAAGTGCTTTTCAAATGGCTGATGGCCCCCCATTAGACAATTATCGAAATTTACATTCCCGGAAGCGTTTAGTCACGGCATTACCTACGTATGCTACACACGAGCAGCTTGGTACCACATAATCATAGTAAATTATTAAAATCACTAGTATTCTTCGTACTTGTGCAAAGACGAATATATTCTGAAAATGTCGTATCATTTGAAACCTATATCTTATAGTGGTGTTAAAACTGTACTATTGTGCATTTTTAGTGAATGATGAAATGTGAATATCCGTTTAGTAAATATTGAGTTTTGGCGTAACAAACATCCATACATATATATATCATATCATGACCATATCACTCAATAGATTAAAACAAGAACTTAGATTTAGATATTGACTTCACTTCAATTTAGATAATTAGATTCCATATCTTCAGGACTTGTTTTGTCTATACTGCTTGATATAATAAAGAGAAAAGATATGTTTGTCAGTTTAATTTGATTAGGCTCCGAAACCACGGAACCGATTTGAAATATCCATTCACTACATAAAATGATATATCACTGATGACGACACGTACTCGAGGGCATATCAGTGGCTTCTGAGACAGGCACCGGAGCGAGGATATCGAGGAATTAAGTATCGATATTAAATTTCTGAAAATTTCATCCGCGTTCCGTCCCCCCCTCCCTTTGCCGAGACGATAGCTGTTATACGGTTGTAAAACTGTGATGCAATTTTCCACGTTCTTTGAGGCAGGTGATGTATGGTTTAACGGTTGGAAGTACGCTCTTATATAGGTGGTTTACGAATTCGATTTTTGATATTCTGATTTATTTTTATTTGTCTATTGCTTGTCCAAAATACGCTTTGTTATTGTTAGCACTAAATGATTGATGACGTCATACTGATTCTCTAAAAGGTATTAAGTATATGAAGTAAATTATTTCGTAATATGCTGTTCTTCTGTAACTTAAATTGTGTTAAATTATTCTTAAATTTCATTAACTATTTATTGAATTGTACAACGTAGACTATAGGGTCTCACTGTAGATATCCTGATCTTTTAGTTTCGTGGTTTGTTACTTGACAGGTAACAAAAAAAATCGGCAATGATTAGGAAATTCTGTTTTGCGACACCAAAACTATGCGACTTACAGAAAATTCCTAATAATTCAGGACAACAATAAACAAAATCAGGAATAAAACCAAACCCTCTGGTAATCGCGTTACAAAACATCTTCCCACATCGTTCGCGTCTTAATATTTCATGTAACAGGCCGAAAAAAGCGGGCCATAAAACTTTTTACAGGCTAATATTAAATAACTAATCTTATTTTATATTCAAATTTTCTCTCCTCATGTATCGCGGTACTCATTAAAATATTTTATTACCAACTACTGAACTACGTCAGACGATGTATGAGAAATTTAATTATAATATAAAACAGCTTCGTATGTAAAGCGATAATGGTTGTACGCCATTTTAGATATCTTCACATCGTTATTAATTGCCAAAAATAATTACGCGTTATTACTTTTAACATAGGTTCGGCAATTACGGAGTTTTGTAACGTTCTTTTTCACTATACTCTAATTATTGGTATAATTATAACGTTAGACTTTTAAATATTACATAGTTTTATTATAATAAATTACAAGATCATTTTACTTTGTATTTAGTTTTTATATATACCTTAATAAGATAACGCATTCTGCCTTTAATAAGATTTGTAAATTATTAAAAATACGCTCACATGTAGCGGAAAAAACCTATTTCTGTTTTCTTATCTATAATAGCCACTCAAAAATTTATGTTTTTTTGATAAGTACATTTTAACGTGAATAATATAGATAATATATTACAGGTTAATGTAATATATAACAGCTTAACGTAATATATAATAGGTTAATTCATTAAAGCTTTCCAAATCGCTACTCTGACACGGAACGTAAATATTGGTCACGGTATTACCTAGTGATTTTCCGCAATCGATTCTGAACACCTAGGCGTGGATTTAATAACGCCATGACGTCATTACTAAACACCTTATTTGAGAATAACCTCGGTTTATTTTTTTTCATTTGCGCATAACAGTATTAAAATCGTTTTTAATAACTTTACTTTGCTTTAAATTTATTAAAATTAAACGCTTTATTAATAGAAAAGTAAATTGACAGACAGTAAGTGAAATTTCATTCGCGATAAATTGGTCTTTTAGCAAACGATTATCGTAAAGAGACATCACTGAGGTACTTGAAATATAAGGTTTCCTTTTTAAATTAATTACGATATTTGAACATTAATTAATAATGTATAAAATACGAAAGCGTTAACGTATTCGACATATTTGCTTTAATGCCATAATTTTCTAGTATCACGAAAAACTTGTTATTATACTACTGCACAACTGAATTTTGGATCATACCAAACAACTACACAAAAGCTGCCGAACTCAGCGGCAAGAATATTGTAAAGTTACATCGATATTCCGTACCGAAACTCAATTTAGCTCTTACCCAAAGATAATGTAGCGGAATATACGTAGAGACAAATTTGTTGCTTCTGCTGATATAGTTTTGGTATGCCACATCTTACTTGTATAACACAAAGGACAATTCACTTCGTAGGAAAAGGGACTTTATTTAGAGCGATCAGAGTGCAATATCAGATGTATTTGGGACTGCTATAGATCGTTTTAACTCGATAGACTTCACTCCGAAGACAAGGTTTGCATGATGGAATTGCTACGTATTAATTACACCTATCTCAGGGCCCATCTCGGTCCATTCGGAGCCAATTAGACGGCACAGTCAAGGTAGAGTCAGGCGTTGCGTGTTAACTTAGTTAAATAACGGAGCACTGAAGGCCCAAGGAGCGGATGTACTCTTGTGGCGGATTTGCTCGTTTGGTTTATTTAATACGGAGAAGCTAAATTTTGTTTTATTTTCTTATTAATGTACAACTGCCTCCGTAGCCTAGTGGTATGGGCGTGTGCTTTAGAAACCGGAGGTCGTGGGTTCGAATCCGCGGGACTGAAATTTCATTTTGTTTCCTAGCTGGTTAGGGCAATTTAGGCCGATCACCCAATTGTCTGAAAAGTAAGATGATCCATGCGTCGGATGGGCATGTAAACAGTCGGTCCACCCACCAACCCGCATTGAACCAGCGTGGCATACGGTCCGAAACCCCCTTATGGACAGGGGTGTATTAGCAGCAGTGGACTACCACAGGCTGATGATGATGACGATTAAATGTAAAATAGAGTCAGAATACTAATCCTAAAGTGGGTATTTAGAGAAAAGCAGTATCGATATTGACGTGATATCTGTCCTAAATCGTGTATAAAAGACGGGTCAGAAGTATAGAAGGAGAGAGATCATTGCAAGCCGCTACCCGGAACGGAACTCTTCTAGTGTGTGATAAGTGTTGTGCATCTCTGATAATATTAATGTGGTGTTATGTTTCGACTCGTCGTGGCTGTTGTCGGGATCACGACGGGATGAGCCATTTTAATATTTGTTGTCATCATTTTTACTTTTTGAATTTTTAATTACAATAATTTGTAAATATTTTTTTTTAGTTTAACATCTTCTTTACGCTTATTGTTCAAAGTTACCATGGATTCGGCTTCCACAATATGTTTTTAATAAAACGACCGGCATCTGCCTTAACCCAAAATACTAAATCGCATACCATACACGTGCGATATGCAAAGGTAGCGTTGGGAATCGGCATTTATTTTGCCATCGATGGCATAGATCTTAATTTTTAGGAAAGTGATAGGACTTCAATGCGCAAACCAGCCAGGTAACGACTTTACTATAAGATTCTCGCTGGATTCGAACACATACCCTCCTTATTGTCCATAAAGGCGGTTAATATAAACCGCTTACACCGAGTCACTTATTAAACTAGCCCCCCAAATAGTAACGTCTCATTTAACACCATAAACACGTTGCTCCGCTCCGACCAATCGGATATATGCAAGCTCAAGTGCTTTTCAAATGGCCGATGGCCCCCCATTAGACAATTATCGAAATTTACATTCCCGGAAGCGTTTAGTCACGGCATTACCTGCGTATGCTATACACGAGCAGCTTGGTACCACATAATCATAGTAAATTATAAAAATCACTAGTAGTTCTTCCTTCGTGCAAAGACGAATATATTCTGAACATGTCGTATCATTTGAAACCTATATTTTATAGTGGTGTTAAAACTGTATTATTGTGCATTTTTAGTGAATGATGAAATGTGAATATCCGTTTAGTAAATATTTAGTTTTAGCGTACCAAACATCCATACATTGAATAGACCATATCACTCAATAGATTAAATTACTATAGCCTAACTAGAAATTAGATTTAGATATTGACTTCACTTCAATTTAGATACTTAGATTCCATATCTTCAGGACTTGTTTTGTCTATACTGCTTGATATAATAAAGAGAAAAGATTTGTTTGTCAGTTTGATTTGATTAGACTCCGAAACCACGGAACCGATTTGAAATATCCATTCACTACATAAAATTATATATTATCCGTGAGTAAAATAGGCTACTTTTTGCCTCAAGACGAAGTAGACGGACTGCTAGTTTTAATAAGCTTCTACTGTTTGAGCTATCGAAATGGACCTATTAGCTCTTAAAATTACCGAATTCGATGAAACAAACCAACTTTTCAGCCTCATAATATTATTGATTAATCCTATTTAACTGACACAAACATTAGGTGTTCGTCATTTCTCCGAACTTTTGACGTTGGTCATTCTTTGTTCATAATGTTATACGCACCTTTACTCGTTACGACAATACAATTTATAGCTCATTGTTATTATTTCACACGACGTTGGATTTCGGTGGAATACGTTATTTATGTCTAATAATATTGTTCGTTCTAGATTTATTGCTTTGTTCAGTACACCTTGATTTGTGACCGCTAAAGGTATTTTATTATGAACGTTCTGCAGGATGTGTTGCATTATCGATGGTTTTAATAACTAACTTCCTTTCATTATATGTTTAATTAGAATCAGATGTGTTATCTGAAGGTAATTTGTTATTAAAAACTATTTTTATAATGAGCAAATTATTTAAATAGTTATCGGTAAAGTAATGACTAATATGTCGTCCGCCATTTCCTTTTGAAATTGTTATTTGATGTTTATTTTATAAAAAGTTCTTAGGCTTCATCATCATCAGTCTGTATTAGTCCACTGCTGGACATAGGCATCCCCTAATGTATTTTGACCCACCACGCTAATCGAATGCAGGTTGGTGGGTAGACCGACTTTTTACATGCTCATCCGACATGGATCATCTTGTATTTCAGACAATTAGGTGATCGACCCAAATTGTCCTAACCAACCAGAAAACAACGATAACACAAAGTTGTTTCCCCGCGGAGTTCGAACCCACGACCTCCGGTTTGTAAAGCAAGGGCCAAACCGCTAGGACAATACACTCTTTCCCTAGATACTAATCGTGTCAAATACACATCGTGAAATAAATATAAAAATTGTTAACATGTCAATAAATACCAAAAAACTATTTCCAGTTTAATTACAGCTTGCTAGGTACACAATGTCACGTATGATAGTAATTATGCTTATGCAATATGTTAGGAATTGAGTACCAATCGACCATTACTACCACTTTCAATAAGTCGTCATCGTGTCGGTGCCGTATCGTTACAGTGAAGAAACCGTCTTTAACGTTTCGCTTTAAACCGTTGGTAATCGTTTATGTATTACTTTACTATTAAATACAACAAAATCGTCGCATAAAATCATCTCAATTTACGAGACGGTCTGTCGCCTAATCATTTCAATATTCGTTTCACGTTTTGAGGTTTAACACGAGATTTCGTTCACGGCCCGAATTTATATTCGGATATCTTTTATGTTGTAAAACATAAATAAGACAGATAAGCGAGAAAACGGTGGATTACGATGATGGAATACTATCGCGTGTAGTTCTGTAATCTTTTAACTTAACTTTAAGTAAACAATGCTATAAAATATTTAAAATTTACTGGAAAAAGTTTTCTTTTTGCTACAGTTAAACCCATGCCCCTTGACTGATTGCACATCAGAACATCACAACATGTTCTCGTGAGACATAAAACATGTTTCGTAATATAATAATATGATAAGCTCCCGATGTAATCAATTTTTTGTAAGTATATATGTACTAAAAATAACGCACTGATTTCATGCTGTACTGTAAATATGAATCGGAATATCACATATAATAGAATTTTTATTTACAACATGAAACAAACCATTTCTAAAAGAGCACATTGTCATATAAAACCGGTAAATTCCTATAGAAACAATTTTTTCTAAATAAATTTATGTCTGTCTGTTTGTTCTGGCGAATCTCTGAAATGGCTGGTTCGCTTTTGAGAAACAAAATCTGCCTATCATAATTTGCTTAAATATGGTCGATTGGTGTATGTCATAAACCTACCAGAGCGTCTGTAAACTTTTATTTAACCACTGCGGCTCCACCAATGCACGCTTTGTCCGTTAGGGGGTTTTTGGACCGTATCCCACCACGCTGGTCTAAAGCGGGATGGTGGAGGGACCGACTCTTTACATGCCCATCCGACGCATGGATCATCTTACTTTCAGACAATTGGGTGATCGGTCATAATCTTAAGTCTTAACCTAATCATCTAAGTCTTAACCTATCAGAAAACAACGATAACAGAAAGTTGTTTCCCTGCGGGATTCGAACGCACGTTTCCGGTTTATAAATCAAGAGCCTACCGCTAGACCATGGAGGCGGTATAATACACTTAAGGCCTTTTCCATATTAGTTCCCGCATTTAGTGCAGGTAATATAAATACCTACAGATCGGCCAACATTGATTCGGAATAGGTGTAAGTATTGTAACCCCTGGCAACGACGAGGTTCTTATCTATGAATTGTCACAGAGAAGTCAACCACTAATTGGCAGTCGACTAATATCGACACCATAGCTGCGACGTTGTCTCGTTGCTATAGTTACATTTTTACATATATTACTAGTCCATATTGGACGAACTATAGTTATAGATTTGTCCATAGTTGGTTTTTCCGTGTCTGCGAAAAACCTGGCCCGCCAATTAATTACGCCGGCATCGAATATTGGTACACGCCGAACAAATTGGTCAAGCTTGTAACTGCGACATCGGCGTGTTTTGCGAATACGTACAAATGGCGTTTCATCGAGAAGATAAAAATGTGTTGATTTATTACGGCAGATAATGCATATTCGTGTATAATGATGAACAAATATCGAGGTTCTTATATTATCTTAGTTTAGTGTTGCCAAATGGGTTGTGGAGTGAAATATACGTCTGATTGTCGTAGCTTTTAAAATTAAGTATTTTTGCGGTTTATCGCCTATCTATAATATACTTAATGGATGTTTTTGTTTAGTTTTGTGTTTAGTTTAAATATAATTTGTCAAACTTCCATCACTTGATCAATCCTCCTATATAGTCAGTTCGCGACATATTTTATCATTATTAAGATGAAGTATCGAAGTATAGAAGTGTAGGTGTGCTCACATGTTTGTTCAAACTTAAAGGAATGAGAAAACCAGATAACATTTCATGTTACTTAATAGAGCAGATAATAAATGTGTTAATATTGGTAAGAGTCACATTATTATTGCACACTGGAGACAGATAGTCAAAGTCAAATATCTTTATTAAATATGGTAGGAATTACACTTCCATATTGATTGCCTAATAAACTACCACCGGTTCGGAAATGGAAGCCTCTGACCTGAGAAGAACCGGCGTAAGAAACTTAGGGGGACTTTTTTTCCTTTTTCAAATAAGACAAACAACCAATTTTTACATGCACTGCTGGACATAGGCCTTCCCTAATACACCGCTATCCATTAGGGAGTTTTGGACCGTATTCACGCTAGTCCAATGCGGGTTGTTGGGTGGACCGACTTTTTACATGCCGATCCGACGCATGGATCATCTTACTTTTCAGACAGTTGGATGATCGGCCCAATTTGCCCTAACCAACTAGGAAACTGCCTCCGTGGCCTAGTGGTATGGGCGACGAATTCTCATCGATCATTTTACTTCGTCACAATGAAAAATTGTTAAGTCTCCGCAGCTTGGAACCTATAACCTACTGTTTGAAAGCTGCGGAGGCGGAGACTACAGCTACGATAGACCAAGCGACCTATTTATCGCCGCGCTATTTCACATCTTACTCCAAATAAATAATTCAGATCTCCACACAATCGTCAAGTTACATTGACCCACTTCGATTACTCAAAAACAAACGCTCACGTCCCACATATCAGGCGTGCGCGTAAATATTATGACTTCTCCCGGCTAGAAACACTACATCACAAATAAAAATACATCTCACGTATTCGTGATGAATCAGATCGCGTTCCCGTTTCGTATACGATTCCGCTCCTTATTGCGAATGGATAAAGGTCATGTTCGCGTGCGTTTTGTGAACATGACTCCATTGCCAGTGAAATATATTATGTCACGTTTAGGTTTAGCCGCTTCCTTCGGCTGCCGGCTTTTTATATCGGAGCCGTTTGATTTACTTTTGAATATGTTTCAACGGTGCTTTTTGCGAATGATATGTGCAAGATGGTAGTTATTTAAATTGAAAGTATGAAACTTATTTGAAAAAAAAAAAAAATTATTTCTTTATGTTACTGTTTTAATTAATTTATTGCTTAAGAAGCAGTCGGGCCACCTGATGTTAAAAGTTACCGAAGCTCATAGATATCGGCAATACTAGTATCACCAACGCACTGCGTACTATGAGACTTAGGATGTTAAGTCTCTTTTACCCAGTAAATACGATGGCTACGGTGCCTTTCAAACCGGAACACAGTAGTGTTTTCACATTACTGATTTGCGGTAGAAATAGGCACCGCGGTGGTACCCACCTAGACGATCCCCAGTAAAGGGGACCTACCACCAGTGTGATAATAATAATATAAAATAATAGTCGAAATGATTACAATGTCATGAGAGACCTTTTTTAAAATATGAAAAGTAGAGTCCGACCGAAACTGTTTTTCCGGCCGAAACCGAAACCGAAACCGAAAGTTCGGCATGGCTTCAGTTTCGGCCGAAACCGAAACCGAAACCGAAACTCACGTGATCAAGTATAAAATTCTTAAAATACTAAAATATGAAGCTTTTATGCCTATTATTTTGCTTTATTTTAGTCATGGAATGGAGACAGAATATTAAACGTGTGGTAATTGTTTATTTCAGTTGCTAATAATATTTTGTGTAATAAAATATTAAAAATATAGTAACTTTTTTCAAGTAAATTTCTATATGCAATATGAGTTATTAATAAATAAATTAGTAATTGTGAGTGTTGCATTAAAAACTAAGTATTGGTATTTTGAAATCTTACCAATTAATACTTTGGTTTGTATTTGTAGTTCCAAGGGGGAAATAAAAAGTAAAAATGAGATAAAATGTAATGACTATGATAGCTTAATTATTTATTTTTCTACATAATCTCCGAGTCCACCTACACACCAAGTCCAGCGTTCCAAGTTTCCAATGCTTCAATTCCTTTAAAAAAAGGATTGTCTTGATCCTGCAAAAAGGTCACCACAGCATCTTTTACTTGTTATAAATAGTTTTAACACATGTTTTCTCTTAAGTATTGTATCAATTTGGAGAAAAGATGAAAAATAGCTAGGCGCCAGATCTGGTGAAGAGGGGGATGCTCAACAAATTGTACGCTAGCATGCTGAACGGTGGCCATCGCTAATGCCAACCTATGTGGCGGTACGTTGTCAAGATGAATCAGCTCGCCCGTTCAAAGTTTGCCTCTTTTTTATCATTGACGGTATTTCTCAACCTCGGTATTAAAGCTGCATAATCTGTAATTATGGTTCCATGCTCCAGGTAATCAAACAACAATATCACTTGTGAGTCCGAAAATATTGAAGCCATACCCCGGCCAGGCCATATGATGGCCTCCTTGTCGTATCTGACAACGGCGACCGAACATGACTTGCAAATCCGATTTTGGTCTTAAAAGTGCGATCACACTTTGTACAATAAAGGACTCCTGAAGTATTATAACTGTATGTATAGGTGACCTTTAGGCGGGTTTTCCGAAGCACGCTTGGTTTCCAGATCTTTTATTGTTTAAGACGAGACTCTTCAAACTTCTTAAGTCCAGTCTGAGTATCAACACGCCTCGCATAGGCAAGCTCTTCCCATTTCTCTGGTGCGATCTCGCAATTACTCAAGTGGCGTTTCAAAACGTCTTCATATCTTAGGAATTGACCTCCCGGTTTCCTTTTTCCAACACTAAGATCAGAATAAAACACTGCTTTTGGCAGACGGCGATCATCCATGCGCAGGACGTGCCCAGACCCTCTAAGTTGGCATTTCATTAGTGTAGCTTCCATGCCAAGCATGCCAATGCGCCGCAGAACCTCTGCGTTGGATATATGGTCCTGCCATTTGATCCGAAGGATAGACCGCAAGCATTTAAGGTGGAAGGAGTCCAGCCTTCTAATATCTCATCTATAAAGACACCAGGATTCGGCAGCATATCGTTCCTAAATAGGTCTGCTTTTTCACTCAGACGCTGCCGAACCGTACTCCGCCTCGAATCGAGTCATAGAGCGACCACTCTCGTCTAGCCGCCTACGTGCCGAGTGCCAAATACAGACCAGTATCACTAAATTGGAAACTCCACCACAAGAACTCGATCGCCGCAGGGCTTTTGAATCTTTGGAATCCAAATAACAAGATAGCAAAGGTCATCGGTGATTTTGATTATAGTGGACAAGCTGCGCAAACCGCAAGCCCTACTCTTGTCTTAGCCCTTGAGCCAATGGACCGCCTAGACAGTACGATTGACGTAGAGCTAAAGATGCAGTGGTTCGTTGGTTTCTTAATTCCTCTGTCGTCTCTTACGACACCCACGGAAGAGTTGGGAGGCAGTATTCTATAAGGCGCCACCTCACGCCAAACTTGTTACTTGTTGATTACTGGCTTTGATACACGTCTGCAACCATGTTCGTCTTCCGTGTACGTTCTCCCTACTCGAAATTAAAGCCCACTTTGATAATGACAGAGCAGTCTCTTCTCATGTTGCCTTTGAGCCGCAGTAAATCTCTTGAAAACTTTAAAACTTTTTATAACAGTGGTTTTACTGACAAGGTCGCACTTGGGTTTCTCTCTTTCTCTTTTCGAGAACATTTCCCATACATAGCAAACAAATAACTACATTCAGAAAAAGTAAGGATACTAAAATATTTTTTATACAACAAATATCTGAGCTACACTTTCCAGTATTATTTGTATTTATTTTGTGTTACCAAGGAGTATATATTTGTTCTCACTACTATTTGTTCCCTCCTCGTCTTTCTAGAAGAATCATCAATTTCTTTTGTCAAACTTGGAATGTTAGTCTGAACTAAAATCGACTGATCTGAGCTCGATTAGCAATGATACATTTAACTTTCGCTACTATTTTGAAATGGAAAACACTTCTGAAACCAGTTTCGGTTTCGGCAAAGTTTCGCAAATTTGGCCGAAACCGAACTCGCGAAACTTGATTTTTGGCCGAAACTCGGCCGAAACCGAAACCGAAACCGAAAGTTCGGTCGGACACTAATGAAAAGTAATACTTTGAAATGACTTCTATGGTGAAACAATGATATATGTTTACTTGTTAAATGTTGTAAAATTTAAAAAGCTTTTAACTCAGTGTACTGTACTAAAATAATTTAAATAAAACAACGAATCCAGTCCTATTCGAATCGGAAAAAAGCGCGCGAAAGGCTCGAAGCCGTCAACAAAAACGCGCGTAAACGCTTCGTATATTAGCTCCGTTCAAAAAGCTGCCAGTGATTTTGCACGGAGCGTGTGTTGATGAAAAAAAAACGAAAAAGAAAAAAAAACACGCACACACTCAAAAGAGGAGGAGTGAAACTTTAATGCGTTACAACACTGTCCACTGGCTGTGAAGTGCGTGCAAACATCAAAGTGAACGAACGACCGGCCGAACGAACGGATGAACGAACGCATGAACGAACGGGTGAACGGGTTCCGCTCGTCTCGCTGGAACTGACCGGGATAAGTGCGTTCATTTCACTTAGTTAGCCGGCCGACGTCGAATTAGGCACGGGTGACGTAATGGCACGCTGGGGCGGCGCAATTTTAAAAAAGTTATTTACGATCGCTGTTTATTTTTAATTATTATCTCTATTATTAAATCTATTTTTTATGACGAAGTATCTAACTCAATACATACATAAAGGGTCAAAAGTGAAAACTTTCACTCTTGTAATATAATTAAATGATTAGTTTAATTTGTTTAAATTTCTTGTACAAAGTCATGTTTAATACCTCGAGCATTACCTATCAGCTAATATAATTTGATGTCTGCTATTAAGGCAAAAAATTGTTTATTTTGTGCCTTAATTGCATTCTAATATTTATATTTCTTTCATATCCCGATCTACAACAATAATTATTCATTTCTAAAAATGAAAACATTACGTACGAACGTTGCGCAATGATAACACTTGTTTCGATGACATTGCAGTTGGAGAGATGCCACTTCGTAATACGCATGTTTATTATACATATTAGCGACTTATTACATGATGATTCTCAACATTGACACGTGAAGTGGCTTAGTACAATATTTATGCAAATAATATTTCAATGCAATAAATGTATTTCTAGCAATATATTACGTTAGACTTTTATTCTTTGCTAGATATAGATACCTCAAGCCTTTTTTGATTAGCATATCAACGGTGTACTAAGGGACAAATCAATTTCGCATTTTATCCTAGCTAAAACAAAAAACTGATATGTATTCACCGAGAAATCAAAGTAAGTAACACTCGCTCAAATTCAGAGCCGTGTAAAAATAAACACACGTTTTTAGGTCAAGCTTAACTAATGATCTGCCACTATAAATCCTAATATTAGGCTTGATTCAACGGCACGATGTAGTCGAGATAAGTGGGCAAATACGAATTCCGCGATATTGCCCGTTTGACAGTCGGAACGGTGGGCTTACGAGGAATTATGGCCGATGTAATTGCGCTTTGAACCCGCTACCCAATGAATGCGATTGGGCCCGGTATGCGTTCTATTGAGTCATTTAAACGCTGGCCCTAAGTGGGTTTATGTTGTGACGTTTGGATACTTGCCTTTGTTGTATTGAGAGCGATGTTTGATTCGTATCTTAGTATCTAAAAAGGTGATCCGGTTATTGACATTATTTTGTATTAAATATTATTTTTTGATACTGCTACAAAATCGCTTCTTTTATCAGCGCCTTCGGTGACTTCGCGTTAGAACAGCATTGCTTTTTCATGCAGTTACACTTGGCATTGTTAATATCCGTTACAGTAAAAAGAATACCTGTGAAGTAAAAAGTTGACGTGACAACGTCATTTAAATTGGTTCAAGACAGGGAGGCACTCTCGAAAACTATGTCACAGCACCCCTCACGTAACGCTCTCCGTAAGCAACCATAAGAGAAAGTGAGAGGCACGCGTCTCTCTTACTCGTGCGCAGTTGGCCTGCTAAAGTGAAGAGAGAAAGAGGGGCATGCTTACCGGTTCATGCTCGCGTCGAATTTATTTCAATATTTTTAATTATTATTATTATTTGATCCTTCTTCCTACTATACGAATGAATATGCACATTACAATCATTCTACCACTAAAATACGTCACTTATAACTTTTACCCGTATACCGATTTTACAGGCAACCAACTTTTTGACGCTTTACGGTTTTGAAACCGCGTCTATTTGTATCTATAAAGTCACTCATATAGCAGTCCACGATCGATACTATAACGGAATTCTGGTATAATATAGTATATTATATATCACAGTGCAGCACAAACCGACAGTACAATTTATCGTCAGCAAATACTTCGTACATATTTCACCGCTAATCTCTCACGGCTCGGCCCAACCCAGCAAGCCAGCTAACCTGTGAACTAGTGAGTGAATGAATGAACGGCTGATTTATTTGTTCAGGCCGATGGCCAACGGAATGGTTACAGCCGGCCCAATGGCGCGGCGACAAAGCTTTGACCGTCCGCGTATTTATAATGGTCACACAAACGTGAATGAGTGTGTTCATAACGGCTATTTTTAAATATCTCGGTATAGCTATATGCTATTTTCAAAACGCCTATTATTTTTTAAGCTATATATTAGTTGATGTTTATATCATTGATTGGTAGAGCCACGCGTTTGTGCCCGTTTGAAGTTTTTACCAATTTTAATATGTAGTCATGTTGAACACAAATGAAAAAAGAGTGATACATCGTCGCGATTGCCAAATATCGCGTATGAAGCCTTGTTATTCATATATATATATTGAAAATATTTACATTATTTTGAAGTTATACTTAGTGTTTGAAAAAGATGAGTGAAATTTTAAGATGGCAACCACTGACAAAATTAACATATGAACGTCTGTTATTTATATATATATATATATAATTAAATATATATATATATATATATATATATATATATATGTATTATTATAATTATATATTTTTAAATTTTAGTATTAATATTTAAATATATAATTTTTAATATGATTCAAATATATCAATTTCGATAGCCGTTCAAAGTATAACGCACCCATTTTACTAACGGAAAGGACTTTAACACGAATTGTTTCGAATTTCTGGTTGAAATTATATATTTTTTTTAATAATAATTTATTTACTAAATTCTTACGATGATGTCGTCGTTCTTGAAAGCATTAACTAGAGAACACAATAAAAACAAGTTTTGGAAATTTTGCGTTTCATTTGCAAATAAACTGATTTTTGATTTGTAAGGTCATCATTATATTGACTAAGTCCTTAAAGTGATCGACGGTTCCGTCGTTAACATCAAGTCTTGTTTATCGAAGTCAAATAGACTCAAAGCGATACTTGAAAATATTCGACTTCTATATTGCCAATTAATGACAATCGAAATGGAACATTTCAAAATTGTTAATCACTTAAAGAGCAACGTGAACGGAGGCTCAGTTTTGATGGTATTTTTTAGTTTCGAATTTTATATTTCACCTAGACCTTTTGAATCAATCACAAATTTTTATGTTATTTAATTGATAAGAAAATAAACGAATATTTCTAATATTTTAAATTGATTAAGTAAAAAGTAAAGTGATTAAGTAAATTAATTATAAAATATTTAGCTTTGCGCTATTTGGTATATAAATAAAGATCTTCAAAACGTAAAAAAATTGTTTATAGTTATTTAATTGATAAGTTAATGATATAAACAAAAAAAAAATACTTTGATTGATTGAGTATAAGAAACAATTAATCGAATTTTCTATTCCAAATGTATTTATGCAATAATAATATAATAAGTAAGGGTAGTTAAATATGAAAAGAAGGTAATTATAATAAGTAAATAAGTAATTATATTACACCGTCAGCCTGTGTTACATACACTGCTGGACATAGGTCTCCCTAACGCACACCTTCTCCTTTAGGAGGTTTTTACCGTATCCGACCACGCTGGTCCAGTGCGGGTTGGTGGGTGGACCGACTTTTACATGCCTATCCGACGCGTACATCATCTTACTTTTCAGACAATTGGGTCATCGGTCCAAATTGCCCAGACCAACTAGGAAACAACAATGAAGATTTGTTGAGTCCCCGTAGGATTTGAACCCACTACCTCCGGTTTCTAAAGCACACGACCACAAGGCTACGAAGGCAGTAATTACATTTAACATTAAAAATAGACATTCCGTTTCCTAAAACTATCATAGGCACTTGTGAGAAATATTAGGCTATATGCGTTCAAGCGAGTCCAAATAGCATAAGTGGGATGCACAAAAAAAAGGTTAAGCACAGCCCTCATTGTGGCTAATGGTCTTCGCCAGCAGGACAACAAAAGAATCTTTTTGTCCGACCGTAAGTATACTCGGGCACGGTCGCCGCGACAAATCGAACCACGTTTTTGCCTCTGGAATGTTCCATTTTACTACCATCTTTGCGTAATGGTACGAATGATCGTTTGTTTGTGTTATTGTATAGATGTGTTTGTTCTGAGATACAGGATTTATATGCTAGTAACATTATAACAATTGTTTTAATTAAATTTAGTCATTTAATAAAATGTTGTTTTCTGTTTTTTTTTCAGGTAAGCTACGTTGAAATCACTGACGTAATTAAAACGTGTTGATAAGAGGATTTCCTTGCATGATGTCCTTTACATACGCTTTAGTTTTTAAGGTAGGTTGGTCAAATCTGCATGCTTGTAAATGCTAATATGATCTGGATTTCATAAATATCTAGGATATCTCCGTAAAGTAAGCAACAAGTCTCGACATGCACTACGAGATGTTTAATTATAGCTAGGATGAGGGTATTTCGTTCACTTGTGTCAGTAAATCTTGAGTGTGGAAGCTGTGCGTGCATATTTTAAAAAAATTCGCACTTATTCGACCTGGATTCTTATATCTTGGGCCGCTTTAAATAAGTTATGTCACCACACCTGTACCTCATTCCGGACCAGCGAGGGCACGGTGCCGAACAAAGGTAGCCGAAACCAATTTGTTACGTGATAATATGCCCCCCCAACCCCCACTTTTGGACCTCCCCCCTTCCCCCTTAAAACGGAATGAGTCTTATTTCGAAGGGACGAATAAGGTGAAACGTTTTCCGCACCAATTGTTCTTAATAAGTGGGATGTCGATTCTGCACGTCGGCCCGTCGACGCTCGCTAAGTGTTTTTTTTTTGTTTTAAGGTGCTATTGACTTTTTTCTTGTTTTAAGGTGTAAAACGAAATGATGTTGTGTAATATCAACATCACGTACTTTGTCTTACTGATGATCATTGTAATTTTTGTTCAAAGAAGTGATGAGATGACCATCGCTTTACCTGATGGTCTATGATACGCCCTACCTAGCAAGAATGGCAAAAGACGCCAAAAGTCCACTTTCTTAAACATATGTTTAACTTTGAATTGTTATGTCTTTTGTAAGCCCTATTACACCAGCACTTATTATTTTAAGTCTGTTCAGTTCGTATATATTATATCAAATTTCTCAGTTTTAAAAAAGGTTTCTAAACCTAAGCCATTTATTCTTATTGAGATAAAATAATTTTCTGGCTAAGATTTAAATAAACACACTTAATGATTTTATTCAATTTTGTTTTAGATTATCTATTTACAAAAATGTATTTAAACGCATTAAGATGAATGTCTGTGAGATCAAATTGTACATCGTCTAATGAAGTATTTCCCCATCAAGTAACACGTCTCTTAAATTTTTATAGTATATTAAGCATTGTTTATTATATTTTTAGTTAGTACCACTATGTCTGCCGTCTGAACTATTATTACCATTCGGCGTTGAGAAAATTTGGATGTTGCAATGTTTACATTGTCACCCCCTGTGGTTAGAACCAACGAACCGCGATGACATACCGCATAACTTAGGAACTGAGCCTACCGATCCGTTAAATATATTCATTGCATTGTATAATGTTACTATTACGTCGTAATATAAAAATATTTTAAATATGGCAATACCTACAGCACACGTTTTTATTCTGCGTCTAGCGACCCGCCCCTGCTTTGCACGAGAGCTAACCTGATATAAACCGTCCTCTTTAATCACTTTTTCTATTAAAAAAACCACATTGAAATCCGTTGCGTACTTTTAAATATTTAAGCATACAAAGGGATATAAAAAAAGATAATGCAACTTTCTTTTATACGATGTGATGTGGAATCCTGTATCCATGACAAAGGGCTTCGACTTATAATTAATAAATTTATTAATTCTTTCGACTAATAATTATTTACGTTCTTGTTATTATGTCATATACATATTTTTTCTTAGGTATTATGAAAATTATTGCGGCACGCTCTAGATCGCTTTTAATTCTATTTCGCTTTTCCACGATACGTATATTAATTTACCTGAAATTATTTTCCACTCACATCGCGACGTCTTTCTGATACGATACGAAATTAGCTGTAATAATTCAATACACAATCCACGCTCCGTAACTCTATCACTCAGTACGGCGGTGTAAATTCGAAATTCCAATAAAACGCAAGTCGAGCCCCTCACAACCAATATTGGCCCCCTCTGACATTCTATTCAACCAATATTTGTCAAAGGCCAAATCACCTGTAAGGGCGTCTTGTTTAAACCGATAGAATATAGACGGAAATTGCTTCACGAACGGCGTGTTCCGCTCGTCTTATGATGTAAATTCTCACGGAATTGCTTGGACTTGCTCCGCTTTTGTATTTATCTTTTGTTTATGTAGTAGACACTATTTATGAGTGAAATGAGGTCTTTAAATCACAAACAAATACTAAATTTAATATATAATAGCCCTAAGAAACGCTCAAATGGCTAAACGGCAACATTCACGTGTAATTTTGACTAATATCTGAGCCATCAGCACAATTAAAGTTTGTCACTGATGTGATGAATGTCATAAAGTACATTAGATTGTTTATGGGCCCGTAAGCTAATGGACATAAGAGTTTTTAAACGTATCTTATAGGAGCTTTACAAATAAATTTTTTGTGGGTCGGAACGCCGACAGTCATTAATCAATGATCTGCTAATATGAAAGGGTGTTTTTAATCATAATTTGATTTGCCAGTCATATTGCGCATAGTCCTGAATAAGGACACGGATGCTTTTTACGTACGCAAAGAGCCATGACTTAGTTAAATTTGATATATAACCGTTTCTCGTGACGGTTCTTATTAAGCTATTTATATGCACAATACTGATTTAAACAAAATAGTGTATTTAGAAGGTGTAATAGAAAATTATAAAGAATTTATCAGGCTCCCGAATCCTTTATAAATTAACAATCTAGATATTATTATTATCATATTTTTGTATAATCAAAATCTCTTTTTGATACGTAAGTTAATGTATCACTGTCGATTTATTTACGGAGCAGATTAAAGTATTAATAGTTAGATAGCAACTATATAAAAGGAATAAAACGCATCGAAGTGCAATAGTATAAGTGAACTGTCATAAGAGCATGACCCGCCAATCACGGGCTATAAACATGACGCTTGATCACGATGTTTCTTATTCTATTTACTCTACACGACTTGCAGGATTAAGACGATACCTTACATTACCACTCAGTGACAAGTGGGAATGCAAACAAGTTGGTAGGTTTGCAATAGCACGATCATTTATGCGCCTTGAATGCACTTGTATCGTCTCTTACCAATCGGTTTATCTTATCCACTGGTTTATTTCTGATATTGGTTTTTTCGGATCGACGTTGATCCTACAGGTCTGAATAACCTTTTTATTGTTTATTTGATTAAAGTATGATATTACTTGGTTTGCACTTATGTAGTTGGCTCATGTCATGCTGACGAATGGGGATTGCGCGTCTATGGAAGTGGTTTGAGGGTTATATTGTAGTCATGTGATTGATGGGATTCATGACTTTAAAATATTGAGTTACGACTGTTCAGTGACCATTGTAAGTGATACTCTAGGCTTAAAAATCTATAAATATTTCCTGACTTCATAGGAATCGATGTTATGCTTTTTGTTTTTTGGTTGTCTTCCGTACTGTGATGTCTTTTTTCTTGACACGGCATATTCAAGGTATCGCCTACTTTACCTAAGACTTTTGAAAGGCAGTCCGTTAATTCTGTGATTAACATCAGCTCTCACAATTATATTTTATTATGATATTTAGGACTACATTTAGTTAAAGTATTTAAGTTTTAGGTATGATTATGAAATACATAAGCAACATTAAAGTTTTTCAATTATTCTAGTATAATTTACGAAGAAACAGAATCGAAAATAACGAAGGTACCTCCCACATCGTGGGAGTTATACTAGTTTCAGCCGATCATTGTTAAATAATGTCAATAGAACTTTTTGCTCGCTCCATGCGGCAATCGATTCTTTTCCCGCGCATATTAAGCCCGAAAACAAGCTTGAAATTAAACGCGACACGATCCCAGGGCTTTATTTAACGACTCTCGTAATGGCTTGTTTTTATTTTCATTCAACACTAAATGGTGTTTCTAAAGAATCGATCTTCAATATAGTTTGTAGAGAAAGTTTGAGGGAATAAACCTATGATAGCCTTAGCGTCGAATTCTACGTGATCATTTATCAATATGTTATTTTTGTACGCTTTTGAAATAAACGTTGATATTATTTTTAAGAAGGCACTAATAAGCTTCCGTATACAACATAATAACAATCTGCCCTATTTCTCTTTTTAATATGTATAACCTATTACACATTGCACATTTACTTACTAAACCGTTTAACTTTTTAAAAAGATATTTTTATTGCAAACCCTATGTCTAACTTCCGCCATCGCGATCCCACCAAATTCCGCTCACCTCCACACTTGGCTAGATTTGAATCAGGGAATTTTCTGAATTCCCAGCTAGCTAGGGCGCTTCCGTCCGGTAATGACTGTCGGTGAACTCGTTAGCTGATCGAATCGAAATTTGCAAGTAGACTAAATATGCGAAACTCTTTCATAACTTTATTCGAATGAGGTTCGTGTTCTTCTACGATAACCAAAATTATCAATAGCCGTTCTGTGCTAAGTTAATAAGACATTTAGATGAAAATTCTTACTTGGTTATGGCGTCACACGGATGTCGTTTGTTTTATTGAACATCCTTAATTTCAGTTATTCACATATTGAAATTCACGTGACGAGACATGTAAAATGTTGGCCTGATAGTAAGCGATGAACCTGATAGTACAGCAACATAGAAGGCCAGGAATGGACTATCTGCTCTGAGACATTGAATGTTACGTTTAACCAGTATTAAATAACCTTGGCTCTGTCCCCCTTAATCGGAACACTATAGAAAATTGACACCTTTGCTAATTTACAATTTGCTAAACACCCTTGTTAAGTGCGAAATCGTTCAGCTATTTACAGCTTTTATTGATATTAATTAATAATTTATTTAGAGGAAGGACATACGCTTCTTTTCGCTGTGTTTCTATACACACTAATGAAACTTCTCGTACCTCGAACGTTACCGATCATGCAATTTCTAAAGTGATTTCACGCCATAAAAAGAACGAAAAAGATAGTTTTATGTAGCAATATTCTACTATCCTTTTCGAGGAGCCAATAAAACATGTAGCCTTTCCTAAAATCTCCCGTTAATAAAGCGATGATGGATAAACGGGAGTCAATATTAAAGCCGTGAGCGTTTTTCAATTTTCGTGTGAAAATTTTCACTCCGCCCGTATTTTTATCGGGAGTAATTTCGAAAGAGCAAACAGAGAGGCGTCACTCGACTCTTACGTGATGTTACATTACAAGCGTATTGTTTTCAAAGGGGCAGCTTTAACCTAATTATGGCCTTTGTTTGCGGTTGTTTATATATTTCGGTGAATGTTTAGGAATTCGAATTTTTGTAGTGATATTTTTTCGTTCCAATAATCGGTAAACTATTCTTTTTTCAAAAAAGGCATTGAATAACAACTTAATACAAATGAAATAGAAAGCTTCTTGTTTTTCTTAAGAATTTACTTGTGCTTGACCTTAAATTACTTGACCAATTTGTGTTTACTATATAATATTGAGTAGGTACTAAAACTAAATAGTTTAATTACAAAAATATCCAAATTATGTCTCTTTTACATAGCATTAACCCCACGTTATAGTGAAATCAGTTTGCATATTATTCGAATAATGTTTACGTCGAGCGACAGGGGCTTGTTCAATATTTTCAGAGAATCTTATAAAACCGACAACTTTTTGTACCGTAAATCACATGGCTTATTTTTAATTGTTTTGAATTGTGTAACATTATCGAATTTTGAAATTTCATCATCACCATTAGTCTTTATTGTTTTTAGTCCAGTGCTGGACATAGGCCTCCCCTAATGCACGCCTTCTCCGTTAGGGGGTTTTTGGACTGTATTCTACCACGCTGATCCAATAACACGCATTGGACATTTGTTGACATAGTAATTGGTGGGTGAAAGGACTTTTTACATGCTCATCCGACGTATCTAACATTTTACTTTCCAGACTATTGGGTAATCGGCACAAATGGACAATTGTGCCGATTACCAACCAGAAAACAACGATAACGGTTGCGAACCCACGATCTCCGGTTTATGAAGCAAGGGTCAATACCGCTAGACCACGGGCGCGGTTCATTAAATAACGAAAAGAGAATGATGCAGAAGTCTTTTTCGGAATTAGAACGCGCGACGTTCGAATTGCAAAGCCAGCCCTTACACCACCAGACATAGACAGTCATATCTATATAACATAATTGACAGCCAGGCTGCCAACGTAAGCAATAACCAATTACACGGAAAGGTGTTACTCAAGAGCTTTGCCGGCTTCCACGCCAGGCCGTAATGAAAACTTCAATCGGCAACCCTTCCACAACCGCAATGTACCAAACAACGGGTATTCGCTGCAGAACAAACACGGGGGGCCCCCTTTGCAAATAGCGCGGCCTTTTTGTGCCAACCGTACGCTAAGGGGAAGGGGGTGCACGGGCCTTTTTTGACACACGCGACTGTTTTATTTAAAGAACTTTTGCTATCTGTATTTTAGGACTGGATAAGCGTAAGCTTTTTCTGTATTTTTTTTTTCTTTTTTGCAAATTGTAGTTAGCCAGTTAGCGGACCCTAATCTGTTCCAGATAGCTTCGGGCTATTTACTTCATGTCAAAGGTATTGAGAATTTTATTGTTGCATTATTTTACAAACTCCTTGCTTCGTCCCGGTCTCTTTTCCATTAACATGGTATTAAGAGTTTCAATTTGTATTTACCTTCGTAGAAGGTTTTTAGAACTAGATTATAAAGGCTCTCATGTCGAGTCTCTCATGATACCAAAAATGTATTCTCTCAATATTATAGGGGATAATATTAGACTCTAAATATGATAGGAATTGAATTAAGGAAAATCGGTAAACGAGCAAAAGCTGCTTAAATATAAATAAAGCAAATACTTTTTTTTAAAACTAACATTGTACAAAATTATTTCAATTTAAATATTCTTAGCGCAAGATTAGTTGTTCATTATTTTTGGTACAAATTTCATATTCCACCCCCCACATTAGCGGAGATATTGCATTATGGTAATGACCTCTCAAAATTTTGCAACGTAAAGAGTGGAGCTCTTTAGCGCGGAGGCGGTTTAAGTAAAATCAAAATGCATGGAGTATTTAATACGTTTACATCGTATGGGGTGTTGGATGGATACTACAGAATTTACATTAACAATGCCACATTATAGAGGACGAGAGGCAAACATAATTCATGTAGATAAATTTTTATCTCATTTTTATGTAGCAACTATTTTTTTAGTTACTCCCTCAGTATCTTCCAGTGAAAGTCCCGTCAAAATTAGACCAGTCATTCCAGACATTTGACGGAACAAACAGACCGACAGACGCAAAAATCTTGTTTTGTTATATGTACCGGTAATTTAACATTATGATGTATTTTAAAAACTTTTATTTTAATGTTACATACTGATACTCATCACTCATAATCGGAGCAGTGTGATTTGCCCATAAATCCGCTAGTTACCTGCAAAGAATCATTTTTTTCGCTTTTTTATGATAGATGGCACCTAAACGATAATTAGCATTATAATTCAAAGTTATGCTAACTTCTTTGATCTCTGACTATATCAAGAAGTAAGTTAAACAAATTGTAGCTGCTCTGTTTACGTAAAACCAACCGGGAAAGTAACATCGTAATGCCTATTACCGTCGTAAGTAGTAGTATATAAACTCAATTTCCGGTTTGAAGGATACCTGAGCTAGTCAGATTACTTAGTAGCAGATAAGTAATAATCTGTCTTATTATTGCGGGGTTTGAAGTTTCTTTTACATTTTCAATATATTAAGATGCAAAAATTATCAACCTTTTTAAGCCTAATTTACTTCGTATTTCTCGTAAATACCGTAATGTGTTTATATTCTTAACGGAATAGTGTTTACGTATTTTCTTTCCACTGTTAAGTGAAATAAAACCTTTCAAGGTCATTTGTATTGAGCGTTCAAAGAAGCATTCCTCACTATTCGTGAAAGAATGTAAAGAATTCCCGCAACAGTTAGATTGTTATAGATAAACAAAATGTACACCGCAAAGACTTGATATTGGCTGTTTATGTTATTGTTTCCTTATGTGCCCTTAACTTATATTTCAAAACCTAGAAAAAGGTCGTTTATTACATTTTTCCTTACTAATAATATTAATAATTTCCGTACATTTACGGAGAAAATTACAGGTTTTACGCTATTTAAAAATTTCTTTTTTAGGCACTTTTTATTGACCTTTACTTACAGCTTATACAGGTTTAGGTTTTAATCGGCAGAACAATACCGCCTCTATGGTTGGTTAGTATAGCTTTTCACTTGTACTAGGAGAACATAGCTGTAAAAAGTAAACTACATGAAAAATTGTCAGCTTTGCCTATTTATTAACTTTATTTTTGTAAAAAGTTAGGAGTTTGTACCAGGAGTACATAGCTGTGTACTGTGATCTGACATTTGGTTATAAGTTATTTCGCTTGTACCAGGAGAGCATACTGCAGCGGTAGTGTGACTAGCATGCACGCCGTTACAATAGGCGGTCGATCCTCCGCCGTGTCCGCTCCCCGAACTATTTAGCATACCCACCGGCATATTTCGCACGTGGCGTACGCGTGCCGGCTTTATTAACTGCCATCCCGCAGGGTGGCGAATCAACCGGCCAAATTCAATGTTCGGCTGCAACTAGTTGCCTAATTCGAGTTTAGTCCAACTAGATATTGGTATTGAAATATTTTGTTGGTATACTAATTCCATTTTTGGTTATGTTTTTGGTAATTGTGTGATCTTATTTGGGTATAATTACATACTTGACTAAAATATCCTAATCTCAAAACTTATAAGTCATATATAATCTAACTACCACTCAACTAACTTGAAACTACAACAACTTACTAAACGTTATATTTTACTCGGGTCCTTTTAGCCGAAATCGAATGTTACCTTATGCACATGATAAATAAAGATTATCTATTCACGGACAAAATTACCTATTTAATATAATTATACCACATTATAACTTATTTTTTTAAGTCAAATTTTACCGTTGTCTTGATTATACTACCATTTTACATACACGAAAACAAAATGTTACTACTAACATACTAAAATCTGCCCTTACATTTTTGCCACCAAGATGCGTAAATGTAACGTAAATTTTACGTAAAAACACACACACACTCGTTAAAATCCACAAAACAAAGTCGTGCAACACTCGCCGAACTATTTTTAGTGCGACACGCGAATGCCAATTAGTCGGAACGCAATTGTATGGTGAAAAAATAAAGTTCTATATTTAACCCGGTAAAAGTACATCAAGCGTTACTCCAGCGAAAGCTGCCACATTGTGTGCATGTTTTACTATAATTTGTTACAGAATATAACTGTACAATACTTTTACTTTCAGTTATTGCAGCATTTTGTTATGGGCAGCTCGAAAAAGCCTTGTTCTAATTTTAGAAGGGGAATAAGTGAGTCGTTTTATATGGTTTTGTTTAACAATGCGTTTTTGTAACAAACGCAAGAGTTACAAGAAACAGCTCTAGTGTTTGCGGTGTGTTTATTTTACTAAAATCGGAGGAATTTCTTTGTGGTAGCTGAATATTGTCGCCTGATGACATTTTAAGCCTAGAGGTATTTCAAACAAGTGTTTTATGTAATGAAGAATATAATAAAATAGATCTTCGGACTAAGGACCAAGTTCACTTGTTAAAACAATCGCTATCATTCCTTCTGTTGATTAGTAATCTTCAATAATTGCTTGTCATTGTTCGCAAGTTTTCTTTTTATGAAAAATACCGATTCTGTCTTAACCAAATAAAAAAAAGTTTCGGAAATATACTAGATTTCTAAAACAGCTGTTTATTTCAAGCTGTAAACTTTTCTCATATCTCGCACATATATTGTGGGCCCGCACAATAAAATTCCATACATCCGCTAGACGCAAGTTCGGTCCCTTTGTGCGCCGAACGCGTACCAAAAGCCACTTGCGTTTGGTACGTACGACCTTTTTGTGTCGGTACTACAAACGCGGGCACCGAAAGCGAAAAGTTTCGTACCGAAAATCCGTACCGAAGCTCATAGGAGACTGCGTCGGCAACAATCGCTGTGGGTGTGACGTTTGGAAATTGCTCTACAGCCAGGGTTGCCTTTGAAAAACTTGGTACCTATTGTTGTAAAAAACAATCGTAGCAAGCTATGATGAAAACTAGTTAAAGTAGTATAATAAAGGTCGATGCCGATCTCCGTGCAGAAGCCGGTTTTAGTTGGCAGCGAGTAGTATGGTATCGACCGTCTTGGCATTTTAAAAAAAGGCCTATGTCCAGCACTGGACGGATAAAGGTTGCTGATGATAATGATGATATAAGAAAGGACTGCACTAACTCGTTTTAGGTGAAGCATAAGTATTCGGAGATAACTGTGTTCCAGTTTAAAGGATTCCGTTGCACAAAGTATTGAAATAAAGTAAAGGACACACTAGTTTTACTCGTTGAGTAAGATAAAACTTATTAATGCAACTTTCTCGTCGTGGATACTTCTAATTTCTTAAATGTGATTCATTATTTTGCTTAGAACGCAATCACATTTGTCTTAGTATTATCGATTTAATTTCGATCTGAAAATCGTAAATTGTTTTTTAGCTACATAACTGATTGTTTCATATAAAAGCTTTGCAGTAGATGAAAACATACCCAGAAAAAATGTTGACTAAAATCCAATACAGACGTGTCCCAACGTTTGGTAACTTGCCTTTGAACTGCCTAGTTTTTTATTCCGCTCTTCAGGTACACTATCGAATGAAGCCTGTATAGCTATCGGGTGCCGGTGAATAAAATCGTCCCTTTTATGTGGCGGATGACTTTGCTTTTTATCTATTAACACTTTGTACAATACAGTACACAAGCTATGCTGATAACATTGTCTGAACTATTGAATAGACTAATCTTTGGTTGAAAAAAAAAACCTTTTTTTTTAAATATTTGTGCAAATTTGAGACTTTACAGACATAACACTTATTGTAACACTAAAAACATAGAACCAATTCGTATATTTGAACTGACATGTAAGGCTAAACAGGTTGAAAAAAGATTAATTACTTAAGATTAAAAAAAAAAAACACTTACTTTAGTGCGCCCTTGAATATGTTTAACGCGTTAAAAATTAAATTGATTCACTACGATTAAAATTTAAAATCGACTATTCGAGATATACGAAATTACTTCAGATTATTTAATTAGCACCTTATTACGACTATACATATATAGAAACGTAGATACTGAGTAATTTAGCCTTTGTTAGACAGACTTCAAACGAAGCGGATTAAAAAGCAAAAAAAAGTACAGGCCGTATAAAAACAAAAAAAGTTATACAAAATCGCGTCCGAAACACGCTGAAATGGAGCGTGGACTACGGATGCCAATTATTGCGCTCTCGGGCTTACGTCGCGTCACTTTAACCGACTGATTGACTGGACGGTAGTTTTTTTTACGAGCGGAGCTGATCTGTGCCTTTGGCGTCGGTTAAATGATGAGCGGATACAAAGCTGTAAGCCCTGATAGGGGGTGAAGTTAAGCAGCCTGTAATTACCGGCTTCAAAACTGTGATGGACCATGTTTATAGGTACGTCTAGAACATAAAATAAATAAGGTAATTATAAATGTACCATTTCTCGCCTGAAATAACATGTGATTAGTATTAAGATTAGTTTCTGGTTCATGAAGGGAGGAATGAGTAGATAACTTACGCCCGCTTACTAAGCAGCTACGAATATTTTGGCCGTTATTTTATAATGCAAAACCGAGTCAACTTACGCGCGATATGGCCAATACTCTTGTACCCTTGTACTCACTGTGCCCTTTAAAGCCATTAAAAGTGACATAATTAAATAAGTTCATCTATAATTTTGTTGTGAAGTATCTTCTGTAGGGTCATGGCAATTGTTTATTAGCCAAAAACATTAAACTGAACTAATGTGAATTAATTATCCTTTACAAGCCAATAGTGCTAGCACCAGTCTAGTTTTGATGCAGTAAAGTATGCAACGTAATACGTTGCTAAAACAGCACAAACTTCGACAGAGATAACAAAATAACCGACATTAAATAATTTTATATATACCCCGCCGTTTCGAGCTTTAATACGGTTTGCATGCAATATTACTTCGCGATTTTCACAAACAAGCGACGCTCAAACTTCTACTATGGTTATTCGCTTTAACGTGTATTCTGTGTAATGGAGAACTTGCAGTTCTGCATATTCATTTCACTCGGTTACAAATTGTAATTCGTTTATAATTCGGCACTTTGCGCTTCAACTTTTCAGTAGAGATATTTGCCAAGTTTTAACAATACTTCTGAATAATGAATAATGAGTAGATTATACGCGAGTTTAGATATTTTGGAGGTAGTTTTAGGGGTCGGTAACATTAATCAAGCTTATTATAAGAATTAGTTGATTTTTATTTAAATGGTGATCTTTGTTAAACTTTTATTTTTTAAGCCTTTTGATTATTTTTGTTATGGTTAGTTTTTATAAAAGTTTACATCTCTTAATTATTGAACATAAGAATAACTAACTACAGAACATAAGAATAATTTCATCATCATCATCATCAGCCTGTGTTAGTTCACTGCTGGACATATGCCTCCCTTAACGCACGCCTGCTCCATTAGAGGGTTTTTGGACCGCTGGTCCAATGCGGGGTTGGTGGGTGAAAAAAAACTTGTTTGAACATTTTTAATGATATCGACCCTTTTCTCATAAACATGTAATGAAAAAGTTTAAGAAATACTTTGGGTTTAAGTCACTAAACAAAAAATGGTGATCAATTATCAAATTATATTTTGCATCATTAAAATATTTTTAAATCAATGCTTAAAATTACAGTTACAATAAGATATAAATATTGAATAGGATAATAACAAAGTCCGCTTAATTTGCAAAACATTAAATAACATAATATTATTATCTTACATTGAATCAAGTATTTGTCTTGATTAATCGATTGTAGTAATTAGAATGATTCACTAATCATATATCTCGACATGTTCTGAACTATACTTAGTTATTATTTTTATCAAAAGTTCTTCAGTTAATATCAGTTATTATTATAATATTTAATTTGATTCAATTGAATTAAATAATATTATAAAAGTTCAATTTTAATTTATACAACTTTTATTAAATAGTTTTATAAATTATTTTTTTGAATTTAATATATAATAGTATTTACTATTTCTAATTTAATAATATTAGTGTATTATATTAATAGTATTTAATTTATATCAATATAATACATTACGGTAGTTCCAATCTATATGACAAAATATTATAGCAAATTCTTTTCAACTAATATTAAAATAGTAGAGTAATATCAACAAATAATAAGAATTGTGATAGATTTACAAGACATCATAAATTCGTTAAGATTTGCATCCAAGACGTACTTTGATATATCATATAACTGTAGATTCAGCGCACTGTTTCCTAAAATAATTCCAAGAATGTCTTCACTGTACAGGGTATATAAATAGAAGTTGATTATGTACTAGATGGCTGCTTATTAAGTCGATATACATAGATGAAATCACATGTTGTATATTTGATAATATGCATAATCAGTTGTCATCATTACAAACTTAATCATTCTATATAATAATATATTGAATAACATTTAATCAAAGATATATTATTAATAAAATATGATTATATATATACAAACAAACCTTAATCTAACTCATGAGCACATTATGACAACATCGCAATTAAAACAACTCATATCATCAAGAACAACTTATTATGTAATATCGGACTATTACATTTTCACGTTCATGATAACTGTTAATTTTGTGATACGCATCTTAAAATTTCACTTCATCATTTTTCGATAACGCCTAAAGAAGAAGTCAACTTGAAAAATATATATAAAATATCAAATATTATCCAAGTGCTTGTTCAAATCTGATCAATGCTCTTAACAATTTGTAATAAACAGCCTTAAACAAATTGCAGTTTTACAGTTATTTCTACTCAGAATACAATTTAGTGACTCAAGATTCGATAATTCAACTTAATCATATAAATAAATACATACGATGCGAACTATGGCTATTAGCCAACATAAATCTGAACGATCACAATCGCTTAATTGTCTGTATTTTCGATTAATTGATTTGCGACGGTACATTTCAGATTGATGTAATAATTTTAATGACATTTACTAGATCATTTGTTTATTTTACTATTGCGACACATTTTGTATCAACGAATTAACGTAAACACTTTTTAAGTAAAGTGTAACGCTGACAAAATCTTTACAAGACATCTTGATTGAAATATACGGGTTTTGAAATGAATTTGTAGGAATAAACTTATTTTGCACCGTAACGGTATGGATTTATCGGATAGAATCTGAAGAGTGCCCCTTGTAATCAATTCACAAGTTCCTCGCGGACATAGATAATAACTAAAGTATAGTTGATGGCCGCTTTTTTGTTCTATATCTATGATGACAAATAATCTAATTTTTAAGAATCTGAGTCAAGTTTATTAAGCTCACATTCCTTGATATAAAAGGCTTGCATAGATCCTCGGACTGAACCGTAATTGATTAATAAATGCTTATTAATACAACATTGCCATAATTTCTTTCATCCTTGCTCACTCAAGGAAGTTTTTGACTGACAATCGAATTGTTGATCAGGCGTCCTATTGAAAGCAATACAAAAATTTCCAGATCTTTATATAATTCCGGTAGATTCGGAATTGTAGAAAAATAAAATGAAAAAGATAAATATTCCACAGTGCTTTTGTTATGACGACGGTCCTGCAATAAAATGGGGAATGAAACTCGGCCCTGTATAGACGAAATAAATTCGCTCTCGACGGCCAAACCCTTGACACATCTTCGGCTAGGTCTAGGCGGAAATCATTTGCGCCAATAACACCCCTACCCACCCTCTCAAGGTGCGGATAGATTAGCCGAGCGTTAGACGTAACACTCATCGAATGTTCGATGAAAGGTTTTCCTGAACGAGCTCACGCTGTTTTCGGTTACACTCGCCCAGTTTGCATTGTATGATTTGCGTAAACTTACAAAGAACTCACGCTGTGTTCGTTTGCGAATCTACTACGAACACCTTGTTGCACAGATTACGCTCGCCTAGTGTGCTCGCACTTTACAGGGTGATTTAATAGGGGTGACGGGCGCTTGGAACTTGGTAAATATAATTTTTGGTAAGAAAATATTGGTTTGTGCAGTTGAAGATTGTTGTCCCCCGATCAATTGGCGCAGTTTCCTTCCCCGCTGATAAAAATTAAATATTTGATCCCGCGTTTTCTTGCGTTTTTTTCTTTTCTTTTTTCATTCTAATTGAACCAACGAAAGCGGAAGCTTATTTATTACTTTTCGATATTACAAATATTCCATAATTCGCGAAATATGATTAATGGGGATGCTTTTTCTCTTTGATATTTCTTTGTTATTCAATATTTGATGTCGACAGACGACTATTTTTCCTTGCAATCGAAACAATATTGAGGACAAAGATGTTCCAGAATCAACATTAATGTTTTTCTTTCTCTGTTACTCAGCATTTTTTATCTAAAAACTTGTTACGACTTACATCTGTAATTTGGTTTGAATGTTGCACTCACTAAATGAATGCAGTTTTTCATTCAGCTCTGGATAAAATTTTATAGGTGCGAAATATTGGAAACATTTTTAAAAAGGTTTTTTTTTTCAAATTTGAAGCCTCCTTAGTTATTACTCTTACGAGACAACATAACTATAGGCTGGTCCTTACATTATAGATGGATTACCTAGTTATCTTAAATCTGATGACACTTCTGCGTTTTATCCAATAGCAACGTCGTCGAAGTGAATTCCTAAGTGTGAACAATGTAAGTTATAGAAATCTTGTGTTAACCTTTTCCGCCAATAATAACGCTATATGTATGACGGTGTTTACAAATATTTCTAATTTGTATTCATAGAAATTTTTCTTTGTTTTTAAAACAATATCTACCATCTTCTATACTGATTTATTGACACATATAATAAAATATAAAACACCTTAATTACTGTAAGATTCTTTGTATTGTTTGAAATATTTGTGCTAATGAATATATGAAAGCGAATAACGAATTTCTTTATGAAAACTAATATTTTTCAATAGCGACTGTGAAATTTATTCAATTTTAATTTAAATCATAATAGCGATGTTTAACGTTATTAGTTTTACGTACAATTTGTACCACTCTAGTCGATCGTGTTTAATCACGGCATTGGTTCGCAATATGAAAAATTTGAATGAAATTTAAATAGCATTTTAATATTCATCGTTACTTAATTGGATTCTGTGAACTGTAACCTTTTTTTTTTTTAGAGAAATTTCAATCGTTCTCTTTTTAACGTATTCAATATTTTCTTAGCCTCCCAATTACTATTCAAAGACAGAATACATTATTAATACTAAACCAAATTTCTAATTGCCATGCCTATCTACATGATATTGAACACCCTTGCAATAACATTCAGACAGACTAAGAGTAAGACACATTAGACGAATTGATTTAGATTTCAGTCAATCTCAGTCAAAAGGAATTCAATGAACTTGTATAAATTTAATGATGTATGTTATAATGTACGATAAGTGTTCATTTATCTAAAGAATATATCAATCATACATTTTAATGGCTTGCAAACATTTTCGTTTATAGTAAGGGTTTGAACTTAGTTAATTATTTAGGACTTGGAAATTAAGCTGCCTGTCATTCTACTCAATAAACCGTTCGATTCAAGATGGGATCTAACCACGAGAGCGTTAGTTATTACATTAATTGACGTATATTAAGACTGAGTTCAGTAACAACGTACTATTGTAACTGTTATTATAGAAATCATGACTACGCAGCCGTTACTGTCTATAGCAAAAATTACAGTTTGACTTGAACACTTGACTGTAAACCACAAAGTTTTGGTATCATCAGATATAATAATCCGATTATTAAAAGGATGTATTACGTCTTTTTAGTTTATAAGGCACTTCACATCATCAGCCTGTGATAGTCCACTGCTGGACATAGGCCTTCCCTAATACAGCCATATCCATTAGGGGTTTTTTTTTGCACCGTATTCCACCACGCTGGTCCAATGCGGGTTGGTGGGTGGACCGACTTTTTACATGTCTCTCCGACGCATGGATCATCTTACTTTTCAGACAGTTGGGCGATCGGCCCAAATTGCCCTAACCATCTAAACAACAACGAAAATTTGTTGAATCCCCGCAGGTTTCGAACTCACGACCTCCGGTTTCTACAGCACCCTTACCATTAGGCTACGGAGTCAGTTATACGACACTTTTTCTGCATATATTATAGTCGGTGATACTTTTCACATTAAAGATTTTTAATATCATACTTTATGCATGTCGTATATTGGAACGTGGCTGTCACCGTCTCAAGAGCCGAGCCGTATGTAAGCCTTAAGTAGCAGATTTAGACTTACGTTCCACTGACTGTGTAAAGCGAATGATTTCCGGAGTCTTGCGATATTAGAATATATGACAGCGCATATTACCTGGCTGTAATATTTATCATTGAGTACTTTTATAACCAAGGTATAAAGAGGTACTTTGTGAGTTTCGACACAAGTTTGTTTTGGCTTTGATCAATACTTTTTTAATAAAGCTACAATACAACCAGTCGTTCACCTGATGATAAGTATTAATCTCTATCTATGAGGTACTTTCGCCATGAGACATATACGTTCTAGTTTACACAGTAATTACTATGGCGACTATGCTTTTGTAGAGGGATACATTAGTGTTTACACAACTAGACACTAAGTCAAAAATGGGTTTAAATCAATTTGTTTATAATACTAACAGCATATTGGTTGTAATCCTTGACAGTTTATCATCAACATCATCAGCCTGTGATAGTCCACTGCTGCACATAGGCCTCCTCTAATACACCCCTATCCATTAGGGGGTTTTGGACCCACCACGCTGGTCCAATGCGGGTTGGTGGGTGGACCTACTTTTTACATGCCCATCCGACGTATGGATCATCTTACTTTTGAGACAATTGATTGATCGCCCCAAATTGTTCTAACTAACTAGGAAACAACAATGTAAATTTGTTGAGTCCCCGCAGGATTCGAACCCACGACCTCCGCTTTCTAAAGCCCACGCCCGTACCACTGGGCTACGGAGGCAGTTTAGTTTTTATCAACCAATATAAATGGTAAGACTTGTTTTTGTTACTGTATTGCGATAACAAGCTTACCTTACGGTGTAGTATTTATTGAACGTTTTGAAAATAGAAAAAAAATTGTTATAACACACACACTGCTAATATCGCTTCGCAATACTGTCTGTAAACACGGCTAAGCACCTGTTTATTTTTATTATCGATCCACTCCCGATGTGAAGGTAGTCAAAGCTGAGCTGATAGCTTTTCCATGTTCGCAGTTAGTTTGTTTTCGTTACGTCGTAACCGGAAAATAGTCGAAATTGGTTCCGTTTCGGCTTTTCGAGTTTTGAATTGTAAACGTTTAGTGATTCTGTCCGCTACGATTGTGTTTGCTATATGTTAACTAAACAATCTATTTGTTTTTTAATTAAAACTTAATAAATCTGTTACATATGTGTTTATTAGTTTATTTGTCCTCATAGCGATGAAAACATGATAATAAAATAATTTAGGAGACAAATAAGTTTCGTGACTACAACAAAACCGTTAAATTTAAAACGTAGTAAAATGAATTGCATTGGAGTATTTCAAATTTGAACTCAAATACCTCAACCGACACTTATCATTTAGTCCCTCGTTTAAACACTGACATTTTCAAATAACCCTTTCACGGATTCAATCCCGAAGATTCTAGAATATTACCCGCTATGAATGCCGCGGCAAAATGGGACGTCCAAAATTTCATATAAATGTATGAGGCCCTACATCCAACTTATGATTTTCACTGTGCTGTAGCAAGTTCGAAATGCGAGCGTGTGCGCTGCGCTTATGCGGCGCCTTGGGATCGCGCGGTTGCCTAGATTGCTCGCAAGGGTTGTCGCTGACTTGTATTTTTATACATTTAAACGATTCTTCTTTCTTCGTCTCTCTTTCTTCTTCATTTAACTTCTTTATTTCTAAGGTTTTAAAGAGTATTGACGAATTGATCGTCTTGAATTTAAGCGAACACTAGTTAATGTAATAATTGACTAGCGATTTTGTCGCGTTTAATTGGGTTTACAGTTTTCATTGGATATTTTCTGAATGGTGTTCCAAATAAAATGTTTCAGGCTTGTTAAGTCTTAGATTATTGTGATATATTGCTATTTGTGATGTATGATAATTTTTTACATTCTGAAGTTCAATAATTTTATTAATATCCTCCCCAGAGCGAAGGGACGCAATAAATTGAATAGATTTACTACTACACTTCACTGCTGGATAATGATTACTTTGTTTCTTAACTACTTAACATATAGTGACTCAGTATTTAAAGAGCATAACATTAAATAAGAACAAACACAGATTGTTTTAATTAGATGTAAGATTTGTTCCAATAAAAGTTAAACTGTTTATTGGAACAAATTACTACTTTTACTGTCTCTATGTTTACTTTCCACGTAATAAATAATGTATTTTAAAAGAACTGTTTATGTACAATCAAAATATATTGATGTAAAGTATCAATATCGAAAGCGGTTGTTAACAACTCGCCCGAACCGACACACAAAACGTCAAGTGGTGATTTCAATAAACTGTAATTTAATATTGCACACGTAGTTACATCAATTAGTGCAAACAACTAATTGCCTAGTACTAATTAGCGGAATGTTGTATTAATTCGTTATTTATTGCTTGTTTAAAATCTTTGCTTTATATTTGAATGTTACCCGTTTTTGTTTTGTTTTTTATATGTGTTGTTTTCGCTTTATAATGACGATAAAATGATAATACGCACATTAAAGTACTAAAGGGCACGTGCGCGGCAATTTCAGTATTCAAATTACATTATAATTCGCGACCGTTTGGCGATTTACAAACAATGGCCATTGTGGTTGTGTTCATGAATTTTTTTTTATTGTACGACACTCAAATTTACAAAAGCTAGTCTAGAACGATCGTCTGGAATGACAATTAGGGATTACGTCACTTTACGTTTGCCGTATACAGTTTTAATGTCAGTTGTAGCACCCAATCTTAAATCTGAATGAGAAATTAAATTAGAAATGGGATAAGATACTAAAACATAAAATGTTTATTAGGGATAGCACTAAGCTGTCCGTCATACAGCAGCATAACATAAAACAAATGGTACTATTGATAAAGATCTTATATTTATATCTCCCTCTCTCTCTCTCACTCTCTCTCCCTCTTTCTCTCTCTCTTTTAGGGTAAATGTACTAATCGTGGTATCGGGTAATGTCCTGTACAACAGGATGGACGGACTTATTTTAATATTTATTATAAGCTAGTCGTCAAGTGGCAACCCTGGTAGCTTCTTATCTCGGAGAGAGGCACGCTTCACAGGGCTGCGTCAATAGAAGCGAATCCATAGCGGGTCTGGTGTCGCGCGACTCCTGTGTGCCCCCGGCCTTACGTACACGGCTTACTCGCGGATTTACATATCTTTTTATAACCCGACTTTTGTGCCTCTCCTCGAATTCACTCCGGCTACTTATTACGTTATAGACGTTGCCGTTCGCAAAGTGAAACGAGATTTAGCACGGATTGAGCTGCGACGAGTGTGTCGTGTGCGGTGCGTCTGGCAGACGTACAGACTTACTTTTTTATAGAAAGGTTGAGTAGCTATTGTTTTATTAAAGAAAGATTGTATACTTATTATGCCTCGTATAATAATATATTATTTCCTCATTATCATCAGCCTGTGTTAATCCACCTCAAGACATTGGCCTCCCTAATGAACGCCTTCTCTATTAGGGGATTTTTGGACCGTATCCCACCACGCTAGTCCAATGCTTGTTGGCGGGTGGACCTACTTACTTTTCAGACAAGTGGGTGATCGGCCCAAATTGTCCTAACCAACCAGAAAATAACGATAACACAAAGTTGTTTCCTCGCGGGATTAAAACCTACGACCTCCGGTTATCAAAGCAACGGCCAATACGGGTAGACAACGGAGGCGGTTATTATTTCCTTAATAATAGCGTAATTATTCCTCGTAAATAAATTGTGTTTTATCAGATAGGATTAGTAAAATAATTATAAGACTAATAACAGTAACACACATAGCACCGATGTGATCGAAGGTTGTACCAAAGCTGACTGAAAATTACCTATATTTTGTACTTTCACATATACATATTAAATGTATATCATGTTTTGTGCTAGGAATCGAACCCACACGACTTCTGCACGGTTACGCTATCTACACTTATATATACGTCACTTATATATATGTATGGAATAAATTTCAATTTACAACGCTCCGTATATTTTTCAGCATTCACGATCCATTAGCATTCCAGACTCCTGAAACCGCGCCCAGATGAAATACATCAAATTATTTTAATTAACAATATCGGCTTTATAATTATTCGCGTGGCGTACCTACTTTTATATAGTACACGTATTTAAGGGCTTTTATGTAAGCAGTCAGTTTTTAACACATGAATTTGTATGTACGATGTTAATGCATGCATGATTTTTTTTATTAATGTTATACATGTATATCATATTTGCATATATATGATATACATGAAACAAATTAAATGTAAAAGGAGGAATATGGAAAACCATAAATAGTCATCAAAAACAGACCCGTGGATTTTACATTTTATCGATTTACTTTCTAAATCTTTTGCAATTTTTTAAAAGTGCCGCTTAAGGCAAATTTGTTTCTGTATTATTATTTTTTGTTTGGGCTGCCTTTATGTTTTATATTGAATAAGATAATATATTGATATATTGAACAAGATCGTATAAGATGTGTTTGTGTTTAGTCGTGTGTCAATCAATGATTGGCATGTTGGTAACATTTCTTCTATAAGTTATCATTGGTTTACCCTTTTCTTATACATTATGTTGATTTGTCTAAATGAATAATAACGCTAGGTCTATTCGATCCAAATTTAAATTGACTAAACTATAGGTTAACAATGTTATTGAACTAATAGGTTATGTTTTAACATAACTATTTTTTATATTTCAAATATTATAAGAATTGTATATGGTTCCAGGTTATTCCCTTCGCCAATCCAAAGCATATTTGCCACGGGTGATATTTTCACGGCGATATTCGGGGTCAGCCCCATCCGTGATTAAGCTGACCGCAACGATGAGATATGGCGTCGTGAGGGATAAATTGCACGAATTAGCGCGCCTTATCTTGTGGAGTTATGGGTTACGCATTCGTTATGGCTTATAGTAATTGTTGTATCGCGGGTTAGGCTTTGCACGGTTTGCTTGGAAAGTGCGACGTTTATTGGGGATTATTCGGCATAATTAAGGTACTGAAATAGGGCTGTTTGGGTTCGTCTAGAAATGAAGTATGGGTATGTCTTTGTATCGTGGAATAAATCGATGTAACAGATGCTTAGTTTTTGTTAGACCATCATGAAAGAACTCGGAATATAAAATAATGTAATTATAATAATATAGCTAGATCTCACTAAAATTATTATTAAATTATCTGACAAACTTAACACCTTAAATATGGTTCCAATCTTCGCATGTGACATTTTTAAAATCTTGTCACTACAATAGAATTATTGTGTAAAGATTTCTGTGATTTCGTTGTTATTGATAAATCGGCTAGATCGTCTGTTTAAGAATCTGTGATTGTCTTTTTGTCTGTAACTAAGAAGTATTTTCAGGAGATAAAATGAAGATATATCTATTTACCCTTTTAATTAGTAATTGCTATACGTTATAGAATTAGGAATTTACTGAAACGATAGACAAAACAAGTTGGTACATTAACATTAAGTCTTTAATTTAAACGTCGTACCTATCTCAAAGGTCCACGTTGTACCTTAATATAGCAATCAATGTTACGAAATTAATTCAAATTTCACACAAGACCCAAAGCTAGGCGATATCTCATTTCGATAAAGGCTATCAGGGCAAAGTTGGTTAACTACTTTGCCTGTAATAACAGTTGTACCTTGTTAAGATAAATTACTTTAAAGTTGTACTGAATTAAACTATAAACGTGGATAAAACTTATTTTAACTAATATTTAATATTCATCAAATCTAAGAATTTACTTAGAAATAAATCAATCAATACCATATTTTTATTTTATAAATAATAAATAATATAGTAATACTTTGGCACTGTGTCGTGTTTTGTTTTTGTGTGCATCACATAGGCCTCCCCTACGCACCTCCTACACGCCCTCTCCATTGTGGGGTTTTTGGACCGTATCCCACCGCGCTAGTCCAATGCGGTGGTGGATCGACTTTTTATATGCCCACCGACGAACTGATCGCACCCGATTTTTTTACTTTTCAGACAATTTAGTTATCGGCCCAAATGGTCCTAACCAACCAGAAAACAAGGATAACGCGAGTCGTTTCCCCGCGGGAGTCGAACTCACGACCTCCGGTTTATAAAGCAAGGATACCAAGCAATACCGCCAGACCATGAAGGCGGTTTGTAATACGTACAGTAATTGTTAAGTATTGTTTTGTGTTTGAGTTAACTAATTTGTGTGATTTAAACGATTATTTACAGTGATTGAATGTCATTCATTAATATATTAAGGTTTACGTTTTCAACGTTGAATGACAATGTTTCTACGCTCATCATAAAAAAGGAACAAAAGGGAAACATGTAAAAGGACAATAAAAAAATTTCGATTCGCTCTAAACACCCATGTTTCCGTGAGAACGCGGATATAAGCGTTCGTTTCGCGTTATTTCGGATATTACGAGCGACGCCATGGGTCGGATTAATTTTATATGCGTTGGGTGTTATTAACTGCCTCCGTAGCCTAGTGGTATGGGCGTGTGCTTTAGAAACCGGAGGTCGTGGGTTCGAATCCTGCGGGGACGCAACAAATTTTCATTGTTGTTTCCTAGTTGGTTAGGGCAATTTGGGCAGATCACCCAATTGTCTGAAAAGTAAGATGATCCATGCGTCGGATGGGCATGTAAAAAGTCGGTCCACCCACCAACCCGCATTGGACCAGCGTGGTGGGATACGGTCCAAACCCCCTAATGGATAGTTGTGTATTAGGGGAGGCCTATGTCCAGCAGTGGACTAACAAAGGCTGATGATGTGATGTGTGGGTGTTATTCGATTGCTCGCGTTGTTTTCCTCATGATTGTTTTCAGATCAGTCTGTGACAGATCAGTAGGTTACGGTACTGTTTTGTAGTCATTGGACGTTTGTTTTATAACATTTGTTATGTAGTAAGATTCGTACAAAACTATGGTGTTCGCCGAGTACGCGAACGTGTTATTGTAAATGTTTCGGATACAAAAACGATTGCGTGGCAGCTTCAAATTTTGCCATGATCTGCTATCATAAGGTGTTTGTTTGAAAACATGCTTTAGACATAGACATGTTTTTAATAGACATTTAGACTAGATTATATACGACACATAAAGTCTCTCAGCTGAATCTAAACCGTCGAAAGTAACGCTACAACTGTACCACTATACAGTAAAATACCACCAAATACATATACACCACAGATTGAGAGATATATATAAATATGGATACAGCAGCAATTCAACCGTTAACCGTCTCAATTTATCCTCCCATTAAGGCCCGCTAAAGTACAAATTGTACGAAACACCGTTAGCTACAAGAGGTGCCTCTATGCTCGGGATTGCTCCGAGATTATCTGGAATAAAAATAAAAATTTCCCCTCCAACAAAAAAGCGGCCGCGGCCGGTCCAGATTAAACGCACATTCTGCAATATTTTCCACAAAAGGATACCTTAATCCCTAACAAGTGGGGAGTGCTTCACGGGCGCTATTCTCGCAGCGCTCGATATGAGCCGTGTTTGTTTTGCTTTAGTGGTAGTGAGAGATATTTTTATTAATTTTCTACCACTTTTATTTTAAATTTTTAAGCAATCGTTGTATATTCATGTAACTATGTTATAAGGCTTAGTAAAATTAGTATTGGTTACTTTAAAAATTACCAAAATGGAAATCGAAGCATTTTTAAATAACTGTTACCTATATTGGTAAATAATGAAGTATTTAATTAATCATTAATAACATGAAAGTATTTAATCATTATTAAGCTCTGGCATGGAATCTATAAAAAAACAATAAATCTTTTATAACACACAAAGTAGCTGAAGATTACAGTTTCTTATAAAAAAACACCTTCATAAAATTCATATTGAACTATAATAATAGCATCTACGTTTCCGCATAACAAATGTTTAATTTTTTTATCAGATCGCGCTGACTACCAGAATTACTACTAAAAATATCGCATGCGACATTAAGTCGAACGCCTTAAGAATAGCCACCGCCGAGTTCTCATTTCAATATTAATATTCCCCGGTTCCTAGGTACATGCCGATGAGTTTTATCCCGCTATCCACGGGGTCCTTTTCATCGGGAACGGTGTTTTTTTTCCAACGTTTCGGCCTTTTGAATAGGCAACGTCTCGCGGCGGTCGTTGACTTCGATCTAAGCGGCGTGTGCATTTCAATTCGTCATACACTGTAATATTCCCTGTTCGATATTTCAGTGTTGTATGTAGGTATGAAGTATATGTCATATGTTATTATAGGCGATAGGGTTGATTTACTGTAATGTTCGAGAAGCAAGGTCGTTATTAGGCATATTTTAACTTGATATTATATTATGTTGTTTACGTGAATATTATACTTGATAAGTGCGGTAGGGATCAACAATATCACAAGATTACGGACTCCAAGCCTAAATAATTAGGTAAAAATTTAGTATAACTGTGTTATATTTCCTATTTAACTTGATAAAGATTTAATTTTATGATCCAGAAGAGTTTAGGTACATCTATAGATGATTATTACATCGTAAAACTCTAACTATGCAATAAAATCATCAAAGTTTATACATTAGTTACAGGTATTCGTCTGAGGCGGACGCACACACAAAATTTTGCCTGCTTATTTAAAATTAGGTGATATTTGGTAGGCTATTATAACTTATAAGTACCCAACAAGGAATAGAAATTCAAGGATCGTTTTATATCTATCAAGTAAACGATTTTAAATAACACTGCAGTACTTTTTTGCCTTTCCCCTTTAAATAAATCGCGCGAAGTGTCCATTTTTTGCAGCGTAATTAATTGCCAACTAACATAAATCCATCCAACTTTAATTTTTATTGTTCATGTCGGCTATTAAGGGAGCGGTAATTTTCTTAAGGAGGGTGAAAGTAAGCCGGAGTTACACCAAGAGTTAATTCAAATTAACTTTTTACGGCGCTGCAAAGAAACCGGGGGGGTCCTGGCAAACGTTTAACATAAATCTGCAATATTTAAGTACAGTCGCCCGCGGGTGCCCGACGGTACGCATTTGAATAGAATATTTAGTCGCCGTTGTGTATGCAGCTTTATTTATGTTGAGTTTTTGAACATACTTTAAAATGTGTTTTATTTTTTTGGATTTTCGCGTGACACATTAATGGTCAAGTGTAATGATTGCATGGAAAGTATTTCGCGAAATTAGTGACGTATTTAAAGTTATAATACGAGATAACTATGAATAACTGTAAACAGAAAGGGGAGAAAAGTAAAAATTGTTCGTACCATTCAAATTTGTTATTCGAATCAAAACTTGACATTGCTTAAGATCAATAGAAAGAAACCTTTGTAAAAAATGATTTTGTACTCAATGACACGTCATTTTGCTAATTTACGATCTGAACGTGGGAGGCACTTTAGAGCAACCGTAACCGAAGCAGTTTACACAACAATAAAGATAATACGTGTCAGAAAAGTCAGGCTATCACTAAAAGTAGCTTAAAACATCAAATGTATCATCCAACCACTTAACAATATACCACTATCTGCACTTAAAATTCGACGAACGCCATTTGCATAAATTTGTGACCCAAATTGCCTAGTTTCGGCCATTTTGATTGCATTTACATCAACCTCCATTGGCATACCTGCCGAATGACGTCATTATCGTGTAAGTGAAACATTCCCCATAATCAATTCATAACGGGACAAAATAGCCTGAAAGATCTATTTATATACAGGCGATTAGTGACAGAAATATAGGAGCGGGCGGTTCGGTCTCGCTCCATTTAATAAATTGGAGACATTGAGGGTTGAGATGTAAAAATTTAATTACGAAAACTTCCTCGCAGGCACCGTGTTGTCCTCCAAAGAACAAAGGACACAAAACGCCGCCACGATCGGGGAAAGGGTAATTTCCTTATAGAAATATTATTAAATGATGGGGAATCGATTTTCTGCAGCTTTTCGGGAACAAAGGGACGTCGGCAATCTTTCAAATTTGCTTTTAAAAGTTGTTTGCCCAGAGGACCTTTGTTTGTTGACACATTTTAAACGTTACCCCGCCCGCTTTTGTTGTCTGTGATCTTTGTGGAGTTTTCTTACTGGTATTACGCCATTAATGTCGAATTAATTGGGACCCCTGATATTGTCATTCGTTTAATAAATTTCGAACGGATACTTACGCTCTTAATTGCCTCAGATCAGGCAGTGAAACAAGGGCAATATTTATAGAAGCTGTCCGTTAAACGCTTTAAGCCTTTCGCTGTATAAGATACCAACGAAATTTTTCAATATATATATATCTATTTGTGACATAAAGACATCCTGTGAACTATGTGTTTATGTCTTCATAATTTGCTGTGTAATTTCTACGTTGACACTCGAGCAAATGTTTGCAGGGAGTGATTGATTATAGTTTTGATAGTTTTCAGACAATTGGGTGATCGGCCCAAATTGCCCTAACCAACTAGGAAACAACAATGTAAAAATGTAAGTCCCCGCAGGATTCGAACCCACTACCTCCGGTTTTTTAAGCAAACGCCCATACCACTAGGTTACGGAGGCAGTTGTTGTAAATATTGTAAATGTTTTTATATTGATTTATAATAAATATTGGCAGTTAACTGCTTACAAATATATTGAAGTGTATCTTTAGGTACTGATGTTTGTGTTTTTAAGTCAAAACAAAGTAAAATGTATAGCTATGTATCTGTCCAAACACAATCTAATAGAAGTTAAATAAGTCTTCCAAAAAGTTGTTAGTTTGATTGCATGTAGTTTTATCTAAAACAAATCTTTGTTAGCATTGTAAAACTACTTTAAATTAAGTTATTAACTGCCGGCTTCATTCATTTCCTTACCAAACACAATCATAGTATCCGTCAATTATTAAACCCACATAAAAGCGCTCTAACAACATAATGCATCTAATACCAGAAACAAAACGCGCACAGTTGTAATTTAAGCGTGTAATTTATGCAATTGTTTGTAACGCCCATCCAAACTGTTTCCTATATAGATACGCTATTTATTTCAGTAGTTCTCACAGGAGATCAGGTTGGCAACGCTTGGTTGATAATTCCGTAATTGCGCCCGTTTAACCGACCGCCCGCTACCTAAATTACTTAATACGGTAGAAACAAACACGGAGCGGTGGTTAATTGTAAAAAGGACTTTATTCGTTAGTAAGCTTCCGTTGATACAACGTTAATAAAGAACGAATGATTGTTATTGTCGACTTGATTTCGTTCATTCGATTCGAATGACGTTTCGTTCATTCGATTAGAATGGTGACTGCGGTACTGACTGATTTTGTCTGAATTATGCACGTTGAAAAACATATTTTGTAAATTTACAACACATACAACAGCATGTTCGCGTTTCTCTCTATGCTAAAGTATGCGCTGCAAATCTTCATCAATTTACATAAGTTCACGATGCAAATGTAGTGTACCTAAATCTTGCAGTAAGTAGTCTTGTAGTAGCAAGGGTTTTCTTTGACTTTAATTATATGCTTATATAACATATAATCGTAAATTGAATTTCTTCTTTCGTATAAAGTTTGATATCAAAAAGGTCATAGTCCCTGTAGAAACGTAAAACAATTCAGCTATCGCACGGAAATTAGGTTAAACTGTGTTTTGCGGTTAATATAAAAAACTAATACGGGGTTACCTTATTAGGAGAACCTTAATTAATATCTCATAATCATTAGTGAAAAGCGAAAAATACTAATGTTTTAAGTACTATAAATATTTTACTATCATATCGTACTACAACTGCATTCATTGCAATGATTAAAAAACTCGAGAAGACATGAAATCGGTGCCTCCCTACAGCGTTCAGGGAAATCGACGGATTCCCCGTTCCTGCAGTAAACACGGGGGCGCGCCGGGAACGCGGCGTCGGCGTGCTAATTAAAAATTTACATTTTGAAAGGATGTTTTAATTCATTATTAAAATTTCGCGGTCGGAGTCGCTTTAACGCGAATAACTCGCATTATTCACGTCGGATAACGTATTATCGCGAAAGTGTTGCGGCCGGAAGGGGGGGGAGCCAACCCTTGGCCCTTCCCCTAACCCCCATTCACCCCCTGGCCATTGTTTTATTATGTAAACTGGCCGAGAGGGCCTTTGTCCCTAATTCTTTGGCCGGAATCTTTTCTCAACTTAATTTGAATTATGGCGTTTAAGCTTAATTACACTCGGCCTGCCCGTGACACCTCCGCTAGTGTTGTGGCGGTTTGCGCTAGGAATTTTCGGTAACGTTGTGCTATTTTCTTTTTTAAATTGCTTAAAGGTGTTATATGACGTCATAATATTTTATGAGTAAAATTTTACTCAGATGAATTTTAAACGACTCGGTAGCATATTTTGCAATTGTTTCATTACAAATAATTTATTGAACGCTATGCATATTTAAATTGTATATCATACCATCGTGGAGCTATTTAGTTCTTATAGGAAAAAAATCAATTAGGATTTTAATAAAAATATATTTAGTACAGTCAATTTAAACTCCAGGGAAGTACACAAATATTTTAATATTAAATAAATTTTACAATAAATATTGCTCGAAACCTCATATAATAAGACGACGTAATATGAAAAAATTTACGTCATCTCTGAAACTCAATCTTGGCAATGAAAAAAGACCGTGATACATTCACAATAAACCACGTCTCGGACCGTCAGAATTCGATGTAAATTAAAGTCGCTCACAAACTTTTTTTTAAAATGCATCACGCGAAGCGAAAACTGGGACGATGGTTGCCGCCAAGTAAAGTAGCGAAGCGAGCCGCATTTCTTACAATTTCTTGCTTGCGTTTTACCGTCAATATTAAACCTGTTGCATACTGATATAGTTTTTTAATATGGCCGGCCGATAAATAAGTTCTTAAAGCCGTTTTGTCAGCGTGACGGCTTGTAGCTCGTTAGTTTTGTTACGATGTACATGTTGTTTTTAACCGCCTCCGTGGCCTAGTGGTATGGGCGTTTATAAACCGGAGGTCGTGGGTTTGAATCCAGCAGGGACTCAACAGAATTTCGTTGTTGTTTCCTATTAGGTTAGGGCAATTTTGGCTGGTCACCCAATTTTCAGAAAAGTAAGATGATCCTGCGTCGGATGGGCATTTAGAAGAAGGTCTAATGTCTAGGGGAGGATGATGATGATGTTGTTTTTTGGATCTAAACATCTTCGAATGTATACGAAAACGAATATAACTGTTTGATTGAAATGAGGAATACATAGTAGATTCTAAAAGTAAAGAATATTTTTAAATAAGTTATTATTATTACAGGGGTTCGTCTGATAGAGTTTTCTCCGCCAAAACACTAATGTCTTCCGGCTTAAAGCCGCTGTAGCCATCCTAATTAATGGGTAAAGCAGACTATTCAGCGTCTTACGTTGCTTTTTTATAAGCATCACTTTATATATAAATATTTTAACTTGACGCAACTATGGTATTGACGTCTTAGAAATATAATTTTATTTCATTGCTTTTTAAAAAAATTATCTTAAAATTTTCAGGACGTCTGTAACGAACGGTTTTAATTTTCTTTATCGATTGTCAACTACATTTTCTACAAGTAAACTATCGTACAGTGAAAATTATAACCCACCGTAAGTCCGTTCCCGAACTAAGGTTCTACACTTAGTGGGTGTGCGACGCACTAAAATACGCCGAGTTATTTCGATCCACCCCCCGCGCTATGAATTATTCAGGTGGCGTTTAATAACTAGAAGTGTTGCGCGGGGATGCCCCGGGGTGGGACAAGTCACTGGATGTCCGTCCCTTCTTTTATTTCGGAATTGAATGGAGTTGCATGATCGATGTGTGTATGGAGATCAATTTAACGCGCGCCCTAATCCTTTCGTTATTACATTTATGCAATGGACGTTTAATTAATTTTATTGTAATGATATTTTATTTAGAAACGTGCTGTCCTTAATGTGTGAGGCTTTAGTAAATATAATAAGTTTCGTTTCGTTAGTTTTACCAATTGTAATACAAAATTTCTATTGTTTTTTATATACGGTCTTTTCCAAATTATTTATTCTTCATTTTCACTTCAATGAAATACTATACATACCTTATTAATAGCTCACAAAATAAATGTAATGATTTGACTGTAGGCTCAGATATAATACAATTACTTTTCCTTTTGTTTTATATTTATCAGTGAGAGTTTTTATAAATAAATATTACCTTATAGTAACGTATGATTAACGTCTGTTAATTGCAAACTAATATATTCCGATCTTTTAGCAATTTCACACTATAAATGTTTAAAAGAAGACCATTTCACAACTTTGATCGTAATAACAATAATAATCGTCACATACACACGATACAACGTAAAGATCGTTGTAAGCAACGAGCATAGTTGCAAACGCCGTCCGCAAAGCGGATCCTTCAGGAACAAGAGTGCACAGGAATTACTCTGTAGGAATCACTGTTTTATTGCTAGAGCATCGGGAATAATCGTTGTGGGCCCGCGTCGCTTCGTGCCTGCGTTGTGTTTCTTAGATAGCATCGTGATACAATCAATGTACGCCTACACATCCCTTATTCCGGTATGAAGCGGCCTTAATGTATTTCTGTCGTCCGTTCGTTTGTTTCTAGCGTTTTGAAAGGTTTTTGAAAACTTAGTTTTATTTAAATACAAGTTTAACTAATCGATCAGTATTCAAGGCCGGTTATTGTACGTATCTCTGTTTAATTGGCCTCATTTAAATATTAGAATTATGATATCTACGAATACATGTATCGGAATTTGACATTCATTATATATGGATACCATTTCTCATATGATATATGAGTATGAAGAGTTTCGATATATTTTCGAATAACAAAATCTAGCGCAATAGTTGACCATTCACTCTAAACCATTTGCTCAATCCTAACAATGGTTTATCAGTCACCGAATCTTTATATTCGAGCTTTAAATGACCAATTGCAACAATATAACGTCCATCACTAAAGTTTTATTAATGAACTTGACCTTTTTATAGCCATCGTTTCCGAACTCAACAACTAACCACCTCTCTCTGGTTCCAGGTACGCAAACGAATTGTCTCCAGTGCAGTATTAAAGCAGTAATCAACACATAAAACGCGACCCGGCAAGTTGTACAATTGCAAAGAAAAGTTCAGTGCTCAGCCACCATCGTGCAAGACGAAACTCAAGTTCTTGAGTTAGTCCTTTGAGCTGGATGAATTTAAACATAAAAGCATCCCGTATGTGCGTTTGGCAATCTTTTAGTAATTTTCTACTTTGAAACTATATTTTTATTTCCTTAGGTTCATTCGAGTTAAATAGGCGGATCACTAAATAGATTAAATAAAATGATCGATGCGTTAAATGGCGTTATAAAGTCGATCTGGCTATTGCCTTCGAATCTTCATAATGCCAAAATAATCTGTCAGAATTGCAGTTTACCTTCGGGCTTTAGAAGTTCCACAGTGCTTCTGAAGTAAAGGTTATTAAAAGTGAATTAATAGTTTGGAGCCATCCTACATTAACTGCAAAATCAACTAGGTGAAAGAATATAATGCCAGAAATATCTCCAAACAATTAAACACGAAAACCCTAAACAAATTTTTTAATCAAAGCGTTGTAATATTACGAAAGTAAAAGTCTTAAAAAAATACATTCCTCGCGTGTGACATCGATTGCTTGACTCACGCAACATTTTGCCCTAGCGCCATTTCTATTCAGTGGTTAATGTCTTGTGAACGGAAACTTATTTTGAAATAATATTCCTTGACCAGAGGATATTTCTTGATTAATAGCTTTGGGATCTTATCGATTTTTTCATGATTATGGCTCATGATATGAATCAGAACCATATGTGGTATGAGCGCTGGTAGTTTTTTTTGGCAACATTTTTGTCTTTGCTATGGCTAAAGCGTGTACCGTCGAAATTATTTTACTTTTAATTTATTAGGTGGTAACATCTAATAGTTTACTCATAAAACGTGACCAAATTATGTTGATGTAAAGTGATATTTGAATCGAAAAATACACATTTATCATCTTACTGGTTGGGTCATTATTGTTGTAATGCAAGGGCAATATAAGTTATTTCCCTCAGAACTGGAATCCAGGGCCATATTCTAAGCATAACCGCTACACCACAAGTGTTAAAGCGTCAATTGAATAATATTTAATACTTGCATAATTTCCTCCAACTTACATTGTCCACTATTGTAACAAGTTCTTACTTAAATGTAACACTTTTAATACACTTTTGCATTTATTAATTTCATCATTACCACTATACTGTTCTAGTGATACACGTTAAAACTTAAAATTATAACGAACACCGGCCTTATAAATGGTGCAGTACGCCCGTTGGCAAAGGCGATATCGCATACGTGACCGATGCATTAGTTAGCAACCGGTATTGTTGCGTTGACGCCCCAATCTATTGTGAACGTGCTCGGAGCGTTTTGAATTTAGTTTTTTTAAGGGGTATCATCGTCTTACTGGCCAGTTTGGATGTTGGTTTTGGGAAAATAGTTTAAATTGTGTGTTTTTTTTTATTAAGTTTTGAATGACAGTATTAAAACAGAATAATATGTGAAATATTTTCGAATAATAATATCAAAGTAGCGTATTATTATTAGCTGTGAAAGCAATAACTACGTGTTTCAAGTGTTTTTAACTTAAATAACCGTTGTTTTGAATAATAAAAAAAATATATAGTGTTTTCAAGAATTTTTCTGTTTTCGTTCTTAGTCTTAAATAAGTTTTACCCATGATTTTCTTTAAACTAACTATATTGTAACGTCAAAAAAATAAGTAAATAAACCTAAGATGCGTATTAACTAAAGACAAAGCATTGCTTGAGTTGACTGATTTTTTAGAACCACGCTAATGGTCTATAGCTCTAGTTAGTATAATAACATCCTTTCAGAAGACCGAACGGATAGAACGAAACGCTTTTTACGCATTCGTTTTAACTGAAACCGTCGGTATTTCAATCTATTTTCGGCGAAGCATCCGATAAATCCGTTTTATTCAATACTCTGCACTAAGTTGACTACCAACATTGCAATGCTTAAGGCATTCTAAACGCAGATGCAATACCGATTGATACCAACATTGCGAATGATTTGCGAATGCCGCGTGTTGACAAACGCATTAATGGGATTGCTTAGTGTTTGAATGAACAATGCGAGTCATAGTTGTTGAATACTGCGGACGTGTGTGCGTTTCGTGTCATTGAATCGGCTCTAAAATGTCTAGACTTCACTTGCAGTTAGACAGACACGCATTTGATATGTCGATGCCTCAAAACTTTCGTACTTAGCGAGTGCTAAAAGGATATTCTTTTCCTGTTCTAGAAGATACTTAAAATACGACGTGTATATAAAAATCCTCCGTAGCTTTATGATAAGGGCGTGTGCTTTAGAAACCGGAGGTCGTGGGTTAGTTAGGTTCTGCGGGGACCCAACAAATTTTCATTGTTGTTTCCTAGTTGGTTAGGACAATTTAGGCCGATCACCCAATTATCTGAAAAGTAAAATGATCCATGCGTCGGATGGGCATGTAAAAAGACGGTCACCCCACCAACCCGCATTTGACCAGCGTGGTGGGATACAGTCCAAAAATCCGCTAAATAGAGAAGGTGTGCATTGGAGGCCGATGTCCAGTAGTGTAAATTAATATGATGATGAATATATGTGAATGATGATATTCCTGTTACGAATTAATTTATTGAATGCAAAACATGAATCAACAAAAAAAGCACAGATTTAAATAAGTTTAAAACACGTTAGAAAGAAAACTACAGATAAAATGCTATAAATAAAAGAATCTTATTGATATTATATTTTTAATTATAATAACAAGGGACGACTAAAATTTAATTAACAAATGTTTAAAACTTGTTATTTTAACATTTCCACCATATTCTGTTCGAATCACCAAAACTTTCATTCAATTCGACTTTTCTAGTCGCCGTAACACATTAATCAAACGCGTGTCCGACATTTCGTTGCACGCTGACATCTGGCAAACTTCCCGATACAGGTCCCGCAGTCTGCAACTGCATGTGCGAGCGACAAAACGATTCGCCACCTCGACAAATAATGCTCCGAAATTATGCTGCCGTTGTTATTTTTTTGTTTTTTACTGTAACTGGAAAATCTGAGTAAAATTGCATAGTATCGTACGCGATGACAGGCAGAACTGACTGGAGACGACAAAGTCTCAGTAGGGTTGTCAGATTATTGTATGGTCTGTCCGTATTTATAATGAAGCATAGGAATTCAGTTTTTAAATTGTCATCAGGCGCAGTATTCTTCGCAATATCTGCTACAGTAATAACATTCTTAAGAATACGCCCTATGCTTTGTAAATGATAACATTTAATTTATTATGCGCGATACAATATCCTGGGGGATAAAGTAAATTACACTTATATTTAAAGAATAAGTTGTTGTTGTATAGTCGTATTATTAATAAAGGCTTAAAGATTAATAACTAAAACATTCATGCGCCGCAAATAAATGTGGAATATTATCCAAGAAGTGATAAAGTTATTTTACGAAATAGCAATTAGCCTTGAAATTGGTATAAATAACAAATTGATATGATATTAAGATATATTTAATAAGTAATTGATGATATAATTGGTATGAAACAAATAGTGCCACCAATCCTACACCGCATAAACTCCGTATGCTTAATAAATTTTTAAAGCAATAATTTTAGTGACCATGTTTTGGGTATCGTTCAAAAATGATATCAGCCATAAAGTTATTCTATTCGAACGCATCGGTGACAACCCTAAATCTTGTTCCACAATGCAGCTAAGTAGGTCGGGTACCAGCTTATCGTGTCCTCGACATAGGACGCTAATGTAGGTGGACTAAGAGCAAATCCTAGGAACTCGGCTACATTGACGATGAGAAATCTTCGTAGTAATATCAGACATTTTCAAGTTTTGCAATTTGGAATTCTACGGCGTCACTTAAACTTATCCACAATAAGATATGAGCTCTTATATTTAGCTTTTAGATATATCTAGTGATAGATAAAACGAAGCAAATCTTCGAGGTCTATAATCGATTGAATTTGTAACCAGGGAAAGATAGCGTCGAAACGCAGTGTTTTATTATATGTTACTTGTTTTTATTGTATGTTACAATAAATAATTTCTATAGATATAATGGAATCATGCTTATATTTCCTATCTTTATTAAAATACATATAAAAGGAAGCATCCCCCCACGTGCATTAACCTGGAAATCTTCAATGTACGCCGAGACGCTTTCGTAATTAAGTCTAAGGTGGCATTACGCGGGTGCTCCCGAAAGGGGGCTAATTTCGTTTATTAAAACACCCTAAAAACCGGGTGAATGTTGCAATCCCGCGGAATGCCGACGAGTGCTTGTTGCCCCAGTTCACGCTGAACGACCTCCAGGCTCCACTTCGGCCCTGATGGAAAAGCGCGGTTGACGCACGCGGTTGTAAATCGTAACACGACGTTGATATGTTTGTCAAAAATAGACCTTAAATTTTACTATGCACGCGTTGGTTATAAAATAACGGACGAAGGATGTTAAATAATAACAGATATGTCAAATTTGCTTTGAGGTCTATAGATGGACTATTGTACGCCTTGCCGTTTGTACTAGCTGTCTAGCTTAGAGCTTTATTAATAAACTCTAGTATTCTTTAAGATTTTTCATTTACCTAATACTTTTTTGACAATAACTCGGCTGATACTACAAAAGTATAAGTGTACTGTAAATTTAGCATTTTATTCATATTAACTAACGACACAGTATAAAACCAGTACAAACGATCGCTTAAGACTACTTTTCTCGTCATTGCTTTATTTCAAGTTTAAGCGTAGTTTTATAAGTTTTAAACTCACCCTATTAGTAGCCATAAAAATTTCGGCCTTCATTATTTCCCAGCGAAGTATGTCTGTAGACATTAAGTCAAGTTTACAAAACATTACATAATCAAAAATATACCAACAGATTAACTATAATTTTACCTGCATACATTCAAGCTAGCATAAACACTTACCCATTTCGTACAGCGTTCAAAAACACTTTCGCATAACACGAAGACGGCGATAAAAAATACTGCGTCGTTCGGATACAGCTCGAGTCCGACATAAAGCGTCCCAATTAAGAGGATCAAACTCTCGTAAGTACATTCGCGCTTTAATTTAGCGAATAATTCAATAATCTCATAATCCACTCGCTCGCATCGTCGAGGGCCATCGACAAAAGATCGAATACACAATACGCTCGTAAATCTGCCGTAATAAAGATTTCGGGTATTAGACGCAGTCGGCCGTACGTTGCGTCAATATACGATAATCTATCTGTTCGTATCACTCGTTATTATATACTTTTTATGGTGCCCTTTATGTTGGCGACGCCCCACGTTTGGTATGAGCTCTAATAATATGATGAGTTTCATAGTCTTTATATGGCGTTTTTAATGAGTTTGATCTTCTGAGTGCTTTCTCAACTCTATCGAACTCTTGTGTTGATTATTTTATGGTAGCATTTGGTTATTGTTCGGAAAGATATATCACCCTGATACATTTATTTGATAATTTATCACTTTTATGCACTTCCATTACATTGGATTAAAGTTTTAAAATTAATTAGGAGATTAATAATTCTCGAACATGTTTATAAAAATAATTCATTGGATTTATGTTAATCTTAAAACTAAATTACCTAAATGGCTCTTTATACATTTGGTTAATAGAATATTTATTCTATTATTACATATAAGGGCCCTTTTGTGAAATTTTAGTTTAATAGCGAAGTTTTTATACAGAACAATTCGATACGTTCTGGATTTCTTCATGATGCAACCAAAATATAGTACTTTTGACCGCACCAGAGGCTAGGAAAGAACGAAATTTATGTAAACAATACAACTAATCTGTATTAATTAAAATTGCTCAGTAGGTGTATGTTATTGCCATTGTCGATTGTCTGCCATTTATTATAGTAATGCTCTACAGGCTACTTTGTTTGCATGAATTTCATCTTTTATTTGGTTTATTTAAGCTAGTCCCCCCTCTCCCCCAGACTTAATTAGGTACAGTTGCAACTATACGTTTCGTACGCGATGCAATTTTGCTCTTTGATTATAAACGTAGGCTCGGCTTTGTAGCTGACCCAAGTATTACTTCCTCTCAGATGCAAACGGATTAAGGGACAAACAGACACGTCGGGCTGTCTTAACCTAATTAAACGAGCAGCCGGCTCGAGACTAACTCCCAGTTTAAGGAATGGAAATAGGGCGTTACACGGAGAATGTTTATGGAAGATTTGTGTTGGCAGTACAACGTGATGTTTTGATGAAATATTTTATATGTAAGATAAGTATATAGATATAAGATGAGTATTTAGCGCCTATATTATTCGAAGGTGAATCACAAAGGCGTAGTTCTGTTAAACACTGTCATTTATATAATTTTTATTTAATGTTACAGTACTCGCCAACATTTAAGGTTTAAAGTCTGAAACCTTTTTTAATTTTACATGCAAACAATAAACTGTAAATCAAGTGTCATTGACAATAAAACTAATTGAAAAAAAACCATTGTTACTTCGTCTATTTGCGTGAAACGAAACGGATTTCTTTGTTTTTCTATTTCAATCGACGGTCCGGTCGAAAATAACGCGTTCCAAATTTGAAAAGCCCAGAAGGAGCCGAACAATAACTCTCTCAAATTTGAAATTGGAAGCGCGCTTAATGGCGCCCTGGTATGGTGACGGGCCGCACGCGACACTGCTCATAATCGCCCCGCGGATTTACAATCGGAAATAAAAACGCTTTATCGCGCGGGTGGGGCAACGTTCGGACGCGTGTTAACGGCGGAGACCGATGTGTGTGAATAGTACTTTGGACGTCAGCTCTGTCGATTTATTACACCCTGGTACTTGATAGAAAAGTTCGCAGGGGGCGAGTAAATTTTTTTGTACTATTCCTGATTTTATTTCGCTTTTATGCATTTAAATACAATTAATGTATGTATTAAATACAAAATAATTTTAATTAGTGTGTTTAATTAATGTGTATGTAATGTGCGTTCCTATATCCAATCTAAATAAAATATGCAATTTAAGTAAACACAATAATGGCGCCAGACAGGAACGCGTTCTTATTGGTGGATCGCCGCCATGTTCAATCTTTACGCGATGTTTAACCAATAGAAGGCCCGATGTTTTGGCGCCAATCGAGATTGTCATTAGATTAGTTTGACATTGAGTAGCTAGGCTTAAAAGCAGATGATTAGGTCAATTAAAATTAAGAAACAATTCGTTTCATAAAAGCTAAAACCACCAGACCTTATAGTAGAATGTACAAATAGCAGTAAAGTACGAATTCAGTACAATAGAAATACAAATAGTAACTAAGAACAATATCTATATCAAAGTCAGTGCACTCTGCAAGCTTTTATTGCGCAAGTAATGCTCAGAGGAGAGCTTTTGAACTGCTCTCGCAATATAACAGAATGATTGTCCGTAAGCTCTTGTTTTCATTTAACAATTTAAGTTTTGGTTTCATTCAAAGTTTACGAACTTCATTTATAAATTTTAAAACCGCAAATCAATCTAGAGTTTATCAACAGTGAAAGCTATCTAAAACGTGATACTATTGGAATGAAATTGCGTTACGTTTGACTCCGTTTTGTCTCTTTGTTTCTTTCCCAGGTTATACAATTAATTGAGAAACATATCTATGTATCCGCGGTCTATTAAAACCTAGTTTAATACTTAATATAACATTTCTACGTCCATAATACTTGAAATATATACACAATCACTGTCTGCTATATTGCTATTGCAATGATGCGCTGCCCGCGTATACAAACCTCTCCCCTACGAAGGGAAAACAAAACTTTGATCATAGAGTGTTCCCTTAATAAAGAACCCATTGTGTTCCCCCCGTATTTATTTCGACGGATAGATAATCTTTTATTATACCACGTCACAATTTATGGTCGTACGTCGTATTTCATTTGTCGTTCGTATGGCTACATCGCATTGAAACTTTGTATGGGGCTCTCGATATTAATGTGCACGGACATTAACGGATATAATGTCGGTATTCGCTGGGATCGTGGGTTCGAATCGGCGACGAAACGGTTACATTTATAAAAAAAACTTAATTTGAAGATGAGACAATTACGAACAAAAATGTTTTCCTTTATTATGAAACATATAGCGTATTATTATAGCAATAATACCAGATGATAAAATGTCTTCGTCCGATATTACACAACAACTAAAAAAATAACCATAAACACGAAACCTTGCCATTTTTAGATTTTTAATCAAAAAATATACGTTAAAAGACGTGATTAAATGAATTAAATTGACTCTAAATGACACTACTCATCATATATTAATAAACCATCAACGTGTTGTTCCCGAAACGTTTTCATATCCATCTGTTGAATTTGGGATCTCCCATTTAAATCGTATGTAAATCCCGAGGGATTCTTGTGAGAGCACCTCTTATCCGACGCGTGAGTTATGGAGCGTCTAGTTTTTTCGATATAAATAATGTCATCACTTTGAGTCATTCAAACGGTTACGCTTTTGTTGATGACTCAAATAGTTTTCTAATTGTTTTCTGATTGTCTCTCTCCTGAGTTTTAGGATGTTTCTCGTTTTGTTTGACCATGTGAATAATGATTTGTTTAAACAATGTAGCTTATATTATTGTTGGTCACATTTCAATATTGGCCAAAAGAAAAATGCAATTTTACTATATTATTATAATTACAAAGTGTCTAGGCGACTTATATTTTGTGATACAACACATTTTTCATGGTAATCATTGATTTTCTGCGATAAATCTATTATTGGGCTTCTTTAATAGAATTGATATAATAAACATGTGTACTTTTGGAACTCTTAATCAACACCGATCGATTCTACTCGAGTGTAATAAAAATATAATCATAATTATGATGTCACGTACGCGTCCTTTCGCTTCAATCTTAATATCACATATTTATTTCCCTCCGTTAACATTAATCGAAACCGTATTACGATATAAGCCGGACATTATGTCATTCTGTGTACGAATGAAATCGTCGACTGGGACCGTTAATAAAACCGGCGCATTAAGTATGTCGGGTCACCGCATTAATAATCCTCTGACGGTGATACGCTTTTATTCGGTCGGATTATATCTATTCGATTTACGTGAATGGTGGAAGGGGAGGTGGAGCCGCGGGCGAAACTTATGTTTGTAATTAAGTGACTATTGTACCTTTATTGTTTGCTTATATGTACGTAACGAAGTTAAGTAACGCTCCTGTAACTTGGATGAGTTTTTATTGCTCTTCTGGGTGCTACTAAGGAAGTATTGGTTGTGAAAGGTAAGACCGTAGAAATGTTTCGAGATTGCGCTTGTATCACTTTCGGTGATGTTGTAAGAATTGACTATGAATTTTACTACGAACGCTGAAAAAGGTTTAAAACGAGTTGTAATAAACGCAATGAAGTATTGTAAAGTATCCGCGTATTATAAAAGAAATAATAACGTTTTAAGACGGATATAAGTAAGCGTTGTAAGCAAGCTCCAACGATCGAGTCAAAATTTTAACATTTTATTTGATGTGTAAATCAAGTGCTTCATAAGGAATACTTGTACACTTAAATGGATTATTTCAATAGATTTAGATATAAAAACGAAATAGGAGAGTAAAACAGGTTTGCGTTTGGGTAAGTTTAAGGACCAAAACTGTGTTTGAAATATGTAATAAAACGATATACACTGAAAAAACATAAATTTATTTTTCTAGCAGACTATAAACCAAAATCGAGTAACTACTAATCTGGCGGTATTTGCTTTAAATTAAGCCATAAATTTAATTACACCTTTAAAAAATAACAATCGCGAATCATTCGATTTTAGTGAGGTACCACCACAATCGATGAAAAAAATCAATTACACTCCAGCATCGTAAAATCCGATACTTCGTTTTATCGCAAATAACCAGTTATCGATAAGCGATCGCGAATCGTTAAAGTCGTAAATTAACTCGATACTTGCACATCGAACGTGGAATGAGTAATAAGGATAAGGCATTTCAGCCTCGCATAAGTGGTCATATCCAATGTTCTGTAATAGCTCATTCTCGCCGCCGTTTAATGCGGAACGCTAAAAGTTTTCATTACGCCAAATAAACCGCCCATTTGCATATAAATCGAAAATAAGGCGGGAAAAATGTTTTTTTTTTCGTCTGTCGTAACGGCTTAGATATTTCGACCGGATCCCAAGCGGGTTTTGCATAAAACTGAAAGATCTATGAATCAGATATAAAGGAATGATTAATTATGTAACATTATTGTGGAGGGTAATTTTATTAAAGACTGTTTTCGCTCTGTGTGCTTGATTAACCGAGTTCAAGTAAACTTGAATAACTACCATTACATTTAAAAGGTGTAAGTTGATATAAAACTTATAAATTTTATTTTAAGAGACTTTTTCATCTTTTTTTTAAGTACGATATACTCAATATAAGTCATGGATTTCTTGTAAACAAAGTCTAATGTAAAATCTTTAATGAATTTCTTATTGGTGGAGCGCTGCGATATTTAATTTCTACGCAATTTTCGACCAATAGGAGCGACCGGCGTTACGGCACAAACAAATTGACATTGTATTTCGGTTCCCTCAATTTACTGCATTATTTATTTATTAGAGGAAAACAGCTACATTTTATAATAATAACACAGCAGAAAATAGACATTAAAGCCAATTACAATTGTCCACACAATGCTTACAAATATTTTGCAAGGGAACTTATTTTTTTTAATAGTACAAGAAATCAGGGTGAGATAAAGTTACAAACAGAGTACGTATATAATAAAAATTCAAATAAAATTAAATACTAAAGTGGACTCTGTCATGGTAAAATCGCTCAGAGCGAGCTTCAATCAAAGTTTCCGAACGCATTTCCCATCATTTCGCTCCCATTTCGATATTCTGCAATCCATACGGCCTTTTGTAATACAGTGGTCCATTGTTAATGCGGATTCATTGCTCGTTATAGCAATTTACGTACTAAGAATACGTATACGGGAATGACCATAAAACCGATACGAGCGGCGCCTAATTAGATCGAAATTGCATTGTACGGCTACGGTGCTATACAGCAGTCGTTGACACACCCGTTTTGTGAAATCAGTCAAGCTTATTATGAGGTAGGTATGGTTTTCAAATCATCATCATATAATAATCAGCCGTAATCAGTCCACTGCTGGATACAGGCCCTTTTTAATGCAAATAGTGACTATTTTATGGCCGATCTGAAGAAAACTGTGCCGTGATCAATCCGAAAAGATCAGTAGAGTCGGTAAAATTGAGAAACTAGATAAGAACTAATAAACTCGCAATAAAGTTTCATTCTAATTTTTCGAATCTAATTAATAAATATCAGGCAGTTTGTGAAGCGCCAGAATTTACAATCCTTTGCCAACTTGATAAATAGAAAATATATTATTAAAAATTATTTTATTACAATTAAAATAATCTATGAAAAGGAATTATATTGTCGGAATACTATTTCTAATGCGGGTAATTAGAGAAAAGAAGTCTTGATATTGACGTCATGTCTGTCCGAGATCGTGTATAAAGACGGGTCTAGAATATAGGAAGGGGAGATCCTTGTAAGCCGTTACCTGTAACAGAACTCTCCTATTGTGTAAGTGTTGTGCATCGACTCGTCCGTACGAAACATCGTGGCTGTTGTCGAGGTCACGTGAGCCATTTCAATGTTTTTTAGTATAAGAGACGTTCAGTTATTGTCATCATTTTTACTTTTTGGAATTCTCTTTGAGATTTCTAAAAGTATAGTTTTACCTGAATGATTGTTGCTTACCCACGGCAGTTTTTAACCGTTTCTTTTTATACCAGTATCCATTTAACCATCGTAAATAAGTTAATACCAAAACCAATCACTATATTCTTATCTTCGCTGCCTCAATGAAATTACATTCAATGAACATTTTTAGTTTACAAAATCATTACATTTATAGACCACAACAGATAACATTTATTACACAATAAAACATGCAGGCACGCGAGAAAATTAAAAACACATTGGCGCCTTTGCCATCAGTATTTCGCGCGCTTTTTTATAACCTGCTGTAGATTATAAAACGCGTAACAAATCACTGAACGCGTTCATACGGGAGTTGAGGCACTGTGAACATTAGCGGGCCGGAATGATTCATTCTCTCGGCGGCTGGTAACCGCCGCGGTATATCATAATTTTATCGCTAATGCAAACCGAGCTACACCTCCGTTCGCTGCCCTCTTTCGCTTTTGCGCTATTTACTCTCTGCCACTGTATAAATAATTTCTTGGTATTAGAAGAGGTTATATATACCCAATTATGTTTAAATTGGAATTTGGGAAATTAAATCTTGTTGAATGTCTAACTGCCAGTGTATGAATCTAAATTTGCGATTGAGATACTTATCATAATCAGCCTGTGTTAGTCCACTGCTGGACATAGGCCACCCCTAATGCACGCCTCCTCCATTACGGGGTTTTTGAGCGTATCCCATGTACCCCGTATCACATGCCCATCCGGCGCATGGATCATCTTACTTTTCAGACGACTGGGTGATCGGCCCAAATTGCTCTAACCAACTAGGAAGCAACAATGAAAATTTGTTAAGTTACCGCAGGATTATAACCCATGACCTCCGGTTTCTAAAGCACACGCCCTTACCACTAGGCTACGGTGGCAGCAAGGATACTCAGGATACTTATATGATATAGTAATTAATGGCATTACAAATTCTATTTGCGTTAAAAGTTTACTAAATGAATAATTATTTAAACCGGTAGGTATATAACTGAAATAGGAACACATTTGCTAAGCATTTAAAATTAAACATATTCCGATCCAACTCCCTCGTTCTGTTTTTTATCCTATTACATTAACTTGTTTCATGAAAATAAAATTTAAGAACTCTAGAGTCCTTCAAACCGGAACAAAGCTACTGCCCACGTCTACATTTATTACCCTGTTAACCAGCTCCTGTTAGGATGCCAGCCTACCAGGACTTCATAGATGCTAAGATACAACGATTAATGTCCCGCCACATTGCAGTTGTAAAGATGAGATAATGTATAAGTAATTTACTGGCACGCTACAGCGTTGCGTGTTTCCTTCCCCCTGATTTTTGCCCATCCCGTGGGAGCTACCTACGCCAGACTCCTGGAATTTAATTGCTGTTACGTGTCCTTCCCCGCTGGATTTGTTAGTTACGAGATGGGAACTAGATTATGTACTATGTATAATTAGAATCGTCGTATTAGAAGACGTAGAATCGATTTATCAACTTTTCTTTTTATTTTTTTAAAAACTTTTGAGAAGAAGACAGGCTTTTAAATATTGCATATAAAATTATGCACCGTCTATATTCTCTATATGGGATATAAGTGATTTTACGTGAATTATAAATTTTTGTATTATTGTTATAATCGAGGTTAATAGTATTTACTAGCTGTTTTTTTTAATATAATTTGTTTGTTAATATTAATCATAATGAAATTAATAATGTACGAACAATTCTATAATATCGGTTATTAACGATATAAGTAAATATAAATTTATGTTTAATATGGCAGTTTAGCAATAAATAAATTTACAGGGAAAAAAATACTTAAAACTGTTCATATAACCATTTAGAATGCAATAATACCGACATACAATAATAATAAACTATATTAATATACTCGCGAACAGAGATCTGTCTCTAGACCAGCTTTCGCTCGCGTGGTTTAAAGGTTAGGCCATAACTTAGAGCAATGCCTATATCTGTAGACGTGGGTCTAGACACGGCAATTTATCTTGTACACCGTCTACTGAAAAGTGTTGCCCGCGCTACGGAGTTAAATAATAAATCAGGTAACGGGAAATAGTATTATAACACCATCCTGTAGTTTTCGCTAGATATATTTTATAGAGATTCTATTAGAAATACGCAGTGTTGGTCGTCAATACTTCTTTAGGAATATACAGAAACAGGGTGTTTTCAAATGTTGGCAATTTAAATTGGTAGTAAACTAAAATTTACATTTTATAATTTATATATTAAAGTATACTAATTCTGGTATAGGGTTGAAAAAGACTTGACTTTCCTTTTTTTGGTGTACATACGTTTGTAGTTTGATTTAAACATGGGCCGTCTAGAAAGTACGACTGTGGCGCCTATTTTGCGAAAAAAGCAAAAAAATATTAAAACTTATAATGTACCGAGTATAGTTTTCGTTATAAAAAAAATATATATTTTTTTTACAGTCAACAAAATATACTTGTTTATATTTTCCTATGTTTTCTTGAAGTTTAAATGTAATTCAAAGTAATATAATGACACATTAAAATATTATTGCCTCGTTTGAACTCATAATAACTAGGTGGTTATTTTAATCTGCAGTTAAATTTAACTCTTTGCACGCAATTACGGAACAATTGAATGGTAACTGAATTTTAAATGTACAGAAATTGAATTACGTCCCGCGGACTATTAGAAAACGATGGTGCACACTCGGCTTTGTGTTGAGCTTTTTGAAAGAAATTTAATGGGGAATTAGTAAATTGAAACCTTAAGCCGAACGCCTACGTGCATTCCGGCTTAGGCTTACGTCTATTACGAGGAATGGGTTCCGTATGTGATAAAAATTATAATGCATTCAATTCTTGTAACAAAAATACTTAGGGACTTTTATTACGAAGACCGTTACTTCTAATAACATAAAAAACAAGTGCAAAAATATATATTTTATTCTACTTATGTATCTAAATTTTGGACCGTATCCCACCATGTTCCAATGCTGGTTGGTGGGTGGACCGATTTTTTACATGTCCATCCGACGCATACTTATGTATATAAAACTGAAATAATTACCTGCCTTTTAGTTTTGGTTATTACATATTAGTGGCTGGAGAAATATAACTATGAGGCTAAATTATTTTTTATTTCTTATATTTTATTATGTCCTTTACGGCATAAGTAATCTGTTTAGTAATAATATACAAAAACTTTATAATAATGACTTCTATGAACCTTACAATTTAAAGTGCATCGGTTCATAAGAGGCGTCATTAATACGATTGGCTATAGACAGCATTCAATTTATTCTTAGGTGTTGATTAGAAGTGCCTGATAATTCGAAGGCGTCAAGAGAATTGCTTCAATACGTGCTCAATTGAGGATTATTATCTTAAAAAGTCCGTCTGAAGTGTATCGAATAAGAATAACATTCTCTTGTTACCTTTTGCCTTTGATAATGAGGCACTTTTTAAAAAATACAACGCTTTTGCCCTTTTTTATAAATACAATAGTTATTAGAGATAAAATACATTTTCTGAAGTATTTCATCACTGATGAATAGTTAAGTTCTATTTTTTTAATCTCTAATTGATTCGACATTTACAACGTATAATTACGGTTAAGTTGTCGTGAGACTTTTCTTTTAGTAACGTAATTAAGCCACCTTTAACATTATCATTAAAAAATTTTAAAATCGGTATTTTAAGTTAGTTACAACATATTGTATTTTTATTTTTAAATACATCGAAAATGTACTTCTTTCTTAAATGCATTTTGAAACCTTATTTATTTCTACGTAAGGTATGTATTTATTTGTACGATTCGTCATCGAATAAGGTTTCATTTTGACTCGCACGGAACGCCAAGAAGCGAAATCGCACTCGATGTTTTTATAATTCCTCCTTGGAATTCTATTAGCGGGCAACCGGAGCGGCGTGGGGCAATACAATGGGTGGTCGCGCACTAATGAGAAAGCAATGCATTTAATTGCGAAATATAACGCTCAACCGTTCCCGGTAATACCGGCCGCCTGTTCCCGGAACAAAAACCACCGGTGTTCCTACAGGTTTTCGGATGGACATTTCTGATGATCCAGCTTTTTACCCTCTTTCCGTTGCAGATTTTTTTCGTCGTTGATCTTTTTCCATCGAATCGGCTTGGTAATTGTTCAATCTTTCGCTTCCACTGTGCGGCCACCGACGTTCAGTTATTTCGTAAAGACGGGAGACTTTTTTATTGGCAGTACGGTAAAATAATCCATGAATATAATTCATGTCTGTTTTTTTTGTTGAATAGAGTGACCAGGCCAGCAGGACTTACCTGATGATACCTGACACGCCGTGTCCCTAAGGAATGCAATAATAGATGCCTGCAATGTTATGTCTTATTAATCCAGGTAATACACTAGCTGCAGCCCCTATTGCAGGCCGGAATACAGGTATTACTGTTTGCTAGGCACTACAGTGATTAGGACTAGTAAAAACTTTTTGTTAATGTAGTAGGATAAAAAACGGAACGAGGGAGTTGGGTCGGATAATGTTTAATTTTAAATGCTTGGCAAATGTGTTTGTATTTCAGTTATATACCTACCGGTTTAAATAATTATTCATTTAGTAAACTTTTAACGCAAATAGAATTTATACCGGTGGTAGGTCCCCTGTTTACCGGTGGTAGGTCCCTGTTTACAGGAGACCGTCTGGGTACCACTGCGGTGCCTATTTCTGCCGCGAAGCAGTAGTGTGAAAACACTGCTGCGTTCCGGTTGAAGGGCACCGTGCCAGCGTTTACTGGGTAAACAAGACTTAACACCCTTATGTCTCACGGTAGGCAGCGCGTCGGCGAAACCACTGATATTGTCAACGTCTATGGGTGTCGGTGACCACTTCCCATCAGGTGGCCCTGACTGCTCGTCTGCTGCGTATGCCATAAAATAATAATAATAATGCCATTAATTACTATATCATCTAAGTATCCTAAGTATCCTTGCTGCCTCCTTAGCCTAGTGGTATGGGCGTGTGATTTAGTTAGGAGGTCGTGAGCTTGTATCCCACGGGGACTCAACAAATTGTTGTTTTCTACTTGGTTAGGGCAATTTGGGCCGATCACCCAATTGTATGTGAAGTAAGATGATTTATGCGTCGGATGGGCATGTAAAAAAAGTCGGTCCACCCGCATTGGACCAGCGTGGTGGTATACGGTCCAAAACCCTAAATGGATAAGGGTGTATTGGGGAGGCCTATGTCCAGTATTGGACTATCGCACTCTGATGTCTGTATGTATGTATGTATATACTTTGATTTGCTTAGCTGTTATAAGTTTATAAATTGCACTACCAAATAATTTAAAAAAATCGTGTCTATATTACTGCGCTACCGTAGTTTGTTTCATTTATACAAATTCGCGCGGAGACATGACGGACTGCACTAATCCCGGTATGTGCTGCGGCCGCATAAATCAGTATTCCCGGGATTCTAATCCTATTGTTAGGGAATCCACTAATCATTACATTCGAGCGAGTAAACGGACCCCTTGTTTAAACTAGATACAGGTTTGTCTTTAAACGTCGTATGCACAAAAGTATTGCACTGTGTATGCAAAATTCAACATTTAAAACACAACCAGGTACTGCTATTCTTTAAGTATTCGAAAAACGGTTTATTAAAAATATGTTTTGTTCATCATCATATCAGCCTTGATAGTCATGCTAACAGCCTCCTAATACACGCCTAGTCCATATGAGGGTTTTGACCGATCACCACGCTGGTCCAATCGGTTGTGGGGACTGAACATTTTCATGCTATCCGACGCATGGATTAGCATTTCTCGATCCAATTGGTCGAAAGTAGCTAATCCAACGTCAGGGATAACAATCACATGAAAATTGTGAGTCAGCGTGGTGGGATCGGAAACCCACGACCTGTCGTTTTAAGCCACAGCCTATCCACCTAGGCTAGGAGCAGTTTTGTGTGTTATAGTTATATATTCCAAATTAATTATTTATTATATTTAAAACTAAGCAAATGTCAATTCTTTTAGCTTCATGAAAGTTTAGTAGTATGTAATTAAATTATGCAATAAACCATGCCGTTATACATAATAGTCGTATCGTCTACTATTAGGTGAATTTTGTAATCTTCTATGCACATAAAGACCGTCAATTCTGAAAAGCTTTTTGTCTTTTTTATTTTTGTCTTATTAAAAAAATGTTAAAGTAAACTATAACAATTATAAGTTTACTTTAACAGATAAAGAAAGGCAAAAAGTGTCGAGTGCCATATTCGAGTGCTTGCTGTAATTCGATGTACTTGAGACCCGAGTTGATAATTGTTAGCCGGCGCCAATTACATCGTTAATTGCAATTTTAATTGACGATTCGTCTCGTCTTCTGTGAACTATTTTTATATCAAGGATTTTAAAAATCAGAGAGGTGATTGCTAATCTCTGTTAATAACTTAAAAAAACACGTTTAAAAAATTGCTGTGTTTTAAACGAAATAAATTTTAAATTTTCATAAACAATGTATTCTTTTGCTTTAGAGAACAACAACGTAACATCCAAGCTGACCGAGCATATCTTCTAACACCGCTTTTACACCACCCGTTCCGAAATAGCATAGGTTTTATGAGTGCTACCTTAATGTTTGAAGCACAAAGTTGCATCATGGCCGATAAATACTTTGGACTTAACGTGGTTTGGGTTACAAAATAGGTGTAGTGCAAGAACTTTATCGGTTTTTCATCTAGTTTTAATATTCCGATAGATTCAAAGCTAAAAGAAACAGGATTTAAGACTTTTAAGACGCGAGTTTTACTGTCTGTTGCTTACGCATTTGCATATATTATATTTTATTAATAATAAAGTTTTATAGATTTGATTGCGGTTAATTACTTTACAATTTATTAAAATTATATCCGACGTTGTTCGACAAATCTTTGTGTCTGTCCCGTGACCATGAACCCTGGATACAAGGCGTCAGGTACAACTTTATGTAATTGTAAAGTAATTGAACGCGATAAAATTTTTAAATCATTTGTTTAAAATAAAAATAATTTGTTTGATAAAATAAATATATTTATGGTCTGATTGTGGTCGTATATGTACTAGAATCAATGTAGCCATCACAAACTATTTGCTCTCAAATATATGCAACAGCCATGTAGGCATTCGTGTGACATGGCGTCCTAATAGTTCTATCACCCGAAATGCGAAATGTACGCACGCAACGTTCGGTTGAATTTTCGATATAATTGATATCGGAATGCCAAACATCATTTGGTATTTACCAATATACCTGAATTAATCGGCAACGAGTGTGCGACAGCTAATTTGTGGGCTTGCATCGTAGGGCTATCATATGTGTTGTAAATACGGGTTTTATGTTAGTATTATTATGATGTGATAATGTTTTGAGCATTATAAAATGGTAATATTGAAATAAAAAAATATGGCGACTGGCATCTGAAATCTACTTACAAAAACAGCATTCGAATATTGATTTGATGTCATTGTCAGATATTTTAACGTCAAAAAGGTCTTGACCATCATTTTAAAATTTTCACATGATCATTTGAGGCATGGATCATCTACTTTCTACAATTGGGTTCTTAGAAATTATTGAAATAACGAACGAGGTAAAAGCAAAAGCACGACAAATTTTCCCTTATGCATTCGAACCTATGATCCTTAATGATATCATCATCAGCCTGTGTAAGTCCACTGCTGGACACAGGCCTCCCCTTCACCATTCGGGGGTTTGAGACCGTATCCCACCACGCTGGTCCAATGCGGGTTGGTGGGTGGACTGACATTTTACATGCCCATCCGAGGCATGGATATCATCTTACTTTTCAGACAAATGGTGACCGGCCCAAATTGCCCTAACCAACTAGGAAACAACAATGAAAATTTTTACACGCCCTTACCACTAGGCTACGGAGGCAGTTAATGATATAGCTTAGTCTATTTTTTACTTTAGTGACATTACCATAATCTGCGCCCAAAACTACACCCGTTTTAAACTCAAAATTGCTAATAGATGGTCGGTTCGTTACCCAAGTTTGTGGCAATTAGCGGCGGCGCGATTAAGTTTTCGATTAGTGTAACTTGGGCGATTACCGAAAGATGTCGCTGCGTCTCAGGGCGAGCGGATGCACTTCATGGCCGCCATAACCTGTCCCCACCTACATAGTGCACACGTGTCCACACGTAGCAGCCCTGTTAATGCGGCATGGCGGTGGTGTCCCCGTGTTCAATTTATCGGAATACTTGTTGTTTGATTTAATTAAATACTGTCATGGCGCACTCGGTGCGCGATTGAGCGGGAAATAGGCTTGTAATATATATATCTCTTTTACTTTGCTATTGCGGTTTAATAATAAGCTCCATCTAGCTGTTGCCCGGACTTTGTCCGCGTGGTAACACGAAAAAGGAAAACTTTTCCCTAAAAATATTTGCCTTTTTTTCTCCCTTATTACATTAGTTATCTTTTTGAGATCGTCCTGTAAAATCGGAACAGCCATTACGTATGCTATCATTGACTTTTTATAAATCTTAAAACGAAGAATTGTTCCACCATAAGTACATTGTTTCGTTATTTTTCATAGGGTTTAGGCAGCGTTTTTGTTGAAAGCTCTCATTATTTCCGACGTCTCGGACAAATTTTAATATATTGCACTGAAATGTGCACAGAAACTATACAAATTATATACCTAAATATTCCGAAAGAATTATTCTATCGTTCGAACAGACAGAAATACAGACGCGGCTGGGGACTTTGTTTTATAATATGTGTATCTACTGTTTTATGTATGCTAGGTAGATTAAATGTATATTTGTCAATACAACACATTGTTAAATGGTATACAGTCAATGTATTTCTAGCAAATCGTCGATTGTATAGTTAAATTAGTTATTGATTGATATTGTTGAAAACGTTTTTACTAAACAAATTTTTTACTTAAACGTTTTTGTGATTTCTGCCTAAATGGGCGCGTTTTCATAATATATATATCCATAATTTTTAAAAGTGACTGCCTACATTTACTCAAGGGTATTTTAATGTTTTTCCTTTAAAACAGTATACTGTTCAATATTAAATGCATTTATATCTTAATTCGACAGTTTAATGCAAAGTTTTAATAATCTTTAACATGAAGCGGTTTCAAGCCATCATCATGACTCTTAGAAAATTAAAGTTCGAAATAGAATTATGATTTAACTTAATTTCGTAACTTAAATGCTTTTCTCGTAAAAAAAAATATTTTGAATAATGCCATTTTTCTATTAAATCAACGTTATATACAAAACCGTCACGTTTAAAATATCAAAAGCACATTAAGTTCACCTTCTGCTGCTAAATAATAAGCATAATCCACTTCTGTCACGTGTATGTTATCTATTATTGATTATGATCTATTTTAATTGTATCACTACAACAAAAATCCCAATAGAATTAGAAATATTAAGTAAAAGAAGAACCTGCAATGTATATTCTATCTGAATGCTTTATTCGAAGCACAATTACTGCACTGAAAATGGCTCGTTCTGAATTCACTTGTATATTATAATAAATCGATTCGACCAAACAAGTGTCGGTCACTCTGAACTTGCTACAAATCTGCTACATTTTGTATGACGGAAACTGTGGACCCAATTTCTGTAGCAGGCATGCCTTAGTTCTTAGGGGTGGCAGATTTATTTCTGCACTAAAATTATCTCACGGATAGTATATTATGTTTTGTGAGTCATACAATAGTTTACTCGGAGACAATGTTATTGTACATTTAATTATTGGATGCAAAAATGAATAGATATTACTTCGAATAATATTTCTAATTCAAATCGTGTCTCGCTTAAATACGTAATGATTTAAATGAAAGTTAAAAGACATAAAAGTTTTAATTTAAAATGACATCTTTAGTACGTTTTTATGCAGATAAACTGACAACCTCTAAGCTTAATGGCTTGAGAGAAAAGCCCATTAAGGAGAATCGTAAAGAACTTTAATTGTAATTATATTTTAGAAAAGATTTTTATATTATTCTTTAAAACTTCAGCAGTCTAGATTGACTTTTCGGCGAATGCTGTCGTAATCTAACATTATTTCAGTATTTCAAATCTAAATTAAAACGTCCGCTTTAATTGCGAGTTTTTCGACGTGAAAAGAGTCAGTACTATCTTCTAACAAGATTAATGATAATCGAAAGGGCCCCCAAGAATGCCTATTGAGCTATTAAAGCGTACAATGCTCGCTATTTGCATCGAATGCCGGGCATTATCCTTAGAATTTATCCGTACGGTCCGAAACCGGCGAGTCAACCCTGAAACTACCCCCGGGGGTGGTAAACTTCGACAATTTAGCCGAACCCCCACTGTCCGAATAACGTATTTACCGCGCCGAAATATTAATCCGCCGCGTAACGAACCGGCCGCAGTTTGTTGGACAGCTGTCATAGACTATGAACCTGATGGCAGACACGTCCACCGATCGGTGTTTGACGCGGGGATAAGTTTAATCAGGATTGGGAATTGGTGGCTTGTTACGATGGAAGGATGACGGTGAGACTAGTCTGATTTAATTAACAGGATCGCCGTAAGTCACTAAAGGTTTCCTTGGTACAATACATACATATATCCATCGTACATCATCAGCCTGTGTTAGTCCACTGCTGGACATAGGCCTCCCCCAATCTACGCCTTCTCCATTAGGGGATTTTATTATAAATATGTCATTAATCAAAAACTTCAGAATTTTTCATGCATTTATCAGTTTTCAAGCTGTAATGTATAAAGCAAAAGAAAATTTCCTTGTTTAAACGTGTTAATTTCAGTAACCGTAGATAAGTTCTTTTAGTCTAAATTATCAATTAAAAAATAATCTTAAATTATTAAGTTACTATTAACGTTTACGTCTTTGTTTCGAAAAAGAATATGTTTTCTCTATATTGATTTTTTATTATATTTATCCCAATTCTGAAAATTAAACTCGCACAAAAACATATTTTCAAATGTAATTTAGCAAATAAATTATTCATTTGGAATATAAAGTATTCTTTTTTTCTGTCAAATTTTCATTAACAGAGTATATTTTAAAGCTTAAGGTTACATAACTCAACTTTCTTAGATATTTACACTTAATCTCGCATATCCTTACGCTCCTCCAATCTTAAACAAAACTACGAAACGGCCGCTCACACTCACGCCTGCAAAGTGAAATTTCATAATGCAAACGCCACTCACAACGCTCAGTCGGGGTTTTAATTACTGTTTAAGTTGCAAAAAGCAATACCTTACATAGCGGAGTACATTGTTATGTCTTTGCACTCGCGATATTGCATTTCTAATTCGCTTCTCAAACAAAAGGATAGCGAGAGCCGCCGGCCATAATTCAATGTGCGGCGTAGTTATTCCTAACCGTACAATCTGTATGGATTTCAGTTGTTCTCCTTGTGTGTGTGTGTCTGAACGGAGTGTATTTCGTTTACTGTAATAATACGAAATTAGAGCATTGAAGTTAAAATGCAGTAATTAGTGTAGTCCTTTTTATACTTTATGTTATAATTTTATTAATATTCGAATAATAATCAAAAGGGTGTCCCTTGCAAGTCAGAAAGATTGCAATGTTTAAACATTTTTAATTGTTGCTTTTGGTCATAACGTTATTGGAGTAGATTAATCTTTGATTTTCGTCCTATTGTACCTATTAGAATTTAAAAAACTGGTGCCTGTAAACCTCCGTTTTTTTATGTGAATGGTTTTTTACCCTCATATTTACGCATTAATATGTTTTAGCTCCTAAGTAGTTGTAGACTAGTCGATGAGTGGTGTGAGTGTGAACACATCATACATCATACTGATTACTATCGCATTATAATAGGATATTGTTTACGTTCTGAAAAACATCGATGGTTTTATTTTAAGTAATAAATATTTATATTTAATACGTCATTATATAACAAGAAAGAAGATACCATCTACCGTAAGTTTCCACAAGTCTGTTATATGTCGTTCCACGTTGTAAATTTCACGAACTGAATATTTAACTCTAAGCCTTATTCGGCAAGCAATAAATAAGTGTAATATTTCCACGAAAGCTTCTGTCAGCTCTCGACCGTTGAAAACTTGGTAACAGTACAAAACTTCGAAACCAACACTGAACTTATCAGTGCTCGTACTTCATTCACTGATCCACATGGCACCTAACAACCCACGGTACATATTTCACGGCCAACATACTCGTAACGTTAAAGGTATCGAGCCTCTTACGAAACGCCGACCGGGAATGAGCAACTTTGAATATAATTGAATTAATTTCAAATAAAACTTGTAGACACGGCATCTTACACGTACCGTCTTGTTCTACACATGTACGACAGTTACGGTCGGTTTTGAAGATAGCACCGTATTTTATATAGCCGTGAAATAGATTAGATATGGCGTCGTCCAGTTTCGGTGTACGTTTTGATTGTATTCCGTGTCGGGGAATGGCTTTTTGCCGTCGTGGAAACTCCGTCGGGCAGTGACAAATGGGTGCAAGCCTTGATTCTCGACTGCCACTCGATTTTCTACTCTAATCGTGTAGTTTTAAGTTGCCTTTTGAAGGATTTATTCGTATGTCACTCACAAAGAGCGTAATCGGATATCCTTACATACAAAAGTGCAAGATCGGAGACCGGGCTTGTGGTCTCATCTGTCACCGAATCGTGGGATGGCACGAATTCACAAGCAGCCCTCTCGTTATAGCCAGAGCGCGCTTTAAGCTTACTAAGTAGATCTTTCAAGAGCTTGAGGTGTTTTTTGTGTGAAAAAATTATCGGTATTTGTTGACGATTTTGCGACATAACTCTTTTTGCGATTTATGTCGCGGTTTGCGAAGGTTTTGTGTCGTTTTTTACCGTACACTCCTTATATGTGAATGATTTGTTGTCTTATATTATTTGGTCATTGTCCGTAATATTTATTAATGCTTCTTAAACTTCTGAAATTTTACAGGGACCTATTGTACTGCTATCAGATGAAAGGATGTAGAATTGTATAACATAATATACTAAATAATACAGTCAGTTAACTATACGGTTTGGGAGGCTAGTTTACATTATTCTTTGTCGTTTTAAAGCTTTTTTCAAACTTAAAGTTAGTTAAAAGTTTTAAAACAAATAAATAGAACTAATATTCATCATCAGCCTACCGCTGGATATAAGCCTCTTATAATGCACGCCTTCTCCATTAGGGGGTTTTTGGACCGTACTTTGGGTCACTTGCCACACTGGTCACACTGGTCCAATGCAGGTTGGTGGGTGGACCGACTTTTTACGTGCCCATCCGACGCATGGATCATCTTACTTTTCAGACAATTGGGTGATCGGCCCAATTTGTCCTAACCAACCAGAAAACAACGATAACACAAAATGATTTCCTCGCGGGATTCTTACCCACGACCTCCGGTTCATAAACCAAAAGGCAGTTATAATTACCGTTCATCTTATTAATTCGAATTAGCACAGACTTGTTGTCTCGGATGTTCGCCACTCGTAGCCAATCTAAGTTGGGTCGACAATTATAAGTTGCCGCCGCGGTGTGCCGATGTGATTCCAGCCAGATATCTTGTTAACTCAGCCGCGGCGCTTTGGCTTGGGCTTGTTTGATTTCGTAAGGTTGGCACGCGATAATTGGAATTAATCAAACTTCCGTTATTGTGTTACGGTGGCGCTGGGGGTTTTTGTGACGGTTATGTTGGTAAATTTGCTTGACGATAAGTTTTTGTTGTGATGTGTGTTGGTATTAGGTTGAAGGAGGTGTTCAGTTTTCTTGCTATATGGAATCTGAAAATGTATGTTCTTGTTTTTTCCCTTTGCAATGTTTATTTTTGTAGATGATAGAGATTCGTATTTATATACGTGGTGCCAAGCGTTCATGTATTGTATTGATCGTTTCTAACGCAATGATCAAGTAAGTAACAGATTATAGGCAATAAACATTCTTATACAAAGTACCTTACACTTTATATTTTTGTACAGTTTACTATTTGAATTAGTAAATCTCAGTATAATTTGACTTATGTCTCTTATTTATTAAATATTAATTGTAGGCAATAATATTTCTTGATAAAAAGTAATATTTATTCAAAAGACATGTAATCACAAATTCGTAACGCGGCACTATGACTATCAACGTTGACCTTCAATATAAAGTTTTAGTGTTTGCACATTACATCTTACTCAAATCACAGTCACACTAGTAGCTCCTACAATCTTTAAAATAGTAATAAATCATTAATTTCAATTTACAATTGATTTATAAACTATCTTATAAACTAGTACAAAAGAGCCGAGATCCTGAAAAGGCTCACGTAAGAACCTGTGCTACAATTGACTAGTTTTTGTCTTTACCTCTCGTGCATCTTGTCATACGTGATCTTAAGTATACTTCCACTATGAAACCCTACAATGGTGCATACCGAGCGATCTTTCAAGCCAGTATTCCCTTCCCCCTCTAATTGGACATTTGTCTAGTCCATAATTCAATGCGTCCGTCCGTCCGTTGGGACATTGAGCCGTTTCGAGATGTCACCACTTAAGGTCGGGTGGATTAACGATTTGTGCACTGTCCACAACCGGTAGTGGGGCACCGCTCCTTGTTAGAGATCGCCCTTAATGGAGAACTATAAACAAACGGTTGGAATGGACTGGCTGGGGTTTTGCCTTGTCTTGTTTGTTCAGTTCAATGTTTTTGAAGTCTTTTCAAAAACGTTTTTCACAAAAAATGGTGATGTCGGGGTCGGATACCAAAGTCGGGTAATTTTGGGGAATATATGTATACGAATACTCATATTGAAAGTGTCATAATTGACGTATGTCGCAGACCTAAGAGGAAGTGGGAATTAGGTTACGTTTTAGTTGGATCGGACTTTGAGATAAGCCATTGTTTGAGGTCATAATATCATATTAAGATTCTTATTTAAATAAGTATCTTATTTGACTATGATGCAGTTGTATAATTTCTGTGTCAACGTAATTTTTGGCTAAAATAATCACATTTATAGTAAATCGATATGAAAACGGTTTCGAAAAGTGATATCAAAAGATTTATTCAATCTTGTTAGAAATATATGTAAATGCGTACAATTGGTGTATCGTGCTATAAACAATTGTCATTATAATACGTGATAATATACTCATTTACACTATAGAACATAACACCCTTTTGCCCTATAATCAAACTTACAACTAGGAGCAATATGTAAATACGTCGTTACAAAATGTAATTTCATTCACGTAAAAGTAAGAAAGTAGCGGCAAGAGAAAAAAAAAAACTCGCACAGCCAGTTCACAAGGGCGCGCCCGGCGAACCCATTCGGAAAGTTCCCGAACAATTTTACATAATCTCGTTTGTAGATAAAGTAACTCCATTCTTAAAACCCACCTTTCTTATTGTGCGACACGCATCGCCTTATAAATAAAGTAGGCGAATACATTCCGGTGGGTTATTCGAAATTTGAATGGGCGTATCGTATATGTATTTTATGTTTGTATATAGATAACGAAATCTGATCTGAAAAAAGATGGAATTCATGTATACGATAAAGTAGCGACATGCGAATGTACTTATTGGTCTTCTTTCAATTAGTAATTGAGATCTTGGGGTCGGAACATCTATCAAGAAGCTATTACTTTGGATTACACTGTTTACTCATACTTGTCTTTTATTTGTTCAATATAGTTCGCGGCACGTTTTAAATATAAAATAGTATTATAGATAAAAACCCTTGGGTGAATTTAAAATTTAAACCCTTTTTTAAACGCGTTTCTGCACGGTCGTTTAATTACAAATAATATTACGTACACGTGAGTAGTGTAGCTAACGTAGAGTTTAAATTATCACCTAAAATGGCAATTGCTATGGTTTTCAACAAAGTAAATAGGCGTACACGTATTTTCATGGCCTCCAAGCTACAGTTCAATGATATTTTTCGTGAACAAATCTTCTTACCTGTTTATAACACCGTAACTTATAATGTATTCCTCAATAATGCGAAATATGAACACGGTAAGAAAGTATTTTACTATTAAAGAATTATCATATGAACGTGCATCTTGCATTAGTGAATTAAGTAGTCTTTGGTATAACTTTCAATATTGCGTAAGATTAAAATTATTTGCCATAATCAACTATTTTGAATTTCCCTGTAGAATTATAACTAAGTCGAACTGTATTATTTCTAAGTAATAGTATACTCTTGAAACGGTTCGTCATTTGTTACACGTTTTCCTTTGGCGTGGACGTCAAAATGGCGGACTGTGAGAAAGTTTCGAAGTAAAAAGACACGTAGCAATTGCCGTTGTCACCTGCTCCCAGTCCAGTGACGTACCATTTCCTCGGCTGGACGTTGCGATCCCTTTGGGACTGTGCAAATCCTATAGGTAACTACGCTAGTGTTGTATCTATTGTGGTATCGATAAAAATAATGGAGTAAGGATTAAGATTATATCGATATGTATGTGTATTTGTTGCCTTAGAGAGTGTTGTAATTTTTTTCTAATTAAGAAATGTATAGAAAAATATTTTAAGTTAAATAAATATATTTCAGTAAAATGTTTAAAATTTGTATATGTCGCGCTTTTCACTAAAGTCTTTGCAGTAAACTGTACTCACTTTAATTTACAAAGTGGCAGTCGAAAAAAACTTCCGGTTATATAACAATTGTTTAAACTTATGCATATTTTTCTTTGTTATTCACCAATAGGTACATCATCATACATCATCAGCCTGTGATAGTCCACTGCTGGACAGAGGCCTTCCCTGATTAACCCCTATCCATGAGGGGGTTTTGGACCGTATCCCACCACGCTGGTCCAATGCGGGTGGTGGGTGGACCGACTTTTTACATGCCCATCCCACGCATGGACCATCTTCCTTTTTGAGACATTTGGGTTATCGGCCCAATTTGCCCTAACCAACTAGGAATCAACAATGAAATTTGTTGAGTCCTCGCAGGATTCGAACCCAAGACCTGCGGTTTCTAAAGCGCACACCCATATCATTAGGCTACGGAGGCAGTTATTTACCAATAAGTTATATAAAATTCATATGAAACGAATTAACCAGTACAAATCAACTAACTATATCACACAACTAATAGAACCGTCACTAGACAAAACAAGGGGTTTAAACGCAACACAGTGACAGGAACAAATAGACGCTCTCAAATCGTGTAAATGAAATTGCGGCACGTGAAAAATTCGCAACAGTAACTTCCACGCTCCAAGACTGAAGACATCTTTCGCGAACGACTCAACTGTACGAGTTAACTTGATGTATACTCGCATTATACGAGTAAACGAAATTGGATTGTCTGTTTGTTGCTTTAAAATAACCGTTTAAATGACTTCATTGTCATATGTAACCGGTACGTAAAACAAAACAACGTTTCTTTTAAATTTTTGTCTGCCTGTTTGTTTATTCTGATATAACTTGTCCAATTTTGACAAGACTTTCACTAAATGTAGCTGATGAAGTTGGAAGTAACTTTTGTGGGAAAAAATTGTTACACATCTTTATACATATTACCACGCAGACGGAGTCGCGGCTACGGCTAGTTTATAGATAAATCTGAACATTTTGCTGCGTTCAGTCGTTCGTCTGGATTTAATCGTAATGTGTGTTGTGAAACTTTTATTTGTTCAGTTTGTGAAAGGTCTGTGAAAATTTTTCACTCGTCTGCCGCTTAATGTGACGGGAGAGACGAAATAAGATAATGGGTTATTCCTTTCTGCTTGAATGTAAAACTTTGCGTTATACGGAATTGTTTTCTTGCACTAGCTTGTAATATTTTTAGATTTTTTATGAGTTTTTATTATTTAATGTCAGTTTATAGGTAAGTGTAGGTTGAATACGGATAAAAGCTTTTGATATGGTAAAAGCTCAGTAAGTTAACATAAGTTTGTTGCTCATTACTTACTTAAGCAAAGAGTAAATTTGTAAATCCTGTTACAGCTAAGGAATTTCACGTTATTTTGCAAACTGTATTATACTTGCATCGGTATTATACATCCATCCACGGCTCTGCTCTTTTTATCTTCAGATTTTTACAATGGGTACCGGGGTAAAAATTTGCATATGTTACTAAAGAATAATATAGCAATCTTGTTCAAAAGAATATTTTAAATCAGTTCAGTAGTTTCGGAGCCTAACATATAAAGAAACAGATTTTTCCTCTTCATAATGTTATATAAATGAGCTAAAACAATGGAAATTACAATAATTAATTTATTAAAAGTCCATCACAAGAGTCTGCGTAATTCAATTCTCATTTCTAAATTCAGCGTCTGATATTTCGTTGAATTCCACGAGCTAAAAGGGAGGATTATTGCATAAATTCTGTTATAAATAGCCCGTAATTTTTGCTAAGGTTCAGTGCTCGAGTATTTCTCGGTCATTCTTTCGGATTCCGACCACATTGGTTGCATCGCAGACGAAAAGTTAGGGAATCACTCAATTTAATCAAAAGGGTGCCTTCATAAATTGTTAATCTGAAAAGTTAAGCAAAGCGATAGTAGTATAAATCACTTTTCTGTATGTACGCCAGATGACTGCTATTTGGTTGCCGTTTTGTATTTTGTTGTGAGACGAATTGAAGTGACCACTTTTGGTAAAGTTTACGTTTGTATTGAATTTAAACTTTATTCAGCTCGTGTTCAAGTACTTTATGGAGTGTTCTTCGTTTGGAGAAGGTATGAGGACAACTTCAGCTATCAGTTCCGAATTGACATTTGAGTTTCGCTACAAAACACATACGTTGTCTAGACTTGTGTTTGTGTATGTCCACCCCATCATTTGAGGGTTATTGGACCGTATCCCACCACGCTGGTCCAATGCACGTTGGTTGGTGGACCGACTTTTTACATACCCATCCGACGCTTGTATCATCTTACTTTTCAGACAATTGGGTAATCGGCCCAAATCGCCCTAACTGACTTGGAAACAGCAATGAAAATTTGTTGCGTCTCCGCGGGATTCGAACCCACTGCCTCCGGTTTATAAAGCACATGCCCATACCATTAGGCTACGGAGGCAGTTAATTTCGTATGTCCGATTGGCATTAAATGAATGTTTTGCTTTTCTTTGCTGTTTATTCCACATCTACTGTTGCGTTTGCTGATATACTAACTTTGGTGGTAGATGGCCAAGCAATCGAAGCTTGAATGTGAAAATATACAATTTAATAAACTGACAAACTTATTTTTATGCTTAAAGATATAATTATATTCAGGAAACGATAATAGAAAACATATAACCGTACACTTTATTAATTTATTTCGAATTAAATGGGTTTTAAAGAAAAAGATAAAACATAAATGCCACCGACGTCTTATCTAATAAACTTGATATGAATATATGTATTATATCGTTAATTAAGATAAATTTACAAAGTATTTTAAATTTAAAACAGTTATAGCATATTGTTTCCCACCTTCGATCGAATAATTTAAAAATTGTCTAAAATTTATTCACATATTCATTTCGAACTGACTTCATGGTAATTTAATCAATTCTTGTTTACTCGAGACTAATTAATTGGATTTTATTAATAATCATGTTAGGAAAATATTCGATTTTATTAAATCAAGTTAACGGTAAATTTTCGAGGAAGGTCTGCCTATAATGAGCAAGATTAATTATGCATGAAAAACTTGGTCGTGCGTTATTCAAACTTGAAATTATAATTAGAAGTGTTATTGGTTTTAAATACTATTTAAGAATGTATCTTTAGTAAACATATAAGTAGGTAAGTTGTTTTGTTATTTAGTTATTGGTGTTCTAGGACTAGTTGAGTATAAAATTTTGGGTTTTATTGTGCAAAAATGTGATAAAATGCGTAAAATTTTATTTTTTCAATGTTAATTGTTAATTCGCAAGAAATGAGTTATGATTCTATTCTGTTTTGTCTTAATTTGTTTGACCTGCGTTAGATGGTTAAGTTATTGTAATCCCATACAAAATGTACTTATTTATCATTTTTTTTAAAACTACGCTGTATATAATTAAGTTGTAAAAATTGTTGAATAAAAAATACTTTTATCGGAAGATAATAGTTGGATTAAAATTATTTCAGTGTCGCGTTTTAGTTGTACAGACGACTAGAAATAAGCGGAACAACTTCAGAACATATTAAGTTACGAATACGTTAAGTTAATAGCTTTAGCCAGCGTTTCGACTTATATATACGATACACCAGAATGCGTCAAATCCACAATCAAACATTCACAACTTTCGTTTTTATAAAATTAAACCCATATTATGAATAAAGAGTTTTTCATCAGCCCATCTTTTTCCATTTTGGTACAACATTCTAGACCTCAGATGTATAATCCCCGTAACGTATCCATCGGCTAATAAGCAGGTGCTAAGCTAAGTGCGGTGCCAGCCGTCACCTGGGACCGTCAACTGCCACCGTATTACCCCAAACGAGCCCTCCACCCGCGTATTAACAGACAGGCCGCATTTCTACATAATTAAATTACCCTGCGCTCATTGTAAAAATAACTCTGCCCGGGGACAAATTGGATTAGCCGCGCGCGAATGTGTAATTTCCCTTCTTAACTGCGGCGCGTGAGTTAATTGTGCGTTATTTATGTTTGCCAATGTTTGTGTGTGACGTCCGTGGAAGTGGCAACGGTTATTGCTTAACATAGAGATGGGGGAGAAAGCGGTCGAAGAAGATTGGAGTGCGATTTCGAAATATAGGAAGTAGCTTCCTGTTTACAGATCTTCACCTGCCGTATTCCGATACAGAAGATACTGTAGTGTAGTTGTTTGGTAAATTAGGCTTTACAACTTGTGGGAGACGTTACTAGGCGGCGAGCAATTTGTCGTAGCTCCTACTTCATTTCTAGGCTTGGATTTTAAAGGTAAACGTTTAGATGATCTGAACGCTTAATCAATGTAAGGAAAAGTAGAAGTACTTGAGTAAAGCGGGAGCGGATGATGATGACATTTCATTATCATGTGTGTAGGTAACAGCTGGTTGAAAGCGCCAGCGTCATTAAGATAAGCTCAGTAAACGCCTATTTGCTCCTACCTCACGGTTAGTTCAACGCTGAACATACAAAATTTCAGTGCACATTAAGGACAAGGTGGTTACTAATTAGATGTTCTTTTATCGACCCCAGTAAGTGGGGTCACTCGCTAGATGGGCGTCATTTACATAGCATATATGCACCTTGGACCCATTTATGCTAAGCAGACGCTTACTTGGCGTTTGTCGAGTGGGTATGAAATTTAATAAGGCAAAAAGTTCTCGTACTAAAGTGATACGTGCGAGCCAAGGGATTAATTATGACGTGTTAAAATTGAGCTCCGTTGAAACTATTTACTGAACAATTTCTAATATAACGCTTAGTTTTCTGATTAAGCGTACTTAATTGTATTTTATTTTAATATGTATTGTAAATAATGGTGAAATTTCGTAAAGCCGTCTGTAAAGTAACTTCAATCATACTTTATCGTATGTCATAAAATTAAATATAACCGAGATTAATTTATTAATAGTTGCAGTTTATGTTTTAGGTTATAAGGTTATGAATAAAGTAATTTCAGTATCAGGTATAGATTTTTGTTTTGACTGTGTATGTCTCAGCTTGTAAACTTGCTCATTTAAGATTTATAGTATTATGTAAGACAAATTCCTTTCGCAATGTCATTTGATATTTAGGTACCAACCACATCATTAGCTTAAATTCTGAAATCGTTACACTTCGCCAAACTTACAATCATTAGATAAATCGTTTAAATAATAGATTTTATAAAATTTTAAAACGACCAGCGAAATTTGTCCGCCTCAGTCATCAGTCGTAGACCAGGGTCGTCCAATTACCACCATTAGTCCTTTGATGCGTCCCCATAATGAGAGGTGATTACAAATATCATTTGAGAGTCGCGCAATCGAAATCTTTTCATAATTGAGGCGAATCATCCCACGGAATTCGATTAAGGCCCGCTTAATTGTCACGTCCCCCTCATTTAGGGGCCCGTTGAGCTTTTTATTCGTGCCAGCTTAATGCGTTCATTGCTCTAATTATTAAACATTAGCGATGCGTAAGGTTTTTCTGCGATATTATTTCAGTCGTGTTGGTGGTTTAATATTCTTCTGGGTAATGTTCTGTTGTATTTGACAACCCGCTTGGCGTAGTAGTTAGAGACCCTGGCTGTTGTGCCAATGGGCGTGGGTTCGATTCCCACACGGGGAAAAATATTGTGTGATGAACATAGTGTTTTTCTCGTGTCTGGGTGTTTGTATCTATATCATATGAATTTATTTAGAAAAGAAAAGTATGTTTATGTATTTATCAGTCATCTAGTTGCCGTAGCACAAACTTTCCTTAGTTTTGGACAAGATGGTGTGTGTTATCGTCGTAAAATGTTTATTTAATTTGAGAATTTTGGTATAATTGATATAGTGAATTTTGTTATTTTAAATTAACAGTTTTATGCGTATTAGTTTCCTAACTTTTAAAGATGAGAATTATTATGAGATTGCACAACTTATTGTCGATGAAAACTGGACTCACAGCAAAGTCCGAAATAATTCCGACGTATGTATGACCCAAGCAAATAATATGTTATCGAATAGACGCCATATTAAACTTTTGTATTTATAACGTTACTTGCACTTTGTGTTTAAGACTATTTAATATATAGCGTTTTATATTTTTAATAACATTTATTGAAAATAAAATTTTCGTCACTTTTCTACTTTATTCAATTAAGAATGCATTGAATACGATAGAATAATGACTTTAAACGGTATACTCTGCTGTAGGGGTAAATAAGCAATGCTAATATTGCTTCTAAAGCAATTAAATTCCTCGAAACGAGGACGGACAATGTACTATCCAACGCTCGTACAAAATTTAATATTCACTGCAACTAAGGAATACTCATCGCTAATTCACTCGATATTAATTCCCATTCAACGCATAGCACATTCAATAACGCCAATCATGTAATATAACTGTCACTTACTCACAATGCATTCTCAAACGAGCCTTAAGAAATACCCAAAGATATCTGTCATTAAGAATTAACGCACGGTAACGTTTCATTGTATCACACATTATTAACAGCGATATAATAATTTGAATACCGCGTCTTATTTCTCTCTCTCGTATTAAAAAATCGTATTGATTGCTATAAGTGGTAGGAATTACTTGAGATGCGTTCAATGTATATCGATGAGTCATTGAGCCTTTCTATGTATGAATTTATGTGTAATAAGAAGTGTTTCTACTCTTGTAAAACTGATGGTTTACATAAAAATATTTTAAATGCACCAAGTAACGGTATTTTTTATTAAAAACGCGTCATTTAATGTAAATTTGCCCTTATCATCATTATCAGCCTGTTTTAGTCCACTGCTGGACAAAGGCATTCCCTACAGCACGCCTTCTCCGTTAGGGGGTTTTTTGACCGTATCCCACCACGCTGGTCCTATGCGGGTTGGTGGGTGGAGGAGCCTTTTACATGCCTATCCGACGCAATGATCATCTAACATCTCAGACAACTGATCGCCCATCAGCCCAAATTGCCCTAACCAACTAAGAAACAACAATGAAAATCTGTTGGATTCCCGCAGGATTCGAACCGACAACCTCGTGTTATAGAAGAGATAATTAGCTAATTTACAAATAAGATCGTTTTCCATACGACCTAATAGGAACAATGAAAATGTACTACAAGCTAAGGATTATACTTTATATATCTCAGATACAGTCGCGCGTAATAATATCACCATTAAGTGTTTTACGGGAAGTATAGACAACCGTGCCACTATCAATCACGCAAAGTCATTAGTACACAGTCAACCGAATCATCTTCCGGCCGAACAAAGAGCGGGTCGTATGCTAATTAAACGCTACGCTCGCGGATGTGGGCCCCATAAATCTAAAGCAATGACCTTTGTAGGCGCGTAAGCGGTGCGCCGCGCTCAAATGGATGTATCCCATTATTTATGGGGTCATCGGCGGAATGTGCCGGCGTTCCGCAAGGAGGTGTGATGGGCGCCGCTTTGTTCCAGTCCCCTATTTCGCGTTTTGATGTGCGGTTGGCAGTGTGTGTGTGGTGTGTGTGTGTGTGTTGTGTGTGTGTGTGTGTGTGATGTTGTGTGTGTGTGGTGTGTGTGTGTCGTGTGTGTGGTGTGTGTGTGTGTGTGTGTGTGTGTGTGTGTGTGAGCGTGAGCGGGTGTGTGTGTGTGCGTGTGCAACTAAAGAATACTTTATAAAGCACAGGTTTATCAAATAATATTTGTTGGTATGGTCTAGCTACTTATAGGTAGTAGTGATAAAAGTATGACACTTTTTTCACATTTTTTATGCAAATATTTATTAAACGGCACAGACGAATCTCATATTTCAGCAGAAACTGTAAGTTAAAGTACCTAACGTCTACCAAGTACATATTTAGGAAAGCGTACATAAAATCAATAATAACATAAGCACCACAACACTTATACTCTTCGTAGCGTCATGCACAAACTAATATTGCAACCCGTGAACCAAAAATTTTTATTGTTATATAAACGGGAATCCACAGGATATAGGTACATATGTACTTATAGCGCATCTATTACCGATTACCGTGTACCAATGATGGATAACCGGAACTTACCGGGAACCGACTTCGCTTTACCTATTCCCCTGTTTGGGTAAAAGCGATAACAAAGGGAGCTATGAATTACGTTTGTTTGCCTCGCAGTGAACATTTACCGAAATTATTTATTATATGAGGAAAAGTGGAACAGAGACTATTGGCGTGCAATTATGTGATTATATTGTATGTTAGTAATGTTTATTTTTATGCTTTGTTATTTATTTCTGATGTTGAAGGCTCATGCGGACTAAGTCGCGAAATAAAACTTAGTTATGATATATAAACCATTGTAAAAAACTTAATTATTCATGATTGCATTACAACATTATTGTTTACCGTCTTAATATAAATAATACCTATTTTGTGTATATGGATTATTTGTGATAATAATGAACCATTTATGACAGTCACTAAAAATAATTGAAATAACTTTTAACACATAATTTTATTCTTACTTTGAAGCAAGTTTCAAGTACTTACAGCTAAAGATTGAACCTTTCCTGGTGCCTGAATAGGCTGCTCAGCCAGGTAATCAGCAAAGCTAGACTAGCCTACGCTTTAGACACGGTAATTATTCGTACCTTATGGTATGGCAAAAAGCTGGAATCAGGCTACTTCAAAACATAATAAAGTCTAGACTATTTAAACAGTTGAATGAACTTTAACTATTCTTACAATGAAAACAATGTATGCTTTTGGGTAAGCTCAATTAGGCAAAAGCTTACTTTTAGCTTACTTTTTGTAGCAAGTCAAAAGCTATTTTAATACGTAGGTATTATACACATATTGTTATTTACTTTTGGTTTAGTTAACCAAGTCGAAAAGCTTTTACGAGCTATATATTATAACGTTAACTACATTATAATATATAGCTTAATATTCTTTTAATTTAGCTAGGAATGATTATAAATTTTTAACTAAGACGTATCAAAACTTCGGTTCAACAGAGCGTACATTGTATATGTACGAGCACACAAATTATCCGAGTAAATGTTAGTGATACTGAAGCATCGCCCGGGGTGTTATTTCACAAGCTTTAACCGTGTATGTAACAATTAAAGTTAGTTGTAACGCATCCGAGGCGGTTCGCCGTGTCAACGGAACTTTGAAGTTTGGGTTGGGCTCACTCGGTGGTAAGTCAAACACAGCGATGCGAATTCACAAAGTACATGTGTTAAGTTTTAATCTTCTTGTAGTTCAGATGTTGGAGGTAGTCCCGACAGTTCGACTAGGGAGTCGCGAGTTTGAGTCTCAACAAGATTGAAGAACATAGGTAGCGCTTGTTAAGGTTATTTAACTGTGTTAGTGAAGAAATTGTATACATTTTTGATGTCAGCAATAATTTTTTTAAAGATTGTTATGTTATTCTATATAATGAATACATTAGTTAACTAATAGAATGGAAAAGTTATAGGATATAGTCACCTAACGAAACAAATATTTAAGCAGGCACCTTAGGTTTGGAAAATATTACGACCTCATCAAAGAGTCAAAGTTCAATTGAAACAATTATCCCCTTTGCCCAAATCATACAAGAATATTAACAAAGTATGAAATAGTTTTTTAATACGAATATTCAACTTGGCTGGAAGAGATCACCATTGTCCATATCATTTATCCGTATTTTTTAACGTTCACGAACGTATCTTTATTAATATTTAAAATGGTGAAACCTCATGGCAACTGTATCCCCGCTTTAGCATGTAAATGTTTCGGTTTGAGGGAACGCGTTCGAATATACAGTGAAGGCCACGGTTTTCCTTGTCATAATTCAGTGCACAGTATATTCTGAAATGAACGTTTGCAAAATTTGAGTTACGCTGTGTCCAATGAAATGTGGCGTGGGCGTTATTTAAGCAATTTTTAGTACGACCTATGTATATGTTTTATTATGTTTGAGATTGGCTTTACCGGTATTGTTATGCGTCAAATTTATATCTAAATAGCGCAGTTAATTCATTAATAACAGTTGACATCTATGCTATCTACTTTTATACTTTTAAAACTTATAGCGTATCTATGCTATCTGACTTGTATTGGTAGGACATGGCGTGTTTTTTGACACTAAAACCAATGAAAACTCAAAGTTTTGATGCCATATAATTTATGGCGATAATTCTTTAATTGGTTGATGTTATATTACATTTAGTGATATCTTGATACTATAATAAATATAATCAAATTATTGTTTCATCGTTTTATACACAACCTTTCAGCATAGTCTTCGATAGATCGATTCGGCTTGAATTAATAAAGGGGACAAACTCCTACGTTTCACGTACACTTCTTACGCAACTCTCACATCGCCCAATCTAGTTTGTAAGTAATGCCTTATTCCTGAAACGGTTTTTATATGCGCATCTGGCGTGGAGCGTCGCGATAAGTCACAGTTCGGGACTTTCGCAATTGAACTCAAATATTCAGAGCTCGACCGGAATCACTTACGCGATTGCTTAACTCGCTCAGACATTCGGACGGCCGCCGCGATTGTGCTCGTTGGATACATAAATAGATTGTGTGATCTAGATATTGGTTTTTTATTTTTTTGGTATAAAATAGGAGTTATAATACTGACCGTACATAGTACAAAATATTTAAGTCAAAGCCTACAAATAGATATTTAAATCAAGATTATTTTATATTGTGAAAGCTGCTTTACTAGTATGAATATAGTTTGTGAAGTAACTAAGTGTATAAAAGCATAATTATATTCTTTACATCAATTCGTCATATATTTCAACTACTAATAATACCTCTTTATTTTGTTACAGGTTAGTTTCTGCATCAACAACGCATTACACCAATTCTGCTTAAACTGAAAACAAAACTAAATTTGGCGCTCAAAAGACCTCCAAATACACTTTGAACGTAATGTTCACGGTAATGGAATATTCACAACACAACGACGCCAACTGACAGGTGCGTAAATTAAACTTTATTATAACATTAATTCAATATTGTAGCAAAGGGACAAAGATCGGCCGCGCGTCGCTGATTGCTCGACGAATGACGAGCTATTAATTTCGGGGGGAGAGCGTCAACGGACCATTGTGAGGTGCCCAATAAATATTCCTTCCCGTGCCCCTAATCAATCCAAGTTGTTCCCTTTTTTTTCTCCTGTATTCGACCGCGCCCGCGGCGTCCTATTACGGAAAAGCAACACAAACCGAAACATTGTGACGTGTTTTCAAAGAAAATTTGTAGAGAATTTTCTGGCTGACAAAGACGCATATAAGGTAATCATATTTCATCGGAGTTCACTGTGCTGAATTAAAAATGGCGATTATTTAGTACGTTTTTATGGTACTGATGAGGTTACTGTTTTTTAGTCTTTGAAAAAATGCTAAAGAATAATGGGTGTCAATGTTTTTTAATTTTCGGTTTTTACGTAGAAAAATTATTATTTTCACCGCTAAAAGTATTATATTTAAAAGGAATTTTAAATAACAGTTTTTGAGTAACAATCCGTACAAAAACTTTTCATCTGCATTGGCTCGAATCAATCTTATTCGCTATTTCTGCCTAAAAAATATCCTGCGACCCTCTGAAGGAATGGTGTCAAAGCATTTGTATCAATTATGTCCACGGATTCGAAGCGACGACCGTCATATTTCTTAATCGTGACCTCAGTTTGCTCCGGCCTTTTCAACCAGCCCCTTCTTTGTTCCATTGATGTTTTAGATTAATTATTGAAAATATAATGGAAAAGGGTGAATTTATTTATTACAATAGACTAATACTAAGAAAAAAGTAATTTATTTTTGTATGAATAAGTTATTCTTAGTACAAGCAACAATGTTATTATTAAACGCCCTCAAAAAGGGGAAAATTCGGAGCTCAAGACAAAAAAGACTAACCGTAAAGGCAGCATTACGTCCATACAAAAAATGCCCATAAAAATCAACGACCATACCCTCAATAACTTTCTTAGCTTTGCTGTCCTTCAAACCGGAATACATCAGTGATTATCGGCAGAAAAGACTCGGCGTTTTTACGACGACCTACCACCGTGCTTGACTCCCATGTAATAGTAGCTCAGCACAGTAATTTAAACTCTCATATTCAATTCTCAATTCCACATATTTGCATAAATAACCGCAAAAAAGACCAGCCTAAAATATGTGCTCGTTTCTCCTTTTTCAAGTAATTGCCGATTCCCTACAGATATTACAAGCGCCCGCGGTCCAAAATTACTTATCATATCATAATCGTATGCATATAACCACTTTTAATGTCGAAATACGCAAATTTCACAAAATACGCACGAATACAGTGAAACGTCGGATATTGAATGAATCGGATATTTAAAGGCTCAATCCCCGATATTATTGCAATGTAACTGACGGCTGACAGTGCCTTTTACAATATTATTTTTTTCTGTTCCCTGTGTGCCCGCCTTAACAGAGTCATCCTGACAATTAGTTCTGCTTGTTGAGTATTTTCACGCCGCCATGTTCCACGTCATAGTGATGGTGTATCACTATCGCGATATGGAAAACTATATTTAAGTTAAAAAAAAAATGTTAATTTATCCGGTTGATTTGATCAATGATTCGATTTGGACAGTAAATATTGATGCTTGATTGAAATTATTTTTTTTCATTATTCTGTATGAATTCATAGTGTTCATTTAAAAAAGAGGATCAGTAAAAATAATGGCTTACTAAAAATATATGGTCGTATCATTTAATAAACGAACACACAATGTACATTGTAAGATGTTACTTTTGGCTTTATTTTCTTCGGTTTTAACTAAAAACCGTGAAAAGTATAAAGTCACATCACTAGCCACCATGTCAATTTCATTACACAATAGGACGTTACGGGCGTGTATTTAATTCAACTAATTAGCGACGGCAGTCATTACGCGGCTTAGATTATAAAATATTAATATAACGCGTTGATTGTAAGCGACATGTGATACTGATATTGAATTTTGTACGGATTTTTGAATAGGTTTGGACTATGATATTTTATTATAAACCATTTTGGGACTTATTATTTATAGTAACCTAATAATTAAAGTCTTTAATGCAATTATATTTACGGTTTCTAAAATAGAAACGGTGATAAATGTACATAAGGAAATCTAGCATCGTCGAGTCGTTCATAAGCGCTATTTGAAATTTCTTTAGGACGTCTATCCATGCTATTACTACCTGGAAAGTAAGACGATTCATGCACAGTATGAGCATGTACAAGTAAGTCTCGGTTGTCAAGAACGTTACAGAACGCTACAAGGACGTAAGTTTACCTTTAAATAAACTGACATTTAATCCATCTATTTAATTCAATTCATCGCTTTTAACTCTTGGTCTTAAACCGATCGCCTTGTAACTGTTAATAACTGCTATTCCGGTGGTATTGGGGAAATACTATCCGGCTAACTTAGAGAATGGCTAAGACGAAGATGTTATGCATTCGCCGTTGTAAAAACCTTTTCCGAATCAAATCGATCAATTGTATTCCAATCCTCGAAGCTCAACAAGAGCAATCCGTCCGAATGCGCCCCTCTCTGATCCCCTTATTATCTCTCGCAAAATATAGACTGCAGCTCGGAGATTGACTCGATGTAAAAAGTAGGAAAAAACTCCACCATATGTCGATGTTTTTGTCGTACGTTTTGGTACAAGAAAGCTGCGCTCATTCAGCGAATAGGAGCTCTAATGTGTATATTTTTAGAGTTTAAAATCGATCCATCCTCTGATAGACGCCTGAATAGTAAATTATGTGCTCCAACAGTGAACGTCGCGGCTAATTTAAACGGCACAGACAGCCAAGTCCAATGTCAAATGAGCTAAAAATAAAAAAAAATCGGATGTTTTTTATAGCTAGATCAGACGTCCCTTCAACATGAGTTATTTCGAAATGGATACCGGTAAAAAAAGGACAGTTTTAATTGTCATACGGGCTCGTCCGTGTTCGTTCATTCGTACGTCTTTTTTCCTCTCCTTCAACATAATAAATTAGATTTTATCTGTGAGACATAATATTTTACAGAGATTGTCGTAAGAAAACTAATTAATCTCGCGCGGCGTGTTATGATCGGGGTGATTTAGTGTCTCTTGTTTTTTTATGGCAAAGTTGTTACATTTGTGACAAAATGGTTTGAGCGTCTAGTTAATTTGTTCTCGGTTAGTTTAGGCTGAACTATGTTTGACTTTACTTGTACCCGTTGTATAGATGTGATTTTATATACACTTGGGATTAAGATAGTATTTGGAAATACTTAACTAACGCATATTGAACCGTTGTAAGAATTTAAAAATAGCTAAAAGCTTCGAAATACATTGATAACATAATCGATTCAAGGTATAAATATAGGCAACATTGATTAAAACCCTGCAGAATTCCTGCCCACATATAGCATTGAGCGAAACTCAAACGTCTATTGAATTCTAATAATACGTTAACTAATTTATTTTCATCCCATTTCGCGGAGAAGTCCCATACAATTCTGTATGCCAATCAACTTAGTTTGGTTCATAAAAATAAACATATTTGAATAAATCTCCACTTTGAACGGGGCTACGACTAAAGCCGTGCGGCGCCGGCAATACATCTCTCTAGGGTTGTCAATTCATCTCGGAAAATTTATTGCGAACGAAAATAAAATAGGTATAGATGATTAATCACTTGTTTAATTTGACCCGGACCGGATTAAACAATTAATATCCCTTTTCAATCTTACTTATTCCGTACAAGATTCGTTATTAAGGCTCACCCCCGTTTCTGATTTATTTTCCAATTTGATTATTCGCTGTCTGTTGTTTGTTAACTCTGCCGTGTTTCTTGCTTTATCGAATTGTTAGATTATTTTTTTTTAGACACCGATTTGTATAACATTAACCGTTTACGTATAATGAAATGGTAATGATAGTAAGTGTTATAAATCGGTATGCCTGTTTAATAAGTCAGTAACGTCACGTTTTTTGTTGGTAATTGTTTAAAACTAAATGATTGCTACGACAATTTTCAGCAAATTGTTAAACACTAATCATTATTTTTAGTCGAGTATTCCGTTTTATAAACTTATATATTTCTATTTTAACGCATCTTTTCTCCATAATAACTTGTAAGTTTTTGACTATTAAAAGTCAGGTAAAATGCTGATGTTGGGACCTCAGTTAAAATTTTTATTGTAATTACGTGAACTAAATAAAAAAAATATCAATCGTCCTTGAATCTTGTCAAGGACGATTAGCTTATATCGCAAAGGGTCAAATGAGCCGTTTTCGAATGCAAATGACCCTACTACTATTGACCCAATCGGAAATTCGGATTGCGCCAACCCTAGCGACATCTAAGCCGCCGCCGCCGCCGCCAGGGCTGCCACTCTATCGATCCGACTAATACGGAAACTAGCCGTTTGTGCCAACCTTGAAATTTTGTTGTACCTTTTACGGTACACGTAAATGCCACACCGAGTAAAGTTTATTTACTTATGTTTGTTGTTCATTACTCATCGATCGGTACTGAATATTTGTAGAGCGAAGAAATATGAAAGTTACGTATTGTTTTTGTTGAGTGAAAGCTTTATTTAACTTTTCCGATATGTACACTTCTAATATGTTTGGAAGAAACTTCTAGAACATACTAAACTATTGATTTCCTTTGTTTCACTTAGAAAAGTAATGAAATATTTTGTACTTCTATTAATTTTTTTAAATTGTTACGCTCGTTGTAGCTGTCGAAATATTTTTCATCAGTTTATTACTTCAAAAGAGAGTTCATTGTTACCTAACTCGAGTACAGAAATAACGAAACGCATATCATTAAATAGAAATAGATTTTATTACGCTTCTAGTTTCTTTTTATACGCTACAATGCTTAATATTTTCGGTTCTTTCATATTCCACCAATTACGTACTGCACGCGATCGTATCGTAAACAATGGTAAATTGGTCTTATGAATGTGACACATTACCCTTTGAGGTCGTACTGTAAAAGAAATACGATTCCCTCCGATAAAGAATAATTCAGTGCGCAGTTTCATGACATACGAAATCATTGTTCAGTCACGTTGATATCTTGATAGGCATTGAGTTGTACGCGGTTTTTCGATTGTGTGTATAGCTTTTATATTGAATGATTTAGAGTCCCACTAATGGATAGGGGTATATCATAGTTGGAGGCCTAGGTCCAGCAGTGGACTATTACAGGCTGATGATTTAGAGTACTTTATGAAAAGAAACCATCGGGTTTGTTTCTAGTTCTTTTGTCGTTATTTTTTTAACATGTGTTATGTGTACAATAAATTGTTTATGATTAGTAGAAAGTCGTAGTCATGAGTTTTAAAGAACACTTATATTTTTATCTCAATGCTTTTTAATCTATGGGCTAGAAACTATAAAGGACATCACTACTAATATATCAAAAGTGTTATTAAAGCATGTCATGATTGCGTCGCTTCCGATCAGGTATAAATCCTGATCTTCCTATTGTATTTATGCCTAACATCTATAAATCTTTTGAGCCGGTATTGATTTTAATTAAATAATTAACATTATAGCAGTTCTTTCAGATGTTTAAAACAATTTGAATGTTTCGCCAACAGCATTTTTTTTCGATAGAAGACAGACGAACTTGTGTTTACGTGACACAAAATACAGTCTTAACTTTATCAACTTAAGTTGTCATTCATTGACTTAAACGAAACAACTCACAAACTTTACTATCATAACGCGACACAGTTATTACGAACGATCGAGTAATGCACGTAGGCCCGCAGGCGTTCCACTAGCTAGCCCCCGTACACGACCAAATTGCGGAGTCATTTGGTACGCGGGCCGCATACGTGCGGGTAGGGCAATTTAATTTGGCCGCACTGCCGCATTAGAATAACTGACCGTTTGAGGGTACGCCTTAGATACACGTGATCGTGCCCCGGGGCAGCTCCGCAATGATTACAGGCTGCAGAGCCGTTGGGAGAATCAATATCGGCTTTTAACGTACGGACGAGTTGATCATCATTGCCACTGCCGTTCGCCTATTTGCGTTAACACGGATGGTAGTCTTGCCTTGTACAGAGAGTATTAGGAGCAAGGAGTTCTAGTCTACCGATAAAAGATGCAACCTGTCTGAAGTTGTCTGGCAAAAACAATGCAAAATTTGAAAAATGGTAGCTGAATTAACACTGACATTTCGACGTCCAACATCTTAGTCGGTCCCTGACCATGTACTTTGCGAAATTTTGAAACACCGGTATAATTTTAAATTATTCTAAAGTAATTAAACGCGATAGAATTGTATTATTTATAATTCAAAATTTTTAGGTTAGGTTAGTTCAATGAGATGTAATATTTATTTGCATTAGCGTTATGTATGAATATCTCATGTCTTTAAAAGGGACTGTAATTTAACAGTTTTAGTACATGTCAATTTTATAACGGCGTTTATTTAAATAGTTTACTTTAATATATGATTAAGCAATTGGAGACGCCTTCGCTGGTATAGATTAAATAGTTTGCATTAATTTTGTATTTTACTTTCATATGGTAGTTTGTTACCACGAAACGAAGAATTTTAAAGACGATTTGAGACTACAACAATATAATGGTTTGATTGATTGGTTTCGCTCCGTAGCCTAGTGGTATAGGCGTGTGCCTTAGAAACTGGAGGTCGTGGGTTCGAATCCTGCGACCAACAAATTTTCATTGTTGTTTCCTAGTTGGTTAGCAATTTGATCCAATTGTCTGAAAGTAAGATGATCCATGGTCGATGGGCATGTAAAGTCGGTCACCACTAACCCGCATTGGACCAGCGTGTGAATACGTCCAAAATCTCTAATGGATGGAGTGTATTAGGAGGCCTATGTCCAGCAGAGGACTATCACAGGCTGATGATTGATTGGTTTCATTTGGTAACGTGATGTGGATCATTAAATGTTTTATTCCACTTGTCATTTATGCTACGGTTAGATTGTAACCAATTATAAAATGGGTTTACATATAAATATATTTGTTTGTGCTACTATAAGTTTAATAAACTACTATAATATACACCATTACCATCAGTTCTGAGGTTGATTGTACAATGTGTCGAAATTCGTTGCGAAACTCATCGATTTTTCGAAGCACACACAAGCCTACACACAGTTTTTTATATATCTAGCTAAGCCGCTCTTCGAATGGCGCAACTCTCGCCGCCGCGTCGGATTAAAGACACGGCCTATACACTTCATAACCGACTTGTTATATGAAAAGGGCTTGTTAGTATACGCGGATGGGGTGGCGCGTGCCAATCATTTGCATACATTAAGAATCAGGGCTCATTCAACTCGGGGCCGTGCGTTATCATTTTGTTTCGGAGTGTTTTACAATTGTAATGACTCCCTTAATGCCAACTTGGGAATTGGATTTACTTGTAACTCGAATGTAAACGCTGAGGGCGAGGCAGTTGAAGGTTTCGAGTACAAATCTTGAGTAAAAAGCGTATACGACGTAACCATTGCATAATTAATCTACCACCGCATAACGAGTATTAGTTAGTGAAGTACGTGATGAGAAATGTGTGCTGTGTCGAAGAAGCTATTAGTATTGCCACAACAAAGTTATGTGACCAGAATATAAGTGATAAATTGGCTTGATATTAGTATTCACTAAAAAACTGTTAGAATACAAGAAACGAAACGCACAAATAATGGCATCGAAGTGTTTAAAATATTGTTAAAACTTAGGTTTATGTCACGTTATTAAAGTATCGCGGTTAGGCTCTCCTTCTTTTACGTAGTGACGAGACCCACAAAATTTTCTCTTAATTGCGAATGATGGCTTTATGGATGTAATCGTGAGAAAGGATCGTTAGTCACCACAGACTTGTCCACAGCCTGAAACATACGATAATACTACTCGTTTACACAGTAATAACATAAACCACGGTATCGTTCAAACCTAGATACAGTATAATTGACTCACAAACTCCTGGAGAATAGATATCGCAATGAAATTTTAATAGACCAGTCATTTACACGCGAGCTGCGGCATAAATTAAAGTGACATTTATCAAAAAGATAATCTTAAAATATTTTTTAAATAATTTTTCAGTTAAACTACCAATTGGTGTATGTCGAACTATTCCTGTAGAATATGTAGAACTTCATAATTTTACTACCGCTTTTTATAAGTCATAAATGATATTTCCACTTTAAGACGCTTTCCATATCAAGAGAGCGATGGGAAAATATCACTCGAAATAAAGCGGAAGATACCAGGGGAATATAAGTCGGTTCTATCTAAGTTATGCTAATGTCTGGATCAATCTAGCTCCTAGTGGTGCAAGTCTAGACTTAGCGTCAGACAATCTGACTGTTACAAATAGAACCTAAGACGTGACTGAAGTGACTGGAGACTGATCGCATTATGCCAGCTCTTATCTTTATCAATCTCCGCTAAGCCGAGGTGTCAGGTGGCTTGGCTGTGGAGCTAGTAATTTGTTCCATTGAGATGCATCTCGCTAAGGTCTCCGTTGGCAGGTTTAACTGTTAAGTTTTACTGTGATAGTTTTGTCTGTTATGTTTATTGTTGCAATGTTTTGTCAAATATATTATTATGTTTTAAAACACTTGTTTCTAACTTCTATATTTGTATTTATGTGAAGAAAAGATTTTGCGACTATTGTAGATATTTCTTTAGGAAACGTTAAGGTTAAGCGCGTTGCCTATTGTTTAAAGGGAAGGTTTAACTTTTTAGTGACGAAAAATCTCCATTTGACTTTCTTTTTATAATTTATTTCTTTTGTTTTTCAATTATCGTAACATATTCAACAAAAAAACCCAAATTGTTTTATAAAATCAATATGAACTCATTATTCATTAACTATTGACATACAACAGTTGTCGTGATCATGGATGCTGAAGAGTCCGAAATGTAAGGAATAAATGAATAGGTGTGTAATTAACCCTAAAAAACCGTAAATTAGTGGATTTGATATGTGAAGAAATATTTTTTTAATTTGACTCTAAAATTAAACTAGTTTAATTGTAATAAAGTAATAAGATTATCCCACACTTAAGTTTAACTTTTATTATTAATTATACATATTTCTCAAAAATAAGAACGATTCGAGCGAGATACTAAAATAACCTAAGACGCAAAGAATCAAAAGAACCAACTAATTGAACCAACAATCATTTATGTAGGATAACATTCTTGCCGTTTTTAAAAACCTAAAAAGGTTTCCGATGTCTGATTTGTTCCCAAACTGGTTTCGTAACGGGTCCCGACACCTGCCCCGTACATTTATAGTACATTTCGTTGTTCTGTGCCGACATGTAACGATAATGATTGCTCCAAAGGATGCCCACCTTTATCGAACAGGTGTGCGATCACCTTTAAACATCCCTTTGAGTGCGCGATGTAATTCGGTTTGAATGTAAGGTTGTGTACTTTTTAGTGGAATACGAAAAGGAGATTATACCTTTGTTTGTATTTTGTTTGTATGTACCGATGACGCATCGACTGAAAAATTGATACCACGCTGATCATAAATGCACAGAAACTGTTAAAGTAATTTGGACTTTCTTTTGGCGCATTCATTTTTTTTTTAAAGTCTAGTAATTTCTTACATTTTTGCCTTATTCAGATTTGTATCTTAAAGTTTAGTTTCGTGTTAAATATTAATGTTTTTTAAAAAAATTATAATATTGATTTTGATAGATTTATCAAACCCTAAAGTTCTATTGTGGTGTAACCATAAATTTGCTTGGTAACTTATAATCAGTACGTTCCTAATTGTCACTTAGCTCTTTGCTTACTTTAATTTATTAAATAATATGAACTAGTCTTTGAAAATTGTTATCCTGTATAATAGACGCATCTTTTACTCCCTCAGTGTGTCACGTAAACCATTAACCATCCCGACGACTGTTTCAACCGATTATTCCGCTCACGAAGGATAACATTCAATTAAGCTTCCGGCCGCCGTGCTATTATCGTTCCAATTTCAAACAGGCAATCAACACGGCGACAAAAGAAATGGAAGTAGTGACAATAGCATAATCCCGATTCTTTGGCGCCTTTCATCCCGCGGGTTCGACGACCTGCGACCCCTGTCACCCCCCATTGTTGGAGGATTCCAATATTTGTGCGGTGACAAAGTTTATATCGTGTTAGATGCTTTTTTATGTGCGAGGTGTGACGAGGAGGACGTTTGTTTTGAGGTGATATGCCCTATCTATAAAGATCGCTTCACTGAATAGGAAGGTGGAAGGTACAACACCAGGAAACTACCACTGCTATGCCTGTTTTCGTCTAACACTGCAGTAGTATAAGGCAAAAAACGAGTAAGAGCATCTCAAGAGGACTTTGGTTTTTACAGTTGTTAAAGTAAATGGTACATAACATACTTTTAGCTCCAATATGAGTGGTGACATAATTTGCAGCATTCCTTATGGTTAGCATGTTTTGTTTACCCTTAATGAGATGTCTGTCAAACGGGATTTCAGTTTAATTTAGTACGGATGAGTGTATAGAAGATATACACGAGTTAGGGCTTATTTTTATACAAAAATTTAAGCCTTTTAATCAACAGACTTCTTAAATTTCGTGTTTTGCTAATTTTTTCCTAATTTTTGTATTTTTGCACTAGTAAAGATTCAAACTTATGTGTTTGATTCTGTTTGTATCTGTCATATGTTGGATTTCTAGTGCGTACAATATAAGGAAATTATCTTCAATCAACTTTACCAGTTAAACAACTTTACCAGTTTTTAAACACTTACTGTTGCCTCTTTATAAATTTTTTACCTTCAATTATAAAGCTATAATGCTTAATTTATTGAAAAAGTTTATTTTTATCAAAATACTAAATCGAGCAAATGGTTAACATTACGAATATATTGTATTGCATTTGAAATATTTCTCAGGTATTTATATGCATAGGATAATGACATCTGCTTATGTTTTCATACGTATATAATTTTTCTCAAGTAACACCATAATCTAGAAAAATGACGTCTCTGACAATCCTAATGTCTATACTTAACTGTCAAACGGAAGTGTCACTGAAGACTGAAACGGCGTCATTAAGGCAACCAACACAGTAAGAGATGCCATCCCGCAAAACTGAGGAATTTACTCAAACCGGGATACGGTCCGCTCATTGCGGGAAGTGTCCCTGATTTACGACGGTCCCTGTCCACCCGGGGCTTTCGCTTAAACCGGCGCTAAGTTATGATAGTGTCGCGCATGTGTGACGCCGGTGTATGCGTTAAGTTTGTCGCGGTGTGGCGTTAAAAACTTTTGATTATGTTTTGTCTATTGTAAATAGGACGTGGAAAATACGTGTGCTAAGTGTTATAATAGTAATAGACATTGAATCTAGGCTTTTACCCGACCGCGGGTTCGGCTAAACAAATAAGTTAAGCATGTGTAGATAATTTTTAATCAAGTAAGATATGTGCTTTAATTCTCTACACGAGGTAATCTTTTATGTAAAATAGTATAAAGGTGGTAATAGTAAAAACAATTTGTTCACATGGTAAGTTAAAAAGTAAACCACTTTAAAGTTGCTAATCCACTTTTCAAAAGTAAGAATTCGTTCAGTTTTCATTTTAATCAGGCATTACTGATCCATCGATTGGCAAATGAAGAAAAAGCAAAAAGGACAGTTGCAAATTTTAATTCTTACCCAATGTTCAGGCATTACAACGCATGACGATTTTGTTTCTTCTTACTTCAGGAAAATATGGAGAAATGCTTTGTCTCGTTATTTTGATGTCGTGTTTATTAATCAAGGCAGAAAGTGTCATCTAATAGCTGTAAAAATATAGTATTTCACCGTTATATTTTTAAGCAACTGTCTTGTTTACTTATCTTAAAAATTAACTAATTATCTTAAAAAATAACACTGCCTTCATAGTCATTAGCCTGTGTCAGTCCACTGCTGGACAAAGGCGTGCCCTAATGCACGCAACCGCTTCCGACCTTCGGCTTTTCTCATCCAGCCCACACCGACCATTTTGCGAAATGTAGTCACAACATCCTGCCGCAGGGCGTCCAACGCCTTAATGACCCGAAACATAGATTATCTCTGGTCATTTCTACGGTATTGTTATTAAATTGCACCCGTTATCAATCGCCAAAGAGAATGCGGGTTTTCATTTCGCTAAGTAGGTACTGATAACGAGCGAGATGATAAGTAAGCAACATGTCATACTTAACATCGCAGGGCAATGTTAATAACTTAAAGTGGAATAAGGGACCAACCCTTATTCTACTTGATATCAATCTGTTATTTAAGCAAAGAGAACAATTTTAAGCATGTTTTTTCACAGCACGATTTTTGGTTATTTTTGAATGTTTACTTCAGTGACTTTACACATTGTAATATAAAAATAATCGTCTATTTGTCTACAGTTGTTGATGTTAGTGAATGTCCGTTTTATAATTTAAATGTTATCCGGAATTGTTTATTACCAATATAAAAATGTACAGAAACGAGGCACTCTATTGAAATCATTTTCATTTCACCAATCGGTCGTACATATAAAACATTTGTTACAGATTTATAAGTTTACAGATATTTTAATGTATATTAAGACAGCCTTAATACCAACTTGTGAACATTACTACACCCATCGTGCATTAAGATTCGGCAGAAGCCGTGACAAAATAGTTGTCTTATCAATACCGCATCCGCTTTTACATTTAAAAAAAAAACACCTGGATAAAAAATGTTAAGTTTGACAATCATCCTAGGGGAGTAAGCGGGCGACGAGCGTAACAGTAAACGTGTATCAAACAAGACGGATTCCAGATAAAGCATTGTCCCAACACAATGCTCGAATATTTCCATTGAAGCGGTATGAGCCATTAAAAACATAAGCACGGAACGATTGCCCCTCCGCAATGCACCCCATTGCAGGATCCCGAGGGATGCGGTCAAAGATAGTGCAGCGCAGACCAGAATTTATGTTATTAATACTTCGAAAAGAGTATGAGTTAAGGTGAAGAGACAAAAACTGACTTTCTCAACAGAAATATGGATTGTCATGTTCTTATCTGATATTTTAATTTTGTAATATAATTCTATACAAAGTTTTACCATACCATACTGTACGAACAGACTACTTATTTTTTCAGTTTAATCTCTGTACAGTGATTTTACAATCAATTGATTTGACAATTTTTATAGTCTTGTCCAGGCCAGTTTTAATGTATACACTGAGATAAACGCGAAAGAATGTTTAACATAAAACTTTTTATTTGCTGAAGACTTAAATTGCAATAAAAAGACCTTGACAATTACTAGAACTTTTTCGTTCTAGGCACGACTTCACTAGGCCAATTCTTCAACTTTCATTCTATAAACATTTCGACAATATTAAATCGAAAAAGCAAAACGAAACACGCACGCATGTAATTATAAACTAGGAAACTTCCGAAATAAGCTTCTCGTTCCGTAACTTTGTTCGGCTTTCGTAAGTCTTAATGCCGAAAGTTACCTCTTCGCCTACTTAATCTACGTTAAAACAGCAAAGTTGTTGTTGCTTTAGTATCGAACGATTTTGTACCTTATCTATTTGGTATTAGCGGTGTCCGGTGTGCAGAATGAGGTTTGCCTTAATCTATATGCGTGGAGTGTTCGAACCGGCTGATTGGTTGTACGGGGAAGGGTGACGGAAGTTCAAGATTTTCTCTCAGTCGTTACGCACCACTGGGTTGATTCACGTTTAATTTCGATGCCTTTAAATACAACTCAGCGTATGGGAAAGCTTCGTTTTATTAAGTTGAAATTTAGGCCCACAGGGAGAAGCAATAATACTAACTTTACATTGCGATCGTATATGCTTTATATAACAAAAACTTTTTTAATACTTTGTACCATTAAGTGTTCGGCTCTGAACTGATTAATTATCTATTTGGTATTTCATTTCGGAAGTTTTATCTTGACCTTTATCCATTTTTATTTAAAATACCAATAAGAAAATTCTAGATCAATTAAGTGTAAAACATTATAAATACTAATATATAATGTTGTATAACAATATAATGTATCGAATCAAAAAGAGTCGGCATATATTTCAAACCTATTATAATTACTTATTAGCTAAATATCCAGTAGTAATTAACCAATACCTTTTAAAGTGTTTTATCAAGGAAGTATTTCTAGGCGCTATGTAAATTTGATAGAAGATATGATTTTACATAAGTACATCGACTCTTGTCTATAAATACCTAAGAAATTATGTTAAAGTTATATACATTAAAAAATTTCCACGACCCTCCCACTCCGCAATACACACTATAATTTAATAACCTTTACACACAATACGTGACTTATGAAAAAAGGTCCGCGTTAACACATTTCTAAACATTTACTTCGGTATGTCTTTATCCAATCGAACATGTATCTTTCCCACATACGTCTCTTTTTGGTGATAATCTAATATTTGACTTACTTATTGTACCCATCAACCTTATTTAGCTGTGATAACACTAAGTAAGGTATATTTATTTGATTTTAAAAGGACGTAGCGATTAAAAGCGGATGAATTGATCTAATTTACTCTATCTTTAACAAAAAATCAATACTATAATCAGAATATCAATCTAAATGCCTCCGTAGCCTAGTGGTATGGGCTTGTGCTTTAGAAACCGGGGGTCGTGGGTTCGAATCCTGCGGGGACTCAACTACTTTTCCAAGTTGTTTTCTGGTCGGTTAAAACAATGTAGGCCGATCACCCAATTGTCTGAAAAGTAAGATGATCCATGCGTCGGATGGGCATGTAAATAGTCGGTCCACCCCGCGTCGGACCAGCGTGGTGGGATACGGTCCAAACACCACCTAATGGAGAAGGGGTGCATTAGGGGAGGCCTATGTCCAGCAGTGGACTGAAACAGGCCGATGATGATGATGATGATCAATCTGAAATTTACGTTTATACACAAAAGAGCAACTTTAGATATTTTACTAATCTAAGTTGTTGTTTTTGCAAAAAAAATTGGTTTAAACTAGATGTCGTTGTTTTAAATTCATGTGTTTATTTATTTGTTCGTAGTTTAATGTTTATTGAGATAATTGAAAACGTTTTATGATATATGTAAGCTAGTCTTAAGTTTTGAGAGTAATGTTGTATAAATAATATTCAGCTTTAAAATTATCTTAATGTTACAAGAGACTGCTCAATTAATAGAAACCTAATAGGGGACAATTAATTTGATGTCTCCATTCGTACTGAACCCATCCATTACGAAACTAAACTAATTTGAATTAAGTAATTCGGTACGCATTGAACTCTAACATGCAGTACCGACATTGATATATCTTTAATTAACATATCATCAGTCAAATCCAGACTATGTTAGACTGTGTTAAATGTTATATGTGTTGTTCTCTCGCTATGTTGAAACGTCTCGCTTTATGACCATGTTTTGTAGAAAATTGGTCGGCAATTAATATTGACAATAAACTTTAAAATGTTTGACTAATAACTTGATTATATATCTTTAATTCTTCACTGCCATAATGTTTACTGGATAATATTAATGGTAAAGAAATTTCAGTTTAATTTGATTTAAATTGAATAAATTAAAAAAAGTGAAATTGTCTGTGATAATATCAATGTACTATGCACTTATCTAAATAACATAGTTTAATATGATATACACCACATAAATTAAAAAAAGGTATATAATAAAACGTTACAATTATATACACGGGAAATAATCTATTCACCTTATGACTGTTGAACTTTAGTTCATTAGCATTCTCAAAATATAGACTATTAAAATTATATCACGTAAAATGTAGATAATTATGAACAATATGTACACTTTTGTTCTGTTATTTGCTCCGTACAAATTGAATTGACTTTCTTTTATTGAACTTGAAGGTCGCATTGACTTGTAACAAAGTCATATAAAAGTTGAGCAACCGGTTCAATAACATTTCTCATTCTTCGTTTAAGCTCCATCCTTTAATAAATGTTTAATAATTAATATTTTACAAAGGATAATTTATTATCGAATCATTTTGTATTGTTTTATTCTTATAAAATGTACTTGATTATCGTTATCTTGTATTTTTGTATTAAGTTTTTAAAGGTAAGTCTGAAGGACGCCGACTTAGGGTTATGACGTTGCAATCTAGTTAAAATGAAAACACTACTGCGTTCAGGTTTGAAAGGCACCGTAGCTAGAGTTATTACTGAGTACTGGTTAACATTTTTTGGCATAAACCGAGGACCAGCAAGTAAAAGTTTTAAAATAAGTAATTAATCGTTACAAAAAAAACTAAGTACTTTATTCAAAATAATTCAATTTAATATCGATATTCATTATATTATAAATTATGTTAGAATCTTACATCGAGGTCTTGAATTAGACAGGTTACAAGCGTTAATGCGGCGATTAATATTTTTCACTCTGACATTTTTCATATTAAAACCGCTTGACCTCGGGCATGCGGTCGCCTTTGGATACTAAAAACCAATTTGTTCCGCCGTTCGAATAATCCCCGAATATCTTAATTCTCGACGATAATTGGTCGTCGGCGCTTACGGTAGCGGCCATTGGTCGATAATAATTTATTGGACGATAAAAATTTAATGAAGTCCCGCCGGTGTCGGAATTCATAATTTCGTGTGTATTTATGTTGGGAATCTAGGCATTTTATACAGAATTATAGCCGGTTTTAATAATAAGTAATAATAGCTATTATACATTGTACGTTTAATTGTATGTTACTTATAATTTCTCAGAAGTATGTTGCCTTACAATCAGTAATATTATATAGTTTCTGATGTTTTATGTCTTTCTCTGCAACGATTACAGTTGGGATGACATACGAATAAAAATTGTTATAATCATTAATAGTTAGCAAAAATTTAACCTTTACTCTTTTTGGAGTGTCGCTATTGCATGCATTGTAAACTTTAGTGCTCCTTGATTACGTAGTATATAGTATTAAAATAAAGCTATAATCGCATGAATAATTTATGATGTAAAACCATTTAAACTTTCGTAAGACATTGTACTGAAAGTATATCCCGCAAAACGTTTGAACTCACGTGAAATCTGTATTGGTGCCGACTAGTTTCGGACCTATAGGTATCTAGGAGGTCCTTCATCAGGACGAGTGGGATATCTTAGCAAAGTTTTTGATGTTATTCAATACAAACATTCAAATTATTTTGCTACACTAATAAGTAATTTGTCACGATTCGTTCTCTTCAGGGTAAAACACACATCGCTAAGCAAGCAACATTTCGCAACATTAAATTTTTACCCGACCCCCCATGGGGTTAATCATAGCTTTGCGGGCCTGGACATCGTTCCCCGGGTAAGGACATCGGCGATCCATAGTCCCTTCCCTTTGCCACTGACCGCTGTCCCTTTGCGGTTGTTTTGATTAATTACAGGGGTGCCTTATTTGAATGAAACTAGTTTGTGTTACGCGCGAACGGGTCCGACCTTTGGTTATTCAATGGCCGAATTTGCGATGGTCGTATCACCGCTGGATTTAACTGTATATTGGTTACTTTAAGTGTTCTGACGTAGATTGTAGGTATACTTGGTGTAAAGTTATATTTGCTTTTTAGACATTTGTCTTCAAAGTTTTTTATATAAACGTGAACGACTTTTGTAGAAATGTTTTTAGTCTGCATTCGGTTGTAAACTAGATGAAGACGAAAACAATTTTAAGATAATTTATTAGGATAATTAGATAGATAAACACTTTCTCACATTTAAAGTAAATGTCAGTCTTTCAAACAAAACTTAAAACCTAAATGTGTAAAAGGATGGTCAGCAAAGGTTACAACTTCTTCTTATACAACTTTCCCGATGTTTCCCATCATCATTATTTCAATACGTTGTGATACTTATTCATATATTACATCAATTAATATTTGTGTAGTATTAATATAAGTTTAAAATAGTTCGAGAATTCAAACTGAATCTTTCTTTCAATAAAGATAATAAAAGTATTACACACCCTAACCGTAGAAGATGGTACAACTTGCGCTGGTTTGCAATAATCATATAGTAATCTTTTAATATTAATAGGGCTACATATAAATTGTTGTCCATTCGTTCGCATGACGATGGTTGATGTATGTAACAAAAACAATACACAATACAAATCTGTCATCCGTTATCTCATACTTTCACTGGGCTGTCATCAAATGGAGTAGAAATAATTAACTACACCGTGATCATTAGCAATGGTATAATCTAGCGCCACTGTCAAACTCACTGTCAATGTCAACTAATGACTGTCAATATCGCAATAGTAACGACTTTGCGGTTCACTCTCACGGAACTGATAGTAAGGTTAAATAAAGGCATCCGGAAAACGAAATTTGACCTTTATTTTACAGGAAATAAAGTCAACAATCCTGCATTAGAGCGCCGAGTCCTTCAGGGGCCTGCATTTGATTTGGTCTTTAAGAAGCAATATCCCACTGATTCTTTGGGAATACGTTTCTTTTCCCTGAGTATTTGCATTAACTCGGGTCCTCACAAAAGGGAAATTTGCTTACAGTTGTTTGAATAGATTCCTCCCGCTAGGGGCTTTATTGCAGCCTAGCGTGTTACTTTGATTCGGAGATTTGGGGAGCTTTCTTAAGACCGATTGTCGTCTATAGGTAATGAATGCATGAACGGTCCGGATAATGGTTTTTACGGATCCACTCTACTGGAGATAACATTCGTCTCTGTTTACTTTTCCTCGTGTAAATTGATGTCGATAACTGTTTCGGTGTGCAGATCGGTTTTAAATTATATCTGTGAATGAAATATTTGTTATTTTTATATTTTGTGCTGAACCGTTCGAGTTATCGATTGCCGGCATGCATTATTATAAAACGATCAAATATTTGATTGCCTCGATTTTTTCATATGTAAAAATGAAAATGCGTAAAATTTTAATGCCGTTTAAAATATCTTAGCGTGAAGTTGTGTTGAAAATAGTGAAACGTAATTTTTAATCTGTTTACTTTAGCTTAAATCATGAACAAATACATTGTTTTTGAATACTTTTGTATTTTATCAACAGGAATTAGGTTTCGATCTAAAAATGGCATATTACAAATATTTTATGACAAATTACAGTTGTTAAGATGTCCCCGCGCCCGCATAGATGTCACATTAATTAATTAAATACTATAAAATTGATAGATACGGCCCAAACTGTAGTCAAATAATGGATGCTGATTAATGAATGTCGGTTATTGTATAAGTTGTTTACTAATTGGAACATTTGATGTAACTAATATGCGTGTTTGTTTTTATATCTAGCCAAAAGTTATTTAAAGAAACTTTAACAACCCGCTCTTATATCTAAGGTAACTCGTTTAAGTAATCGCACAACATTATGAATAAATCGAACAATTGGAAGAAATCGTCATTATTCATGAAGTCACGCATGTCTGCCAATCATATATATATTGAAATTTACAACGCAACAGAGACAATAAAAGCGAATTGCCATCCGGGCCCGCTTTTATTATCCGTCAACGCGCTACAAATAAAACGACAATAACCCCGCGAAGTGATACGGGAATAACGTACGATTGTATTATAATCTGCGACGAAGCGCCGCGCTCGCTCTGCTGGGGCAATTTCAAACTGTCAGCCCCAAGCTCAGCACCGAGACATTTGGCAAGAGCCGCCATAATGGCACAATAAATAGTTGGCAGCCCTAACCCATCTGTCACTTAACTACTAAAATATACAGACGTCATTCAGCGGGCCCCGGTTTTTGAAAAATCGCGCCGCCTGAGCACCCCTGCATAAAACGCGTTATAAACTTGAACGGCACTAAGTTAGAGTCCGTTTTGTACTGTACTGGTATGTAGGATGAATTTAAATGTTCTTCAAACTCGAAATGTGACCCGTGTCGCCGGAAATACAGTTCAAATTGCACGGCCGAGCATTCGCAAAGCGAGTTGCAAGTTCGCGTTTAGAAAAATCGGTTTTAGTACGCCGTTTTAGGTTGCAATCTTTTCGACGAACCCCAAGCGTGGGGGCCTTTGAAGTCGACCCGAAAGCCCCCAATCTGGGATTCTGGTGGACTTTTCCGGATTAAAGGCCTCATGAATTTAATGATAGTGCTCTGTGGGTTATTACCGTTCCGATTGCGACCGCCCTGTTTCTATTAAGTTCCTATTTTTTTTCTACCTTTCGCCTCCCTTCATCTCGAATACGTCTCGTAGTGTGTAAACGCTATAAGAATTGGTAATAAGCGTTCGGTTCACTTTGTTGGCTAATTTAAATTTTTAATTTGAACAATTTGAATATTGACTGGTGGAATTGAAATGTCGCGCAGGGCTCCCTTTGCGGTATTAATTTCGTTCTCTTTCTAGAGGCGACTGGATATTATCTTAGCGATTTCTTTTATGTTTTTTCTATTAGTTTTAATGAAAAGTAAAAAGCGTTTTTTGTCATATTTTCTCAAAATAAACTGTAAATTTTAATTATAAAATCGAATGCGGTATTAAAACACTCAGAGATTGTCTAAAACAAGCCGTCGTCTGTTTAATACAAGCATTGGACAAGCATGAAAGCCCGACCTTTACTTGCGCAAACAAAAAAATTATAGCCGTCGCTTCAAACTTCTCCATTGTTTACTCGGCAACTTTCCCTTTGTAGCCTCCTGTCACCGTCTATCTATTTAGCTGTTTGCGTACCGTGAAAGCGCACCGTACTTTTTAATTACACATTTGGCGCGCATTTGTATCGTCGCCCCGTTCAAATATTTAAACTTTGAACGCAAACATTCTGTGTGTGTGTGTGTTTGAAGTAGGGGGAGGGGGGGGGGCGGATTAATTATTGAAAACTATTATCGTTGGCCAGTGTTGCTTATGTCTTTTTAATCATTGTTTTCTTTTTCTTTTACAGGTACGCGGTGGGAAATTGGCAGTAGCCGTTATTAACAGCACAGCTAGTTGTAAGTGTTGATTGCGGTAATACTTATTAAAAAAGCAATAAAGATTACCTCTTTATATAATGAAACATATATATATTGATATGTACATTCTTTAATATCTTTTAGACTAATGTAAATTGTGATCATTTGCAGAGAGAAATTCGATAAATTCTGGCTTAATTATTTAGTTTGTTTTAATAAGTCGGTTTTAAAGATAAAGCAATGTTAACTTTATTAAAACCTCGTTAATGCAACGTTCGGTTCGTTAAATCAACGGCATCGGTACTTCGTCGCTTTTTCATCCGCACTAAAGGGTTAAAATTTATTCTACAAAGACTTGTCTTTTTTCTTGATGCATTTAAAATCGAATGCACACAGCCGTGGGCTTTTGAGGTGGTCTCTTAATTAGAGATTTAAATTTATGTAGATCGGATTAAGGTAAGAGTGTTTCGCGTAAAGATCACCGCATGCTCGGTTGAAGGGAAGAGATTAATATCCGATTCCACTGCGTTATGCTTTTGGCTGCTATGTTTTTTCTACAAAGGTTAACGAATTATTATAGAGTTTCAATTAGAGTAAATTGTATTCAAATGTTATTTGTATATAAAGTGTAATTGATATTTTTTTTGCTAGTAATGGTTATTTTTAAGTTACGTATATATTAAGTATCACTAGTTGTAGTACGTATGAAGACCTGTGACATTATATTACTCCGGCAAGGCCATTTTAAATTTGATTGAATGTCATTGATAGGGTAATCTTTAATAAACTCATATTAACCATGATTTTGTTCTATTACAACAATAAAACAATATTTACCATACCTTTTAAGGTTTAAAATATTTTTTTTATTTAGTACACAAAATTTGACGAAAAAAACGAGAAATATAAAAAGTCCGAACACATTCCAATAAAGCAAATCCCAGTCTAAGGCCACACGTACAACATACGCCCGTAACGTCTAGCATAGGTCTTATCTGAGCGCGTTTTGAACCTAGTGCCCAGGTAACGTCAGCGCTATCTGCTGGCGTATTCAGGTTACCTAGATTTCCAGAGAAAGGCTTTCGATGTTTCGGCCAACGTTCGAGATAACTACGTGAAAAGCGCCGCTTCCGGGAAAAGCGAATTTTCTATTTTTCCACACACGGGTGTTTTGTTTGCGAATGTTGGTGGGTTTGTGTTGCTTTTCATTTCGCGTTTTACTTTTTAACACTAAGAACTGTTGTTGAGTTTTATTTAAGACTAGATATACAGTTACTAAGGGTGTTTAAATAGAATGAACTCAAAGACAATTTTGTGTATATTATAATTGCTTATTTCCATAAAATAATAATTAAAGTTTTTGTAACTTAAATTAATACATTAGTTTATTGTTGTTATATAATACTCACTGTATGGAATATAAACGCATTAACGTGTCGCCTTTTTATGGCTTTAATTAGCAATTTACCTTCGTGTTCCTGTTTAAAAGTACTGTATCTGCACAGAGAATAGTAGCTGGGAGTTACTGCAATACCAATCTTTTACTTATTAACCGCTCAATCATTCAGTTATAAATTCATTTAGTATTACATTGAAGAATATTGGATATATTCGTTTCGCTTTACCATTTCTGCAACCGGCACATAATAAATATAAAGCAGAAGGAAAGTTTGCTAAAATCTTATTATTAGAAAGGAATATGACTTTTCTTTTAGTAGTATAGAAATTTTAATATTTACAATAATCTAAACAGAAAATATTATATTAACTTTAATGCGTTTATTAAACATTAATTGGCTTCTGTACGTCAGAACTCATGATTAAGGCAAAATTATTAGCAAACACCTGCGAATTATGCAGTCCACATTGAAATAAGCTGTAATATCCCAGATATGAACTTGAAGTTAGCGCTAACTGAAAGGTCTGAGTAAATCTCGTATGCAAATTCGTAAATTTCGATGTGTGGTACAATTTACAAGCAGTCGCGTATAATTGGCTATATAAATTGGATATATTTACCGGTGTTAGGTCCCCTTTTTACAGGGGACCGTCTGGGTGGGGTCCACCGCGATGCCTATTTCTACCGCAAAGCAGTAGTGTGAAAACACTACTGTGTTCCGGTTTGAAGGGCACCGTAGCCAGCGTAAATGAGACTTATCATCCTATGTCTCGCGGTAGGCAGCGCGTTGGTGATACCCCTAGTATTGCCAATGTCTATGGGCGTCGGTGACCACTTTCCATCAGGTGACCCGACTGCTCGTCTGCCTGCGTAAGCAATAAAAAAAAAATAATAAAGAAATAAAGTTTACCCAAAAAGACTCGAAATTGATTCAAACAAAACACCCATAGTACCATTTCTAGCGGCGTCGTACGTATAGTGTTGTTTAATACTGACGCATTTTTTAACACCCGTTAATAGACATTTCAGTTAGAACTAAAGATGCCATTGTATGGAAAAAATTCAAGTATTATTTGATTTTACTTCTTATTCAAATTTCTTTCAAGTTAGATTTCATTTCTTAATCAGAAAACTAATTGTGATATTACTGATAAATCAAAGGATCCACTGTAACGAATTTGCACGGGTTCTCTGTTTCTGATTACAATTTCTTTTATTGTTTTTCTCTAAATCTCCTTATGCCTTTATCCCAATATATTTGGAATTATATTCTATACTCTATTTTTATAATATTTAATAAAAAGAAAAAAACAACTATCCTCCCGTTGTCTCTCTTAACAAAGACCAAGCACAAACACAATCCAAACGGATTCGTGGCCCGACGATCACGCGTATTAGTTGCGAAGTGCGACCAAGTTTTGCTTACAACGACTTGGAAGTTTCTGGAACGAAGGTGTGTTTGGGGATACATTACAAAGTCATTTCGGAATTACCTTAATCGATCGGCAAATCCGTATAATCCGCCTTGTGTAGGGCAACTTTGGTAGCGTATACGCTTTACTTGTGCAACCTTATGAAGTAATTATTAAAGTACTGTAAAGTGTATGTAATATTAATGTGTAGATATGGTTTATTTATAACGATTGTACACCGTCTTCTTAAATTTTACATGTTATAGTAGCGTCACAGTGTATGTATTTATTGTTATTGTATTATTAATGGCGCCGTAACCAGTTCAATTACTGAGTAAACATACCGTCAGGTCAATACTCATCTTACGTCAAAAGATACATAGAACAAGTTCGATATGAACACTTTACCCAAGTACCAACAAACAAAAATACACAGACAAATTTAGTTTGTAGAATGCTCGAGATCCGAAAAGCTCCTAATAATAAAACTTGTCGAAGATCAATTTGCTAATGGTCAACGGATCCTACCTACAAACTCGAAATTAGTCGAACCGAGTGCCGCATCAAAAGACCAAACAAACGTTCGATCATTCGGTTTGTAACGTGATAATTTGATTAAACGATTGTCCGATCGAGTCGAAGTGGCGAATTCTCTAACTTTGGGTGTTTATTACGCCGTTGGAAAAAACCTTTTTCGGTGTCAGGGATCGATTGAATCTGGATTTTATGGGTTATCTTGTTACCTGCTTGGGGGAACTTTTGGTAACCCTATACCGATAAATTTTGGTATTAAATATGGATATTTTACGAGTTCGATGTCCAGGTTAATAGAAGACAAGTATACCTTTAAATTCTTATACTTAAGTAATAAATGACGTTAAGTTTTGGTTGGACTAATGTATATTTATGTATTATTTTTTAGATGTCATATTTGTTTATCTGAATGTTAAAGTAATATTTTATATATGTACGCACTGGTAGATTTAATGCCTTCTTAAACTTTTGTTTACAAAATACCGTAGTTTTTGGCGCGTTATACACGGTTAATTAGAGTAAAATTAGCGTCACAAGTTCTTTAGATAAGCGTGATCTTGTAATATACATCAATCGTTGATAAAATATAAAGTTCAGATGTCAATCGTAAGCTATAATGGCCATTTTAAATATATTACAATGCCAATAAAGTATGAGAATTATTCTAAAACAGCGGTCAATTTGTAAACAAAATAACTAGCAACGAATAAGTAAAGTAAATAGGTATGGCAAACCACAAGTTAACTACGCCGTGTCCTCTGTGACAATTTTCAAGTGCATCGTTACACGCATTCCAGCACAATTGTGTATAATGTGCAGGTGTAATTTAGCTGCTATTTAAGTAATAAGTTTAAAATGTAACAAGACATACGACTATTAAGATTGTTATTGTTCTTGTTGGAATTCTTTATTAGGATTATGTTATATTGAATAGTTCTACACATATTTTACATATTAGATGATGTTATTATGTTTGTTACTATTACACGCAAGTAAAGATTATAAAAGAGGCTTCATAAAAAATAGTGTGTACTTTAGAATAACGAATAAATATAATATTTTTTTTCAATATCGATCGCGAGTATGTAAATATGTAATCGATACTATATTTCTGTGTATATTGTCAATGTGTGACTTAATCGGTAAACAAATCATGAGACACTAGTAATCATACTATTAATGAGATTATGATGTGAACCTCTGCCGTTGAAGGAATTCCCACCTAATAAAAGTAATTGACAAATGAAACTGCGTTAAAACCGCAACAATGGTTGAAATATAACGAGGTACAATTCTCCACAGTTGCCGCCACTTAGCGTTGCAATCTATACGAATTGACTCGGGGAACGAGAAAATTGGCCTATTTCCTCAGTAATTACGTCAAAGTGTGCATGTAATTATTTATTATTATATTTCCGTTACGGTCCTGCTTTGTAATAAGAGCCTGTAACAAAGCCAAATAAAAACTGGAAGATGTATTATTAATGCGTAATGGTAATTTGTAGCCAAAGCTGGTGCTTTTTCTCGCACACTTTTTATTTTAAACACTGCTGTGTTCCGGTTTAAAAGCGCCATAGCCAGCGTATTTACTTGGTTAACGAGACATAGCATGTCACACGAAGGCACTCCATTGGTATTACCGATGTCTATGGGCGTCGGTCACCACTTTCTATCAGGTGCTTGGCTGCTCGTCTGCCTTCATTGGCGATTAAAAAAAAGCGGTTGGTCTGCACTGACGAACATTAATAACAACGGAATATTAAACTATATAAATTCTCCTTCGCTTACATAAAATTCGGATGGAACTAGTGCTTCAATAAAGCAAGTTTTCTAAGTAGTAATGTTAGCATTTTTAAAAAAATTAACCATAAAAATGAGTATTACTAACGTCCATTCTACCTGTTAAATAACTGAAGCATGAACGAATTTAACCATTATGAACGAATACAACATCTAATGTGCTTCATTACCATTCATACGCTGTTATAACCGGTAATATAATGCCGCCGATGAAGTCATTTAGATTCGACCACGAAGAAACCTAATCGAGGGCGAGCTCCCTTAATCGTCTAAGAAATTATAAATAGCCACCAAGAATAAAACGCCGCCTCCCCAAGAGATTTATTGCCACCAATCTCGCAACAAAGTAACACGCCCAGGAAATCTGAGCAATGGCTGTTTTGGAACTTACAGCTGTAATTCGCCAACGAATTTTCGCCACGTTGACTCCTAATTTTCTTTGATTTTCATCGCGGTTCACCCTTGACCCATCATTTATTATTATAAGTCAACACCCATCGGCTTACAAACGATTTTGTGTCACGAAATGCTGCCGCACTTTCAACCTTATCTACTGACACAAAAGGTGGGTGTTCTTCGATACTGGCAGCGCTTACGTCCTTCCCGTAATAATACAGTCGATTCCCGGCTTATATAAATGCTAACAAAATGTTAGAATCGCGTGACACGGTGTACTTATCATAGTTCTACTATTTTGCATACATTACCTATAGGTATGCATATTCCGTTGGCGGTGGCTTTGCGCAGTTTATGTGTAAGCTCGCCTCCGCAATTTGCTAGATTTACGCGTCTGCTTCGTATCGGTGTATTAATTTTTCATGGCGTAACTGTGAGCGAATTTATGATACAATGTGCTGTTAGTTACGAGCCTCCGACAAGTAAATGTATATTATTATTAGATTTATTTTGATGTATATCGTTATAAAACTTTTACTGATTTTATCTTTCTAGTAATTATAAGTAGTTTTTTTATGAATAATAGTACTGCGTCCTCAAATAAATGAAAAATAAGATCAATAATCAACAAATCACGCATTACTGTTTTGAGGTTGGTGTTTAAAGGTAAACCAAATACTCTACTAGATTAACGGAATACATACAACAACAGTACTATTCCAGAACTCCGATAAAGAAACACACTACCATTTTATTTAGAGCCGGCAGCGGGAACGATACTAATACAAGTGCGGTTGAAACTTCACCGGCCGTCCATTGTTTGCGTGTTTCGTCCAACTTGCGGCACCTGTTCCCTAAATCCTAAATCCGCCCGGAGGGTTCCGCATTATCATAAGTTTTACGTGATAATCCCGCGGCTTAATAGTACACCGACCGGCCCGTGATCCGTAACGTAAGTACGCGGTACCCTAAATAATTCAACACGTCAGGTACCGGTTGCGAGGAATTAATTCAATTTACATTTTGCATCCACTCACAAAAGCGTGTGCTATTTACGACACATCTGTTGGAGTGGAGCTTTGATATTTATGTAGCATTGAGATGGTCGTTTTCAGTCTACTACTGCCAAAGGTCCTTGTTTATAACCTACACGTAGAGTTAGTCGTTTGGTAACATCTTATGTCGTAATTCCATCTGTACTATATCGAAATTATAATGGGCTATTTGTAAACAACGTAACCTATGGTATCGACGTGGTGTTATGGCTGTATATTGATACATTGTCCTGAGCTGATGTTAATGGACGCGTGCTCTGAAAATATTCTAGCGACACCATAGAGTCAGTTCAGTTCAGTTCTTTGGCTTGATGGCGTTTCCTTGTAGATTTCGCCAACGTCAAGTTTTTCGATTAGACTCTGCTATATGTAACAGGCTTCGTAAATGAACAAGGTCACAGTTAATAACTAAGAATTAATTATGGGCTACGATAACACCATAGAGTTCTTGTATTCGTCATTTTGTCAAGCGATAATATGTCATTATTTTGTCGGACTACATTAGTTGAATATATGAGTGACATATTGAAGGAGTAATTATCAAGTTGATCGCACACTGATGTTGTACCTTACATTACGTGCCTCAAATACATTCTGATAACTTCACAGAATCGAAATAGAACGGTCGAACAAAGCCGGTTGGGACCTTCATTTAGCAGACGTATTGCAGTCTTCAGTCTCCAAGGATGCGGAGACAGTCGTAATGGAAGTCCGGATAAGCCACTTAATGGAAACCCTGAAGCGAACTCAGAATTAATGCTGCCCCCCCCCCCTCCTTTCTTTGTGAGAGTTAAGTTATAGACTGCAACGAATTTGGAAGTTAATTTTGTTTCTTTTTATGAGAACAAATCGTGCTTTTATTATGTTTCTTAAATATAAAATTATTTTATATAACTTATTGTACGTAAACGTAGTGTAGGAAGTCCTGCGGCAAGATGGAGTGACGACATTCGCAGTGGCCGGTGTGGGCTGGATGAGAATAGCCGAAGATCGAAAGCGGTGGCGTGCATTAGGGGAGGCCTATGTCCAGCAGTGAACTGACACAGGCTGATGATGATATTACTTATTAAAAACGGGAGACTTTGTTTATTTTGTATTATGATTGAGACGACCCAGAATATTTAATAATAAAAAAACCATGTAAAATGTGAAATACGTTACTGAAAAGTCCTTTTTACACAATAATCCTATCTTTATACTAATACTTGGTTTATTTATATAATCAATGGTAATCAATTATTAATTCTGAAAACATACTATGCACAATATTTCTAGGTACTTAAAAAAGGTATATTTTCATAAAACTCAACAATAAACTGAGTTAACCTTTTACATTTTGTAAGTTTATTCGTTTTTCATGTTACAACGCGCAATAATTAGGTATTCATTGAACAAGAACATGTAGACATTATTAAAATTAGTCAAGCTTTGAAAATTCGCAAGGTTCTTTTACTTGAAGAAATCCAAATCATGTCAGATTTAGTTATAAATTTGCCTTTACTATCAAAATATGAGAGGATGGTTGTTTGTCTAGACAGTAGAGAAATATATTTTTAAATTTAAACAAACACTGTGAACACCTATAAAAGAAATAATAACACCTTTTTAGATCGTATAACTATGCATCCAAATTGATTTATCATCATTAGCCTACATATTGACACCCTTGACTGCCTCGGTAGCCTAGTGGTAAGGGCGTGTGCTTTAGAAACCGGAGGTTGTGGGTTTGAATCCTGCGGGGACTTAACAAATTTTCATTGTTGTTTCTAGTTGGATGATCCATGCGTTAGTTGGGCATGCCAAAGTCGGTCCACCAACCAAGCCACATTGGACCAGCGGGGTGGGATACGGTTTAAAACCCCCCTAATGGACGAGGCGTGCATTAGGGGGGGCCTATGTCCAACAGTGGACTAACACAGGCTGATGATGTATATGGATGAGTTACCCTTGGTTTACGAAAATTCCATATATTTAATTCAATACTTGCATAATAATAAATCCTAATAAGTATCAACTACGTGTTGCATTCTATAAGACTTCCTGTTTCAGATTATAAGGGAACATTTGAAGGATATTTTCATATTCCAAAATGTTCTGTCCCTTCAAATTTGATATTAAGACATAAATTTTTTAACAAACATAATCAAGTCCAAATGAAATCCGACATCGGCGTCTGACGGAACACTAGTGATGTCCATAAGTCGATGTTTAACGATGCCATCTAACCTCCGTCGCTTGATTAAATCTCTAATATATCGCGTAAGTTATGACTCGAATTAATGGAGCCGATCGTTATAATGACGCAATTTGTTCTCGTGGAGACGTCGAAATTTCACCGTCCGGTTAATTAACTCCTTTTGACGCGCCGAACCAGGTCGATAACTAAATCTTTCGATAATGCGCACCTTTAATTTTAACTGTTCTACACATGCTGCACATCACTAAATTATAAGCGAGTTTTGAAGGTGCATCAATGAATTATGAGTGATAGTGATGTTTCTGAACTAGTTGGTTTTTTTAAATTGAGTTTAATTTAAAATGTAACTGAAAATGGTTATATAGTGATGATTATAAATGTATTGATTAAAGATGAGAAACATGCTTTTTGATATAATGTTTTAACAGATAATTATAATGTTTTAACAGTTTCGGAATTGATACTTATTATAATAAAAATATAAAAATAGATAGTTGTTCGGCATTGGCAAGCTTCTTAGTTTTACTAACAGTTTGCTTTTACGCATATTCATTTTAAATTATTCTAGTTTTTTTAAATTATATTTCGTATATTGTTGCTTTGTTAATCTGTGCAGGACTATATATTAGAACTGTACCTTTTTATTTGTTCGTGCCTACTAGTTGTTTTTTTTTTTTAAATAAGCGAATCAAAAGAAGAACCTTGCTTTAACCTTAAGAAAGGCAGCGTGGACGCTACAAATATCGTTCACCATCCGCATCCTCCTCCTTCTCTCTCATCTCTTCTCCTTCTTTTCCAGTTATTTCACTTACTACGGTGCACTTCAAACCGGACTACGCTACAGTTAGTGCACTAGTTATTTTATCTTGTCATATGCATCAGAGTGACACTTTAGCCGAGTGTGTATGGTAATTGGCCCTCTATAAAAGAAACATACATTCAAATAGTAAATCTTAACAAATAATGACAACTTTAGTCTAAACTTAATGTCTACAACTGACTGTCATATCTGACAATTCCTTTCGTCAATCTCGTGGTTGCGCTTTCAAATTCGTAGTTCTAATTTAGTTCACTGACGTACTAGAGCTTTCCAATTTTCGCAAGTTAAATGAACAATCGTCTACTAACATAAATGTAGAGACATTTATGTTTGCATAAAATAAATTAAAATAATTAGAATACAGTTCGTTGCATTATAAACCATAAGTTCGTAAGTTGATTTTGGGTCAAACGTCATGGATGTAGTAATAAAAAGAAATGTAAATACTTACTAATGGAATGTGCTCATTAAGGTTATTGTTTATTTTGTCTGTTTCGTTAAATCAGTTTTTTACCTCGTGAAATTTGTTAATACTGATTCAATACCTTTGGTTTCATAGTGATGATTATAATTGTTAGGGTTAAAAACCCGTTGACTGGTAGATAATGCCATAATTAATAAATAAATATCTTACGGCTCTGATATAGCTTGTTTTAATGCTATCACTGAAATACCCATCACGGTCACGAACATTGATAACAATGCCATACACTTTCTCACAACGTTTATTTATTCTTGATGTTCCGATGTAAACCACAATATGTTTATTCAAGCCACTCTTAACACAACCGCACTGACATCAGCCAATTTTTACGAGCCAATATTATTTCGGCCACAGTCTCGACTGCGTAATCTTGTAAAGACAGGAGATGCATTCTGCCTCCGTTCCTGAATCCACTCACATCCCCAAGGCGATGGAGGACTCACCGCCCTAATGCCTCGGAGGGATGAGCATTAGCATTTTTATCGATAGAGCAAATTGTTGCCTACAGTCGGGGGGTTGCATCATTGATTTAAATGTTACTGAGGATATTTTCTGCGGTTTTTAAGTTTTGTGTTTTGTTTGATTTATAGTGTATCCTGTTTTAGAATATGTTAGTATATAAAATTGTAAGTGTACTATATATAAAAATATGTAAAGGATTTGCAGAGGACAGCGATATCAGGGCGTATTACTTGCTAGAGATTGATTGTTCTTTTTGATCGATCACTATATGTAGTGCGATGTAGGCCCTGGTTCTATAAAATATATTTAATTTAAAGTGTACGAAATATTTAGTACACATCTTTGCAGTACCAACGTTATATTGTTTTAAAAAGATGCATATTTTTAACAGGTAATGGTTGACTTTTTTGGATTGCAAAAGTATCCTTAGGTTTATCTTAAGATATGTATATATGTTACCTAGAATACAAGATATTCTCTGTCCAGCCTGCCTTATTTGATCAGGGACGCAGCAGTGAAATGCAAGGTTATAAACACATCAGTCGCCATGGCAACCGCTCTTATCCCATCCAATCGGTACACAGTCGCAAATCCAGTAAGCGGAGTCCCTCCACCCTCAGAGGATTCGGTTCCCGGCCATTTTTATTCACTCGAGAGGAGGGCGCATCGGCGGACGTATGCGGAATACGTTATGTCAAATCCCCGTCTACTCAATAGTTTTTGTATGGTGTACAAAAACTCTTTTCGTTCTCTCGTTTCTTCTCTTTTCTTCGTAAGTCGCTAATAGGCGTATAACACTGCGTTTGTTATAGGAAAGCCTATTGTTCACTATGTAGTGAACGACCTGCTAGACTTATCTCGTTACGTAATTAAAAAGTGTTGTGTATAACTTTAATGAACATTAATAATTGCTCACTCAGGTTCTAATGAAACGAAATACTGTGTATAAATAGTATACATTGTACAAATAATAGATCCACGCCCTAGGTTATTGTTTCTATCAAATTTGAACTGGTCTCTATCACCCCATTAGGGTACCGTCCCGTTGCAAGAAACCTAATACAGTACTACCAGCCGTTTCGAATTACTTTTGACGTTCAACTAAAATTACTAACAGTTGCCTAATTTACAAACGTTGTAAATATTTGCTTCTATTGTATTGATACTTAATATTTGATAGCTGGTTTTCATCATCAGCCTGTGATAGTCCACCGCTGGACATAGGCCTCCCTAATACACCCTATCCATTAGAGGGTTTTGGATGGTATCCCACCACGTTGGTCCAATGTGGGTTGGTGGGTGGACGTTTTACATGCACATCCGACGCATGGATCATCTTACTTTTTAGACAATTGGGTGATCGGCCCAAATTGCCCGAACCAACTAGGAAACAAAAATGAAAATTTGATGAGTCCCTGCAGGAATTGAACCCACGACCTCCGGTTTCTAAGCCACATGCCTATACCACTAGGCTACGGAGGCAGTCCCACTAGGTACGGAGGCAGTTGGTTTTATCTACTTTTAATTATGTAGAGGGATATTGTTATTTATTTATAAAAAATATCGTTTATTGTTTGAGTAGGTGTTAAACTGAACCTGTTTTCTAACTTCCTACCTTTGTGTTCATATTTCAAGATATTTCTATATTATATATTGTGCATTTTAATAACTTTTATGTTAGTATTTAGTAAAGATCGGCAACCTCAGTCTGACTTTAGTTATGTTCATGTTGTATTATGGTATCGTTAACTTGCTAATACAAGCCAAAAAGAATGAGTTATTTAAAACTGGTTATTTATAACAAGCTCGAGTGGCTTTATGTAAGAGTATATTTTTAATGTATTATCATAATATTACCACCAGGACCACGGGGTCTAGCAGTATTGGCCCATGCTTTAAAAACCGGAGGTCGTGAGTTCGAATCCCGCGTTGAAATAACTTTGTGTTATCGTTGCTTTCCGGTTGGTTAGGACATTTTGGGCCGATCACCCAATTGTCTGAAAAGTAAGATGATCCTTGCGTCAAATTGGCGTGTAAAAAGTCGGTCTACCCACCAACCCGTATTAGACCAGCGTGGTGGGATACGGTCCAAACACCCCCTAATGGAGTAGGCGTGCATTAGGGAATGCATTTCTAGCAGACTAACACAGGCTGATGATGATAATGATTATCATAACATAAAGTAAATTTTCAAAAAAGATTGTTAAGCCCGTAAAAGACGTGAACGTTATTCAATTTGTGATAAGGAATTTTCGATAGTTGTGCGACATAATCGTAAAACTTAAATCGTCGTAACATTATTCAAGTTCTTTCGAATGACTTCGATTCGGTCTTTGAACTGTGACGTAATTGACTATCCCATCAAATGCTAAAACAGAATCGTCTACCCGTTAAATCCTATGTAGCGAACATCAAGACAACTTCTGCAACAATCACAAAGTAGGGGGGTGGGTAGAGCGGGAAAAAAAGGGCGCGCGAGTTTTTAATTAATAAAAATGGCGGAGCAAAATGTGCGCAATCCAAACATGGCGGCCGCGTGGCCAATGAGCGAGGTCCTTATGTACATATGCTAATGAGTGACAGCTCTATGCGAATGGAATTGTCGTGTTAGGGCCGTCGTTATTCCGCGAGGTTAGAGCGATGCGGCCGTGTTATTTTCGCCTTTCATTTGAATGTATCTGTATACTCTGTGGTGGCGGGAAAATTACGCGCCTTTTTTGGCGCTTCATTCGTGTTTATAGCGGTGTTGATGTATCTGCTAATGTGTTGGTGTTTAACCGTAATCGTTTTCATAATAGAACTCTTTTTACTTAATAAACATAACGATATTATTGTATTGCATTAACAAGAGACTAAAAGGTAATGATAGAATATGAAAGATACAAATGAACCTTCTATAGGAAAAGAACGCATCTTACCACTCTCTTAATATGACAAGAAGATGTTTTTAATGAAAGTAATTTTAATAAGATTATTATTTGCGCATTTTAATCTTATAGTTTTGGGAGATGTATAAAAAACTGTAATCGGATATCTACTATTATTCCTCGACGCCTTTCTTTAAATTGATTTTATTTATTTTAACTGTTGTAAATATCAGCAATCAGAAGTGACATAAACAAATCGACTCCAAACGCCTTTGCATTTTAAACGCCCGCTCAAAACGGAAGCGCTGTAGCGTAAATTATAGCATCCGACTTCCTGGCTAGCATGGGAATCACCCTGAAACACTAAATAACAACATCCGATCACCGACGAAATTGTTAACTGATATTGGGCTTTTCAATTTTCCTACTCAACCTCACGAAAAATCGAAACGGTTGGCGTGATACGATTTTTTGTGACGTTTGAAAAGTTTTATTTTACGGCCTGTTTCCTTTTCTCTGATTCAAGTCCAGATTTCGACCGTTGATAGGTCATACTAAGCGTCATTGATCAAAGTAATGCTTAAAGCTTACGCAATTTCAAAAAGATTTCACATTAAATTCTATTTAGACTGCGGCGTACGATCTACGTTAGAAATGACCAACTACTTATGAGATATTATATTGTGCAAGTGTACGGGCAAGAACAAATGCACTCCTTCTGCCTTTACTCTCACAGTCCCATGGGACGAATACATCCCCGAAGCTTGAATCTTTTCACTTTAATTAACCTAGGCCTAACCAACTAGGAAACTACATTAAAAAGTTGTCGAGTCGCCGCAGGATTCGAACTAACGACCTCCGCTTTCTAAAGCATCCGACCGAGCTATACCTCTCGGCTACGAAGGCAGGTATAGGCAAACACAGAACAATTAAACCAGCAGTCGTGTTCATGCTCTTTCGCTATTTGTGGCTGATAGATTTTTCCATACGATACGCCAAATCAAACGCCGTTTCACGCGCACAAAACATATCCAATATAAATATTTTTCACCATTCTATGATATTGAAACGCGATGCGGTATTTGATTCGTCGCTACAATAGTATCATTTCGTTCGACCTATCTGCAGCGATGTCGGTCGGTTTCGATACGAAATGTTGAAAATAAAGCGAAAAATCACCTTTTAATTCTATGCACTATAACGTTTATTTTTTGGATACCTACTGTGAATTTTAGAGTTTTCTAACATCCAGCTTGTTATGACTTTAATGAACACGAAATGTTACATTTTACCTTTTTGTATTAGTTTTCTATTTAAATTGTTTTAAAACTGTTTAAGGCTATATAGTACTTTACGACTTGCGTACTACTCTATTTACAATATAACATGAAAACCTTACTCAACCTGGTAGGTGCTATACTAAGACGGCTATTACGAGGCCATCACTATTGAGCTTTAATCCAATTCTAAACCTATCTTCATTATATTTGTCAATTTTAAGAGTAATATAGCCGACCCGTTGCCTCCTCAGCTTGATAAATAATACTTGATAATATTTTTTAAGACGTTTTACTTACGTAACAATTGTTTAAAATTATACCCGATTCCTATGGGTGTGTTCAATGTTTTACTTAATAAAACATAGTACAGACTTGTTGTAAAGTCTAGTAAATTGACATAACTGTTAATATATATATAGGTAAATATCTGGACCACCTACCCGCATTGGACAAGCTTGGTGGGATGCGGTCAAAAAACCCCCTAATGAAAAAGGCGTGCGGAAAGGGAGGCTCATGTCCAGCAGTGGACTAACACAGGCTGATGATGATGATGAAAATATTTACGAACAAAATGTACGTCATTTCCTGGATCACTAACAAAGTGTTTACTCGAAAAATCACAATCAGATGACGCAAGCGAATTGGACCTCTCCGAATTGAAATTCACCTTGATCTCTTAATAATAGGCCGTAAATACCACCGATGGGGGTCGTTTTCCAAAATTTACTCGCGCATTCGTTATTATTCCATCGACTTATGTGATTTTAATATAACACCGTTGTTCAGTGCAATTCCTTGTGGCAGTCAGCCGCGCTGTCAATAATATTTTGGAATACCACCTGTCGCCTTTTTGGTGCTTTTGTGACATTGATAAAAATATGCGCTATGCGTCAGCCTTTTACAATCTATCCCTGAACATAATGCACAATAGTGAGTTTATGAAGGCACTGGTGTATGTCAAATGTCATATAATCTCATCTTCACACCTAGTTCGTAGATGGTAGCTTCCCGCGAACTCGTTATCGCTGTTTCAGATGGCTCACCAAAGACATGAGTCTGGAAGTCTAAAAAAATATCATCATCTTTTGTTAACGAGAATTTCTTTGTGTAATTTTTTTGTCTTGTTTGACTAGATAGTGATCACCGATAGTACTAGGCAATTGCTATGGTCCATAATTAACAGTTGAAATAAATTCTAACAAATAGTTTCCTTAAAGCAAGAAATCTCAATTGTGCAGACAAATTTGCGGATTATGAATGACCCGAAGAAGACTTTAGAAAAGTTTTTACGTTATTCACATATCTTTTTTTGTTCAGACGTTGTACTTAACAGTTATTTATACCAGACAGTAATATAATTACAGTTTGTACGTCACTTGAAGTCGAACCTCTAAAGGCAACGCTCAAACGATCTTACGCAGAACAAAGTTTCTTTTTGGCCCATTTCCATTACGCGATACATTCGAAGTAGCAGCAAAACGAATGCTTTTAACGCAGCAGTGGTGTTCATGTAAATTTATCCGCCCACCACCGGTTGCGAAACAACGCTCCGGCTCCTGATCTGTAAGGAGGGTTCCACATTGAAGGATCTTTAGTATAGTTATGTGAGTCACGGTTTCAAAGTTATAATAACAGAATTGCCTCTGATAACTTTGTTTTTGTAACCTCATGTTACATTACCGGTGTTGCATTCGTTATTAATTCTTATTATATAAATGCATAATTCAGAAAGTTCACTTAGTCGGTTTTATATAACAAGATAAGAAACCATTATATATCATAACTACGATTGGTAGATAAACAGCTACAATTGGTAGGTATGCAAATCAAATTAAAAATAGATCTAATAAATATGTCCGTATTTGACAATAAGCTAAGCATTTTAGATAAAAATGAGTAGTATAAATAAATTCTGGCTTACAACTAAACTACAATAATGTGTTGATGATTATGTCCATCTCTCATCCTTCACTAAGCTTATAATATACGTTAAATTCAACACGAACAGAAACACTCCTGTGTAGCGCAGCCCTAATCGCAGCGCATTCCTTGCACTCCCAATGCGCATATATTACCTGATAGCGTTACGTTAGAAATATAGTCCTCCAGAGTTACGGTACCCTGTGGCTGGTAGAAAGAGCAGAAAATACGTGCAGTAATCTTATATTTCTTCTAAAAATATGGCGTCAAATTCAACATTTTTCTTTTTAAATCTTAGAAACGCCATTATTGAAATGGTAGACAATGCGACTTCAGTACTTCGATTACCTTTCGAGTCCCCTTATGAAAATTTAATATATTTTTTTTAATTTGCAACGTTGACAGTATCGTACTAACCTGTTTGTTTCCTTTTCACACATCGACCGCGAATCGCCTGTTATGTTTAATTAAATTTCGATTCGCTAAATAAATACGAAGAGAGATTGTTTATTTTTTTTGTCTGTCCTCTAGTTACGTGCTCAAATTGTTTTAATGTATAATGCTGTGTAAAATAAAAACATCTCGTGATGCAAAACAAAGATTCGTGCAACACTTGTTGGACATAAAAGTTACTGAGAGTAAGCAAGAAAGTAATCTGATATATAATGTCTGCGTGTTAATAACTTAAGTAAAGTAATATCCAAAGTTAAAGGTATTAGATTCCGTTCAGATATTACGCGGTTCAAGTAAAATTTAGCTTGCGTTTCCAAGCGCCGTCCTTATTGTTGAAATGTAATCACATTCAATTATAAATTATTACCAAAGTACAAAGGGCATCTCATAAATCTAGATATTCCATCGATATTGGGGCCCGCCCGCTCGCAATATCCGCCGGTCATATATCATTCAAATAAGGGAATAACAGAGCGCTGGATGTGCGGCTACGCAAACAGGTTCAATTTCGTGTGTTTGCTTTCCCTTGGGGACGGTTGGTAAACACCGCTTTTTTACACGAAAGCCTACAGCATTGTACATTTGTGGGGAAAACACGCCTTGCCCACCGATGCAATTGATCGATTGGCTGCGATTTCGAGGACTAATCCAATTATTCTAAAAAGATAATGGCATAAAACAGTATCTACAGATACTTTTTTTGTTACAAAGGGCTGAGTGGTAAAAAGGACAAGACGATTTTTTCTAAATTGGTTAAGCGATGAAGCGAAGCTGGACGTTTGCCTAGTTGAAAGTGAAACTTGCCCTGAAATAAGAAAAGCAGCGCAAGGCGCCACCAATCCGCTCGCCGCTCTAAGACATGACCTGTTATGTTTCGTTTCTCTAGTAATAGCGCTTGCCAAAGTGCCCTTCAAACCGGTGGGCATTAGTGTTTACACACGTCTTTTTCCTAAGCTAAGAATCGGCTATTGAACTCGGACACTTGGCACTGGACAATTGAGACAAGACACTACACCTAAAGCGAATAGCATTACACCTAATTAACTTAAAGGGATAACTTTATTCGATTAATAAACTAGATATACGAAATTCAAGTCCCCCTGGGTTATCGACTGTTAAATGTCTGAACAGCTAAGCCTATAAGCATTGATAATTTTATTGTAAAAACCTGAAGTTCAAAACATGTATATATATGTTACAAACGACCTTTATTTTCAGCCAGTTAACATGTTTTTCAAAAGCAACATGTAAAATTCGCTCACAGACTAAATAATTTGAACAAATAGTACGCACAAATATGTTTTTCTTTTGTACCTGACTGTATGTAGGAACGTGGGCGTTTCTAAACGTACTTCATTTAGGATTTTCATGTCGGCAACAATGTAGGCGTAGGATCAGAGGAATTTAACTTTTACCCTTAAGGCGCTCCCATGACATTTGGTTAGTAAAGATATTGTTGAATAAATGTTTCTTTTATATTGTCAGTATATAAAATCTTTACATATAAATTTAATACTCTGCGAATTTGCTAAGACCGAGATAGTTTAAACATTGTGTTAGGATTTTAAACGACTCTGAGGAAGTTATAAGTTTCACCTTTTTTGTATTATTTCTTTTAATTCTTCTAAGACGTATCGTCTTGGTTCTAAAGTACATTAATTTGTATCACATCATCATCGTCAGTCTGTGTTAGTCAACTGCTGGATACAGGCCTCCCCTAATGCACGCCTTCTCCTTCCTTCTCGCCTTCTTGGTACCACCATATCACACGCTGGTCCAATGCGGGTTAGTGGGTAGACCGATTTTTTACACACTTCTGACACCGATGTATGGATCATCTTAGTTTTACAACAATTGGGTAATCGGCCCAATTATCTTAACAACCAGAAAACAACGATAACAAAGTTTTATCCCTGCAGGATTCGAACTCAAGGCCTCTGGTTTATAAAGCAATGGCCAATACCGCTAGGCCATGGAGGCGGTATAATGTATTAACAATTTAAGGTGTTTGGTTAAATTTTTTTGCTATTTTTTTGTATATTGTTGTTTTGATTTTAATTTTTATTATTACTTCGAGAGTATTTTTTACTCCCATAACTTAATTTTCCTTTACCCAACGTTATGTCTAAATATTTTATATTAAAACTATGATTTAACCGGACTTAATCCTAATTTACAACCCGACTTGTCTGATTATTTGAATTAATGACATTTCTCAGCAGAAATAACAGAAAAACGTAGTGCCAGCGACAGTTTCAATATTATCCACCATATCAAACAGCAAGAACACTTCTGTGTACCTAAAAACCGCCAAGTTAAATTCCTGCACATTAATACGTGGCGTTCTGCGCAATTCCTGAGATAAACTATCTGTTATTCTGGACCGTGCAAAATGGCGACGCTTATTCATCCAGTTGAAAGTTTAACTAAACGTCTAATTAAACGGAACGGCAACGTTGCACTGTACGTTAAATTATTTGGAGGCATTAGCTTAATATCGCGCTGGCTGGCGAAAGAAAAAGCTTGTGTGGTTCGAATGTCCTGGAATTAGTTAAGTGCACGAGCGTCTAGAAACGTGATATTTCACTGTTTTGATTATGCTGGTATTATGCTAAATATATTCTTAAATACTAGACTGCAGTTGAAATAGGATTTTTGCTCTTTTGGAATAAGAACTTTGTTAAAAAGTTATGGTATCAAAATTTCGTTTTCCTTTGAGTTACCTTACTAGATGACCGTGCTAGCTTCTTACTTATTTATATTTTTTTTTATGGCGTACGCAGGCAGACGCGCAGTCGGGCCACCTGATGGGAAGTGGTCACCGACACCCATAGACATTGGTAATACTAGTAGAATCGCCGACGCGCTGCCTACCGTGAGACATAGGGTGTTAAGTCTTGTTTACCCAGTAAATACGCTGGCTACGGTGCCCTTCAAACCGGAACGCATCAGTGTTTTCACACTACTGCTTCGCGCCCCACCCAGACGGTCTCCTGTAAACAGGGGACCTACCACCGGTATAGGTATATATATTTTTTTACGTAAATAAAGATATTTATAAGTAAATACGATTAATAACATATTATGACATTTATTTACACGTAGACTTAAGCTTTGTAATGGTAAAAGAATTATTGAAATAGTTTTAGTAGTCTCTGAGTTTATTCTTACTTATAATATTAGTATAGATTATCAATTTATTGGTTTGGAAACTTATAGTATAGTTTAATTTGACCCAAGAAACCTCTTGGAGTTGAAAGCGTGGTACATTTTCTGTTACATCTATCTTATCTCGTTCGATTTCCGTTAGTTGATATATCTGTTTTGTTTATATGTATACAGAAATAAAGGGTAGAAAGAATAAGAATTTCTGAGACATCTAAAGCTTGTCAATCCTCTTTGGGTCGTATGGGATATTTCTTTTACCCTCGAAAGAGCTACGGAGATGTCTTATGTCTATGTATGAGTCATATATGTAAATAACAAAATGGTTAACAAATAGTGATCAATTTAAATCAAGAATTAAAATATGGGAACGTCTTAAGATTTATTAATTTAAGGTAGTGGGTAAGAAACGCATTTTTCTGCAACTACTGCTACTGGCTCTAATCTAAATAGAGCGACCGAATAGGGATTAGGCAGTCTGACATTTCATGCTTATTCGTTACCTGGATCATTGTCATCCTTTACAGATCAGTCTAAAACCGTAACCTACTAGAACTTAGTCATCACAAACAAATTATTGAGGACTAACAGGATTCGAACTCACGACCTTAGGCAAAGTCCAAGTTCACGAGGCAATAAAGGCATTTGGCACAAAACTATAATCGTAAATGTCCTTTGATGTACCAATCGGAGCGTATAACTTGTCAGATCAAAGTACAATAATCGGATTCAGAATCATCACAAGATCCATTCCTTTGTTGTTCGATAAAATACGAAAATACACTGGTTTATATCCGATCAAGTTATTAAAACTACATTCGTTCAGTCGTCGATTCTGTAACAGACCCAAATCAGAGGAGGCCCCGGACCCGGCATCGACTTTGCCTAATGCCTTTACGCGGACGCATCGATCCTTCAAAATGATATCCGTTTGATGTGGTCCCATACATATTTAAATGTATCAAATCCCCCGAACCGAAATATTCGAGGTCTCTGCGAAATGGAGTTTTGTTTATATTTTTTCTCCCCTTTTTTAAAGAAGGCTAAATATTTTACAAGTGTAATTTAAGTGTTATCGAATGTAAGAGGATTATTTCTTCTGTGCGTTGATGTAGTTTCCTTTCTTTTATTACTGTTTTATTCTTTTCTTTTAATTTAATGACAGTATACAATACGAACTTTGATAGTTTTCCCAAGTTAAATAAAACATACTTGAACGAATCTAACGCTTAGGCTAACGCTTAGCTGACCGAAACTGTAGTCAATTGCGACAACATTTCACCAATACAACCGCCACACTTAAACGTGGTAGTTCTCCTCTACACCAGGGACCTTTAGATACAATGCATTTGCATGTATAGACACCACTACTTCTGTGCTCCGGTTTGAAGGGCACCGTTTCTAAACAAATTACTGATAAAATGCAACATAATATCATATTAATCATGTCTTTGTTCATCTAAATGTCGTAGTTTCATATCATAATGTAATATATAATATAGTAAAAATGGTTATACTCCATCTCAAAAAGATGATGATGATGATTTTTGAGATGGAATATAACCATGGGTAAAAATCATTTAGTTCTAAGTTTAACCTTTATTTTTTGTGACATAACGTCCACGATACACAATCCCTTGAAGTACGCGTATACATGTCATCCGATAAAACAAAAACGATTACACACTTAGGGTCCCGAGGGACATACAAAAAAGGGTCTAAGTGTATTGAAAATTATGAATACATCTTGATATTTTCAACCTGTATCCATATCACGAACAGGTTTGACATTTTTATACATAATACACGAAATACTATATTATTTATATTATATTCTTTGATTAATATTGCTAACATTACTATTCCACTATTAAATACAAAATGATAAACTGTGAATATTGCAATAGTGTAGTGTAAATATTTATCCAGATCACATTTTAGCATTTATTATTTGATACTGCTGACTGATCAAAAGACAAACAAATGTTGGTTGTCCGAGTTTCAGCTACGGCGGCCTTCAAACCGGAACGCTCTTCTAGTTTACGTCAATACTTTACTGCCATTCTGGTCTTATAAATAATGCTTCTAGTATTTTGTTTGTGATTAAGAGTCTTCGAGCTCTATTAGTAAAGAAGGAACTCCTATCATAAGTAATTACACGTAATTACTTAAGATCGTTTACTTGTAAGTAATACGCAAGTTAACGAAAGATTACCTTAATACGCTGCTTAAGCCAGCCGTAACACAAACCGATAACAGAATAGGTAATCCCCGTTGAAGTATTCAACTAACTTTGGTCTCTTGAGAATTTGAAGAGAATTATGTCTAGCTTATTGATATTGAGGTGTTTTTGATATCACATTTTCCCTTTTTTCTATAATGTTCTGCTTATGTTTGATTTATCTCTGCATCTGAATAGCTTTAATTTTTATAACCTTCAAAACTGTTTATTGGTTAAAACTGCCGCTATGAAACCAGACATACTATTGCTGTGTATAAAAATAATACAAATCTTTATCGGAGGTCGTAGGTTGGAATCCTTTGGGATAATCACAACTTTACATTGTTGTTTCCTAGTCGGTGAAGACAATGCAGTCCGATTACTGCCTGTGAAGTAAGATGATCCATGCGTCACATGGGCGCCTAGAGTTGGTTATCCGTCCAATCGGACAATGGAAGTATAGGTAGAAAGTGCAGCTATGTGGTTACACCCGTAATAGCTCCTGCGTAGATGGCTTGTCTCTAATAATATTTCGGCCGGCGTAGTGGTAATCGGCTAGAAAAATAATATTATTAGGAATTATTATTGCTTAAAATTAATATCTTTTCTCTATTTATAAAAATAACTTCCTTTTTTGTCTCGTTCTCTTGAAGCGAGTAATTTATAATTCTAACGCAGTGCAATGATTTAATGCAACACAGGTTCTTCGCATGCAATGAATCTGAATAGGGACAATGCTATTTGCAATTTAAAATTCTGCCTACTCCTTTTGGAGGGCCGTACGCGTTTCATGCTAGTGTTTTTCGTGTTACTATGCTTACAATGGTTAAACTGTTTTTAGACTAGTTAACATAGTGCATTTGTGTCCAGTAATTTCCATATTTGCCAAGACCGTCCAAGATCTAACGTTTGATTCTGTTCTAAAGTTGTATTCGAAAGTGTTTAACGCTTTGTGGTGAACATACACATTTCACAGATAAAATAGACTAATCTAAATAGCCACTAGAAATCAAGCAAAAATATATATAAAAGAAGTAATAAGCTTAACAACTCATGTGATATAAGTAAAGGGTTTGTCAGTTTTAACTTTTTTTTTTAGCTATTTGCTTATTCTATAATGCCCTTTCCTATACAATATATTATAATACTGGATAAGTATATATTTGTAAGCGTCTTGTTTTGTGTTTAGCTATTACTTAAATTATTTTTTTGATTGCGTAAATAAATAAAAAATTGCAAGGCGTGCAAGTTTGTCTTAATGGTAAGCGAAATGCTCATGTTACATGCTCTACAATGTTGATCATCACCCCGAATCGAATATTACAACTTATTTATTACCATTGCTATACATAATTAAAACATTCTAAAAACAAAATAGTGAAGTCAAGATGAATAATAAAGATACCTTATTAACAAAGTGATATTTCCCGCTAGAAAACGGACGGGGCAAAGCGCTATTTAAAACACGAAATTGATGCCCGTGCATCAGTCCGAAGCTGCAAAACCGTCACGTAGCGTTATGCGCGTAAAACAAGTCGGGCTACGACCACCTGGGTCTTGATGTAGCTAATGCTTAGCAACATTTGTCCGGTGTCCCTGAGGGAGAATTCCGGGTGCATGTTTAATGTTTTATACAACATAGTATAAAACTAGCCGATTCTAATGAATGAGGGGAGTTTAAAGAGTTGAATGGCACTGTTGTGCAGGCGTTGCGCTTTGATATGTTCTTGATTACGTGTAATTTATATTTTTTTGTTAATGTTTTCAGCGTTTTACCCTTATGTTTTAGTTAAAGAAGTGCTAAAATGTTTGTATGTTACGTAGCTTGAGGTAGTGATTAATAAAACTTCATGTTATGGTCAGTGTTTTGCAATGTCACGTATGTTTTCTCTTTGACCCTATTTTATGCTCGACTGGAGTCACTAATTTTAAATACAAACTTTAACGTTTATTAGCTGGTAACGCAGATATTATCATAATAAGAACTTACCATACATTTCCCATCCTATCTTCGGTAATATGGATTTCATTATAGGCGCCATCAACTTCGTAGGACCGAGATACCTGTGTTATAACTGTCTTCACTCCCATTTTCCCATCATCTCGTATTACAGATTTCTGCGTATAGTCTTTCAACTTATCACTAAAGCTTACAAAATCTATTATGGTTTTAGTGCAAGTCAAAAACCTTACATAAAATAGTTTACTTTATAGCTTCATCATCATCAGCTTATGTAAGTCCACTACTGGACATAGGGTTTCCGTGATAAGCCCAAATTACCATAACCAACTAGGAAACAACAATGAAAATTTGCTGAGTTCCCGCAGGATTCGAACCTACGACCTCCGGTTTATAGAACACGCCCTTACCACTAGGCTACAGAGGCACTTTAAAGCTTACAGTTTATTAGTCAGCAGCGGGTATTTTCACCTGACTCCTCCGCACTTCCGCATGGTTCTCCGCTGCAACGGCGGCAATAAATCATGACTAGCCGCGCCCCCGTTGCCCGCTCGCGTTTTTGCCATCAAATGCCATTAGGCGCCGCCGGTAATGAGTTCTGATCCGTTCTAGCTTTCGAGCTAATTACACGTAATTGTGCCTGCCACGGTGCACCAAACAGTTTTGAATTTTGCCTTTGGTTTCCTTGTGTGTGTGTCTTTATTTGTGTAACTATGTCATTGTTGAAATCTTTTATATACGAGGCACGGTCTAAAATGAAAAGCTCTTAGGTATATTGCTATATAGGTATGATGTTTACAGAAAAATACTGTCGAGTGCTTATTAAATATAATTATCTATATCTCATACTTAGTGTACACAAACGTACAAAGACTATTGTCAATCTCAATTGGCGCCAAAAAGTCGAGCACGCTCATTGGTTAAATATCGCGTGGTGGATTAAACATGGCTGCAGTTCACCAATAGTAACGGCTCTCTTCCTGTAATAAGTGTTAAATCTCGTCAATTCGTTCTTTAATTTAGCTGAACTTTAGTAAAGTTATTTTTCGATTTCGAAATGTTTCATCAGATAATTTACAACATTTCAAAAAAGAATAGTCGTAATAATATTGAAATGTTTTATGTATTTTTATCAGATATATGGTCATTAGTAACTGTCTACATTGTCTGGATTCGTTTTAAAGACGATTCTGTGATACTAACATTTCAGATAAGGCGTGATTAATGAACGGATACTTTCTGTTTTGCGACAACGTTAATATATTTCTCTATTCAATGCCAGTGGCTCCGCTCGCGTATATAAATATCAAATGCGAAATTGTTACAAATATTAGACTATATTCTATTTTAGCTATTGTAGCGGCTATAATATAGTAAAGTTCCAATAAAATCTACTAAATTGTTTTTGCGTAGAGGATAACAAAATTCAATACTAAAAATGTTACTTAGATTCTTCGATATATTTTGAATGACTTACTATTTCCGTATTTCGTACCAAATATAGATAAGGCTATCTATTATGATGCAACAAATAATTATAAACGTAGGGAACACTGAAATATCCTTTGTAATAATTCATTGGGATTGCCAATTTCAGACGGTCGTTATATCGATAAGCGAAGGATTTCACAATTAATCCCGCGCACAGCGCTAATCGATTGATGATGACCGTTTCAGAAGCAACAAAACTTTTACAATCTGTAAAAGTGGTGAAAGTTCACAAAAAAAATGATTCTCAATCGTCTATCTAATTTCAAGTGACTATATAATATTGATTCAATAAATGTTTACAAACTTACCAACTGCTTTGGCAATTAGAAACTTCATTAGGTAAAGTTAAATGTAATTACACAAAAATTAAAATAATTATGTAATTTAGTCAAGCTACCTTTGCGCGGATTGTTGTAATATTTTTAATATCTTAGCCTAAATATATATATATGTACATTTTTCTTTGCAATATTATAGCAAGGCACAAATAATATATATATATATCATATGCAAGTATAAAAACTTTCTGCGTTATCTCTTCCTTCACTCTCGTCTTGTATCACATGTTTAAATTTAACTATAAATTGCTTGAATTTTCAGCTTATCCATCATGCTTTTACCTTATTACTTAAGCCAAAACATTACACTAAAGTACTTGTACAGATATACCTTTCATGTTATCTTTCCGTCAAAGCTTGCAGTCTGTTCGACAATAGCAGGTGATTCACGTGATACCCGACGCGTCGTATAATAAGCATGTGTTACACCTTCTTGTTACGTGACGACCGTAGTGAGAAACTGTTCAGTCGTATGTTCAATTCAAATATTTTACTAGTATTATAAAGAAAATTATAAACTGATCATCAATTCCAACTTTATAGATACTTGCAGTCTTAATATACATACATAACCAACTGGAATTATCCTATCCCACACGCATCTCGTCGGGTTGTTTTGTTTCAAACGAAACACCAAAAGTTCAACTGTACGAAGTTAAATAGAAGCCAAAAGCAACGTTGCTCTAGCTCTACCTATACATTCGTCTGGAGTTAATTTTCTAGCCGAGTAACGAAATAGTTGCAATAAATCTCATTCTGTACATGCATGAAACCTAACAACGCATCTGAAATAAATGCATTTCTTTATTTATATATTAATAAACAGATGCAAGAATTCCTTAGGGATTCTTTCTAAGATTATTTCCTAAGGGAATTAAGTTAAGAATGTACATTTACTTGAATTGGTATTATTCATAACAACAATTTCATTCAAGCCGTCTACAATAGCTAAAATAGTATTAAAATTCTTTATAATTAAAAGACCCTTGTAAATATTTTACTACAAGCCATTTGATACGTATTGCATAAATAATTAATTATGGATGATACAAACTAATCAATAAAGATGTCCATAACTATAAACACCATTAAATCTTTGAAATCTATCTTTTAAACTCTAGAAAACGTATAAATGTTAAGTATCGAGCTATCGTTACGAACGATAAAGCCCCTTTGTAATAAGTCTCCGCCTGTGCTAAATCTTTCGCAACTCCAGCGAAGTGCAGCGTAGAGTTGTAGCAACGGGCAATTGCCTCGTATCTATAGATTATTTTCGCTTAGGTAGCTCTGTTACATCTTTATAGTAATGAGTATTAAATGGTCCGTATATATAAGTGTGTTGAAGGATAGACGATATCCAATGTCAATAATAATTATTATTTTTTAGATAGTTCCTTTTTATTTGAAAATATATGTTGATATGCGCGAATACTGCAAAAACGCTGTGGCTGAAAGATCTGAATTGAATCCGTAAGATATACACGCTATATGTTTATACATAAAAATATACATTTATCATATAAGAAAACTATATGATACTAAATAAATTTAAACATCCTATGCACCAAAAAGGTCGCCACTGACCTTTGCATCACGAAATGTTTCACGATTGCTGATTTTCAGTGGAACCTTTCGATCAATATGTGACGCATTAAAGACAATAACAAAAAAACACATTTTACAACGACAAATTATCACAAAATACAATAGGAATTCTTCATTTTGCCTCCCTTCTGTGTGTATTTTGTGTTAGTAGTTTTGTGTTGTGTTTATTATGTCAATATTATGTTTGTCGAGTGTCAGTATCGATTCCAATAATAATGAGTAATATTATATAAGTAATGCCCCTTAAAATAAGCTCTAGGAGAGACGTAAACTAAAGTAAACTTTAAAAACTTAATAAATAAATTAAAATAACAATAACTGCTTATATATTTACCACCATTATAAGTTGACATCACAATTTGTTATATTCAGATTCAATATCTTATTTGATTCTCACTCCATCATTATGATGTTTATAATTATTCGTAACTGTCACATGATACGGCGTTTAACTTTTAATTAGATATTGTAACATGCATTGTTAACACGTTTTTGTTCAACATTTAGTCTAACTTAATCCGATTCATCCTCTTTTGGTCTACTTTAGTCTAGTCTAGGTTCTGTTGCAGTAGATACTTTTTTATTATCTAGCGCTAAACGTTGATCGCTTTCGCACGTGACTGACACCAGATGCGGATAGCCGCTACAAGTCTTGCTAACTTGATAAGAGTTCTGAAGACATGCGCGGTACTCCTAAACGTTGAAGTATGTTTGAACATTAGTAGTATCTTAACGTATATAAAATATTGGTAATGTAGCTCTTTCTTTTTTTTTTTGGAAATTTATAATTTATTAGAATACTTAAGAAAACATTTTTTTTGCCGAAGAAAAGAGATATAATTATATTGCCCTTAGTAACTTCAATGCATTTACTAGATGGCATATATAATAGTGCTTAAAAGCCTATTCGAATTGTAATAATCGAATAAGGTTCTTAAATAGTTGACATTTTCGATCATTAATGTCTTATGAGAGAAAGTTAAAGAATCATTAGAACAATGGCTTGAATAAAATTAGAATGAATGCATATTTGAGATGCATTCAGTGTCAAAATTTTTACGAATATGACGCCCCTTAAACCAGAATACTGCACTCCATTGCTTTGTGACACAAAAGGGATCGTCACGTTACATGTCTTTTCTGTCCCCTGTAAAAAGCGAAGCCATACAAAACCACAAATACCTTTTTTTTTCAAAACCGCCAGCGGTAAACATGCAGATAGCTACATGTAAATAGAACTGTGAACATAGAAATGTTTGCATACAAAACTCACAGATAAAAAACTACGAGCCGGTATATAAATATTTTTCTATCGTATCTGTGCAAACTTCGCGTGATGTGTTTTTTTATCTGCGAACGAATTATTGTTTCCCGCCGGCGAGTTGTAATTATGCCGCGTTAACTATTCACTTGATCGTGATGCGAGGGCGTTTCCGTAGCAGATATGAATGCTTGGGATATGTTTGGATCATTATCGATCGGTTGGAAATTATAAAAGTTATGACACGGTGTTATAACTATACGTTGAATGTAAATGAAATAACAATAATGCCATAAGCCTTTAGAAAGTCTGGTTAGAACAAACAAGCCGTTACGATTTCAGAGAGGATTGTTAATCGATTTTGTTACTTATGTACATATTTTGCCAATTTTTCTTTGTTTATTCGTGAAGGTTTAAAATACATGATCTCCTGTGTGATTCAATTTAATTTATTTTTAAAACCCTTACATTTAAAATGTCGTTTATTTAAAGAATTTCTTCCTTTCCCATTGAAAAAATACAACAGCGACGTGATGTTAATATAGATATAAATAGTGTTAATTTAATTATTTACGAAAACCAGTAGGTAACTAATCATAAAATTTACCGTACTAAATAAAATCACATATCTACCATCATTGCGTACTATTTCACGTCAGATTTGAACAAGAGCTTTCTGGAAAAAATAACGCGTACGCTACCCAGCGAAATTACGCGGCAAATTTAAAGACGCACCAACAAAGCAACATGGTGAATTAAGGATAATGCGGCAACGATTAGTAGGGGCCTTGCACGGCCTAAGGCGCCTTGTACTAACACCTCTTATAATGAAACATGGAAGGGGCGTACTCGCATCTCGCGTTTAGCCGCGTAATGTCTTCATTTCGTATGGCGGGAACGCGATTTGCCGCTTTTGAGTCGCGTTTTGTTGTGAACGACGGTGTATTGTACATTATAATGTAACCAGTGCATTAAATAGGGTATTATGTCTATATTTTAAGTTTTTTGTAGTATTATAATATTTCTGTGGTGAGATCAAGTCTTAAAGTAATTAGTTAATAAGTATCAAGAGCGCCTTTTGTGATTTCAGAATTTTTTTAGTGCGAAATGATTAGTTAGTACTTAACACTAGTTTATCAATATATTTATTGGATTGGAATGTATTTTAAATTGCCAGTGAGGTAAGTAGTCACTATTGTTTGAAATTATAGTTTGATATTGACTGACGTATGTTGCTTTTATAATTGGATGTGTCTGTACAACTTGAATCGGCATGCAATTTTTTACCGAAACACCCTTATCAAAGCGACCATAACTTATAACAAGGTGTAATAAATATCTGACGTTTTCGCTGCATTCCAACTCAATAAAAAGGGGGAGATATATTAATAATTCAATGTACTTCATATCATATCGGGAGTATTAAATCTAATCTCTCAAGATGATCGAGGAACTTGTAGCGGACGTAACTAAGAGGCGACTTTTTATCAGCAATATCGGGCGTACAAGGTCTCGTATCGGGGTAATATATCTGTCAAGTTCTCATAAGGAAATCTTAACTAAGTGACGTTCATCACTTAAGCCGGCCTAAGTAAGGTTACTTAGACGGCAGTTGGCCGTTCTAAATATAATGTGCTCTGCGCCGCAAGTCGGTATCCCTACCAGTATTAGTAAAAGTGCGTATACAGTTGCAATCCGAGCTTGTAAACTTGCCCGCAAACGTTCGGGAATGTTTAAATATGTTATTAGAACATCCCTTACATTGCATACGTTGTGCTGCCTTAGACGTATACACTCCGGTGTTACAGAGATAACGTTAAGGTTTCCAGCATTGCGAAAATATACTTTATCTAGTTCTATCTGAAAAGAGCCACTAGATATTACATTTAGCTTATAAAAAGACAAGGTATACATTACTTTTTTGTTAAATTTATCAAACATACACAGAAAAACAATAAATTGTAAAAAAATGCATCAACTCCGATCCAACTTTAAATTCAATTAGGGAGATTAAATATTAATAGTGTACTAGCTATAGTCCGCGAATCCATTCGCGTGGTAATATAACAAAAAATCTGTTAGGGTTTTTTTTATGTGAATAGCTTAATTTTCTCCCAGTTACATCAGCTATCTTTTAGTGAAAGCCCTTCAAAGTCCATTCATCCATTCCAGCGGCTAGTCAAAACAAGCGTCAAATAGACATCATCATCATCATCAGCCTGTGACAGTCCACTGCTGGACATAGGCCTCCCCTAATATACCTAGTATACCACCACGCTAGTCCAATGCGGGTTGGTGGTACAAATAGATATACAATTTGTTTTAAAATGTTATTTTGAGCGGTATATGTACGGGTTATATAAGACAATGTGCTCATTTTAAAAGTGTTATTTTAATTTTACAAACAGAACTTCAATTTAAATTATTTGTATACATAAACTGTTCAGGTATTGTGTTTAATTTTATTGCATATAAGCTTACGACTAGCCCTTGGGCAAAGAGTGATTCGCAAGCCGTCGTGTTGGAAACACGTATCCATTCCAAGAATACCCTACACAAGGTACACGGCTCTGTGCGCAAGTGTACGCGCCTTTTCGCCCTAATGAGAGCGACAAAAACATGTCGGAACACGTCCCCAGTTAGATTGCGTAAGTGGATCCCGTAGGTGGCATTCGCTCGGACATGGTGTAACGACCTGGCCGCAGGAATTTAAGCACCTTACCTTCCGCGAAACGCATTTCAATATTCATTAGCCCGGCCCGATCGTTCATCGCCTTAACATACGTGCATAAATACGTAACGATCGAGGCTTTTTGCCGAAAATGTTTGTTCCAATTCTTTTTTTTATGTTTATCCAAAGGTTTGTGGTCATTTAAAGATATTTATGTTAATTAATTCTTTTTTGTATAAGTAAATTTTAAAGAAAACCTATTTGCGATGAATAATTTGATGTTTAATGTAGTCATTCAGTGTTGACTTTCAATTGAGAAGCTAATTACTTTATAAAGCCTTATTAAGGCTAGCAATCGAGCTTAAAATGAGCTAAAACTGATTTATTTTAATATTAAATGGTATTAATAATCGATACAGTTTTTTGTTGGCTGTTACTGTTTTTTAGACAAATATCATCTAGTGTCAGTAGTTTTGCGCGAAAGCTTAAGCTGTTTACATACTAGCAATACGAACGATTATTAGATAATTGGCTTAGATTTGGAATATAAACAGTGCTTCCATTCTGAATCACAAAGAAGCTTGAATACCAGCGTACTTTCCCCGCGCGCAAACATCGTTGCGTTCCTCCGAACGGGGCATTTAACCCGGGTAAGACGAAACAAACAATTCGTCAAGCAGTCGCTAGGGTGGAACTAGCACCTGTGCCTTTCCTCCCCTTCCCCTTTCACCTCCCCTTTCCTCCCCTGGGGGTGAAAGGAACGGACCGGGATTGTTACGATAAATGACTGTTTATATTTCTCACCGAGCTGTCTGCAGCCACTTATTCAAGTTTAATTCGATCCGCCATCATCAGAAATTGCATGGTCATTGTTTATTGTTTGGTTCGAGATGATAATAGTCGAAAAACTAACGACGGTGTAATTATGGTTTCCTAATAAGAGAATATAAGTAGGAACAATATTTATATGGGAAAACAGATGTCATTACAAAACTAATCTTATAATAATTTCTTATGACACACACAAAAAAAAGAACTTAGACGTTAGTAAAGTATTTAAACGCATTTCATCATCAGCCTGTGTAAGCCCACTGCTGGACGTAGACCCCCCTTCTCCATTAGGGGGCTAAGTACATATTTTTACTTAATGTCACATTAATAACAATAAACAGTTATCAATCAAATATCACCTTTCTAAGACCTCATCATAATTATCTTGTAAAATAAAATTTCTAAGCATAATTTCTTTTTCAAACTTTACACCTTGAAAGAATTGGTTCACAAAGTAATCGAAGTTATTAATTATAACTTGCGTATTAATATTATCGCTACAATCTAAAAGTAATTACGGCAACTTGTTAAAGTATTACTTTTCTGTTTTCAACTTTATTATTTATCAGAACGGTTACTTAAAACTTTATCAATTAAAATCATCCGATGAATAAAACATAAGTGAATTAATTCAGTTGATAATTATTGTAGCAGAATATTTACGTACATTTTTTTATTCTTAGATGTATTTTTCGTTTACCTATTTAACATAAAACATTTTGTGATAAACTTGCAATTTATAACCAATTCGGGTAAATTTTAGCCGGATTAGTTAACTAGTTATAAATATTGGAGGGGTCAGTTACTGTAAAGTTTATCGATCGAAATGAATATGTGCTGAATTAAGTAACAGAATTCGTATTTAATGGAAATTTTGTCTTAATCTCTGTCAATGTGTTTGGCTACTGTACCTAAAGTTTAAATAAAGAATGTCATTGTTAAAAAAACCATAATATTTTACCACGATATTTCCTTTCCCCGAATATATCCAACTGCGATACTTTACCCGCTCGTAATACGCAACAGAGAAGCATTAACGTCACGTACATAACGGATTCCCGGGGCAAAACACACGTAGGGGCGCGTTTATCCCGTTACCGCTCGCGAACGAATTCATAACTATAACTTCACGGCCAATAAAACTGCAACGAGCCGGCGGTAACTTACAACACCTGCGGAGTATCTCGGGGAGCGTGTTGGGGGCACCTGAACTTACGTATGGGGGGCAGGAACAATTCTGCAGCTACCCTCCCAACCCTCGGTCCGCGTGACAAGTGGCGAATCTCTCAACAGTCGTTAGCCCGCGAAAATATAGCCGGCACGTGTTCCCGACTCCTACATAATCCGATTTCTTTTGTTCCCTTAGCGCACGCTCAGGTCCTGGCTATTTTCAATAACGACCTCCTCAATAGGCCGTTGTACCCTTCTATCTGTTTAACGCGCCGTTAAGAGATAAGTTAATTTGCTGAACGGCTTATACTTTTTCTTCAGTACAAATTATTGAATAAACAATCACCGTCAGTTTATATCGCTGAAGGAAATGAGTCTTCTAATAACGATTGTCACTCTTAGGTTCAATAAAAGCGTAGAATTGTATTTGCTTTAAATTTTTATGGGTCTTATATGGGGTAAGAATGTCAAATTCATTCAACATATAATTTATACTTAATATCGCATAAAAACAACAGGCCATATAAACTATATTGTTAGTCTGCGTATCGAAATGCTACATTAATCTAAAGAAAACATTTTGTCTACCCTATTCATATCAGGATCAGTATTTTCCACTGCACAATTACTGTGCAGATCATTCCAATCTTGAACTCTAATAATCTTCAATGTACAGTTCTTCTCATAACCATTGAACTGCATCCGCAGAATTGATATTATTTACGTTCCACTGAACCGGAAAACTATTTTAAAGTCTCATAATAAACTTAATTTGCCATCGCATCTCTATGGACTCTAGTAATATTAAGAAAATTACAAAGAGCAGCTCGAAACGACGTCAGCTTTTATAAACGTTCACGAAAGTACTGTTGCATAGTGTGCAAAATGTCGGGAATTATGCACGAGTTGAAATTATAGTATATTTTTTTAATTCCTCTTTTCTTTATATTTCCTACCAGTATGAAAAATTTAAATAAGATTTTTAGAATCTGTATTTGTTTAGTTTAGACTAAGAAAGCGAAAGAGTTTATAAGGCTTTTGTTTATTGGCTACGCAGGCAGACGAGCAGTGGGGACACCTGATGATAATTCGTCACCGACGCCCATAGACATTGGCAATACCAGTGGTATCACCTACGCGTTGCCTACCGTGAGACATAACATGTTAAGTCTTCTTTACCCAGTTAATTCGTTGGCTATAGCGCCCTTCAAACCGGAACACAGTAGTGTTCTTACACTACTGCTTTGCAGCATAAATATGCACCGCGACGTTACCGCCCCAGACGGTCCCCTGTAAAAAGGAGACCTACTATTAGTGCTAGTATGAGGCGAAACTTAGCCTTAGAAATACATAAAGATTGAATTCTACCTTTTGAGACAAATACATATCAAATATAATTTATATTTGATTATTCGTATTATAAACATTTTCCGTTATAGTGGAGTGTTTTTTTGTCTCGTCTCCTAGTTTTAATTAATAGAATTCACCGTTAATAACCACACAAAAGTACCTTTATACTATTACTTCGTTTAATTCAATGTAAAATTGTTCGAAACTAATAATTAAATTACCTGCATTATGTTACTGCATTGTATAACTCATACGTTAACTGGAATCGAAAAGCGAAAAATGGAACGCGCGCCCGCAGGCTAAACACAATTCCTCGCGGCGAATTTACGGACCGTAACAGATGAGCAATGCAGCTGCACAATGTATTGCACTGTGGCGTGTAAAAATTAAATACGCTGGATATAAGAATTGCCGCTATCCCGGAGCGCAAGCTAATGCACGTAAGAACGGTTCCGCTGTAAGATTAACGAGACAGTTTTGAGCGCTGGGGCGATCGCACCTGGGCTCTGATGGCCGGACTAGCGATTCCAGCGCATTCCCAATTGGTTGCTTGGTAAAAAATTGCAGCGCTTTCCCCCATCGCTCGCGAGCCGGAACTGTTTATGTGATTGATCTCTTTTAGCGCTCCAAGCCCTTTTTTCTCCAAGTCTGTGATTCTTTTTGTGCTTTTTTCTATCTCAACTAATATTATAAAGAGCAACGTTTATATTTTTGTGTATGTTTGTAATGAATAAGCTAAAAACTGCGGTGCGGATTTTAAAAATTCTTTCGCGATTAGAAAGTTTCATTCACCTTTAGTAACATTGGCTATTTTTTACCTTAAAAAATTGAATAAAAAAACTTGAAAGTAACATAGATGGCAGAGCCGAGGACGGGCTGCTAGTATGAAAAAATGAAAAAAAATAATTCCATAATCTTGGTATTGTAAATGTGTTTCGATTTCAAATCGGATATAGAAACGTCTACGATCGGTTAAAAAAAAAAAGCATAGACACGTCCGTCCCACGATAATCGGATCCCGTCTCCAGCCGGTAAACGTCTCAATTGATAATGAGCGCGAAGCATTTAATTACGCCAACCGTCCGAACGGCGGACAGGGCGATCGATCAGTAAGCGCGGACGCTTAACAAAAACTCATTAGTACAAGTCTAGACCGGATCGCTATGGCTTGAAACAAGTTCATCTTGCCCGCCTCTTTTATCTACGTCAGTGGTGGCGCAGGTGTCCTGGTTGCAACCCCCTCGGCCGCTGTTCCCACACCCGCTTATCCTGGAATAACTGATGTCACATCGCTTGATGAATCGCCCGTTACGCTGTGCACTTGTGCACTTGTTTTAGTAAGGACGCTCTTGGGTTTTACGCGTTCCGTTTTCTAGGGCTAATTTGATTTCAAAACGGTTGGCTAAACTCGGCTTCACTTCGTTGCAAGCAAAAAAGTTGTATATAAGATCGGTGCTAATTTATTGAACATGAGATTTTATTGCTTAGTTTTTAAAATGCTCATTTGATAAATGGTCAGCGAAATAATACGTGAAGGATTAATACTGAAACTTAATGTAAATCTACCAACTTTGGTCTGCTTTAATTTGAATGGATTAAAGTACAAAAGATTACAAATAAAATAGTTTATTGTGGAGGTATAGAACACTAAGTATTTTCCTCCACCTATATTCTCTTTTTTTATTATTTACATTTTTGATAACATTCTTTTAATTTCTTTACAGATGTTAAAACAAGATGATGCGGCGATTTGACCAGAGCAACACCAATGGTGATAACTTTTAGCACTGAAGCCAATCACCAGCTGACGACCATGGGGCAGCATCACCCGGTTCTCGCAGAACCGTTAGAGAAGAAAGTCCTGCATAAAAGGAAAAGCCTATTAGATCTCAAATCTCTTCTAGAAGACAGAGGAGGCACGACAGAAGACAACTCTAAAACCAACGGAAACGTTATTAGCAATAATAGATCGTATCGTTTAGGCAATAAAGTTAGTTTTGGCGTAACTGTTAGTGATTATGGTGATAGAGAGAGGTGTAAGCGGTTGTACGCTATGGGAAGTTGGTGCTGTAATAGGATTAAGACCCTTATGTTGTTGTTACTAGTGGCGTATTTTGTTGACACCAGGCTGCAGGCTGAGGCGAGAAGTTCAGGTGAGTGTTGTTTGAACTAGTTTCTTTTGTTTTTGCTTCTCCTAAAGGGTTTGTTTAGCAATTCGTCGCATATATGTCGTATAGGTTAGTAACTTATAACCTAGGCCCACGATAGTGATTCTAAATGTATATATAAATGAAATAATTTCAAAATAGGATAGCGGATAGGTGCGATTATAAGATATAAGAAGATTATTTAAATACACACCTATATTAATACAAATAATGTCTTATAGTATTGTTAATATTAAAACGGTAAATGTATAAAAAATATCTAGAGCATATCAAAAATTTATCATGTATAAGCATTAACAAGTTTGATAGATTGTGTTCGTTATTAAATTGAAAAGACAAATAGTAGAATACAAAAAGGATACGATAAAAATAGGCACTACAAATACACCTAAATTAAAAAATATTGTACTTATAATATTAAAAGTACTTTAGAATGTTATTATAAAAGTTATACGTGTTCTGCAAGACATAAATTACAGAATTTTGTCATAAAACTAGACATTTTGGTTAATTTAAAAATAAAACACATTCGTTTACAAATTACTCGAAATTCTAATCTCAATTCTCGGAATAAACATAAGCCGTTTATTTAATACGGTGTTTTAGTAGCGGGAGGAACGCTATATCGCAATTTGTTACAAGCTTTTGCTTTGCCGGGTAGGGGCTGGTTGTTACGTGGATTGATCGCATTAGCAGAGGCAGCTGGAAAGGAAATGTAATTTAAAAACGTCGACCAATCCACAACAATTCCAAGCGCTAAAAATGTTAGCGTTCAAAGGAAACGCGATTTGTAAACAATGCGAGCTTTTAGCGCGGCCTTTGAGAGTTTACTTGATTCATTGACTATAGCTAGTCATCGGTTAGTCACAATTCGACGTAATTCGCAGGTGTATAAACATGCAAATAATAATTGTTGTTCAAATAAAAATTCCTTTTTCTAAGTAAAATGATTAAGAGTTTTCTACAACAGTACAAATCTTAGATTACTCATTATTATTTACTCTTACGGTTGTTGTCATTATCAACCTGTGTCAGTTTCACTTCCGATCTTCGGCTATTCTCTTACAGCCCGCACCGGCCACTTTGCAAATGTCGTCACTCCTTCTTGCCGCAGGGCGTCCCACTGTACGTTTGCCGAGCCTCTGTCTCTACTCCAGAACTTTCTGACTCCAGTTATCGCCGGTTCTGCGGCTTATACGACCGGCCCATGTTTATGTTACTAATACAGAACCACCGAAAAGTTTCTCTTATTCTGCCTATATATATATTTGATACCCACAGAATTTGCAGCGAAATATAACTGAATTTCGCCAAAAAACGCAACACGTACGATCATTTTTACATAGTTTCCGACCGCAAAAAGTGGCAACGGACTAGCTAGCAAGTTTCGGCGTGGCCATTTCTATTTTCCCGTTGCATTTGTACAAAACAAAAAGCGAAAAAGGCTTAGCGGTAAACCCGCTGAGTAATATTGCATATCCCCCGCGGTGGTCGCGAAACTGTCCCCAGGAAACGAATGGCCGACACGAGCGCGGGCTTTTACGCGTCTCGGGGGCGGATAAAAATTATTTGTGAACAAGCGCCAACTGGGAGTGAGGAATTATTCCTTTGATAAAGGGGATGCGGTAATGTTTAGTATTGCTAGGATTTTCTCGTCAGTCTACTTCGAATCTTTTGAATAGGCTTGCGAAAGGAGGTTACTTAGGATCTTGATTTAATTGATAGAATCATTTTATTCTTGATGTTACGGGAAAAGCAATGCTATACCGAATTTGTTATGATATTTATTTTTCTTGTACACTCTAATCACATTTGTCAAGTCTTTGGAATAAAGATCTCATTTACGGATATTTCGTTATATTTGTATGTATTTATTACCGACGTTTCGGCCTTTTTTAAGTATCCATGAGCTCGGTTAGACTGTGTGTTAACTGTGTGAATTCGAGTCGCTTGTAAACTGTGGATATTTCTTGTATGTATTAAAAAAATATTAACAATCAGGCTAATATATTACTTTGAAAAGGTACTCTTAAAACAAACAACATACACAGTACATAGTTACATTGTTAACACATTACACAACTCCGTTCGCGAATCGTCGCAAAAACACCGGCAAATCCTCAACACGGCGCTACTCGCTCGTTAAGGTTAAACAAGTAAAAATAGCTGCATGCGAACGCCGCCTTACATCCATAAATCGGCCGAGAGGCGGCGAGAGCTTAAAACGCCACTCGAGACTAGAACACTTACCGAATACCTTACAATGGAGCGAAGACGCGGCCCGCGGAAATAACACCGCCTTTTCTTTGCAACGTCTTGTAGTTTTTCTATTTGTGATGTGTTGTACGTTTCATTTGCGACGGTCATGTGTTAAACCTCTACGTTGTCCAGCTTGGATGTGAAAGAATAGCTTTAGGTAATACCCAACTGACTCCGTAGGCTAGTGGTGAAGGCGTGTGATATATAAAGTGGAGGTCATGGGTTCGAATTCGAATTTTCATTGTTGTTTCCTAGTTGGTTAGGACAATTTGGGCCGATCACCCAATTGTCTGAAAAGTAAGATGATCCATGCGTCGGATGGGCATGTAAAAAGTCGGTCTACCAACCCGCACTGAACCAGCGTGGTGGGATACAGTCCAAAATCCCCCTAATGGCGAAGGCGTGTATAGGGGAAGCCTATGTCCAGGAATGGACTAACACAGGCTGATGATGAATACCCAATATCTTTAGTATCACATAGTCTAGACATAGTCGTGAAAAACTCAATGATTATTCTCTTAATATATAGTCTTCACTATTCCATACATCGCAAGGTCTGATGACAAGCACAAACGAGCCGATAAGTCATGAAATTGGAAAATCGCTATAACTTAGTGAATACACCACGTAGTTATGCTCTAATTAAGCCAGGAAAACTAGGAATTGATGTAAGCACTGAAATCCATGGTTAGGAAGTGGCTTTTATTCAAATTCATATTCAAATATCTTTAATTATGGCTTCTAAATAACTGCATTCGATTCATATTCAATCGTCGAAAATACGATCATGTATCGTCACATCGTTCAGAACTGCATTGGTTGACAATTCGTCAACGACGATCGCTTCGAGCTCTTACCACACTATTTTCTCTTCTTTACTCTTCTTCGACCCCAACATATTTATCTCCTCATTTTCAACCCCTTAGTGATGCTACTAAAAAAGAGCTTCGTTCGACACACAATCGTCTTTTGCTTTGTCCTTCACATCGTTCTGATTTTCTTCATAAATCTTTCTTTATTCAATCCATTCTTCTGTGGAATGCGCTACCGTTAGAGATCAGGATGGCTAGGACACTTCATCAGTTTAAAAGAAAGGTACAAAAATATCTCTTAGATGGGACGACGGCAGAACTACTATCTCTATAACAACGATATAAGTATATATTTATTAGTATTTATATAATATTTATATATACATATATATTTACGTATTTATTATTAACATATAATATGTATTATTATTATTTATATATATACATATATATTTTTATGTATAATATTGGTAATCGTTATTTTCTTTTAAAATTCATGTGCACCCACGTTGATCTCTCTGAAACACCCTAAGGTTGGCTGGGAGAAAATGCCTAAGGCATTAAGTCCGCCTTTTGTACTTAAATTGTGCAAGAAGCATAAATAAATAAATAAATAATTAATATAGAAGTGTAATACTCGCTTAGTGATTGTCAAGGGTGGTACCACTATCACTTTATATCTGGCGTTAGTATTGTTGAATTGTCACCGAAATGTAAATCAATAAGAGACGATCGACTAATAACAACATCATACTCTGTATTGGTTGCTTTGTTGATTTTAACGATTCCGTGTCTAATCTGGCTAAATCATCCGAACGATCCTTTTTGTATCAAACCACAAATATAAACAGATATATATTTTATCGCAAAAAGCTGTGTATCCTACTAGTACATAAACACGACACCTATTATGTATAAATCAGTAAATTTTGCTTTAAAAACCTTTAGCAATTTCTTACCTCTTAAATTAATTAATACAAAACGATGCCGTATTCGTGTCAAAGCATTTGTGCAACAAAACAACGCGTGTAAAACAAGCCTCCGCATAACCTATCGAACGTACGGGATTCATTTACAAAATCGTTAATTGAACAAAGGCACCGCCAGTTTCCAGTTCGAATCCGACCCAGAAACCTATAAGAGCACACAAACAGATCGCTTCGATTGAAATGCCAAAAACAGTGAGAATTAACGGGGGCACATACATTCAAACAATGTTTGTCCGCCATTAGGCTGTGTTCACACGGTTATGACTGTTCAAGTTGATTATTTTTTATTACGTCATTGAAAAAGGTTTACTTATAATTTGGTTTGAAAAGTGTAATACTTGCACTTCAAGAAAGTGACGAAATTGCGTATGAGTTAATTTTTATGAGTTATTTACTTTTATAATATTACATCTACAAATTAGGCTTGTAATGTGATAGGTGTTCTTTTTACAGGGGTCTGGGGAAGTTCCCGTGATGCCTACTTCGGCCGCAGAGCAGTAGCGTTAAAAATACTACTGTAGTCTGGTTTGAAGGGTACCATAGACAGCTTAATTACGTCATTGTGTCTCCTCATTCTGTCATTTACCTAATGACACGTACCGTCAGTGTCAAATGGTGTATTTCTAATGTGCAAGAAGTATGTTACTTGCTGTAAGGAGAACGTCTTGTTAGTTTTTTCCCTACGTAGCAATAATTGGTCACTTTACTGATATAATTTAGAAAACTCGTCGCCTTATACCTTATTTACCGTGAGAAATCATCATGATCTGCCTGTGTAAGTCCGCTGCTGGACATAGGCCTCTCCTTCTCCATGAGGGGATTTATGGACCGTATCGCACCTCGCTGGTCCAATGGAGTTGGTGGGTTGACCGATTCTTTATATGCCCATCCGACGCGTGAATCATGGTACTTCTCAGATAATTGGGTGATTAACTCAAATTTCCCTAACCAACTAGAAACAGCAAAGAAATTTGTTGTGTCCCCGCAGGATTCGAACCCACCACTTCCGGTTTCTGAGGCACACGCCCTTACCACAAGGCTATGGAGGCAGTAAGAAATCTCGTAAAAATTAATAAGAATATGAACTGAACGAGTTAAAAGAACGATACAACATCAACCTATGGTTATTTGATAAAAACGGACCAATCCATATTAATATGCGTTGGTAGGGTACGGTAAAGGCTTTCTTTAAAATGTAACATTACTACTATTAGTCATAAATGTTATCAACATCCAATGCTCACTAAATAATACTTCGAACGTTTCATAGTCACAATCGAAACATGTAGTAATCGAACGTACTCACGTCGATTGCGCGCACCATAAAGGGGACGGACGATGAAAAATGTTCAAAATATACGCAGGTAAACCAACCGGTCTAATCATAACATAATCCATTAAGATTTTGCGCCGCACCGCCGAACACACTTCCAAACTCCCGCGAGGTAAATATTTCAACCTTCTCACCCCCCCCATACTTTTCCCTGGTATAATGTATTCCACCACCCCCTCAGACCTCATCTTTGCGTCCCTATTTTGCATGAAGGGGGAATTTAAATTGTGTAATCTAACTTTCAATTCATTCATACATTCAACGCCATCTCCCGGTGATAAATTGAAAGTGGAATGGATTCTTACAGTCATTTAGCTATTGGTTGCGATGCAGGTCGCGCGTCCTTTCTGTTTGAATTAGCATAAAACACTTTGAACTTTAACTATAATGCTTACTTCTGTGCGAAGTACGTACTCGCATTTTCTTGCAACTTGCTACGTGACAAGTGAATCAATAAAAGCTATATTCTCTTTAAACGTAAAATACTAGCTAAGCTTAACTTTGACTATCACCGTTATTAGTCTAAGGCCTCGCGATACTTTGTTTGCTAGTAAAACTTTACTAATCATGAAAACCAATATAGATCCTAGTTTTTATCGTTAAATTTACGTGTACTTTTTCACATTATTTGTACGAATAACCGTTTATTCTACTCGTACAAAACTAAGATAAGAAAGGAACCGTAACAGGTCAGCTGTACGGATGTCAAAGAATATTTTCGGTTCAAGAGCAGCTCTTCCGATTTTGAATAGTTGAAGGATTCAAGCTTCAATAATACCAACTAAGTCCGTGTTTAAAGTATATCACATTGATGTACAAAGACGACATCGAAAACTTCTATATGATAGTTTTATTCTTTTTGTAATAACGTAATACTGCAATATAAATGAAATAGCAAGTTTATACATCATTAGAAGAATATTTAAGAGTTGTACGCTAAATTCTAAAGTGTACAAAAAAATCCTTCATACATATTTTTTAAAGAAGCACGTCAATAACGGCTTTATAGTACAGTAATAACGTCCTTTAATTAAAACATATTTAACATTCATGAAAAAAACATATTTATGAATGATGTAAGTATTCCTATTCGTAGCAGTAACTTTGGATAAAACATTCCAATACTTTGCGAAAGAAGTGTACAGTGCGTACATAGAATCCATTTTATACTTTGATGACCCTCGAATAACTTTGGTCTTATCTCGATGTGACTTCTTGAATACAAATAGAGATCTGTTATTTAATGTGCCATTATTATTTACATTCCTCTTCTGTTATGTACTTATATTCGGTGCTTGTTTTTAATAACATCCTATGTTACATACAAACATTACTTCAATTTAATTTTAGTTTAAGATTTGTGGATTTATTTTAATTGCTATAGACCGTGTTTTATAACATATTCAACCTATGAAAAGTTTACGTTTAATCTCTAAAGTTTAATACGGCTATTATGATATGTGTATTATCAACAAGTAATAGTGATTAATTTGCATTAGATACGAAAATATATGCCTTTAATACCTAATGACGTTGTAAATCAATTTATAAATGTTTACCACGTTCTTAGCATTTTATTGTTTTAATTTCTCTGATTAATCGTAACCCACTACCCCCCAACCTGCATTGGACCAGCCTGGTGGGATATGGTCAACAAACCCTGTGATTGCGAAGGCGTACATGAGGGAGGCCTATGTCCCGCAGTGGACTAACGCAGGCTGATGATGAAACGTAATCATTTTGTCTTTTAGGTTAAAATCTGGAGGTAAAACGTCTCGCTCGTTTCTTATATGTGGTTTGCCCATTAAATTCGTACTACCATCACAATAATATTTCCGTTTCATTTCCGGTGACTTTTTTTACGGATAAACTGGCAACACGCCTCCGCGAAGCCTCATCGGCTAATGCGAATATATTTCAGCGTGTGTATTCGCGACCGCATAATTCAGTCGGCATCGTCGCCTCCTAAACAAACGAGTTCTTATATGAAAAAGTTACGACACCGCGTAAGTTGTCGAATGTCGTTTCCCTCCAGTAGGCGAGCGAGGATCGTGAAGCCTTTGTCTTCGTTATTACAGTTTTTTTCTGCGTTTACTTTCGCCCTTGAGTTAACTTACGTGCAGTTTACGGTTGTGATAAATGATATTATAAATGGCGTGAGTTCTGGAGTATAAGTTAAGCCAATAAGGGGCTTTGTTAGTGTCGAAAGGAGTTTTATTAGTAGAACTAAGATTACGCGATACTCCACTAATAAGACTGTCTCACAGTTCATCGTAATTTAATTAACAGAGACAAGTTTTTTTATGAAGATTCCAGCATTTATTTGGCTTAAATCTATCTTTGCAATTGTCCAATATTTTTAGATTACGTCATGTCAATATAAACAAGCAGACAGAACTTATCCTTATGCCAGGCGAAAAAAAACTATAGACCACAACAATTTTTTCTTAAAAATATGTGCTTTAAATTTCTTTATACATTTATCTAGTAATTATCTTAGACCTGACTGCCTCCGTAGCCTAGTGGTATGGGCGTGTGCTTTAGAAACCGGAGGTCGTGGGTTCGAATCCTGCGGGGACGCAACCAATTTTCATTGTTGTTTCCTAGTTGGTTAGGGCAATTTGGGCCGATCACCCAATTGTCTGAAAAGTAAGATGATCCATGCGTCGGATGGGCATGTAAAAAGTCAGTCCACCCACCAACCCGCATTGGACCAGCGTGGTGGGATACGGTCCAAGCTCCCTAATGGATAGGGGTGTATTAGGGGAGGCCTATGTCCAGCAGTGGACTAATAAAAGGCTGATGATGTGATGTGTATCTTAGACCTATGCAATATTATCTGTGGAGGTGAACATACAACCTATATTAAGATTGTTTATAGGCAATAAATTATAGTTTCGATTTGATTAGTCTGCAGGACCGTTTCGTATACCACCTGCGACTACACAGAGGTATATTGCCTTGTATCGGCCGCTTTGCGATTAAAAAAAGCTTTCACGCCGCCTATAAAAGGTTAACTATAAAGAATGATCTCCCGGCACCTAATGGAATTAGGCCCTATAGCATTAAGGCAGTTTATACCTTAACTGGTTTTGTTTACGTGAAGTTTTATAGTTCACTACCGGCAGATGGTGTTTCCCTTCTAATTTTATATCCTTTGTTAGTAGGTTTTTGATAGTTCATAAAGATCGTGTTTGCTGTGCCGACGCTTGTCCGCTTTGTTTTTCTATTGAACGTTTTGCTAGCGTTCGCGATGTTGTGTTGAATGCCCGATTTAGTGTGTACTTGAGAATGTGGTCGTTTTAAGGCGGTTTACAGCGGTAGTATATTGAAGATGCGATGCTAGTTTGTGCGTCTGGTGAATGTTATAGCACTCTTTTAGTTACCTAGTGTTGTTTTATAAGGATTTCGTTTTATTTATTATTGTTTTGAGCTTTGGAAGACTGTTTTATCTTCGCTTACATACCCGCTAAGGAAACATTATTTTATCCATTTCAAGTCAACGTGTTGCTCGGTTTTTTATCGACTCAGACTCAGTTTGTATGACGTCACAATTCAGTAATCTTTAATACGCAATCTTGACGTTTATTTTAAATTAGAATGGAGTATCATCAATGCTTATGTGAAACGTGGAATTACACACACAATTAATCCGATCGATCGTGTCCCGTTCCACGGTACTTGTTAACGATCCCGTGGAAATAACGTCGAACGGGCAAAAACCGTCGAATCGCAGCCTCCTAAATGTTTCCACAGCTTATTAGCCCTCGTAAAACTCGTATAAAAGGTCACAACTCGTGACGGTTAGGGCCAGTCGCAATCAGTGCTAATGAAAGCGTCCGTCTGCTTGCTGATGAATTACCGGTAAAAAGCGCACACATCCAAACCAATACACACACATACAAACGCATACATAGACACTGATTCACATTCAAACACTAATTACCTGAAAAAGCGCCGCCGCTACACACACACACACACACACACATGCACATACTCATGTACACACACAAAAAGACGCACACAGACAGCCGTTATCAACAGTGCTTTACGATTTTCGCATTTTATAGAAGCTGGACGGCGAAGTTTCGTTAACAATGCCGCTAGCTGCGAACGACCGGTTCATTAGCGCAGTTGAAGGCGGAACTTTTGCCGCGCACCGATTATCAGTGCCGCGGAGTTGGTACAAAAAGGTGTGATGTCAAACTGTCATGGCGCCGGACCGCTCATTGGTCGAATGTCGCGTGATGATTGACGTTTGGTGGCGGGAACCATTTAAAGCGGTTTATATTAAGAGATTGTTAGAGTTTGTTGAAATTATTTGTGTTTAGTAATGATAAGCAATTAGAAGTAAATTAATATGATGGGTACAATAAAGTTAATAAAAAACCAGGAACTTTTCAAGTTAGTAAGAAAGTGCAAGTGTTATAGTTATTTATAATTTGGTATAGAAGCTACAAAGATTTAGTAATGAAAATTGTATTAAAATACCTACTAACAAAATGAATTCTCCTCTTTTATCTAATACAAGGCAACTACTATTAAGTTCTCAAATGTAATTTTTCTATGCACAGGAAAGGAGTGGAAAATTTGATGAACTTTACCACACGCATCGTACTCAAGCAATCATATTCAATTCAAAGACGTTATGTACTTATATCCACGGAATGCAGCGATGGCATTTCATAGACAAATCAATTAACTATCCATTGTTCGTTTCCCCATTGTTTATCACCGAGCTCCAGGTTTAAAGCGGTCAATAGACGCTCAAATGTCTGTGGATGCCAAATAACTTGCAATTATTGAGAAATGTTACTGTGACAATATTGTTATTTAGCATAAGGAATGCATCGTTATCTAATATCAACTTGGCTCGTGGATTCTGATGCACAGAAATATGGACGTTGCATTACAAAACTACACCTCAACCGAATGAAACTTGGACTTGATTTTAACAATGTAACGTTGCCAATAGCAACGCGGTCTTATTCGTCTAGTACACTTATTGATAAGATGTCACCACGAGATCTAATAACAACGCCATGTATACTTGATGTAGGTAACATCTTTTTTTTTTTTTATTGCTTACGCAGGCAGACGAGCAGTCGGGCCACCTGATAGAAAGTGGTCACCGACACCATAGACATTGGCAATACCAGTGGTATCGCCAACGCGCTGCCTACCGTGAGACATAGGGTGTTAAGTCTCGTTTACCCAGTAAATAGCTGGCTACGGTGCCCTTCAAACCGGAACACAGCAGTGTTTTCACCTACTGCTTCGCGGCAGAAATAGGCACCGCGGTGGTATCACCAGACGGTCTCCTGTAAACAGGGACCTACCACCATCTTTACCATCAATGCTATCTTTTGTTTGGATTACTGTCATCATCATCAGCCTGTGTTATCACACAAGCAATTGACAATTGGATGATCGACCCAAATGGCCATAACCAACTAGGAAACAACAAAAAAAATATGTCGAGTCCCCGCAATATTCGAACCCACGACGTCCTGTGTCTAAAGCACACGCCCTTACCATAAGGCTACGGAGGCAGTTGTCTGAAGCAGTTACTACCTAATTATAATTATGTTTCACTATTTGATAATGACAGCGGATATAAATAAAATTATTCACACTTTTCCTTACTGTAAGTAAAACATTAAAAGCCCAAATACACTGTCGATTTAATTTTTCCTGATCAAGAATGGATTTTTAAATTTATCAATATAGATAATCTAGACTTATATATAAATCTATTTGTTTTTTGTATAGAGTTAAAGTATTATTTTATTGTCAATATCGTTTTCGGACATTTCTGACTGACAGCATAATGTCCGCCTAAACAATGAAGCCCTTTATCACCAATGCGATGGGAAACCAATGTTGAAATACACAGAGAATCAATTCATCTTAATCTACAATAACATTTTTGGTCTAAAGTAGATTTTTGACCGGTAACTCGATATTGTTTAACTCAGTCTAATCTTTGAAATTTTAATATATATTTAGGTTACTAAAATAATAATTTAAAAAAATGTACAACTTTAAATTTTGCGCGGTATACAAGTTTTTCAAGTTAAAACTTGTATAACTAACTATTAAGTGTTTATTGATTAAAATAAAATAAAATTAAAGGTAATACGGTAATTATTACTAATCAATGCATTAATTTAGTCAATATTTTCCCTCAGACGAATTTAAACCCACTACCTCAACGAAGAACTGCGACTACTAACTACTACGTCATGTGGGCGGGTCGTGTCCGTTGCTAAATAACACTTAATTGTGTAATATTATTCGTTTAACGTTAAAAAATCTCTCCGGCACACATTCCAAGACGACAATACATTGGAAGCTGTTAAGGCGGGCTGTAATTGAAAATTGGCGGTAATGATATCTCAAACGGCGTAATACACTCTCAACTCTATCACGAAGGTGTAGAATTCATTATCCTTCGTAGACTTGATACAATTTATCGAACATAAGGCCGGTACGATGTGCAGGACAATAGGTTTTTGTACGAGATAAGGCCTTTGTGATTTAGGACAACGACAAAGGGTTACGTTGACGGCTTGCTTATGGTTATTAAGTGGTCGTTTTGCAGTGCCATTAGTGAATCAGTGAGCTTAACTTGCGCTTGGATATCTTTATGCACTGCCACTTTGCACTGTTAAAAAGCGTTTGATGTTATTGTTGAAAGTTATATGTCCAGTGTGGCTTTCTCGTTGCAAAGCAGTAGTGTGAAAACATCGTAATTTTCATTTATTACACGGTGTGTAGTGTAATTACTGGGTAAATGAGTCGTAATAACCCATCCAACATCGTTGCTTATTTCGACTTCACTTTATTGATATCTGAAATCCGCAACCTATACCTGTCAAAGATGGTCATGACAACCGGAATAATTCGAAGCATGTATTACGACCTCCGGTAAGTAAAGCAAGGCTCGATACCACTAATAGGTGGGGTTGAAACGTTGGGTGAAACATCATCAGCCTTTGTTAGTCCACTGCTGACATGCCTCCCCTAATACACCACTATCCATTAGGTTTGGACCGTATCCCCACCACGCTGGTCCAATGCGGGTTGGTGGATGGACCGACTTTTACATGCCCATCCGACGCATTGATCATCTTACTTTTCAGACAATTGGGTGATTGGCCCAAATTGCTCTAACCAACTAGGAAACAACAATGAAAATTTGTTGCGTCCCTGCAGGATTCGAACCCACGACCTCCGGTTTTTAAAGCAAACGCCTATACCACTAGGCTTCGGAGGCAGTTGGGTGAAAGCCCTGCCCATTTTTTTACACATTAAACCCTATTAATTTTAAAACCTTGCCCGTAAGCAGAAATTATTATCTAAAAGAATATCACACGACTCGGATAATTATCTCTCTCTTATCTGAAATGAACTGCGCGTTCTTAAAAAAAAGGAAAATAGTAATTCAGTCCAAATTGTTATCAGCTTGTAATCTTAAGCGAGGCGTTTAATTACAAAAATGTTATTCACGTTTAATCGCACACTTAATTCTAGAATCTCAACTAAATTAGGCCTGAAAATTTAACTTAACTCTGACTTAAATCTAAGCTCCGTGATTACGTGTTTCAATTTAAATTTTATGTTTAAAACCAATTGAGTTTTAATGTACACCGAAGAAAATATATATTAATCATCAAAATAGTGTGAAAATATTGTACACACATAAACTTAGATAAAATGTGACCCACAATAATATCAATATTGATATTCAAATAGCAGATATTGGTCAAATAAAATATAAATCCTCTATTCAACTTTAACTTCATTACTTTTCTATTCATTTTTAAACGTTCTTCCAATCTCTGCATGAAAATGAGAAGAACTGTGTCTTGGTACTCGTGTTATTTCTTATGAAATTAAATCATTAATTAATTTATTTAGTTCTAGCTTTAGCCAATTCACGTTCCATTTGAAACGTATCAAAAAACACAGCACTTTAATCCTAACTAAATAGTATTTAACAATTTATTACATCGCCTTCCTTACCCTCGAATAGGGCACGAGCGTCGCGCGAAAAATAATGAAGGATAATAAAAAACGCTTCTTTAAGAGACAATCACATTAAAAAATCTCGACCCGCAACGCGTACTGAATCTTAACTAACAAGCACAAGGGCCACTTTCCTTTGCACCCGAGGTACAAAACAAGCAATTTAAATGGGAACACAGTCGTCCTCCCCATCCCTGAGCGTTTTTCCTCAACTTTAAGGTGGAAAAAAAAAGGAAGAACTCAACGGACATTCATTTTGATAACATTCAATTATGAAAATCGCAAATTAGGGAGCGCCGATGGGAAATATTAATAGGTATACCGTTTCCTCGACGCGGCGTTACAATGTGATTTCTTGTGCGCGCTACATTGAACGCTGTTAAGTGGGATCATTTATTATGCGAATGAACGCCGCTAATGTATTGGCGGATGGTAGGGGGAGTCGTTATTCCGCGGCGCTTAGCCGATCAGTCTTGAGGTGCGTATACATAAAGCGTATTGCAAATTCACTCAAATAACGCAGTGTATATTCGCTAATGCTCGTTGTGTTTTGGGGTTCTGTTCGCTGACGAATATTCAGTTAAATATTCGTGACTGTGTCAGCACCTTAACTTTTGTAGTAAGCGATCCGGCTAACGGTTAAGCGTTTTCTCTCCGCGGAAGAAAACAAACCGAGCTTGTTTATCTCGCTATTAAGCGGCAATCGTTTGTTGTCTGTTTATTTGTCCCATTACCTTCGCCGGTTTCAGATAAAGTTTTCCCTCAAATGCTATGTTAAAATGAGTTGGTTGAAAGACAACGTTTTATAGGTAGGTCTGCATTTTACGGGGCATTACATTTTTACAGTATCACTGAGCGTCTATTTATGCCGCAGATGAGTAGTGCGTAAACACTTCTGTCTGCCGGTTTGAAAGGCACAATGGCAAACTAGCTACTGGGTTAACAAGACGTAATATCCGATGTCTTAGGGGGTAATTAAGAATCAAATAAATCCTAAATATATATGCATAGCTATGAAGTACACATTTCTAAATAGACATGAAATAACTTTTCACTTAAAAATATACCTCTGCTTTCTCTCTTTAGTGTTCTGTTGATGCGCTGTGTTATTATAAGTATAAGAGCAAATTCTAGTACTCTCGTAACTATAAAAATGCTATTTATTATGCCATAACATAGCTAGCAACATTAATGTTGATGTTTTGTCACTATATCATAATCTATTTATCAAATGACACCTACCACTTGGGTGGACTGCTCCATAAATTTCTTCTATACACCTGCTTATAATTTTAGTATACCTCAGTTTATAGGTTCTTTAAACTTTTAATTGTTACAATTGTTAAAAATGCTGTAGTCATGCTTCAAACGATGTTTAAAAATTTTTTATATTGTTGTTATTTTTAAGTTAATGCTAGATTTCAGTGTACATATATGTAAAATTTATCAAGAGGTATTTTTACTGTATTTAAACAAGTATAGTTTAAGTGCTTATTGCTAAATGATTGAATTAGCTCTAAAAATACTTATTCACACACAATGTTTGTTCAACAGCATAATAACTTCAAAACACAATTATTTTTCACCTCATACCAGTCAACATAAATCGTGATACGTACTTACCTGCAATAAAATCTCTCGTGCGCTACGCAAAAAGCACATCAGTGCGGCCCGCTACCATAAAATAAAACTTATCCAATACAATCAAGGTGGTCGTACATCCATCGTGGCCGAATAGTCCCGACCAATATGGCATAGCCCGCCTGGGAGTATCCAAGGCAAAAACGGAAATCATTTGAAAGTATACCCTAAAACAAGGGAGTGTGGATCGAATTCCCTTTGATGGGCGAATCCGGCATTAATTCGCTAAAAATCCCCGACTGCCACGTGTTGTTTAGTTAAGGCCGTTTTTTGCACTTTTGCCTATTTAATCTCGTACGAGTTTTAATTTGCTTGAAATGTCTGCATTCGGCTGTTGTAATGGTAAAACCATAGGCTGTTTTAGTGCCATTCTTTTGTAACTATTCTAAACTGTATTTCTAAGATGATTTCAATGATGTATATTTCGTCATTAAGTAAGATTTGATTAAATGATTTTGAAAATGTGTGAAAACTTTCACTGATCTGGTCCACAATATTTAACTAATAAAGTATTGTATTTGACTATTTTCGAAATACTTGTGATTATTTAATAATTTTGACCGTGTCATCATCATCATCATCAGCCTGAAAGTCACTGTTGGCAGTACTCTAATAACTATCATTAGTTTTGACCTACTTACATTCTGGTCAATGCGTTTGTGACTATTTATTAATGCCAATCTTGACGAGGATCAAATTTAATATATTCAGAACGATTAAGATCTGCAAATGTATCTAACTAGTTAAACAACAATAAGCTTCATTAGTCCGAGATTCAACACACCTCGTTCAAAGAACTCTTCCATAGCTAGACATTTACGTTTCGAAATTAACAATCAAAATCGATTGACATTGCATTACATTTGTTAATGTAAGAATACGCGTATATTTAGCTTGGTAATCGTGAATTAACATTCATAATTATAAATTTGTGTGGTCGCACGACCGTTACCAAGGTCGCGTTGCGTGTTCCACAGAGCGTTTGATCTATATCAATCGTTTCGCTATCAACCATTCGTTCGCTATTATAAGATCGCGGCCGCTAATGTTCGCTGGTAATAAGGTTTTAATTTGTTTTCCGCTGACTCAGCGCCATTCGTACGTTCCCACGCCGGTGTTATGACCCACCGCGTAATAGGCAGCGTCTATTGATCAGGAATGAGTATAGTATTAACTGCTTATTGTGTACTATATCAGCGTCATATGAAAATCTTTCTTCAGCTCACTTCTCCAAGCTATTAAGGGGTCGGCGACTTGTCTATATCTGAATACCTATATATTTATTTATTTATTATGTATTTACTGCATGTCTAAAAACAGTACAATGCCGGACTTAATGCCAGAAGCTTTCTCTGCCTGTCGATAGGTAGAGAATACTTCTTTTAATTGGATGGTTAAGAGATAGTTAAGGTTTTATGTAGAGCGAATGGTTTTTGACAGGGACATTAAATTTCCCACTAATAAGCGTTTTCATCCTCGAGTAATTAGTGTGGTGATTTTCCTAATCACCCAAAAAACATATTTCAATTAATAGTTGGAAAGGCCCAGAAAATTTATAGATGTCTATGAAATATATTTATAAAGTTTATTTTATAAGACTAACTTAAAGACGTCAAAGATAGATCGGATTGTCAACATTATACTCCCAATGTATATACAAATGTTTTAAGTGTCAATTTGTGGTACCGTATTAAGCTAAAACAAAATTATGTACATGAAGATAATATGCAGTAAAAAAATTAATTACTTTGTATATATTTAGACAGGCTATATAGTATGATTAAATAATATCATAAAGGTAATTATTTCTTTTATTTACGCGATTATTACACATATAAAACCGAACTTACGGATTTTTCGCGTTAGTTATATATATATATATAGTCTACCCGAGATCATGGATGCTGGAAAGAGTCGGAAACTTCGGGAATAAATATTTATAACTAACGCAAAAAAAAATTCGTAAATTAGTGGATTTGATAAACATAAAGATAATTGTTTTTTTTTAAATTTCGTCTTTCCATTGAAAAGATTCTATCAAAAGCTTGAGTTTTTAATCTATACTAAACGATATATTTTTAAAATAGGAAGCAGAAGAAATGTTAAATAATTACTGAGACGCTTTTAACTAATTTGGTGCAATTAAGGATCCTTCTCTGCTCGATCAGTAGAACAACGGTTTTTAACGAATTTTTACTTCACTTTCGGCAAATTATTCGATCGCGTAATTAGTACAAGGAAAACCGTCGTGAATAATAAGGCACCGTCGAATTTGAATCGGAAAACGTATTTTAATTCACTGGGCGATTTACTTTACATTGTATCCAATTAAGGTTTTTTTTTTCAACTTCAGTTTGATCTTAAGCAAATCGATATCTACGCATTTAGAACATATACCTTAATAAGTAAAACACCGTAACCGCCTCCGTGGCCTAGCGGTATTGTCCCATGCTTTATAAGCCGGAGGTCGTAAGTTTGAAACCAGCGGGGAAACAGCTTTGTGTTATCGTGGTGTTCTGGTTGGTTAGGACAATTTGGGCCGATCACCAAGTGACTGAAAATTATGATGATCCATTCGTTAAATGGGCATCTAAAAAGTCGGTCCACCAACCAATCCGCATTGGACCAGCTTGGTGGGATATCAAAAAACCCCTTAATGGTAAAGGCGACAAGGCAGATGATGAAGTATTTCGCCTTAATAAGCTTTTCAATTTATTCACATCATAAATTAATGCATGGTCCATCCCCTTTTTACACTAGACGGTGAATATTTCTGCCGCTAAGCAGAAGTATAAGTACTCTATGTTCGCCTGCTTTAATCTTATTTTGCTAGACTATATTAAGTAAAAACTATTTTTTAAATATATCGAATATGAACACTAAAAAAGGCGGATTCGCATTTCGAAATGAACACGAAAAATTAAATCTTTTCACGTTAAACACGAGAAGCGAAAGCTCAACAGTGCTACAGTTTTAAATTATCCGTTAGTATTTAACTTCATTAAGTTAACTAACTGAAACCGGTCCGAGTCCAGTTCTATCCGCTCCGAGCCGGTGCAAACTAGTTCTTTCGTTTGGACTTCGCAGAAGCTTTTACAAATCGACCAAGTTTTAAGTAAAAGGCAACGTTCAATATAGACTAGCCTTGTTTGCAGCTTAACAGCCCATCAACGCCTCGGTCGAGTTCGGATTCGAGTCTTTATATGGTTACTGAACATTTATATGGTGTAATTTAAAGCAATAAAGATCATGAATGCACAATAAGACTTTATATTACTTTCAGATCAACAATACGTGGGTTTTGTTCTTAAGCAGCGTTTTATGTTTAACAATGAGATAGGTCTTAAAATGGAATTGTTTAGTTTTTTTTATTGAAGATAGCGTTTATGCAAGTAGAACGTAATGGTAAGTGATAAGCTCTTACCATAAAGAATGCACCGTAATAAGACCAATATAAATATAAGAATATGAGATGCCATAAATTCGTTCATGGCCCTAAAACACGCAATGTTATTTCTCATGTACCCAGTTATTATACTGGTTACGGTGCCATTAAAACTTAAAAACAAAGCTTATCGATTTGCTCTGCTCATAATTAATACGACACTAATTAAAAAAGTGTGATGGTCTAACGGTATTGGCCGTTCCTTTATAAACCGGAGGTCGTGGGTTCGAATCCTGCGGGGAAATAACTTTGTGTCATCGTTGTTTTCTGGTTAGGACAATTTGGGCCGATCACCTAATTGTCTAAAAATTAAGATGATCCATACGTCGTCTTTTACTAATTGTTTTAGATAATATAAAAACAAATTGTTCTAAGCCATAACTGAAAAACTATGATTACGTTGTTCCTACGAATTTATGTTAAGTGAATCGTATTAGTTTAAGACGAAAGGGCAAATAAAATAAACTGTAACAATAAAATCTAACAAGCACTAAAGCATTATTTCTTTTCTAAGTGCTCTTTTATAAGAAACTTGTGCTTTTCTTGACTAGAGCTAAAACTCTTGGTGAGTAATTCCGTGTAATGGGAATTAAGCTCTGCGAGAACTTTTACTATGGGTGCTCGAATAATTTAAATACGAGTTATAGCAATGGTATGTTATTATTATCACATATAAAACCTTGCCAAGGAATGTTTTGGCTTTCTCTCTAGTCTATTTTGTTAATTAAAAAGATAAAAGTATCTATACTCCTATTGTAAAAAGCCGTTGTGCAATTTCAAAACACTAAGTTTATCCTTTTACATTTTGAGTCTAGATTTACGTTGTAAAAGAATAATTGAGAGTGTTTGGACTGTTGTAGCCCTTTGTATGTTGATAACATACTCTAAAGATACGTATAATGCCGACTGTACACATATCATAGAGTCATCGCAGTTTTGTGTGACTTACTTCAGTGAAAGGAACAAGTTATAGTGATATATGTTTTTTTTTCTCGTTGTTAAGTAATAACTAATACCGCTCTAAGCTTTATATTATTGTCGCTAACCTTCGCTTTGGTATTTCCTAATATAACTAATTTAATGTGTCCATTACCGACACTCGTATATCACCGTTCTTTATTTATGTATTTTTTTTCCCGTCGTATGATTAACGATCAGTCGCCAGAACGTGTTCGGTCGAGCTCTTATAATATTTTATAATGCATGGAACCTCTCATTCCTATGGTGGGTGGGACGAATTATGTTTGCTTTGGGTCCGGCTAATTTATTTGACATAATTACCGCGGACGGGCCGAACATTAGCATAATCGATGTTATCAATGATAACTAACTCTGTATCGTTGTATATCTATTAGGTTTAAAGTTTGGCAGATCGGTTGTGGCGTGATAATAGTTGTAGACAGTGACTTGTCCCCTCTTTCTCATATCTTAGATATAAATCCTAACCTATAATAAATATATAAGTTATATTAACATACTTGTAACATACGCGTATATATCTGTATGACTTATAATCCAACTAAATTACATTTTAAACATAAAGCGGAAGTTTGTGCGAAAGTTGAATATTAGCTTTTAATTTTGAGATCATCATCATCACCATCATCAGCCTGTGTTAGTCATCACTACTGCTGGACATAGGCCTCACCTAATGCACCCTCTTCATTCACACTGGTGGACCGACTTTTTACATGCCCATCCGACGCATGGATCATCTTACTTTTCAGACAATTAGGTGATCGGCCCATATTGTCCTAAGCAAGCAAAATGATAACACAAAGTTGATTCCCCTCGTGATTAGAACCTACTACCTCAGGTTTATAAAGCAAGGGCCAATACCGCTGACCTGTTATTACGATAGTCTAATCGGCAGTCACTTATTTATGCCCATCTGAAAAATGTATCTTTAAAATTTAAACGATATTGTTCGGTCCATAATCTCCTTACCACATAAGAATCAAGGATAACGCGAAGTGAAGCCGTTTTTTATTTTATGAAATTATAAACAAAATGACGGTGTTATAATAATCGAACAAAGTCATCACTCGCTAGGAGATAATAGATCATATTTAACAAAAGGAAAAATCGACTGAATATTACACGAATATTTTCAGAGTCATCGAGTGGTTTCACCTCCTCATTCCACCTTAATTATTTCGTCTAATTAATGTGTCTGAAAAATTTCGCCGCGTAAATGGTGAAAGCTAGAACGCGGTGGTACGAAAGTGATAGAGCCGTTGTTAGGCCAGTAATACGATTTCTTTGTGAGGCGACGGTTCACATCATTATTTTGTTACCGCATTAACTTAACCACAAAAGCCTCCGTTGGCCCGAATTCCATTTGCATCGAAACTAACTTAGCGTATCACTTAATTAAGTTAACTTTGAACTTAAATTTTGTAACGAATTGAACGGAGACGATGTTAAAAGCATGACTGGGTGGATGTTTTGTATTTTTTTAAGGTAGGACTAAAATTTGTTAATGAAGTGGGTCTACTTAGGTAAGGGCACGGAATAGTTATTTCCCAGATAAGTACCTACTACAGCAATGTATATAACCACTTTCTGAAATAAGTTATTAGTAAACTTATGTACCTTTTAAAAATGTAACTAGTTCTATGTTTCATAATCCCTTACAAAATCCTTATTGATTATTGATGCAGCAAGCATTTACCATATAAACATTATCTTAAAAGTATAATTATCAATATATAACATATAAAGTAATGTTTTTAAACAATATGTTTTATCATTGTGTATTAAAGTTAGCGTCGCCTTAAATAATTTTGCAAAATTTGAAGTGAACATAAACAGTTTAATAAATAACTCATATATATATAGTGAATTGTAAAAACATACTTTGTTGCCGTCAATCGCAGATAAAAATACAATTGCAGTTCGACTTTTTCGATATCACCCGACACATTTAAAAATCCACTGTAACTGACATTTAAAATACTGACATTTTTCTGAGCCAGCTAAAGTAAATCGGTTTTATTTTATATGATAATGTTGATTATTATTAAAAAGACGGAATCAGTAATGTACAAAAATAATGTAAATTTTCTATGCACTGGATTACCAAGTAATTAACGCATAACCTTACACACACATCATCAGCTTTTGTTAGTCCACTGCTGGACATAGGGCCTACCCTAATACACCCTAATACACCCCTATCCATTAGGGGTTTGGACCGTATCCCACAACGCTGGTCCAATGCGGGTTGGTGGGTGAACCTACTTTTTACATGCCCATCCGACGCATGGATTATCTTACTTTTCAGACAGTTGGTTTATCGGCCCAAATTGCGCTAACCAACGAGGAAACAACAATGAAAATTTGTTGCGTCCCGCAGGATTCGTACCTACGACCTCCGGTTTCTAAAGCACACGCCCATACCATTAGGCTACGGAGGCAATGGCATAACCTTAATTTAATGTATTTGCACTCGTTAAATCCATCATCATGACGCTTTGTGAAAATTTACATACATACATACACATACATCATCAGCCTGTTTTAGTCCACTGCTGGACATAGGCCTCCCTAATACACCCCTATCCATTAGGGGTTTGGACCGTATCCACCACGCTGGTCCAATGCGGGTTGGTGGGTGGACCGACTTTTACATGCCATGATCATCTTAGTTTTCAGACAATTGGGTGATCGGCCCAATTGCCTCTAACCAACTAGGAAACAACAATGAAAATTTGTTGCGTCCCCGCAGATTTCGAACCCACGACCCCCGGTTTCTAAAGCACACGCCCATACCACTAGGCTACGGAGGCAGTGGCATAACCTTAATTTAATGTATTTGCACTCGATAAATCCATCATCATAACGCTTTGTGAAAATTTAGGAAACTTCAACTAATAAAACTCCGTTCCTAAGGCTTTTGTAATTTGATATGTTGTATGATGCCTCGTAATTAAAACTCCTGACACTCAAAACAAACAAACACGCGTAAATAGTCGGGTCCCTTAATTAATATGATATCAGCACCACCGTAGCTACATCCATTAAAACCTGACGCTTAACACGTAAGGCCATATTAATCTAATGCACACACATCGATTATACCCGACCACCGTGTCCGGGACATTAATAGATTCTTAAAAATCCCTTCATAATCCAACTCATTAACTTTAAATCGGATTTATGGGATGTATGGGACAGCTTAATGCCGGCGCTGGTAATTATTCAACGCAGTACTCTATATTATATGTTTTACCTATAACCTTGCATAAGGAATGGGTCATAAAATTTTGAAAAGTTACGGAATATATAATAGAAAATATAGAAATACGACTAGCATTTATTGCCGATTTAGTAACATATTGGTAACGTAAACTTATAATGTTTTTATGAACTAACATCTCTGTGACATTTGGCTCTACGTGAAGCGTTAACAAAATCAAAATAATATATCGACTCAAGGCCCAACATCCTATTATACTACATGCGTTATCATAGAAGCTAAGCGAAAATGAATGTCAAAACGTATATGTACATATTCCAGCCAATCGAATAGCCCATCCGAGCGTACAAATAGAGTACCGTACGTATATAGTGTAACTTTTCCCGTATGATATACCGCATCCGAAACTCCCGAACGATTCATTATCTTCAACGTCGGAACAAGCGTACATATTTCATATGGAGCGATCAATCTCACGCCCACGATGCGAACCGGAGATTTACGCGTTACGATGCGGCACTTTTCATTTTTATTCAAATTCAAATGTGGCCCACTGATGAGTTCATTTAATTTAATACGTCTCGGCCCGCGACGCGTGATTTATTATACCCGTATACGTAACAGGTATTATGTAAATGATACCGGATTAGAAAGTACGGGCGTGACATTGTTCAATATGATTCATCTTCTAACCTATCCGGCCGCGGTTGGAGATCGATCAAGTTAATGTTGTCGAGTTAGTGGTCTCGAAGTGAATTGTAACCCCTCCCCAGCTTAATCGCAAATGGTCCACCGATAATGTTAATCGTCGCTGAAAAAAATAATTTGCATTCCCATCGCCCGACGCAGTTTTAATCGGCCCCTCATTAAGCGCATCGCCTCATCGCGTTTACACGCGCCATTTTGAATTAGTCCCTCGCACAAACAGAATGGCGTACGATGGAATTTTTTATTAATCTCGAACGAGAACCAAGCGGGACAGAACCGCAATTGTTTTGTGAATATGAATTCTACCGCGTTAACGACGAACGCAGTAGTTACGTAGCATGTGTTTCTAGAAATTTCTGCTTGCAAATGATAATTTCACCCCCCCATGTAACGGCTGCCTCTTTTACCTTCATAAAACACGCTTAAGCGTTGCGGTGTTGTGTACGGTTGGAATTTATTCGCTTGTGACCGACGTGGATGAAATAAGTTGGTTATATTTTTTATGTACAAGCTTGCTTGTTACATACGATATGAATATTTGATAATGTACACTAATTTAACTACAATATACTACTATCATTCCTTATCAAAATAGCAGCTATTGTAGGCTCATACTTGATATCACAATCGTACATATAGCGTCCCTTCCTATAAATTGTCAACAAGAAACACTAAAAAGACAAGTTAGTGCACTATCTTGTCTAAAATTCCGTCCTTTAAATACACTTTACAAGTTGAAATATTATTACACAATGAGAGCACAGTTTAAACGGCGTCAGTCGAGACTTAGCAAAGATAATTAAATATGTACCACAGCAATTATTGCGAACCGCTGTAGTTAGAATTTTATACGTGTACTAACATTTCAAAATTGGTAAAGGAAACTATTAAATTACTTTTTTATAGTATGAAACGATAAGACAAACATTAGGATCACCAAATAAAAAATAAAAATGACAAGAAATGCAGCTTTACGATGTCACAAGTCTTCTTGTAGCCATGACACATGAAATGTTGTCTTGTTTACCTGGTAATTATTTTAACAGCGGTGCCCTTCAATCCGGAACAACTAGGTGCGTTAAAGCAGATTTGACAGAAATAGACACCGCTTTGGTACATCCTTGTTCACTTTTAAAAAAATAACTCTAGACCTCTAATAGTGCTGCATTAAAAGACTTCAGAGACAATTCAAACAGTTCATGCTTTATATGTCAGTAAAATTCGCATATAAATACAATTTACCTCCAAGCAACACCGTCGATATTTCTGAAATACTATAATAGTGCCATCAGGCGTCCGCAACAGATAATAAACATTTCAAAAGCGGACCCTCCGTACCTATCATTGAAACAAGGAGGTTTTTCTATAAATTGTAATGGCAATCACTGTCAGGTACACCCGTCGTTGCGGGCGGAGTTGCTAAATATTTAAGCACACGTCTTTTGCCGGCCGGTGTCTACCTTCGAACAAGTTATGAGTGCCTGGTACACCAATCCGGCAAATGAACTCGGTGTATGTTGTCCGTGAGAATTTTCAGGTGTGATCGTTACGGGTTTGGTTTTACCGCATTTGTATTGTATTAAATTACATATGGTTAACATAAGTAAGTCTATTTCTAAGCAACAAGTATTGTTGCTTTTGATATCTGCATTGTTTTGCGTTTTAACATTGCGCGGCAGGGTCTACTTGTTATGTAAATCGTTAATTGTCGTAATACTTACTAGAAATGCTGCTGAATAGGTCTAAAAACTTAGGCAGTATTAATTTAAGTTAAATGTTATCTTACCTGCTGTAATATATTTATTTTTAACGCTCAAATACTAATCTATGTATGCTTGTAAATCGATAAAAGGATAGACAAAGTTTATAATATTGTCTGAGTCGCTAAAGTGTAGGGACCACTAAAGTTGAGTAAACTTTAGTCTTGCGTTATATTAATATAATGTATAACTATGAAATAAATTAATCCACGCCTCCATTACTCTTATGGCTTGCACCATCCAGATTTATGTAGCATTCATGATATGGTCACATAGCCCATTTGTAACCGCTCCATTGGGACTTGCATTAAGTAAAATATTTATCAGGACTTATCGTGTAATAAATATGGAAGCCGACTTCAGTTTATTTGTCTGTTAAAATAAATTTGTTGCGTAAAGACAAAAGCGAATCATTTGCAGAACGGCTTCATTTTTGTTTGTATGAAGCCAAACCTCTTTTATTTACACATATACCACACATACTTGAAGGAATCAGATTTTTACGGTTTATGTCGTGTATCAACATCATCATCATCATCAGCCTTTGATAGTCCACTGCTGGACATAGGGCTCCCCTAATACACCCCTATCCATTAGGGGTTTTGGACCGTATCCCAGCACGCTGGTCCCATGCGGGTTTGTGGGTGAATGTCGTGTATACTTAGCTATTAATATTTCAAAGCCATGAGACAAACAGACGCGAGAAAAATCTATTTTGTACAGTAATAAGTTTCTTAATAATATATTTATTTCTAAATGTTTGTGCTTGTTACATGAATAAAATACAATAAATATAGAAATAAAAATGTGACACCATATAAAACACGTTAATAAATCAAGCAAATAAACAAGAGTTATGAAATTTAGCTTATTTTTAAATTATTATTTAAAAACATAAGAATAAATCATACTAAAACTAATACTTGCTAAAACCTGATTCCATAGACTATGCTATGAGCATAGACTTGCAAATTACTTAAGCAATACACTTATTTCCGGTCGTCGTATACTAATAATACCTCGATAATCGTTAACTTATACCCGTTTGTTTACCAATGTCATTATTAAAGTTTATGTTATTAACGGAATTCTAGTTCTATAAGATCATTCCAATAATGCTTATATAAAATTTTGTGATATTTAACTTTATTAATTTGTTATTTTTGAGGAATTAAATTGTTTAAATTTTTGATAAGCCACGTTTCTTTCCACCTATAACAGCTTTTTATTTTATTGTCACGGATTAGGATTTAATTTAATAGTGATGCATATTAAATATTCTTAACTCTCTTACTTTAACTTCTACGTACCGAGAAACACAAAAATGTAACGATTACATTTATGTGTTAAGCATTACGTATTATTGCCTAAAATAACTGATATAAACTGCGGTGGATTCACAAGGCTGTAATAAAAATCCTGTTCCAGGGTCAGTACAGTGCTAAGCTACTGCCTACCGCTTTAACGTCCTTATATCATACCTGCTCAAGGATTTACGATTCGAGATATCACTATATCACTCCTTAAGACACCTCCGGGATTTTTGCACAATCGTATTATAGAGGCGCTTGTAGAGACCGCGATATATTAAACATATTCGAAGAAAACATATTAAGACTGAATTATAGTTTGTTTTAATACTCAAGGTCTATACCTAATAAATTAAATGGTAATTAATGTGTTTAAATACTTCGCATTATATTAAAAACTAGCTGTTGCCTGCGGCAATTTTTTTATCAGAAAAAAGCCTAAGATGCTCTCTTATACATCAGCTAACTTCCAACAAGAGTCACGTTTAAATTGGACTAGCAATCCCAAGGATTAGCCAGAACAAACAAACAGACAGAGAGACTTAAATTAAATAAAAATGTGTTATTTTATGTATCGGTTATATATCCCAATGAATTTATTTTAAAACGGTCATTTTTAGATTTCAAACAGACACTCTAGTTTTATTTGAATAAAATATTAGAGTATCGTTAAATACTTATTATACTGTTCCAATTCAATTGGAGTTTTGTTGACTTTATTAATTACGTTAAAGTTATGAAAGAGTCTATCGAGTTTATTGATTACTATTGGAGCTTATTAGTTAAGAACAGCTCTTAATTGTGCCGCTTTGAATGAAAATTCGCAATAAAAGTAATTTCTAAAAAAGCGGCTCCAAACCTTTCTTTTTAAACTATTTCTTTTCATTCGTAATTTTCATATTAAATAAGGTTATTGTTTAAAATCTTTTAAAAATTGTTAGCTGTTATATTTATAATTTGATTTATAAAAAAAATCAAAATTTTACTATTACAATGTGAATAAACTGATTATGTGTGTAATATGTAGAATGTGAATATTGTAGTTTTTTGAGAGCGAGTTTAATCCTTTAAAAAGGAGGTTTTATTACAAGTAGTCCAAATTTGATTCCTAAATATTTCTTTTCTCATTAAACCGGCTACATAACAAATTTAAGTGCGGGCAGGTACTGTATCGAAATGCTACCCTCGCTAGGGTTGTCTCACCCTCACCTCAAAAAGAATCCGGAACTCGATAATTACGCTAACAAGTGTATGCAACTATCGTTTGGCGCCCCTCGGCATCTTCAGACTAGGGCTGTCGCAATGTGAAGTAGACGCTGACTAATTGTTCATTAATTGTCCGACTTTTGAGCACCCCTGAATGTTGGATTCGTTATAACGTAACTGTGAATTTGAATTCTTTAGGATGTTATGTAATTTGGATTCTAGAAGTATATTTGTGTGATTTTAAAGTCTAAAATTTTGATCCTAATTGAATTTTAAACCATTTTTTTAATCAACTTTAATACATTATTAAAATATTTCTTCAATATAATTTGGTTAATGTAAAGACTTTTATTGATCCTAATATAAGAATATTTTAGTATACTGATTACAGATTGATTTTATTAACACAATATATTTTGGTGAGATTGTCTCTTAATGGAACATTGTTAGAAAGAAAATAAATTTATGAATTGTGCTTTAATTAAACTTCATTATTGACACTTTGAATGTGAACGAAATAATAATACTTACGTTGTAACTGTATATACCTCATTTTTTTTTTATTTAAAAGTTAGTAAGTCAGTTGTTGGTCAAATAATTTCATATTGAATTCTCATTAAAATGTCGCTATATTACTTTAAAATATATTAATAATCCCTGTCATTTATTTGACTTTCATCATTAAAGGGCTTAATTGGAAAGTTCACTATGGGCGGACTTAATAGCCTTCAGTATTCTCTTCCGGTAAAGACTTAGTGATAGAACTTTACTTATAAAACTTGTACAACACTGTGAAACTTTGCAGCGGCGTAATAAATAAATTGTTATTTTTTCCTTCCAGGTACGTACTGCGATTTTTCCTTGCGGACTTGAAAAATTATAGTAAGGTATGGTTGTTAAAATTATAATCGATTTTTGTCTATCTGTCTCCCGTGTACACTGGATGTACATATCCTAAAGAAAATTCGATCTTGTTTTTATTTTAGTTTATCACTAGTATATCGTACTATTAGTTAGTTCACTTATAAGTTGAAATTTATTTAAATCTTAGTACAAACACTATATAGACTAAAAATATAAGAAGATAACTACTGTTTATCTGCTAACACTTTCATCTTGAGCAACGTCATAAATTGTAACACTTAGCGTTGTTTATATAGATTCGAGAATCAGGTTAAAGGCATGTAAATCTGGTCTGTTATGCTAAGTGACAATTAAAACTCTAAAAAAACCTACAACTCGCTTCTGTAGCCTGTCGGTATGGCGTTGCCTAAAAACTGGAGGTCGTGGGATTAAATCTGGACCAACAAATTTTACATTTTGTTTACTAGTGTTAGCAATTTGCGATACACCCAATTGTCTGAAAGTAAGATGATCCATGCGTCGGATGGGCATGAAAGTCGGTTCACCCACCAACCTGCATTGGACCAGCGTGGTGGGATACGTCCAAAATCCTTAATGGAGGGAAGGTATAGGAAGGCCTATGTCAGCAGTGTACTATCACAGGCTGATGATGATGATGATGATATAAAACCTGCATAGATATAGTGCCGTTTTTTAGGATATAGTGCCGTATAATGCATGGATGGATTATTATTAAGCTAACTAGTACTATATTTTAAAGATGGTGTAGACTCCTGCCCTTATACGTAACGAGTAAAAATATGGAGTAGGCATTACTTAAGAGCCCAATCGATTCTATTTCAACTGCGACTCGACGCGTTTTGCGTTACCTTCTCACCGCAGCGACTTGTCGAACCCTCTCGAAATGTAATCCACAAGTACTTGTGACTACAACCTGAAGTGCGTCGCAATTACCAGGCAAGCAGCAACCGCAGTGGTCTAATTAAGAGGCCTGTCACTTGTAACGGTGTAACTTGTCACTGTTACTTATCCTTCGTATGGGATTTGGACGTTTTAATCAGTGTCACTGTTTGGCTGATTTATATCGTGGATTTGGAGTGGTATTTTGCGATGGAGTTATTTGGTTAAAGTATTTAAGGTTTTACTTAATGTTATAAGAGCGCCCAGCTAGATGAGTTGCCTTAATTTTAAGACATTTTCGACCTCCTAAAATGAGGGCAATTACACTAAGTGTATTTTTAGACAGATTCAGATTTCAAATAACCTGAATCGCATTGTTATTTGATTAATCGCTTGATAACATTTTGTGAATAAATTAAACAACGAAGCTTATTCGATAGGAGTTTTACAGTTTATATTAATGTGGCATTGGATTTAAAAAATGTTCCAACTTTTACAATAAATTGCCATTTTAGGTACATTTTAATTTCTTGATAAAAATACAATAATACAGCTAATATTTGTACCATTGCCGTACAACCAAGATTAGATAAATTTTAAACAAAGCAAAAATGACTTTGGAAATAGTTCAAACAAAAACTGAAATAACTTGAGTACGGTTTGCATATTCAAAACATTATAACGTCGCATGCATTCATAGTTAGCTCCTAGACAGAGGGTTAACCCAATCCGTTAATAAGGCGTTTTGTTTCGGGAACGGGCACGGCCAACGGGAAAAGCGGGAAAACCGGGAATGGAGTAAAAAAAAACCGGGCGAAAGGCAAAAACACGGAACGTACAAAAACGAAAGTTTTTAATTAACTTTGATGGAGTTCGTCCTCCCGCTACGCGAGGTGTTGCTTTTGCTCGAAATCCGAAAATGTGTACTACCTTTCATAGGCGCCTTTCATTTTTTAATATTCGCATTTGGTGGGTTTTTTTTTTTGCTAACCTTACCATTCTAATTACAGGAGATCGCGTGATTAATGCTTGTCGTTTGCCTCGCTTTGTCTGTACTTTTACTTTAGACATTTCGATATTACTATTTTCTTTTTGTATTGATAACTTATTTAATAATGTCCTTTTTTATGCCTTAGTTTTGGTCTATTGAGTTTAGTTAATATTATTGTTATAATTTTAGTTTAACAGCTATAAGATAATATAAGGAAATTGTAGAAATTATAGTAGTTTAATTTTACGTAACAAAGACAAAATTGTATAATACGGTCAATATTTTTTTTTAATTTTTTGTACGTTCAGAGGCATAACGTAACCATTGATTTTACTTACAGGTGTATACACGCCTTGTAGCTTGTAGCGCCTTGTAGCCAAACAATACATCACTACTTCATGACTTTTGCAGGTTCACTCTGTAATTAAGTAAATCGATTCACGTGTTCGCTTCTAATTAAATCCCATCAAATTATAACTGTATACACTTTCGTCCCGGCAACCAGCCGCGGCCTAATCTCGAGTCATCCATCTAGTTTAATTCCGCGCTGTTTCGCCGACGCCCCGCGCGGAGCCACAACGCGCGCGAGCCAGATTAATGGTTATATTTTAAATTATTGCCACCGTATTCCATGGCTCTATGGTTCCTTTTTTAAAACCGCGGTTCCTTTTTTAAACTGCGGTTCCTTTTTTAAAATTCACATTATTCTCGACCGCCAGTGTGGCCCGTTACGCTGGCTGACGGCCGCAATCTGCGCGTGCATTTTTCACTCCGATCGCTAGACGACCTGGCTTCGGTGGCTTTGGACGTTCTTAATTTAAATTTTGCGATTTATCTAAAGCGGTTGTTTTCTAATGGTTTTTCAACGGTATCGGGTTCAAATAGATTTTCTTGGTTCTTGATGGATACTGTTTCGGCTTTCCGTGAGCATGCAAGCATTTTTGTACTAGGAAATGTCTTAATTATTTCAATGTATCCCCAGATATTATTTATTTCATACGTACCGTTTAATGTAAACTTAAAATTTTCCATTCAAAGATTGATGTTGAGAAAGAAAAATAGATTTTCTTCAATCAATAATATTATCAAAGCCTTAGAATATTTAAGATAGGAAAGCTAGAAAGAAGAAAAAATTAAAAAAAATATAATACATAAGTGTATTAATACTAATGGAAATTTCCTCGAAGAACAGTAAGAAAATAAAACAATAATAATAATGTCCTCTTAGTCCTTTTCGACTATGGCGGCGAGATATAAGGCGCAGTACCGACTTTTCACATGTCCATCCGACGCATGGAATCTCTTACTTTACAGACAATCGCGTGATCGGCCCATCGGCATTGCCCTAACCAACTAGAAAACAACTGTTAAAATTGTTAAGACCCCGCAGGATTGGAACCTACGACCTCCGGTTTCTAAAGCACATTACCATACCACTTATCTACGGAGGCAGTTATAAATAAGATTACACCTAGCAATTGAAGGTGTTAATTACGTAAATGTACGGTTTTTAATGTCTCCCGTGCTCGAGTCGTCCTAACAATCGTCGTCTGGTAAATGATTCCCCTAATCCAGACATCAATTTACAAGCGGAGCATCCCCGCTACAGACAAGGTGCGTACACATTGCATTAACTTAAACTGTAACACATATTCTGAGTAGAATAGACGAAGATCGCAGTTGACGTTCGTCCTAGTACGTTTGTCCTTTAGGCTATAATACGAATGTTCGGCGAGCTGAAGATTCGGTTCGTTATCGCATACGCACCTTGAAATGTCAGCAAAGTGTAGGGGAGATAGTCGAGTGGCGATTAAAATTTGTATTATCTAACCCCGGGCGTTTGGGGGATGCTTGTAAGTTGTAATTAAGGTGTATTAGGAATTGATTCAAATTGCCGTTTCGCTAATGAAGCGTCTTATAACGGTAAATATTAAGATTAAACCTAGTTAAAATTTTACAATGCCTATTCCTTTTGTAATGTGAAATTACATTGGTGTTCAACTGATAAGCATTCGCAATAAAAACTGAGGTTTTATAGATAAAAAGTTAGTAGAAGTTGGAAGGATCATCATCATCATCAGCCCATGTCAGTCCATTGCTGGACATAGGCCTGATGCACGCCACCGCTTCCGATCTTCGGCTATTCTCATCCAGCCCACACCGGCCACCTGTCGAATATCGTCACTCCACCTTGCCGCAGGAAGGATATTGTACTTGAAATATCCTTTTCGTTTATTAATTAACATACTTATGATGTACATCCTCATAAAACATTGATTACAAACTATCTTATCTACGACTGAACCTCTTCGGAATGATCAATTACACAATTACTAACTTATGCTCTGTGCAGCAGTCATAAATATTATGTAATATGTTATGTATATGTTTGTTCTGTAGTAGTTATTAATATCGTGCATGTAGTAATTCTGAAATATTAGAACGTATCGTATGTTCAAATATTTCAGAGTAATACGGTGTTAATTACATTGAACGAATAGATATTGTTAGCAATTAAAAATGCAGTACCCAGTTGCTGTATGTAAGATAGTTTCATAATTTCGCTTTTGCGCAGAAGTTTGGAGGGATAATTGAATTAGATGTCCAGGTTATACCGCAGTGGAGTCCATTTTAAGTTATATTTTGTGAATAATTTGTGCAAAATAGCCAATTGCATTACGTTACCTTTGGTTGTAAATATATAATTGGATATGCGTATTATGTGATTGTTTAGGAACTGTTTTCATTTCTCTGGATGATCTTAGATAGAAGTAGCTAAGTATAAAGGATTCTTCTTTGTGTCAAATGACTATACTTAGTAATTTAGAAAGTAAGTAAAGGCTTTATGTAGGTAGTTCAGGAATCAGTAGCTTTTTGCTGTATTGATATAAGAAAGCATTGCTCGTCTGCAAAGGATGAAACCTCAAACAACTTCCTCTTTCCTTCCTCCCATACCCTTCGACCGCAGATGTCAGATCAATCTGAAAATAGTGGTCACGTTCCAGTCATATATATCGCGTTCGTTCCTACAAATTGATCGATTTATCGCCGCAGACGCGTCCGTGTACAAAAACGCGGGAAACAAACACGAAGCTACATAGCAAACACCGATGCAACATTACCAGAGTATGTGTTTTTAGATTTGAAACGCGTCGCGGCGTTTTTAATTAAAATTTAAGGGCCATCCCCATCAGTGGAGCGAAGGTGAAAACGGTGTAGGGCCACCCCGCCCAGGTGACACAATAAATATGCGGACGACATGAAACAGGCGTACGTTTCACGCATAATCTGTCGCGCAAAGGGAGATTTACAACTGGGCCGTCGGAAAAATCTGAGACATTAATGCCGCCGTCTGATTTATCGCGAGCGCTGGCGAAAACAATGGCTGGTATTGCGCACGTGATGTGCTGGACGTGTGTGGCGGAGTGCTTGTGATGTTTGATGACCCGTTTGGTGTAGTGGTTACCGAGACTGAATTTTGAGTGTAGGCTCGATTCCCAACATGAGAAAAATACATGGGATGAATATTTTGTTTCTATTTTATTATTAAATGAAAAGTAACGTTTAGGTATTCATCAG